>CM077672.1:264022536-265296702 GCA_039707655.1 Elymus sibiricus | reverse complement strand
TTGATGTACCGCGAGCTTTGTTAATATAGTTGGATCATATGGTGTTTCTCCCTCTCTATCTTGTTGTGATGAATTGAGTTTTTACCTTTGAGGTTTCACTATTATCGGATTGAATACTTTTATGGATTTGAGAACACTTGATGTATGTCTTGCATATGAATACCCGTGGTGACAATGGGGTATTATATTAATTCACTTGATGTATGTTTTGGCACTCAACTCGTAGATTCCCGAGGTGATATTGGGGTAATCTATGCATAGGGGTTGATGCATGTTTTCGTCCTACTTTCTCTGGTAGAAATCTTGGGGCACTCTTTGAAGTTCTTTGTGTGGATTGAATATTATGAATCTGAAGTTGTTTGATGCATGTCGAATAATCAACTCACGGATACTTGTGGTGACATTGGAGTATCTAGGTGACATTAGAGTTGATTGATGCGTATCATATGGTGTTATTTTAGTACGAACTCTAGGGCTGTTTGTGACACTTATAGGAATAGCTCAATAGATTGATCGGAAAGAATAACTTTGAGGTGGTTTCGTACCCTACAACAATTTTTATCTTATGTTCTCCGCGAGTAGGAACTTTGGAGTGATTCTTTGTCGCACGTTGAGGGATTGTTATATGATTCAATTATGTTAGCACTGTTGAGAGATTGCACTAGTGAAAGTATGAACCCTAGGCCTTGTTTCTAAGCATTGCAATACCGTTTGTGCTCACTTTTGTCACTTGTTACCTTGCTATTTTTATATTTTCCGATTACAAAAACCTATATCTACTATCCATACTACACTTGTATCAGCGTCTCTTCGCCGAACTAGTGCACCTATACAATTTGCCATTGTATTGGGTGTCTTGGGGACACAAGAGATTTCTTGTATTTGATTGCAGGGTTGTTTGAGAGAAACCATCTTCATCCTACGCCTCCCACGGATTGATAAACCTTAGGTCATCCACTTGAGGGAAAATTGCTATTGTCCTACAAAACTCTGCGCTTGGAGGCCCAACACGAGTCTACAAGAATAAGTTGTGTAGTAGACATCAATTGCCACACATCATTGGATAATAATATATAGCATTAAGCACCATGTTTAAGTAGAGATTACAGCGGGGAGAAGAGGTGTTACACTGCTGCATAGAGGAGGAGAGAGTTGGTGATGATGGCGGTGAAGTTGTTGGTGTAGATCGCCGTCACGATGGTTCCCCCGACGGCGCTCTGACGCCACCGGAAGAGAGGGGGAGAGAGCCCCCCTCCTTCTTCTTCTTGCTTGGCCTCCCCCCTAGATAGGAGGAGAGTTTCCCCTCTGATCCATGGCCGCCATGGCTCCCGGAGGGCAGGAGCCCCTCCGAGATTGGATCTCTCTCTCTGTTTCTCCTCTGTTTCGCGTTCCTGTTTTCTGGCCCTTCACCGTTTCTTATATTTCCGGAGATCCGTAACTCCGATTGGGCTGAAATTTTAACATGATTTTTATCCGGAAATTATCTTTCTTGCAGAGAAAGAGGGGCTCAAACCGACTTACGAGGGAGTCACAAGGCAACACGGCGCGACTACCCCCCTGGCCGCGCCCTGTTGACTTGTGACCACCTCGGGCACCGTCTTGCATTGATTCTTCTTCCCAAAAATCACATATATTCCAAAATAAATCTCCGTAAAATTTTATCGCATTTGGACTTCGTTTGATATGGATTTTTTGTGAAACAAAAAACATGCAAAAAACAGGAACTGGCACTTGGCAGTGGATCAATATGTTAGTCCCCAAAATAATATAAAATGTTACTAAAAGTATATAAAAGTTGTAGAATATTGGCATGAAACAATCAAAAATTATAGATATGATGGAGACGTATCAACGATGAATTCCATAAGCACAACCTTCTGTAAATGTAGTTTATTTTCTGTATATTTAATTTTGAATAAAGTTTAATGCATTAGAATTTTCCATTTTCTGAATTACCCATGCAATAAAAAATGTCCCAAAAATAAAAGTTCTCAGAATGTCCTGAAAATTTAGTATGTTTTTTTCCAGATTATATTATAATTTTTGGCATTGAACACATCCGGGGGGGTGCACTAGTGAGCCACAAGATCACATGGCGCGCCCACCCCCTGGGCGCGCCATGTGAGCTTGTGGGCCCCACAGGGACCCCCTCACTTGGTGCAACTGCCCACTGCTTCTCCTACCTCCAGAAAAAATCGTGCTTGCTTCCATTCCCGTGTTCTTACTCATTTTCGTGAGATTTTCGATCTCCTTGCTCGGAGCTCCGTTTCCAAAATTGTTCGGAGGAATTACTCCTTGGTATGTGACTGCTCCGATGGTCCAATTAGTTTTTGTTCTAGTGGATTATATTTTGCGTATTTTGCTACTATTGGTGACCATGAATATGAGCTTGCATGTTAAATTTACTTGGTTCTAAGTAGTTTTGATGCATGATATAGCCTCTAGGCACTTTTGGGAGTAGTTGCTATCAATTTTGTTGAGTTTTATTCACTTTTTATTTGGGGACTAAAAATTTCAGAAATTTTTTCAGAGAAGGAAATATGTTCAGGAAGTTTTTCTCGGGGGGTTCCTCGAGCAAGAGCTCCCCAAGACCTGCATATTGTGAACCTGAGGATGACCTTCCTCGTGATGCCGTTGTGAAGGCCTGTGAATGGCCGTCCGAAATTTTCATGACTAATGTTGGCATCAAGGAAGAGTTTGACATGTTCGTACAAAATGCTGAGTTGACGGATTTCCACTCAGATAAGTGTCTGCAATACCGTGATCTTACTGATTCCTTTGTGCGGAGGTTCAAGTATGTACCCCATCGCTCCTCTCATGATGTTGTTTTCAATCTTTATGAAAAATCTTATCGCATGAATATCCGAGACTTTTGCACTGCTTGTAAAATTCCTTTTTGGGGAAATTGTCTTGAACCTCACAAATCTGATTGTGAGTAATTTCTTATGAGTATTACTCGAGAGGAAACTAGAGGTGTAACGCAAGCTAGAATTGGGAGCATACATTTTCCTGCCATTCATTACTTTGCATTGTTCTTAGGAAGATGCATAACTGGTAAACATGATCTTAGTACTACTTGTGTTCCTGATTTGAGTATCTTAAAAAGTGATGTACTTGGTGACAGACAATTTAATCTTGGGGCAATAGTTGCACGTCGCTTGAATAAAAATTCTTTTGATGGTGATCTTTATGGGTGTATTTACGCCACCCGCTTAGCTGCCTACCTTGAAGTACCTATTAGAGATGACGACCATCAGTTACCTGTTAGTTTTCTAGATTATGATGCTATGGTTCACCATCCATTTCTTGAAAGAGAAAACCCAACGTACCGCTACAGGTTAATATTTAAAACAAAAGTTATGCTATCCATGTTACTTTTCCTGCCCTCTTTTTTAACTTTCAGGACAAACAGAGATATTATATATACTTGGAGGAGGCAGAGGCATATAGGGCAGCCGAGGAGGCCGCTCACCAGGCGGTGGCCGCTGCACTGGAGTATGACATGAACTATCGCTACAATTTCCAGCAGTGGCCATAGACCAAGTTAGGCCAAAAGCCTATGCTTGGGGGAGTACGTATTCTCACCGACATTTCATTCTTGTATCACACATCCATTCCGTTTGTCGATGCTCATCATTTCCTTTGAGTATTACCTTTTGCTTTCGTTAGTTTCTTTTGTGTGTTTGAAAAACTTTGAAAAATCCAAAAATATTTCTCGCTTCTTTTCGGTTTTTCTTTCTTGTTTAGTTAGTTCATAGCATTAAAATAAAACCCAAAAAGATTTCTCGTTTCTTCTTTTGTTGTTTGTTGGGAGTTCTTCGGTGTAAATAGTTTTTCTCGCTTTTCATTTTTCTTCTTTTGTTTGCTTTCTTCAAAAAAACTAAAAACTCCAAAAATATTTCAGTGTGTTTCTCTGAATTTCTTTTCTTTTCTTTGAGTCGTCATAAGGAGAAGACTTCGTAAGAATTGTTGAGTGGCTCTTATATGCATTGTTGTCGATCTAACGGAAGGGCCGATATTTCCTTGTCTTCTCCTTTGAATAAATTGTTTGTAGATTTCGGCTTAGTCCACAGCACCCTTGCACCATTATTATTTTCACATCATTCAGTCGTGCAAGTGAAAGGCAATAATGACGATGATTTGATGAAGTGACTGTGCCAAAAAAAAGTTGGTATGAACTCTTCTTGTTTTTTTGTTTGTAAATATGTTTAACTCAGTAGCCCTGATTCAGCATATTATGAGTAAACATGTTTGTGATGAAAAATAGACATTATATTTGCTCATGCCATGCTTAAGTAGCTAGGGGTGGATAATGATTTATCTTGCGAGTCAACATGCATTAAAATGGTTATGATGTAGTATGTTAGGATGGTATCCTCCTCTGAAAAATTCAAGTGGCTTGACGTGGCACATGTTCACGCATGTAGTTGATTCAAAACCAATGCAGCCTTCATGATATTTAAATTCAGGGTGTTTATATCCTACTCATGCTCATGATCAATGTTAATTATTCGCAATGCATGATTATGACCGTTGTCGCTCTCTAGTTGGTCGCTTCTCAATCTATTTGCTAGCCTTCGCCTGTACTAAGCGGGAATACTGCTTGTGCATCCAAATTCATGAAACCTAAGTTGTGCCAAAGAGTCCACCATATCTACCTAAATACGGTATTACCCTGCCGTTCCAAGTAAATTTGCATGTGCCATCTCTAATTATTCAAATAAACATCTGTTTTGTGTGCCCGTACCGCTCATGGAGCGACGGGGTGGTCAATATCTTCTATGCTAAGCGGGTTATTCTCACGACGAGAGTTTATTCACTCGTCTTGCACGAGTGAGGCTGGTATTTGGGATGCCCAGTCCCGTTAAACAAAACAAAGAAAATATAATAAAACAAACTCCCCCTGGACAGTTGATTGTTGGAGGGCACCTCAGGATTCGGCTAGCCATGGATTGTGTCTGTATGGTTGTGAGGGAGTAAATCTTTTCCTTTCTGCATGGGAACCGCCAATATTGTGTTTAGCTTGGAAGATGTTGAAATCCTTTGTCGTGACATTGACAGGGAAAGTACACCACTCAAAATGTATTCATCTCTATTTTAATCTCTGAGCTCTAGCACCACTGCAAATCTTTGCTTCCCTCTGCGAAGGGCCCTTCTATTTATTTTCATGTTATTTACTTTTATTGTTGAGTCATCACCCTCTCATTCAAGCACCAACATAGAGAGCACTATTGTCATTCTTAGTTTAACATGCATTGAGTCTAGTTAATGTTGGACGTGAGCATGACTGGATCTCTTCTACCCTGAATTACAACGTTTAGTCGCTGCTTGAAGTTCAGAGGTGCTCTACATTTATGTTTTGCGGTCTCACAAAGGGCTAGCGAGATACCATTTTACTATATTACATCATGATTCTTTTGACAAAGTGTTGGCACTTGAGATATATTATTATTGCTCGCTAGTTGATTATGCCATTGATATGAGTAAATGTGAGTTCTAAGTGTTATCATTCACATGGTTAGTTCATAATTTTTGCTGAAAACTTGGTAGCTAGTTAAGCCTATATACGGCAACAGAAACAAAAGAGTTTGTAAAAAAATTTCTTTGTCACTTTCAGTTTGTCAACTGAATTGCTTGAGGACAAGCAATGAGTTAAGCTTGGGGGAGTTGACACGTCTCCAACGTATTGACTTTCCAAACACTTTTCCTCTTGTTTTGGACTCTAATTTGCATGATTTGAATGAAACTAACCCGGACTGGCGCTGTTTTCAGCAGAACTACCATGGTGTTGTTTTTGTGTAGAAATAGAAGTTCTCAAAATTGACTGAAAATTTACGGAGAATTATTTTGGAATTAATAAAAAATACTGGCGAAAAGATTTACCGGAGGGGGGGCCACCACAGGGCCACAAGCTCAGGTGGCGTGCCCCCCTAGGGCGCGCCACCCAGGCTTGTGGGCCCTTCGAGCCTCCGTTTGCCCTACCTCTGGTCCTGTAAGTTCTGTATCACGGAGAAAAAAATCAAGGAAAAAGAATCATCACGTTTTACGATACGGAGCCACCGCCACCACATGTTCTTCATCGGCAGGGCTGATCTGGAGTCCGTTCGGGGCTCCGGAGAGGGGGAATCGTCGCCATCGTCATCAACAACCCTTATCCATCAACAATTCCATGATGCTCACCACCGAGAGTGAGTAATCCCTTCGTAGGCTTGCTGGACGGTGATGGAGGTGGATGAGATTTGTCATGTAATTGAGTCAATTTGTTAGGGCTTGATCCCTAGTATCCACTATGTTCTGAGATTGATGTTGCTATGACTTTGCTATGCTTAATGCTTGTCACTAGGGCCCGGGTGCCATGATTTCAGATCTGAACCCTTTATGTTCCATCATTATATTTGAGTTCTTGATCCTATCTGCTAGTTGTATGCACTTGTTATTGTTCTGAACCATAGACCCCAAGGTGACAATAATTGGGATACTCTCCGGGGATGACTGTAATTCAAGGAGTTCATGTATTCATTATGTGTTAATGCTTTGATCCAGTTCTCTATTAAAAGGAGTCCTTAATTACCCTTAGATTTCCTTATGGATCCCACTACCACGGGAGGGTAGGACAAAAGATGTCATACAAGTTCTTATTATCAGCATGTATGACTATATACGGAATACATGCCTACATTGAACTGATGAATTGGAGCTATTGTGTATCGCTCTAGGTTGTGACTGTTATATGATGAATGTCATCCATACAAATATCCATCACTGATCCAATGCCCACGCTTTACTCATATTGTCTTTGCTAAGTTACTACCGTTGTTGCCGCTGTTACAATCACTACAAAACTGGTACTGTTTCTGTTACCGTCGTTACTGCTACTATCAAAACTATCATACTACTATGCTACTAAACATTTTGCTGCAGATAATCGACTTTTCATGTGTGGTTGAATTGACAACTCAACTGCTAAGGCTTATAACTATTCTTTGGCTCCCCTTGTGTCGAATCAATAAATTGGGTGAAATACTACCCTCGAAGACTGTTGCGATCCCCTATACTTGTGGGTCATCAACATTCAGATTGGCACCCACACAAGAAACACATAAATTCCTACTTTGGCCACCAAATAATGTTGAAAATAGGAAGATCGACAAACCATATGAGAAGAACTCAAAATTGTAATGTTCATATTGTATGACTGAAGAAAAATAGAGGTGGAAGGTAAGTAGGCACCTGTGATGTCAGGGAGCTCCAGATTGTACATGCAAATGAAGAAACAATATGGATTGATTGTGCAAAACCATTAAATTTAACCGGTGAAGAAGCATCAACTGAAGTAACTTTTGATGAGAAGCATCATTTGAAGTAACTTGTGAAGAGAAGCATCAACTGAAGTAAGATATATTGTCAAACTTACCCCTAACAAAACAGGTATCATCAATCGACTCATATGTAACAAACACGATTAAAAAATACCCTCAACGGTTGGGTCGCTCATTCGTTGTCCTCGTATTTGTTGGGCATTGGCCGCACAAGAGGAGGGCGCATCGGTGGTGTGAGAAGCAGGTTTGGTGTGGGCTCCTATCTAGCGGAGGCATAAGTGAGTCTATCGATGTTGAGGGTCTGGTTCACAGCGTCCACCTTGCAGGCGTACCTAGCGCTGGCGTCGGCACTTCTGTCCTTGCATTGGCAAATGTCCTGCTCCTCGGGCTTGGCGGCACATGACCTACTCCTCCAGGGCCAGCTCCCCGCATCGGCAGGGCTTTCCGTGCTCGTGGGGATCATATGGTCTCTCATTTGGAGGCTCTTCAAGGAGGGTGGGCGGCGGGCCAGCATGGAGGACGCTAACCCTAGCGTGTTGTGGGGTCGGGACGGGAGTTGCGTGCGTCCATTGCGTGAGGTGAGAGAGGGTGCCACATCTGGTTTGGGGAAATAAAGTGAACAATGGAGTGACGAAAAAAAACCCAAAGGATATGAGGACATGCGGGAGAGGGGAGTAGACGAAGGTTGGATCAAGCACTCTGCGAGGCAGGAAAAGGAACGATGTTCTTTTTTTAAGTCGTGGAGAAAATTGGTCACTCGGCTCTAAAGGACTACACGTGAGGTCTAGGCTAGCCCGAATCATGAGAAGAAATTCGATGTGATGAAATTTGAAATATAATATTCTGATATATTGACCCAAAGATAGGCTCCAGTTAACTTTCGTGTAAATTTAGTTTTCTTGAAATTTGTTTCCAGCTATTTTCTCAGAACCGGTAGCATGGCTCATGCTCTTAGCCTGGTGTGTGATGGTACGGAGGTCCCATGGTATCTTTTTTTGAAACTGTTACCGGGGGGGGGGGAGACTCCCTGATACGTCTCCAACGTATCTATAATTTTTGATTGTTCCATGCTATTATAGTATCAATCTTGGATGTTTTTATATGCAATTATATATCATTTTTTGGGACTAACCTATTAACCTAGTGCCCAGTGCCAGTTGCTGTTTTCTGCTTGCTTTTGGTTTTTCAGAGAAACAGTACCAAATGAAGTCCAAATGCCACGAAACTTTTTGGAGATTTTTTTCTGGACAAAAGAACCCTTGGAAGCTTCAGGAGGAGGCCAGAAGCCTCACGAGAGCTTCACAAGGCAACAGGGCACGGCCCGGGGGGGGGGGGGCGCCGTGTTGCCTTGTGGGGCCCACGTGACTCTGTTTGACCTAATTCCAGTTCTATAAATTCACAAATATTGGGAAACCCCCAGAGAGCCAGAAGAAATAACCTTTCCGCCGCCGCAAGCCTCTGTTCTTCCGTGATCCCATCTGGAGGCCTTTTCCGGTACTCTGCCGGAGGGGGAATCGATGACGGAGGGCTTCTACATCAACCTTGCTGCCCTTCCGATGATGTGGGAGTAGTTTACCACAGACCTACGGGTCCATAGCTAGTAGCTAGATGGCTTCTTCTCTCTCTTTGATCTTCAATGCAATGTTCTCCTTGATGTTCTTGGAGTTCTATCCGATGTAATCTTCTTTTGCGGTGTGTTTGTTGGGATCTGATGAATTGTGAGTTTATGATCAGATTATTCATGAGAAATGTTTGAGTCTTCTCTGAACTCTTTTATGCATGATTGTTATAGCTTTGTATTTCTCTCTGATCTATCGGTTTAGTTTGGCCTACTAGATTGATTTATCTTGCAATGGGAGAGGTGCTTTGTGATGGGTTCAATCTTGCGGTGCTCAATCCTAGTGACAGAAGGGGACATGACACGTATTTGTATTGTTGCCATTAAGGATAAAAAGATAGGGTTTATTCATATTGCTTGAATTTGCTTCTCTACATCATGTCATCTTCCTTAAGGCGTTACTCTGTTTCATACTTAATACCCTAGATGCATGCTGGATAGCGGTCGATGGGTGGAGTAATAGTAGTAGATGCAGGCAGGAGTCGGTCTACTTGTCTCGGACGTGATGCCTATATACATGATCGTTGCCATGAATCCGTCATAATTATTTGCTATTCTGTCAATTGCCCAACTGGAATTTGTTTACCCACCGTATGTTTCTGTGCTCGAGAGAGAAGCCTCTAGTGAAAACTATGGCCCCCGGGTCTATCTTTATCATATAGAAAAACCTAAAAATACCTTGCTGCAATTTATTTACTTTTATTTTATTTATTAGTTTAGTTTATTTATTTACCTCTATAAGATTTAATCCTTGCAAGTAACCGCTAAGAGGATTGACAACCCTCTTATTTGCGTTGGGTGCAAGTGTTTGCTCTTGTGTGTGCAGGTGCGCTTAACGGAATTTTGCTTGGTTCTCCTACTGGATTGATAACCTTGGTTCTTAACTGAGGGAAATACTTATTTCTACTGTACTGCATCATCCTCTCCTCTTCGGGGAAATACCAACGCAGACTACAAGTAGCAGGAAGAATTTCTGGCGCCGTTGTCGGGGAGACATCATCAAAATTACTAAGTACCTTCGCACAAATTATCATTCACTTGCATTTACTTTATTTATATTTTATTTGCTTTTGCCTCTCGTTTTCATCTCCCCCACTTCTAATTTTTTTTTACAAAAAACACAAAAATATTTTTTGTTTGCTTGCTTGCTTTTATTGCCTTCATGACAACACACAAAAACAGAAGGTGAAAGCAAAAATTTATTTATATGGATCCTCATCCACTTGCTAATCTTTTTAAAAGATCCAATTATGATGAACCAATTGCTAGTGAGTTGAGTGCACTTGATTATCTCTATGAAGTTTTGCTTGAAAATCATGAATCTGAAAATTGTGATGAAGTGTTAGAAGAAGAAGTTTATAAAGTGATTCATGATAGCTCCTTGATTGAAAAGCATGATTGCAATGATGTTATTATAAATTCTATTAATGCCAATTGTGCTAATGATATGCAAAACTACAAGCTTGGGGATGACAATTTTGTTATGTCCAATACTTATTGCAATGATCACGATTGGGGTGATAATACTTCTTATGACCTTGAAAATTTATTTAAGCCTCATGATGAATATGTTATTGATAATAATGTTTGCAATAATATTAAAAGTGGGTTTGGAAGAGTGTCAACTTTAGGTAATAATGATCCCACTACTTTGGAGAATTATCAATCTTATGAATTATATGATAAAAGTGGGTTTGGAGAGGTCATGACTTTAGTTGATGTTAATCCCACTTTCTTGGAAGACTATAAGATTTGCATGCATTTGGATCATAAAGAGAATGTTTTATATGATAGTTATATTGTTGAATTTGAATATGACCCTACATGTAATTATTATGAGAGAGGTAAATATGGTTGTAGAAATCTTCATGTTACTAAATTACCTCTCTTCATGTTGAGATTGATATTGTTTCTTTCTTCTTCCTTGCATATGCTAGGTTTTGCTTGTCTTGATAATCTATTTGCTTATGAAATGCCTATGCATAGGAAGTATGTTAGACTTAAATATGTTTTTCACATGCTACATGATGCTCTCTTCGTGTTTCAATTACTATCTTTCATGTGAGCATCATTGAAATCTCAAGCCTATCTTAATGGCTATAAAGAAAGAGCTTGTTGGGAGACAACCCAATAAAATTTTTACTTCTGTTTTTGTGTGTTTGCACAATTATAGCCTCTGTTATGATTGTGTTTTTATGTTTTAATTAGTGTTTGTGCCAAGTAATGCCTTTGGGATGATGTTGATGATAGTATAATTGATGCTGTTTTTAAAACAGAAAGTTTTGCGTCGAGTGCTGGAATTTTAATTTTGTACTGGAGCGTGAGAAAAATCTGAAATTTTTACACAGTATTGGTATATGAATTTTTTACGTTGTCCTAATTTTTCAGAATTTTTAGAGTTATATAAGTATGGATTTTAAATAGATCTTTACAGACTGTTCTGTTTTAGACAGATTCTGTTTGTGTTGCATAGTTTGCTTATTTTAATGAATCTATGGATCGTATCGGGGGGTATGAGTCATGAATAAGTTGGAGTACAGTAGAATTATGCCAATATCAAATATGAATCAATTTACTACAGTACCTAAAGTTTAAGATTTGTTTGTTATACTAACGGATCTCACAAGGTTTCTGTTGAGTTTTGTGTGCTGAAGTTTTCAAGTTTTGGGTGAGACTACGATGGATAAAGGAATAAGGAGCGGCAAGAGCCTAAGCTTGGGGATGCCCAAGGCACCCCAATGTAATATTCAAGGAAGACTCAAGCATCTAAGCTTGGGGATGCGCCGGAAGGCATCCCCTCTTTCGTCTACAATCTATCGGTAACTCACTTGGAGCTATATTTTTATTCATCACATGATATGTGTTTTACTTGGAGCGTCTTGTGATATAGTTTGTTTGCTTTTGTTTGCTTTTTAGTTTGTCACAATCATATTTCCTGAACACACCTTTTTGAGAGGGACACACATTATTCGTGATTTGTTAGAATACTCTATGTGCTTCACTTATATCTTTTGAGCTAGGCAGTTGCTCTAGTGCTTCACTTATATCTTTTAGAGCACGGCGGTGGTTATATTTTAAAGAAATAGTTTCACTCTCATGCTTCACTTATATCTTTTTGAGAGTCTCATGATAGCAATGGTAATATGCACGGGTTATGAATTTGGTCCTGATATGATAGGTATTCAAGAGGGATATAATAAAAACTTTCATGTAGATCACTGAATATGATAAATTTGATTCTTTGCAATAGTTTTGCGATATTAAGATGGTAATATGTGGGAGGTATTAGTAGATAATTGTGGTTTAGTAAGAATAATTGTGTTAAGGTTTGTGATTCCCGAAGCATGCACGTATGGTCCGTCGTTATGCTAAGAAGTTGGAGCATGAATTATTATTGATTGTCTTCCTTTGTGTGGCAGTCGGGGGCGCGCGATGGTTAACTCCTACCAACCTCCCCCCTAGGGGCATGCGTAGTAGTACTTTGCTTCGAGGGCTAATAAACTTTCGCAATAAGTATGTGAGTTCTTTATGACTAATGTGAGTCCATGGATCATACACACTCTCACCCTTCCGCAATTTGCTAGCCTCTTCGGTACCGTGCATTGCCCTTTCTCACATCAAGAGTTGGTGCAAACTTCGCCGGTGCATCCAAACCCCGTGATATGATACGCTCTATCACACATAAGCCTCCTTATATCTTCATCAAAACAGTCACCATACCTACCTATCATGGCATTTCCATAGCCATTCAGAGATATATTGCCATGCAACTTCCACCGTTCCGTTTTTATGACATACATCATCACTGTCATATTGCTTTGCATGATCATATAGCTGACATAGTATTTGTGGCTCAGCCACCATTCATCATTTTTATACATGTTACGCTAGCATCATTGCACATCCTGGTACACTGCTAGAGGCATTCATATAGAGTCATGTTTTGTTCTAGTATCGAGTTGTAATGTTGAGTTGTAAGTAAATAGAAGTGTGATGATCATCATTATTAGAGCATTGTCCCAGTGAGGTAAGAATGATGGGGACTAATGAGTCCTCGAAAAAGTGGGGATGAGGTCCATGAGATCATTCTAAAATAAAAAAAAGAGAAAAAAAGAGAAAATGAAAAAAAGGAGAAGAAAAAATATATATAGAAAAATAGAAAAAAAAAGAAAATAAATAAATAAGAGAAAAAGAGAGAAGGGGCAATGTTACTATCCTTTTTCCACACTTGTGCTTCAGAGTAGCACCATGTTTTTCATATAGAGAGTCTCCTATTTTGTCACTTTCATATACCAGTGGGAATTTTTTATTATAGAACTTGGCTTGTATATTCCGATGACGGGCTTCTTCCTCAAATGCCCGAGGTCTTCATGAGCAAGCAAGTTGGATGCACACCCACTTAGTTTTCATGTTGAGCTTTCATACACTTATAGCTCTTAGTGCATCCATTGCATGGCAATCCCTACTCCTCGCATTGACATCAATTGATGGGCATCTCCGTAGCCCGTTGATTAGCCTCATCGATGTGAGACTTTCTCCATTTTTTGAATTCTCTTATGTATCCCTATCACCATATTCTATTCCACCCATAGTGCTATATCCATGGCTTGCGCTCATGTATTGCGTGGGAGTCGAAAAAGCTGAAGCGCGTTAAAAAGTATGAACCAATTGCTTGGCTAAAACCGGGGTAGTGCATGATAAATATTTTGTGTGAAGAAGATGGAGCATGATAGGATTGTATGATTTTGTAGGGATAACATTCTTTAGCATTTTTATTTTGAAAGACATGATTGTTTATTAGTATGCCTGAGTATTGATGTCTTTATATCAAATTATAGACTATTGCTTTGAATCATTTGGATCTTATTATTCATATCGTAAGAGAGAGATTACATGATGAAACATGATAGGTAGCATTCCACATCAAAAATTCTGTTTTTATCATTTACCTACTCGAGGACGAGCAGGAATTAAGCTTGGGGATGCTTGATACGTCTCCAACGTATCTATAATTTTTGATTGTTCCATGCTATTACAGTATCAATCTTGGATGTTTTTATATGCAATTATATATCATTTTTTGGGACTAACCTATTAACCTAGTGCCCAGTGCCAGTTGTTGTTTTCTGCTTGTTTTTGGCTTTTCAGAGAAACAGTACCAAATGAAGTCCAAATGCCACGAAACTTTTTGGATATTTTTTTCTGGACAAAAGAACCCTTGTAAGCTTCGGGAGGAGGCCAGAAGTCTCACGAGAGCTTCACAAGGCAACAGGGCGCGCCCCAGGGGGGCGCGCCGTGTTGCTTTGTGGGGCCCACGTGACTCCGTTTGACCTAATTCTACTTCTATAAATTCACAAATATTGGGAAACCCCCAGAGAGCCAGAAGAAATAACCTCTCCGTTGCCGCAAGCCTCTGTTCTTCCGCGATCCCATCTGGAGGCCTTTTCCGGTACTCTGCCGGAGGGGGAATCGATGACGGAGGGCTTCTACATCAACCTTGCTGCCCTTCCGATGATGTGGGAGTAGTTTACCACAGACCTACGGGTCCATAGCTAGTAGCTAGATGGCTTCTTCTCTCTCTTTGATATTCAATGCAATGTTCTCCTTGATGTTCTTGGAGTTCTATCCGATGTAATCTTCTTTTGCGGTGTGTTTGTTGGGATCTGATGAATTGTGAGTTTATGATCAGATTATTCATGAGAAATGTTTGAGTCTTCTCTGAACTCTTTTATGCATGATTGTTATAGCTTTGTATTTCTCTCCGATCTATCGGTTTAGTTTGGCCTACTAGATTGATTTATCTTGCAATGGGAGAGGTGCTTTGTGATGGGTTCAATCTTACGGTGCTCAATCCCAGTGACAGAAGGGGACATGACACGTATTTGTATTGTTGCCATTAAGGATAAAAAGATAGGGTTTATTCATATTGCTTGAATTTGCTTCTCTACATCATGTCATCTTCCTTAAGGCGTTACTCTGTTTCATACTTAATACGCTAGATGCATGCTGGATAGCGGTCGATGGGTGGAGTAATAGTAGTAGATGCAGGCAGGAGTCGGTCTACTTGTCTCGGACGTGATGCCTATATACATGATCATTGCCATGAATCCGTCATAATTATTTGCTATTCTGTCAATTGCCCAACAGTAATTTGTTTACCCACCATATGTTTCTGTGCTCGAGAGAGAAGCCTCTAGTGAAAACTATGGCCCCCGGGTCTATCTTTATCATATAAAAAAACCTAAAAATACCTTGCTGCAATTTATTTACTTTTATTTTATTTAGTAGTTTAGTTTATTTATTTACCTTTATAAGATTTAATCCTTGCAAGTAACCGCTAAGAGGATTGACAACCCTCTTATTTGCGTTGGGTGCAAGTGTTTGCTCTTGTGTGTGCAGGTGCGCTTAACGGAATTTTGCTTGGTTCTCCTACTGGATTGATAACCTTGGTTCTTAACTGAGGGAAATACTTATTTCTTCTGTACTGCATCATCCTCTCCTCTTCGGGGAAATACCAACGCAGACTACAAGTAGCACTCCCCACCTGAATATATTTCAAAGTTTTTTGTTTTACAAACTAGACAAGGCAATAAGAAAAGAAGTCCCACCACAAACCAGCGTGAACTTTGTCCTCCACCTTCTTAAGGTGGTGAGACCAAAATGTGAGGTCTACAATGATACCCTTAATTACATCAATGGGAGAAACATCGATGTTTCTAAAAGTTTTAGCATTTCGAGCGTCCCAAATTTTCCAAATGATAAGCAAAAGAATAAAAGGCAGGCTATGGAGGAGGAACTGGCCAAGTTAGCTCGGAAGGCAATTTTGGAGGTTTTTGAGTGTCCCAAATATTATTGGACCCTTAAATCGGCCACTCGTGTCCAAATTAAGGCTCGGGGGCTACTGGGTTTCGCGTTATCTTCGAGATACAAAGAACTACTTGATCTACTGATCGGATAGGTCATACGACCAGCGTCTCGGGGGCTACTGGCCCTCACAGTGATTTTTAGACCAATAGAACCTCTATAATAATAAAGCTTTTCTGTTGCTTTAAGATCGGATGACATGCTCTTTGTCCTCGAAAAATGAGCATTTGTCTATTTGGTGGGCCACTGGCCTCATTAAGAGCTTTATTGTGAAGAAAACTGTAAGAAAATGTACGTGTAGACTGGTAGACAACACGCCTACCGCATCTTCAAAACCTGCTCGAGCAGCTCCAAGATAGGCGTCCACCAGATTAAGAACATTAAATTCTTGATTGGAGAAGATGGGATGCCTTAAGGATGCTTTCCTCCGCCGATGATGCATCATGCTTTCGACTTCGGATTTGGTAGCTGAGTAAGCTCCCGAGGTCTCCCGTTGAGGGTTTTCTGAAGGTACCTCGGGCGGTGATGCCTGCTTGGCATTTGTCCTCGGAGCAGGGACACTCTTGTTGGCATCCTCTATGTCCTCGCATAGTGGTGCTTGAACGGATTGCCTACATATCGTAAAATTCGGCTGTTAGAAGCACACAACTGTTAAAGAAGGTACTATGGTTAAATCTCACCTGTTGGAGGAGGGTGCAACCCGTGTTGCCTCCTCGGTAGCCTGCCATCTAGCTGCATTATGGGTGCTCCCCGGCTGACTCCTTAAAGGGGCCGGATCAGTTTTCTGGCGTTTAGAACAGCGACCCTTGGGGAGAGAAGTCAAAGTACTTGGGGCCGTGGGAGCAGCGAATCTTTTTTGAGAAGAGGCTTGAGGAGCACTTATTGTAGAGGATGGAAGTACCCCTGGCAAATCAAGAAGAAGGGCTACTTTGGAGCCGTCAATGCTTTCTTCATAAAAAATCCCATCCTTAAAGATTAGGGATAGCTCAGAATCTTTGTGAAAACCAGGATTGTCGTCACGAGAATATGACTCCGGCTATGGAGCCGGACAGTTCATTGTCTCGATCCAGCACTTCCGCCCCTGCTAGGATATGTTGAACAACTAGATCAGAAGTATAAATACACTGTTCAGATGGACGAGGTGTATAAGTGAAAGAACTCACCATTTCAACATGTTTATAGTAAGAGAAGCCGTCCATGAATTTTTGCCGGGCAAAATCCTCTTTCTCCCCTTTGAAGATACCGGCCAGCACGGTCGCTACGGCTGCCTGGTCCTTAAAACCTTTCTTCACAGACTGGGTCGCATCGTTCGTTCCATTATATCTCCATAAAGGATGGATACGTTGCTGAAGAGGCTAGATGCCTCGCAGGATAGCCATGGCCATCACATTGACAATGGTCAGCTTATGATGAGCCAAGCATGACACTTGAGCTGCTAGGCGAGTCACCTCAGCATCCTCTTCTTGAGAGGGACTCTTCGGCCGCCAGTTGAACCATTTCTTTGGGGGTGCGTGAGAAAAAACAGGGAGCCCAGGCTGGGCCGGGTCGTAAAGCGGGACGTCGGCTATATAAAACCACTTAGTGGCCCACATCTCGACATCCTCCTTGGGAGTGCTCAGGAGGTAGCCGGTCCCAGCAATCCGGCATACCGTGGCGCCTCCGACCTCGTGGATTCTTCCATCTCGAGAGCTGATGTCTACTACGCAACTTTATTCTTGTAGACTCTGCTGGGCCTCCAAGCGCAGAGTTTTGTAGGACAGTACCAAATTTCCCTCAAGTGGATGACCTAAGGTTTATCAATACGTGGGAGGTGTAGGATGAAGATGATCTCTCTCAAACAACCCTGCAATCAAATACAAGAAATCTCTTGTGTCCCCAACACACCCAATACAATGGTAAATTGTATAGGTGCACTAGTTCGGCGAAGAGATGGTGATACAAGTGTAGTATGGATAGTAGATATAGGTTTTTGTATTCAGAAAATATAAAAACAACAAGGTAGCAAGTGACAAAGTGAGCACAAACGGTATTGCAATGCTTAGAAACAAGGCCTAGGGTTCATACTTTCACTAGTGCAATCTCTTCAACAATGTTAACATAATTGAATCATATAACAATCCCTCAACATGCGACAAGTAATCACTCCAAAGTTTTTATCTAGCGGAGAACATAAGATGAAATTGCTGTAGGGTACGAAACCACCTCAAAGTTATCTTTTCCGATCAATCTATTGAGCCATCCCTATAAGTATCACAAACAGCCCTAGAGTTTGTACTAAAATAACACCATATGATACGCATCAGTTAACTCTAATGTCACCTAGATACTCCAATGTCACCTAGATACTCCAATGTCACCACAAGTATCCGTGAGTTAATTATTCGATATGCATCAAACAATTTCAGATTCATAATATTCAATCCACGCAAAGAACTTCAAAGAGTACCCCAAAGTTTCTATCGGAGAAAGGAGGATGAAAATGTGTACCAACCCATATGCCTAGATTACCCCAAGGTCACGGGAATCCGCAAGTTGATTACCAAAACATACATCAAGTGACTCAATAGAATACCCCATTGTCACCACGGGTATTTACATGGAAGACATACATCAAGTGTTCTCAAATCCAAAGTATTCAATCCGAGAATAACAAACCTCAAAGGAAAAGACTCAATTCATCACAAGAAGATAGAGAGGGAAGAAACACCATATGATCCAACTATATTAACAAAGCTCATGGTACATCAAGATCGTGCCGAGAGAGAGAGAGAGAGAGAGAGAGAGAGAGAGAGAGAGAGAGAGAGAGAGAGAGAGAGAGAGAGACAGATCAAACACATAGCTACTGGTACATACCCTCAGCCCCGAGGGTGAACTACTCCCTCCTCGTCATGGAGACCGCCGGGATGATGAAGATGGCCTCCGGTGATGATTCCCCCCACCGGCAGAGTGCCGGAACAGGGCTTTGGATGAGATCACTTCGGCACAGAGGCTTGCGGCGGCAGTGTAGAAGTTCTAGGTTTATTTCTGGGGGTTTCTCTATTTATAGGATTTTTCAGCGTTGGAATCACGCGAAAAAGAGTTACGAGGGGCCCACAAGGCAACACCACGTGACCCCCCCAGGGCGTGCCGTGATACCTTGTCACCTCCTCGTGTGTCTTCTGGTCCTTCCACGAAGCTTCGGGGGTCTCTTTTGGTCCATAAAAAATTGTCAAATTTTTTGGGGTCAATCCAAGAACTTTTATTTCTGCACAAAAAATAACACCACGATAGTTCTGCTGAAAACAGCGTCAGTCCGGGTTTGTTCTATTCAAATCATACCAAAACCATATAAAATTGTTATAAACATGGCATGAATACTTCATAAATTATAGATACGTTGGAGATGTATCAGCATCCCCAAGCTTAATTCCTGCTCGCCCTCGAGTAGGTAAATGATAAAAGAAATAATTTATGAAGTGTGAATGCTAGCATAGTGCATAAGCTTGATCAATGATAATTGCAATCACTTTTTCTACCATCAATATATATCATAAAAAGTAGCTCATCTCATAAAACTTCTCATGATCAAGTAGCAAGCTATGCACATGTTTAAACTTTAAAGTATAGACCATAAACTTTCTTGAAAACCAACAAACAATGTTCTCAGTCATCAAACAATTACAATTCATATTATTTCCAGGAAGGGTCATGTAAGAGCTTTGTTTTAGCAAATTCCACATACTCAACTATCATTTAGTCTTCCATGATTGCTGACACTCAAAGCATATTTTTAGAACAAACCATTTCAGTCAAACACACAGGAAGATAGGGGCTTAATGTTTCGCCTCCCAACTTGCTTATCATAGAGATAATGTCAACAATAATAACTCATGATCACCTATATTCAACTGGATATATGTTCCTGGATCTTTCCGTACCACATGATGCTTGCCCACTAGAGAATAAATAGAGTGGAATAGGGATGAACATTACTGACTCTTGCATAAAAGTAAATACAGAAAAGTAAAATATGGGCCCTTCGTAGAGGGAAGCAGAGGTTGTCATGCGCTTATTATTTTTGGATGTGCAAGCTCTTAATGGAAAGGAATGTCACTTTATATTGCCCCTTGTGATAGCAACCTTTATTATGCAGTCTGTCGCTTTTATTTCTTCACCATCACAAGTTCGTACAAAGCTTATTTTCCCTTCCAATAAAATATCATACATATTTAGGAGCAATTTTTATTGCTTTTTGCACCGATGACAACTTACTTGAAGGATAATATTCAATCCATAGGTAGATATGGTGGACTCTCATGGCAGGAAACTGGGTTTAAGGGTTTTTAGATGCACAAGTAGTATCTCTACTTAGTACGAATTTTTGGCTAGCAAAAGATCCTAAGCAAGCACCACATGTTAGAGGATCCATGACAATATAACTTCTATGTGAATATAAACAAACATAACTCATTACGTTGTCTTCCTTGTCCAACGTCAACTACTTGATCAAGCTTGAAAATAATTAATGGGGGATCACAATCATAGAAGATGTCCAAGATAGTATATTTATATGTGAAATCTCTCTTCCTTCAATATTCTTTCATGAATTGTTCAAGTGACCAATGCTGTGTTTGCTAACTTTCAATAAATTTTACCACTTATACCTCTTATATGTGAAGTCATTACTCCCCATGGAACAAGCATATGAAGCATATATAATTTCATATTTATGACATTCAGTTCATTCAACAATTCATTCTTAGGATATAAGTGAAGCACGAGAGCAAATGACAAACTACTCCAGAAGATATAAGTGAAAAACAAAGAGTTGTTAAGTGAATGGGTAGCTATGTGAAGACTCTCTCTCAATAAAGATTTCAGATCCAAGTATTTTATTCAAACAGCAAACAAAATGAAAATAAAAGGACACTCCAAGAATAGCACATATCATGTGAACAAGTAAAAACTTAGGCTAACCGACAGGTGTTGATGAAGAAAGGTGGGATGCCTACCGGGGCATCCCCAAGCTTAGTTGCTTGAGACTTCTTGGAATGTTATCTTGGGGTGCCTTGGGCATCCACAAGCTTGAGCTCTTGTGTCTCCTTAATTCCTCTCATATCATGGCTTCTCCTAAATCTTAAAAACTCCATCCACATAAAACTCAACAAGAACTCGTGAGATAAGTTAGTATAAATCAACTCAAAACCTTAGCATTCTATACTGTAGCAAATCACTAAAATTATAATCAAACATTGCATACAAAATGCCTCTGCATATTTAATACTCCTATCCACAAATAGAAACATTAAACAAGCAAACATATGCAAACAATGCAACTACAATAGCAATCTGCCAAAACAGAACAGTCTGTAAAGGAGGAATAAAAATTCATACTTCCCTAACTCCAAAAATTCTGAAAAATTACCACGTGACAGGGAAATCATGCGTGCTTACTATGTAAAAATTTCAGTTTTTTATCATGTTCTGACAATTCACATAAATTCAGGACATGACAGAAAACTTTCTGTTTTCAAACAGCAACACATAAACTTGCAAACTGAGCATGGTAAAGGCTATAATTGGCATTTTATTGAACTAAAAGATACAAAACACGATTATTGATAACTGCAAGCAAATCTCAACAAAATAAAATGATGCTCCAAGCAAAACTCATATTATGTGACGAATAAAAATATAGCTCCGAGTGAGGTTACCGATAGTGTTGAAGACGAAAGAGGGGATGCCTTCAGGGGCATCCCCAAGCTTAGACGATTGAGTCTTCCTTGAGTATTACCTCGGGGTGCCTTGGGCATCCCCAAGCTTAGGGTCTTGCTGCTCCCTATTCTCCTCATATCGTTGTCTCACCCAAAACTTGAAAACTTCAATCACACAAAACTTAACGGAACTTGTGAGATAGGTTAGTTTGATAAAAATAAATCATCCACTTAGGTACTGTCAATACAAGATTCATAATTGTTCTAAAATAATACCTACTGTATTCCATCATTTCCACAATTTATATTACTCAATATAAGCTATGGAAACACTAAAACAAGCAAACTATGCAATAAAACCAGAATCTGTCAAAAACAGAACAGCATGTAGTGAGAGAATTAAAAAGCATACTTATGTACCTCCACAAATTCTGAAAAATTGGGAAAACATAAAATATTTGTAAACCAATACTGTGTAAAAATTTCAGAATTTTCTCAAGCTCCAGTATAGAATAGAAATTCTAGCACAGGACGCAAAAGTTTCTGTTTTTGCACAGAATCAAATCAACAAGTATCCACACTATCCCAAAGGCTTTACTTGGCACATTATTGAAAGAAAACATATAAAACATGATTACTACAATAGCTTAATCATGTGAACACACAAAAACAGAAGGTATAAGTATTGGGTTGTCTCTCAAAAAGCGCTTTTCTTTAATGCCTTTGTAGCTGGGCATGATGATTCTAATGATGCTCACATAAATGTAAAGAATTGAAACATAATGGGAGCATCATGAAGCATATGAAAATCACATTTAAATATAACCCACTTCCTATGCATAGGGATTTTGCGAGCAAAAAATTTATGGGAGCAAGAATCAACTAGCATAGGAAGGCAAAACAAGTATAACTTCAAAACCTTCAACACATAGAGAGGAAACCTGATATTATTGCAACACCTACAAGCATACGATCCTCTCTCATTATAATTTTCAGTAGAAACATGAATGAATTCAACAATATAGCTATCACATAAAGCATTCTTTTCATGATCCACAAGCATAGAAATTTTATTACTCTCCACATAAGCAAATTTCTTCTCATTCATAATAGTGGGAGTATCATATGAAACTCGAATACTATAAATTGTTTCCACATTAAAAGAGTAATGTTTAGTAAGAGGGTATTCATAATTATGACAAGTTTTATAATAATCATCACTACTTTTTATAACATAAGTATCATCACAATAATCATCATAAGTAGCAACTTTGTTCTCATCGTAATCAATTGAAACCTCTTCCAAAGTAGTGGATTCAACATTAAATAAAGTCATGACTTCTACAAATCCACTTTTATCATTATAATAAGATTGAACACCCTCCAAAATAGTGGTATAATTATTACCTAATGTTGACACTCTTCCAAACCCACTTTCATTATTATTGCAATCATCATAGATAGGAGGCATGCTATCATCATAACAAATTTGCTCATCAAAATTAGGTGGAATAAAAAGATCATATTCATTAAGCATAGCATCCCCAAGCTTAGGGTAAACATTATTTGCAGCAAATAAATTCTCAAACATGTCACTCCAATCAAACATAGCATACCCAAGCTTGTGGGTTTGCATATCAATAGCATAATCACTATTATCATCAATAGTATGAATAGCACCAGTAGTATAACAATTATTATCATCATAATTTACCAAGTTGGTGCCAAAAAGATTTTCAAGATTATAAGAAGTATCATTTTCTTCCCAATCATAATTGTCACAACAAGTAATAGGCATAACAAAATCATCCTCAAGTGTATCATCTTCCACAATTATTTTTGATTCATTCTCATGAGGCACAACAATAATAGGAGCAACATTATTTGGGAGAGATACCTCTTTACCTCTACTTTTCCTTCTTTTCTTCTTCTTCACCACATTATGTGTGGGTTTGTTTAATTTTTCTGAGCTTCTTATTGAAGAGATTGGTTGGATAGGAAGCTCCTCCTCGTTACCTATTTCATCATGAGAGAAAATAGGAGGGAAAGGGGGGATCTTTACCCTTCCATTAGCATTTCTTTTATATTCTATTGGTTTTCCCATCTTTCTATAGTTGGATATATAAGCATTCTCATTGCAATTTACCACACAAAACATATAGATTTCCTTTAGATTAGTTTCAATGTCGTCTGTGAGAATGAATACTTCAAACCAACTATTTTTATGTGTCAATTATTCACACCCCCAAAATAGACAAAGCTCATTATAAAGTTCAAGGGTGGTCAAGTCATTACAATATTTGGCCATGATTCGATCATGAAAAAGTATGCATTGAAAATTAAGATGACCAACCTTATTGCAAAGTTCACAAGTAATGGAATGAAGAGAGCATAATTTTGTAGCAAATTTATCTATCACTTTAAGGAACAAATTGGTTTTATCATGTTTATGCTTCTTACAAAATCTATCATCCCTATAAGGCATGTCTTCACAAATTTTATGCACTCTACAAAAATTGACATGCTTATAAGAAACCTTTTTATCATGACTAGTGCAATCATCATTAGCATTTTGGATATTCAAAAAAATCATGCTAACAACATTGCAATCATGCTCATCATTCCAAGGACTCACATTAAACATTTTACTAAATTCTTCCTCTAACAATTGAGCACAATTATCCGATCCATCATTTTCAAGAAAGACATTATAAAGATGAAGCATTTGAGGCAACCTCAATTCCATTTTTTTGTAGTTTTCTTTTATAAACCAAACTAGTGAAAAACAAGAAACTAAAAGATTCAATTGCAAGATCTAAAGATATACCTTCAAGCACTCACCTCCCCGGCAATGGCGCCAGAAAAGAGCTTGATGTCTACTGTCAGGCCCATTTCTGGGATAAATCACAGAAGAGCCTCAAGTCATACCAGCCCCAAGAACAATTGGTAGACTTCCTTGCTATAGATAACCAGTACAAATATAATATTACACAGGGTTGAGTCAGAGGGCTCAACAATAATTACAAGCTTGCCAAAATACTATGGTGGTGGAATAACACAGTGGGTGGTGGTAGAACAACACTGATACAATAAAATAAAGTCAAGCATCAGTGTGAGGCTTGACTATTTTATTGGTGTAGCGGAAACACAGCGGATGATACATGTGGTCGACTCCAAGATCACAGGTTGACTGACTGGGACACCTCTAAGCGTCGGGCTCGCTAGCGCAATCTCCTTCCACAAGCTCGTCCTCCTCCAAGTCTGGCCAATAAAATAGCCAGGGACAAGCCAGTGAGTACGTTGGAATGTACTTGCAAACATTATGAATGAAAGATATACCGAATGCATATGCTCATGATGGATTAAATGATATGCTCATGCTGACTGAAATTTAAAACATGGCATGAGAAATATTTGCATGTGCAGGAAAATAAAATGTTAGTGACAAACCAAGAAAGTTAAAAGTGGACAATCGGGCGAGACAGGACCGCCCGAGAATCCAAAAGAAAATATAAAGTGGAGAATCGGGCGAGGCAAGACCGCCCGAGTATCCAAGAGAAATGCCAAACAGGTGTCTAAAAGAGAATCGGGCGAGACAGGACCGCCCGAGAACTCAAGCGACGCCACGAGAGGTCTTGAAAAGAAATGCCAAACGGGTGTCTAAAAGAGAATCGGGCGAGACAGGACCGCCCGAGAACTCAAGCGACGCCACGAGAGGTCTTGAAAAGAAATGCCAAACGGGTGTCTAAAAGAGAATCGGGCGAGACAGGACCGCCCGAGAACTCAAGCGACGCCACGAGAGGTCTTGAAAATAAAATCGAGTGTCCGGGGTAGTCCAGCCAGCCCCTGAGACACCCAGGAAATAAAATAAGAGAAATGGGTTAGTCCATAATAATATGCATAGTAATAATAATACTTATAACAATAGCATTTATGATAACAAAAATTATACATGATGGCATTAGGGTGACAGTAATTCTCCTGCAAAATAATTCATGCTCAAATTAATTATTTCCTCCGGAGACCGACACCGGGACCGACACTTGACCCTTCCCAGCTAACGTCCTTGACCGCGGACACGGCTATTCGAATAGATATAACTCCGCAGAGGGTGTACTCTTTACCCACGTGTATGAGATTTCTTGAGTCGGCACCAAGACACTGACTAATTCCCATCACGGTCCTTTGGTTGAAAACACGCCTGACCAGCACACACCAGATTAACTTTCCGGATGCCAGGAATCACCCAAAGCATCGTTCAAGAAAAACTCTAAGTCGGGGAGACCAACGTCTCGACTAGCATGGGATCACTATTCATACGCGTGGATTAGAAGGGGTGCCCCCCTCTCGGCCCAGCCGGATACACCCATGCCCCCTGACCTGATGACGGGCATTAGTCCATGGCCGTGGAAACCCTCATCATGGCCCTCTATGTGGTGTGTAAACAGACAGGGGTTAGCAACTTACTAAACCGTACTTCCCTCGCGGGAAGACCCGTGGCAGCACGGTGTTTAGCTAGGAGTGACGGAACAAGACTCGATCTAGGTCGACTCAGGATGTGTTGTTATTATGACCGGTATACTCCACATATGTCACCGTGACACCACCGTGTCAAAACGTTACCCGTGCCCACCGGCACGTCCAAGGCAGGAGTACACTCCTGGTTCTCACCATATCCACACGTTAGCAAGATACCATGATGCATGCAAGAAATCCACAAGGTGACATGACCATGCATGCATACACTATTACTACATATGCGGTGCAATATTAAACTGATGCAACCATGCATGCAATTCACCATATCCCAAGTTCAAAAATGCTTGCCTTGCTCAAAGTAGTCAGAAAGTGAACCCTCGAAATTCCCGACAAAGTTTCCCTCTTCGTTTTCTGAAAAATTCAAATTCAAATTAATTTTTTTGCAACAGTACCAAAAGATGTCTCAAAATATTTTTAAATAAATACTAAAATAAACTAGAGAGAAAAATAAGAATTTCAAAAAAAGAATCAACTCAATCAGAGTCGTGGTTAAAAAGTTATTAAACTTTCAAATCCAGGGGCCTTTCTACAAAAGTCCAGGTCCCTGTGCTGTTAAACAGAAAACGGTTCGGGAAGAATTGCGCTTCCCAGTGCGGAAAGCGTAAAGCGCCAGAGTACACTTTCGATTTAAACACCGAAAAAAAGAAAACGCTGACGGGTGGGCCCCACCCGTCAGGTTCAAATTCAAACGCGCTCGCGCGCGTGTACAGAGGGGAAACGGCGATCACCGGCGACGATCGCCGGGGATTTAGGAGGCGGCGATGATCGGAGCGTGACCAGGGTGGACTACCGTGTCGTTGGGTGGCAGTGGTGGTCGCCGGCGAGTAGCAGAACGACGGCTAGGTCGTCGCCGGCGGACGGTGGTTCGGGTGAGGTTGGATCTCACCGGAGAGGGCTCGGGAAGCCGAATTGAAGTGCGGAATGGACGAATGGGTGCACGATATGAGGACTGGTGGAATTTGGAGGGTGGTGATGGCTTAACGGCGTCTGGCCGATCGGGGAAGGTGGCGGTGGATCGGTGATCGGAGACGGGGAAGAAGGCCTCCCCGAGGTCGGGTGAGTGGCGTGGCGGTCGATTGGTGTGGGTAGTGAATGGAGCTCGGGGGCCCTTTTTATAGGCAATCCGAGGAGGGCCGAGGCGTGCGGACGACGCCGGAGTAAATTCCGGCCGTCGAGTTGGTTATGGACGGCGGGCAGGTTCAGCGCATGATCGTGGAGGTCAAATGAGCTCTCCAGAAGCATTATCATGGACGAACTCGGGCCTGATCGCCTTATCCGCGAAGTGACTCCCGTACGGGTGTGGCGGACGGTGAGCCGCTCCGGTGACTGTCAGGCGGGGCCAGGGCGGTGAGGTCAGCGCGCGGCGCCGCGGAGAAGATTGACGCGTGGTGGAGGTAGGTGAGGGAGGGCAGCAGCAGCAGTGAAGATGGCGGGTGCCGTGGTGATCCGCTCGGTCCGCCGCGGATGAGCACGGTGGCCGTTGCACCGGTCAGCCACTGTGTTGTCGGCGGCGGCCATTGACCAGAGGGGTCCCGCGGCGGCTCATTGATGGCCAGAGGAGGCTTGGAGGAGAAGGAGTAGCGATGGAGTGTGGTGCACGGCGTCGATCGCCTCTGCCACTGAACCAAATTCAGTTAACTGAATTTGTTCGACAGTGAACAGTGCACCCACCATATGTTTAATGAAATGACAGAGAGCTCTAGGGATTTTAGGAATTTGTGGAAAATTTTGTGGTGAGGTGTTGATGCACAAGAGAGAGTTTGGCAAAGTTTCAGAATTTTTGGAGCTATAAAAATTGAGGTTATATCAGAGAGATTGTTTCTGGTCCAATTTTGAATTGAATGGCATTTGAAATTTTTGAACTGTGGAACCCAAAGTTTTTGGTGAAATGGGTTGTGGGTACTGCGTAGTTGTTGGGGTAATTTTTGTGGGTGCAAAAGAATCATAGAAAATATGGTTCCTTTGTAAACCAAAGAAACTAGGATAATTATAAATTCCAACTTTGGAATTTATTTAAAATGGAAGAAATGTTATTGTGGAGTGGGAAAGTATTGGACACTGTCCTAGAATGTGAGAATGACTTGAGGGATAATTAAGAAGTGACAGAAAAATTATTGGAGGAATTTAGAAGGGCTAGAAAGGAGTGAAATGGCCATTTCCATGGAATAATTTTATCTATCCAAAACTTTTCTAAATGAAAAATATTTTTGATCTTTCAAAAATAATTACCCAATTAATAAACCATCCAAATCAGAACTATTTAAAATTTTGAAACCCAATTTGAAATTAAAATGATTCTTCAGAATAGAAGAAAGAGGAGAAGAAAAATAGGGCCAAAATAATCCAAAGTATTTTATTTAAAGAAAAGATTTAAAAATCCAGAGGAAATTTTTTTGGGGTGTTACATCTACTACGCAACTTTATTCTTGTAGACTCTGTTGGGCCTCCAAGCGCAGAGTTTTGTAGGATAGTAGCAAATTTCCCTCAAGTGGATGACCTAAGGTTTATCAATCCGTGGGAGGCATAGGATGAAGATGGTCTCTCTCAAACAACCCTGCAATCAAATACAAGAAATCTCTTGTGTCCCCAACACACCCAATACAATGGTAAATTGTATAGGTGCACTAGTTCGGCGAAGAGATGGTGATACAAGTGTAGTATGGATAGTAGATATAGGTTTTTGTAATCTGAAAATATAAAAACAGCAAGGTAGCAAGTGACAAAAGTGAGCACAAATGGTATTGCAATGCTTAGAAACAAGGCCTAGGGTTCATACTTTCACTAGTGCAATCTCTTCAACAATGTTAACATAATTGAATCATATAACAATCCCTCAACGTGCGACAAAGAATCAGTTCAAAGTTCTTATCTAGCGGAGAACATAAGATGAAATTGTTGTAGGGTACGAAACCACCTCAAAGTTATCTTTTCCGATCAATCTATTGAGCCATCCCTATAAGTGTCACAAACAGCCCTAGAGTTCGTACTAAAGTAACACCATATGATACACATCAATTAACTCTAATGTCACCTAAATACTCCAATGTCACCATAAGTATCCGTGAGTTAATTATTCAATATGCATCAAACAATTTCAGATTCATAATATTCAATCCATGCAAAGAACTTCAAAGAGTGCCCCAAAGTTTCTATCAGAGAAAGGAGGATGAAAACGTGTACCAACCCATATGCCTAGATTACCCCAAGGTCACGAGAATCCGCAAGTTGATTACCAAAACATACATCAAGTGACTCAATAGAATACCCCATTGTCACCATGGGTATCCACATGCAAGACATACATCAAGTGTTCTCAAATCCAAAGTATTCAATCCGACAATAACCAACCTCAAAGGGAAAGACTCAATTCATCACAAGAAGATAGAGAGGGAAGAAACACCATATGATCCAACTATATTAACAAAGCTCACAGTACATCAAGATCGTGCCAAATCAGGAACACAAGAGAGAGAGAGATCAAACACATAGCTATTGGTACATACCCTCAGCCCCGAGGGTGAACTACTCCCTCCTCGTCATGGAGTCCGCCGGGATGATGAAGATGGCCTCCGGTGATGATTCCCCCCTCCGGCAGAGTGCCGGAACAGGGCTCCGGATGAGATCGCTTCGGTACAGAGGCTTGCGGCGGTGGCGTTGAAGTTCTAGGTTTATTTCTGGGGGTTTCTCTATTTATAGGATTTTTCAGTGTTGGAATCACGCGAAAAAGAGTTACGAGGGGCCCACAAAGCAACACCACGCGAACCCACCCCCCCAGGTCACGCCGTGATACCTTGTCGCCTCCTCGTGTGTCTTCTTGGCCTTCCATGAAGGTTCGGGGGTCTCTTTTGGTCCATAAAAAATTGTCAATTTTTTTTGGGTCAACCCAAGAACTTTTATTTCTGCACAAAAAATAACACCACGGTAGTTCTGCTGAAAACAGCGGTCCGGGTCAGTTCTATTCAAAGCATACAAAAGCCATATACAATTGTTTTGAACATGGCATGAATACTTCATAAATTATAGATACGTTGCAGACATATCAGGAGTAGCCGATTAAGCAAAAATATTTCCGCCACAGCCCAAAGTGAGCCTCGCAGCCAAGGAACATCTCGCATAGGGCGACAAATCCCGAAATGTGCAAGATCGAATTGGGGGTGAGATAGTGGAGTTGGATCCCGTAAAACTCTAACAGACCCCTAAGGAAAGGATGAATGGGGAAACCAAGGCCCCACAGGAGAAATGGAATGAAGCAAATTCGTTCTCCCCCATTTGGTGTAGGGTAATTTTCTATGAGCACTTTGCCGTCTATGGACATTAATCCAGGGCAGGTGGAGGCAAGATCTGAGTCTGGCAGGTAACCTTGAGTGGCGAGCCGGTCCAATTGCAGACGGGTGATGGAACAGCTCTCCCACTAACCTTTGAGTGGCCCATGAGTACGGGTCGATGAACCTGGGGCGCTCGCCATGACTGGAGCTCTCGACCTTGCTTGGAGGGGAAAGCTTCGTATTGGGGAAAGACGGGGAAATTCTGGGGTAAACAGGTTATTGTGTCCCTAGCAAGTTAAATACCCTCGTAAACCAGGTGATGGGGGATGTTTCGGTGTCCAGCCATCAATCTGCTTGCTACCCAGTTGCGCGAAAATCAAGAAAAACTATAAACAATGGGGGGACCACGAGGGGTGGGTCCCAACAGCAATTCCCTGATAAAATCTTTGGATTACTCACAAAAAGTCATTTCCTTGCTCCGGAGTATGTTGATGCTCAGACTATTATAAAGAGCGCCGAGGATATTTTGAAGACCTTGGATCCTAACACGAACAAACGGAGGAGGAACTTGCCTACCAAGTCAAAGACGTCAATGAAGTAAAAGACATTTTGAGGAGGGAGCTATAGTCCTCGGCTTTGAAGACCAGTTCAGGGGCTATTGAGGGTGTCCTGGACTAAGGGGTAACAACCTATACGGCATGTCATCTATGGGCCAGGCTGATGACCCGCCGAGCACTGGAAGAGGGACTACCGGAGCTGTGATCCACGGCGTGGACAAGATGGAAACTTCCAAAGACTTGGCACACACTTCAAGGAAACTTCTAATAGTCGACATGTTTATTCCTAGTTGACAACTGACCATATGTGTAACCTAGGGACCCCGGTGCATACATAAACCGAGGGGTTCAGTCTTTGCGACACACGAACACAAGCCTTAGGGTTTGTGACGGTGTCCTGGACTAGGGGGTGCAAACCTAATCGGCCCATAGTCCTCGGGCTGGGCCTGAAGGCCCTCATTTCTCATTCGGATGGACTCCGGAAGTCACACGCCTGGACGTGATCAAGACAACATCTACCAAAGACTTGGCGTATACTCCAAGACATCTCCTGCCGCCTCCATACGCATCCCTGGATATTGACCATGTAACCCTAGATGCCCTACCTGGCGTGTATATAAGCCAGAGGGTTTAGCCCGTAGAAGGGACTGAATCACAATTACCATTCTCCTAGCCCTAGGGTTAGATCTCTACTTGCGATCTCGAGGTAGATCAAGCTTGTACTCGACACATCATCATCAATATAATCAAAGCAGGACGTAGGGTATTACCTCTTCGAGAGGGCCTGAACCTGGGTAAACACTGTCTCCTTCATCCCTGTTACCATCGATCCGAGATCCACAGCTCGGGACCCCCCTACCCCGAGGTTTGCCGGTTTTACCACCGACATTGGTGCTTTCATTGAGAGGTCCGCTGTGAGATCAACAAAGGATTGATGGGATCATCGGTCAATGACTCCAACCCTCAGGGCACTATTTCTGTGCTCGAAACCCCCATCACTAGATCGCACCCTCTCCTTTACGAGCAAGGAGCGATCCACGACCTTTTTTCCGCCCTGGCCGAATCCCCCGTAAAGGGTGAAGGGCTGAGGTATTTTCTGGAGAGCGATCCCGATAGTGGCCAGCTAGAAACAGCCGACAAGTCTGATCTTCAAATCAGCTTGGCCGATCCGGCAGCTACGTGTCCCTCACAGGATAAGAACGTCAGGGCTTCAAGCTCACGGTCCATGGAGATCAAAATTCCTCTCCCACCCACCTCCCACATCGAATATTTCCCCGATAATTCGGGACCTTCCGATGTCTGGGATTTGGCATATCTGCAACAGCTACCTGACGAATCGATCAGGCACTTCTGGGCCAGGTTTTTATCCGTCAAAAACAACATACCGGATTACCGGGACTCAGAAATAATAGGAGCCTTTCAGCATGGCTGTAAAGATAAAGGCGTTTCGAACGCTCTCGCCCGCCGCTGTCTTCAAACACTCCTGGAGCTATCTGATCTAGTGTCAAAATTCTGTACTATCGAGGACGCCTGGCTGGCCCAGGAAGAGCAAACGGATTCGATCCGTGACAACAAATTGAAGCATGACAGGCTCACACCTCACCGCGAACCCCATGCGCAATGCACATCAGTTGAGCGACCTCGAAAGAAGAAGAAAACCACTGGCCGATCTAGGACTGCCCTCGATGGCCTCCTGGATAAGCCATGCCCGATCCACTCCGTTCTGCTAAATACCTACCCAACCCACAACCTTCGCGACTGCTGGGTGATGAGGCAGGTAGCTAAGGGAGGCCTAACCCTCCTCACTGGCACGCCTAGGCATTTAGAGGAGTCCTCGGGCGATGACAAGGTCCTGATGATCTATGAGACCTTTACGTCCAATAATCAGAGGAAGCGGGCTCTCCGAGAAGTCAATTTAATCTGGCAAGTAACAACTCGGGGCGCGTGGGTAGACACGCCAATTACCTTTGATCATAAAGATCAACCGAAGTCTACCCCGAGTAGATGCCCCGCTGCTCTAGTTCTTGACCCAATTGTGGGCAGCTGCCGTCTTCGGAAAGTGCTCATGGACGGGGGGCAGCAGGCTAAATTTAATATATGCAGATACTCTGGACAAGATGCAAATCGATAAATCGCGCATCGAACAGAGCCATACCACCTTTAAAGGTATAATACCGGGACGAGAAACACGTTGCAGTGGAAAAATCACCTTGGATGTGGTCTTCGGAACGCCTGATAACTACCGATCCGAAGAAGTGACGTTCCATATTATCCCTTTCAAAAGCGGTTATCACGCCCTCCTGGGACGGGACGCCTTCTCAAGGTTTCAAGCAATTCCACACTACGGCTACATGAAGCTCAAGATGCCGGGCCCAAACGGGATCATTACAATTGCGAGTAACCCCGACAGAGCACTCAAGGCTGAGAACAAGACAGCGTCGCTCGCCCTAGAGTCCCTATCTAAAGCCCTCACGGCCGAGGAATTAACATCACTACGAGCCGAAGTCGACCGGGATGATATCATCCTCGACAAACGGCCGAAGTCGACCTCATTCAAGCCGGCCGACGTCATAGTCAAATTCCAAGTGCACCCTACAGACCTAGCTAAAACGACGTCAATTGGGGCAAATCTCGAGCCGGAAATTGACGAGGCCCTACGCAACTTCCTTAGAGAAAATTGGGATATATTTGCCTGGCATCCCTCGGATATGCCAGGGATACCCCGCAGACTTTCTGAACACAACTTGAATATTCTGACGGGCTACAAGCACTTCGGCGCTTCTCTGAGCCCAACCGTCAAGCGATGGGCGAAGAACTGGCCAAACTTCTGGAGGCCGGATTCATAAGAGACATAAAACACCCCGATTGGCTCGCCAATCTGGTCATGGTACCCAAGAAGGATAGGTCCTGGTGCCTGTGTGTCGACTTTAAAGACCTTAACAAAGCTTGCCCCAAGGACACCTTCCCACTACCATGCATTGATCAGATCGTAGACGCCACAACTGGGCATGGTTCGTTGTGCTTTCTAGACGCCTACTCGGGATATCATCAGATAAAGATGAAAGAATCCGACCAGGCTGCGACCGCCTTCATTACACCCTACGGGCTGTTTTGCTTCAACACAATGCCTTTAGGGCTAAAAAATGCCGGTGCGACATACCAGCACATGATCCAAACATGCTTAGAAAAACACATCTGGAAAACTGTTGAGGCCTACGTCGATGATGTAGTGGTCAAAACTAAACACATCGAGTAGTTGGTCGACAACCTCCACAACACATTTACTAGCCTGCGGGAGTATCAGATTAAGCTCAACCCGGAGAAATGCGTCTTCGGAGTACCCGCGGGCAAACTCCTCGGCTTTATCATGTCCAGCCGAGGAATCGAAGCCAATCCGGCAAAAATACGAGCCTTGGCCCGATTAGAGGCGCCAACCGAGCTCAAACATGTTCAAAAGCTAGCAGGCTGCGTGGCCGCTCTAAGTCATTTTATCTCAAGACTCGGGGAAAAAGCTTTACCCCTTTATAGGCTACTGAAGCAAACAAAGAATTTTAAATGGACTAACGAGGCAGCAGCTGCCCTGGAAGATATTAAAACCCTTCTCGCCACAAACCCCATCTTAGCGGTACCAGGCATATGTGAGCCGATGATATTGTACATCTCAGCCACCAACCAGGTGGTCAGCGCAGTGCTCGTGGTCGAACGAGACATGAAGGGCCATAAGTTCCAAGTTCAAAAACCAGTCTATTACGTCTCCGAGGTCTTAACCCCGTGCAAGACACGCTACCCGCACTATAAGAAGATAGCCTAAGCCATCTTTATGGCGTCACGAAAACTTTGGCACTACTTTCAAGAGTGCTCAGTAACCGTGGCATCCAAAGTCTCTTTAAGTGACATAATTAATAACAGGGATGCTACGGGGCGCATAACCAAATGGGCCATAGAGCTCTTACCCTTCGAAATAACATATCGGCCGCGCCAAGCTATTAAATCTCAGGTGCTGGCAGACTTCGTAGCCGAATGGATAGAGGCCGAGCTCCCTAGAGAGTATAGCACATATTCACACTGGACCATGTATTTTGACGGTTCAAAAATGCTCGTTGGGCTAGGGGCTGGAGTAGTGCTCACATCGCCAACAGGCGACAACATCCGCTACGTGTTACAGATCATGTATACCGACTCCAATAATGCGGCCGAATATGAAGCCCTTCTGCACGGGCTCTGGATAGCAGTCTCGATGGGCGTTAAATGCCTCATGGTCCGAGGAGATTTCAACCTCACCATCTCCCAGGTAAATGGCGAGTTCGATGCAAAGGACCCAAAAATGATAGCTTACCGGAATGCAATCCTAAACATCTCGGCCAGGTTCGAGGGGCTTGAATTTCATCATATCCCCCGCGATAGCAACCAGGCCGCTGATATCCTCGCCCGATGTCGTGGTTTTGTCGCGACAGATGTCCTAATAGAAGGACTTAGAGATGAAGCCATCGCACTAATGTGGAAGCTTAGCGGGGTTGAGCGGGAACGAGAAGACACCGGGTTACCCAGGTTCGGCCCCTCACGGTGGAGGTAAAAGCCTATGTCCTGCTTGTCTATATTGCTGTGGATCTCGATTACAAGGATGCAGATTCGCTAACCTAGCTCTCGAGGGGATTGCAACTTAGTCTTTTCGTATAGGTGCCCCCCTTTATATATACAGGTGGAACCCTAGATTACATGAGAGTCCGGATCGTAATTTGACCCGCCTCCTATTCTTCCCTACTTGCTCTCCAAGATGGCTCTCCTTGTCATCTGACTTGTCGTGAGCCGGTCCATTATGTAAGCCGGCCTATCCTTACCAGGCCTTGCTAAGCCGGCCCATATAGAGACTTCAGCCCCGCAGTGAGTTGGCCCGCTAAGCTCGCGTTATGGCCGGGTTAACACTCTGCCGGGTCTCCTTGCTGGTGAATATCCCCAACATTAGCCCTCAGTTTGACTTGAATTTATTCACGTTAAACTCCATCCTGAAAAAACAAAGCATTAGTAACACATTTCCAAGTGCTCCCAAGCCGCTCTTTTCAAGTCGCCATCGTGGACCGACTCAAGTTGCCGGGTTAGAGGATCGTTAGGTTCACCCCCTCAGATTCAAACTTAGCATTTTCAACTCTTGTCCCTCATGACGTCACGATCCACTTCCGCGAAATCCGGGATGATATCGTCTCAAATCCTTGAGTGGGTACGTCCCGTCTTGTCAGGCGCGAGAATCAAGGCGCCACACCACCGAAAATTACTGCGCCGCCTGGGGTTCCGCCCTTGCCGTTTTAACCTTTACCGCGGCTATAAATATGCCAGCTCATTCCCACTTTCACTTTTTTTACCCCATACTCTTCATCCTCCTCGCGCCTGCTCGTCAGACCCGAAGCGCCGTCGCCCTAGAGCTCTCCAACGACCTCGACCGCGCCTTCTCCGACGCTCATCACCGCCGGAGCTCAACCAGACACCGCTGCCGCATTCGCCGCAATCAGGTACACCCTAACCCTTGCTCCTCTGGATCTACGGCGCCCATTCTCTGTAGTTCATCAATGTTCTTCGTGTTCTTCGTGTTCGTCCTTCTCCCCTTGTTTAGTAGATCCAAGATCAACGAAATGATCCGTGTTGGCACCCTATTCACTACGGTAATACTCATTTTTGCATCTGGCTCTCTGTATCGGCCATCACAGACTCGCATTGATGACAGGCCATCGTGTTCATCCCCACTTAGGTCTTCTAAACTTTTCTTTCCGCAATATTTTTAGATCCGTAAAAGTAGCTGCTCCATCAAATTCTTGTTTGTCACTATCTCAACACTTAGGAGAAATCCAAAGCACCACCATCGTCAACTCCGGCTTATAATTGCCTTCGACGGCTTGCATGAATCCGGGTTATGAATTTAGCCATCCTGATTTTTATCATTTGACTGGGTCTTGTACTCTGACGGCTTGTCCTTCTCAAGCTTAACACGCCGGCTTATCATTTTGTCCTTGCAGTTAAATTGTTAAGTCGCCATGGCCCCCAAGACCGACAAATCCTGCAACTGGTTTAGATCGCAAGTCTCAACCTTGATGTTGAACAAGCTTGTAGGGCATGGCCTCTTGCCGGCTCAAACCGCAATCAACTGGCGGGCGCCTGAAGAGGAAAGCACCCCCAGCCCCAACAAGACGAGGTGGTGGTCTTCGCCGATCATCTGCATAAGGGGTTTCGGCCGCCCGGGTCAAAAAATTTCCGTGACGTTCTCCATTTTTTCGACCTCCGACCGCAAGATCTTGGACCGAACTCAATTACCAACCTCTGCCAATTTCAAGTCTTCTGCGAAGTGTACCTCCAAACGGCACCAACTGTCCTGCTTTTTCGCGAATTCTTCTATATTAACCATCAGACTGAGTTCACTGATGGCCCCAACATAGAACTTGGCGGCGTCTCTATTCAAAGGCGAAGGAACACTCCCTTTCCTGAGGCCAAGCTGGCGAGTCACCCCAAGGGCTGGAACAAGACTTGGTTTTACTGCAAGAGCACTGCCCCTCAAGGTGAAAATCCCCTGCCGGGTTACAGACCAGACCGGCTCAATGCCACAGTGGCCTTTCCGGGTTGGCCATCAACAGAAGAACGCAAGCAATTCGCCCCTGTTTACTCCAAACTAAGGGCCTTGGTTGCTAACGGCCTTACTAGGATTGATCTGACCCGATGCTGGGTAAGCTGGCGGATCCAGCCTCTTAGCCACAAAGGCGACCTGATGTGCAATTATACTGGTGAGCCGGCAGACGCTCAACGGTTCAGTCAAGTCAATCTATCCGCGAGTGATATCAACAAAACCATCAAGAAACTATTGGGAGAGCCTTAGGAGAAATGCAACAAAACCGGGCTGGCCTCCTTCTGCTTAACCAACCCGGTGCCTTCAGTGAGTGTTTGCCCCTTCTTACTCTGTTCTTTAACTCGCCCTTTTTTTCTCATTGTCAACTGCCAACTCGTCTCAAACAGGCAAATGATAGATTTTGGAAGAAGAAGAAACCTCAACAACCCGCCCTCGCTCCAGCGGAGCAACAAGATGAGTCGGCTGGTACTGATGAGCCGGCCTCAGAAGGCGAGGCTGAGGTAGAACTTGACTCACTTGGCCGTCTTTTCATTCAACTTGCTAACGCCCCTTTTCTTCAGGACGAAACCGAAGTTAGCCATACCAACGAGCCGGAGGTAACCTTAATCTCTTCTGATTCTGATTCCCCAATTCCTATTCGGAAGAAGACCCGGGCTGTGATCCGCAAGGTTCGAAGGAAACCCCGGGTTGCCGTCCGCAAGGTCTCTTTTTCGCACCGTGATGCTCATTTAGATCCCAAATTTATTTTGAAGAAGACTCGTCAACCCGGGACCTCCAAACGAAAGACCCGGAGCAGTGAAGGCAACTTAAGCAGCAGGCTTCCATATGAGACGCCATCTCGTAAGGCGCGAGCTGAGGTGCTTCTTAGTCCAACTTCTTCTTTTCCTCTAGCCGGCCGTTTTAAGGAGCCCTTACATTTAAATGACTCGGCATATCAGACATCCCACTCCTCAGGCGAGTCAAGCGCGACGCAGCGCCGGCTTTCAATATTAATATTGGGTAAGTACATACTGGCATAGCAATTCATTAATCCTTCCCTCCTTCAAATGAATAACTCCTTTGTTGTTTTGCACAATACGAAGGCTATCAAGAAGAAACCACTTGCCGGGTCATCTGACCCGGTCGTTCAACCCAGCACCCAAGGGGATAAAGAGGCCACCTTGGATGGCCAAGACGAGCAAGTAGTCCCGAACAGCCCGCCGGCTCAAGACCCCATCAGCCCAGCTCATCCGCCTTCGCCTGTTATCAAGGAAAATGAAAACCCAGCTGAAGAACGACCCAAAGAGCCGCCCGTGGCACCGGCTTAAGAAGACACAGTGGTGATTGGGGAACGACAAACACCTCCAGAGGCTTCCACCGCCCTTGCTAAAATCCCTGCCAAGCCTGAGCCGGCCGCGAAGGACAACGAAAAGACGGCTCTGAACTTCTCTTCATTTGAAGACCAGGACACCAATACCTTGCACCAGGCCATGCTGACCCGGCTGTCGGAGAGCCGGGACACAGAGATCGCCATGATCACTTCACTGAAGCGAAAATATGAGGTAAGCTGCGCCCTTCATCTTGTACCATATATATATGTAGCCCCCAAGGGCCGGGTCATTATGCAATAACGACCCGGGACTTTCCAATTGAAACTTGTAAGTAGAACCGTCCACTGGCGTCCTCAGAGACCGGCTCGTCATTGATGACGGGCGGGTCTCCATAACTTAGCAGAATAGATCAATGGATGCATTAGCCCCCAAGGGCCGGGTTAATATGAAATAATGACCCGGGACTTCCAAAATATAATAATTGGTAAGCTCAACTTCAATCGGTAACCCCAAAGGCCGGCTCATCATTCATGATGGACGGGTCTTCATAACTGAGCAGAAAAATCAACTCATGCATTAGCCCCCAAGTGCCATGTAGACTGCCCGCAGCTGCATGGGACTTCCTTGCTTATTTTGAAGCTCGATAATATGTAGCCCCCATGAGCCGGGCTGTCCTTCAGGGCGGTCTGGGTCATATGCATGTCGTGTATAATAGTCTGCCCTGTAGGAGATGCTGGACCAAGTAGAAACCCAGGCCGCCGGCTTTCGAAAGGAGGCCAAGAAAGAGAAGAAATTGCGTCAAGAATATGAAGAAGCCGCCGCTGAAGCAAAGAAAGCTTTGGCGACTGTAAGGGCCACCTTGCAAGAGACGGAGGCCGCCAGAGCCGCCCTGTTCACGCGAGCTGAAGAAGCCGAAAAGCAAGTAGAGCCGGTGACACAAGAGCTGACCACTTTGAAGAACCAGATTACAGCCATGACCCGGGCCATCTTTGGTAAGCAAAGCTATAAGAATGAGTCAACTGGGCCGGCTTACCAGACATAGCCGGCTTAACTGATCGTGCATACCTCTCTTTGCAGGTCGCAAGAACCAAGTGTTGCTGCAACAACCAATAGTGAAGCTGAAGGCAGTGTACACTTTCGTGGAACAACTGTATATAGGCGGCTGTCGATGCATTATGGCCGCCAAAAACACCAAGTCGCCCCCACATCTACTCACAGACATGTTGAAAGAGCTGTTTGTTGTGCCCATGTGGTTTGAAGTCTGGAAGAAAGCGTGCTGCCGCTCGGGGGCTCTAACAGCACTAGCTCGAGCAAGGGCATACGTACCAGAGCTTGACCCGGCTCAAGTTGTGGGCGGCTACCCAGAGTACAATGTAGATGACACGCCCTTTACCAAGAAGGATTTCCAACGCTGCATCAGAGAGACCTGGGTTGCAGCCACCGCCATTGCAGAAGAGACCGATCTAACCCGGTACCAGGCGCCTTATTCGAAAGTTAATGAGCGGATAGAGCCGCCAAATCATGAGCCGGTGGCCCTAACTCGGACACGTAAGACATCCTTTGCCCCTGAAGTCGACCCTTCTTCTCTGATATCCACCGACGCCCTGTTTGAAGCATTGCGCACAATTCAGTGGTCGACCGGCGACTCAAGCAAACAAATGGAGGGTGACGACGGCCACGAAGAGCCGGCTCATGGTGATCCATCAGGCACTGGTACCAGCTCTGACCCAGCGACGTAAACGCCGGCTTATCGAAGTAGGCCGAACCTTGTAAAATTGTTTTTTGCCATGGCCGCAGCTGATAGGCAGCTTGTAATAGGGTAGCATAAAACTTCTGATGCCAATGTAAACACTTTGCACTTCTGTGAATCCTCCTCTTGGCCTTGAGAGCCGGCTTGCAATGGAATGATTCTGCCGAAGTAATCTTTGTTACTGTTTTCAACAAATCAAGTAGTTCAAATGGACCTAAGTAAATGACATGCATGGATGGATGCATGTATGCAGAGATGATATGCCTGAATGTAAGTATGTATGTGAGAAAAAATTGTAAGTCGGACTATGCGTGAAACGGCCGGCTTATAAAGCACAAACCGGAATACGCTTTCATGAAGCTGGCACTTGTCCTGCTGGTTTGTCCTCGCTTTCTGAAAGCCGGCTCTCCACAACCAATCGAGCGTTTTAACTCGGATGAGTTCAGGGTCACATACGTGATTGACTCATCAGACGTACGCCGGGTCATTTTTATAGGGAGTAGCATCTTGCTAAGAGGCAGGTTTAACCAACGTTGTGGCATCTCGCCGGGTTAAGAGGGTTTTGTAAGCTAAACTCAATTGAGTTGGAAGCCCCCAAGTAACCAAGATCAACAAATAAAGATCTAGTACACAAGTTTTGAGGCAAAACAACACCTTCATACAGTGTTGCTGGTCGTTATTATATTTGATCAAAAAGAGGTATATACATGATAGAAGATATGTACAAAGGTGTAACCCAGTCAATAGCTTAGGTGTAATATGGCCGGAGCTGGGCAATGTTCCAGGGCCGGCTTGTTTCCTCCTCAGAGGTACGTGACTTCTCTGCTTCACGCATATCAACCAAGTAATATGACCCGTTGTTGAGATTCTTGCTGACCACAAAGGGCCCTTCCCAAGGCGGTGAAAGCTTATGCATGCCTGTCTGGTCTTGAATCAGACGGAGCACCAAGTCACCTTCTTGGAAAGTACGGCTTCGAACTCTACGGCTGTGATAGCGGCGTAGGTCTTGCTGATAGATTGCTGATCTGGATGCAGCAAGGTCGCGCTCCTCTTCCAAAGCAACAAGAGCGTCTTGGCGAGCCAGCTCATTATCTGCCTCCACATAAGCCGCCACTCGAGGGGAGTCGTGACGAATATCGCTTGGAAGCACGGCTTCTGCACCATAGACCAGGAAGAACGGCGTATAGCCTGTCGACCTGTTGGGAGTAGTCCGTATGCTCCAAAGTACTGAAGGTAACTCTTCTTCCCAGCAAGCCGGCGTGCGCTACAGAGGCACCATGAGCCGGGGTCTGATACCGCGCAGTAATTCCTGATTAGCCCTTTCTGCCTGCCCGTTGAACTGAGGATGCGCAACCGATGCCAGATCAAGCCGGATGTGCTCTTGCTGACAGAACTGTTCCATAGCCCCCTTGGAGAGATTGGTTCCATTGTCTGTAATGATGCTGTGCGGATATCCAAATCGGAATATCAGCTTTTTCAGAAACTTGACAGTCGTTGCCGCATCGCAGTTGCTGACCGGCTCCGCTTCCACCCACTTGGTAAACTTATCCACGGCCACCAGGAGGTGCGTATGCTTGTTCTTGGAACGTTTGAAGGGTCCCACCATGTCAAGCCCCCAGACCGCAAACGGCCAAGTAATTGGTATCATCCTCAATTCCTGAGCCGGCACATGGGCCTGGCGAGCGTATTTCTGGCAACCATCGCACTTACGGACAATATCCTCAGCATCAGCATGAGCCGTGAGCCAGTAGAACCCATGCCGGAAAGCCTTTGCGACTAGTAATCTTGAGCCGGCATGGTGCCCACAGTCGCCAGAGTGAATCTCGTTGAGGATTGCGTGACCCTCTTCTGGCGAAACGCAACGCTGAAAAACACCAGTGACGCTTCGTCGGTGTAACTCGCCATTGACAATAGTCATAGACTTAGATCGTCTGATGATCTGCCGAGCGAGGAGTTCCTCTGTTGGCAGTTCTCCCCGGCTTAAGTAAGCCAAATAGGGGACCGTCCAATCAGGGATGGCATGGATAGCTGCCACGAGAGCCGCCTCCGGGTCAGGAACAACCAAATCCTCCTCTGTTGGCAACTTGACAGACGGGTTGTGCAAGACGTCCAGGAACACATTGGGTGGCACTGGCTTACGTTGAGAACCCAAACGAGAGAGTGCGTCTGCCGCCTCGGTCTGCCGACGATCGATATGGTCGACTTGATAACCTTTGAAGTGTCCAGCAATATTGGTGACTGCCTGTTGGTAAGCCGCCATAAGCGGATCCTTGGAGTCCCATGTACCTGAAACTTGCTGGGCCACCAGGTGTGAGTCGCCCAGGCACCTGACCCGGCTCAGATTCATCTCCTTGGCCATCCTAAGCCCATGAAGCAATGCCTCATATTCAGCAGCGTTATTGGTGCAAGTAAACATGATTCGCAAAACGTAACAAAACTTGTCTCCTCGGGGGAAGTGATCACAACTCCAGCCCCCGAGCCTTCGAGCTGCCGTGAGCCGTCAAAGTGGATGGACCAGTACGTTGTGTCGGGCTTCTCTTCGGGAGCCTGCAACTCTGTCCAGTCATTAATGAAATCCACCAACGCCCGAGACTTAATTGCTGTGCGAGGCAGATATTTTAGATTATGGGGGCCGAGCTCAATAGCCCACTTAGCAACCCGGCCTGTAGCCTCCCGGTTCTGGATTATATCCCCAAGAGGCGCTGAACTAACCACCGTGATTGGGTGCTCGTGGAAGTAATGCTTCAGTTTGCGGCTAGCCATGAACACTCCGTAGACCAGCTTCTGCCAATGTGGGTATCGCTGCTTGGACTCGCTTAACACCTCGCTGACATAATACACAGGATGCTGGACAGGATATTCCTTGCCATCCTCCTTGCGCTCGACGATGACCGCCACGCTTACAACCCTGTTATTGGCAGCAATATACAACAGCGTCGGCTCCTTCTCGCGAGGGGCAGCCAGGACCGGCGGCTCAGACAGCTGTTTCTTAAGGGCCTCAAAAGCCTGATCTGCCTCCTTACTCCAGACGAAGTCATCTGATTTCTTGAGCAACTGATATAATGGGATTGCTTTTTTGCCAAGCCGGCTTATGAACCGGCTTAAAGCCGCAACCCGCCCAGCCAGCTTCTGCACGTCATTTAGCTTGGCCAGCTTAGCCAGGGTCGTGATCGCCTTGATTTTCTCCGGGTTAGCTTCAATGCCACGCTCAGAGACAAGGAACCCCAGAAGCTTTCCTGCAGGGACACCAAAAACACACTTCTCCGGGTTAAGCTTCATCTTGTAGACACGGAGATTGTCAAATGTTTCCTAGAGATCCTCCAACAGAGTCTCTTTCTTCCGAGATTTAACCACGATGTCATCCACATAAGCATGAACATTCCGCCCGATCTGCTTGTGGAAACAGTTCCGGACACAACGCTGGTAAGTCGCCTGGGCGCTCTTCAGACCAAATGACATGGTTGTATAATAGAAGGCCCCAAAATGTGTGATGAAAGCCGTCTTTGCCTGGTCTTCCGGCTTCAGCTTGATCTGATGGTAACCAGAGTAAGCATCCAGGAAACATAAACTCTCACAACCCGCCGTAGCATCGATGATCTGGTCAATACGGGGCAAAGCAAAGGGGTCACTAGGACAAGCCTTATTTAGGTCTGTGTAATCAACACACATCCGCCAAGTCCCGTTTTTCTTAAGAACAAGTACTGGGTTAGCCAACCACTCAGGATGAAAGACTTCGACGATGAACCCGGCAGCTAGGAGCCGGGCCACTTCCTCTCCAATAGCTTTCCGCCTCTCCTCGTTGATGTAGGAGATATGCCCTAGAGGCAATAATAAATGTTATTGATTATCTCCCTATTCATAATTAGGTTTATGTTCCATGCTATAACTGCTATGGTTCTCGAGTCTGCAATAACCACGAGGCTCGGAGGAAGACTCATATGCACGTGTGGAATAATAAATGGTAAAATGTATTCCTAGTCTGGCCTCTAAGACTGGCTCAAGTATTGCATGATGATCCTGTTTTCCTGATCATGGGCATGGCTATGCCGGCAATTTTGAGGGCACAATGTTAGAAGAACATTTGTGTTGGATCGACCCGAATTGATGTTATGCTATGAGATTCATTCGTCATAAGTTAATGGTTTATAACACAGAGATGGTTAACGTTTGCATAATTACTTAGACCATGAGAGTATCGAGTTTCTTCATGCTTGCTTCATGAACTTTGGGGTTTGTTAAACGTCATCCGTAAATGGGTGGCTATTACGGCGGCTTACGGGTTCATGGAAAAGTATGTCAAGTAACTTGATTGCTCAAGATTGGGATTTGCTCCTCCGACGATGGAGAGATATCTCTGGGCCCTCTCGGTGTTACGGTATCCATCATCGTCTGGCCAGACACTTTGTGATTTGATCACAGGGATGCCGGAACACGGGAACGAGAAAAGAGAACAATACCGGTAACGAGGTAACTGGCATAGTGGACAAATTGTTGATCCACGGGGATGCCAACATGTCTCACCTCGGGTATTTGTAACATATCGCGAAACAACATGAATAGCACACGGCAACTGGAGGTTCACTCGAATATTCATTCATGTGGGTATAGGGGTCAATATGGGTGTCCACGGCTCCGATGTTGATCATTGATCGGAAGGGGTTCCGGGTCATGTCTATGCTTCACCGAACCTATAGGGTCACACGCTTAAGGGTCATCTATCTGCTGAATACTAGACAGGGAGTCTGAGAGAAAATCACCGGAAAAGTTTCGGACACCGGAAAAGTTTCGGACAGCGGAAAAGTTCCGTAGAGAGAACACCGGAACAGTTCTGGTGAAACTGAAAAGTTGTTTCAGGGGATACCATAAAGTCAAATTGGTTTCGGCACATGCCTGATAATTCTTGGAGGGTGCCAGAATCGTTCTGGAAACTTTCTGTAATTTTCCGGGATGAAAACCGGAAATGTTCCGGAGCTGCCGGAACCGCTTCAGATGCTTTTCGCAGATGAAAATCACTAAACCGGAATTGTTTCGGAAAGCGTTGAAAATTATTTTACTGGGTACTAGAAATGTTCTAATCCCACATAGATATTTTCAGTTCGATCAGATGCTGAAAAATGTCATCGTGAATAGTGAAATCAGCTTTATGGTTACTTTTTGGAAAGCCACCTTTTTGGGCTTTTGCTCCAAAATATCTTGGAGATGACATGGATGGATGTGGCTGAAATTTCAGCCCCTCCACCCCTCCTTCTCCTATAAATAGAGGTGGAGGGGGCAGCCCAAAACTCATCCCTTCTCACATACAAGTGCCATGCATGATCTGGCTTTCTCTCTCCCTCCCAGCCAAATAGTTTCGTAGAGCCGAAAGGCTGTCTAGGTTCCGGTGGGAACTAGTTCTGGATGGCGAAGCCCTGCTGGATAGATGACACTGTATGTGTGCAACTCTGTAGAGAGATCGTAGTTTCGGTCTTAGTTCGAGAGTGCCTCCCGAAGGGCTGTCCGAGTGACTGTCCGAGTTTCGATGGTCCTCCCGAAGGGCTGTCCGTGACACCGTCCGAGGGACTGTCCGACCGCCTCCCGGAGGGCTGTCCGGGGGCGGATGAGGGTATACATCCTCGCGGTTGGGAGGTTGTAAATCCTAGCTGCGGGGATCTGCACCGCCGATCGTCATCGACTCTACTTCCGCTGCGCTACGAGTCGGTAACGAAAATGATCAAACCTTGTATGCAGTCTCCATAGTGGTCCTGGACTGGTACGTAGGTCAGAAATTTTTGTTTTCTGCTGCGTTACCCTACAGTTGAAGCGACGGAGAAACTGGCGAACTGGTTTAAACTTAGGATCCACATTAAGTGAGTGCTCAGCGAGTTCTCTCGGTACACCTGGCATGTCAGAAGGTTTCCATGCGAACATGTCCCGATTCTCACGGATGAACTCGATGAGCGCGCTTTCCTATTTGGGATCCATATTTGCCCCGATGGTGAACTACTCTGAAGAATTGCCTGGGATGAAATCAACTTGCTTTGTATCTCTGGCCGACTTAAACTTGAGCAGGGGGCCAGACTCCGTAGTGGGCTTCTTTAGAAACGTCCTGTCAGTCGGGTCAACATTATCCTTGTAATACCGCAACTCCTCCGTGGCGCAAGCCGTCTCGGCGTAAGCTGCATCTCCTTCCTCGCACTCGAGTGCGATTTTCCGGTTTCCCTCCACGGTGATGGTTCCCCTTGGTCCTGGCATCTTCATTTTCAGGTAAACGTAACATGGGCGCACCATGAACCGCGCGTAAGCCGGCCGGCCAAACAGGGCGTGGTATGGGCTCTTGAGCTTGACCACCTCGAAGGACAGGAACTCAGAACGCCAGTTATCTTCTGATCCAAAGGCCACCTCAAGGGAAACTCTTCCCATGGGATATGCCGACTTGCCAGGTACAATGCCGTGAAAGACTGTAGAAGACGGAGTTAGCTGCTTATCAGACAGATTCATCCGCCTGAACGTGTCATAATACAGGATGTTGATGCTGCTGCCCCCATCCATGAGCACCTTTGTCAGGGTATAACCACCAACTTGTGGTGCAACCACCAGAGCCAAGTGGCCGGGGTGATCGAGTATGACTGGATGATCCGCCCTGCTCCAGGTAACCGGCTGCTCAGACCAGTTGAGGTAGTAAGGGGTTGCCGGCTCAACCACGTGGGCGGCTCTTCGCTGCACCTTCCGATCCCGCTTATAGGTGCTGGTGGTGAAGACGTGATACTGCCCGTTATTTAACTGCTTCAGGTTACTCTGAAATCCTGCTGCACCAGCCTGATGCTGGTTTCCTTGGTTGCCTCTCTGGTTGCCACCTCCCGGGGTTCCAGCCCCCTGGAACCCGCCGCCCTGGCCACTATTTCCCTGAAAGTTGGGCCCGAGGAAGGGTCCCTGCAAGCCGGCCCCCGAGAAGCCGGATCCTGGGTTGGCGGGTTGTCCGCCGTTGCCTCCCCCGTGATGATGATTCTGGAAGATGCGCTTGGCAAACTCTTGCATCACGTAGCAATTTTCCCAGGAGTGAGTGGCCGACTTACCATTATAACTGTGCTTCGGACAAGGAGCTTTGAGGGCCTCCTCGTAAGTGAGAGGGCGACTTCCAGACTGCTTCCTCGAACTGTCATTCTGCCGCTGACCTTTATTCTCTATGCTTGTGTTTGCCACCAGATCAGAGCCACCATCGTGACCCTTGCGCTTACCGCCGCTGTTGTTCTGACCATTACCGTTGCTCTGCTGCTGACCCTTGCCGCCAGCTTTCTTGCCCTTGTCAGATTTCTCCTCGTCCGACGGCGTATCCTTGGTATTATCCGACTCCGCGTACCGGGTTAAGACATCCATGAGATCTCCCATGTCCTGGACCTTTCGCTTGAGCCGCCCAAGCTTCTGGACCAGGGGTTGGAACTTACATGTTCGTTCCAGAACAAGCACTGCCTGAGCCGCCGAGATGCTATCTGAACTGTGTATAACTTCTGCAACCCGGCGAGCCCAATGGTGCGCCGACTCGTCCTCGCGCTGGACACAACGCTCCAGATCAACAATTGTTGTCGGCCTCTTGCAGGTCCCCTGGAAGTTCTTGATGAAACGCTCCTTCAGCTCCTGCCAGGTGTTGATAGAATTCGCCGGTAGGTTTTTCATCCAAGTGCGCGCAGGGCCCTCCAACATCAGAGGCAGGTAACGCGCACACACCGACTCACTTGCACCCAACAAGTCCATTGTCAGTTCATAGCTCTCGATCCATTCAGTGGGCTCCAAATTCGCCGTGTAGTTAGGAACCTTGCGAGGCCCTTTGAAATCAGGGGGTATGCGCACCTCTCGCAGCGCTGGTACCAAGCAAGGAGTCCCGATCATGCGGCTTGACGAGCCCCCAAGTCGGCCGTCTGTCGGGGCTGTGGCGGGCGAGTGTTGCACCTCTGGCGGGTTAACATGCGGCAGCGGGTTGACTCGAGCTGTCGCGTCGACGTGCGTCGGCGGGTCGCGCCCTGCCCGCGCGTTCTCCTCCCCCCACGCTCGAAGGACTCGAGCCGCATCCGCAACGTCTTGCGGGATCCTAGCCTAGTGTTGCTCCACCAGCGGCTGGGCGGCTCTCCTGCGAAGGGCGCTACTGGAGACCGCTGGCGACTCCGGGCGCAGGCTCCTGGTCCGGCTCTGGAGAGGGGTTGAGTGAACACGGTGCTGGCTATGCGAATAATTGGCCTGCTGCACCACCGCGGTCTTGAGCATCGCAATAGCGTTTCGGGCTTCTGTCTGAATCGGGCCATCCCCCTCGATCGGAATAGCCGCCAAGTTTTGGGTCGCTGCCAGCACGTTATCAACCGGGTTAGAGTAGTGTCCCCACAGTATTATAACGGACAATGGGACAAACTTCACAGCCAAAGAAGTCAAAGCATGGTCCGCAAAGATGGGCATAAATCTCGACTATGCGTCAGTCTATCACCCGCGGTCAAACGGGCAGGTAGAACGCGCCAACGGACTAATCCTCAGTGGCATTAAGCGAAGGCTGGTACGCTCCCTTGAAGAAGCAGACTGCAAGTGGGTAGAGGAACTCAATTCCGTCCTATGGGGTCTGCGCACCACGCCAAATCGATCTACGGGGTACACCCCATTCTTCATGGTATACGACGCCGAGGCAGTACTCCCTTGCAACATAATCCACGACGCACCTCGGGTACACATGTACGAGGAACGGGAGGCCGAGCTAGACCAGCAAGATGCCTTGGACGCCTTGGAAGAGGAACGCAACGTAGCCCGGGCATGTTCTGTGATTTATCAGCAACAAGCAAGGCACTATCACAACAGGGAAGTCTACGCGAAGGAATTCAATATAGGAGATCTGGTCATGAGGCTCCACCCGGAGAAGCAGAAGCATAATCTCTCACCTAAATGGGACGGGCCATTCATCATCGACCAGGTCCTAATCGGAGGCGCCTATCAAATCCGAGATCCGACGGACGGGCGTTTAGAGCCCAATCCCTGGAATGCCGCACTGCTCCGGCGTTTCTATGGTTAAAAACTTGAGCATCTTCTCCCCATGTACAGTTGTACACACCTTTTTCTTGCATTTAGCATTACTTTGCTTTCCGTCTACCTCGGGGACATCTTTATATGTCTTTCCTTGAGGGCCATGCCAAAATACAGCATGTTCCTTTAAAACGTGCGTCTTCTCCATTCCTTCTATCCTATCGTCCTTAAAGCCAAAATATGCACCAATTTGACTTAAGATTTGGCCAAGCTGGCTTGCCCGGTGATACGTCCATTTTGCATCATGTTTTGCTACTGTTATTTATAGTGTTTTTGATCAATATAACACTTTGTGGAGCAATTCTAATGCCTTTTCTCTCTTAATATGCAAAACTTACACAAGGAGGGAGATTGCCGACACCTTTAATTCTGGACCTGAAAAAGCTATGTTAGAGATACCTATTCTGCACATCTCCAAATGAACTGAAATTTAACGGAGATTTATTTTGGAATAAATAAAAAATACTGGAAGCAAAACGTACCAGAGGGGGCCACCCAGGTGCCCATGAGGCACCAGGGCGCGCCACCCCCCCAGGCGCGCCCTGGTACCTCGTGGGGCCCCTGGCCAGCCTCTGGCCCCCATTTTCTGGTATATAAGTGCATTTGCCCTAGAAAAAATATAGAGAAGACTTTCGGGACGGTGCGCCGCCATCTCGAGGCAGAACTTGGGCAGGAGCACTTTCGCTCTCCGGCGGAGAGATTCTGCCGGGGAAACTTACCTTCGGGAGGGGGAAATCGTCGCCATCGACATCACCAGCGATCCTCTCATCGTGGGAGGACTAATCTTCATCAACATCTTCACCAGCACCATCTCATCTCAAACCCTAGTTCATCTCTTGTATTCAATCTTTGTCTCAAAACCTCAGATTGGTACCTGTGGGTTGCTAGTAGTGTTGATTACATCTTGTAGTTGATGCTAGTTGGTTTATTTGGTGGAAGATTATATGTTCAGATCTATTATGCTATTCAACGCCCCTCTGATCTTGGACATGATTATGTTTTGTGAGTAGTTACTTTTGTTCTTGAGGACATGGGAGAAGTCTTGTCATAAGTAATCATGTGAATTTGGTATTCGTTCGATATTTTGATGATATGTATGTTGTTGATTCCCTTAGTGGTGTCGTGTGAACGTCGACTACATGACACTTCACCATCTTTGGGCCTAAGGGAATGCATTGTGGAGTAGTAATTAGATGATGGGTTGCTAGAGTGACAGAAGCTTAAACCCTAGTTTATGCGCTATTCCGTAAGGGGCTGATTTGGATCCATATGTTTAATGCTATGGTTAGAGTTATCTTAATTCTTCTTTCGTAGTTGCGGATGCTTGCGAGAGGGGGTAATCATAAGTGGGAGGCTTGTTCAAGTAAGAACAGCACCCAAGCACTGGTCCACCCACATATCAAATTATCAAAGTAGCGAACGCGAATCAAACAAACATGATGAAAGTGACTAGATGAAATTCCCATGTGTCCTCGACAACTCTTTACTTACTATAAGAGATCGTTTCGGCTTGTCCTTTGCTATAAAAAGGATTGGGCCACCTTGCTGCACTCTTTGTTACTATTGATACTTGTTACTTGTTACAAATTACCTTGCTATCAAACTACTCGTTACCGATAATTTCAGTGCTTGTAGAAAATACCTTGCTGAAAACCGCTTGTCATTTCCTTCTGCTCCTCGTTGGGTTCGACACTCTTACTTATCGAAAGGACTACGATTGATCCCCTATACTTGTGGGTCATCAAGACTCTTTTCTGGCGCCTTTGCCGTGGAGTGAAGCGCCTTTGGTGAGTGGAATTTGGTAAGGAAACATTTATATTACGTGCTGAAATTTACTGTTGCTTGTCACTATGGAAAGTAATCCTTTGAGGGGTTTGTTCGGGGTATCTTCACCTCGAACGGAAACACAAATAGTTGCTCCTCAACCTACTGCACCTACTGAAAATATTTATTATGAGATTCCTCCAGGTATGATAGAGAAACTGCTAGCTAATCCTTATGCAGGAGATGGAACGGTACATCCTGATATGCACTTGATCTATGTAGATGAAATTTGTGGATTGTTTAAGCTTGCAGGTTTATCCGGAGATGGAGTTAAGAAGAAAGTATTCCCTTTATCTTTGGAGGGAAAGGCATTAATGTGGTATAGGCTATGTGATGATACTGATACATGGGACTGGAACCGATTGAAACTAGAATTCCATCAGAAATTTTATCCTATGCATTTGGTTCATCGTGATCGGAATTATATATATAATTTTTGGCCTCGTGAAGGAGAAAGCATCTCACAAGCTTGGGGGAGGCTTAAGTACATGATGTACACATGCCCCAATCATGAGCTCTCAAAAGAAATTATCTTACAGAATTTTTATGCTCGGCTTTCTCATGATAATCAAACTACGCTTGATTCTTCTTCGACTGGCTCCTTCATGAAGAAAGCTATTGAATTCAGATGGGATCTTCTAGAAAGAATTAAATGCAACTCTGAAGATTGGGAACTCGACAAAGGTAATGAATCAGGTATAATACTTGAGTTCGATTGTGTTAAATCTTTTATGGCCACCGATGCTTTTCATAAGTTTAGCACTAAATATGGACTTGACTCTGAGATAGTAGCTTCCTTTTGTGAATCATTTGCTACTCATGTTGATCTCCCTAAGGAGAGGTGGTTTAAATATCATCCCCCTGTTAAAGAAAAGATTGAGGAACCTGTTAGTGTTAAAACTCTGAGGATGCACCGTGCTACTATTGGATATACTCTTGATGATCTTAAGGGCATTAGTCCCACTCTATGTCAGCACAAAATTAATATGGAGCCTGATGCTAAACCAGTTGTCGACCACCAACGACGATTAAATCCTAAGATGAACGAGGTGGTAAGAACCGAAATATTAAAACTTCTGGAAGCAGGTATAATCTATCCCATAGCTGATAGTAGATGGGTAAGTCCTGTTCATTGTGTCCCTAAGAAAGGAGGTATCACCGTTGTTCCTAATGATAAAAATGAACTCATTCCACAAATAATTGTAACTGGTTATAGGATGGTAATTGATTTTAGAAAATTAAACAAAGCTACTAGAAAAGATCATTACCCCTTACCTTTTATTGATCAAATGTTAGAAAGATTGTCTAAGCATACACACTTTTGTTTTCTAGATGGTTATTCTGGTTTTTCTCAAATACCCGTATCACAACCCGATCAAGAGAAAACCACCTTCACTTGTCCTTTTGGAACTTATGCTTATAGACGTATGCCTTTTGGTTTATGCAATGCACCTACTACCTTTCAAAGATGTATGACTGCTATATTCTCTGACTTTTGTGAAAAGATTGTTGAGGTATTCATGGATGATTTTTCCGTTTACGGAACTTCTTTTGATGATTGCTTAAGCAACCTTGATCGAGTTTTGCAGAGATGTGAAGAAACTAATCTTGTCTTGAATTGGGAGAAGTGCCACTTTATGGTGAATGAAGGCATTGTCTTGGGGCATAAAATTTCTGAAAGAGGTATTGAAGTTGATAAAGCTAAGGTTGATGCTATTGAGAAAATGCCATGTCCTAAAGATATTAAAGGTAGAAGAAGTTTCCTTGGTCATGCTGGTTTCTATAGGAGATTTATTAAAGACTTCTCTAAAATTTCTAGGCCTCTTACCAATCTTTTGCAAAAAGATGTTCCATTTGTTTTTGACGATGATTGTCTAGAAGCCTTTGAAACACTTAAGAAAGCCTTAACCACTGCACCTATTGTCCAACCACCTGATTGGAACTTGCCTTTTGAAATTATGTGTGATGCCAGTGATTATGCTGTTGGTGCTGTTCTAGGACAGAGAGTTGATAAGAAATTAAATGTTATCCATTATGCTAGTAAAACTCTAGACAGTGCCCAAAGAAATTATGCTACTACTAAAAAAGAATTTCTAGCAGTTGTGTTTGCATATGATAAATTCAGATCTTACATAGTTGATTCTAAAGTAACTGTTCACACTGATCATGCTGCTATTAAATATCTTATGGAAAAGAAAGATGCCAAACCTAGACTTATTAGGTGGGTTTTATTGCTACAAGAATTTGACTTGCATATTACTGATAGGAAGGGAGCTGAGAATCCGGTAGCAGATAATTTGTCTAGAATGGAAAATGTTCTTGATGACCCACTACCTATTAATGATGGTTTTCCTGATGAACAATTAGCTGTCATAAATGCTTCTCGTACTACTCCATGGTATGCGGACTATGCTAATTACATTGTTGCTAAATACATACCACCTAGTTTCACGTACCAACAAAAGAAAAAGTTCTTCTTTGATTTAAGACATTACTTTTGGGATGACCCACATCTTTATAAAGAAGGAGTAGATGGTATTATTAGACGTTGTATACTTGAGCATGAATAGGAACTAATCCTACGAAAGTGCCATTCCGAGGCCTACGGAGGACACCATGCGGGAGACAGAACTGCACATAAGGTATTGCAATCTGGTTTTTATTGGCCTACTCTTTTCAAGGATGCTCGTAAGTTTGTCTTATCTTGTGATGAATGTCAAAGAATTGGTAATGTTGGTAGACGTCAGGAAATGCCTATGAATTATTCACTTGCTATTGAACCATTTGATGTTTGGGGATTTGATTATATGGGACCTTTTCCTAAACCCAATGGGTATACTCATATTTTAGTTGCTGTTGATTACGTTACTAAGTGGGTAGAAGCTATTCCAACTAGTAGTGCTGATAATAACACTTCTATTAAAATGCTTAAAGAAGTTATTTTCCCGAGGTTTAGAGTCCCTAGATATTTAATGACTAATGGTGGTTCACATTTTATTCATGGTGCATTCCGTAAATTGCTTGCTAAATATGATGTCAACCATAGAATTGCATCTCCCTATCACCCTCAAATTAGTGGTCAAGTAGAATTGAGTAATAGAGAAATAAAATTAATTTTTCAAAAAACCGTCAATAGATCTCGAAAGAATTGGTCTAAGAAACTTGACGATGCATTATGGGCATATAGAACTGCTTATAAAAATCCTATGGGTATGTCTCCTTACAAAATGGTTTATGAAAAAGCATGTCATTTACCTCTTCAGTTAGAACATAAAGCATATTGGGCAATTAAGGAACTAAATTATGATTTTAAACTTGCCGGTGAAAAGAGGTTATTTGATATTAGCTCATTAGATGAATGGAGAACCCAAGCTTATGAAAATGCCAAATTATTTAAAGAAAAAGTTAAAAGATGGCATGATAGAAGAATTCAAAAGCGGGAATTTAAGGTAGGTGAGCAAGTTCTATTGTACAATTCTCGTTTGAGATTCTTTGCAGGAAAACTTCTCTCTAAATGGGAAGGACCGTATATCATCGAAGAAGTTTATCGCTCCGGAGCCATCAAAATAAACAACTCCGAAGGCACTAATTCGAGAGTGGTGAATGGGCAAAGAATTAAGCACTATATTTCAGGTAGCCCCATTAATGTTGAAACTAATATTATTGAAACAATTACACCGGAGGAATACATAAGAGAGACCTTCCGGAACACTCCAGAACCCTGAAAAGGAAGAGGTATGTGATACGGTAAGTAAACCGACTCCAAAAATTCCATAAAAATACTTTCTGTCAGTTTTGGAATATTAGAAAAAATACAAAAATAAGAAACAGCCGAGGGGACCCACCTGGTGCCCACGAGGCACCAGGGCGCGCCACCCCCCTGGCGCGCCCTGGTGGCTCGTGGGCCCCACGTGAGCCTTCCCGACTCCGTTTTCTTCTGGATTACTTGTTTTGCAAGATAAAAAATCTTTATATATACTCCCGTATGTTTTGACCACCGTATCGCAAAAATCTCCTCTGTTCTTGTTTCGTGCTATTTTCTGACAGATCCGAAAGTATGTCATCTCAAGACTAGGATGGAGAGAGCTTTGTATCACACTATGTTGCAAATCCAAAGATCTATGGGGATATAGACCCCTATGGATGGTCCGAGGAGGATGAGCAAGATGCCAACATAAAGGGGATAGAAGACGCGAGCTCGGATGAAGACGATGCCCCTCTACCTCAACCTGGAGATATGCATGTGGAGTTCAAGAAGTCGAGCCTCCCAAACACAGTAAACAAGTCTAAGATCCAATTTATCCCGTCCCGTCTTCTGTTGGAAAGTAAGGAGGTACTATGTAAAAAGGTATTGAAGCTTGAGCATGAAGTCGATGATTTGAGGAAGGAAAATTTCAACCTCAAACGTAAGCTGGACAAGCTCGCCCCACCATCACCACCATCACCGAAGAAGGAGACTTGAGCACATGGGTATGGGCACTCCCCTTTGCTTGTGCCAAGCTTGGGGGAGGTGCCCCGGTATCGTATCACCATCACTTTTATTATCTTTACCTATTTTTACTTCAATCCCTAGTTATTTCGTGATCTAGTTGAATAAAAGTTTAGTATGATCTATTTTCGAGTGTTAGTTTCATGATCTATCTATCTATATAATCGAGTTGAGAGTTATATAATAAAGTGTAGTTTGAGTTTTTGCTTCTTTACTTTCATGTTCCAATTCTAGCAACGAAAATAATGAAAAAGATCATATGCTAATCTTATGGAAAGTAATGACATTACATAAAGAAAAGTGTAAGTGGTAAAATTTATTGGAAGTTAACAAACATAGCATTAGTCAATGATGCAATTCATGAAAGAATTAATAAGGGAAGAGAAGATTCACATGCAAATATACTATCTTGGACATCTTTTATGATTGTGAGCCCCCATTAAGTATTTTATGTCCAATTGTTGACGTTGGACAAGGAAGACAACGTAATGAATTATGTTTGTTCATATTCACATAGAAGTTATATTGTTATAGATCCTCCAACATGTGGTGCTTGCCCAATATCTTTGCTAGCCAAAAATCCGCACCAAGTAGAGATACTACTTGTGCATCCAAAACCTTTAAACCCAGTTTCATGTCATGAGAGTCCACTATATCTACCTATGGATTGAATAAGATCTTTCAAGTAAGTTGTCATCGGTGCAAAAAGCAATAAAAATTGCCTCTAAATATGTCTGAACTTTTATTGTAAGGGAAATAAGCTTTGTAAGAACTTGTGATGGTAAAGAAATAAAAGCGACAGACTGCATAATAAAGGTTGCTATCACAAGGGGAAATATAAAGTGACGTTCCTTTGCATTAAGAGCACTTGCATCCAACAACAAAAAGCGCATGACAACCTCTGCTTCCCTCTACGAAGGGCCTATCCTTTACTTTTATGTATTTACTTTTTATGCAAGAGTCAATAGTGTTCTCCTCTATTTCCTTTTTATTTTTCTCCTGTGTAAGCATCATGTGGTGGGGAAAGATCTAGGCACATATATCCAGTTGGATATGAGTGATCATGAGTTATTATTGTTGACATCACCCTTGAGGTGAATAAGTTGGGAGGCGAACTCACAAGCCCCTATCTTTCTATGTGTCTGGCTGAAACTTTTTGCTCCATATATATGTCGTGAGTGTTAGCAATCATAGAAGACTAAATGATGGTTGAGTATGTGGACTTGCTAATTAGCTCCTACATGAGACCCTTCCTGAAAATATGATGAATTGCAATTGCTTTGTTGACTGAGAACATAGTTTGTTAGTTTTCAAGAAAGTTTATGCCTTATACTCCATTGTTGTGATGAATTGTTACTTGCTCATGAGAAGTTTATGATAATAAATATTGCTGTTATAATAATGATCATGATGCTACTAGGTCCGTATTTTGTTTTTATCGACACCTCTCTCTCTAAACATGTGGACATGATTATCGATATTGGCTTTCGCTTGGGGACAAGCGAGGTCTAAGCTTGGGGGAGTTGATACGTCCATTTTGCATCATGTTTTGCTACTGTTATTTATAGTTTTTTTGATCAATATAACACTTTGTGGAGCAATTCTAATACCTTTTCTCTCTTAATATGCAAGATTTACACAAGGAGGGAGATTGCCGGCAGCTGGAATTCTGGACCTGAAAAAGCTATGTCAGAGATACCTATTCTGCACATCTCCAAATGAGCTGAAATTTTACGGAGATTTATTTTGGAATAAATAAAAAATACTGGAAGCAAAACGTACCAGAGGGGGCCACCCAGGTGCCCATGAGGCACCAGGGCGCGCCACCCCCCAGACGCGCCCTGGTACCTCGTGGGGCCCATGGCCAGCCTCTGGCCCCCATTTTCTGGTATATAAGTGCATTTGCCCTGGAAAAAATATAGAGAAGACTTTCGGGACGGTGCGCCGCCGTCTCGAGGCGGAACTTGGGCAGGAGCACTTTTGCCCTCCGGCGGAGAGATTCTGCCGGGGAAACTTCCCTCCGGGAGGGGAAATCGTCGCCATCGACATCACCAGCGATCCTCTCATCGTGGGAGGACTAATCTTCATCAACATCTTCACCAGCACCATCTCATCTCAAACCCTAGTTCATCTCTTGTATTCAATCTTTGTCTCAAAACCTCAGATTGGTACCTGTGGGTTGCTAGTAGTGTTGATTACATCTTGTAGTTGATGCTAGTTGGTTTATTTGGTGGAAGATTATATGTTCAGATCTATTATGCTATTCAACACCCCTCTGATCTTGGACATGATTATGTTTTGTGAGTAGTTACTTTTGTTCTTGAGGACATGGGAGAAGTCTTGTCATAAGTAATCATGTGAATTTGGTATTCGTTCGATATTTTGATGATATGTATGTTGTTGATTCCCTTAGTGGTGTCGTGTGAACATCGACTACATGACACTTCACCATCTTTGGGCCTAAGGGAATGCATTGTGGAGTAGTAATTAGATGATGGGTTGCTAGAGTGACAGAAGCTTAAACCCTAGTTTATGCGCTATTCCGTAAGGGCTGATTTGGATCCATATGTTTAATGCTATGGTTAGAGTTATCTTAATTCTTCTTTCGTAGTTGCAGATGCTTGCGAGAGGGGGTAATCATAAGTGGGAGGCTTGTTCAAGTAAGAACAGCACCCAAGCACCGGTCCACCCACATATCAAATTATCAAAGTAGCGAACGCGAATCAAACAAACATGATGAAAGTGACTAGATGAAATTCCCATGTGTCATCGAGAACGCTTTACTTACTATAAGAGATCGTTCCGGCTTGTCCTTTGCTATAAAAAGGATTGGGCCACCTTGCTGCACTCTTTGTTACTATTGCTACTTGTCACTTGTTACAAATTACCTTGCTATCAAACTACTCGTTACCGATAATTTCAGTGCTTGCAGAAAATACCTTGCTGAAAACCGCTTGTCATTTCCTTCTGCTCCTCGTTGGGTTCGACACTCTTACTTATCGAAAGGACCACGATTGATCCCCTATAGGCTTGTTCAAGTAAGAACACACCCAAGCACCGGTCCACCCACATATCAAATTATCAAAGTAGCGAACGCGAATCAAACAAACATGATGAATGTGACTAGATGAAATTCCCATGTGTCCTCGAGAACGCGTTACTTACTATAAGAGATCGTTCCGGCTTGTCCTTTGCTATAAAAAGGATTGGGCCACCTTGCTGCACTCTTTGTTACTATTGCTACTTGTCACTTGTTACAAATTACCTTGCTATCAAACTACTCGTTACCGATAATTTCAGTGCTTGCAGAAAATACCTTGCTGAAAACCGCTTGTCATTTCCTTCTGCTCCTCGTTGGGTTCGACACTCTTACTTATTGAAAGGACTACGATTGATCCCCTATACTTGTGGGTCAATACCCGGCTCCTGTGCTTGCACCTTATGTTCCCGATTATTCGGCTAAGGGGCAAAGGGAGCACCGTTGTGATTGTTACTCCTGGGTCACCCGGAGCAGTACCACAGACGGATAAAGCCGAAAGCTAGCGTTCTTAAACGTACAAATTGGTCGGCCACGACATAGGAGTAGAGTGGAGGGGGTCTTTCAAACCCCGATCAGGGGCTTTACCCCCGAGGTCACTCATCTTCGGACACAAGTGCTTAGCACAACCGCCTGAGAAAGAAACTATTGGAAGAACTATTTTTCTCGGAAGATGTTTCTTACATTAAGAAGTAATATAACATAACTCTCTGCCCCACTCTGGTCTTTCAAACCATATAGCCGGATTTCCTTGTCACCCGAAATACCTGGTCCGACTAGTTCGGCCAGTAGTAAGGGACACTCCTCGGCCACTGGACGAGGAGGTAGAAGCCGATGGTTGGTTGACAGAATTTGGACGCATAGATTGATTCATTAATGACGTAAAGTAATTTATACACAGTGTCAACAAAATTATTCAACTACGCTCGGTCCAGTCCATCTATTAAGGTATCTAGGGCACAGTCTTTCTGAGAAAAGCGAGCCGCATGCATGACATTTTCATACACCAAGCTGGTGGGTATTTCTTCCTCGCCGGGCCCTATGGGCCCTACCTCGGCTAGGTGTGCTGTTTCCACGCCGGTGTACTATGTCTTGACCATGGCCCAGGCCTCCCTCGCTCCCTCACAACATGCCGATATCTTCCAGGTCTGAATCCGGCACCGAGCTCTCTTAAGACGCTCGGCAAGGACTGACATGTCTTCGGGCACATGTTCCTCCTCGAGCCATAAAGCCTTAAACACTCCCTTCATCGACTTCCGTGCGCTTTCATGCACCACAGACAGATGAGTTGCGGCGTCTTCAGGCAACAGGCCAGGGGCCTCTAGGGCCTGACCGGTTAGGGAAACTACCAGGAATCACATATTACCCTGCCGATCACATCAAGCAATCCTATAACCGGGAAACCATCTTAAAATGGAAATGAAAGGTTACCAAATATTGCTTCACTTGTTTGTCAGTTCTTCGCCTCGGTGGCGGCTAGTCGAGCTTTCAGGTTCCCGATCTCCTGAGCCTGTCGGGCATTTTCCGCCTTGAGCGCGCTCGTATCCTCTCTCCTCTGAGTTAACACATGCTGGCTAGCCTGCCGTTGCGACTCCGTATAGAGCAAATCCTCGCGGGCCTGTTTAAGATTCCTTTCCAGGTGACCAAGGGCTTCCGCTGCTACAATACATCATGTTGTTACACAACCCAAGGATCTTCACCACAATAATACCATGTGAAACGGAAGCACTTACCGTGTGCATCTCTGGTGAAAGTTTTCACGTGCTCTACCTCGGCTAGAGTAGTGTTCAACATCCCTTCTGTTCGGGAAACACCTCGGTGAGATGATCATTCTTCGCCCGAGCACCCTGTCAAAGGCATCATTTTTATTACAAGCCTCGATATGGTCGCCAGTGCCCACATCAAGACTTAGGGGCTACTGCCGCGTTCGGCAGTTTAGTTTGCCTTTAAACAAACAAATTACGACGAGCACAAGAGATCTCCGAAAATAACGTAGACTTGGGCGGCGATAGAACACCCACTGCCTTCTCAAAGACAGAGCGGATCGCGCCGAGGTATGCGTCTACCGAGCTAAGAGCATTAAACTCCTAACTCGTGAAGGCAGAATTCCTTAGGGAGGCCTTCCGTCATCGGTGGCTGATGGCGCTTTCGACCTCGGATGGGGTGGCCGAACAGGTCCCCTAATCCTCTGATTGGGGTACTTCGGGAGTAGCTCCCGAGGTAGGGAGGGGTCCCACACCACTGCTCGGAGCCGATGTCCCCTCGGCCCTCGTATCCTCCACTGTCGAAGGAGGTGCGGGCTGTCTGCAAATGGATTAAAAGAATTGAAATCCGAGACGTCAGTCTCGGGGGCACAATAACAAGAATATTACCTGTGAACTGAGGAAGCATTTCGGTCTGCCTCCACAGTCGCCACGCGCGCCCGAGCTCCACGTGTCTCCAGCGGAGGGCTCCTTCGAGGGGCCGGTTCTCCATGTGGACGTTTTGAACGCCATCCCTTTGGAGGAGAAGTCAGAGGACTAGGGCCTCAGGACGAGAAGCTCTCTTTCGAGTAGAGGTAAGGGGCTTTACCGATGAGGCCGGCCACGTTCCCGGTACATCGGGAGTAACGGCTACCCTTGAACCGTCGAGGCTCTCCAGATAAAACTTCCCCCCTTCATATATGAGGGACAGTTCCTCATCTTCATGGAAGACGGGGTCCTCCGCCCGATGATGTGTCTCTGGTTCAGGCGCGGGGCTGCTTAAAGTCTCGACCCAGTGCCTCCATCTCTATCCAGATTTAGAAAAGGTCGGTCAGAAGAATTAAACATGAAATAACTCGGATAGACAAGGAAATCCAAAAAAAACTTACTATGTCGGCAGGGTTGTGGTAAGACAGCCAGTCTCGGAATTGTAGCCTTGCGAAATCCTCTGCTGAACCCTGGTAAATACCGGCTAGTACGGTCCCAAAGGCCGTCTGGTCATTGAAACTCTCCCGAATCGATCGAGAGGCATCTTCGGTTCCGTTGTACATGCACAACAAATGCTGGCGTTGCCGAAGTGGCTGGACTCTTTGGTTGATCGCCATGGCCATTACATCTATGATGGTGAGGCCAGTGCCAGATAGCCGCTTCACTTGAGCCGCTAGGCTGGCTACATTGGCGTCGTCCTCCTGAATGGCGCTCCGCGGTCTCCAGCTGTAGCGCTTCTTCGGGGGCTCCGAGGAGTATGCTGGGAGCCCGGACCGAACTGGGTCGTATAGTGGAACGTCGTCTATGTAAAACCACTCGGACGGCCAGATGTCGGAATCCTCTCGAGGGGTGCCTAATGGGTAGTCAGTCCCGTCAATTCGGCAAACTTCGGTTGCACCCACTTCGTATAGCTCTCCGGTTGGGGAGCAGGGCATTATGCAAAAATACCTCCGCCACAGCCCGAAGTGTGCCTCGCATCTGAGGTACATTTCGCAAAGGGCAACAAACTCCGCGGTATGTAAGATTGAATTGGGGGTGAGGTGGTGGAGTTGTAGCCCATAGAATTCAAGCAAGCCCTGAAGAAAGGGATGAATGGGAAATCCCAGGCCGCGGAGGAGGAAAGGAACAAAGAATACTGATAACCCACAAGTATAGGGGATCAGTTGTAGCCTTTCTCGATAAATAGGAGTGTCGAACCCAACGAGGAGCTAAAGGTAGAATCAGTATGTAGGGGAACGCGACAGAAAACAAAAAAATTCGGTATAGCGAGCACGCCCAGGATCACTATGGAGACTGCATACAAGGTTTGATCTGATCCGTACCGACTCGAAGCGCAGCGGAAGAAGAGTCGGTGTAGATCGTCGGTGCAGATCCCTGCAGCTAGGATTTACAACCTCCCAACCGCAAGGATGTACTCCCTCGCCGGACAGCCCTTCGGGAGGCGGTCGGACAGTCCCTCGGACGATGTCACGGACAGCCCTTCGGGAGGACCCTCGAAACTCGAACAAAAACTCGGACAGCCCTTCGGGAGGACACTCGAACAGCCCCTCGGGAAAAAGATCAGAACTATGACCTCTCTACGGGGTTGCACACATACGGTGTCAGCTATCCGGCAGGGCTTCGCCGTCCAGAACTAGTTCCTGCCGAAACCCAGACATCCTTTCTGCTCTACGAAACTATTTCGCTGGGAGGGAGAGAGAAGCCAGACAAGTCAAATGGCATGTGTATGAGAGCAAGGATGAGTTTTGGGGCAGCCCCCTCACCTCTATTTATAGGATAGCCAAGGGGTAAAGATGGTATTCAAAAACACCAAAAATGCCCCCACTTTATGTCATACATAAAAGAATAAAAGGGAAAAGGGGTGCCATGTGGAGCTCCATGAAGGAGCACCACCTTGGCCGGCCACCTTGAGCCCCCCCCCCCACATGGGGGTGCCTTGACTCCCAAGTCCTTCTAGAAACCTTTTGGGAAATATCCCAAAAGGTGCTTTCCAAAAAATATCCAAAAAGCACTTTCACTATTCACGAAGTCATTTTTCTGCGTCCGTTAAATCCCAAATTATTTCTGTGTGCCTAGAATAATTCCAATACCCACCAAAACAATTTTGAACGCATTCCGAAACAATTTTGGAACAATGTTTCTTCAGCGAAAAGCAACCAAAGCGGTTCCGACTGCTCCGGAACATTTCCGGTTTTTGTCCCGGAAAATCCCCAGAAGTTTCCAGAACACTTCTGGCATCCTCCAAGAATTTCCAGGTGTGTGCCAAAACCAATTTGACTTAATGGAATACCCTGAAACAACTTTTCAGTTTCACCGGAACTATTCCGGTGTTCTCTCCGGAACGTTTCCGTTTCGTCCGAAACTTTTTCGGTGATTTTCTCTCAGACTCCCCGTCTAGTATTCAGCAGATAGATGACCCTTAAGCATGTGACCCTATAGGTTCGGTGAAGTATAGACATGACCCGGAACTCTTTCCGATCAATGATCAACATCGGAGCCGTGGACACCCATATTGACCCCTATACCCACACGAATGAATATTCGAGTGAACCTCCAGTTGCCGTGTGCTATTCCTGTTGCTTCACGATATATTACAAATACCCGAGGTGAGATTTACTGCATCCCCGTGGATCAACAACTTGTCCACTATGCAAGTTACCTCGTTACCGGTTTTGTTCTCTTTACTCGTTTCTGTGTTCCGGCATCCCAGTGATCAAATCACAATGTGTCTGGCCAGACGATGATGGATACCGTAACACCGAGAGGGCCCGAGAATATCTCTCCATTGTCGGAGGAGCAAATCCCAATATTGAGCTATCTCGTTTCTTGTCATACTTTTCCGTGAACCCGTAAGCCGCCGTAATAGCCACCCATTTACGGATGACGTTTAACAAACCCCAAAGTTCACGAAGCAAGTACGAAGGAACTCGATACTCTCATGGTCTAAGGAATTATGCAAACATTAACTATCTCTGTGTTATTAACCATTAACTTGTGACGAATGTATCTCATAGCATAACATCAATTCGGGTCGATTCAACACAAGTGTTCTACTAACATTGTGCCCTCAAAATTGCCGGCATAGCCATGCCCATGATCAGGAAAACAGGATCATCATGCAATACTTGAGCCAGTCTTAGAGGCAAGACTAGGAATACCGTTTCTATTTATTATACCACACGTGCACATGAGTTTCCCTCCGAGCCTCGTGGTTATTGTAGATTCGAGAATCATTGCAGTTATAGCATGGAACATAAACATTCATTACAAACTCGGAGATACAAAGTAACTGTTATTACTGCCTCTAGGGCATATCTCCTACAGACTCCCACTTGCACTAGAGTCATAATCTAGTTACATGGCTTCCCTAACACCAATGGCTGTCCGGTGCTGCTCATGCTTTGCTCGTGGTAAAGGCTTTGTCATCGCGTCTGACACGTTTAGATCCGTGTGAACTTTGCGTACTTTCACTAAACCCGCTTCGACATGATGTCGAATGAGTTTATATTTGCGTTCAATATGTCTTGTCTTATGGTGCGAACTTGGCTCCCTTGCCTGAGCCACGGTGCCACTATTATCACAATAGATCTCCACCGGGTCCAGAGCACTTGGAACCACACCAAGGCCTTCAAGAAATTGCTTGATCCATACTGCCTCCTTGGAGGCTTCTGAAGCAGCAACATATTCCGCCTCCGTCGTAGAATCTGCTACAGTCTTTTGTTTGGAACTTTTCCAATCAATTGCGCTGCCGTTCAATATGAAAACATAGCCTGATTGAGATTTGAAGTCATCTGGGTCAGTCATGAAGCCTGCATCAGTCTAACCATTTACAATGAGCTCTTCATCACCTCCGTACACAAGGAGTAAATCCTTGGTCCTTCTGAGGTACTTAAGAATACCCTTGACTGCGGCCCAGTGTTCCAATCTTGGATCACTTTGGTACCGGCTACTAACACTTAGTGCATAGGAAACGTCCGGTCTTGTACATAGCATGGCATACATAATAGAACCAACTGCCGAGGCATATGGAACATCATTCATTTGTACTCACTCATCGAGAGTCCGAGGACACTGATTCTTGCAAAGCACTGTGCCAGGTGACATGGGGAGTAGGCCTTTCTTGGAGTTCTCCATGTTGAACCTTTTCAACACCTTGTCAATGTACGTGCTTTGGCTAAGCGATATTAGGCGTCTTGATCTATCTCTATAGATTCTGATGCCCAATACATATGCCGCTTCGCCTAAGTCTTTCATTGAAAAACTCTTCTTCAATGAGTCTTTTATTTCGTTAAGAAAATTCAAGTCATTTCCAATCAATAATATGTCATCCACATACAAGATTAGAAATGCTTTTGCGCTCCCACTAAACTTCTTGTAAACACAAGATTCTTCGTCATTCCTGATGAAGCCAAACTGTTTGACCACTTCATCAAAACGAATGTTCCAGCTTCTTGACGCTTGCTTCAAACCATAAATGGCTTTCTGAAGTTTGCATACCTTTCCAGCATCCTTATGGACGACAAAACCTTCTGGCTGTATCATGTATACATCCTCTTTGAGGTTTCCATTTAGGAAGGCCGTTTTGACGTCCATCTGCCATATTTTATAATCGAAATAAGCAGCAATTGCTAGTAATATCCGAACAGACCTAAGCATAGCTACGGGCGAGAAAGTCTCATCGTAGTCCACTCCTGGAACTTGCGTGAACCCTTTCGCGACAAGTCTAGCTTTGTGGATAGTAATGTTACCATCCGCGTCCGTCTTTCTTTTGAAAATCCATTTACAACCAATGGGCTTTACGCCTTCTGGAAGTTCTTCCAAGTTCCAAACTTGGTTTTCGTACATGGATTCCATCTCGGATTTCATGGCCTTGTGCCATTCCTTTGAGCTGGGCCCCGCCATCGCTTCCTTGTAGTGCGCAGGTTCATCGTCTTCAAGAATGAAGATTACGTTATGAAACCATTTAGGTGGCTGGATAGCCCTACCTGATCTGCGCGGTTCAGTTACAACATTGTCTGAAGTTTCTGCATCACATGCGACAACTTCCGGCTCGGTCGTAGGGATAATTAGCGGAATTTCTTCCGGTTCCTTAGCCATATCAACGGTTGCCGAAGATTCACTAATCTCATTAAGTTGTACTGTCCTCCCACTTACTTCTTTGGCGAGAAACTCTTTCTCGACAAAGACTCCGTTTCTAGCGACAAACACTTTGTGCTCGGAGGGAAGATAGAAGGAATACCCAATGGTCTCATTGGGATAACCTACAAAGTAGCACTTATCTGCTTTGGGATCGAGTTTGCTAGACTGTAAACGTTTTACGTATGCCTCACAACCCCAAATTTTGAGATGCGACACAATGGGTTTCTTCCCATACCATAATTCAAATGGCGTCGTCTCAACAGACTTAGACGGTGCTCTGTTTAATGTATAAGCGGCAGTTTGTAGTGCGTGACCCCAAAAAGATATCGGCAGATCTGTAAGAGACATCATCGACCTAACCATGTCTAACAGGGTTCGGTTACGTCTTTCCGATACTCCGTTTCTCGGTGGAGTTCCGGGAGGCGTAAGCTGTGAAACGATTCCACGATCACTCAGATGTTGGCTAAACTCATGACTAAGATATTCGCCCCCGCGATCAGACCGCAGAAACTTAATCTTTTTGTTACGATGATTTTCTACCTTATTCTGAAATTCTTTGAACTTTTCAAAAGTTTCCGACTTATGCTTCATCAAGTAGATATATCCATACCTACTTAAATCATCAGTAAAAGTCACGAAGTAGAAATAACCACTCCGTACGGCCGTGCTCATTGGACCACATACATCACTATGTATTATTTCCAACAATTCACCCGCCCGTTCAGGATGACCTGTGAACGGCGTATTGGTCATTTTCCCCATCAAGCAAGCTTCACATGTGTCAAATGATTCAAAATCAAAGGACGGTAAAACTCCATCTTTATGGAGTCTTTGCATGCGTTTCTTTCCGATGTGGCCAAGCCGACAGTGCCACAAGAAAGCGGTGGTGGTATCAGCCTTCTTAAGGCGTTTAGCATTCATGTTAAAGACATCATTTCCACATTCAATATTTAATATGAAAAGGCCCCCAACAATGGGTGCAAATCCATAAAACATATCCTTACAATAAAGCGAACAACCATTGTTCTCAGACTTGTACGAATACCCATCGTGTACTAAACATGATCCAGAGATAATATTTCTACACAATGCCGGAACAAAATAACAGTTATTTAGTTCTAAGGTAAATCTTGAAGGGAGACGTAGAGGCATAATGCCGACGGCTTGAGCGGCGATCCCAGCGCCGTTCCCGACGCGCATCACGACTTCATTCTTTGCTAGCTTGCGCACCTTCTGAAGTCCCTGTATCGAGTTGCAAATGTGAGCAACAGATCCGGTATCAAATACCCAAGACTTAGAATTTTCGCTAGCAAGCAAAACGTCAATGACATTAACTTGTATAACAATTATACCTTTTCCGGTTTTACTGGACTTCTTATCTTCCAGATACTTCTTGCAGTTTCTCTTCCAGTGTCCTGTGCCCTTGCAGTAGAAGCACTCAGTTTCATTCTTGGCTCCGCCCTTAGAGTTGCTTTGGGAGCCGGTCTTACCGGCGCCCTCGCCCTTCTTTGGCTTGCCTTTCTTTTTGAAACTGGCGGTTTTATTCACAAGCAACACTTGCTTGCGATTTTTCCGCAGTCCTCCTTCCGCAGATTTCAGCATGGCGAGCACCTCTTCCGGTGTCTTCTCCATCCCACTCATGTTGTAGTTCATGATAAAACCGTCGTAAGATGGGGGGGGGTGAAGAAAGCATCATGTCCATCATATGATCAGGTGGAAGTGCAAATTCCAGGGTTTTAATACTTTCAGCATAGCCAATCATTTTGACTATGTGTTCGCCAACTGAACTACCCTCAGCCATCTTGCATTCCATCAAGGTCTTCATGATATCAAATCGTTCAGACCTTGCGGTTTCCTTGTATAGGGCATCCAAATCCCGGATCATATCGCGGGGTTTATGGAATTCAAAACGTTTTTGAAGCCCTGCACTCATGCAAGCTAGCATGAGGCACTGCACTAAGTTATGATCATCATCCTTAGTGGCCCAGACATTTTGTTCATCTTCCGGGGCATCAGCCGCCGGTTTAGCTAGAAGAGCATTTTCAAGCACATACATTTTCTTAGCGCTCCTGAGGACAATCCTCAGGTTACGGACCCAGTCCGCATAGTTGTTTCCAGTCGCAACTAACTTCTCTTTCTCTAACATCGGGCCTAAGTTGAACGCAGTGTTGCGAGCCATTTGATCTACAACGGAAAACACAAGTTTCACTTAGAATTTGTTTATAATGATTTTGGCACTAGTGAATAAACAATTTTATTCTAAAGTGCGCTCCCACTCAAATCAATATCTCTCAAAATTGATTATGAGTGATTCAAGATCCAAATTGTAATTCAACGTCATTGTTCGAGATGAACACTGATGGCGCGAACTATAATTGGTAGGCAAACTTGCCGATCACATATCTATGTGACTCTTGTTCATCTTTCGATGCGTGTGTTCCGAGCTCAAGATGATCCTGCCATGAACGTCAAGACAACCAAGTGATCTTGCTGCGAGGTCTGACCTCACCCGCCTTACATCCGTACAATCGTTCGTACCCATGTAGATCATGGCGCACCCCGAAAGGAAAGATGCTGTGATGGTGCTACACTTGGGAGAACACTAACTACTTGATATTTTTTGTGAGAGATCACCCTAATAAAAAGCGACTACCGCGCAATCAAGAAGGGTGCATCATAAGGGATAAACATCTCAGGCAATTCATAATAGCATGATATGGTATAGCCCTTTCTGACGGAGAAGTCAAGTATTTCTTCGTCTTCGGCATTTGCGTCGGTGTTCACCTTCGCGAAGATTGCCACCACCTTGTCGATGCACCAGATAATATTGCTATCTCTATAGCTAATAAAATAAGTGCATTACTCAAGGTTGACACGCATGTCATTAAAGTGACAATCATATGGCTCCAGCCATCATGCCGAATCATGACACGCAGGTCATGTTAACAAATTTACATCATATAGTCATCTCATACATAATCGAATTAATATGAGCATTGCTATACCACATCACATGCACATCCTGCAAAACCAAGTTAGACGCCTCTAATCGGTTTATGCAAAATTTTATTTTACGTGGTTTCTAAGGTTTTGACTTAAACCGCAGCTACCAACGTTTTATCATCAAGTATGATTATTCAAGTCGCTAGATTAACATCTCGGGGTGTATGAAACACGAGATAATTAAATCTCGAGCCCCATACTAAACTTCGTCATACGCATGACCCCCGTGCAGATCATATCTGCATTGCCCTTTCATCTGCGATTTTCATCTTTCTTTTGACTATGGCGGATCCCAAAGAACTGTTAGCACTTCGTTGATCAACCAGGATCACGGATTGCCAAAACTTTGTGAAATTCCACCATGCTGTCTCGAGATCAGAAATATGCAAATTCTAGGGAAGCAACAAGAACATCGGGTAACAGATTTCATCTGTCACCCGCATAAATAATTTTCAGCAATAGATCTCATCTACTCCAAAATTATATTATGCAATACCCATTCATCTCCATGTATTCTAGATCGTAACCTGCATCTACGCATAGCACGGCTCATGATGCCACTGTAGGGGAACGCGACAGAAAACAAAAATCTTCGGTATAGCGAGCACGCCCAGGATCACTATGGAGACTGCATACAAGGTTTGATCTGATCCGTACCGACTCGAAGCGCAGCGGAAGAAGAGTCAGTGTAGATCGTCGGTGCAGATCCCTGCAGCTAGGATTTACAACCTCCCAACCGCAAGGATGTACTCCCTCGCCGGACAGCCCTTCGGGAGGCGGTCGGACAGTCCCTCGGACGATGTCACGGACAGCCCTTCGGGAGGACCCTCGAAACTCGAACCGAAACTCAGACAGCCCTTCGGGAGGACACTCGAACAGCCCCTCGAGCAAAAGACCAGACTATGACCTCTCTACGGGGTTGCACACATACGGTGTCAGCTATCCGTCAGGGCTTCGCCGTCTAGAAATAGTTCCTGCCGGAACCCAGACAGCCTTTCGGCTCTACGAAACTATTTCGCTGGGAGGGAGAGAGAAGCCAGACAAGTCAAATGGCATGTGTATGAGATCAAGGATGAGTTTTGGGGTAGCCCCCTCACCTCTATTTATAGGATAGCCAAGGGGTAAAGATGGTATTCAAAAACACCAAAAATGCCCCCACTTTATGTCATACATAAAAGAATAAAAGGGAAAAGGGGTGCCATGTGGAGCTCCATGAAGGAGCACCACCTTGGCTGGCCACCTTGAGGGCCCCCCCACATAGGGGTGCCTTGGCTCCCAAGTCCTTCTAGAAACCTTTTGGGAAATATCCCAAAAGGTGCTTTCCAAAAAATATCCAAAAAGCACTTTCACTATTCACGAAGACATTTTTCTGCGTCCGTTAAATCCCAAATTATTTCTGTGTGCCTAGAATAATTCCAGTACCCACCAAAACAATTTTGAACGCATTCCAAAACAATTTCGGAACAATGTTTCTTCAGCGAAAAGCAACCAAAGCAGTTCCGGCTGCTCCGGAACATTTCCGGTTTTTGTCCCGGAAAATCCCCAGAAGTTTCCAGAACACTTCTGGCATCCTCCAAGAATTTCCAGGCGTGTACCAAAACCAATTTGACTTAATGGAATACCCTGAAACAACTTTTCAGTTTCACCGGAACTATTCCGGTGTTCTCTCCGGAACGTTTCCGTTTCGTCTGAAACTTTTTCGGTGATTTTCTCTCAGACTCCCCGTCTAGTATTCAGCAGATAGATGACCCTTAAGCATGTGACCCTATAGGTTCGGTGAAGTATAGACATGACCCGGAACTCTTTCCGATCAATGATCAACATCGGAGCCGTGGACACCCATATTGACCCCTATACCCACACGAATGAATATTCGAGTGAACCTCCAGTTGCCGTGTGCTATTCCTGTTGCTTCACGATATATTACAAATACCCGAGGTGAGATTTACTGCATCCCCGTGGATCAACAACTTGTCCACTATGCAAGTTACCTCGTTACCGGTTTTGTTCTCTTTACCCATTTCTGTGTTCCGGCATCCCAGTGATCAAATCACAATGTGTCTGGCCAGACGATGATGGATACCGTAACACCGAGAGGGCCCGAGAATATCTCTCCATCGTCGGAGGAGCAAATCCCAATCTTGAGCTATCTCGTTTCTTGTCATACTTTTCTGTGAACCCGTAAGCCGCCGTAATAGCCACCCATTTACGGATGACGTTTAACAAACCCCAAAGTTCACGAAGCAAGTACGAAGGAACTCGATACTCTCATGGTCTAAGGAATTATGCAAACATTAACTATCTCTATGTTATTAACCATTAACTTGTAACGAATGTATCTCATAGCATAACATCAATTCGGGTCGATTCAACACAAGTGTTCTACTAACATTGTGCCCTCAAAATTGCCGGCATAGCCATGCCCATGATCAGGAAAACAGGATCATCATGCAATACTTGAGCCAGTCTTAGAGGCAAGACTAGGAATACATTTTCCGCTTATTATACCACACGTGCACATGAGTTTCCCTCCGAGCCTCGTGGTTATTGTAGACTCGAGAATCATTGCAGTTATAGCATGGAACATAAACATTCATTACAAACTCGGAGATACAAAGTAACTGTTATTACTGCCTCTAGGGCATATCTCCTACACAGTATTCCCTTCAAGTTCTATCGACCACCGATACAACTCTACGCACACTTAACGTTTGCTTTACCTAGAACAAGTATGAAACTAGAAGTACTTTGTAGGTGTAATGCTAGAACTACTTTGCAAGAATAAAACTAGGAGTACTTTGCGAGATAATAAAAGTTAGTTTGTTTTAGTAGAGAACTTTTTGTAACACAGAGAGAAAGATTTGTCCCTAGGCAATGGATAACTAGACCGGTAATCATTATTGCAATTTTATATGAGGGAGAGGCATGAGCTAACATACTTTCCATACTTGGATCATATGCGCTTAGGATTGGAACTCTAGCAAGCATCCGCAACTACCAAAGATCATTAAGGTAAAACCCAACCATAGCATTAAGTGACAAGTCCTCTTTACTCCCATACGCAACAACCCCCTTACTCGGGTGTAAGCTTCTGTCACTCTAGCCACCCACTATAAGCGAATCATGAACGCATTGCAACACCCTACAGCGGTAATCCCACACGCTTGCACGACACGAAGGGCACCATAGGACAGCACCAAAATAAAACATACAACTCAAACCAATCACGATCATCAATCAACCCATAGGACAAAAAGAATATACTCAAACATCATAGAATTGCCACATATCATTGGATAATAATATATAGCGTTAAGCACCATGTTTAAGTAGAGATTACAGCGGGGAGAAGAGGTGTTACACCGCTGCATAGAGGGGGAGAGAGTTGGTGATGACGGCGGCGAAGTTGTTGGTGTAGATCGCCGTCACGATGGTTGCCCCGGCGGCATTTCGGCGCCACCGGGAGAGAGGGGGAGAGAGCCCCCCTCCTTCTTCTTCTTCCTTGGCCTCCCCCCTAGATGGGAGGAGAGTTTCCCCTCTGGTCCATGGCCGCCATGGCTCCTGGAGGGTAGGAGCCCCTCCGAGATTGGATCTCTCTCTCTCTCTGTTTTGTGTTCCTGTTTTCTGGCCCTTCACCATTCCTTATATTCACGGAGATCCGTAGGTCCGATTGGGATGAAATTTTAACACGATTTTTTCTCGATATAAGCTTCCTTGCGGCCGAAGAAGGACCCCAACCGACTTACGATGTGCCCACAAGGCAACACCGTGCGGCCTGGGGGGGGGGGGCAGCGGCGCCCTGTTGCCTTGTGGAGGCTGTGGGCCTCCGTTTGCGTTGATTCCACCTCCCAAAAATCACATATATTCCATAATTCTCCGTAAAATTTTATCGCGTTTGGACTTCGTTTGATATGGATTTCCTACGAAACAAAAAATAAGCAAAAAACAGGAACTGGCACTGGGCACTGGATCAATATGTTAGTCCCAAAAATAACATAAAATGTTGCCAAAAGTATGTGAAAGTTGTAGAATATTGGCATGAAACAATAAAAAATTATAGATATGACGGAGACGTATCACATACCCGCTCGTCCCCATGTGGGGTTGGGTGACACTTGGCGTGCGCTTGCCCATTCGAGGATGTTAATCCCGAGCGAGTGGAGGCCAGATCTGAATCTAGCAAATAGCCCTGGGTGGCTAGGCGCTCCAGTTGGAGACGCGTGACGGAGCAGCTCCCCCAGTCGCCCTTAAGGGGGCCATGGGGTCGCCTCGAGGATCCCGCGTCGCTTGCCATTGTTTAGAGCTCTTGGGGTTGGACCTGGGAAGAGAAGGAAAGGCTTGCGTGGATTGTTGAAAGGGGGTCAGGATGCGCTTGGTCGTAATCCTGGGCTGTGTATTTATAAATAAAAGAGGCCGACGCTTCGACGTCTGACCATAAAGCGACTCGATTCCCCAGAAGGCGCGGTGATCAAGGTCCGGGACTAGAAGCCACGTGTAGTGGGGCCGGGCCCTGAGTAAAACTGTCGATCATACCGAAGACTTCAAGGCCGAGCTAAAAGATAATAAGCGGGAACTCGCCTGTCGAGCCAGAGACTCCGGAGCCGAAGTCCAAAGATGCCATCCTTGGCATCAAAGACCAGTTCAGGGGCTACTGACGGTGTCCTGGACTAGGGGGGTGCAAACCTAGTCGGCCCATAGTCCTCGGGCTGGGCCCGAAGGCCCTCATTTCTCATTCGGATGGACTCCGAAAGCCACACGCCTGGACGTGATCAAGACCGCATCTACCTAAGACTTGGCGTATACTCCAAGACATCTCCTGCCGCCTCCATACGCATCCCTGGATACCACCATGTAACCCTAGATGCCCTACCTGGCGTGTATATAAGCCAGAGGGTTTAGCCCGTAGAAGGGACCGAATCACAATTACCATTCACCTAGCCCTAGGGCTAGATATCTACTTATGATCTCGAGGTAGATCAAGCTTGCACTCGATACATCATCATCAATATAATCAAAGCAGGATTTTGGGTATTACCTCTTCGAGAGGGCCTGAACCTGAGTAAACACTGTCTCCTTTGTCCCTGTTACCATCGATCCGAGATCCACAGCTCGGGACTCCCTACCCCGAGGTCTGCCGGTTTTACCACCGACAGTTTAGAACACAATCATCTGATCTCGAGGTAGATCATCTTGTACTCTGTACTTCATCGAATCAATACAATCCAAGCATGACGTAGGGTTTTACCTCTTCGAGAGGGCCCGAACCTGGGTAAACATCGTCTCCCTTGTCTCTTTTTACCATTGTTCCAAGACCCACAGCTCGGGACCCCCTACCCGAGATCCGCCAGTTTTAGCACCGACACAAACTGACTCAGGGAGTCCCGAGTGTCAATGAGAAAGTCTATAGATCCGCAATGGGAGAAGAGCACGGGTGGAGACCGATGGCGTCCAAAATGGCACGAGCTGCTGGACAGTTGAAGAAGGGTGCGCTCTGTCTTTGAGCCCAGTCGTGAATCGAGGGTAGGTAGCAGAGTTGATGATGGTCTTATGGTGGAGGTTTGCCCGAGTGTTGAACCGGTCGAGGTAGAAGAGCCAACCGAAGACCTGCACATGGCTAGGGACACTAGAGTCCCAAATGTGAGCAAGAGTAGGATTGGCCAGCTGAGAAGCCAATGCCTCGTAAGGGCCCTTGGTGGTGAAAGTGGCTCCATTAAGCAGGTCCCGATATCGGGAGCCCCTAACAGACTGACATCCTGCAATAGTAATCTCAAGGAAGCAAGTTCATTGGAAGCAATTAAGGTTAGCCGGCTATGCAAGCCCAGATCAATCCCATCCATCATGATATTGTCTACAAGAGCACTTGGTTTTGTATGGTGTGAAAAGAGAGCAGGGAAAGCAACGCACAGGGGTTCAGGGAGAACCCAACGATCTAACCAAAATAAGGTGGATGAGCCATCCCCAACAGTCACATGCGATATCTCACGAAGAGCATTTAGGTGTCTAAAAATGGTTCTACCAAGGAAGGAGGAATTTTTTCCTAAACCTATATGCAGTGGGGAGTGGTTGAGAATCCAGTCCTTCTAAGGAAAAAGAGGGGAATGCATGAATCTGAAAGAAAACTTCAACATAAGGCAAAAAAATTGTGCTCGCAACTTTTTGACCCCAAGACCACCAGCAAGCTTAGGCATACACCCTCAATCCCACACAACCAGACACTTAGCCCACTCGCTGGACCAGAAAAAATTTCTCCTACGCTTGTTGATTTCCTCAAGGACACTCATGGGCAGAGATAAGCACATCATAACATAGGTTGGGAGGCTATCCAAGACAGCCGACAGAAGGACAAGATGACCTCCTCGTGACAACAAAAGAGCGCATCAGCTGGCTAAGTAAATATCGCAACAGTCTATGAACTATGATTGGCTGGAAAGCCAATGGGGGAAGTTTATGAGGTGAGAGAGGAAGGCCAAGGTATTTTTGGGGGAAAGCCTCGATTACAGTGGCCAGGGTGTTTGCCATTTGAGAGGTGAGGTCGGGGTCGACATTAATATGGACTTCCGTGGTTTCTGGAAATTAACCGATAGACCGGTGGCAAGAGAAAAGTCATCAAGAATGTTTTTGACGTGAGCCGCGACATTTGTTTCAGCTTTGATGATAATTAACGTGTCGTCTACGTACTGCAGAACTTGGCAGTGTGTGGAATTTGTGATAGGGTGTGCAAGGAGGTTGTGATCGCAAGCGTCGATAATCATTCGCTGGAGAACGTCAGGAACAATGATAAAGAGAAAAGGGGAGAGAGCGTCCCCCTGTCTCAAACCCTTTTTGCATTATATCCAGGGTCCTGGGGAGCTATTAAGGAGGATCACTATTTTTCCAGAATGGAGTAAGGTGTCAATCCAAACTAGGCACATCTCTGAGAAACCCCTGGCCATGAGAATAGAGAGAAGAGAGGGCCAACAAACCGAGTCGAAGGCTTTTGAGAAATCCAGTTTGATCACAAGCGTGGGCACCTTAATCCTTGCACATACATTAAAAACATATGCGGAGTATAGGAAGTTTTCAAAATTGTACTACCTGACAGGAAACCAGTTTGATCGGGGTGTACGAGCAGAGGGATGACAGTTTTGAGGCGGTTTGTAAGTAGCTTAGTGAGAGCTTTGGCAGGGAAATTTTGAAGTGAGGTGGGGCAAAAAAAGTCAGGAGAAGGAGGGGCGTTTCCTTTGGGAAGTAGCATAATGAACGCTTGGTAAAGACATGAGATATCCGCGGTGTGATTGTAGAAGCTGTGGAAGAGGTCCGAGACCTTTGCTTAAGAATTGGCCAAAAAATCCGATAGAAACCCAGGCCAAAACCATCTAGGCCAGGGGTAGCCATGAGGTTCATATCAGGAAATGCGTCATAAATTACCTTCCCTAAGAAAGGAGAATCTAGGTGTAGCAACTGAGGTGTGAGTGAGGGGTACAAATTTTGGAGCGAGAAATTCCATGTTGGAGTAGAAGATACTCCAAGAATGGAGGCAATAAAAGAGAAGATGATTTGCATTTTTGAATCATGCGAAGTGAATTCATGGTTATCATGTAGTATCATGGGAATTTTTTGTGGCGATGTCTGTGACAAGCTGAGGTGTGGAAGTATCTAGAGTTCTCATCACCGTCTATAGCCGATTTTATTTTTGATCGAAGCCGCAGTAAATAATTTGTTCGCAGATGATACGGTGTACGACCTTAACAATTACTCTACGCAAAGCAAGTTCAGGCTGCAAGAGGAAACAAGTTTCTTCAATCGAGTCTAGCAAGTTTATTACCAGCTTGCAATTTATTTCCTGAACAGAGATAGGAAGAATTGATTTATGCCAAGCATGAAAGGCAAAACAACATTTTTTAGCGCGAACTAAGGAGAGAGGAGCGTTTGAGAGTTGTTGGACCGTGGCCCAGGAGGCTTGAACTATGGTCCAGCAGGCCAGATTTTGGGCCCAGCCAAGTTCAAATCCAAAAAAGCGCGGGACGGGGGATTGAAGTATTAATGGACTTGATTAGAGGGACATGATCAGAAACGAACCGTGTTAAACTGGACACAGATGAGTCCGGGAAGGACTGATCCTAGGTAGTGTTAATAAAAACACGGTCCAATTTTTCGAGAGTGGGTTTGTCATGCTTATTGGACCAAGTAAACGCTCTATCTAGCAGGGGGGTCAATGAGGAATAGGTTGTTAATGCAATGGTTGAACAAATCCGCTTCGTTTTGATGAAAGGCTTCATTGTTTTTATCCTGCGCGATAGACATGACATTAAAGTCACATAGAATGATCTAGGGGGTATTTGGTGGAGGGGAAATTGAAGCTAACTCGACGAGAAAATCTGGCTTAATGGAGTGGTCTGTGGGGGCATAAACATTAGTAATATGCAGTTGCAAGGGGGACCCTAAGGTAGAGACCATCATAGTAAGAATGACCTTAGTTTGCACTATGTTACAGATGGTGAAATGACCAGAGGAAACAGTCGAGAGAATTCCCCCAGAGGTAACAGCGACATCTTTGTGTTGAACCAGGTCGAGTTGTCTAGGGATAAATGATCTTAATTTAAAGCCGTCCGGTGAGATTAGTTTAGTTTCTTGTAAAAAGCACACATTATAGGCCAAATTGCAATGAGCTCTGCAAGTACATCAGCACATTTTTGGGGCTAACCCAGACCTCTAACATTCCAACAACAGAAAGAGAGAAAACTGTGATTCATAGTAACTGAAGAACACCTCTAAGATCTAACCAAAGGCAACAGTAGTAGGGGTCTGATCTCATCTTGCATAAATAAAAGCGGGGGGTGGAGTATAGGGAAATAAAAGTAGGCCTAAGAAGGTGACGTCTAGCACAAACTACGCATGGAGAGAACACATGCAGAAACCACTGTTGCCCCAGTTCGGCAACCCAAAAAATGCTAGCAAGGTGTTGGCCTACACTAAAACTTAAAACTAAGGTGGGAGCGGTGAACGGCGATCGACCGGAGGAAGTATATGAGCAAATCATGGCTCCGGGGAGAGCACCGCGACGATCTCTGCTACTTGTAAACTGCGTTGGGATTTCCCCGAAGAAGAGGGGTGAGCACAGTAGAGATAAGTATTTCCCTCAGTGAGAATCAAGGTATCAATCCAGTAGGAGAACCGCGCAAAACCTCGTGAGCAGCACCTACACACACAAAAGCAAATACTTGCACCCAACGCGGGCAAGAGGGTTGTCAATCCCCTTGAACTCGTTATTTGCAAGGATTAATTCTGATAGTGATAGATAGATAAAGTAAATTGCAAAATAAAATAAAGGAAATAAAATTGCAGCAAGGTATTTTTGGATTTTATATATGATAAAAGTAGACCTGGGTGCCATAGTTTTCACTAGAGGCTTCTCTCTCGAACGAATAGCATACAGTGGGTAGACAAATTACTGTTGGGCAATTGATAGAAAAGCGCATAGTTATGATGATATTCAAGGCAATGATCATGTATATAGGCATCACATCCGAGACAAGTAGACCGACTCCTGCCTGCATCTACTACTATTACTCCACCCATCGACCGCTATCCAGCATGCATCTAGGGTATTGAGTTAATAAAAACAGAGTAACGCTTTAAGCAAGATGACATGATGTAGACAAAGTAAACCCAATCAATATGAATAAACCCCGCCGTTTTATCCTTAATGGCAAAAATACAAATACGTGTCTTGTCCCCTACTTTGTCACTGGGATATAGAACACCGCAAGATTGAACCCATTACAAAGCACCTCTCCCATTGCAAGATAAATCAATCTAGTTGCCCAAACCAAACAGATAGATCGGAGAGAAATACAAAGCTATAACAATCATGCATAAAAGAATTCAGAAATGACTCAAATATTTCTCATGGATAATCTAATCATAAACCCACAATTCATCGGATCCCAACAAACACACCGCAAAGATTACAGCGAATAGAACTCCAAGGAGATTGAGGAGAACATTGTATTGAAGAAGAAAGAGAGAGAAGAAGCCATCTAGCTACTAGCTACGGACCCGTAGGTCTGTGGTAAAATACTCACACATCATCGGAGGGGCAGCAAGGTTGATGTAGAAGCCCTCCATGATCGATTCCCCCTCCGACAGGGTGTCGGAAAAGGCTTCCAGATGGGATCACAGAAGAACAGAAGCTTGCAGTGGTGGAAAAGTTATTTCATGGGGGCTCTCTGTTGGTTTCCCAATATTTGAGAATTTATAGAGGTGGAATTAGGTCAAAAGGAGTCATGAGGGGCCCACAAGGCAACTGGGCGCGCCCCCCTGGGGGCGCGTGGGGTTGCCTTGTGGCTTCCTCATGAGGCTTCTGGCCTCCTCCCAAAGCTTCCTGGGGGTCTCTTGTCCAGAAAAAAATTGTCAAAAAGTTTCGTACCGTTTGGACTTCGTTTGGTACTGATTTCCTGAAAAACCAAAAACAAGCAGAAAACAGCAACTGGCACTGGGCACTAGGTTAATAGGTTAGTCCCAAAAAATGATATAAAATAGCATATAATTGCATATAAAACATCCAAGATTGATACTATAATAGCATGGAACAATAAAAAATTATAGATACGTTGGAGACGTATCAGCATCCCCAAGCTTAATTCCTGCCTGTCCTCGAGTAGGTAAATGATAAAAATAGAATTTTCGATCTGGAATGCTACCTAACATGTCTATCATGTAATCTCTTTTACGGCATAAATATTGTGAAACGATGAATTAACAATATCAACATAATAATATCCATGAACATAAGAAGCATAATCATTAAACTTTCAAAATATACGATCCTTAACGAGTGTTATCCCTACTCACTTTCTCATATTAGCAATGGCATGACTCTATCTTCACCGCAAATATATAAATCATGAGCACCCCGGTGTTAAACCAGGCAATGTGCTTCAGCATTTTCAACTCCCACGCAATACATGAGCATGAGCCATGGACATAGCACTACGTGGAATAGAAAGTCTCGCATCAACTCGGCGGATCAACGGGCTATGGAGATGCCCATCAATCAATATCAATGCGAGGAGTAGGGATTGCCATGCAACGGATGCACTAAGAGCTATAAGTGTATGAAAGCTCAAACTGAAAACTAAGTGGGTGTGCATCCAACTTGCTTGCTCATGAAGACCTTGGGCATTTGAGGAAGCCCATCATCGGAATATACAAGCCAAGTTCTATAATAAAAAATTCCCACTAGTATATGAAAGTGACAACTCAGGAAACTCTCTATATGAAAAACATGGTGCTACTCTGAAGCACGAGTGTGCAAAAGGATAGTAACATTGCCCCTTCTCTCTTTTTCTCTCATTTTTTTGCTGGGCTCTTTTTGGCCTTTTTTTTGTCCGGAGTCTCATCTCGACTTGTGGGGGAATCACAGTCTCCATCATCCTTTCCTCACTGGGACAATGCTCTAATAATGATGATCATCACACTTTTATTTAATTACAACTCAATATTACAACTCGATACTAGAACAGTATGACTCTATATGAATGCCTCTGGCAGTGTACCAGGATGAGCAATGATCTAGCGTAACATGTATAAAAAATGATGAACGGTGGCTAAGCCACAAATACTATGTCAGCTATATGATCATGCAAAGCAATATGACAATGATGATGTGTGTCATATAAACGGAATGGTGGAAGTTGCATGGCAATATATCTCGGAATGGCTATGGAAATGCCATAATAGGTAGGTATGGTGGCTGTTTTGAGGAAGGTAAAATGAGGCTTATGTGTGAAAGAGCGTATCATATCACGGGGTTTGGATGCACCGGCAAAGTTTGCACCAACTCTCGAGGTGAGAAAGGGCAAGGCACGGTACCGAAGAGGCTAGCAAATTACGAAAAGATAGGAGTGCGTATAATCCATGGACTCACATTAGTCATAAAGAACTCACATACTTATTGCGAAAGCCTATTAGCCCTCGAAGCGAAGTACTAACCGCATGCCCCTAGGAGGGAGGTTGGTAGGAGTTAACCATCGCGCGTCCCCGATCGTAACAGCACTCAAGGATTTCATTTCAGACCTATAAATGCTCGAACTTCCTCACCATGCCACGACCAATAATTAGATGAGTAGTTAATAACAAACTTTAATACCGATATTTCTACTAACCAATGATCATGAACCTATATCCTTTCATATTACGACATTAATAAAATTAACCATACACTTCATATTTAGTGATCTACATGAAAGTTTTTATTATATCCCCCTTGAATACCTTATCATATCCGGACCATTCTTTTAACATGTGCAAATTGCCATTACTATTCATTAGACTCTCAAAAAGATCTAAATGAAGCATGAGAGTGCAAATATTTCTTTAAAATATAACCACCACCATGCTCTAAAAGATATAAGTGAAGCACTAGAGCAACTGCCTAGCTCAAAAGATATAAGTGAAGCACATAGACTATTCTAACAAATCACGATAAATGTGTGTCTGTCTCAAAAAGGTGTGTTTCAAAAGATGATTGTGGCAAACTAAAAATCAAACAAAGAAAATAAAACTATGGCACAAGACGCTCCAAGTACAACTCATATCATGTGATGAATAAAAATATAGCTCCAAGTAATATACCGATAGATTGTAGACGAAAGAGGGGATGCCATCCGGGGCATCCCCAAGCTTAGATGCTTGGGTCTTCCTTGAATATTACCTTGGGGTGCCTTGGGCATCCCCAAACTTAGGGTCTTGCCGCTCCTTATTCCTTTATCCATCGTGATCTCACCCAAAACTTGAAAACTTCAGCACACAAAACTCAACAGAAACCTCGTGAGATCCATTATATAACAAAAAATTCTTAAACTTTAGGTACTGTTATAAATTGATTCATATTTAATTCTTGCATAATGCTACTGTAATCTAACTTATCCATGACTTATACCCCCCGATATAATCCATAGCATCATTAAAATAAGCGAACTATGCAATAGAAAACAGAATCTGTCTAAAACAGAACAGTCTATAAAGATCTATTTAAAAGCTATACTTCTGTAACACCAAAAATTCGGAAAAATTAGGACAACGTAAAAAATTCATATAAGAATACTGTGTAAAAATTGCAGATTTTTCTAACATTCCAGTACAGAACCAAAAATCCAGAACTGGGCGCAAAACTTTCTGTTTTGCAAACAGCATCAATTATACTATCATCCAAATCATCCTAAAGGCATTACTTGGCACAAACACTAATTAAAAGATAAAAACACAATAATAACAGAAGCTACAATTGCATAAGACAAGAAAAATAAAAATTACAAGAAAAATAAATATTGGGTTGCCTCCCAACAAGCGCTATTGTTTTACGCCCTTAGTTAGGCATAATGCATTATTTCAAGTATTATCATCCTTCGTTTCCAAATCCTTCTTAATCAAATCTTCCAAAACTTTTCTCATTAATTCTATACTCTCATGTTCTTCTTTTCTAGTAGCGGAACTCAAATACTTGAAGGGACTTTGTTTGGTGATTTTAACATTCATTACTTCAAATTCCGAATCATCACCATAAAGATCCTCATATAAAACATGTATCTCATCATCAATAGGATCTCTAGCCGTACCTTCAAACCATTCTTCACTAAACCCCTCATCAATTTCCTTAGTAATCCATTCAAATTTATCACAAGTAGTGTGGTACAAGGTTTTAATTACTTCAGCGTAGGGAACTCTCCTCCTAATGTTTTCACCATAAGCAAAATAATCTTTAGATTCTAACCTACATATAGTGTCCTTATCATGAAGAATTTCTTCTATTGGGGGATGCTCAAAATCTATTTTATAAAAGGAAAATATGTCCCTAGCTTCTCTGATTATATAGTCAAATTCATGCATAAGATGATGGTAGCAATCTTTTTAATTCTAGGATCATGGATATTGGGAAGTTCATAGAATATTTTTTGTAACGCCGGGGGAATATGCAAGAATTTCCGTTCTAACTTAACCACTACCATAGCAATAGCATCCATATAGCAATTTGTTTTATCAAGAATAGATCCTTTAATTATTGGTATAACTCCCGCATAGTTAAAGAATTCTTGAATGACACCTTTACCAATAATATTAGAATTATTTAAATGTTTCCTCAAGAGGTTCATTAATGCTATCCTCACTAGCACTTTGTATAACAACCTTTTCAAACTCAGACATGGTAGCAACTTAAAGCAAGCAAACGAGCAAGCAAGCAAATAAAATATTTTTGTGTTTTTGTAATTTTTATGAGAAGTGGGGGAGATGAAAACGAGAGGCAAATGCAAATAAAAAGGCAAATAAAAGTAGAGCAAGTAGATGATAGTTTGTGCGAAGGTACTTGATAGGTTTTGGTGATGTTTCCCCGGCAACGGTGCCAGAAATTCTTCCTGCTACTTGTAAACTGCGTTGGGATTTCCCTGAAGAGGAGGGGTGATGCAGCACCATAGAGATAAGTATTTACCTCAGTGAGAACTAAGGTATCAATCCAGTAGGAGAACCATGCAGAACCTCGTGAGCAGCACCTACACACACAAAAGCAAATACTTGCACCCAACGCGGGCAAGAGGGTTGTCAATCCCCTTGAACTCGTTATTTGCAAGGATTAATTCTGATAGTGATAGATAGATAAAGTAAATTGCAAAATAAAATAAAGGAAATAAAATTGCAGCAAGGTATTTTTGGATTTTATATATGATAAAAGTAGACCCAGGGGCCATACTTTTCACTAGAGGCTTCTCTCTCGAACGAATAGCACACGGTGGGTAGACAAATTACTGTTGGGCAATTGATAGAAAAACGCATAGTTATGACAAAATTCAAGGCAATGATCATGTATATAGGCATCACGTCTGAGACAAGTAGACCGACTCCTGCCTGCATCTACTACTATTACTCCACCCATCGACCGCTATCCAGCATGCATCCAGGGTATTGAGTTAATAAAAACAGAGTAACGCTTTAAGCAAGATGACATGATGTAGACAAACTAAACCTAATCAATATGAATAAACCCCGTCGTTTTATCCTTAATGGCAACAATACAAATACGTGTCTTGTCCCCTACTTTGTCACTGGGATATAGAACACCGCAAGATTGAACCCATTACAAAGCACCTCTCCCATTGCAAGATAAATCAATCTAGTTGCCCAAACCAAACGGATAGATCGGAGAGAAATACAAAGCTATAACAATCATGCATAAAAAAATTCAGAGAAGATTCAAATATTTCTCATGAATAATCTGATCATAAACCCACAATTCATTGGATCCCAACAAACACACCGCAAAAGAAGATTACATCGAATAGAACTCCAAGGAGATCGAGGAGAACATTGTATTGAAGATCAAAGAGAGAGAAGAAGCCATCTAGCTACTAGCTACGACCCGTAAGTCTGTGGTAAATTACTCACACATCATCGGAGGGGCAGCAAGGTTGATGTAGAAGCCCTCCGTGATTGATTCCCCCTCCGGCAGGGTGCCGGAAAAGGCCTCCAGATGGGATCGCAGAAGAACATAAGCTTGCGGCAGTGGAAAAGTTATTTCGTGGGGGCTCTCTATTGGTTTTCCAATAATTGAGATTTTTTAGAGGTGGAATTAGGTCAAAAGGAGCCATGAGGGGCCCACAAGGCAACAAGGCGCGTGGGGTTGCCTTGTGGCTTCCTCGTGAGGCTTCTGGCCTCCTCCCGGAGCTTCTATGGTCTCTCTTGTCCAGAAAAAAATCGTCAAAAAGTTTGGTAGCGTTTGGACTTTGTTTGGTACTGATTTCCTGAAAAACCAAAAACAAGCAGAAAACAACAACTGGCACTGGCCACTAGGTTAATAGGTTAGGCCCAAAAAATGATATAAAATAGCATATAATTGCATATAAAACATCCAAGATTGATACTATAATAGCATGGAACAATAAAAAATTATAGATACGTTGGAGACGTATCAATCTCGCACACATCTTCTGTAGTGGCACCGCACTGCAGAGCGACGACCGACAGAGCCGCCGTATCCTCGGATGGCACCTCGGGGGATTCAGCAAGGCCAGCCGCATCAATGGCATCAGCGAGCTCACTAGAGGCAGCAGACATGTCAAAGTTGTGGGCCCTCACACAGACCGCCTTGGTCATCATGTCCAGGAAGGCTAGCCCTTCCTTGCCGGCAAGACAACTCCTACGTCGGAGGCCGAGACTTGAGTCGATGACTCACTTGTCGTGGGCCCAGGTGCGGTGCACCACCACCTCGTGTGTGTTGTTGTGGTCAGCAAGCTCCTCCAAAGGTGGAACCGTGGCATTAGTCAAAGGAGTGGACAATTGTGGACTAGAAGTTGTCAGGGAGGGGGAAGAGGCAACGTCCATACCAGAGAGGGGGTCGACCTCATTCTCATCAATGTCCAGAGATGCAAAAGAGTTGGAGATGAGGAAGTCGACGGAGACATCAATGACAGAGTTCGAGCCGTCATCGCTGCTGATGTCGATGACCCCGTCGTCGAGGCCGTGGAGCGGCACGTGCTCCTCGGCAAACAACAATGGCATGGCGGGTGCAGAGGCCACAACGAAGTGTTGAGGAGGTGCCGAGGTGGGAGATGGTGGCGGCATGAAATCGTTGCCATGGTGCACTCCATTGCAAGGGCAGGGAGGGGTCATTTGGTTTTGCCACACTTCGTGGATGTGTGGGACGACCTCGGGTGGCACGACGGTGTCATCGTCATTGCTATCTACAGGGATGGTGAAGCCGTCGATGAGGGCCCAAGTCTTGATCACGTTCAGGCACACGTCGACGATTTGGGCAGCGGGGGACGGGGGGGACGCAAAATGCAGGGGTCCGGGAGGTTGACACAGGACTCCACTTGCACAAAAGCTTGCACGGTGGAGAAGTCACCAGGGTGGAGGCAGTGGCGGTCGACGAATCAGAGGAGCCCAAGGTGGCTGAAGACAAAGTTAGCACCTTGGTTGTGCCACAGCTCCAACGGGTAGCGAGACGCATCGAACTCGATGAGGCGGTCATACGTGGTAGTCGATCTGTTGTTTGGGTCCTCCGGCCGAAGGAGCTCAACGTGGATCCCCAGGTAGTCCATGGGGACGAGCTTGAGCGCCTCCGCACGGCCTGTGTCGTTGTCGAACACAAGGAGAGCAGCACACCCCGAGACCGCCGCGAAGTGGAAGGTGGCCGAGGTGAGATGGGTGTCGAATAGCTGGCGGATGAACTCGTGCATGTCCAACATGGAGGTGTTGACGTGGGCGAGCACAAAGTGGCTGACGTCGTGGATGAGGCCATGGGGGACGAAGATGTCCGGGACAAGTGTTGGCTGGTTCACCACCGGTGGCGAGGTAGGGGCACGTCCAGGGACGAAGCTAGAAAAAATGGTCACTGGGGTCAACCAATGTCCAATGCCCGCTATAGCGCAGGCTATGGCGTGCTCACGCCAAGCAATATAAAGAGGAAAAACCAAAAATATGCCCACTACAACACAATAGAAATAACATCCAAGGGCAACATGAAGACCGAAAATATGCAACTAGCCAATGATACAATCAGTATGATAATAAAAAGATTGTCATACCAAGTACTGGTTCCGCGAAGTCATAAAATCATTTGTTTACATATTCAAGGAAAAATGAGCGGAAAAGACTTCTGACAATTTCATTTGTAACTTCCTGAAAAGGATCAAGAAAATAAATCTGTCCATATCCTTCTAGTCCTAGCCTCCTAGATGTAGCAAAAAACTTAAACCCAATTACCCAAACTTAGTAATTAACCATCTCGAGAGAATGAGTTGTTAATGCGTGAGACAAAGAGAAATTGAGAAAGAGATTGGAGTACCTGCTTGAGAACTGCCGACGAGGAGGGCAAGTGCCAGGTGGGCAACCGACAGTCGGAGATTAAAGATTATGCGGCGGCGGCGGCCGGCCGGCATCACCGTTGAAGATTAGGGATCGCCGCTGTCAGGGATTAGGGATGGGGAAAAGAATAGGGCAATAGGCGAAGGCGACGAGACGGAGAGGCGACCTTTCCTTTTTTTTTTTTTTTTTTTGAGACAAGACGGAGAGGCGACCTGACGATGGCGAAGAGACGAAGTTATCGAGTATACATCTACAGAAATTGGAGACCAAACGTCAACATGTACCTGTGTAAGCCTAAGCCACGTCTTATGGGCCAAGGGCCATGTGTGTTGGTGCTTTGTAAAAGCTGCACACCACCATAGTTTTTTTATCTTTACGAATTTACGTATGTTATATGGGCTGAGAGCCTGAGACTATGAATAATTGGACATTAGACGTGCTGGGCCTGGGCTGGGGTCAAATAATTTTTTTGGCTGGGGTCAGACCCGGTTTTGCTAGACGTAGTTACCTTCAAATACTCGAAGGCATTGGGGTCAATTGACCCCAGCGACCATACTACAGCTTCGTCCCTGGGCACGTCGACCATGCGGGAGCCCCACCGAGGCCGCGTTGCCATCCGGGTGCATGGCACTAGGTGCACCGATGTTGTTGTCGACCGAGGCGAGGCGCGACGCCGGGGGCGAGGCCGTTGGGAGGCCGGGGCAGAGTCGCCATCTGATGATGGTGAGTGATGAAGCAGGCCGGGGAAGGTGACTGACGGAGAGAGAATGGGTGGTGGCTAGTCGAGGAGGACACGATGTGAGCCGAAACACATCACCCTCTCCTGCGCGCGAGCGGCGGTGGTAGCGGAGGACTCTGGGTCGAGGGAAACCATGGTTGACAGCGGCCGGTGGAAAGGAGGGCGGAGGAACACCAGGGGGAGGTGGGAGGTGCACTCGAAAGCTTTGTGGCCGTTCTGGCCACAGTGAGCACAGCGAAGTGGATCTCGGCAAGTTCTCACCAGATGGTCACTAGCCCTACACCGAAAACACAGTGGCTTGGATGGGATGCGAGGAGGCCGAGCAGCATTGCGTAGATAAAGAGGGCAGGAGCGAGCGTGCAGAGGCGCAACCTCGGGAGTCTGCCAGTTTTTTGGGGACGAGAGGAGTGCGTCGAGGTACAGGGTGGCTAATCTGCTCGCTGTGCCGACATGACCAGGAAGGAGTGTGGGGTGTTGAGCCAGCGATGCTTGTAGGGCGTACTCGATCGGCTTGCATATAGGTTGAAGAGGAGTGGGCGAGGGGAGAGGGTGAGCATGGTCTACATGCAGGGATGCATGGACTGGTTTGGGACTGGATGGCGGCGTATGGACCATGTTCGCGGACCGCGACATGAGGGGCGCCGCTGGGAGCAGGCATTCGTCGTTCGCGTGCGTAGTCGAGTGAGCGTGGAGTAGTTCCGTGGATGGGTTTGTTATTTTACGCATAGGGTTAGTAGTAGGGATAGGCAGAGGCGAGTGGTAATGAACCGTTCTTGACATACTTTTCGTCACGGGCAGTGGGGCGAGGAGTAGCGGGTGAGGAGCGCCGAGGATGGAGGAAACTTGGCCGGTATGAACAGTTTGCACGGGGTGGTGGGCCAGGTCATGCTGATTGACAGTTGAAAGCAATGGGCAACCGGGTTTGAAATTCCTAGATCTCGCGTGGAATGCATGGAGTCCGCCAGGTATAGTTGTAGTCCAGGGAGGGAGAGAGGCGACCGTTGGAGCAACTCTTCTCTGATCCGAGCCAATGATACAATTGTTGGGAATAAGTTCCCCTGGTAATGCAAGACCGAGAACATCGGGGCCCCCACAAAACAGTGATCAAGGGATGTTTTAACTAAAAAAACACTAAGTTTTGCCTTAAGTGAAATGAATGCAATCCAAATGAGGAGATTTGGGGCTGTGGGAGGGTGTAGGGGATTGTAGTTGGAACTAAACCTAGCTTGTACTTGCGATGGATGACGGATCGAAAACTGAGACCATGGCGTAGCGGACTAACCCTCGGAGCTGCCGATGATGAGCTTACCATTGATTCTGCCGGCAGAATGGAGTCCGAACAGGGCGGTGGCGATCGCGTGAAGGCGGCAGCGTATGACGGCCTGACGGGGAAACGAATCATGACGCCCGTGAAAGAGTACACAGCCTCATCGTCTTCGGTGACCCTGAACTACCCGAATTCGCCGCCGAACAAGCAGCATAGAACAAGCTCGAAAAAACTTCCCGATAGGGAGAGAGGAAACTAGATTATGCGAGCATGCATGCGGCAACCAGACGAGAGGCCAAGCATAGAGCCAGCGACGGGAGAGTTGAAGCGCTGCCTAGCCTCGGCTTCGAAGTCAAAGCTGTGGAAAGGATCGACATGGAGGAGTTGCGATAGCGGGGTGCAGGATGGCAGCAAGTTTGGGTCAGGGGGCATTTGGCTGTCGGGAGAAAGGAGATGGAAAACAGGCGGCGGTGGATGGGCTATTGGCGCAGGAGGATGTCAAGGACGTCCGGCGACACGACCCAGAAGAGGAAGTGGTCACGACCCATTGCCCAAACCTGGTAGTCGTCCGCCAGACCACCGAGATAGCTTGGAGTGCCGCCGCTAGTAGGCCATCAAAATGGAGGCATGTCGAGGTGATGTGGACCAGCGCGATGGAGGAACAGGCGGAGGGCGTCGACGCGCATGGAACGACGAGGACGCGGCGTAACTGGTCCTGGAAGTCCAGCCCCATGGCGTCACCCACGTGAAGAAAGGAGCGCATGGCGACAGCCGAGGCGTTGACGTAGCGGTGAGTTGGGTGAAGCAGCGGGTCAATCTACTCGCCCTCGTAGAAGGGAGTCATGGGGAGGCGAGGACAGGCAGCATCGCCAGGCGCTAATTGGGAGGGGCTGGAGGTGGACGGCGACGCTATAGGAGAGGGAGGCGGTGCCAGCCCGGGAGGGAGGCATGAGGGGTGGGAGCCAGGAGGAGCCATCAAGTCTGAGGTCTCACATCATTAATACTTACATATATTATTATAGTCTAACATTATTATTATTTTATTATACATGACTTCTTTGTAGAATTTACCTATTTTTTCTTTGAAAACCCTGTCAAACTTAAAAAAATGTTTAACTTATGACAAAGCTATAACTTGAATTAATTTGGAGGAGCTCGAATCCGATCGCGGTCATCCGTTTTGCGGTCTATCGTGACGGGATAGTGGAGCTCAAATCGTATCGCGCCACAGATCTCACAATCAGCAAAGAGTTCATGCGAGATAGCAAGATCTCTTTTTGAGAAACACATTGCTGACAAATACACTCACATATACGCACATACACACTCACTCATGTGAACGTACGCATGCACTTCCTATCTATACGAGGACCTCCAAGAGAATGAACCAACAGACCTTGAAATTGACGAAACTGCCACATGCACCTCGTAGTTTTCTCCTAACACAATACACATGCAGATGCTCACATACTTAACGAGCACGCTATACCACCAAAAGAATAGTGCTAGAATTTTTTTTATTTAAAAAAACACAAACACCCTATCAAAACTAGAACTTAAATTCACATAAACAGATTCTACCACATAGAACCTAACCAATTGAGTGATGCTCAGGTCAGTTCGCGCAAGTGCTCACATGTTGCTCCGTTGGTCCTTTGCCATCTGATTACCACGAAGCAAACCCCTTGGGTGGCCCGAAGGTCAAGGGGCCGAACAGGTGTTGGCAAACAAAGGGCCAAGCCGCCTTAACACGATCCCCAAAAGGCAAGTCCGTCGCGACCTGCGCCTGGCCCGCACGTGCGCGCGCGCGCCCGTCTTAGCAAAAACCTGGCGAAGCAGCTCAGAGCGAAAGCCACCTAAACAAACCGAGATCATTTTTTTTTTCCGAGAAAAACAAACCGAGATCATTAGATGCTGCCGCATTAGGCAGTGCGTGCTCGCATTTGATTAACATATCGGCAGGGATGGCATCCGATTATTTAATCGAGGCCAATTTTGCATTGCCACGAAAAAACAAAGCACTCATAAGTAGAGAACCTTATCTCACCCTGTCTCAGCTAGCTAGCTGTGAAGCATTACATTGGACAGAAGAGCAACTTTGCAGAAAGAATGTGACGACAAATAGATATAACACAGTCCGAAAACAACAGTTGGTCCAACAAGTGAACAAGTCACCACGTCACTGAAGTGGTGTATTCAAGAAGGTGATGGAACACGTGTGAGGTGTTGCCCTGACCTATGACTGCGAGAAAGAATGTAGCGACAAACACTTTGAAAACAACATTCGGTCCAACCAGTGAAATAAGCAAATATTCACCGAAGTGGTATTCAACAAGGTGATGGAACACGTGAGAGGTGTTGCTTGACCTATGACTACGAGAAAGAAAATGTGGCGACAAACAAATATAACACAATTCGAAAACAATAGTTGGTCCAACCAGTGGAATAAGTCACAATGTTCAATGAATACTTTGAAGTGATTTATTCAAGAAGGTGACGGAACACACGTGTAGATGATCTCAGGCCCTTCGTGCAAGCGAGATCAATGATTTTCATCCTATAGGGAGCAATGCACAAATCAACCTCGTTTTCATATGCATATGCTTCAACCATATGTGCCAGGGTAGATCAACTCTTCACCATAGTTCACTATACCAGTGAAACTAGAAGTAAACAATACCGCAAGCAGCGGCCGAACCTAAAGAGAGACACCGAGGATCACCAAACCTGCTAATCAAATTGCACATATCATTCTTGCTGGGGTAACCAATGATGCATTATGAACATATATGGTTTTCGAAAAGGTGATTTTATTGATCATGAGATCACATGTACCCTAAACTTCATAAAACACAATTATAAGTTTTTAAAAAATTGTGAAAAAAATTGGTGTGTAGATGGTAGATAGACACACATACATGTGAAAATTGGTGAAATAATATGATCATTTGCTATCTAGAGATGAAAATCACAAATCAAGTTATTGTACAATTAGTGACGGTGCAACTGTGCAAGCTACCTGATTTGACATAATAAAAATGTAGTTTGCAAAAAAAATCACAATAAATCTATATTTTTACTCATCTCCTATACAGACGATATTTGACTTTTTTTAACATGAAGATATATAGTTTTTCATGCACTTTTGGTTTAGGGTACATCTGATCCCATGATCATATTTGCATTTTGGTCTTCGGAATGTGGTTCGAACAAAGGCTTGATTAATGTCTTGTTTAAATTCGTTGCTAAAGCATTCACGATTTGTCTCTCCCCGATAGCTCACAAAATCATCAACCTCTCGCAGTCGGCTTTCATTAAGGGTAGAAATATTCTAGAAGGGATTGTTCTTTCCATGAAATTATCCATGACCTGCACGCTAGTGGGAGTGAGGCCATCACCCTCAAGTTGGAACTTCCTTAAGGATGTCCTTATGCATAGAAGTTTTACCCCTAGTTATTATTTATGTCCACCGTATCATGCAACTGGTGTCTAGTGGGCATACAGTTGTTTGTGTTAGTGGAGATATCGGTCCATACTTCCAAAATGGTAGGGGGCGTGCCAGGGGGATCCTTTATCCCCCTTTCTATGTAAATTTGTTGCGAATGCTCTTTCTTGCATCCTAGACTCAATGTGCAATGCGGGTCATATTAGTGGTGTCGTAAGCCGTTGGATCCGGGGGGAGGGGGCGGGGGTTCTCACCTTCAATACGCTGCCGACACCATCATTCTAATTGACAATTTTGATCTCCAGTTAGCTAACCTTAAGTTCCTGCTTCTTTGTTTTGAGGCCATGTCCGGCCTGAAGATATATCTCCTTGAAGGTGAGGTTATAGTTATGGGTTGTTCTAAGGTGGGATATATTAGAATTGCAAACCTTTTGAACTACCAATTGGATTCTTTCCCATGACCTATTTTGGAATCCCTATTGCCGATAGGAAGCTTCTTGCCAATGATTTTATCCTTGTTGCCCAAAAGGTGGGAAAGAGGGTTCAACCATGGCGTGGCAAGTTCAACACTTTCGAAGGTAAAGTTATCCTCATGAACTCGTGTCTTTCTAGTATTCCCATGTTCCGCATGGGCTTTCACCGCTTGTCCTACACGTACCCATGAGGGTTTTGACAAACACACTAGTGCTTTATTTTTGGAACACTACTGATAACAAAAAGAAATATAGACTTGTCAAATGGAAATCCATGTGCAACCCTAAGAACCTTGGGGGCTTGGGGATCATCAACACGACCATTATGAAGAAGTGCCTTTTGATGAAATGGCGGTGGAAAATTTGCCAATTGGGTTGTTATGAATCTCATTGGAGTCAATTGCTTTCCGCTAAACATTTTTAGGACAGAGAACCTCTTTTCTCTTCGTTGCGGAATATCACTCTATTATGATTAAGATCCGTGAGGAAGTCCACTCTCATGTCATGTTCATTGTTGGATCTAGTGACCCCATTAGATTTTGGTTGGACTAGTGGTACGAAGATGGTATGCTTAAGGATCACTTCCCAAACATCTTTTCTTATTGTGTCAATCCTTATTTACACATCTCTGAGCATCATGCTAGCAACTGAGACTTTGGGTTTCGATGTTCATTGTCTCCGAGTGAGCTGGATCAGTGGCAACTTCTTATTGCCTTGATCCCCACCATCTTGGACGCTAAGGACCTAGTGACCTAGCCCTATAACGTTTTTGGAAAAAACGGTCAAATCTACAATTGGCTGCAGTCCGGAACTCGCTTTCCTAAGTTTAAGAACACGTGGAAGGCTCATGCTCAAAATTAAGATTTTCTTGTGGCAAGCAATCAGGGGACGCTTGCCGTCTAGTGATCAAATTACTCCTATAAAGGAATGCAGGAGTACCCACTTCCTAGGAGCCTTCGCGGGCGAGGAGGCCCTCCGTGCCGTCTGTTTGGCACTGGCTTCCCATGGCTAGCTCCCTGGGGCTCTCCACGCCGTCCGATTTGCCCAGATGGCGCACACCTGGGCGACTTGCCTCGTGGGTCCATGACGGGTGGGCCACGGGTGCGCCCGGCGCCAACCTTTTGTGGTGTTTTCGGGCATGCCTGTGTGCGCTGCCTCGTGCGCTGCCCGCCCACGCGGGGGCGAGGCTAGGTCGGGTTGTCACCGACGCTTGCCCCCTATCGGGCTAGTTGTCCTCACGCAAATGGCTCCCTGGAACGCTCCACGCCGTTCGATCTTCCCGTCCACCTCGCGTGTGGAGGTCTTTCTTGGGGGTATGACGTTTGGGCCGCGGGCACGACCGGGGTCACCTCTTTGTAGTGGGTTTCATCGCACCTGCGTGCGCCCTGTCCAGCCTCACACGGACATGGCGATCACTCTGCTGCCCATTCTCGTATGTAAAAGACGCCCCTGAGAATTTAAGATCCTTAAGTTCACACATCATCAGGAAATCACGAAAGGCATCCATCTGATTTTCAGCACACAATGATCTGGAAAAATGTTTGTGTTGCCAAAGAGCTTCATTATAGTCACCACACACAATCAGGGATCTTGCGATACCGCCAGTAAGTTTGCAAGTTGTTCCCACATCAAATAACAGTTCTCCAGTCAAGGTTCCCCGTATACAAATGTATCTTGCCAACTACGATCATTAACCATATCCAACACATGCACATCAATAAACCTTGCACATTTATCAAGAATTGTGACTGCAGTGACTCATCCCAGTAGAGCGCCAAGCCCCCACTATGACCATTGTCGTGGTTACTAGTCTGATAGTAAGTACTAGGGGTACGAAAGAGGAGCAGAGCCTAGCTACAGCACAGGTGTGACACTCGGATTTAGCGAGTTCAGGCCCCTCTCGGAGGAGGTAAAAGCCCTACGTCTCGTGCCCTGAGGCTTGTTTTCTCTGTGGGTATCTGATTACAATGAGTGCTTAACCCTTGCTACGGAGGGAGAGGGCGGCTTATATAGGAGTGCGCCGCGGCCTCTCAGTCACCACGTCGCCGGGCATAAATGACAATAAGTCCAACGGTTAAGGGCGTTTAACACTGATTAACAAGGCTATGACTACGGCAGTTACCGGTAACGGTAGTCATAAATATGCTTAAAGTCTAGTTGAAGACTACTCGACCGTTGCAGCCCCATGCCGTCCGTACGTCTCCTCTGTCCGAGTGATGATGACTAGCCGACTGGAGAGTAGACGTCCGTCCGAGTGCTGTCCGTGCAGGGTCCGAGTGAATCCTTTGTGGTGTGCATCCGGTTGCACTTGTGACCCAGGGGTCTCTGAATAATAGTGTGGGCCTTAGGTGGGCCCTAGATGTCAGGTCCTTGTCCCTACCGGTGGTAGGCGACCCCATCATTAGTCCCCGAATCAGTTGAGGCTTAACAGGACGAGTGGGTTGAGCTTTCGAAGCGATCCGAGTGCTTCGGAGGCACTCGACCTCCGCTCATCCCGCGGTTATCCTTGGGAGAAGCCGCAACGGATTCTGGACTAGAGAACTTCCGAATGATCGGATGGTGCCGATTGCTAGGCAAAACTTGGTGGCATCCGCGTGTCTCTCAGGATAGAGGGGCTTGAGGCCGAGTGAAGGCATGCCATGAAACTCGAGTGACGACGCCGGCGCGTGGACTGAATCTTCGGAGAGATGCCACTCCATATCCCGGAGGAACGCCAGTGCTGGCCAGTTCCGAGTCCAAATTTATGAGATACGCGCCTTGGAGCCTAGTGAAAGGGCCAAGTTAACCCGCGGAGGGGCGTCGAGCTCATCCTTTCGCAATCCTGGAGGTGACTCCAGTCGGGTGTTTAACGTGTCCGAGTGCACGGAGACCTGTGGAAGGCGGTCGGTCGGGCAGACGAGTGTTTCTTAGGAAATGATGCAGATGTGATCTGTTAGGCCGATTCGCTGCGGGATTTCCGGGATTTGAAATTGCGCGTGCGCGCGTAGAAGCGGTTACGTCGCGTCTAGTGGGGAAAGTGGGGCGTGGCGCCTCGATTTTCGCCCTGACAACCGCTACGTGTCCCGATATGTCTGTGCGCACTCCCGCCGCGAGCTCCGTCCGATCCAGAGATCTGTGGCCGGGATTCCGCCTGACGAAATTTCACCCGCGGTATAAATTCTGCGTGGGCTAGGGTAAATTTCAGATCCCCTTTTCTCCTCGCGTCCTCCACTCTCCTCTTCCTCTCGCTTTTCCGCCTTGAGCTCCCGAGCGCCTGAAACCATGGTGAAGGACACGACGGCCAGGCTAGAGAGGGCGAAGAAGGCGGGGAAGGGTGCGTCTTCGAGTGGCGGCGCAGCGGCGGGGCACATCCAGGGGGACTGGGTCCCCTCGCGGGTGACGGAGGGCCGGCTGAAAGAGCTGGAGGATGAAGGACTGATCCCTGTGGGCGGCTGGAGGTTGCCCGAAGCGGACGAGGTCGAGCCTGCCCCGAACGCCGACAAGCGGGTCCTCCTCGTCACCCACGTCGAGCGAGGTTTTTCGATGCCTCCACACCCCTTCCTTCGTGCGTTCTTAGATTTCTTTGGGGCGCAGTTCCACCACCTTCCGCCGAATATGGTGGTCTACTTGGCAGTGTTCGTCTCGCTGTGAGAACTTCATCGGCTGCTACCCCCATTGGGGGTTGTTCAAGCATATTTTCACCTGTCGGTCGATGACGGTGAAGAAGGACTCGCCCAGGGGCGCCAAGACCAGTGTGACGCAGCAGTGCGGTGGATTAGGGATCCAGCTCAGGGGGCACTCGGCCTTCCCCAAGATGAGCTTCCCCGACTCCGTCAAGGGCTGGCAGGACAGCTGGTTCTACTGCAAGGACGTCCCGAGTGAAGGGAGCCCAATTGGGTTGCCTCCGTACTCAGCGGCAAGGGTCGCTACTCCTCCATCGCTCACAGTCGCCAAGGAAGAGAAGGTGGACATGGGAATCTTGGTGGATGCTTTGGTGGAAAGTGGTGCGGGCCGGAGTCGACGGGATGGACCTGCTGGAGGCGTTCCTCAGTCGGCGGATCCTGCCGCTGCAGGATAGGGCGCACCCTATGTGGCAGTACCAGGGACCGAGTGACCCCACTCGAGTGCATCCTGGCATCTTGTCGGCGAAGGTCCTCGAGGGAAAGATCAAGGCGATCACCTCTGCGTGAGACAACCCGCGCGGAGCTAGGAGGGTACCTCCGTAGGACTTGGACAATCAGCCGATCGATGTAAGTTCACTCTTCACCCGAGTGCTCTATACGACAGTTCTTTGGCGCCTGCTTATGTTTTGACAAGTGGCTTCTTTTTGCAGGGTTTCCAGAATATGCTTTCGCGGGTGCCGGCCATCGACCGTGACCCAGAGGACGTGACGAGCGACACCGAGCGCCAGCACCCGGATGACAGCAACGAGGAGGAGGAGGGCAACAATGAGGCAGAGGAGGAAAGCGACGAAGACGCGAGCGACACTGAGGAGGGCGAGGAAGCTGAGTCCTCCCCGTCTGAGACTGTTCCTCGGGAGTGCTGCACCAAGGAGAAGAACGACCCAAGTACCAAAGCGAAGAGCACTCGGGCGCCGAGTGATTCAAGGCCGACTTCTTCGGCTTCTTCGCGCGGAGCGAAGCGCCTGAGAGCGGAGGCTGCTGACTCGGCAGAGAAACATCCCAAATAGCCGAAGCAAGTCTCTGCCAAGCCCCGAAAGGCGGCGGTGCCGAAGATCAAAGTGGCGGTGCCACTGGCTTCAACGTAAGTACTTGGGACCAGCTCTCTTTCCCGCGTAATTTTCATTCGTCTGAGTTACCGAGTGATCTCCTATCTTGCAGCAATGAGACGTCAACGACTTCACCAGACCCGGATGCTCCAAAGCGAGGCCAGACTGAGGGTGATGCTACCGACGCTGCTACTTCCAAGGGTAAGGTTTTTCTGATTGCCATTCGACTTGAATCTTGACCGAGTGGTTTATAACTCGACATTGTCTCCCGAATGTTCTCACAGCCCCAACCGAAGTTATCCATCTGGACGAGGACGACAAGGCCAACCCACCGAACACAGAGGTCGACAAGGTGGTGCCGACTGGAATGGACATCATGATGCGGGAGGCTTCACCCGGCCAGAAGACCCGAGTTTCTCCTACTAAGGCCGCCAGGAAGCCCGTTTGTCCAAGTCCTCCAGCGCAGGCCAGCTCTTCGTTGGTGCTCACTGTGCCGCCTCCTGAGCCCGCACCCATGCCACACTCGGCTCCTGCTACTGCTTTCACCTTGCACAGGGTCCCTGAGGACCAGGTAGGAGCGAGTAAGGAAGCTTTGATCCAGGTGGAGGTGATGAACAATCGCCTGAGGGAAGCGTACAACGCCAGCGAGGCTCTGAAGACCAACGTCCGAGTAAGTACCATTGTAAGTGTTGCTCGAAGTTTTTGTTTTGAATTTGAAACTAAACTTCCGTCAGTGGGTTTGCGTGGGGCACACCCACTGGGTGTTCATTTTTCTCCAGTGGGTGCACGCTAAGTGCACCCACTGGGTGTAATCCCCGAGGCTCCCGTTGACTGGAGACAGTCGGCGGGAGTCTTAGAACTCTGTACTGTCATTATTTCCACTCGGATCGACCGGAGTCTTTACCGAGTGTGTTTTCTCCGATGGGGGCACGCTGAGTGCACCCACTGAGTGTAGTCCCCGAGACTGCTATCGATTGCGGGCAATCGATGGGAGTCTGATAGAATCCACACATAAGCTCTCTTTTTTAGCTCAACACAAGTCATTTTCTAGTGGGGGCACGCTGAGTGCACCCACTGGGTGTAGTCCCCGAGACTGCCGTCGGCTGGAAGCAGTCGGCGGTAGTCTTAGAGTTTTTTTATAACACTCGGATTGTCCTTCCTCACTCGGTGGGCCGAGTGGGAAGCTTGACAAACTAGGAAGCTTCTAGCTGATCGAGCTTGTCTTCGAGCTGATCGAGCTTGTCTGCCTTGAGGTCGATGATGAAGACCAGTGTGTTGTTGTCTTCGATCTTCTTCATTGCTGACTCAGTTGTAAGAGGGTACTTTAGGGTTTGATACTGGTCAAGCTTGTTCCTTCATCCGACTGACAACTTCCTTGTTTTGCGACAGAGGGCCTGCGAGCTGGGAGCCCGCTATGCCGACTTGGAGAAGGAGGTGGTGTAGCTCAGAGTAGACTTGGACGCGGAGAAGCACATGAGCAGTCGCCTTGAGAAGGAGAAGAACACCCTTGGAGGTAAGCCCCGTTGTTTGACCATTAGCCGAGTCATGTTTTTCTTTTGATCCGAGTCAATGCTTCTTCAGATGTCCGTGGTGAGAATGCTCAACTTGTGGCTAAGGACTTCTATTTCTTTAGACACCATGAAGCAGGCCCTGGAGGACAAGGACAAGGAGCTAGCGCTGGCGCAGAAGGAAGCAAGGAGCAAGACCAAGGCTGCTGAAGAGAAACTGGCTTCGGTCAGCAAGCTTGAAGAGGAGATCGAGACCCTGAAGGCCGCCGCCGAAACAGCCAGGAATGAAGTCTCCGAGCTTAAGAAGTCCAACGCCGAGTGGGAGGTGAAGCACAGTACCCAGGCAAATGTCTTTGAAGAGGAGAAGAAGAAACTGAACGACCAGATCACCAAGCTTCTTGAGAAGAAGGGTGAACTCGAGGAGTATATCCAGGAATTCGGCGAGGACATGGGCAATAAGCTTGAAGGTAGGTCGTATCGCTGATTGAATTTTGTCTGCTTTGCTCAGGAGTCTTATATCTCTGATCCCGAGTCACTTTTCATAACAGAGTTCTGCTACGACTTTGAACTGGAAACCGACCGAGTCGAGAAGGACTTGGACCCCTCCAAGCAGATTCTCAGGGACCGTGATGCCATGGCCATTCTCCGACTGGAGGAGCGTCTTGAGAGCGCCGTGGGGTATATCATCCGACTGCGGTCTGCCCTGTCCAAGATCGACCAGGAGCTCCTCCCAGGCGATGAACTTTCGAATGATCTGGAGTCAATGATGACCCGGCTGAAGGACATCCCAAGCTGAGTGCAGGCCTGGAAGAAATCTGCTGCTCGATGTAGCGCCGATGTGGCCCTTGCACTTGTCCGCGTTCATTGCAAGGATGTGGATGAAGGGAAATTGAAGTCTCTGAAGGTTGGCAACACGAAGAAGCTCAAGTTTGAGGACTTCATGGAGACTTTCATCGAGGCCGCCACTCGAATTGCAGACGGCATCGACCTGGATACCTTCGTCGACCCGGCCAGTCCTCCCGCAGTGGAGTGAAGAAACATTTAAGTTCTGATTTGCCTCGGAATGCCGAGTGGTTGCTGTAATCGTGAAACTTTAATGAGCCTTGGGCTCGCGTACTTTGCTTTTTGCTAGGATAAATTCGAACGGATCGGAGTTTACTCGAATTCTTGAATTCTTATACCGTTTGCCAATGTTGTTTTTTCTAACTTAGGCGAAGGCTGGTTCGCGGCTAAGCCCCCGAGTGTGGAGCGTGTCCTCACTCGGATAATTTTTAACTTAGGGGAAATCTGGTTCGCAGCTAAGCCCCCAAGTGTGGAGCGTGTCCGCACTCGGATAGTTTTTAACTTAGGTGAAATCTAGTTCGCAGCTAAGCCCCCGAGTGTGGAGCGTGTCCGCACTCGGATAATTTTTAACTTAGGTGAAATCTGGTTCGCAGCTAAGCCCCCGAGTGTGGAGCGTGTCCGCACTTGGATAATTTTTAACTTAGGTGAAATCTGGTTTGCAGCTAAGCCCCCGAGTGTGGAGCATGTCCGCACTCGGATAATTTTTAACTTAGGCGAAATCTGGTTCGCAGCTAAGCCCCCGAGTGTGGAGCATGTCCGCACTTGGATAATTTTTAACTTAGGCGAAATCTGGTTCGCAGCTAAGCCCCCGAGTGTGGAGTGTGTCCGCACTCAGATAATTTTTAACTTAGGCGAAATCTGGTTCGCAGCTAAGCCCCCGAGTGTGGAGCGTGTCCGCACTCGGATAATTTTTAACTTAGGCGAAATCTGGTTCGTAGCTAAGCCCGCACACCCACTGGGGGCGTGTTGTTAGTTTCCGAATGCTGTTAGTCACCGGAGTGAAAACATGGTGTTGGTCCAAATTAGACGAAATACAGGAAAAGTAAGACTTTTATTCATCTAATTTCATTCAGAACATTATTACAATGGGGAGAAATTTATTCTAAGTAAAGAATTTGCGGAGCAGATCCGCGTTCCAAGCTCTGGGCTCTTCCTCACTCTTGGTGAAATTGTAGAGCCGATAGGCTCCGTTGTTCAGCACTTTGGATATCGCGACGGGTCCTTGCCACGGAGGCGCCAGCTTGTGAGGTTTCTGCTGGTTCAGTCGGAGGACCAGGTCGCCTTCCTGGAAAGCGCGTCCCCTGACATGTCTATCGTGATAACGGCGTAGGTCTTGCTGATATGCAGTCGTCCTGATAAGAGCCAACTCGCGATCTTCCTCCAGCAGGTCGAGGCCATCTTGACGTGCTTCCTCTGCCTCCGCCTTCGAGTACAGATCCACTCGGGGAGAGTTGTGGAGCAGATCACTCGGCAGAACGGCCTCCGAGCCATACACCAAGAAGAACGGAGTGCGCTTCATGGATCGGTTTGGGGTCGTCCGCAAGCCCCAGAGGACCGACGGCAGCTCGGTGACCCAGGCTCCTGCTGCATTATTCAGGTCACGCATGAGACGCGGCTTGAGCCCCTGGAGTATCAATCCATTCACCCTCTCTGCTTGTCCATTCGACTGTGGGTGAGCCACGGTGGCGTAATCGACCCGAGTGCCCTGGGAATAACAGAATTCTCGGAACTCGTCCGAGTCGAAGTTCGACCCATTATCCATGATGATGTTGTGAGGGACTCCAAACCGGAAGACTATTTCCTTGATGAACTTGATCGCAGTCGAGGAGTCTAGCTTCTTTATGGGCTTCGCTTCGATCCACTTGGTGAACTTATCTACTGCGACCAGCAGATGTGTAAACCCGCTGGCCCCGGTCCGGAGTGGACCGACCATGCCGAGCCCCCAGAGTGTGAACGGCCACGCGAGCGGGAGTGTCTTCAGCGCGGACGCTGGCTTGTGCGAATGATTAGTGTAGAACTGACACCCGACACACTGGTCAACGATATCGCGAGCGGCTTCATTGGCTCTGGGCCAATAGAAACCTGCCCGGAACACTTTGGCAACCAAGGTCCGAGAGGAAGCATGGTGACCACAAGTTCCCGAATGAATCTCCTGCAGGATCTGCTGCCCTTCCTCCGACGTGATGCAATGCTGAGTGACGCCAGTGGCGCTTTTCTTGTGAAGTTAATCTCCTATGATGGTAAAGGCTTTTGATCAGCGGACGATCTGACGAGCCTCTTCTTCGTCTTCAGGGAGCTCCTGCCTGAGCAGATATGTGAGGTATGGCTCGGTCCACTCGGGAGTGATGATGAGCACCTCTTGGACCAGATCCAACACCGCTGGAATGTCAACTTCAGTTGGATTCGACGGTCCAACTGGTTGTGGGGACTCCTCCACAAAAGGGTCTTCCTTGATTGTGGGCGAGTGCAAGTGCACTAGGAACACATTCTTCGGGACTGCTTTCCGAGTGGAACCAATCTTGGCCAAGTCATCAGCCGCCTGGTTTTTGATTCGCGGGATGTGGTGGAGCTCTAGTCCTTCGAAGTTCTTCTCCAGCTTGTGGATGGCATTGCAGTAGCCTGTCATAGCTGGGCTCCAGATATCCCACTCTTTCTTCACCTGGTTCACCACTAGATCTGAGTCGCCGTAGACCATCAGTCGGCGGATTCCCAGGGAGATCGCCATACGCAAACCGTGCAGGAGGGCTTTGTACTCTGCCTCATTGTTCGAGGAGTCAAAGTGGATCTGAAGAACATAGCTGAGCCTGTCACCCTTGGGGGACACTAGGACAACACCACCTCCTGAGTCATTCAGCATTTTAGAGCCATCGAAGAACATAGTCTAGTGCTTAGGGACACTCAGGGCAGGCTGTTCCTACTCAATCCATTAGGCTAAGAAATCCACCAGAGCCTGAGATTTGATAGCTTTCTTGGCCTCAAACTTGATGTCCAAAGGGAAGAGTTCGATGGCCCACTTGGCTACTCGGCCCATGGCGTCTCTGTTGTTTAGGATCTCCGACAGGGGAGTGTCGCTTATCACTGTGACCGAGTGCTCTTGAAAGTAATGAGCCACCTTCTTCGCAGTCAGGTAAATTCCATACACCGGCTTCTGGTAGTGTGGATATCTTTGCTTGGAAGGGGTCAGAACTTCAGAGATGTAAGCTTTGCCTTGTTCCTCGCGTTCCACAGTGAGCACAGTGCTAACCACTTGGCCTGTGGCCGCGATGTACAAGAGCAAGGGCTCTTGGCTGCCCGGAGCAGCAAGCACCGGCTGGGTGGAAAGCAGGGCTTTGAGTTCTTGGAACGCGGCCTGCACTTCTGCCGTTCACTCAAACTTCTCTGATTTCTTCATGAGTCGGTAGAGCGGCAGGGCCTTCTCACTGAGTCATGAAATGAATCTACTTAGGGCTGCCAGACAACCCGTGAGCTTTTGAATATCATGCAGACGATGTGGCTGCTTCATTCGGATTATGGCGCCGATCTTCTCGGGGTTAGCATCGATCCCTCGTTCGGAAATGAGGAAGCCGAGTAACTTGCCTGCGAGCACCCCGAAAGTACACTTGGCTGGATTGAGTTTGATGCCGTACTGGCGCAAGCTCGCGAAGGTTTTGGTGAGGTCAGTCAGGAGGTCGGAACTCTTCCGTGACTTGACCACGATGTCATCCATATAAGCCTCCACGTTCCGACTGATCTGCTTCTGTAAGCATTTCTGTATCATGCGCATGAAATTTTCCCCGGCATTCTTTAATCCGAAAGGCAATGTGGTATAACAAAAACACCCGAATGGGGTGATGAATGCAGTCTTTATTTCATCCGGACCATACATTCGGATCTGGTGGTACCCGGAGTACGCATCCACAAACGATAAGCGCTCACACCCCGCAGTAGAGTCTACGATCTGATCTATGCGGGGAAGAGGGAAGTGGTCTTTTGGGCAGGCCCGATTGATGTGTTTGAAGCCAATACACATTCGGAGAGATTTATCTTTCTTGGGGACTAACACGGTGTTGGCGAGCCACTCGGAGTGGTAAATTTCACGGATGAACTCGGCGGCCAAGAGCCGCGCGATCTCCTCGCCAATCGCCTTGCGTTTCTCCGTAGTGGAGTGTTGGAGATGCTCTTTGACAGGCTTCACTTTCGGGTCAACTCTGAGATGATGCTCAACCAGTCCCCTGGGAACACCCGGCATGTCAAAGGGTTTTCATGCGAAGATGTCCCAGTTCTCACATAGGAACTGGATGAGCTCGCTTTCCTATTTGCTGTCGAGTGTCATTGATATGTTGGTTGGAGCGGCGTTCGGGTCTTCCGGATGAATGCGAACCAGCTTCGAATCGCTAGCCGACTAGAAAGCGGATTCCATAGCCGGCTTCTTGCTCTTGAGCAGATCACTCGCATCAACCGACTTCTTGTACTCGTCTAACTCCGCCAACGCCATTTGTTCGACAGTGATCTGAGAGCCTTTCTACAAGCACTCTTCAGCTATCTTCTGATTCCCTATGATGGTGATCACGCCCTTCGGGCCTGGCATCTTAAGCTTAAGATACATGTAACATGGTCTGGCCATGAATCGTGCGTAGGCGGGCCTACCCAGGATGGCATGATAGGCACTCTTGAAGTCCACCACCTCAAAGGTTAACCTCTCTTTTCTGAAGTTCTTTTGTCCGCCGAATACGACGTCGAGGGCAATTTGCCCGAATGTAACATGTTGAGCCCGCTGCTGCCGTCCATGAGGACTTTACGCAGTCGGACTCCCCCAATAGCAGGATCGACTACCAGTGCTTGCTGCCCGGGGGTCGGTATGTGAGTTGGGTGATCTGACTGATCGAAGGTGATAGGGGTCTGGGCCCAGTCTAGGAGCTTGGTGACAGTCGGAACTGCCATATTGACCTCTCGGTTAATCACCTTGAGGCGACTCTTGCTTTCAACGTCAGCAAAAATCATCAGAACCTTCTCGACATGGGGGTACCCGGAGGTGCCTTTATCCCCATCGTCATCCTCTTCCTCATCTTTCCCCTTGGAGGGGTCTTGCGGCATCTCTTGCTTGAGTAGCCGGCATTCCCGAGTGGTATGCTTCGGCAGGATCAAGTTGCCCTCTTCATCTTTCTTCGTGTGAATCTGACAGGGCTGATCAAGGATGTCATTTTTTGGGGCGGCTTTCTTCTTGCTGGCGCACTCCTTCTTCTGCTTCGGCGGGCCCTTACCTTTGCTCTGGCTGGCCAGAACCGCAGCCTTCGCATTGCTGGCCACCTCGGCTTTGCGTTTCTGCTTCTTGTTCTTGTTGTTGTCAGACTGATTCGCACCTCCGGCGCGGCCCTTGCCGCTTCTCAGTCGGTCTTCTTCTTCGCTGTTGGCATATCGATTGGCTATTTCCATTGCCCGACTAAAGAGTCGGGATCTTAGTGCGGCCGAACTTCAGGGCCAACTCCCGATACCTGACGCCAGCCTTGAAGGCACAGATCGCCTGATGCTCGGTGACATTTTCTACCGTGTTATGAAGGGTGGTCCATCGCTAGATGTACTCTCGGAGAGTTTCATTTTGCTTCTGGACGCAATGCTGCAGCTCAGACAATCCACCCGGGCGCTTGTACGTGCCCTCAAAAGTCTTGATGAAGACTCGGGCCAGATCATCCCAACAGTATATGCTTCCTGGTGCTAACTGGTTGAGCCACGCCCTGGCCAACCCTCGAGCATCAGTGGCAAATGCTTCATAGCCATGCTGTCATTGCCCCCGCCGATCTGGACGGCCACTCAGTAGTCTTCGAGCCAAATCTCTGGCTTTGAATCGCCAGTGAACTTACTGATGCCTGCTGCCAGCCTGAAGTTGTGCGGAATATCGGCCGCACGAATATACTAGCTGAAACACTCAGGTCCGGAGGTTACGGAACCACTCGGAACATCGGTGTTGTTAGGACCGAGAGTATATCGACCAGAGGGGGGTGAATGGGAGATTCAAAAATTCTTGTGAATGTTTTGAACTCATCCCAAACACATCAGTGGAAATAAGGTTCGGTAGAAATGTGCTTAATCAAGCATGCTATTGAGGAACATATCTATTGATGTAGGAAGCAATAATAGTTCGAGCATAGAGTATCACAGGTTTGACAATTATGATGGTAATGCAATATATGAACAGATGCAGTAGCATGAGGGAAAACAAGATATGAACTGCGAAGGAAATGCAAGGAGGATAGTGACGAGGTGAATGGATACGGCACTGATTGAAATCACGCTAACATGCAGAAGTGCGAAGAGAAATAAATTAGATTGAGACGACAGAAATGAATGATGAGAATGGGAAAGATAAGTAACGAACTATGATAGATCAGATAAAACTATCGACATAGAGCACGAAAGTAAACTGCTGTAGGAAATGCAGTAAAGTAGAGTGAACCAGTGGTGCTCGATGGCGACAGATGAATTTGGTAGACCAATTCGCCCTTCTACCAAAGGACTACGTCTGGTTGGAGGGGTTGTGATTTAACACAGAAGATAAACTCTCTTCACCCTATTCTCCTTCAACTCGGAGCTGATCAGACTCCAGTTGATTTCACTCGTGGTAGATACTTGTCGGCGATCTCCAAACCTTCGACAGACCTCTTCGCAAACCACAACGACTCTTGGTTGCTGAAGATCTTGCTCGGTGAAGACAACAACTCTTCAACACTCGAGCTGACACCTATCCGTCTGGAGAGTGCGCAGCTCTCAAGAGTAATAGGTACAAGAACTCTAACTCAGAATTACTGTGATGCTCAACCACTGTCTAAGTTTAGGCTCTTGATTTTCTCTTGGTGGATCTTAAACTCAAATCACTCGGAGAGGGGATGCTCAATCAATCTTCTCAGAAATCTTAAGCAGAGCAGCCAACGGGCAACGTTGGAGTGGGGTGGCTATTTATAGCCGCAGCCTTCCCTGATGGGAAAAGACCAAATTGGACATGTGGAGCAGCCAATGGCCGAACGACACGAGTCTAACGGTCGGAAATTGAGCACAACGGTAACATTCCTTGCGGAGCAAGTAATGCTAACTCCTCAGTTCGAAAGATATCTCCTGCAGCATCGAAGAACAACATCTTTTGCTGGCAGGTAATCATTCGAATCATAAAGAGATTTCTCTCAGTCTCGCATAGGTTTGGGCTAAGCATCACAGCGGATCTAAGCTTCGAGAACCTATACCCCTCTTAATAGTACGGAGGTCCTATTACTCAAATGAATGAAAGAAGAACAACAAGATGAATGCTGCGTCTTCACTTCATCTTCGACTTCCATCGCTGCAGTCAATTTTCTTCGGACAGAATCACCGAACCAATTGCTTCGCGTCAGCAATAAATTTTGAGGGGTTAACTCCTTCATATCAATCTTCTCGCCTACATAACTTTAATGGATGTAGCTCATTCTTCTCTGTTGTGCAGATATTCTTCGGTGAAGTTCCTCGAACTTGACACCGGAGACAGCATTCTCTTCGGCACTGCATGGACTATTTCTCTCTGTGTGCACTAGCAAGCAAATCAGTCCATGCCTGTTTCTGTCAACAATCTCCAAAACACAAGAGGGAAAATGTTGCACCAACAATCTCCCCCTTTTTGGACGATTGTTGACAAAATAGAACAGATCGAAAGATAGAAGATAGTATGAAATGGAATGCGAAGGGTAATGAAAGACGAGAGATAATTACAAAGATAAAACACGCTCCCCCTGAAGGTATGCATCATTCTGATTAGAGTAAGCATAGGAGATAAAACGGAAGGTAGCGAGGTGAATCTTCGTATGAGTGACATTGACAGATGATCTCATTCGTAGTTTCATCCAATGCACTCGACGGTGTCTGAGGTATTTCCTGCCACACACAACCTTTGAAATAGATTTGTTAGATAGTGAGAATATTTTGAAATGAGTTGTGGCAATGGATAAGCCATGAAGATTTTCTCAGAACACAGTTTGAATTCACATGAGATATAGGTTCCCTGCAAGTTAGATACTCGAAGAGAATCAGAGCAAGGGAATCACAAGTATATTGCTCGGAGTAGATATGCTTCAGACAAGGTTTTCCTGCAACAAGGATGATACGATAGAAATATGCAAGGAAAAACAGCTTATGAGACAGATAGAAAGAATTCTCTTTTGAATCATGAGTAAATTTACTCTGAAGCAACCTTTCTTCTCCTGCATCGTTAGATAGTGAAAGATAATCATAGTAGTATATCTAAGTGGAAGATACATGTAGTTTCAAGGAGTGAGATATCTCTTTTAGAGAAACATGATTTTCCAATCCTCCTTGAAATGCTTTCACTTTACCTTGCACGATAGATAAGTATCGAGGATAATCATTGCAAGGAAGTAAGCTTTTGATAGCACCTACAAACAGATAACTGGAAGCAAATATAGCATTGCAGGGGTTATTAACGGTACATGACGACGCATTATACCAACACCACAGCCGGTGAGACCAAGTTCCACGAACAAAAGCAAATAGTTCAACCACCGAAACCAAATTGTTCGACTGAAAATCAAATGGCGAATGGAAACATCCTGCGAATAACCCGCTTATCTATCTCTCGATGTTCTTCTCCCCCTTTTTGTCAACAAGTGTCAAAAAGGAAAGAGAATGCATGCGAGGAACTACTCGTCCAAAGAATCCTCAGTACTCAAACTGTTCGGCGAAGCAGAGTGAGCGATGGTCGAGGCCGAAGCAGGAGTTGGAGTCGCAACATGGGCTTCGGGATCAGCTTCGGGAGTAGCAGCGTGAGGTGCATCTGGCTTGAATATAAATGTGCCTGCTGTGTCTTCAAGTTCATCATCTGGTTCCACAAACAGTAGGTCGGTGGAGGCAGAACGTTGAGGAAGCACTGGGGTTTGCCTTCGGATGCGAGGAACTTCAAACAACTCCAGATAATCATATTCTTTCTCGATACCCTTGACAGATAGTTGTTTGCGAGAATAATGCTTGCGCAGAAGGGTCCACGAGCGCTTCTTTTGTTCTTTCTCATATAGAAGAGCTTGGCGAGCATAATTGTGTAGCAGATTTATCTCAGCCATCATTTGCAACTTCACTTTTCGGTCGAGCTTAATGTGACTTTCCAGGGCTTGCTGAGTGCGAAGACAAATCTCATACAGAGAGGGATTTTCTTCATGAGGAATTTCGACTGTTGCCTTCTTGACCTTCGGAGCTTTAGCAGAGGCAGAGGAAGTAGCATCAATAGGTGTCTTTCCTTTGCCGATGTCCGTCATGATCTGGAGAGTGTCCCGGACTGGTGTAATGTAAACTTTCGGGACATGTGGGCAGAAAAACTTTTTCTCAGTAAGCTGCTCAATAGCAAACATGACCCATGGTGCATATGGCTTCAAGGCTTGAGGGCTATCAGTTGCATAGGCCAAGTTGCGAATGAAAAGATCCGGAATGTCAAACCAAATGCCATGAGTTGTTGCTTGAAGAGCATTTGCCACCATGCCATGAATGTTTTCTGGCCTGTTTGTTGGCATCAAGAAGTTGCAGAGGATATAGAACAATACTTTGTTCTCATAGGCCAGATTCTTAGGATTTGCCTCGGTACATTCATCACCAACAAGTTTGGGGTCCATCTGCATATGAAGTTTGGCTTCGGATACATCCTAGCAGTGCAGTCTGTGTTCGCGAGTTGCATCAAATTCGCACTGAGGAAGATTCAACAGTGCTAAGAACTGGTCAGCCGAACATTTGATCTTTTCTTCTTCGTTCATCCATTCGAGGATCCAAGTACTGCTATTTGCAAAGTCTCCTGAGATATAAAGAGTGGCATAGAACTGAAGAATTACTTCACAATTGCAGCCATGATTGAAACGAAGGAAGCTCTTCAGGAAGACTTGTTCAATCTGCTCGATGGTTTGATGGAAGCAAGGTAAACTTTTGAGCTCAACAAAATCCAGAATCTTGTGCTTGAAGATGCAATTCTTGTAGTACAGAATACAAGCATAGTACACGGCCTGTTCCTTCGTCCAGAATCTTGGTGACAAGGAAGTTCTTTCTCCATCATATGGGCTGGTCGCCTGGTCCCAAAGAATGCAAGTTTCGAAACTGCTGCATTCGGGCCATCATCGATAGGAAACAAAGGGTAGGTTTCCAAGGGGTTTCTCAGTTGTTCTTCATCGACCATAAACCGGGTCCGAATGTCATCAGGTGCAGGCACACCTTCTTCAATAGGCTTGAGAGGAGCACGTGGCAACCTTGATTTTTCTTGTACAGATTGCTTCGAAGAACTTGACTGACTATCGTTTTTGCTCGCCGGTACTCCTTCAGCAGTTTTCTGGCTTTCGGGCACAGGGGCCTTTTCTTTCTTTGTACTTTCTTCGGTTGGAGGCACAACGACCTCTTTCTCAGACGCTTGAGACACAACTGGTGGTATAATTACTTCTCGAGCCATCGGCTCATCAGATTTCTTTTCCTCCTCTACCAACTTTGGTGCACCGGTAAGAGGAGCAGGATGAACATCCATCCGAGTAGGGGTACCAGATGATGCGACCGGGGTTGTTTTCTCTCGGGAAGCATTTAGCTCCCCCTCAATCTTGTCATTCTCCTCCTTATTTGGTTCGGAGGGCTTTGCTTGCGATGTTCTCGGCGGCAATGGATCTGCCTTCTCAACTTCAATTTTCTCATCAGTCTCATTAACTGGGGCTCGCTGCTTAAGAGAAGCATTTTCTTCATCAGTCTTTTCCAGGAAAATATCAACAACATCAAGTTGTTCTTGGACTACCGGAGCTGAAATAATAACCTCCACAGTGCCAGCTTGCTGCATAGGTTCATCTTCGTGAGGTGGAGATGGTGGAAACTGCTGCAAGGGTGCACTGGAGTTCAGTGGAATAGGATCAGCAGCAACATTCTGAAGGCGGCGGTCTTTGTTTTCTTTCGGTTTGCTGATTCTCGCCCTAGCCTTCTGACATCTTTCTTCTTGAATCCTTCTTCGAGCAAGATCTGCCTTGCGGTCAATCTCCTCGTTTCTTCTATCACACAACTGAGCTACCTCCATGTGCAAACACGAGTGCCAATCAATTTTCTCATTACGCATGACACTAAGGACCTTGGTGAGTTCAACAATTTCTTTGTTCAGATCTTTTATTTCGGATTCAGTTTTAGCCTCACTCCTCATTTTCTCGACAGCTTGCTTGTCTTTGACAGCTTTATTTAGCTTCTTGGAGATTTTCCTCAGCTCGATGAAATGCTTCGTTACCATTTCAGTAACATCATCAAGCAGTCCCAGACCGCTTACATCATCAGATTTTGCATCATATGCAGCACTGTCAATCACATCGATCATGAACTTGGAATCATACTTCTGTTCCTCTATGGAAGCAGGAACAGTGAGCCTGGTCTTCTTAGCAGATACATCAGCTTTTTCTTTAGACTACAGCTTTCTCTTCGCTGCAGTGTTTGTCAAAGTTCTCGGAGCTGCAGAACCCGAAGGTTTGTCAGTGAAGGGAATGGGTGCATGCCTTGGTGATCTGCTTGGAGAGGGTAAAACTTTCACTGGAGATGGGTTCTTCGATGGCTTGTTAAGAATGGCAAGTTGATCATACAGTGGAATTTCATCAGGGGTATCTTCGCTGGATGACTCATCAGACGAGTCAGAAACTGCCTTCTTGATTCTCTTGGGGACAGTTTTCTTTCGAGGTGCACGAGGAGAAACTGATTTCCTAGACTGGCTTCCCTTGGAAGCAGATGCACGATCCTTCTTCTTCTGTACGTCTTGCTGGGTCAGCGCGACGTTTTTTGCTTCAACTTGGTTTTTCTTCGCTTCCCTAGCGTCACGCTTGGCTTTGGCCTTCGCCCTCTTACCACTTCCTCAGGGAAATCAACAATGGTTTTGAGGGAGTCGGGGTGAGAATTTGAAGGCTGTGGTGGTCTGACCTTTTCATCATCGGGGCCAATGCAGTCGTTCCATGGTGGTGTGAAAGCAAACAGAATCTGGTACTTCTTGCAAACATTTTCATATCTGTACCATTTGCCTGCCCAGTGGCGGCGAATTCTTTGAAGCCTGTTGTTGCGGTCTGTCGCTGATTCACCCCCTGGTGGAGTTCTGTAACTATCAGGATCAGACATTTCTGCAATGGTATTCTTTTCTCTGCCGCGACCGCCCTTTTTAGGATTTCCATCAGAGAAGATGGTTAGGGCGTCTGTGACCAATTCATCCTCGGGCTGACTGTGAGCAGAGGGAATTTCCTCATCATCTTCTTCGGGATCAGACTCTTGTTTCTTCTTCGGAGCTTTGGGTGGCTTCGAAGATTTTCCTCCTCCAGTCATTCTCATTCGTTCAGGCCTTGATGGAATCTGAGGCAAATTTTCTTCAGAATCTGAATGCTCTTGCGAACTCTGTGCCATGACCAACCGGCATGATCAGTTGCGACGAGATTCCACCGGAGTATCACGGCAGAGCTTCTCGCCAGAGTTGCTTCGAGCACGGGCTCGAGTGGAGGTGGAATGAGGGTTTGAGGAACTGAGGAAGAAGACGCGGTGAGGGATATTTATAGCTGGAGAGCTGAACCTCCTCTCCGAAATCTACGGCCCATAGTTGCGGGACGTTCCGCATTCGACGGACACGATCACGATTGTGGAGATCGTGGGCACGTGGCAACCGTTCTCTGCGAGAAACTCGGAATAGAGCGAGAGTTCGAAAGGTTAGAAGAAGGGGCTAAACGCCAAAAATGGATAAAAGTTCGAAGTTGATTTCTTTCGCGACCAAGGACATCGGAGAGAGATTTTCTTCAGATAAAATTGCATGCTCACGACAGACATCATAGATTTGGATGAGAAAGAATAGAAGGATAAAAGGGTCCGAAACAAAATACTCAGCCAGAAGAGAAGAAACATCAAACTAGGAGCTATGAGTGAGTTGTTCATCGGATAAAACACAAACACGGCAACTCGAAGACAATCAACAAACTAAGAACAAATAAACACAAAGAACCAACACCAACAAGATAGATCTCAGGGCTAAGGATAAACGAATAGAATCCCTGAGAGAGAGTTCCTGCAAGACGAGTTAGTTCTTTCTCGCAACCCACACTTGTGTGGGCAGCGCAGACCTTATTTGTCTTGACTGAGCAGGGACGTTCCATCGTTGATTTCTGTAGTTCGCCTATGCATTTCGAGAGTAATCATATGAATATGCATTGAAATTGTTCCCAGAGACAGGAGCATAATGATTTGAGGAGGTACGCATGTACTCCTTTTGTCGAAAGTTTGACCGATAACCATTCGAGGAAGTTGCAGTGCCAATCTGCGAGTGATTATCATTTCCTTGAAGAGAATTACTCTGCATATTCAGGTTAGCAGTGACAGATAAATTTTCAATGATGCACTTCTTCACCCAGATTTGCTTCTTGGGTGAACTAGACCTGCAGTTAGTCCCAACATACCAAGCGAAAACCTTACCATTCTGTTGTTTGAAGAATTTGTAGTTTGAGTCATCAGACTCGTCAGAAACAACAGAAATGGGAGTGTCATATCCAGACAAGAGTGCAGGTTCGAGAGCTTTGCTTTTAGCAAGAACCCAACTCATTCGAGGATATTGCTCGGGAGTCCAATAGGTTCCATCAATGTTGAGTTTCCTTTCGAAACCCAATCCTTCCTTTGGGGGATTTTTGTGCAGTATTGACTTCTTGAGCACATCACAGAGAGTTTGATGCCCTTTGAGGCTCTTTAGCATTCCTGTCTCAAGCAAGTTCTTTAGCCTGCAATTTTCATCAGAGATAGCAACAAATTCCTCGGAAGAGGGGTTAGAAATATCATTCGTAGTGGTTGCAATATTCTCGATGACAGCATTGGATGTTTCAGCATTCGAATCAGCATTGCTATGTTCTAGGCATTTACAGCAAGGAGGCACAAAATCATCAGGAAGGTTGTTAGATTGCTCGGCGAAGAGAGAAGTTTTTTCTTTCGCAAGCACGTTATAAGACTCTTTCAGTGACTCGAGTTCTTGATTCCTGCTAAGGAGTTCATCTGATAAACTCTCGTAGTCGACTGCAAGAGAATCATATCGTTTGGAAAGATCATTAATCATTGAAGAAAAAGCATCATGCTCTTTAGTCACTTCTTGATTCTTCTCCATCTCTTCGACCAGTAATCCTTCGGATTTCCTGAGATTCTTCTCAAGTTTTTCAAGCTCATCTTGTTGAGATTTGGCAATCTTAACCAGTTTAGCATAGGCAATGTATTCAGAAGAATATTCAGTCATAGATTTTCGGTGCTTTGCTGATACCTGATCCTTTGAGGTTTTTGGCATGAGACAGAGTGCGATTGGTTCATCATCACTTGAAGCATTATCATCAATGTCTGATTCAAGTGATTTCTCGGATGATTCATAAGCTATGAATGCATTGCCTCTTCCTAGGCTTCTGTGAGGCTCTTCATCTTCTGATTCGGATTCGGATGTCTCATCTTCAGATTCCATATTCATTTCAGCACATACCCTAGTCAGCTGCGATATTCTCTTCATATTAGATTCAATGGTTGCTTTGGCTTGCACGTCAGTGACTGGTCTCTTCGAAGAGGATGAGAAAGATTCATTTTTCTTCGAGAGCTTAGTGTGACGGTCCATTCGAGTGAATCCAGTGCAGTGAAGAAAAATCCATCTGTTGCTAGGTTTTTCATTTAGTTCCCAGCAAGGACAGTCTGCTATGAAGTGACCGAATTGTTTGCACTTGAAGCACTTTATTTCTTTCGGAGGTAATTTTCTTGAAGTTCCAGGCAAGTCAACTTCGTCATCATTTGTGAGACACAGATTCTGTCTTTTGAGATTACTTAGTCTTTCTGTGAGCATTTCTAGTTCTCTTGTGATAGAGTGTTGATTCTCGACATCTTCTTATTGTGAACTGCCATAGTGTGAAAGAATTTCCCCTTCCCTTTCCAAAGAAGATTCTTGGTGCCCATTTTCAAGTTCCATCTTTTCTTCATGAATAGACAACAGCGTCATGACCTCGACGTAGTGAAGTTCTTCATAGTCTGGTCTTTGCTTGATTTCAGCTACGATTGGATCAAAGGTTGCATCAAGAGCACTAAGCAGCTTGTTGACCACATCTCTATCGGTGATATCTGTTACTCCTCGTTGATGAAGTCTTTCAACAATATTTGTCAACCGATCAGTGAGTTCCATAGCACTTTCCTTACGAAGACTTCTGAAACCAGCAAACATGGTACGAAGCATATCAGTGTGTGCATCTGTTCTGGCAATGAATTCTTCATGAACATTTGTGATGGCATCCCAAAGTTGCTTGGCAGTGTCAAGCTTTCAGAACCGAATGAAAATGTCTTTTGAGATACTGTCACAGATAATATCTTTTGCTTGAGCATTCAACCGCATTATAGCTTTGTCATCGGAAGTAGGAGCATCAGGGTGCTGAACAGTGTATCCATTTTCCACAATCTGCCAAAGTTCTATGTTGATGGCTTGAAGTCCGATTTTCATTCGCTCTTTCCAGTAGACAGTCATTTCCATCGAAGATAGGAAACCTTTCACAGTGCGAGGATACACCTGCATACGACATACTCAAAACTCCAAGGTTGTTAGACCTTTAATAAACAAAGACAGGGAATACCCGCTCTGATACCAATTGTTAGGACCGAGAGTATATCGACCAGAAGGGGGGTGAATGGGAGATTCAAAAATTCTTGCGAATGTTTTGAACTGATCCCAAACACAGCAGCGGAAATAAGGTTCGGTAGAAATGTGCTTAATCAAGCACGCTATTGAGGAACATATCTATCGATGTAGGAAGCAATAATAGTTCGAGCATAGAGTATCACAGGTTTGATAATTATGATGGTAATGCAATATATGAACAGATGCAGTAGCATGAGGGAAAACAAGATATGAACTGCGAAGGAAATGCAAGGAGGATAGTGACGAGGTGAATGGATACGGCACTGATTGAAATCACGCTAACATGCAGAAGTGCGAAGAGAAATAAATTAGACTGAGACGACAGAAATGAATGATGAGAATGGGAAAGATAAGTAACGAACTATGATAGATCAGATAAAACTATCGACACAAAGCACGAAAGTAAACTGTTGTACGAAATGCAGTAAAGTAGAGTGAACCAGTGGTGCTTGATGGCGACAGATGAATTTGGTAGACCAGTTCGCCCTTCTGCCAAAGGACTACGTTTGGTTGGAGGGGTTGTGATTTAACACAAAAGATAAACTCTCTTCACCCTATTCTCCTTCAACTCGGAGCTGATCAGACTCCAGTTGATTTCACTCGTGGTAGATACTTGTCGGCGATCTCCAAACCTTCGACAGACCTCTTCGCAAACCACAATGACTCTTGGTTGCTGAAGATCTTGCTTGGTGATGACAACAACTCTTCAACACTCGAGCCGACACCTATCCGTCTAGAGAGTGCGCAGCTCTCAAGAGTAATAGGTACAAGAACTCTAACTCAGAACTACTGTGATGCTCAACCACTGTCTAAGTTTAGGCTCTTGATTTTCTCTCGGTGGATCTTAAACTCAAATCACTCGGAGAGGGGATGCTCAATCAATCTTCTCAGAAATGTTAAGCGGAGCAGCCAACGGGCAACGTTGGAGCGGGGTGGCTATTTATATCCGCAGCCTTCCCTGATGGGAAAAGATCAAATTGGACATGTGGAGCAGCCAATGGCCGAACGACACGAGTCCAACGGTCGGAAATTGAGCACAACGGTAACATTCCTTGCGGAGCAAGTAATGCTAACTCCTCAGTTCGAAAGATATGTCCTGCAGCACCGAAGAACAACGTCTTCTGCTGGCAGGTAATCATTCGAATCATAAAGAGATTACTCTTAGTCTCGCATAGGTTTGGGCTAAGCATCACAGCGAATCTAAGCTTCGAGAACCTATACCCCTCTTAATAGTACGGAGGTCCTATGACTCAAATGAATGAAAGAAGAACAACGAGATGAATGCTACGTCTTCACTTCATCTTCGACTTCCATCGCTGCAGTCAATTTTCTTCGGACAGAATCACCAAACCAATTGCTTCGCGTCAGGAATAAATTTCGAGGGGTTAACTCCTTCATATCAATCTTCTCGCCTACATAACTTCAATGGATGTAGCTCATTCTTCTCTGTTGTCCAGATATTCTTGGGTGAAGTTCCTCGAACTTGACACCGGAGACAGCATTCTCTTCGGCACTGCATGGACTGTTTCTCTCTGTGTGCACTAGCAAACAGATCAGTCCATGCCTGTTTGTGTCAACAATCTCCAAAACACAAGAGGGCAAATGTTGCACCAACAGGTGTCAAGGTCTTCCCTCATTGCCCGTCCTCTATCGACCAAGTTCTGAGAAAGGACGGATCTCGCATTGAACTAGGGGTCCCGGAGGTTACCCAGACGATATTCCGGGCTCGGCCTGCGATCATTCCCGGGGGAGCGCCTGTCGCCATAGGGCTGGCGCCCGCATGGGACGTCCCACGGAGGGGGCATCCGGGTCCGATCGTAATCATCGTATCGCCGGGGCAAAATGACTCGGTCACGCCTCCGCTCTCCGTGGTGTTCTCTGGAGGAAGGTGAAGCCCGGCGTCTTCCCGAACCCAGCGGGCTATGAGCCGACTGGACAGTCTCATCGCGCACTGACGCGTTGTGGATACGATTGCGGGACTATGACACTGTCGCGTTCTGCGATAGGGCCATCTTCAGGAGTGCTTGGATCTGTTGGATCCCTTCCCCGGCCGCGGAATCGGAGGGCTGAATGGAATCAGCGATCCGGGTAGCCGCTGCCAGGTTCTGCAGAGGAGTGTTCAGCACCTGGTACTTCCGAGGTTGATCACTCGGGAACAGCTGGCGCTTGTGCCGACTGGAACTGGGTTGTTGGCGAGCGCGGTCGTCCAACTCTCTCTGCAGCCGCCCAAGGCGGTCTCGTTCAACCAGAGTGGCCAAACGCGCCGACTCCATGGCCAGGGCCTCAGGAGTCGTCCCAGTGACGGGAGTATGCAAAGCTTGTTCGTTTATTCGCCGGAGCTCATCACTCTGCTCCCGAGTGTGAGCCTGCGGGATGTAAGGATCGTGGTGAGGCGAACGATCGCCCCCGTGATGGTCGTTGTCGTTCCCGCACGAAGTGCCCACGTGCCCGTCGCGGGTACTGGAATAACTCAGAGGGTCGCGTGGCTCTGTGCCGGCCATGAGAACCTCGGCGGTGGACTCTATGCTCTCGCACTCAGACTTGCTGACAGAGTCCTCGTGGAGCTCAGCGAAGAGGTCTAGGGCGGGCTCGTCGGGATCAAGAGCCGCCACATGCTCCATTGTGGCCTGGACGGCCACCGCGTGCTTGATCCAGCGTTGGAGCCGCGAGCGCCCGAAACACTTGCGACGACATCCAGCGAGAAGGACGGAAGCCACTCGGTACGGAACTGATGGCTGTCGAAGGAGAACTCCGAATGAAGATGCGCGGAAGTGTGCCGCGCCATGGATGCACAACGACTCCACGTCCAGCGGGGCCTCCAGGAGCCACGCTGAGTCATCGGCGATGAAGCTGAGAGCTCTGAAACGGATTTCGCCGCCAACTAACACGGTGATGATGGAATTCCACCTGAACTGCAAAAAGTCACTAGACGCTCCGCCCCATGGTGGGCGCCAACTGTCGTGGTTACTAGTCTGACAGTAAGTACTAGGGCAACGAAAGAGGAGCAGGGCCTAGCTACAGCACAGGTGTGACACTCAGATTTAGCGAGTTCAGGCCCCTCTCGGAGGAGGTAAAAGCCCTACGTCTCGTGCCCTGAGGCTTGTTTTCTCTGGGGGTATCTGATTACAATGAGTGCTTAACCCTTGCTACAGAGGGAGAGGGCGGCTTATATAGGAGTGCGTCGCAGCCTCTCAGCCACCACGTCGCCGGGCATAAATGACAATAAGTACAGCGGTTAAGGGCGTTTAATACTGATTAACAAGGCTATGACTATGGCAGCTACCGATAACGGTAGTCATAAATATGCTTCAAGTCTAGTTGAAGACTACTCGACCGTTGCAGCCCCATGCCGTCCGTACGTCTCCTCTGTCTGAGTGACGATGACTGGCCGACTGGAGAGTAGAGGTCCATCTGAGTGCTGTTGTAGGATCGAAAGTATGTCTAGAGGGGGGGGTGATTAGACTACTTGACCAAATAAAACTTAACCTTTTCCCAGATTTTAGTTGTAGGCAGATTTTAGCAATAGTACATGTCAAGCATCACCCTACACATGCAATTCTAAGAGTATAGCAGCGGAATGTAAGCAATTGCATATGTATGTAGAGAGGGGGTAGGAGATTTCAAACGCAATGAAGACACGGTGGTTTTTGGCGTGGTTCCGATAGGTGGTGCTATCGTACGTCCACGTTGATGGAGGCTTCAACCCACGAAGGGTAACGGTTGCGCGAGTCCACGGAGGGCTCCACCCACGAAGGGTCGACGAAGAAGCAACCTTGCCTATTCCACCATGGCTTACGTCCACGAAGGACTAGCCTCACTCGGGGTAGATCTTCACGAAGTAGGCGATCTCCTTGCCCTTACAAACTTCTTGGTTCAACTCCACATCTGGTTGGAGGCTCCCAAGCGACACCTAACCAATCTAGGAGACACCACTCTCCAAAAGGTAATAAACGGTGTGTTGTTGATGAACTCCTTGCTCTTGTGCTTCAAATGATAGTCTTCCCAGCACTCAATCATTCCTCATAGATTTGGCTATGGTGGAAGAAGGATTTGAGTGGAAAGCAACTTGGGAAAGGCTAGAGATCAAGGTTCAAATTGTAGGAATGGAATATCTTGATCTCAACACATGAGTAGGTGGTTCTCTCTCAGAAAATGTATGGTGGAAGTGTAGGCATGTTCTGATGGCTCTCCTTACTGAGAAGGATGGGGTGGAGGGGTATATATAGCCTCCACACAAAATCCAACCGTTACACACTTTTGACCCAACTCGGTGGCACCGAAACAATAATCTCGGTAGCACCGAACTGTGTAAAAGATATGAACATTAGGAATCTCGGTGGGACCGATACGAACAACTCGGATGGACCGAAGTGCAATGGCTTAGGGCAATCCTCATCTCGGTGGCACCGATTGCATCAACTCGGTAGGACCGAAGTGAAGCAATAAGGCACAGAGAGTTGGCAAGCCATCTCGGTGAGACCGATTTGCAAACTCGGTGAGACCGAAGTAAATGCAAACGATTACAGAGAGTTGGCAAGGCCATCTCGGTGGGACCGAGATCCATTTCGGTGGATCCGATTTGTTAGGGTTTGGCAGTGGCTAAGTCTTGGATGAACTCGGTGGGGCCGGATTGGAAATTTCGGTGGGGCCGAGTTGAACTTTGGGTTTAGGACATATTTGGGTAGAGTGAGTGGTTGAGGGTTTAGGAATGCTGTCACTAAGCACTTGAGCAAAAAGACCATTAAGCAACACCTCATCCCCTTTTAATAGTATTGGCTTTCCTATGGACTCAATGTGATCTTGGATCACTAAACCGAAAATGTAGAATCTTGATCTTTGCCAATTCTTGTCCTTAGTATTCTGAAGGGTCCACATCTCTAGTCCATGCCATGCCAATCATTGAACATCCTGAAATCTTAACCTTGAATGGATATTAGTTCAATGAGATATATGTTGTTATGAATTACCAAAACCACCAAGGGAGCAAATGTGCTTTCAATCTCCCCCTTTTTGGTAATTGATGACAACATATAGATCAAAGCTTCGATAGATGATTAAGTAAATGAAATACATTGTCTCTTTGAGAAGTATGTGATAAGCAAGAGGTCCCCCTAAATTTGTGCATTATTAAAAATTTGCGTTTGAGTGCAAATGCACAATCGATTAGGCTCATGGGTCACTCTTCCATGTCACATACATCTTGGTGGAGCACGCAAAATGATATGATTGGAATAATAGGCACGCATCACCAACGTAAGTAATTGATCATACAAGATAATAGTAGAGATAAACATGCAATATCACAATAGGCATAATATGATCAATCACCATCGTATCTCACAAGTATAAATGACAGAATATTGTAGCAGGCACACACATAACAAAGAGTATCAACAAACGATCAAACAAGTAGAAAACAAGTAGCAAAAGAAACTCTCGAAGCAAATCAAAAGAACAAGAAACTCTCTCTCTCGAAGCCTATGATCTATACAAATCCTCCCCCTTTGGCAACAAGTACCAAAAAGTTCGAATCATATAGCACTAGTCGGCTCTCTAGGCACGATCCTCCGAAGGCGATCTCCTGCTGGCGGCTCCGGTGTGCGTAGACGGCGTTGAGATGAGAGCGTTCGTGAATGCTTCTGCTGACGACTGCTGGACTGGTGGAGTGGAGACCTGCTGTGGCACTGTGGCTGTGGCGGCTGGTGCAGATACTGTTGTCCGTGGATCCACAACTGGTATCGCAGCTGACCTGGCAGCCCTAGGCACTAATTGAAACTGCTCTGTAGTCGGTCTCTCATCTTCACTATCATCTGATCTGGCAAGCTTGACAGCATCGACATCTCCTTGCAGCTGTTCCACTGAAGTCTGAATCTCAGTCACTTTGACATCCAAGTCATGAAACTTTGTCTCAATAATCCGCTCAAAACTAGCCTGGGTCTGGGTGAGGTTGGCCAGACTTCGCTCAATCCTCAGAGTGGCTTCAAGCAGATATTGCATTTGATCTTTTGGTGTCTTGAGATTCGCAATTGGAGCATTGGGAGCTGCTGCTTCCTGAGCTGCTTTAGCTTCCTGTGCTTTGCGGATTTCCTCTTGAGCTTGGGCAGAAGTGGGATGCAAAGGATCCATCACTATGACATTGTCTTCAAAATCTGGACGGAGTGGCAAATGCTCTTGATCAAGAAGATACGTGCTAGTTCCAACCTTGGAATTGATCAACAACTGAATATGTGGAGCATAACCACACGATCTCTTCTGATCTGCTGCTGTCCTCTTGATAGTCTCTACTATCAGGCTCATCACCTTGAATTTCTGAGGTGTATCGAATAAATGCAGCAAGTTGATGGAGTGGCCACGAATCATCTTATCATCTCCTGACTTGGGTAGCAGAGTGTACCGCAGTATAGTGTTTGAGGTGGCCAGACCTGGTAGCAAATGCTTCACTGATCCAAGCTTATGAGTCTCAAGATCCTCCTGGGGAATAGCAGTGTACATGTTCTTCATGGAATTGTGATCAAACTTGAGCTTGGCATAAACATCATAATCATCATCCTCTTCCTTGGGTGCACCAAGAAGATTTGCCCACTCAGAAATAGTTGATTGATATCTAATGCCCTCAGTCATCCACACTATGCGACCATCTGGATAGAAATGTGTTGTGGAGTAGAATTGCATGACCATCTCGTCATTCCACTTAGTCAATTTCTTCCCAACAAATTCATCAACACCTGCAATTCTGAAACTCTCATGGACGTGGGGGAAATAATCCTCGTTCTCATCAATGTATTCCCAGTCCACCCATCTCATGTCACTGACTATGGGCTTCTTGTCAAGCAATACTGTCTCATAGAAATCCTGTTGCTCACGGGTGTGAAAATGATAATCACAAGCAGTCCTCCTTCTGATAGCATAAGGATCTGACAATCTCCATTGACGCAGTCCTTTGTCCTTTCTCAACATCATGTTCTCAGCTACTGGGTGTGCGTTGTCATGTTCTAGTATCCTGGGCTTCAATTTTCTGAGCACTAGAGGCTCTTCATCAACAGTTGATTCAGGCATTGGGGCCTTGTTCTTCTCTGCAGCAGATATGTTTCTGGTTGATCTCTTGGGTGCTGGTGCCTTAGGCTTTGACTTGGGAGGTGCAGCAGTCTTGATAGCATCAGACATGAGCTTCTGTGCTTTTGCAGGGGGTGCAGCAGCTGGCTCTTCCTCCTCTTCTTCTTCCTCATCAATCATCATAGTAGGTCTGCCAATCACTCGGGCAAAAGATTTCCTTACTCTTTTCTTCTTGGCACCTGCAGCTGCCTCACTAGGCTCTTGCATAGTCTTCTGGGGTACTTTCCTCACAGCTGTTCTTTCCTTGACAGAAGTAGGCTTTGTGCTGTACTCCTTAGCTAGCACTACTCTATTCTTCTTTTGTGCAGTTTCACTTGCAACAAAGTCCTCATCCTCACTATCTGAGGTTTTCTTCTTCCGTGTTTTGGTTGCTGCTTTAGGAAGATCTGGAGAGCTTCTCTCTCCCTCATAGTAACTTTCATTATGGCTTGATCCTTCACTTTGCTCTTCATGCTGCTCTGACCTGTTTTGACTGTCACTGACATCAGACATTGTGCTGAGCTGACCCTGTGAATAGATAGGTATGGGTAGAGTAGATGAGTCATCACAAAAAGCAGATTGTTTTTCATAAAAATGAGTTCAAACTTTAGTTCTAGGTTTTCACAGAATGCAGTTCGGATGGACCGAGTTGGTAATCTCGGTGACACCGAAGCACACTACAGAGACATGGCACGCCATTTCTGTCAGACCGAGATGGGTTTCGGTGGCTCCGAGATGCTAGGGTTTCACTGAGACGTTACTTTCGGTCTTACCGATTCACACAACTCGGTGGCACCGAGATGTACTTGTGCTATGGCCAGGGCCAAATCGGTGGGACCGAAAATTCCTATTCGGTCGGTCCGAGATGCATTCGGCGGAAACCTAACCCTAAATTTTTTGCTCGAATCTCGTTCAAATGAACTAATCTGGTGGAAAGTGAATTGCATTCGTGGCAAGATTACAGGCAATCCAATCGTGAATTGAATTGGAAAAGGGAAGCACGAAAGGGATCGAAACTCACCCTAACTCGGTGGAGTTCCTCTACGGCGGCAACGGCGGTGGAGATTACCGTTGACGGCGACGGAGTCCTGCGGCGAGAGCGCACAGGCGACGACGGCGACGATCCGAATACCAAAGGGGCGGCAGCAATGGGGCGCGAGCGCGTGACGTTTGAAGAAATTTTCAACCGCACGGTTCGCTGGGAATATATACCCATTCGCTGTCGGTGGCACCGAGTGGAACAAATCGGTAGCACCGAGACGTGCAACTGCTTGCAGTTACAGCAACTCGGTCCGACTGAGTTGGTCTAATTGGTAGCACCGAGATGAAAACCTAGATCAATCTAAATGCTTTCGGTTCGACCGAGTTTGAGTGGGTTGGTTTGACCGAAATCAATTAGAAGGTTTTGGAGGTTCAACCCTTTCAGATCGGTGGCTCCGAGTGCTCCTCACCCGGAGGGTCCGAAAATGACTTGTTCAATTTTTGTGATGCAGCAAGAATAGAATTTGAGACAAGAAAGCATAGATAGCTAGAGAAGGTTCTTAGGCATTCTTGTACATCCACTTGGCCAGAAAAACCAAGACAATCAAAACAACAAATGGATGTCTTCGAATGATGAAAACATGCAAATCAACATGCTCACACAATAAGATAGCAAATGAAATGTGTGTCAAACATGCACAACCAATTCTAGCATCTATCAAGCAATGGCGATGACTAGGTCATCTATATATGAGTATATTGACTTAGGAGCCAAATGAGAACATTTGATCATAGGTCATACTCATCGTTTAAGCACAAGTGGGGTTACCACTTTTACATAAAGCATTAATGTGTTCACACCATTAGAGTTGCTTTAACTCAATTGCTTAGAGCAAAGCTCCTCCTAGATGTGATATCCCCCTAAGAGGGTTGAACTAACCTTGGGTTTTGTCGATGATGACTTCATGTAGATGTTGAAAATGTGGATGCTCAATGTTGATGTATACCATCAAGAGTTGGGAGCAATCCTTTGGAGTTATGTGCTTTCAATACCTACATGGGTTAGTCCCACACAAGGAACATACAAGGATATCCATAGACATAGAGTGAAATACACATATGATGATGTCCATGAATGCATTGATTACCTTGTCCCTTGCCTTACCAACAAGAGGGTTTGTGACTCCATGAACTAGTGCAAAATGTGGAAGTTGGTTGCATAGGTTCTTGCCATAAGGAATATGAGTGAAGTTTGTTGGCGGAGTCACCCTCAAGAACTCTCTAGTTCTTCTTCTTTTGGACCCACATCAACTTGATGGGAATCCTTGGAGTTGTACTAGCACTTGATGAAGTAGAACTTGATGAAGTCTTGGTAACCCACTTGACCATGGCTTGAGGAGCTTCTTCAAATGAATCAATCTCTTCTTGAAGCTTGTCCTTGCCTTTTAGCTTGTGGTCTTGTGGTGGAAGGTCTTCTTGAGCTTGTGTTCCCTTGAAGGAAGTAGGGTCATACTTCTCTTGTTGAGGAACAAACTTCGTCTTGGGGTATTGACCTTCTTCCCATTCAACTCCATCGGCATTGAACTTTCGTTCAAAACCAACACCTTGGTTCTTCCGATGCCTTCCTTGTTTGCGTACAATTTCCTCAAATTGTTTACTCCCGGCAAGGCTCTTGTAGACACCTTTTTCTATAATTCCTTTAAATAGCATATTTTCTTGCTCAAGTGTAACTTGGCTAAGAGAATCATTAGTGGAATCAATAGAACTACTAGAAGCAACAATATTGGATTTAGCATTATTATTGTTACTACTAGAGGTAGAACCATTTTTACCCTTGTTGCTAGTTTGCTTAGGTTTAACTTGTGGCATAAAGGTAGACAAGAGTAAACGCTTGGCAAGATATGAAGAACTCTTCTTTCGAAGATCGTCATTGATAGCTTTAAGAAACTCATGCTCTTGCTCTAAATTTATCTTCTCGAAGCGTAGCTTCTCATGAGTTCTTAGAAGTTCTCTATGATCCTCTTTAGTTGTTTCATGAGATAACTTAAGAGCATTCAGTTCTTTAGTTAGGCGCTCAATCTCCTTCATAGCATTGTCACTCGTATCCTCTTGACTATCATGATTACTAGTATTTTCATTATAGCTCACATCACTAGCCCTATCAACAAGTAAATCATCATCACCAAGCAAATCATCTTCATCACTATTAAAATCAAGATACTCGGGGTGTGATACCTTAGGGCCTTTTGCCATGAAGAATCTTCCAAGTCCTTCATTTGGTGAGTTGAATAGATCGTAGGAGTTGGATGACACAAGTGCGAGTCCTGCAACACCTTCATCTTGACTATAGTCGGAGTTGGAGTGATAACTTCTCTCGGAGTGGTTGTCGGAGTCGGAGCCGGAAATCCATTCACCAACATGAGCTTGATGTCTTCTTCTTGTGTAGCTCCTTGATGACTTGTCCTTCCTCTCAGAATCCTTGCTTCTTCGAGAGTGTCTTCGTTCATAATAATCATCTCTACTCCTTCTCTACTTACGAGGTGATTCATCTCTTCTATGTCTTCCTCTTGGTGATTCGTCTCTTTTCTTGTAGGGAGCCGTACACTCATTTGAGTAGTGTCCGGGCTTTCCACAATTGTAGCAATTACGGTCACGACTTGATGATCTTCTCTCATAATGTCTTGAGCTAGAGCTTCTTTCTTTTCCTTTGTTCTTGTAGAACTTGTTGAACCTTTTCACCATTAGGCTTATCTCTTCATTGGATACTAGCTGGTCACTTGAAGTTGTTGGAGCATCGGTTGAGGCTTTGTAAGCACCACTTGACTTGTTGTGCAGCTCCTCTTTGTCCTTGAGCGACATTTCATGAGCGACAATCCTTCCAATGACTTCCGTGGGCTTGAGATCTTTGTAATTTGGCATCATTTGGATCAATGTGCAGACGGTATCATATTTTCCATCCAAAGCTCTAAGTATCTTCTTGATGATGAATTTGTCGGTCATCTCTTCACTTCCTAAGCCGGCAATCTCATTTGTGATGAGAGCAAGCCTAGAATACATCTCTGCGACTCCTTCACCATCCTTCATCTTGAACTTATCAAGTTGACTTTGGAGCACATCCAACTTAGATTCCTTGACGGACTCGGTACCCTCATGCATATCAACCAAAGTATCCCAAATTTCCTTTGCATTCTCGAGGCGGCTGATTTTGTTGAATTCTTTGGGACATAAACCATTGAATAGAATGTCACAAGCTTGAGCATTGTATTGTAACATCTTCAATTCTTCCGAGGTTGCCTCACGATCCGGTTCCTTGCCATCCTCAAAGAAGTCACCTTGCAACCAACACGAACAACAGCCCAAACGGCAGGGTTATGACCAAGAATATGCATTTTCATCTTATGTTTCCAACTAGCAAAGTTTGTACCATCAAAATATGGACCTCTACGGTGATAGTTACCCTCACTAGACGCCATACTCTCCTAGGTTGTGAAACCAAGGCTATGATCACCAAAGCTATGGAAATCAAGGCTTACGGAGACCAAAGCTCTGATACCACTTGTAGGATCGAAAGTATGTCTAGAGGGAGGGGTGATTAGACTACTTGACCAAATAAAACTTAACCTTTTCCCAGATTTTAGTTGTAGGCAGATTTTAGCAATAGTACATGTCAAGCATCACCCTACACATGCAATTCTAAGAGTATAGCAGCGGAATGTAAGCAATTGCATATGTATGTAGAGAGGGGGTAGGAGATTTCAAACGCAATGAAGACACGGCGGTTTTTGGCGTGGTTCCGATAGGTGGTGCTATCTTACGTCCACGTTGATGGAGGCTTCAACCCACGAAGGGTAACGGCTGCGCGAGTCCACGGAGGGCTCCACCCACGAAGGGTCCACGAAGAAGCAACGTTGCCTATTCCACCATGGCTTACGTCCATGAAGGACTAGCCTCACTCGGGGTAGATCTTCACGAAGTAGGCGATCTCCTTGCCCTTACAAACTTCTTGGTTCAACTCCACATCTGGTTGGAGGCTCCCAAGCGACACCTAACCAATCTAGGAGACACCACTCTCCAAAAGGTAATAAACAGTGTGTTGTTGATGAACTCCTTGCTCTTGTGCTTCAAATGATAGTCTTCCCAGCACTAAATCACTCCTCACAGATTTGGCTATGGTGGAAGAAGGATTTGAGTGGAAAGCAACTTGGGAAAGGCTAGAGATCAAGGTTCAAATGGTAGGAATGGAATATCTTGATCTCAACACATGAGTAGGTGGTTCTCTCTCAGAAAATGTATGGTGGAAGTGTAGGCATGTTCTGATGGCTCTCCTTACTGAGAAGGATGGGGTGGAGGGGTATATATAGCCTCCACACAAAATCCAACCGTTACACACTTTTGACCCAACTCGGTGGCACCGAAACGATAATCTCGGTAGCACCGAACTGTGTAAAAGATATGAACTTTAGGAATCTCGGTGGGACCGATACGAACAACTCGGATGGACCGAAGTGCAATGGCTTAGGGCAATCCTCATCTCGGTGGCACCGATTGCATCAACTCGGTAGGACCGAAGTGAAGCAATAAGGCAACAGAGAGTTGGCAAGCCATCTCGGTGAGACCGATTTGCAAACTCGGTGAGACCGAAGTAAATGCAAACGATTACAGAGAGTTGGCAAGGCCATCTCGGTGGGACCGAGATCCATTTCGGTGGATCCGATTTGTTAGGGTTTGGCAGTGGCTAAGTCTTGGATGAACTCGGTGGGGCTGGATTGGAAATTTCGGTGGGGCCGAGTTGAACTTTGGGTTTAGGACATATTTGGGTAGAGTGAGTGGTTGAGGGTTTAGGAATGCTGTCACTAAGCACTTGAGCAAAAAGACCATTAAGCAACACCTCATCCCCTTTTAATAATATTGGCTTTCCTATGGACTCAATGTGATCTTGGATCACTAAACCGAAAATGTAGAATCTTGATCTTTGCCAATTCTTGTCCTTAGTATTTTGAAGGGTCCACATCTCTAGTCCATGCCATGCCAATCATTGAACATCCTGAAATCTTAACCTTGAATGGATATTAGTTCAATGAGATATATGTTGTTATGAATTACCAAAACCACCAAGGGAGCAAATGTGCTTTCAGCTGTCCGTGCAGGGTCCGAGTGAATCCTTCGCGGTGTGCATCTGGTTGCACTTGTGACCCAGGGGTCTCTGAATAATAGTGTGGGCCTTAGGTGGGCCCTAGATGTCAAGTCCTTGTCCCTACCGGTGGTAGGTGGCCCCATCAACCATCACTGCAAACACCGCAAAAACCTTTCAAGCTGAGCCTCCATTTTAATTTCTCCATCTTAACTAAACTTTGTCTTGTCTCACTAAGTTCCAAAAAAGGATACTCAAAGATCCTAGCGGCGCCCCTCGAGGGAGCCCGCCGATCTAGCATCACCCGAATTGCCACTCTTATCCATTTTTGCACGCATGCTACTCGAGTTGTTACAAGGGATTCATGATCATGGATGTCCTCCCCCTTCCCATCTATCATCGCAAGTATGCCCGAAGTGGCAGTAGCCGTGTCTTGTCTCCGGCGTTTTCCCCTCCCTCCATGTTAAGGTGCTTTCTTGTGTTCTTGTCCACGTCCAAGTTCTGGCCCAGAATTTTCTTAGGAATGGAGTTCGTATCTTCAACTTCTGGATCAATATCCTCATGTCCCGTACAACACTCTTCCCTAAGGGATCATTGAGTGAATAGCATAAAACAACTACTTTTCGTTTTAGGGTTCCAAAAAACTACCAGAAATTTTGTTTGTCGCTGATAACTACCAAAAGTGAGGTCGGCTGTTTAGAAAAAGCTAAACTAACCGTTGCTATGTTTTTAAACCGTTTTCTGACATCCCTGGACCGACAGTCAGGCCACATGCGCACGGGGCGAGACGACGCGCCCATTAGCGGCTGTAACCAGACCGGTGGGGTCAGAACCAAGTCGCTCGGTCGTTCCCTTTTCTCTCTCTGTTGGTCACTCTCTCCTCACCCCGTGATCTCTTTGACCTATGACCGGCAATGGCGGTGGCAAAGCCTATCCATAGCAGCGAGTCATGCGTAGGTGGCTGCTACTCCTGCAGGAGTCATTGGGATTTCCCAAAGAAGGAAGGGTGAAGCAGCAAGTAGCAAGTTTTCCCTTAGTTAAGAACCAAGGTTTATCGAACCAATAGGAGCTTCTAAGCTAACAAGATAAACAGCGCCTACGCACACAAAAAATAAAAACTTGCACCCAAACGTGGCAAGAGGGTTGTCAAGCCCCTTATCTTGCTAGTTACAAGATTAAAAGCAAATAATAGAGGTAGCTAATAGTGAAGTGGAATGACAAATAAAAAGAGCATTTTTTTGTAGAAGAATTTATTAATGGAGAATAGACCCGGGGGCCATAGGTTCACTAGTGGCATCTCTCTCGAAAACAGGTGACTGGCATGGTAAACAAAATACAGTTGGGCAATTGAAAAGATTGCAATATTTATGACTATGATCATTCATGGCATAATCTCATATAGGCATTACGTCCGTGATAAGTGGATCTTTAATCCAACTGCATCTACTACTAATACTCCACCCCAAAACCGCTATCCAGCATGCATCTCAAGGTATTAAGTTTGCAAGAAACAGAGTATCGCAATAAGAAAGATGACATAATGTAGACATGAAGAAGTCAATCAATATGACTAAACCCCGTCATTTTATTCTTATTGGCAACAATACAATATGTGTCTTGGCTATTTTTGTCATTGGGTTAGAGCACCACAAGATTGAACCCACTACAAAGCACAACTCCCTCTGAAGGAAAACCCATCAAACTTGGCCAAAGAAGATAGATAGATCGGAGAGCATACAAAGCTATTTAATTATGTAGCAACAAAACCCAAATAGATTCAGTTGATTTCAATGAACAATCTGATCATAAATTGATAATTCATCATGTCCCAACAAACACACCACCGACATCGAATTGATCTCGATCAAGAACGAGAACATGGTATTGAAGATCCAAAAAAAGAACCATCTAGCTACTACTATGGACCCGTAGGTCCTAAGGGAAACTACTCACACAAGGTCATGGAGGCAGCAATGTTGATGAACATGGCCCGGCAATGGCTTCTCCCTCCGGCAGGGCTCCGGAATAGGCCTCTAGATGGGATCTCCTCGAAACAGTGGCTTGTGGCGATGATAATATTCTTCTGGAGGTACAACGGATGGTTTTGATATTTATAGGGATTTATGGCGGTGGAATCAGGTCAAGGCAGTATCTGTGGGACCCACATGAGCTGGGATGTGACCACCCCCTAGCGGCGGCAAGCACCCGTGTGGGCCCCCTGGTGCACGTCTCGATATCTCCGGAAGCTTCCTGTGTTTCTTGTCGCCAAAAAATATCATGTTAAGTCGGCAGCGTATTTTGACCTCTGTAGATATTGATATCCTGCGAAACAAAAAACAAGCAGAAAACAGGAACTGACACTGGGCACTAAATTAATAGGTTAGTCCATAAAATAATATAAATTGCTATAAAAATATATAGAAATGATAATATAATAGCATGAAACAATCAAAAATTATAGATATGTTTGAGATGTATCAGCGGCACCGACGGCGAGGGCAGTGGACACTCTGAGGTGGACAAGTGGGTCGGCAGCGTAAGTTTCTCGACGCAGCGGTCGCTGCGACAAACACCGTAGGAGGTTTAGATCTCACCGGCATACCGCACGGTGTGGGTAGTGGCGAGATGCATTCACGCAGATCCAGAAGGCGACCACAACTAGGCATCCCCATTAGGTGGCGTGGAGTAAGTTCATCCCTCCTCTTATGTTGTTTAATTTAGGTTCTTAGTTTGAGCTTCTAGGAATTAGGGTTAGTTTAGGATTTCTTTGATTCGAACGGTGACTATTTCTAGCATGATTGTTACTTTAGGATTTCTTTAGTGAAACATTTGATATGTTAAGTCAAGGGTTAAATTAAGCATTGTCATTTAGGAAGTATAGGTTAATTTAGTAGTGTAAATTAGAAGTATAATTGGTAGTGCTATTTGTATTGGAAATGAGCAATGTCATTTTGGAAGTGTTATACATCATGTTCCGACACTATGTAATTGTAATTAAATGGATTAAATTAGAGCTAGTTAGGTACGTGTTAGTCCATTTGTCATTGCAACCAGTGCATGTAGGGCTGTAGTGATAATAAATCTCATTCTTTCTCAATTTTGTAACCCAGCTTGGATGATGAAATATGGGAAGTAAGGCTACATTTTCAGGGTAGAGACGATATGGAAAGAAATTTGGCTGGAGGGCTATGGGGTGGATGACTATTTGTCTTATGTTAAGGATGAGGGAAAGGGGTTGGAAGGGTGGAGGTTTTAGATACTGAGGAGAAAGTAGAGGAAATGCTAGACCTGTTTGTTGATAAGAAATTCCTAAACATCACAGTCAGAAAGGCTATTGATCCTAGCCCAGCAGATGTAAACATGGATCACATTTGGCTTGAAGAGCAGATTCCAATTAGCCATATTGGTGAGCCCATTGTTTATAGTGTATCCCAAGAAGGTGTCCTTTTCCCTGCATCAAATACTTCACGACCTCCCGTTATTCTAGATGAACCTTGTTAGGGCATATTTCTCTCTGAGTAGTTTTGGTGATTGATGACAATGCAATTTGCGGCTAACCGTGTGCATTGAGCATTTCAGATATTATTACATATGACACAAGACGGTTTATTCCCCTCGGTGATAAAGAGCGAAGATGGTTGTTTCCAACGTTTCTTTTTCGGTGGTTTTGAGTCGTAGGAAAACCGTACTATTAAGAGGGGGTCCGCATTGGAAAGGTTAGGGTGGAATCAACACGTACGCATACCCATATGCACCCACATACCTTTCCCGCAACATTGGAGTTCCTGCTGTTTTCTACCTTGGGTGTTTTTGATGCACACTAGCGGTAGTACTGCCCTGGGCAGTGATACGTCTCCAACGTATCTATAATTTTTGATTGTTCCATGCTATTATAGTATCAATCTTGGATGTTTTATATGCAATTATATATCATTTTTTGGGACTAACCTATTAACCTAGTGCCCAGTGCCAGTTGCTGTTTTCTGCTTGTTTTTGGTTTTCAGGAAATCAGTACCAAACAAAGTCCAAATGCCACGAAACTTTTTGATGATTTTTTTGGACAAAAGAGACCCTAGAAGCTTTGGGAGGAAGCCACAAGGCAACAGGGCGCGGCCCCAGGGGGGCGCGCCCTGATGCCTTATGGGCCCCTCGTGGCTCCTTTTGACCTAATTCCACTTCTATAAATTCTCAAATATTCAGAAACCATCAGAGAGCCAGACGAGAAAACCCTACCGCCGCCGCAAGCCTCTGTTCTTCCGTGATCCCATCTGGAGGCCTTTTCCGGTACTCTGCCAGAAGGGGAATCGATCACGGAGGGCTTCTACATCAACCTTGCTACCCTTTCGATGATGTGTGAGTAGTTTACCACAGACCTACGGGTCCATAGCTAATAGCTAGATGGCTTCTACTCACTCTTTGATCTTCAATACCATGTTCTCCTCGATGTTCTTGGAGTTCTATCCGATGTAATGTTCTTTTACGATGTGTTTGTTGGGATCCGATGAATTATGAGTTTATGATCAGATTATTCATGAGAAATATTTGAGTCTTCTCTGAACTCTTTTATGCATGATTGTAATAGCTTTGTATTTCTCTCCGATCTATCGATTTGGTTTGGCCAACTAGATTGGTTTATCTTGCAATGGGAGAGGTGCTTTGTGATGGGTTCAATCTTGCGGTGCTCAATCCCAGTGACAGAAAGGGACATGACACGTATTTGTTGCCATTAAGGATAAAAAGATGGGGTTTAATCATATTGCTTGAGTTTACTTTGTCTACATCATGTCATCTTGCTTAAGGCGTTACTCTGTTTCGTACTTAATACCCTAGATGCATGCTGGATAGCGGTCGATGGGTGGAGTAATAGTAGTAGATGCAGGCAGGAGTCGGTCTACTTGTCTCGGACGTGATGCCTATATACATGATCATTGCCATGAATCCGTCATAATTATTTGCTTTTCTATCAATTGCCCAACAGTAGTTTGTTTACCCACCGTATGTTCTGCGCTCGAGAGAGAAGCCTCTAGTGAAAACTATGGCCCCCGGGTCTATCTTTATCATATATTAAAATTCAAAAATACCTTGCTGCAATTTATTTAGTTTATTTTATTTAGTATTTTACTTTATCTATCTATCACTATCAGAATTAATCCTTGCAAATAACCGCTAAGAGGATTGACAACCCTCTTATTTGCGTTGGGTGCAAGTGTTTGCTTTTGTGTGTGCAGGTGCTGCTAAAGGGATTTTGTGTGGTTCTCCTACTGGATTGATAACCTTGGTTCTTAACTGAGGGAAATACTTATCTCTACTATACTGCATCATCCTCTCCTCCTTGGGGAAATACCAACACGGTCTACAAGTAGCAGGCAGCGGTAGTACCGCTTGAGCAGTACTTCCACAGTCCAGCGCCGCGGGCAATACCGCTTGTTTTTGGGCTACAGTGGTCTTTTTCGCTTCAACGGTAGTAGGGCGGTAGTAGAGAGGTAGTACCACTTCAGCGGTACTACGGCGCTAGTACTACCTCACCACCGTTGTCTTCTCTGTAGCCCAGAGGATTTAGCGGCAGTAGAGTGGTAGTAGGGCGGTAGTACCGCTTGAGTGGTACTTCCGTTTTCTACTACCGCACGCACTACCGCTTATTTTGGTGCTTCTGTACTTCACGGTAGTAGAGCGGTAGTAGGGGCAGTAGTACCGCTGGTTGCGGTACTTTCGTCCTACCCACCCTCTACTACCGCTGGTTCTCTGTGTCCTGAGACACCTAGCGGTAGTACCGCTGGTGAGGACGGTAGTACCGCTCCGGCGGCACTATCACTCCTGTGCTTTCGTACTCTCTTTGTTACACCTAGAACCACCGCCCAAGCGGTAGTACCGCTCCCCTGAGCGGTAGTACCGCTTGTGTTCGGGCTGTGGGCAGATTACGGTTGGATTTGCCCCACCTATATAAAGGGGGTCTTCTTCCCCAAGAAGACTTACCTCTTATCCCCCCAAGCTCCATTGTTGCCCTAAAGCTCATTTTTCGCCCGATCTCTCTCCCTAGCCAACAAAACTTGTTGTTTCCCTAGGGTTTGGAGGAGAAGGCCTCGATCTACACTTCCACAAAGAGAAATTTGATTCCCCCCACTAATCCCTTGCGGATCTTGTTACTCTTGGGTGTTTGGGCACCCTGGACAGAAGAGGTCACCTCGAAGCCACAATCCATTGTGGTGAAGCTTCGTGGTGGTGTTGGGAGCCTCCAATTAAGTCATGGAGAGAGCCCCAAGCTTGTTTGTAAAGGTCCGGTCGTCGCCTTCAAGGGCACCACTAGTGGAATCACTACATCTTGCATTGTGCAACGGCGTGAGGAGAATACGGTGGCCCTATTGGCTTCTCGGGGAGCATTGTGCCTCCACACCGCTCCAATGGAGACGTACTTCCCCCTAAAGGGAAGGAACTTCGGTAACACATCCTCGTCTCCATTGACTCCACTTGTGGTTCTTACCTTTACTTTGTGCAAGCTTACATTGTGTTTATGTATTGTGCTTGCTTGTGAGCTTGTTGTTGTGCTTGTCATATAGGTTGTCCACCTAGTTGCATATCTACACAAATTATTTTATTATCAAGCCTAATTTGATAAAAACAGCTAAAAGTTGGTAGTTGCCTATTCACCCCCCCCCCCCTCTAGTCAACCATATCGATCCTTTCAAACCTTATCTGAACACACAGTAGAGCTGTAATTTGAACAAGGGAAAATCTATTGTGGAACCAGATGAAGATTTACAGGTAGAAGATGAAGATGATATAGACAAATCCTCTTTAGATTTTGAGTTTTTTTAGGGGTGATTAGAGAGGGCAGAAGATATCGTACAAGGCTTGGGCTAGGGGAGAAAATGGCACAGGAACAAGTAAGAACCATAGGGAAGAGGAAGAGCTGGCAGAGCAGTACTGTGGAGCTGGTTTAGAAACTTCATAGTTTTGGGAGGAGGAGGAAATTGTTTTTGAAGAAAATGTTGCAGAGGAACCTTCGGTTCAAGTACATAGAGGAGCACAGAAACTTAAGCCAGTGAGGAAACTAGGCCCAACTAGCAGATCACATAGTGAGCCAGAACACATAAAGTTTGAAGAGTATGTGCCTGGACCTGATGAGTACTGCTTTCCAGGTGATGATGGCAGTAGTGATGAAGAAGATGATGTACCACTGTTACCTTCTGGAGGGAAGAGAAGGGTGAAGAAGAAGAAGGAGAGGAGATGGTATGATCCCTCATTGCATGATGCACATGAGGTTTTGCATGCATTTGTGCTTCCAAAATGTGGTTGAGTTTAGAGAAGCACTAAGAAATTACCATGTCAGGACACTGAGGAAGTTTGAGTACCATAGGAATGAACCAACTAAGGTTGGTACTTAGATAGAGAGCATGGGTGTGAGTTTTACATAACTACATCCAGAATAGCACATGAGTCAACTTTCAGCATCAAGAAGATGAACTTGGATCACACTGAACCTTAACCTCTAGTTTAGTGATTGGCTTGTATCACTGAACTACTTGTGAACTTGAGTGTTTCACATAACTATTTGTGTTATTTGGCTTGTATCACTGAACTACTTGTGTTATTTGGCTTGTATCACTGAACTACTTGTGTGATTTGGCTCGTATACGTACACTGCAAGTGGCAAGTGTTATTTGGTTTGTATTAATGTAGTGCTATGAACATCTGAACTTGTTGTGGTCTGTAGTTTGAACATTGTTTAACATGTCAATGCTGTTGAATGGACCTGTGAATTTAGTTGTGGTCTGTATCACTGAACCAGTGACTTAAGTTCAGAGTTTCACTTAACTTCTCTGTGATTGAAATTACAATCTATTCATGTACTTGAACTTGAGTGTATCACTGAATCTTCAGAGAAATAAACTAGAATTCATAAAAATAAATTAGAACTGCATTCACTCATACATTCATTCAGAGAAATAAACTAGAATTCAAATACTTGATACGTCTCCGTCGTATCTATATTTTTTGATTGTTTCATGCCAATATCCTACAATTTCCACATACTTTTGGCAACATTTTATATGATTTCTTGGACTAACATATTGATCCAGTGCCCAGTGCCAGTTCCTATTTTCTGCTTGCTTTTTGTTTCATAGAAAATCCATATCAAACGAAGTCTAAACGTGATAAAATTTTACGGAGAATTATTTTGGAATATATGTGATTTTTGGGAGGTGGAATCAACGCAAACGGAGGCCCACAGCCTCCACAAGTTATCTTGGCGCGGTCCTCCCTGGCCACGTGGTGTTGCCTTGTGGGCACACCATAAGTCAGTTGGGGCTCTTCTTCGGCCGCAAGGAAGCTTATATCGAGAAAAAAATCATGTTAAAATTTCAGCGCAATCGGAGTTACGGATCTCCGGATATTTAAGAAACGGTGAAAGGCCAGAAAACAGGAACGTGAAACAAAAGAGAAACAGAGAGAGAGAGATCCAATCTCGGAGGGGCTCCTCCCCTCCGGGAGCCATGGCGGCCATGGACCAGAGGGAAAACTCTCCTCCCATGTAGGGGGGAGTCCAAGCAAGAAGAAGAAGGAGGTGGGCTCTCTCCCCCTCTCTTCTGGTGGCGCCGGAACGCCGCCGAGGGAACCATCGTGACGGCGATCTACACCAACAACTTCGCCGCCGTCAACACCAACGCTCTCCCCCTCTATGTAGCGGTGTAACACCTCTTCTCCCCGCTGTAATCTCTACTTAAACATGGTGCTTATTGCTACATATTATTATCCAATGATTTGTAGGCATCCTATGATGTTTGAGTAGATTCTTTTTGTCCTATGGGTTGATTGATGATCGTGATTGGTTTGAGTTGTATGTTTTATTTTGGTGCTGTCCTATGGTGCCCTCCGTGTCACGCAAGCATGAGGGATTCCCGCTATAGGGTTTGCAATACGTTCATAATTCTCTTATAGTGGGCGGCTAGAGTGACAGAAGCTTACACCCGAGTAAGGGGGTTGTTGCGTATGGGAGTAAAGGGGACTTGTTACTTAATGCTATGGTTGGGTTTCACCTTAATGATCTTTGGTAGTTGCGGATGCTTGCTAGAGTTCCAGTCATAAGTGCATATGATCCAAGTACGGAAAGTATGTTAGCTCATGCCTCTCCCTCATATAAAATTGCAATAATGATTACCGGTCTAGTTATCGATTGCCTAGGGACAAATCTTTCTCTTGTGTTACAAAAGCTCTCTACTAAACAACTAGCTTTTATTATCTTGCAAATTACTCATAGTTTTATTCTCGCAAAGTACTTCTAGTTTCATACTTGTTCTAGGTAAAGCGAACGTTAAGTGTGCGTAGAGTTGTATCGGTGGTCGATAGAACTTGAAGGGAATATTGATTCTACCTTTAGCTCCTCGTTTGGTTCGACACTCTTATTTATCAAAAAAGCTACAATTGATCCCCTATACTTGTGGGTTATCAATACTCATACATATAGATAATATGAGAAATTCACTCATACATCTCTCATCCTTCTAGCTATAACCACATTAATCATAACGAGAGAAGAAACAACGCCATTTAGCCCTAGTATCTGGATCCGAATAGAACTCTGCTTCTGCCCTAGCTCAGCGTATGACCTCGCCAAAGGTCTTGCTCCTATCATAGGGGAAGACACGTTCAAACTCATGTGGAGTGCAGTGCTCCAGGACCTTGTCTCACAAACGCCGCTTGTACTCCAGGGAGTCGCTGGAATGCATGTGTGCTGGGGTGGAGGCCTGGGCGCCGTCGGCTATGCCCTCTTCCTCTGCCTCCTCTGCACCTATGAGCCTCACCTCCATGGCCTCCACTTCGGCATCTTTGATCTCTCCAAGATCTGGACCCATCTAACTAGGGTTTGGAACAAGGGGTGTGGCAGCTAACTAGAGAGGTGCTGGACTGAGTGGGAAAGGTGGGGTTTTATTGACATAGTGGAGGGGTAGGTAAATAGGCCTAGACTATTTGCCAATAGACCAAACCAACCCAAATACAAGTCAAACATAGCACAAAAGCTAAGGACCAAATCAGTTCAAACCAAATAAATTAAAAAAAAAGACAAAAGCACTTCATAGCTTAACTTACTTCATATCTTAGCATAAAGGTTCTAACTTACGATGAAGATTCATTACAACTTAGAGTAACTTAGCATAAAAGGTTCTAACCTAACACATTAGAGTTAAAATGCATTGCCAAAGCCTAGATTAACTTCACATTCCCCAAAATGTACACCCCAAATCAAGCATCGGATTCTTAGGCCACCTACTTATAAAGCCCGAGATGTACTTAACCACCACAACTACCAGTTCATGACTCCAGATTGGCCTTGATTTTCTCTAACTTCTCCTTGCTCCCATAACCATCTTTCAGCAGCTCACCAATCACATGCTCAAGCTTCATCTTCTCTTTTTTAAGCAGATCTCTGTCCACTTCAATCTCCTTCATGTCCTTCCCGGTGTTCTGCATACTGTTAGTCTGGCTTTGTAGAATGCACCTCTGCTCCTTGACAAGCTTAAGCTTTTCCATTTGCACCTCCAACTTAGAATTCTCCTCTAGCCCTTTCTTCCTCTACTGCCTTCTGGTACTCCATGTAGTCCACCTTCCCATCTTGTCAATCATCTTGGAAACATCATCCACAAGATTGCTATACTCATTGCACAGTTTCTCATTTTCCTTCTTAAGCTTGCCTAAATGTTTCTCATATGTCTGCTTGTCAGTAACCCTTCCAGAGTTCTACTCATGAAACATTTCCCACAGCTTTGACATACAATTCTAAAGAATATGAGGCCAAGGCCTGTCAAGCCACTCAACAACACCAGAGTTTACATATCCTCCCTGCAATTGCAACTACATAATTAGATAATAATTGACAGTTCCTAATTGACAACAAACACATGACAAATTGTTAACATGAAGATGATGATAGACAGACTACAACTAATAGATAACACTGTTAACATGAAAATATATTTTTTGTCAAAGTGTAATAATTCAAAATACTAAAATCTGCTACTTATTCTAGTGCATGGGTTCAGGCCTAAATCTGCAACTTGTACTAATGCCTGGGTTCAGGCATATTCAGTTACTTATACTAATGCATCTGCTACATGTACTAATGCATTTGCAAATATTCAGTTACATCTCCTACTAATACTAATGCATCACACTCAAAACATATATCACTGAATTTGCCACTTATACTACCAAGCATAGGCAGAGGCAGATGCTACCTAATGCATGGTTCAGAAACAACACAGATGTAATTCATAGATCTGGTGCTAAATTGAGATAAAGGTTGCTAGATAACCTACACTGGACATCCATAAAAACAACTTCCAGTGGACATTCCTTCAAAAGCCACACACTTAATAGGCTTCATGTGGTGCAACATGCATTTGGGTTCAAATTCATCGAGTTTGCCACAGAAAAGGGGCTATACAATGGTATCAGGGGTCTCCTGCATCCACAACATCAAAAATAGATCAAACCCTCAATTCCACTAACCCTAGCTCGGACCCTTGCTCAGAAAGAACCCCAACCCTAGCTCGGTCAGAAAAAAGAACTTACCCACTACCCCAAGTCCATGAAGCTGATGTCGAGGTCATCCTCGGAGCTCGATTCACTGTCGTTCCAAGAAGGCATGGCGGAAGGGAGGCGAGCAATGGTGTCGGCGGTGGTGGCGGCGGCGAGCTAGGTGGAGTCAGAGAGGAGAGTGAGAGCGAGAGGAGTGAGAGCATGGGAGTGAGCGAGAGAGTGACAGCTCGGTCTACTTATGACCGAGCCACTTTGGTTCCGACCGCACCGGTCGGCTAAGAGGCGTTAACTGCCTCGTCGTCTCGCCCCGCACACACGTGGCCTGACTAGCGGGCCAGGGATGTTAGAAAATGGTTTAAAATCTTAGCAACGGGCAGTTTGGGTTTTTTGAAACATCCAATCACACTTTTGGTAGTTATCAGCGACAAACAAATTTCTGAAAGTTTTTTGGAACCCTAACCCGAAAAGTGGTAGTTTTATGCTATTCACTCGGGATCATCGCATGCCCCGAGCTTGGACTTCCATGGCTTGCAGCAGGGCCTTTGCTGCCCCACGCATTTGGTTCAAACTGAGACCGAGCCCTATTTGGAGGATCAGCGTACAACCACTCCCAAAATTTTGTGTCCTTAATCTCGTGTATGCCTGTTCCACACTCTTTAAATTAATGTCCAACCAACCCTCACACCCTCCATAATCGTGCCAATTTCTCATACTCACCAAGTAGACTTGGCGCACTTTGGTTCAGGCAATTCTCACAAACTCTGTCAGTGGTTCATGGACATCATGATGAACTCGCACCTGTATGTAATCTCCACACATGTTACCATTCAGTCGCATCTCCAAGATCTTTCCCGCCTTGCTTAACAACTTCCCCACAACATCCTTATTGCAGTATCTATCCGACAATTTGTGAACTTGAAGCCAGATTGGCATATGGAAGAACTGCACATCCTCTGCCTTACTAAATCCATCACGCGGGCACAAGAGTATAACCCAGTTTTTGAATAACCATGGACCCTGCTCCACCATGCATTCCCAGCCGCCCATACATGCAGCCTGGACCACGAACAAGTTGGGACCAACCAGACGGAAGCGAATTTCTTGTGTAGGGTTCCATGCAGCATGCATATCGCGGTAGAAGGTGGCTTGGCTGAACGATTTGTTCATATGAACCCTAGCTAGGGCCAGCCACCTCACACTCTCGTTGATCATAGAGTTATCCTCATCAACTCGAAGAAACCTCCGAGATCGTGTTTGGTGGCACGCCGAGCGCCACCGCTTGTCGCCGACTGAGCGTCGGAGGGAGACGCCATCACCAGGGCAAAGGGTCGAGCGAGGAGACGCTTGACCAGAACCTAGCCGCTGGAGAGGGATCGTATATTTCGTAGACTCAGCGGTGATGGGAATTGCCGGGGAGGAAAAAAATCCTAGCCGCCAGCGTAGGTGGAGCGTCCATTTTGGTTGTAATTTTTGTTACTTCTGGTGTTCTTTGTACTGCCATGACATATTATTAATAGATAGGAAGATTTTTCAGAAAAAAAAGCCACAGTAATCTTAATCATAGGTGTTGCGGTTTAAACAAAGGTGGATAATTCCCTCGAAAAAAACAAAGGTGGCTAATTAGCCGGTGTGCGTGCGTGCCAATGCCGCGCGCGGTTTTTGAAAGGTGCTGGATGCGACAGGCAGACACCGCAGGTGCCACACGCTTGACATGTTGTAATTTGGCGCCAAACGCTCAAGTTGCACATATTTTTTTTAACACAGTACAGACGCAAGCACTCATATATACGCGCATACACTCACCCCTATGAACGCACACACGCACACACTACCCCTATGAGCATCCCCGAGAGACTGAGCCGGCATATCATCTTGAGATTTTACGAAGTCACCATAGGCGTCTCGTAGTCGGCGGGACGTCTCCTCCCACTAAACGCGCATCGCCGGAAATTCTGAAATAAATCCAGAATAAATGCGAGCACCAGAACTTGAATTCTGGTGGGCTGGGGATATCACTGTCCTTCTAACCATCCAACCACAGGTTGGTTCACAAGTTGCACATATCTTGTTGATTCTATTTCAGCTAGCTGCTTAGGGCATGTACAATGGTGCTATCTTAGGTGTGCCACATAGGATAAATGCTGAGGTGGAGGAGAGAGAATTCATAAGAAAAGGCTTGTCTTTTCTTATTTAAGAGATGATCTCTTAGTACAATGTGTCTCACCATGTTTTTAGGAATAACTAGTTATTGAAGATAAGATTAAGAGATAACCTATTGTAGACATGTTTTTATTGTCATGTCTAAATTACATGCAAGGTCTAAGATAAGAATATCTTATCAAACATTGTACATGCCCTTAGGCGCAAAGTGCACCACACGCGACTTTTATGCCAACTTTGTGCAATGCGGCCGGACTAGCACTTGCGCTTATAGGTATGGACTTTAGGTGCCTTAACGTGGGCGATTGATCGTTTCGGGGAAAAAACGTGGGTAACTAAAGTAGGTAGATTTATCAGGAGGTGACTATTGAGGAGTGACATGAAGTTTTTCAATTGAATCAGCCTGGACCGTTGGATGAGAATCCAAGGCCCTGGCCTGCCAAAGTCGCCGCCTGTGCCGTGCCACCATCACCTTCGGCCTACCCTCTAAACCCTACCGCCCCTCACGGCGGCGACCAACCCGCACCCAAACCAGTCAAGCCTTCATCATACAAATCAGCAGTAAAGCTAAACTAATGTGTGAGAGGCATGCAGGCCTTTTTTTTCGAAAATAGGGGGCAAGTCCTCGGCCTCTGTCTAAAAGAGGCATGCAGACCTACGGGCGGCAACCAGAATTCTAGCTCAAAACAAGATCATAGCTTTTGCAAATTGCAACCAGAGAAATGCTGACAGACAACATATGCACGCATGGAGGAGTTCCTTTTGGTCTCCGAGGGCCTAAGCAAAACGGTGGCCATCCATTTCAGAGAATGTAATCTATGCCTGCCTATGCGCTCCTCCTTTTCCTGCGAGGGCCTTGCCTGGTAGGTTGCTAGCTTAGCTACGGGCGGCATCAAATCTAGCAGCCGATCGATTGTCATGTTTGAATCCAGGAGCACCACACATCCACAACCTCGGTGGTGCATGCCAATTGTAGGATCAGACTACTGATCTGAATGCTGCTGCCTTCTCACTGGACGGCCAAAAAGTCGAGTTTTGTGGTTTTGCAACTTATGGCTCTTGCACATGTATCTTAGATGGAGATCTTTTATGTGGATGGCATTATTCAGTTCACCTGGGTGAATTGAGCAGTCTGGGCAGAAACGGCAACTTGGAGGGGATGCAATTCCTTGCTTCTGGAAGGAGCAGAGAAGACCAGCGCGACAGATACGGTGGCGGCCATGATCAGAGGCGCCGAGGCTGAATCAAGAAAGGGCACGCAGACGATGATTATGCTGGTTTCATGGGAGCTTTGGAACGAGAGAAACAACTGCATCTTCAGAGGAAAGAAGCCAAGTACAAAGGACACCATCTCGGCCATTCGCAGAGCCATGGAGCAATGGCGCCTGGCAGGGGCCAAGGCATTAGAGTACCCTTATGGGGACCCGGGTGTGAGATAGCGAGCATGTGGCTCCTTTTTTTCTTTTCTGCTTCTTATTTCCATAAACCCTCTCTAGCCCTTCCACCTCGATCCCCTGGATCGAACTTTGTGTTCCCGTCTGCTCCCTGCTAAATCTAATGAAGCCAGCAAGTTGCTGGATCTTTCAAAAAAAAACATTATTCAGTTCATGTCCTATTGTCACACAGGACATTTTGTCGTCTACAGAGAGAGGATGAGAGATTGTCCAGTACATTCTCAATTCTCTCTCTCTCTCTCTCTACCAAATATATGCTACTCCGAGAAGGATTGCTAGTTGGGACAGATTTTCCTTTAGCCCACGAGGAAGACAACCGGTGCTCAAGAGATTCTCCGGAATGCAACATTTGAGGTCCAAAAGAAAAGAGGTACAACTCCATAACATAAATCAGAGGCACAGTGCTGAAGCCGCACTCCACTCTTGTACTACTATCTCGTGCATCACGGTTAGCTAGCTAGCTAGCTAGGTTCATGTCAAGTCCAGCAACATATAAAAAGGGGCTGCATAGGCAACACTCTTTCCACACATATATGGTCTATATGTATGTACTGCAAAGTAGTTCAAAAAAGCAGAAGATGGTTCTCATGCATGCTCTATGCTAGCTTAGCTTATGTGGCCGTCGGTAGTCACGGAGTTGTGCCTCCCCTAGTCCACCGGGGCTGGCTGGAGGCACAGGTGTCGACGCCCCTACTGTGGTGGTGTTGATCCAGACTCTGTGGCTGATGCCGGGCTAGGGGTGAAAGGAGACCCCTTTTACCCCTCCCACCGTGGTGGGTACTCCGTGATGCGGGCGGCTGGTGATGGCTTGGACATGGATGCCGGGGTGGCGGCCCCGGGTGGCGGTCCACATGGTTGGCTCTCCGGCGGGCAACCTCGTGGCGGTGGTGACTCCCTATCTTGGTCGTGTGGGCGACAGGACGGGTGAGGCGAGTGGCTCGGGCGTCCTCTCTCTGTGGCGGCGCTCCGATCTGGATCTGGGGACCTGACCTCGCCGTGCTAGCCTTGGACACCTCGTGGTGGCATGAGTGAGTTGCCGAGCGAAAGCTTTGCGCCTTGGCGCCGACGACGGCAACGCTTGCGGGCGCCGCTATCTTCTTGAAGACGTTGTCGTGGTTCTTCTCTCCGTGTCAGGGCTCCGGGTGAAAACTCTGTTCGTTGCGGACGCGATAGCGGCGACGCTTGGCGCCGTTCTCCCTCCTGAGGGCGTTGTCGTGGAGCTTAGGTGTGTTAGGGCGTAGTGTGGTGTTGTGTTCACTTCTTCCGGTACTTTCTTTTGGCTTTGCCGGTTTTATTAGGATCGGCTTTGTAAGAGGGCCACCTCACCACCTTGTATCGTTCGGCCGTGTACCTTGTTTGGGTGTGGCTTTATTTATAAAGCGGGGCGAAAGCCTGTTTCGAGAGTAGTTTATCATTTGAGATGCGCAAGTCACTTTTTTTGAACCGGGCTAACCCCCTTTCCTTTAAACATAACGGAAATTAATACACCAAGTCCGGACTTACAGGAAACGGGAAAGAAGGGAAAGCGAGTGCAAGCACTGCCAGGAAACCGACTGCACATGCTCGTCATCGAAGCATGCACCATGGGGCAAAAACCTAGACAGCACATAAACAAGCAAGAAACTAGACCTATTACAGATAGGTAACCCAAAACAAGTGGCGGCTAGTGATAAAGATCGGCACAAAGACGCACAGTTGTCCATGTGACGTATGTGACCTATGTGTGCATATGCTGCCAGTAGATCAATAGGGAGTTTGGCAAAAGGCTATGCACGAGTGTCCAATTTCGTAATGATCATCTAAATGTTGTGAGGGATGTGTGCATCAATCGATGGCTTGGTCATGTGGACCTGTATCTGGCTGGGTTTGCCTTATGTGTGTTATTATGAGACTTCATTTCAGTTGCTTCCTGTACTGAACCTCTGTCAGGATGGCTTTATTTATAAAGTCGGGCATCTGCCTTTTCTCTAAAAAAAATTATAACCCTCTTTTCAAGAAAAAAAAATGCACAGTGCACGCATGTATGATCAGTCACTCTTTAAGCTGTTCTTGACTTCAAGGTTAAGGTAAAGTAGAGTTTCCTTTCTTTTGAAAGGGATATACCTCGACCTCTTCATCGTTTGATGCACACAGTCATAAATAGGATTACCTTTTATCACAGATAACATATTGCCCCTTTTGACGACTGAGAAAATATATCACGCAAGTGCAAGACCATGAATCGATCTATGTAAGTGATGAATTATTGCTTTATCACAGATAACATATTGACCCTTTTTCATGACTGAGAAAATATATCACGTAAGTGCAAGACCATGAATCGATCTATGTAAGTGATGAATTATTGCGGACAATGGAAGCTAGCTTTCCACTATGAAATATCTTATCTGCAAAGTGATTCTTTTTTGGTTGTGTGCATCCTCTATGCCCTGATTAGTTTTTGATATTGTTTCATTGCAGAGGCCAAGTGTAATTGATATATTACCCTTTCTCAAAAAAGGATTACTATATATATGCACTTCGTAATGTACCTTATTTCTTTTTCTTTTTTGCGAGAAAATTTTCAATCTATTCATCAACTGTCAAGGTAGTATAAAGAACACCAGAAGTCTGTATGCACATAAGATCGGTTTCTGACAGTGGAGTAACTTGCAGATGCCCAGTGTACCGAGCATGGGAAATTCGCTTGCGCTTCCTTTCTCTTGCTAGCTAGGTTCATGTCAAATCCAGCAACATATACAGGGGCTGCATAGGCAACCCTTTTTCCACACATATATGGTCTATATGTATGTACTGCAAAGTAGTTAAAAAAAGCAGAAGATGGTTCTAATGCATGCTCTCTGCTAGCTTAGTTTATGTGGTATCTACTAGTTTATCACAGCTCACCTACGCAAATGTAATAAAGATCGGCACAAAGAAGCACAGTTGTCCGTGTGACGTATGTGACCTATGCGTCCGTATCCTGCAAGTAGATCAATAGGAAGTTAGGCAAAAGGCTATGCACGAGTGTCCAATTCCGTACTGATCATCCACATGTGCAGTTCAAGTGAGGGTTGTGTGCATCAATCGATACAGATGCCGGGAGTATAACCCTCTTTTCATGAAAAGAAAAACATGGGCAGTGCACGCATGTATGATCAGTCACTACTTAAAGCTGTTCTTGACTTCGAGGTTAAGGTAAAGTAGGGTTTCCTTTTCTTCGAAAGGGATAAACCCCAACCTCTCCATCATTTTGATGCACACAGACATAAAATAGGACTACCTTTTATCACAGAAAATATATTGACCTTTTTTGATGATTGAGGAAATATATCACGTAAGTGCAAGACCATGAATCGATCAATGTAAGTGATGAATTATTGCAGACAATGGAAGCTAGCTTTCCACTATGAAATAACTTATCTGCTAAGTGATTCTTTTTTGGTTGTGTGCATCCTCTAGGTCCTGATTAGTTTTTGATATTGTATCATTGCAGAAGCCAAGTGTAATTGATATATTACCCTTTCTCGAAAAAGGATTACTGTATATATGCACTTCGTAATGTACCTTGTTTCTTCTTTTTTTCGAGAAAACTTTCGATTTATTTATCAACTGTCAAGGTACGTAGTACAAAGAACACCATAAGTCTGTACGCACATAAGATTGGTTTCTGACAGTGGAGTAACTTGCAGATGCCCAGTGCACCGAGCATGGGAAATTCGCTTGCGCTTCCTTTCTCTTGCTTTCGTGCAAGGTGGCAGGCCTCACTTCCGGATCGAACAGATAGTCAAAATGCACAGTTCGCCCATTCAGCTGTAATACATAGGAGGGGAGATCATGCCAAGCAACAAGATCAGAATTTGGCACCGAGATCAAAGTGACTATCTGACAGGAGACGTGATCAAGATGGCACCCAATGCCCTCCTCGCTACATCCAACTAATGATCGCCTCCTAAATGATGAAGCTCTTGACCAGAAGGATCGACGATTCGCCATGGCATTGACCTCTCCCCTTCGTCCATCCATGCAACACCGAGTAGATAAGAGAAGCAGCTGGGTCGATCGTTCTAGACAGTGACAATAATGCACGTAGCCTCGATCGAGTGAAAAGGTTAAAAAGATTTTATCCCATGTGGCTCGATCAAAGGGTGAAACAAAACAAGACGGCCGGCAGTGCATATCTCTACAAGTGGGCGAGTGGAGCGCCCAACATTTCCGAGCCGGTGAATGGGCGTTGGACAGCGGCGAGAGGCAAAGCGGAAAGGCGGACAGGAACAGCTCGCGCTGGCCACAGGACGCCTTGTCGTCGATTGTACCCGGCCGGTGCGGTGCTCCGTGGCCGTTTTTACACGATCCCGAGCTCGACGCCGGCCGGTCGGTCGGTACGCTCATGGAGACAGGATAGACATGCACGCACAGTGCGTGACACTAGCCAGCTTCAAATGCATGCGGAGTAAGGTTACATTGCATCTGTATGCATGGCCTGAGCAGATCATGAGTATGGTACATGCTAAACCACTACAGCCGCCGCAATGGAATTCAAAGTCTGTGATTACTGCAGCAAAGAATGTAATAAGGACGGAAAATTACTTGAGATCTTCACTGAAACGACACCGTTTTCCCTTTAGTTGTAGCTGCAAAATTACGTGGCCCGGGTTCACTGATTATTTCCTACGTAGTACTTCCTCCGTCCTGAATTTCTTGTCGCGGAAATGGGTAGAAATGGATGTATTTAGAACTAAAAATACGCCTACATATATCCATTTCTGCGACAAGTATTTCGGGACGGAAGGAGTACTTTGCAGGGTAGAAGTAGATCGAGCGCCGATCCGGTACACGAGCTTACATGGAGACAGATTGTAGTTGTGAGGGCATGGGCTCGATCGATCTCCTGTTATGCTTTAATCCAGCCTTCTGCTCAGAGCTCCATGTTGCTAATTTATGCGAATCGTCATCAGGTCTCGGGTCCCCATCGGCAGGTGGATAGGCGCAGGTTTTACATGGTGCATGTAAGGCGTGTGCCACTGCCACCAACACGTAAGGGTACGCATTGCACCCGCACCATATCCATTGGCCATTGGCCAATGCCACCTTCCCGAAGGTGCTTCGGCACCCCGTGTGGAACAATGTGAAGTTGAAACTGTTCACGACTGGGGTGTTCACTGCTCAGCCCGGCTGCGCCCTGCGAGGCAGCGTACCGGCCATTCTTAGCGACCCCTAACACTGGGCCACGACACGGGAGCTATATAGCAACTCTCGCCTGAAGGGACATCGCGAAGGGAGCTCCTAACGGGCGCCTTTAGCGCCGGTTACCAGTTCTGGCGCCCACGCGCCCGCAAACTGGGCCGGCCCAGGTCGCCTCGTTCTCTTCTCCCTGTCCGCCTCGTTCGCTAGATCTCGGTTGACCGGTCGACGGCTGGCCAGTTGACGGGACCCGTCAACTGTTAAAAAAATCTGGAAAAAATAAAAAAATCGTGAATTCAAAAAATGTTCACGAAAATTAAAAGAAAGCCCACAAACTTCAAAAATGTTCACGAATTTGAAAAAGATTCATCGATTTTGAAAAAAAAACATCAAAATTGAAAGAGTTCATCGATTTTGAAAAACAAATTCATCAAATTTGAAAAATGTTGATCGAATTTGAAAAAAAAAAGTTCACAAAATTAAAAAAATGCATCCTTTTCATTTTGGGAAAATGATTTAAAAAAAAAGTTCATTCAATTTGAAAAAAGTTCATCGATTCTGAAAAAAAGTTCATCGATTTTGAAAAAAGTTCATCGAATTTGAAAAAAAGTTCATTGATTTAAAAAAGTTCATCGATTTTGATAAAAGTTCATTAAATTTGAAAAAAAAAAGGTTATCAAAATTTGAAAAAAAATCACGCATTTAAGTAAGGAAAAAAAAATAAAAGGAAATAAGAAAAGAAAAATGAAAAAGGAACAAGAAAAAAAGAAGAAGAAAAACCGCCCCCAAACTGACCAGTGAATCTCGTGACCTGGAGAAAGAATTACACAAGGGAAGGAAGTTTATAGGCACAAGTGGTTAGTTGTCCTGGTGGTCAGTGCGCTGCTCTCTTAACCGAGAGATCCCCAGTTTGAAGCCTCGCTTGCGCACACCCTTTTTGCTGCAGTTTGAACTGGAAAAAAAAGGGCCGGCCCAGCGCGGCGCGGGGGTATGCGCCCGTTTGCGCAAAGTGAAGAAACGGGCGCAACGACCACCGTTTAGGATTTGCCCATCGCGAACGCCGGCACCTATTTGGCGCCTTAAACGCCACATCGAGCCATTTTTTTCTTTTTTCGTTTCTGCTTTTTTCTCTGATCGGGTTTAGTACTGTTTTATTTCTGGGGTTTTCTCCTTTTTCTTTTTTATTTTCCAATTTTCTTTTTTGATTTTTTTTCAAAATCTCTATACTTTTTAAAAAAAATTGATGACCTTTATTCAAATTTATGATTTAAAAAAATTTGATGATCTTATTCTAAATCGGTGCACCCTTTTCAAATTTTGAACTTTTTTAAAAAGTTTGATAAAAAATTCTACAAAATCGATGAACTTTCTTAAAAAGTAATGAACTTTTTTAAAAATTGATGAATGATTTTTCAAAATCAATGAACTTTTTTTTAATTTCTGAAATTTTAAAAAAACGATGAGATTTTTTCAAATTTGTGAACTTTTTAGAAAAGTTGATGAACTTTCCTCGAATTCAATGAACTTTTTTGATTTTTCTATGAAGGTTTTTGAATTTCTCATTTAAAAAAACAATATGTTTTCTATCGCAAAGTCAACGGCCAACCGATCGAAAGTCCATGGTCAACTAGTCATACTGATGGACCGGTCAACCCGCGACCAGTCGAATCGGGAAACCGACGACCCTCCTCCTTTTTGGGCTGGCCCACGAAGGGGGTGCGACTCCTCCAAGTGGCGCTTAAGGCGCCAATTAGGAGCTCTCATCGCAAACCCAAATCCTATTCGGCGCAGGCTGCGCTGGTTAAAGGCATTTGAGCAAACCAGCGCAAACCCCCTCCCTCATCGGCTCAGCCCATTTAAAACTTTTTTTTGTTTCGCAATGTTTTTCTTGCACATGCCGTTTTTGTTCTTCATTTGTCCACGTGTATTTTTTTAATTGTTTTTTGACCAGTTTTTATTCTACTTTTATTGCCCTTTTTACTTTTTTCACTTTCATTATTCTTTTCTTTTTGATTTTTTCCAAATTCATGACAATTTTCAGTTTTTCGCAACTTCTTTTAATGAACTTTTTTTCAGACTATGCAAAGTTTTTCAAATCCATTATTTGTTTTTCAACATCTATGAATTATTTCATATCCGTTAACTTTTTTCAATTTTTGAACTTTTCTTCAACATCAATGAACTTTTTCCAAATCCATCAAGTTTTTTTTCAAAATTTGTTACCATATTTAAAATTTGTGAATTTTTTAGAAAATTCAATAAACTTTTACAAATATTTGAACTCTTTTTTGAAAGCGATGAACTTTTTCAAATTCATGAACTTTTTTGAAACTCATAAACATTTTTTTGAAAATCAATTAACATTTTTCAAATCAGCAAACTTTTTATCAAAATCATCACGAAATTTTATTAAATTTGTGGTTTTTTCGAAATTCGAGAACTTTCTTATTGTGTGAAATTTTTAAAAAAAATACATGAACTTTTTTGAATTCTCATTTTTGTGATTTTTTATTATTATTTTGCGCTTTTTACGAAAGTTATGGATTGACCGGTCCACGGTGAACTAGTCAACCGTGACCAGTCAATAGCAATCCGAGCAACCACATTTTGGGTGGGCCCACGAACCTAGGCGCGTTAGCGCCAGGGACGCAAACCGGCGCTAAAGTCGCTAAGGAGGAGTTGCCGATCGCGAATGAGCTGGTCCAACTAGCGCGTGCTACCAGGCGCCTGCCTAAATGGGTCGGCCCAATGGGCGGGAGGCCACTGCCTTGTTTTTTTTCATGTTTTTTTGTTTTTCTTTTTTGCCCTCTTTTTTACTTTTGATAATCAAAAAATGAAGAAAGTATGTCCTATACTACTACTCTATGGATAAAATTTCTCGATTTATCCCGCTATGCTGAGGATGACGTCTGTACTGACGCTCGCAAGCAGGAGAAATTCCGTGAAGGACTGCGTCCTGATATAAAGCTCGCACTTGTTGCCCATGATTGTGCAGACTTTGCGACGCTTGTCAGCCAAGCTTTCCGAACTGAAACTGGTCTGGCTGAGTAACAGGAATCGCTCAAGCGCACTCGTGATGTTGGTTCACCCTCAGGACAGCCTGCTCAGAAATGTCGAGTCTGGATTCCTCACAATGTCTATCACCGACCTGCTCCAACACCAAGACCGTCTTATGTCGCACCTCGTCTGCCTCCACCGCCGAGACAGCTAACGGTTCAGGGTGGACAGTCCAATGCTATGGCTCCTCCCCCTAATGATGGCTTATGCCACAACTGTAGACAGCCAGGGCACCTTGCTCTCAATTGTCGTCAGGGTCAGCTGCAGAATGCATCACGTTCTCCTATTGGCCGTAAAAGGGACTGTCAAAACCTTCGATCCAGAAACTGTAATATCAGATCGGCTGCTGTTGTACTTGGCCATGCCAACCATGTCGATGCTGACAAGGCTCAGAAGGAACCGACTGTTGTGATGGGAACCCTCCCTGTTAACTCAGTATCAGCTTCTGTTCTTTTTGATTCAGGAGCGTCACATTCCTTCATGTCTGAGGCGTTTGCACGTAAGCAAGACTTATCATTCGAAAATATGTACCCTCCGCTGGTGGTTAGCTCTCCAGGATCCAGGTGGGATACCTCGATGATAGCCCACAACAACCACATTGCAATTGGAGAATTAGTGTTTACTGCTTCACTCATGGCCCTTAAGGTTTCTACCATAGATGTCATTCTCGGTATGGATTGGCTGAAAGCCCATAATGCTTTCATCGACTGTGCCGCTAAGAAAGTCCAACTTACACATCCTTCTGGCCAGACGATACGTTACTCTGCCCGAACAGCTCAGAATGCCGAGAGCCAGATATATGCTCTAAATGCATTGAATGCTTCACCTCTTGAGGGGATAGAGAACGTTCCAGTCATTCGGGATTTTCAAGATGTCTTTCCAGAAGAACTCCCAGGTGTACCACCTGCTAGGGCTGTCGAATTTGTTATCGACCTGAAACCAGGCACCACTCCTATTGCCAAGCGCCCATACAAGATGCCGCCGCATGAACTCCTTGAACTTAAGGAGGAAATCGACAAGTCACTTCAAAAGGGTTTCATCCGCCCCAGTTCTTCTGCTTGGGGAGCACCTTCGCTCTTTGTTAAGAAGAAGGATGGAACAAACCGGCTGGTCCAAGATTACCGACCTATCAACCAAGCAACAATTCAGAACAAGTATCCGCTTCCCAGAATCAACGATCTGTATGATCAACTTGCTGGTTCCTCAGTATTCTCTAAACTTGATTTGAGGTTGGGATACCACCAGATAAGAGTTCGTAAAGAGGACATACCGAAGACAGCTTTCGTTACTCGCTATGGTTCTTATGAGTACACTGTCATGTCCTTTGGCTTAACCAATGCTCCAGCAACATTCTCTCGATTGATGAACTACATCTTCATGGATTACCTCGACAAGTTCGTCGTGGTTTATCTGGATGATATCCTTATATATTCGAAGAATGAAGAAGAACATGCCGAACATCTTCGGCTTGTACTGGAGAAGCTGCGTGAACATCAACTGTATGCCAAGTATTCTAAGTGTGAGTTCTGGTTATCTGAAGTGACATATCTTGGCCATGTGATTTCCAAAGATGGCATTGTTGTTAACCCAGAGCGAGTTCAGGCTATTCTTGAATGGACTCCCCCGAAGAATGTCAAACAAGTCAGAAGTTTCCTCGGACTTGCTAGTTATTGCCGCCATTTTGTCGAGAACTTCTCTAAGATTGCCAAGCCTCTGACTGACTTGCTCCACAAAGGCAAGAAGTTTGAGTGGACAGACAAATGTCAAGAAAGTTTTCAGACACTCAAAGACAAGCTGACATCTGCACCAGTGCTTGCTCCTCCAGATTCTCGCAAGGACTTCGTGATTTATTATGATGCATCCCGTCAAGGATTAGGCTGTGTCCTAATGCAAGAGCGGAAGGTAATTGCTTATGGCTCTCGACAGTTGCGTCCTCATGAAGAGAACTATCCAACGCTTGATCTCGAACTGGCAGCAGTTATTTATGCATTGAAGTTATGGCGACATTACCTACTTGGTAATCATTGCGAGATCTACACGGACCATCAAAGTCTGAAGTACTTGTTCACTCAACCATCTCTGAACCTCCATCAGCAAAGATGGATGAAGGCCATTACAGACTATGATTTGGGAATTTCTTACACCCCTGGCAAGGCTAATGTAATGGCTGATGCTTTGAGCCGTAAATCCTACTTTTGTGAACTTGAGGTTCAACTACAACAACCATTTCTGTATGAAGAGCTTCGAAAGCTGAACATCGAGATAGTTCTTCAAGGATATCTAAATACCTTGGTTGTTGAACCAGACCTCGAGCGCAACATCAAGACGAGGCAGAAATATGAGAAGATTAAGAAATACCTCTCCAAGGGAAATTCTTCACTCTACCATGTTGATAATGATGGTGCCTTGTTCTTCAAAGGCCGCCTAGTGGTCCCCAGAAAGCACAATCTGGACTCTCGCTCGGATGTCATGAAAGAAGCCCATGACACCCCTTTGTCTATTCATCCGGGTAGTACTAAGATGTACCAAGACATTCGTCAACGGTACTGGTGGCCTGATATGAAGCAAGAAATAGCTCGCTATGTTGCTGAGTGTGACGTTTGCCGTCGCATCAAAGCAGAACATCAAAGACCTGCTGGAACTTTGCAACCACTTGCTATTCCTGAATGGAAATGGGACAAAGTCGAAATGGACTTCATCACTGGTTTTCCCAGATCGCAGAAGGGTCATGATGCTATCTTTGTCGTCATTGACCGATTCTCAAAGGTTGCTCACTTTCTGCCAGTCAAGGAGACAATCACTGCTAGTCAGTTAGCAGACTTGTATGTTTCCAGAATTGTGTCACTCCACGGTGTTCCGTTGGAGATCAGCTCAGACCGTGGCAGCCTCTTTACCTCAAGGTTTTGGAACAGTTTCCAAGAAGCTATGGGAACTCATCTGTCTTTCAGCACCGCTTTTCACCCCAGTCCCAGGGACAAGTTGAACGAGCCAATCAAGTTCTTGAAGATATGCTTCGAGCTTGTGTCATCTCATTCGGTAAGAAATGGGAAGAATCTCTCCCGTATGCCGAATTCTCTTACAACAATAGCTATCAAACTAGTCTGAAGATGGCACCCTTTGAAATTCTCTATGGACGTAAGTGTCAAACCCCTCTGAATTGGTCAAAAACTGGGGAACGGTCACTCTTCAGTCCGGATATTATCCAACAAGATGAAGAACAAGTCCGCATTGTCCGTGAACATTTGAAAACTGCTCAGTCTCGTCAGAAGAGCAATTATGACCGAAAACACCAGGTAATGGTTTATCAACCTGGCGAACAAGCTTACCTTCGCGTCACTCCGTTGAAGGGCACTCGTCGATTTGGAATCAAGGGCAAGTTAGCTCCTCGCTACATTGGGCCGTTCCGTATCCTCGCCAGACGTGGAGAAGTGGCATATCAATTGGAATTGCCGCCAAACCTTTCACAAGTTCATGATGTCTTCCATGTGTCGCAACTCCGTCGCTGCTTCAAGGATCCTATCCGAGCAGTGGATCCTGAAATGCTTGAATTGCGAGAAGATCTATCTTATCAAGAGTATCCGATCCGCATTCTCGATCAAGCTGAACGACGAACCCGTCATAAGGCAATCAAGTTCCTTAAAGTTCAGTGGTCAAATCATTCTGAAGATGAAGCCACTTGGGAACGCGAAGATCGTCTTCGTGAAGAATACCCCGCTTTCTTTCAGCATGCCTCTTAATTCTCGGGACGAGAATTTCTTTTAGAGGAGGAGAATTGTAACATCCCCATGTATTAAGCTACAGTGATCACCCTTCTGATAATGCCAAGTCACCATGCTTAACAGTGTTTGATCATCATTTGCATCATATCTCATTTCAGATTCCAACTCAAATTGAAATTCAAATATGAAGTGGAAATAAAAGTTGTTGAAATTTGAAAACTAAAATGTTCATAATATTGCAAATATTCCCAAAGAAATTATAAAAATAAAATCAACATTAATTGAATTATTTAAATGACTCTAACATCCTAAAACAGTACCAAAACAACAATTTAAATTGCCAATTCATTTAATAAAAATTCAAATGAAATATTTTTCTCTCAAAACCATTTTCTGACAGTGATAAATATTGCCTAGTATTTATTGAGCCAAGTCACATATTTTACTAAAGTCAAATTGTGGCTAAACATTTTGCAAAACAGTAAAGAAATAAAGAAACAGAAAAATAAAAAGAAAAGAGCAGAGACTTACTATGCTGGTGGGCTGTGAGTGCACATTGCACAACCCAGCCCACCAGGAGGTCGTCTCCCTCCTCCCGCATGCGTGTCAGTGTGCGCGCCCGCCCAAGCCGGCGATGGCCAGCTGTTGGCCATCCCCCGGCGTCGCTGCCGCCGTGGGGTGGATAAGAGCATCTCCACGGACCCCCCCTGGCGAACCCTAGCGCCTCTCCCTCGTTCTCCTCTTGCCGCTTTCTTCCTCGCATCGCCGCTCGCCTCTGCCGTCGCCGCTTCGATTCCGCGGCCACCGTCGACCCCACACCTCGCCGACATGTCGTAGAGCATCGCTGTCGTCCGCTACGTCGACAGCACCAAGCCGTTGGAGCCGGGAGCCACCGAGTCGAGCCCGACGACCTCTTCTTCCTCCTACGGCCACCGCGACCTCGCCGTCGATTCCGGCTACCTCGCGCCTCCCCCGAGCCCACTAAGTACACCTACAGGCGCCCAGTGAGCACCTCTTCCCTCCTCCTCTCTTTTCGCTGTCGTTCGCGAGCTCTAGGACGAAGAACCGCCGTGGCCGAACCCGCCGTCGTCTGGCACGTCGCCGGCGTCACTCCGGTGACCGTTTGGTCCCGCGTTGCTGCCCGTTAGCTTCGCCGCGTCGCGTAGGCCCTCCCTAGCCGCTTGGTTTGCTCGCTTGCGCACCGAAACCCCGCACACCCGAACTCCGGCCGCCGCCGATGAGCTCGCCGCCGTCGATATCGGCCACCGTTGGCCACCCTACTGCCACCATTCGACGCGGGCGAGCCCCAGCTCTCGAATGAGCCAAGCCGCGCTCCTCCCCGTGCTCTGTACGCGAAACCCGACCTCCTCCCATGCGGCTGTAGGGTAACGCAGCAGAAAACAAAATTTTCCGACCTACGCACCAGCCCAGGACCACTATGAAGACTGCATACAAGGTTTCGATCTTTTCGTTACCGACTCGTAGCGCAGCGGAAGTAGAGTCGATGACGATCGGCGGTGCAGATCCCCGCAGCTAGGATTTTACAACATCCCAACCGCGAGGATGTACTCCCTCGTCAGCTCACCGGACGGATCTCCGGGCAGCCCTTCGGGAGGCCTCGGGACAGTCCCTCGGATAGTCCCACCAGACGGATCCTCGGACAGCCCTTCGGGAGGCCTCTGGACAGTCCCTCGGATAGTCCCACCGGACGGATCCTCGGACAGCCCTCCGGGAGGCCTCTGGATAGTCCTTCGGATAGTCCCACCGGACGGATCCTCGGACAGCCCTCCGGGAGGCCTCACGGACAGCCCTTCGGGCGGGTCACTCGGACAGCCCTTCGGGAGGACCCCCGAAACTCGGACAGTAACTCGGACAGCCCTTCGGGAGGACCCTCGAACAGCCCCCCGGGCAAAAAGATCGAACCTACGACCTCTCTACGGGGTTTCACATATATGGTGTCATCTATCCGGCAAGGCTTCGCCGTCCAGAACTAGTTCCCACTGGAACCCAGACAGCCTTTCGGCTCTACGAAACTATTCCGCGGGGAGGGAGAGAAGAAGGCAAGATCATGCATGGCCTGTGCATGTTGAGAAAGAGTGTGTCTTTAGGCAGCCCCCTCCACCCCAAGGGTGGCTTCTCCAAGAAGCCAAGGGGAAAATACCAAAAGGCCCTCAAGGTGGCTTCTCCAAGAAGCCACCCAAAAAGCACTTTCACTATTCACGGAAACATTTTTCCGCGACCGTTAAATCTGAAAATATTTCTGTGGGTCTTAGAATAATTCCAGCACCCACTAAAATGATTTTGGACGCGTTCCGAAACAATTCCGGATTAGTGATTTTCATCTGCGAAAAGCAACCAAACCGGTTCCGGCAGCTCTGGAACATTTTCGGGTTTTTTCTCCGAAAAATCCCAGAAGTTCCCAGACCAATTCTGGCACCCTCCAAGAATTTCCAGACGTGTGCTAAAACCAATTTGACTTAATGGTATACCCTGAAACAACTTTTCAGTTTTACCGAAACTATTCCGGTGCTCTCTCTCCGGAACGTTTCCGTTGTCTCCGAAACTTTTCCGGTGACTTTCTCTCAGACTCCTTGTCTAGAATTCAGCAGATAGATGACCCTTAAGAGTGTGACTCTATAGGTTCGGTGAAGTATAGACATGACCGGAACTCTTTCTGATCAATGATCAACATCGGAGCCGTGCCCTATACCCACACGAATGAATATTTGAGTGAACCTCCAGTTGCCGTGTGCTATTCCTGTTGCTTCATGATATGTTACAAAACCCGAGGTGAGATTTATCGGCATCCCCGTGGATCAACAACTTGTCCACTATGCCAGTTACCTTGTTGCCGGTTTTGTTCTCTTTTCTCGTTCCCGTGTTCCGGCATCCCTGTGATCAAATCACAATGTGTCTGGCCAGACGATGGTGGATACCGTAACACCGAGAGCGCCCAGAGATATCTCTCCATCGTCGGAGGAGAAAATCCCAATCTTGAGCTATCAAGTTACTTGACATACTTTTCCATGAACCCGTAAGCCGCCGTAATAGCCACCCATTTACGGATGCCGTTTAACAAACCCCAAAGTTCATGAAGCAAGCATGAAGAAAATCGATACTCTCATGGTTTAAGGAATTATACAAACGTTAACTTTCTCTATTGAAAGGATCGATATGGTTGACTAGAGGGGGGGTGAATAGGCAACTACCAATTTTTAGCTTTTCTTAACAAATTAGGGTTAGCAACAAAATAGGTTGTCTAGATATGCAACTAGGTGAGCAACCTATATGATGCTAACAATCACAACACACACAAGCAAGCAAGATACAATACAAGTAAAGCATGCACAAAGTAAAGGTAAGAAGTAACCACAAGTGGAGCCGGTGAAGACGAGGATGTGTTTCCGAAGTTCCTTCCCTTTGAGAGGAAGTACGTCTCCGTTGGAGCGGTGTGGAGGCACAATGCTCCCCAAGAAGCCACTAAGGCCACCGTATTGTCCTTACGCCCTCACACAATGCGAGATGCCGTGATTCCACTAGTGGTGCCCTTGAAGGCGGCGACCGAACCTTTACAAACAAGGTTGGGGCAATCTCCACAACTTAATTGGAGGCTCCCAACACTACCACGGAGCTTCACCACAATGGAATGTGGCTCCGAGGCGACCTCAACCGTCTAGGGTGCTCAAACACCCAAGAGTAACAAGATCCGCAAGGGATTAGTGGGGGGAATCAAATTTCTCTTGGTGGAAGTGTAGATCGGGGCCTTCTCAACCAATCCCTAAAGAATCAACAAGTTTGATTGGCTAGGGAGAGAGATCGGGCAAGAATGAGCTTTTGGAGTAACAATGGAGCTTGGGGGAAGAGGTCAACCTTGGGAGGAAGAAGACCCCCCCCCCCTTTATATAGGGAGACAAAAATCCAACCGTTTTTTGCCCTGAGCCCGCAGCCAAGCGGTACTACCGCTCCTAGGAGCGGTACTACCGCTTAGGCGGTACAACCTCGCACTAGCCTGAAACACACTAAGTGTACCACGGTAGTGCCGCCGGAGCGGTACTACCGCTGCCCCTGGCGGTACCACCGCTTAGGGGGTTTAGACCAGGAGAGGCAGCAGTAGTAGAGGCAGCCAGGGCGGCAGTACCGTGCGAAGCAGTACTACCGTCCTAGTACCGCTCTACTACCGCTTAAGGGAAAATGGAAACAGAAGCGTGCACTGAGGAAACCCCGCAATGGGTAGTGGCGGCGGTAGTAAGGGTGGTAGTACCGCCAGAGCGGTACTACCATGCTACTACCGTGCTACTATCGTGAATGGCAAACTGGCAACAGAGAGTTGCACGCTCGGGGAAACCCCAAGCGGTAGTGCCACGAAAGTGCCCAGCGGTACTACCGCTTGCATAAGCGGTACTACCGTGGGCACCAGCGGTACTACCGCTTGCATGCCTCTGAAACTCCACAGAAAACATAGGAAAGGCTCCAGAGAAGGGAAAGGAGGCTGTGGGTGCATATGGGGTTGTGTACGTGTTGATTCCACCCATACCTTTCCAACGCGGACCCCCTCTTAATAGTACGGGTTTCCTACGACTCAAATCCACCAAAAAGAAGTCGTCGGAAAAATAACCGTCCTCACTCTTTACCATCGAGGGGAGATAAACCGTCTCGTGCCTGTCAATGTAATATCTGAAAAGGTCAATGCACACGATTAGTCCGCAAAGCGCATTGTCATCAATCATCGAAACTACTGGGGTAAAATATGCCCTAACAATCTCCCCCTTTTCGGTGGATTGATGACAACACGGGATTTGCACAAAGGAGATAAGAGATAAGAATGCAAACCAACTATCTACAAAATATAGACAGGCTCCCCCTAGATGTGTGCACTACTTGAGTATGCCTTTGGAATGCAAAGTGCACACACTAGGATCAACACTCCCCCTATATTTTATAAATAGGGCAACACTTGCAACAACATAATATACAATGCTAAGCATGATTGCAATACGAACAATGAGTCATAAACTCACACATAACGAGACATAATTAAGATAACTAGAGTAGCATATGTCTTACACCATATGATAGAGTCTCACACCAAACCAAAGCAAACGAAGATAAAGGAGTTCACAAGCAAGAAATCGAAGCAAATAAAGGCAAGCTTGTGACTCAGCAACACCCTGCAGAAAACAAATGCAAACCCCGGTCCTAGACTCTCTCCCCCTTTGGCATCGAGACACCAAAAGGGCAAAGAGTGACACTATGCGCCGACAGGTGGTAGCACTAGTCTCCTCCCATGGACTCGTCGGAGTCCTCAGCAACGGACTCCTCGTCAGACGTCTCCTCCGAGTCTTCGGGATCCTCAGACTCCTCCTCTTCGTGCTCCTGCTCTTGAGCGGGTGCCGATGCGCCGGTGATGGAATCATCTGAGTCAGTCCAGCGGGAGTGAGATGAAATCCAATTGTCTTCAGGAGTGATAACTGTCTCAGAACCGCTCTCAACAGCAATATCAAGTTTCCTCATGATGGCCTTCCAATGCTGACGTGCCTTCTTGGCATCCACATGTGCCAAGTACATCTTGTGCTGAACATCCGTCTGAAGACAAAACAGCTTCTTCACCTTGTTCTTGAGCTTGGCAGCCCAACCAGACGAACCAGACGAGTGCTCGGGGTCGGGCACATAGTCAGAATCCTCCACATCCTCCTCAGAAGCAAGTGGCACGCTCGCAGCACGACGGGTGGGAGCCCAGAGCTCCTTCTGGCGCAAGTTGATCGTCTCATGAGAAGTCAGAGGCCCGGTCTCAAGCTGCTCCCCAGGGAACATGGCAGTCCAAGTGTTCACAATGAGTCTGAAAATGAAAGGAGCATAGATCGGCACGTGATCACCATATGTTGCATTCACAAGCTCCTTCCACATGACATGAGAGACGTCCAAAACAGCCCCCGTGCCCTTCTCAGAGTGGCACAACAATAGCATATCCACCAAGTGTCCGTGCACCATGTCCAAGTTGCCAACTCGAGGGAAGAGAGTGTGCCGGAAAATGCGATGCATAATATCAAAGAATGGTTTCAGCTCCTTCTTGGATCCCTTATCTGTCGGAGTGATGGTCATGTGGGGAAACAGATTGTCCTTGTGAGAAGGTCCACCCTCATGGTGAGGGCGCAGACCAAGGGGCTTCTTCAGCCCCTCATCGGGATAGCCCAGAAGACCCATGAACTCACCCCAAGTGGCACGAAGTTGTATACCGTGAGTCATCCAAATCATAGTCCTGTCCTCACTTGTCCCAAACCACACGGTTGCAAAGAACTGTGCAACCAACTCTGCATCAAATCATAGTTGAAGGTCATGATGGGCACAATGTTGAACTGCACACAAAGGTCAAGAGCTTCTCCAAAGTATGCACGGTCCTTCTCCATATGCTCAATGTTGATAGACTTGGTCTTGACAAACAGATTTTTCTTGGCCTTGATCCTGTCAAAATACACCAAAGATTGATCCTTGGTCCAGAAGGGACGGCTCACAAGAGATGCGTCTTGAGGACGACAGTAGGGATTCCTCTCGCGGTACTGCCAATACTCATTTTGCTTCATCTCAGCTGCAGTCTTGACAGGAGACTTCTTTTTGCGAGCAACTGACTTGGCACTAGACTTGCCCTTGTTTCTGGCTGACTGATGACGAGCTGGTGGTGGTGTCGGGGCAGCCTCTTCTTCTTCCTCTTCTTCAGAATAGACAGGCCTGGCGTAATGGGTGCGCCCACGTTTGGATGGAGGATTCGCATTCTTATGACGAGCCTTGGAGCTACTACCACCTGAACCAGACACAACACAGCGAGAAAGAACATGAATAAAACCTATGCATAAGCCAAGAAGAAACAAAACTGAGAAATGAAATGTTAGTGGATAATTCTGGAATTGGGGACCTCGAGCGGTAGTACCGCGGACCTGGGGCGGTAGTACCGCCCGAGCGGTAGTACCGCTAAACTGGAGCGGTAGTACCGCTCTGGGAACTGACGCACGACCTTTCCCAGATCCGGTAGTACCGGAGATCACAAATTCAAAAAATATACCACTAAAACTTCAATCCTCCTATCTAGCAGTCAACCAACGTCCTACTCAAGCCCTGATTTAGCCAAAAAATCGAGAAATCAACATGCATTGCCCTAGAAACCTAGATTCAAAGGAGAGAACCGTAGGAATAACGAAAGGGGGCAATACCGGGTTCCATGGCGAGAGGAGATGGTGGGGATGGACTCCACCGGACGGAAACGTGGAGGACGGCACGGAATCGGCCAGCCGGAGCGGCGGCTGGGGCAGTTCTTCGTCGCCTGTGAGAGAGAGAGGCGTGGGGAGGAAAAGTGAATGGGTATGGGGGAGTTAGAACTCCCCCTGCCTGACACTTAACCCCACTGCATCCCTCTAAGTGGTAGTACCGCTAGGAGTAGCGGTAGAACCGCCCCGGTACTACTGCCGGGTAGGAGGCCCAGTAGTACCGCTCAAGCAGTAGTACCGGTGGCAGGAGTGGTAGTACCGCTTAGAGCGGTAGTACCGTTCCTAGCCAGCGGTAGTACCGCGTGCAGGAGACAGAAAAGCCTAGATCAACAGGATGGCTTATGCAAAAAAAACTAGGGGTTTGAGGGAAGAAAGGCTTAGGTTGGAGACTCGAAAACACCGCAAGAGGGAAGGGATCTTCCATGGTCAAAGACAACCAAAAACAAGAGCACACATGGAGAGATCCAACAGAAGAAAGCCTACAACGAGAAAACACAACTCAAACCCAACGAACAAAACCTCTCAAAGAGAGGGCGGTGACCGAAGTCACCTATGTTTGAGTCAATTGGTATGGCACCGCGAAGATTTTAACCTTGGGCCCATGACCAAAACTCATCTTTGAAGCACAAGAACCATCAAAGATGGCTAAAGTGAAAGACTTGATCAATTTATGCATAATGGGGGGAGGAAGAGTTCATTGAGAGAACAACACTCCCCCTATGTCCATGCCTACATCTAGAACAAGACAATCATGATGAATGTGGTGGGGTGTGATGAGATTCAAGACACGTTGCTTGAATCAATGATATTTAGCTCATGCCTTAACTCGCGAAATCTTGCTTCATCCAATGGCTTCGTGAAAATATCCGCTAGTTGCTCTTGAGTTCCAACATGAATAATATCAATCTCTCCACGCTTGACATGATCCCGGATGAAATGATGACGAATCTCAATATGCTTCGTCTTGCTATGTTGCACCGGGTTGTAGGAGATCTTGATTGCACTTTCATTGTCACAGAAAAGAGGCACTTTGTCACAAGTGACACCGTAATCCTTTAACGTTTGCCTCATCCATAGCAATTGAGCACAACAACTTGCGGCGGCCACATACTCGGCCTCGGTGGTGGAGAGAGACACACAATTTTGCTTCTTCAAAGACCAACTCACCAAAGAGCGACCAAGGAATTGGCACCCTCCGGAAGTTGACTTCCTATCCACACGGTCTCCCGCCCAATTTGAGTCTGAATATCCCATGAGATCAAAGCTTGCTCCTTTGGGGTACCATAAGCCAAAGTTTGGGGTATGAGCCAAATATCGAAAGATTCGCTTGACCGCCACCAAGTGACTTTCCTTAGGCGCGGCTTGAAACCGTGCACACATTCCCACACTCAACATGATATCCGGCCTAGATGCACAAAGGTAAAGCAAGGACCCAATCATGGAACGGTATACCTTTTGATCCACCACTTTACCATTGGGATCGATGTCAAGTTGGCACTTGGTAGGCATTGGAGTCTTGGCCGGCTTGACATCTACTAGCTTGAATCTCTTGAGCATGTCTTGGGTATATTTGGCTTGGTTGATGAAGGTTCCTTCTCTTCTTTGCTTGACTTCGAACCCAAGAAAGAACTTCAACTCTCCCATCATAGACATCTCAAACTTCTCGGTCATGAGTGTGGCAAACTCATCATTGAAAGCTTTGTTAGGAGAACCAAAGATAATATCATCAACATATAGTTGGCATATGAACAAATCCCCTTTAACCCTCTTAGTAAAAAGAGTGCGATCGATTTTCCAATTTTTAAACCCACGGTCTTGCAACAACTCGGTAAGGTGCTCATACCACGCACGTGGGGCTTGTTTAAGGCCATAGAGTGCTTTATCGAGCTTGTATACATGATTGGGGAACTTGGGATCCTCGAACCCCGAGGGTTGTTTGACATATACCAACTCATTAATAGGACCATTTAGAAATGCACTCTTCACATCCATTTGTTGCAACTTAAAATCATGATGAGAAGCATATGCAAGTAACATACGAATAGATTCAAGATGAGCAACGGGAGCAAAGGTTTCACCGTAGTCGATACCCTCGACTTGGGAGTAGCCTTGTGCCACCAATCTTGCCTTGTTTCGAGTGACAACGCCGTTCGTATCTTGCTTGTTCTTGAAGATCCATTTGGTTCCAATGACATTATGATTCTCCGTTGGCCTTGGCACCAATGTCCACACTTTGTTGCGCTCGAAGTTGTTGAGTTCATCATGCATGGCTTCAAGCCAATCCGTGTCCTCGAGTGCTTCATGTACCTTTTGGGGTTCAACACAAGAAACAAACGCGTGATGCTCACAAAAGTTTGTTAATTGACTACGAGTGGTTACCCCTCTTTTCAAGCTTCCATAAACATTCTCCAAGACATGTTGTTGATGCTTGAGTTTAGAAGCAATCTTGGCGGCACGACGCTTCAGTCGCTCCTCCGAAGTCACTTGAGGAGGATCATCTTGAACATCTTGAGCGTCATCTTGAGCTTGCTCTTGATCATGAGCTTGCCCTTGATCTTGAGCTTGCTCGGTGTCGTGATCTTGATCTTGGGCATCATTTGGTGCATCACCATCATCTTGAGGTTGATCTTGCCCTTGATCTTGATCACTTGGTTGAGGGCCTTCGGTTTGTTCTTCGGAAGCGTGTGGGTCAATGGTTGGTGATGGCTCCACTTGCGTAGAGCATTGTCCTTCTCCTTCGGCCACAAGGGGTTCCTCAATGGGGAGTATTTGACCAATCCCCATTCTTCTTATGGCTTGGGGAGGAATTTCATCACCTACATCACAAAGACCACTTTGCTCCACTTGGGAGCCATTATTTTCATCAAACTCTACGTTACACGTTTCCTCAATAAGTCCGTTGGACTTGTTGAGGACACGGTAAGCATGAGAGTTTGTAGCATAACCAACAAATATGCCCTCTTGAGCTCTAGATTCGAATTTAGACAAACGAGTACCTTTCTTGAGAATGAAACACTTACATCCAAACACCCGAAAGTACTTGAGGTTGGGCTTGTTACCGGTAAGTATCTCATATGGAGTCTTGTTCAAGCCTTTGCGGAGGTAGAGCCGATTAGATGCATGACATGCGGTGTTGATGGCCTCGGCCCAAAAGTTATACGGAGACTTGAATTCCGCCATCATGGTCCTTGCCGCGTCCATCAACGTCCGGTTCTTCCTCTCCGCTACACCATTTTGTTGAGGGGTATATGGTGCGGCGTATTGATGCTTGATCCCCTCATCACTAAGAAACTCATCCAAGGTGTAGTTCTTGAACTCGGTACCGTTGTCATTTCTAATCATCAAAATCTTTGCCTCATGTTGACGTTGAGCTTCATTGGCAAAGTCGATGACGGTTTGTTGGGTCTCACTCTTCCTCTTGAAGAAATATACCCAAGTGTATCTCGAATAGTCATCCACAATCACCAAGCAATACTTTCTTCCCCCAAGACTATCAAAGGATGGAGGTCCAAAGAGATCCATGTGAAGGAGCTCCAAGGGCCTCTTCGTGTAGATGATAGTCGTGGGTCGGTGAGTTGTCTCATGAAGCTTTCCTTCGATACAAGCACTGCAAGCACGATCTTTGGCAAAACTCACATTTGTTAGTCCACGAACGTGGTCCCCCTTGAGGAGACTTTGCAAAGATCTCATATTGACATGGGCTAGTCGGCGATGCCAAAGCCACCCCACATCAACTTTAGCCATTAGGCAAGTCGCGGTCTTAGTGGGTCGCTCCGAGAAGTTAACCACATAGAGACCGTTCTCGACATGCCCAACAAAAGCTACTTTAAGAGTCTTGCTCCACAAAAGGGCCACGGTATCAAGGTCAAAGAATGTGGCAAAGCCCATAAGTGCAAGTTGACGAACGGAAAGTAAATTGTATGCAAGGGTCTCAACAAGCATGACTTTCTCGATTGATAAATCATGAGAAATCACAACCTTGCCAATACCCAATACCTTAGATGTTGAGGCATCACCTAATTGAACATGGGTGGGCATAGATGAGCTTGGTTGCACGTCCACCACCAAATGCTTGCTCCCGGTCATATGATTTGTTGCTCCACTATCAAGCAACCATGATCCTCCACCGGAAGCAAACTCCTACAAGAGATCAATGCTTGGTTCTAGGTACCCATTTTTGAATGGGTCCTTTGATGTTAGTAACAAGGGTCTTAGGAACCCAAATAGACCATTCAATGTACTCATAATAATAACCAACAAATTTGGCATAAACATGCCCATCACTAGCACGGCATAAAACATAAGAAGGGTTAAAGTCGCCGGCTTTGTTCGATGAAGTGGGATTGTCCTTCTTGACATTTCCACCCGCCACCTTGTTCTTCTTCTCCTTATGAGCACCCTCTCCCTTCTTGACAAATACCTCTTTGAGAGGGAGAGGTTTCTTGATCTTGTTGTTGTTCTTCTTCTTTGACTTGGGCACAAACCCAAGTCCCTCCTTTGCCACAACTTCCTTTTGATTGCTCAAAAGTTCGTTGAGATTCTTCTCGCCTTGTATGCAAGTCACAAGGCCTTTCTCGATTTGATCTTTCAACTTGGCATTCTCCTCCACAAGATGCTCATGCTCACAACAAGGGTTAGTAGCATTGGCATTATCAATTAAAACAAAAGGAGGACAAGTGGCTATTTCCTTAGTGAGCTTCGCTTGGAGTTGATCATGAGACTCCTTGAGAGTAGCATGTGTACCTTTCAAGGCCTTGTGAGCCTTGTCAAGTAGCTCAAACTCCTCTTTGAGTCTAGCATGGCCAACCCCAAGTTCGGCATTCTCGGATTTAAGCACACGAGCAAGAACTTGAGCATGATCATGATCTTTCTTTAGTTGAGCAAGGTCAACGTTTTGCGACTCCTCAAGAGCCGAACGAAGACCTCGCCCTTCCTCAAGAGAGATGGAAAGATCCGCAATTTCATCGGCATAGTCACGACTATGGCCTTCCAAGTTAGTGATGTTCTCCTCGTGAGACTCAATGATATCATTGGCCTCACCAAGTTGTTCCAAGAGAGTAACAAAGTGCTTCTTGGTCTCACCTTTGAGCTTACCCAAGAACTTATCAAACTCATTCTCATCAACCTCCACCTCCTCTTGATCATACACACAATCCAACAATGAAGGATTAGGAGAGATGGAAACTTTGATGTTGGAGGTTGAGGTTACCTTGTTGACGCCTCTTGCCATTAGGCACTTGGGGATGATGTTCTCGTTGGGGGCGTCGAAGAGAGACACCGAGGTTGGAGAAGAGGTGGCAATGGCCACGGTGGCCGTTGCTAACACTTCATAACTTGTATCATCATCATCATCGGAGTTGTACTCTTCTTGCACCACCAAGCCCTTTGGAGGCACCTTCTTGTTGAAATTGTTCTTGTGCTTGCCACCATTGTCGTCCCTCTTCTCATACGGACAATCCACCACAAAGTCACTCACATTGCCACAATTGTAGCAAGTCCTTACTCGTTGCTTGCCCTTTGAGTTGTTCTTGGAGGAGTTGGGCCTTGAGTTTCTCTTGTTGCCCCAAAATTGCCTTGACGCAAGAGCCATGTGCTCGTGGTAAGCATATTTGGTGTCTTCGGGGCAACTCTCTTCTTCCTCCTCTTCTTCTTCTTCTGGAATACCCTTGGCCTTCAAAGCAAGGTTGGGTGAGCCTTTCTTTGACCGAACACGAGCTAGAGCATTGTCGGCAGTCTTGTTCATGATGTTCATGGCAATAAACTCATCCAACACTTCACTTGAAGACAAAGTGTGGAAGTCCGGTCTTTGACGGATCACGGAGGACATTGCCTTGTTGAATGGCATGATGGCCTTGAGAAACTTGCGCTTGATCCAATTATCATCCGTATCCTTGCTCCCATGATCTTGAAGAGCGACCGCAAGAGTTGTCAATCTTCGGTAGAGATCCCGAGGATCCTCATCTTCATTCATCACAAACTCATCGGCCTCATAAAGCACCACTTCAAAGTTGGACCGTTGAATGCTTGAGCTCCCCTTGTACAAAGATATAATGTGTTCCCAACATTCCTTTGCACAAGAGAAGGGGCGCAAGTGAGCTAGATCTTCGGGAGGCACTGCGGATTGGAGGATGAACAATGCGGAGTGATTGTATTGATTGTCCGCCTCTTCTCTTGGAGTGAGGTTGCTTGGGTCATGTGGGTAGAAGCCTTGCTCGATGATTCTCCAAAGATTTGTTGAGATGTGATTCAAATGAGACTTGATACGAAAAACCCAATTAGCAAAATCACCCTTCACAAGTTTAGGAGGAGGACCAAGGTTGTTAATATGCGGTGTAGGGACCGGTCCTCCATAGACCGGGGGAGGGGGAACCGAGGCATAGGTTCCCGTCCCATTCTTACCATGAGGGGAAGATGTTTGAGTGTCTTTAGCCGCTTCCTTGCCGGAATTGGCCTCCGACGCTGATGCGGTGGGATTAACCACAAGCAACGGATCGGGAGTGGACTTCAACCCCTCAAGGAGTTCTTTAAGCATGGACTTGACCTCGGCCGTCATAGACGTCTTAAGTGAAGCCATAGCTTCATTTAAGATGTCTCGGGTGACCGTGTTCAACTCCACGGCCTCGGGCACTTCCTCATCCCGATCCCCGTCATCAACCATACTCTTCGGGTGGTGAAACCCTTAATAAAGAGACGAGGCTCTGATACCAATTGAAAGGATCGATATGGTTGACTAGAAGGGGGGTGAATAGGTAACTACCAATTTTTAGCTTTTCTTAACAAATTAGGGTTAGCAACAAAATAGGTTGTCTAGATATGCAACTAGGTGAGCAACCTATATGATGCTAACAATCACAACACACGCAAGCAAGCAAGATACAATACAAGTAAAGCATGCACAAAGTAAAGGTAAGAAGTAACCACAAGTGGAGCCGGTGAAGACGAGGATGTGTTTCCGAAGTTCCTTCCCTTTGAGAGGAAGTACGTCTCCGTTGGAGCGGTGTGGAGGCACAATGCTCCCCAAGAAGCCACTAAGGCCACCGTATTGTCCTTATGCCCTCACACAATGCGAGATGCCGTGATTCCACTAGTGGTGCCCTTGAAGGCGGCGACCGAACCTTTACAAACAAGGTTGGGGCAATCTCCACAACTTAATTGGAGGCTCCCAACACCACCACGAAGCTTCACCACAATGGAATGTGGCTCCGAGGCGACCTCAACCGTCTAGGGTGCTCAAACACCCAAGAGTAACAAGATCCGCAAGGGATTAGTGGGGGGAATCAAATTCTCTTGGTGGAAGTGTAGATCGGGGCCTTCTCAACCAATCCCTAAAGAATCAACAAGTTTGATTGGCTAGGGAGAGAGATCGGGCAAGAATGAGCTTTTGGAGTAACAATGGAGCTTGGGGGAAGAGGTCAACCTTGGGAGGAAGAAGACCCCCCCTTTATATAGGGAGACAAAAATCCAACCGTTTTCTGCCCTGAGCCCGCAGCCAAGCGGTACTACCGCTTAGGCGGTACAACCTCGCACTAGCCTGAAACACACTAAGTGTACCACGGTAGTGCCGCCGGAGCGGTACTACCACTGCCCCTGGCGGTACTACCGCTTAGGGGGTTTAGACCAGGAGAGGCAGCAGTAGTAGAGGCAGCCAGGGCGGCAGTACCGTGCGAAGCGGTACTACCGTCCTAGTACCGCTCTACTACCGCTTAAGGGAAAATGGAAACAGAAGCATGCACTGAGGAAACCCCGCAAGCGGTAGTGGCGGCGGTAGTAAGGGCGGTAGTACCGCTAGAGCGGTACTACCGTGCTACTACCGTGAATGGCAAACTGGCAACAGAGAGTTGCACGCTCGGGGAAACCCCAAGCAGTAGTGCCACGGAAGTGCCCAGCGGTACTACCGTGGGCACCAGCGGTACTACCGCTTGCATGCCTCTGAAACTCCACAGAAAACATAGGAAAGGCTCCAGAGAAGGGAAAGGAGGCTGTGGGTGCATATGGGGCTGTGTACGTGTTGATTCCACACATACCTTTCCAACGCGGACCCCCTCTTAATAGTACGGGTTTCCTACGACTCAAATCCACCAAAAAGAAGTCGTCGGAAAAATAACCGTCTTCACTCTTTACCATCGAAGGGAGATAAACTGTCTCGTGCCTATCAATGTAATCTCTGAAAAGGTCAATGCACACGATTAGTCCGCAAAGTGCATTGTCATCAATCATCGAAACTACTCGGGTAAAATATGCCCTAACATCTGTGTTATTAACCATTAACTTGTGACGAATGTATCTCATAGCATAACATCAATTCGGGTCGATTCAACACAAGTGTTCTCCTAACATTGTGCCCTCAAAGTTGCCGGCATAGTCATGCCCATGATCAGGAAAACAGAACCATCATGCAACACTTGAGCTAGTCTTAGAGGCCAGACTAGGAATACATTTTACCGTTTATTATTCCACACGTGCATATGAGTCTTCCTTCGAGCCTCGTGGTTATTGCAGACTCGCGAACCATAGCAGTTATAGCATGGAACATAAACATAATTATGAACATGGGGATAAATAATAACATTTATTATTGCCTCTAGGGCATATCTCCTACAGACTCCCACTTGCACTAGAGTCAATAATCTAGTCAATACTAATGCACATTACACCTATGGCATACCGGTGTAAAAATGCTTCGCATGTGGTATAGCCTGATGTCCAACGGATCTGACAACTTCAGTTCCGTGTGTATCTTTGCATGTCCTCGCATTTTAACGCTTTCACAAAATTCATATTTTGTGTGGACTTGGCTTCGTATATATGTGAATCACTGGTCAAACCTTGATTCCTCAGACTGAGCTATGGAGCAACTATCTTCAATAGTGTTCCATTGACCAAAGCCATCTTGGAATCATACTAAGTTCATGAGCGAACTGTATGATTCAACATCTTCTATGTCGCTTTGAAAGCGGCAACATACTTAGCCTTAGTTATAGAATTCGCCACAGTAACCTATTTGGAACGATTTCCAAACACCATGCCACCATATCGTGTATTACACAAAACCTTTAACTTAAATCGAAAATCGCATGGAGTAATGATGAAGACTGTATCGATGCAATTACTTACAACGAGCACTTCATAATCTCTGCTTGCGAGAAAACATGTCATCAGTGCTACTTTAGTACTTAATGACATTTTCCACTGTTGGCCCATGATCAGTACTTTGATCACTTTGGTATCTTTACTCGCAACTCCTTGGGAGTACTGGTCATATCTGGTTGTTTTACATACCATGGAATACATGATTAATCCAAACACAAAGGTGTGTGGAAAATCCATCATGTATTTTGCTCATCAGTGTTTTGGGACACCGAGTCTTGCAAAACTCTTTCCATGTGACTTCGGCAAGAATCACTCCTTGGCGCTCTTATGCTAAACTGTTTTAGCATCTTTTCAATATGTATTTTTGGCTTAGCCTATTAGGCAATACTATCTTCGCAGATAATTATGCCTAATATCAAGGCTACTTAGCCCAAGCACTTTATCGAAAAACTATTTTCAATGAAGTCCTAATTCGTGTCAAGAAATTTATATTATTTCCAATCAACAATGTGTCAAGCACACAAGGTTTTTAGAAATAATATTATGCTCCCACTTACTTTCTTGAAATCACAAGCATCTTCGTTATCCATTGATGAAATCAAACTCTTTTGACTATTTCATCAAAACGAAGATTCCAACTCCATTTTGCTCTCTTCTGTACATTGCTGGAACTCTGAAGTTTGCATACTTACTAGCATCCTCTGGATTGACAAAATACTTCGGACTGTATCACATGCAAGTCCTAGGTTGCATTTCCATCATATGGAAATCCTTTTGGCATCCATGTGTCATATCTCAAGATTGAAATATGTATTAATTGCTAGTTTAACCCGATCTGACTTTAAGCATCGCTACGGTGACACAATCTCATCGTAGTCAACTCCTTGAATTTGTTATTGCAACAAGTCAAGCTTTATGGATAAAATATTTTATCCACATCAGTTAATAGTTCCATTAATGTTCGTTAGACTCTAAGCCTTCCGAAGGGTTTATCAAGATATAATCTTGAATCATTTATGGACACTATCTCGGATTATATTGGCATTTAGCCAATTCCGGAGTCAGGGTCCATCAACGCTTCCTTGTGTATCGTAGGTATATTGTTGTCTAACAACATTATCTCACTTGCGCACCTGAGAGGTTTGCACGAGTTTTGCCTACGTGGTTCAGTTGCAAGTTCGACCGAAGTCCATACATCTCATGTAGAGGCTTCTGTATCAGTCGCAGTAGGAAACTCTGGAATTACTTCCAAGGTTTCTTTCCTTTGATCTGATGACGAAGATACGGTTATCTCGTCGAGTTGCACTATTCTCCCACTCACCTTTTTGCAAGAACCATTCTCTTTAAAAGCATACCGTTCTTGGTGGCAAACCTTTTTGCCTCGGTATAATGGTGGAGGAATTCCCAATTACTTGGGATAACCTACAAAGTAGTACTTGTCTGATTTGGAATAGGTTTGTAAATATTTTACACAACCCCATATTCCAAATGTTAAGAAAAGACAAAGCATGGTTGGGCGTACCATACCATGGCGTCATTTCAACAGACCTGATGGCGCTCTTTTCAGTGTAAAAGCCGTAGTCTCTAAAGCATTACTTTAAAAGGGATAATGGCAAATTGATTTATGTCATCTTTGATCTTACCATGTCACAAATGGTTTGAATACATCTTCACGGACATTCCACTCACAGTGGTGTTCCGGGAGGTGTAAGTTATGAAACTCCTTTCACAACTCATCAGACATTCGCTAAACTTGTAACTCAAATATTCCTTTCCGCAATCAAATTGCAGAAACATAATTTTCTTGTTACAATAATTTCTACTTCATATTGAAAACCTTTTGAATGACTTCAAAAGATCCAGACTTACGTCTCATCAAGTAAATATCCATATATCTACTTGAGTCATTTTTTAAGATAGATAAATCCACTGCTGGCAACAACATTTATCAGACTACATACATCAAAATGTATGATCACAAATAAGTTCGTTGCTCGTTCCTTATGGCCTGTGAACGGTATTTCAGTCACTTCACTTTTCGGAGGAAATTTGCAAGTGTCACATGATTCATAATCAAACGACTTCAAAATCCATCATTATGGAATTTCTCCATGCGGGTTTCTCCAATGTGACCAAATGCAGTGCCACACATGTGTGGTATTCTTTTAGTCTTGTGACATTTAGCGTCAGTATTACGGATGTATCATATTACTATCAATATTCATAACATACATCCCATCCTTGACGGAAGCATGGCCCTTATGTTATTCATGATTCCGAACAACAGTTATTCTTTCATGAACAACACTCTTGCAACGAACATTATGCAAATGGGCTAGAGTGTATAAAACTCTAAAATGAATTATGAAAGTAAATACAGAGGTAATGTATTATTATCAATATTCATAACATACATCTCATTCATAATGAAAGTATGGCCCTTATGTTATTCATAACACCGAACATCAAAAGTTCTCTTATGAACAACCTTCTTGCAAGATACCTTATGCAATGGGCTAGAGTGTATGAAACTCCAAAATGAATTATGAAAATAAATACAGACGGTAATACATCGATGGAAGGTATAGTAACATTTACTATATTCCCAGCGCATATCTAAACCTCATTCTGGCAAGTCTTTTAGGCCGTAGTAGTTCTTGCATCGAGTCGCAACAGAATGCGATCGAACGGGTATCTTTGTGATCAACTCACAATACCCAAGAATTAGTGACTAACAATTTAATCACAATTCCCAAGAACTATTTCTTTGACCAGCCTTCTATACATGAATAACTTGTATGACTTTCATACATGAGCTGGACATTCCAGTCTTCTCTCTTTTGCCTTTATACTTCTAACAGTTTTACTATCAATAATTCTCCTACTCTCAGAAGAAGCACCAACTTGAAGAGTGGCGTCAGCCCCGGACTTCCTAGGTGTGTAAGTCATACTAACACCCTTCGGACATTTCCCTTCTCTTAAGTTGTTGTTTTATTCACCATCATCATATGACAGGTGTTCTACTGGATCCCTTTGTTATTAGTCAAATGCATAGTAAACACTTTTACTAATAGTTTGCAAAACAAACATTGCTTTGGATATCCCATATCTTTTAGCCTTTGTTTGTGTCTGTAAATGATTTTCAGTTCCATGAATATCACATAGCTATCCCAAACTTTTGAAGTTCGGGTCTCATGGAAGCAAACATATTGCACTTGACCGTAACGGAATTGTAGCTTTTGGATCGAAGGACGAGAGTCACATTATCCATAGAATTAGTGGGAGAATACCAAAAGCATGCGATAGGACAAAGTCCTTCTCGGCACTTTTGAGGACAATCCTCACATTACGTTACCAACCATAAAGTTTTAACCAGATATTTAACAGCTATTCAAATTTAATAAGGAAGGTGGAAACGCGAGCCATTATTCTACAACTATTATGCAAATTTCACTTTAGACAAAGTCCATAATTAATTGCACTGAGAATTAAACAAGTTAATTCTAAAGTGCGCTCCCACTCAAATCAATATCTCTCATAATTGATTGTGAGTGATTCAAGACCCATATTACAATTCAACGCCAAGGATGTATCCATCTCAAGTGATGAGAATTGCAATCGGTAGGCCAACTTGCCAATCACATCTCTATGTGACTCTTGTTCATCTTTCGATGCGTGTGTTCCGAGCTCATGACTTTCATGCCTGAACGTCAAGACAACCAAGTGATCTCGCTGCGAGGTCTCAACTCACCCGCCTCACACTTCTCTAATCGTTCGTACCCATGTATCCATGTGATACCCCGAAGAGATAGGTGCCGTGACGGTGCTACACTTGGGAGAACACTAACTACTTGATATTTTTGTGAGATATCACCCTAATAAAAAGTGACTACCGCGCAATCAAGAAGAGTGCATCATAAGGGATAAACATCTCAGGCAATTCATAATAGCATGATATGGTATAGCCCTTTCCGACGGAGAAGTCTTGTATTTCTTCGTCTTCGACATTTTGCGTCGGTGTTCACCTTCGCAAAGATTGCCACCACCTTGTCGATGCACCAGATAATATTGCTATGTCTATAGCTAATAAAATAAGTGCATTACTTAAGGTTGACACGCATGTCATTAAAGTGACAATCATATGGCTCCAGCCATCATGCCGAATCATGACACGCAGGTCATGTTAATAATTTACATCATATAGTCATCTCATACATAATCGAATTAATATGAGAATTGCTATACCACATCACATGCACATCTCATGTCATCCTGCAAAACCAAGTTAGACGCCTCTAATCGGTTTATGCAAAAATTTATTTTACGTGGCTTCTAAGGTTTCGAAACAAACCGAAGCTACCTACGTCCATCATCAAGTATGATTATTCAAGTCGCTAGATTAACTTTACGGGGGGTATGAAACACGAGATAATAAAATCTCGAGCCCCATACTGAACTTCGTCATACGCATGACCCCCGTGCAGATCATATCTGCATTGCCCTTTTGTCTGCGAAATTTCATCTTTCTCTCTAACTATGGTGGAATTCAATGAACTGTTAGCACTTCGTTGATCAATCAGGATCGCGGATTGCCAGAACTTTGAAATTCCACCATGCTGTTATCAAGATCAGAAATATGCAAATTCCAGGGAAGCAACAAGAACATCGGGTAACAGATTTCATCTGCTACCCGCACAAATAATTATCAGCAGTAGAACTCATCTACTACAAATTATATTGTGCAACACCCATACATCTTTATGTATTCTAGATAATAACCTGCATCTACGCATAGCACAGCTCATGATGCCACTGTAGGGTAACGCAGCAGAAAACAAAATTTTCTGACCTACGCACCAGCCCAAGACCACTATGAAGACTGCATACAAGGTTTCGATCTTTTCGTTACCGACTCGTAGCGCAGCGGAAGTAGAGTCGATGACGATCGGCGGTGCAGATCCCCGCAGCTAGGATTTTACAACCTCCCAACCGCGAGGATGTACTCCCTCGTCAGCTCACCGGACGGATCTCCGGGCAGCCCTTCGGGAGGCCTCGGGACAGTCCCTCGGATAGTCCCACCGGACGGATCCTCGGACAGCCCTTCGGGAGGCCTCTGGACAGTCCCTCGGATAGTCCCACCGGACGGATCCTCGGACAGCCCTCCGGGAGGCCTCTGGACAGTCCTTCGGATAGCCCCACCGAACGGATCCTCGGACAGCCCTCCGAGAGGCCTCACGGACAGCCCTTCGGGCGGGTCACTCGGACAGCCCTTCGGGAGGACCCCCAAAACTCGGACAGTAACTCGGACAGCCCTTCGGGAGGACCCTCGAACAGCCCCTCGAGCAAAAAGATCGAACCTACGACCTCTCTATGGGGTTGCACACATACGGTGTCATCTATCCGGTAGGGCTTCGCCGTCCAGAACTAGTTCCCACCAGAACCCAGATAGCCTTTCGGCTCTACGAAACTATTTCGCGGGGAGGGAGAGAAGAAGGCCAGATCATGCATGGCTTGTGTATGTTGAGAAAGAGTGTGTATTTAGGCAGCCCCTCCACCCCTATTTATAGGCCAAGCCCAAGGGTGGCTTCTCCAAGAAGCCAAGGGAAAAAATACCAAAAGGCCCTCAAGGTGGCTTCTCCAAGAAGCCACCCAAAAAGCACTTTCACTCACGGAAACATTTTTCCGTGACCGTTAAATCCGAAAATATTTCTGTGGGTCTTAGAATAATTCCAGCACCCACTAAAATGATTTTGGACGCATTCCGAAACAATTCCGGATTAGTGATTTTCATCTGCGAAAAGCAACCAAACCGGTTCCGGCAGCTCCGGAACATTTCCGGGTTTTTTCTCCGAAAAATCCCAGAAGTTCCCAGACCAATTCTGGCACCCTCCAAGAATTTCCAGACGTGTGCCGAAACCAATTTGACTTAATGGTATACCCTGAAATAACTTTTCAGTTTTACCGAAACTATTCCGGTGCTCTCTCTCCGGAACGTTTCCGTTGTCTCCGAAACTTTTCCGGTGACTTTCTCTCAGACTCCCTGTCTAGAATTCAGCAGATAGATGACCCTTAAGCGTGTGACCCTATAGGTTCGGTGAAGTATAGACATGACCGGAACTCTTTCCGATCAATGATCAACATCGGAGCCGTGGACACCCATATTGACCCCTATACCCACACGAATGAATATTCGAGTGAACCTCCAGTTGCCGTGTGCTATTCCTGTTGCTTCATGATATGTTACAAAACCCGAGGTGAGATTTATCGGCATCCCCATGGATCAACAACTTGTCCACTATGCCAGTTACCTCGTTGTCAGTTTTGTTCTCTTTTCTCGTTCCCGTGTTCCGGCATCCCTGTGATCAAATCACAATGTGTCTGGCCAGACGATGGTGGATACCGTAACACCGAGAGGGCCCAGAGATATCTCTCCATCGTCGGAGGAGCAAATCCCAATCTTGAGCTATCAAGTTACTTGACATACTTTCCCATGAACCCGTAAGCCGCCGTAATAGCCACCCATTTACGGATGACGTTTAACAAACCCCAAAGTTCATGAAGCAAGCATGAAGAAACTCGATACTCTCATGGTCTAAGGAATTATGCAAACGTTAACTTTCTCTGTGTTATTAACCATTAACTTGTGACGAATGTATCTCGTAGCATAACATCAATTCGGGTCGATTCAACACAAGTGTTCTCCTAACATTGTGCCCTCAAAGTTGCCGGCATAGTCATGCCCATGATCAGGAAAACAGAACCATCATGCAACACTTGAGCTAGTCTTAGAGGCCAGACTAGGAATACATTTTACCGTTTATTATTCCACACGTGCATATGAGTCTTCCTTCGAGCCTCGTGGTTATTGCAGACTCGAGAACCATAGCAGTTATAGCATGGAACATAAACATAATTATGAACATGGGGATAAATAATAACATTTATTATTGCCTCTAGGGCATATCTCCTACAGCGCCTCCGCCGAAGAAACGCGGTCGCCGGCGTTTAAACGCCGGCCGGCCGACGTGGCCGCCATGTAGGACCCCTCTGGGTCGCTGACTGTGGGCCCGTGGGGCCCAGTTGACTGGGTTGACCAGTCAACCCTGCTGACTGGGCAACCACAGTGACTGACAGGCGGGCCCCATGCGGTTAATTAACGTTTTGTAATTAAAATAATGTGTTAAACCTAATTAAATTAATTAATTAACTAATGTGACACTGACAGATGGGACCCGCTAGCTAATTAACCTCTATTTAATTTAAATTAAACTCTGTTTAGTCCTGAGTCACTGACCAGTGGGACCCACTAGTCAGGTTTGACTCTGGTCAGCCGGGTGTGACCCGCTGACGTCACGAGACACTGTTTTGGATAATTCGAATTAAATAATTTCAGAAATTCTAGAAAATGATTAAAACTTTGAAAATCATATAAAATAAACCGTAACTCGGATGAAAATAATTTATATATGAAAAACGATCAGAAAAATATTATGAATCCGAATATGCCACCCACATACCTGCCACATCCCTCTAACATACTGAACATGGAACTTTTTTCCTGATTTCGATAAATGAATAGTGCATGACGTTGGTAAAATAAATCCAAATAAATTCCTAAACCATCTAAAATATTTAGAGAGGCAATATATCACACCTGCATATCATTTAGGCATGTCATGCATAGTGGTTGCATTTGTTGCCGTGTATTTATTGTTTCTTCCCCCTCCTTCTCTCCCGATAGACCCCGAGACTGCCGACGACGCTGCTGAGTACGACTACGTCATCGACAACCAGACCCCCTTCAACAGAGCTTCCAGGCAAGCAAAACCCCCTTGATCATCCAGATATCGCCCACTCTTCCTCTCTTATGCTTGCATTAGAATTGCTTCTGTTGATATTCCGATAGCTCCTATTCTGATGCATAGCCTGATTTTGTCGCCTACTGTTGATACCTACCTGCTGTCCCATGATGCTTAGTTAGCTATGCTGTTGATCCATCGGTGGCCCTTCACCCATGTCCATTTGCCATGCTTGATATCGGGCCGTGATCACTCTGGGTGATGGTCACGGAAATGTTTACATATTGCAATACTTTAAACTGATAAAGTCGGGCCGGCTCCAAGAGTGCCCGCGAGAGAATAATATTAAAGACGGGTCGGCTCCAAGAGCACCCGCGAGCCGTGTATTACCAAGTTGGAGCGACAGGAATCCTGTTCGTCTTCGCGAGTTACTAAACACGCCTAACGGATTTGGGTATTTGATCTGAGTTGGCCGCTGGCCTATACGCACTACCACCACGTGGGATAATGGTTATGGGACCCTCGGCACCGTATGTATCAGCCGAAAGCTCTGTCAGATGTCCAGTTCAGCATTGTGGCCGGGTTAGATCGGCGCCCTAGAGGTGGTGCCTGGATCCACCTTGCGCACAACGACCCGGAGTGCACAGGGTGATGGCCCAAGACCCCTGAGCGCTTAGGATGTAGACCGGCGGGGACCTCTCTGTTGAGCCTAGGTAGGACTACGTCGTGTCGATCAGCCGAGGCCGGGCATGACCCGATAAAAGTGTGTCCGGCCAGAGTTAATCGAGCATGTTGGGTAACATTAGTGCACCCCTACAGGGAAGTTATCTATTCGAATAGCCGTGTCCACGGTAACAGGACGCTCGGAGTTGTATCCTGATCTGCTACAACTATGAATGGATACCGTTACAATGATAAACTGATACTACTGCCTCTCGAGATCAGTTTCTCGTAGGGTAGTCGAGGAAGGATCTCAGGGCATTACTAAAATATAATTGCTATTATGTGTTGCTATACCCTACTCTCTTCTGATGCTGCAAGATTGCTTCAAGATGCTAGTCTTCGATAGGCTAGGCCTTTCCCCCTCTGATCTGGCATTTCTGCAGTTTAGTCCAAAGATATAGCCCCATTCCTTTGATACCGATGCATACTTAGCATAGTTCTGATGTCAGTCTTGCGAGTACTTTGGATGAGTACTCACGGTTGCTTTGCTATCTCTTTTCCCCATACCCGGTTGCTGCGATCAGACGACGGAGCCCAGGAGCAGGAGATCCCCGGAGGCACCTACTACTACGTTGAGTCCGCCGACCAGGAGTAGTTCGGAGGCCCTAGGCAGGAGGCCTTCGCCTTTTCGATCAATGTCGCTATTGTGCTAGCCTTCTTAAGGCACCCTTGTTTAACTTTGTGTCTGTACCCAGATACTTTTGTTGCTTCCGCTAACGCTTGTTCTCAAGCTTATGTATTCGAGCCCTCGAGGCCCCTGACTTGTAATGTAAAGCTCGTATTATTTTATATTTGTGTCTAGAGTTGTGTTGTGATATCTTCCCGTGAGTTCTTAGGTTTGATCGTGTGCAATTGCGTGTATGATTAGTGCACGGTCGGGCCGGGGGCGTCACAAAATGGCACCAGACATCCAGATAAAAAAGCGGTTTGAATACTTGTAAATGTGCCTTAGTGTCCTGATCCCTAGAACCGCATATGAAGAATCATCCTCATTAAGGTGAAAGTTTTTTACCTATAAAAGAACAAAAAGTTCAGTTAGAAACTTAGAATGATACAACTAATTAACAACCACAATTACATTGGAAGTATGGAACTGCATTGACCACAGAACGGCCATCTTTAAGTTTGCAACTACGTATAACAAAAGAAAAATGTGGAATGGACTTAATAGCAATGCTATATATATTGTACGGAAGTATTATAACAGAAGTAAGTGAAACAATTCCTCAAACAAACACTAAGTGAAAAAAATAAAGTATCCTAAAGCATCGAGCATCTACATTGGACACTAAATCTGTAGACAACATCTCCAACATATCAGTGGAAAAAAGTCTCACCTCAGTTATGGAGTCTCACACACGTACAGATAATGAATGGGTTGTCACCTTTGCCGCGTCAAACATGATCATTATATTTGGCCATCAATGTTACTTGGATGTGAGTTAACTTTGTAATACTCCCTCTGCTGCCTTGATACAAAGTAATATTACATTCAGTTATGAAACCAATGGGGTTGAAAATATTGCACGATGTGAACATTAAACCATGGTACTAACTGGAAACTATTCTTTAAAATTCAAGGTGCTAATCTCAGGCTCTTGAGACTGTTCTTCTTGGATAAGCATATATATTGCCACACTCTGCTAGGAATAGATAAGTGTAAGAAAAATCATGGAGGAAATCATAGGTGCAGTAATAATTTACCATGCCTTATCCAAATGGGCGAGATGCAGCAGGCAAGAAAAAATGTGTACACATATGAAAAATCAAGATCAGTTAGTACAATTCACAATAATATGTCTAACTATTAACGGAGCAAAAGGAAGCACATATATGTAGTGTAGAAGAGTATTGTATTTGCCCACCTTAGTGAGGGCATTTCTAACCGATCCCCTAAAAGTTAGCGGAGTATATACCTTAGTGTAGTATATATACTCCACTAAAATTTAAGAGAATTTCTTATTTGGCCCTTTCTTAAAATTTGCTTCCTTTTTTGGCCCAAAATAATTTTTTCTTCCTTATTTGACAACTAAAGTAAATTGTGTTCCTTATATGACATTTCCGTCCATTTTAAGCACTAACGGTGTTAAGTGTGAGGTGAAAAGACCATCTTACCCCTACGTGCAAAGCTAGCCTCGAACAAGCACACAGATAGCTTGATTGATTCTTGTACGCGCTTGATTAATTTTCTAGTAGTGGCACACCGCACACGCACGTACACGTGAATGACTTGGCTAGCTTCCACTGGATCTATTAGATCGATGGTCTCTTGATAGAATCGCACGGCTTTCTCTGCCTGCCTCAGTTCGGGCGAGCATCTGTCCGGCCGCGCGTGGTTGGCTGCCCGTCGCTCCCAGCTACCGGGCCGTGTGCATGGTGTTCGGTTACTCGTGGCCAGCAGTATGCGTTCTCGTCGTCCTCGTTTGCCTGTCGTGTGCGTGGTGTGGTGTATAGCTGCCGCTATGCGTCGTATTCTACAGTACTTATTTCAAGGATTTATTATGCGTATCGTACTAGTTCTAGCATGTGTTAGTTAGAAGAATTAGTAGTATGTGTAATCGAAAATTCTAAACTTACGGACAGAACGATACAGGCTACCCTCTACGGACGAGGTGACCCCACCTGTAACCTCTCCTCTCCCCCCTCCCCTCCCTCCTGAATTTAGTGGTGGGGCCTGGCTGATTCCCAGTTAGCTTCCTGCACGTAACCCTGTAGATTGCAATCCGTAAAAGCTGTCCGTAACTCTAGCAAAGCTCATGTGTAATACTTTGGAACGTGCGTCCAGCCTCGAAGGCGTCGCGGTTGTAGATGTCGACGGTGTGGTATCTTCATGGCCTCACTCGCAAGCTCGGACGTCGCTGTGCTATGTGACTACCGTTGGCGCATATAATTGTGACTGCCGCGCACCGCAGACAATGTCGGCACCGTGCCCGTGGAGCCATGTCCACATGGACGCCCAAGGCCGAGCCCGCCTCAGCGCCGTGGGTCGACCACTCCATAGCCGCACTCGCACGTGATGAAGTAACCAAAATATGGTATATGGTAATGTACTTATTCGCAAAAATAGCTACTATACGGATCATAGATATGCTAGTACAAGTTCTACGGATGTTTTGTACGTACAAGCGCATACCAGTTTATCTAAGGAACAAAATATTGGAGCATACATACGCATGCACAACATCCATTGATACCTAAAACATGGGTGAACTGATTAGTGTTTTACACAACGCACTATGGGCAAAATGGTATTTTCACCTCACACTTTCTCGAAATAGGCCGTAGCCCCGCTATATAGATATAGCAAACATCCGGTACAACAAACCAACTTGCATTGCTGGGGCGGCAGCAAACATACACCCAAAGAAAAGAAAAGAAAAGAAAATGGAGACATAGGCGGATAGACTAAACGACGATGACCCGCGACTGGGGCGCCCTCACCGACAGAGTACCACCACTCTCCTAGCACTAAATGGACGAGTACCAGGCAGCACCTTCAAGAAGGAACGCCATGCTGCTGCCCGGACCAGCGCACTGGTCCTAGGGTTTCCCCCGGCACAGAGGGAAGTGAACAAGGGTAGCCACGACACCCTTCAGGAAGGAAAGATGCCACCCGAAGGCGGCACCGCGTCGGAGTCGGACGAACCGACAAGGATTTCTCCCGAAACACCCCATCAACAACCCCAGACGACCAGTAGCACAGGAGCCCCGTGAGGACGACCCTCGACACCACCAGACAAGCCGCCCACCAACAAGCGCCAAAACAATCCCGAAACCACCATCGTCGTCTCACCAAAGTAGTGGCCACGAGGTCTGCAAGCCGAAGGAGAGGAGAGGAATGACCCGGGGTGAGCAGTACCGCGGCCGGCGGGAGGGACCAACCTCCACCGCCGAAGACAGTCGTCGACCGGACGCGGCCGCAGAGCACACCAGTCCCTGTCAGGTCCGGCCGGGCCCAGCGGGCCCGTAAAGCCCTCCCGGGGCACACCAGTCCAAAAAGGGTCCGGCCGGGCCGAGATAGGGCCCGTGAAGTCCGCCACCGCGCTGCAACAGGCCGGCCGACGTCGCCGCCGACCCCTGGATCCGCACCATCACCTCCATCTGCAGAACGAGCCGCAGGTCAGGCCGGCCCGCCCGAACCCAGATGGGGCCCTACGGGCCCAGATCTGGGCCGAGGGGCCCGGCCGGCCATCACCGCTGCACGCCGCCCCGCAGGCCCGCGCGCCACGCCGTCGTACCGCCACCACCCAGCCGGAGCCGGGCCGCCGCCGCCCGATGAGCACCGCCGCCAGCCAGGGAGAGCCCCGCCTCCACCAAGCCGACGCGGGGAAAGACCAGCCGCCGCCGCCGGCGCCACCTGGGCTTCGCCCGGCAGCCCCTGCCAGCGGCGGCGATGAGGGAGAGGGTGGGAGGGGGGCTAGACGGGGGAGGGTAGGGCTGCGCGCCGCCGCCGCGGGGGGGGCGACGGACGCGCGAGAGGGGGGTTTGTCAATTCTGATCTGTTGGTGCTAATCCTCACCTCACACTTAACACTGTTAGTATCTAAAATGGACGGAAATGTCATATAAGGAACAAAATTTACTTTAGGTGTCAAATAGGGAAGAAAATTTATTTTGGGCCAAATAGGGAAGCAAAATTTAAGAAAGGGCCAAATAAGGAATTCTCTCCTACAATTTCGCCGCACCTAGCCGATCCCCTAAAGTTAGCGGAGTAAAACTAAATTTGCACAAATTCAATCAAATTTGAACCGAAAGATGATGCATTTAAACATAAGTTCAACACATAAAGTTCTCGCAACCGAACATTAAACATAAAATTAAACTAAAACTAAACTTAAACTAGTTACGGCCGAAGTGGAGGTCGAGCCAATCCTTCCGGGTGAGGCCACCCTTGGTGAGAGCTGGGTCCGGGCCGGTGCCGTCGTCGTCGTCATCGGGGAAGACGCTCCGCCACTCCTCGACGTCGATCTCGTCGTCGCCGCCCACCTCGCTGCCCGCGTTGCCGCCCTCCTCGCCGCCCGCGTTGCCGCCCTCCTCGCCGCCTGCGTTGCCGCCCTCGTCATCAGAGATGACGATAACTTCGCCGTCATTGACGACGAAGATCGCCCACTCCGCCTCCACATACTCCGGGTACTTCCGGCGGAGCTCATCCATGTAGGCCTCGTCGGCGGCCTCCGCCTCGAGGCGCTCCCTCGCCTCACGGTCCTCCCGCACCATCCGAGCGCTCACCACCCCCGGCTCCGGCAGGACGAGGTGGACCGGAGCCGTCCCGAAGGGGAAGTTGAGCCTCGCCTCACTGCCGTGGAACCGGACCTGCCACCGGTCGTACTCCATGGCCGCGAGCTCGGCCGGGTGGAACGAGCCGACCCACTTCCGCTTGTGGGTCTCGCGGTCGGTGATTTCCGCCACCCACGTCCCCCACGACTGCTGCCGGACCCCGAGGTAGGTCCTCGTCGGCGGCCGTGGCGGTGGGAGTTCCGGGAAGTCTTCAAATCGGAGGAGGGGCGCGGCGGCGGGCGGATCGGCCGAGCGGCGGCGGCTCGAGGAAGCGGCCGCGGACGACGACCCACGGGCGTGGCGGCGCGGATCGGCGGAGGGGACCGGCGGCCACCGCGTCCGGCCATCGGGAGGAGAGGGGGCGGGGGATCGGGGAGGGGGACGCGCCGGCGGCGGGGCGAGGGGAAGAAGAGGAGGCGGAGGAGAGGAAGAGAGAGGGGGAGATTTTTACTCGGCCGCCGCAAGCCGGAGTAAATATAAGAAGATGGAAAGGGATGGAGAAAAAATTTACTCCCTTACGGCCGGATAAGGGATCGGCTAGGTGCGTCTTAGAGGAGAAAAAACTAAAATTTACTCCCTTACGGTCGGATAGGGTATCGGTTAGAAATGCCCTGAATCACTTCATGAATCAGTTAATAGGCAACATCGTAATATATTTAGGATGGGCGTGACGGAGGTCACGAGCAGAACAACAGCCTGCACACGCCTAGCCCGGCTATTTTTAAACATCTGTAAGCTCTATAGATAGTGCAGAAGATTGATCACAGAGAATATTAGCAAGGATACTACAATGAGGTGATGATCAAAACAGCTGAAGTATGAAATGCATATGTGCCAACACTCATTAGAACAGATCGATCACAAAAAGAAATGGTGTTAATATAATTAGATGTGATGCAAAAGCTGCAAAAGCAGATGGCCAGACATAGTTGAAAGGGATAAATCACCAACATGTACAGTTGGTGAACAAAGAAGGTACTACTCGTTGGCTTACATCTTTCAACTCTTTCCGGGCATCTTGCAAATCATCGTTGCCGTCTGCACCCAGCGGCAGTGGGGATGGAACGTCGTTAACGTCTCTGGGCAGAGCTTCGATGCAGATCAATTGTTGTATGCTTATTGCGTCGTGGCCGGTAAGACGTACTGCTGCAGCTCAGGTGGAGCTTCTGCCATGGAGGCCTCCGACGGCAGCAGGAAGAGGTCAGGCTTCTGCACCCAGATGAGCCTCCGTAGGTAAGCTTTCTGTTGAATATATGGTTTGCACGTGTATTTTGTATTCTTGGCCCACCTCTTATTCATTGTATAGATGAGGTTGAGGTCCACCTTGTCCATGATATATACGTGCATTTGCACCTGATCAATACATCGAGAGTTGCATTGCCAAACCCTAGTCTTCTACATGGTATCAGTTACCTCCCGATCCTAACCCTAACCCCCAGCCGCCGCCGCAGCCGTGACTCCCATCGCTACTGCCGCCGCCGCCCCCCGCCGCCGCCGCCACACTCTGCCGCCGCCGCCGCCGCCTTACCTGCTGCCGCCGCCGCCGCCCTCCTCCACTGCTTCCGCCCGCTCCCCACTTTCCCACCGCCGCCGCTGCCCCCATCTATCGCAGCCGCCGCGCCTCTCCTTCTCCTTCGTCATGGGTTCCCCCGGTTCTTCCATCTCCAACCGCACCAACCCGTTCGCCGGTCCCGATCCCGTGCTCATCCGCGACCTCAACATCCTTCCTCGCGTTCCCATCGTCCTCGATCACCACACCTCCACCTACTATGCCTGGAAAACCTACTTCTCTCTCGTCTTCCGTGAGTATAATCTCCATGATCACGTCGATGGCTCCGTGGACTCCAGTCTCATGGTGAACGATGATGAGTGGATGACCATCGACGCCACTCTCATCCGCTGGTTCTACACCACCATCTCGAAGGACCTCTTTCACACGGTGGTATGTGATGAGGATGATGCTCACGCCGTCTGGACCAAGCTCAACGGCCTCTTCACCGACAACAAACTTCAGCGCAAGGTCTTCCTTCACGGCGAGTTTTTTGGGTGCCAGCAGCACGACTCGTCCATTGACGATTATTGCATGCGCCTCAAGAAGCTCTCCGACGAGCTCCGTGACCTTGGCAAGAAGGTCTCCGATGAGCTTCTCCTCAGCACCCTCACCGCCGGCTTGAACGAGGAATTCGGGAACGCCGCCTCCAACCTCACCCTCATCCCCGATCTGACCTTTCCCAAGGTTGTGGCGTATCTGAAACTGGAGGAACGGCGGATGAAGATGGCACGCACCCGGGCCACCCATACCGCCCTCGCGGCCGGGACGTCCCGCGGCGGCGCCCCACCCGCCCCGGTCCCCCCTCGGCAACGGCCCGCCCCGGGCCCCTATTCGCAACCGCCGGCCGGGTTTCTTCCTCCACCACCGCCACCGCCGCAGGCGGCCCCCGCTGATCGCCGCCGTGGCGGCCGCCGCGGCCGCAAGCAGCAGCCGGCTGGCGCCCAGGGAGGGGCGCCGCGCCAACAGCAGCAGCAGTACCAGCCGGCCCCCTGGCATGCCGGGCATAACCCATGGACCGGCGTCGTCCATGCGTACTCCATGCCTGTCCCGCGCGCCCCCGTTCCCGGCCTCTTCGGCGCCCGCCCCGCTGCTCATCAGGCGCTCCTCGCCGCCCAGCAGCCGTACACACAGCCGCCGTCATACGGGCCATCTCTGGTGTACGGACCGCCGCCGCCCTATGGGCCGCCGCCACCGTCCGGCGGGCTTCCCCCGCTGCTCCCGTCGCCCCAGCAGCAGCCGATGCCGTCGGCGCCTCCACTTCCCCCGGCGCCCTGGGATCCGGCCCTTCTAGCGGCCCTTCACTCCGCCCCTACGCCAACAAACTACACCGGCGGTGGTGACTGGTATATGGATACTGGAGCTACGGCTCACATGTCTTCTCATCCCGGTAACCTCCATACTTCCTATCCCGTCCATACTTCCACTCGTATCACTGTCGGTGATGGTTCCTCCCTTCCGATTACACATGTTGGCCATGCTACTTTTCCATCTACATCTACGCCTTTGTCGTTATCTAACATACTTGTCTCTCCTAATCTCATAAAGAACCTTGTTTCTGTCCGTTCTTTTACTCGTGAAAATCCTGCTACCGTTGAATTTGACAAGTTTGGTTTTTCTGTTAAGGATTCTCGCACCCGAATGGTGCTCCACCGATGTGACAGCCCCGACGAGCTCTACCCGGTCCACTCGTCTGCCTCCACCGCCACCGCCGCTCCCGTCGCTCTCACCACCGGTGTGGACCTCTGGCATGCTCGCTTGGGACATCCCAACCCCTCCACCCTTCGTCATATACTTCGGAGTTTTTCTTTCACTTGTAATAAAATCGACGATCATACTTGTCATGCTTGCCGTCTTGGCAAACATGTTCGTCTTCCTTTTAGCACTTCATCGCATGTCGCATCATACCCGTTGGAGTTAATTCATAGTGATGTGTGGACCTCTCCAGTTGCAAGTAATACGGGCTATCTTTATTATCTTGTTATCCTTGATGATTTTTCGCACTATGTGTGGACCTTCCCGTTGCGGCGAAAGTCCGATGTTATATCCACTCTCACCGCATTTTACTCCTATGTCTTCACGCAGTTTGGACGTCCCATTCATGCGTTGCAAACCGACAACGGGAAGGAGTTTGATAACCTCGCTACCCGCAATCTTCTTACCTCACATGGCACGATCTTTCGTCTCACTTGCCTGTACACTTCGCAACAAAATGGGCGCGTCGAGCGTGTTCTTCGCAATCTTAATGACTGCGTTCGCACGCTCTTTTTTCATGCCAACGTGCCACCACGTTTTTGGCCGGACGCCCTCGCCACCGCATCACTTCTTCTTAACATTCGACCTTGTCGCACTCGCGGGAATTTTGCGCCTCATCACCTCTTGTTCGGCACTCCACCGACTTACGATGAGTTACGCATCTTCGGCTGTCTTTGCTACCCTAGCATCGCTTCCACCACTCCTCACAAGCTTGCTCCTCGCTCCTTGGCTTGCATCTTCATCGGCTATCCACCAAACACCAAAGGCTATCGCTGCTACGATCCTATCTCACATCGCGTGATCACTTCACGACACGTTTACTTTGATGAGAAGGTTTTTCCCTTTCAGCAGGTACCTCCGGTCGTTGCGTCCTCGCCGGTCCCAAGGGGCCCCTCGACGCCTTCCTCTGGTGGTGGCCACTCGTGAGCTGCTCTTGGGCCGCCTCCTGGTTTCGAGGCCACCCCTCGTGTCGTGGGTCGAGTACCTCCCCACACGGCTGTCTCCGCCGGTGCATCATCACCCAGCACCTCGGCCGCGACGGGTTCTTCCTCAGCATCGTCACCCGTCGCTGCGCCGGACCCGCTGCCCCGCCCGCTGACTCGGTCTCGGGCTGGCATTCATCGCCCGAGCATGCGGTATACCAGCGATGACTATCTTCTCGCTGCTTCTACCTCCGCGCCGTCACCTCTCCCATCGTCAGCTCGAGCCGCCCTCCGGGATCCTCATTGGCTCGCTGCGATGCAGGAAGAGTTTGACGCTCTCCAGCGGAACCGCACCTGGCAGCTCGTCCCTCGGCCTCCACACGCCAATGTCATCACTGGCAAATGGGTCTTCCGCCACAAGACTCGTCTGGACGGCACTCTCTAGCGCTACAAGGCTCGTTGGGTGGTTCGTGGCTTCCGCCAGCGTGCCGGCGTTGACTTCACTGAGACGTTTGCGCCCGTGGTTAAGCCGGGCACGATCCGCACTGTCCTTCAGCTTGCGGTCTCTCGTGCCTGGCCTGTGCATCAGATGGATGTCTCCAACGCCTTCCTCCACGGTCATCTTGCCGAACAGGTGTATTGCCAGCAGCCCACAGGCTTCGTCGACGCTACTCATCCAGACTATGTGTGCTTGCTCTCACGGTCCCTTTATGGCCTAAAGCAAGCGCCTCGTTCTTGGTACCAGCGTATCGCCGGTTTTCTTCAGCAGCTTGGGTTCTCCGTCACTCGATCGGATGCCTCGCTGTTTGTCTATCATCATGGCCATGCGACTGCCTACCTGCTACTCTACGTCGACGACATTATCCTGACAGCCTCATCTGTCGAGCTTCTCCAGCAGATTACTACTCAGTTGCGTGATGAGTTTGCTATCAAGGATCTGGGTGCCTTGCACTATTTTCTTGGCATTGAGGTGGTTCGGTGACCAGATGGGTTTTTCCTTCATCAACAAAAGTATGCACATGAGTTGCTTGAGCGTGCCGGCATGCTCAACTGCAAACCAGTTGCTACTCCTGTCGATACGAAGGCCAAGCTCTCTACTCTTGATGGCTCTCCTGCGTCGGATGCTCCGTTTTACCGCTCTATTGTTGGTGCTCTTCAGTACCTGACACTCACCAGACCGGACTTGCAGTATGCAGTTCAGCAGGTGTGCCTTCATATGCACTCCCCGCGTGACTCTCATTGGAACCTGGTGAAGCGGATTTTACGGTATATTCGAGGCACTATGGCTCTCGGATTGACATTGATGGCATCTTCGTCTTTGGATATGGTGGCTTATTCTGATGCTGACTGGGCTGGCTGTCCCGACACGCGCCGCTCCACCTCCGGCTACTGCGTCTACCTCGGTCCCTCCCTCATCTCGTGGTCGTCTAAACGACAACCTACGGTATCGCGCTCAAGCGCGGAGGCTGAGTACCGAGCAGTCGCCAATGCAGTTGCCGAGTGCTCTTGGCTTCGACAGCTGTTACAGGAGTTGCGTCATGACGTCTCCCAGGCTACGGTGGTATATTGTGATAATGTATCCGCCGTCTACCTTTCCGCCAACCCCGTTCATCATCGCCGGATGAAGCACATCGAGCTCGATATTCATTTTGTGCGCGAACAGGTGGCCCTTGGACGCATTCGGGTTCTTCATATTCCGACAGCACAACAGTTCGCAGATGTGATGACTAAGGGATTGCCTACTCCCACCTTTGAGGAGTTCAGGTCCAGTCTCTGTGTCTCTGGCGACGCTTCGACTGTGGGGTGTGTTGAATATATGGTTTGCACGTGTATTTTGTATTCTTGGCCCACCTCTTATTCATTGTATAGATGAGGTTGAGGCCCACCTTGTACATGATATATACGTGTGTTTGCACCCGATCAATACATCGAGAGTTGCATTGCCAAACCCTAGTCTTCTACACTTTCCTTGACGATCTCGATGGCCGTCAACAGAACTACGACCCAGCCCGCGTAGAGAGGAGGTGGAGATGAGGCAGACCGGCGTCCTGCGAAAGGAGTGGACTCATGCGGAGGTCGCCTACTGGGCGCCGGCTATAGCTAGGAGAAAAGGTGGTTCCGTTTTTTTGAATGAGAGAGAACTGGCCATGGACGGCCGTGAGGTGCGTGTAGGCAAGGGATACGTGGGAGATCGAGATGCATTGCTTTTTGTTTTAAAGGAGAGAGACTGTTCACCTCTTAGGGCATCTCCAATGGCTGTAAGATAGCTGTTGGTAAACTTTGCCACCTAAGATATATGATGACATGGCAATAAATAAATGAGGAGAGAGAGTAAAGCTGTATGTAAAATAACCAACAGCTCTTGCACAAGCTCCAAGGCTATGTAGAGAGCAATTGCATTTATTCTCTCTTCTCCTATTGGATAGTATAGATGCAACCATTGGAGTAGTTGTATGATCCTTTGTTGGTTGATGACATGGACAATTTTACCAACAAGACTACATACAAACTATTGGAGATGCTCTTACGGTTGGAAACGTTTGTATTAAATGTATTAATTAATTAATTGGAAACAGCAGAGAGGCTGCTCGGCTCCTACGTTGGAAACTGAACCATTTAGTACTCCATCAGAAGTAGTACTGCATATATGTTTCAGTAGGCAGCTACAGTTAACCCAAAAATAATATTGATGTGGCATGAAGGTCATGTGGATAGTGTGCATGTTGAGAGAATTGGTAGTAGTGGGGATCAACTTCTTAAAAATGTAAGATTTGTGTTTAATTTTGTAACTAGCAAGACAAGGGATTTGACAACCCCTTGCAGTGTTGGGTGCAAGTTTGTGTTTGTTTGTGCGCAGGTGCTGCTCACGTTGCTAGCTTGGGAGACTCGTACTGGATGGATAACCTTGATTCTCTAACTAAGTGAAATACTTTGCTGATGCTTTGCTTCACCCTTCCTCTTTGAAAAATCCCAACAACTCCTACAGGAGTAAGCACTGGTAACCCCCACGGCGGGCACCTTCTGGTGCTCCAGCATGCCACGTGGCACACCCCAGCACCGTCACGTGTGGTGCACATGACGCACCCCACAGAAGCACAAGTCTTTTTTCGTTTTCTACACGCGTTTTTGGTTTTTTGGTTTTTCAGCTTTTGCCTAGCTTTCTATAGGTTTTGATAGATTTTTTTTTTTGCAAAACACACCTGTACTTTCCGAAAAAAAAGGAAAAGCATAGCATGTGCTTCCACGAGAAGCACAGATATAGACTTGCTTCTGTGAGAAGCACAACTTGTGCTTTCATTATAAGTATAGTGTGTGCTTCTAGGAGAAGCCCAGCTTGAACAGGGAAAAACACAACTGTCCTTCCCCGAGAAAAGAGAAAAGCACAGTCTGTGCTTCTACGAGAAGCACAGATAAGCACAGTCTGTACTTCTCCGAAAAAAGGAAAAATCGCAGCTTGTGCTTCCTAAAAGAAAAACTTAGATCCTCTACCAGGCTTCTGGACTTCGTTCTTTTTTCTGTTTTCTTCACTGTTCTTTTTTTCCGGTTGCCAGTCTTTTTTGTTTTAATTTTTTCTGGTTTTTGGTTTTTGGTTTTTTCGTTAAAAAAGGTCGTCGAAATCTATTAACATATGATCTAGTTTCGAAGATCTCGACGCGAGAAATTCAACAGTAAAAACGATTCGGTATTTTGACGCATAGTTTCAGAGATAAAATATTTTAAATAAATGAATTTATGAAGAAAACAAATCCCGGTTGGCGCACATGCAGTGCGTCACTTGTCAGCACCTGAGAAGGTGGGGAGTGACCTTTGCAAGGGGTAACCCTTAAGTAATGATTTCGCTATTCCCCGACCGGTGCGGCGCATGGCGCCAAATCGCGGAGCCCCTCACCCGCCACGCGCGTTTTGAGCCGACCCAGTGCGGCGCAGCGTGCCTATTTTCCTTCGTTCCTTCATTCCTTCTTTCCAGTTTCTCCATTTTCCTTCTTTTATATTTTCCTTTTTAAAATAAATTCAAAATAGATTCTTGAAACTTTGATTTTTTTTCATAAATTTGAAAAAATCTTCACAAATTCAAAAATGTTCATGAATTCAAACAAGTATTTACAAACTTAATTTTTTTCATGAATATGATAAAAATTTGTGAATTTACAAATCGTTTGTGAATTCAAAACAATGTTCACAAACTCAAAAAATGTTCAAAAATTAAAAGAATGATTGTGATTCAAAAATGGCATGTGAACTGAAAAAAGTTCAAGAAATTTTTAAAATGTTCATGAATTCAAAATAATGTTCATGAAGTTCAGAAAATGTTCATAAGTTAGAAAAATGTTCTCAAATTTGAAAAATGTTCATGAATTCAAAAACATGTTCCGAATGCACAAAAAAAAATCATGAATTCAAAAATCTTTCAATAACATGTAAGTTTCAAAAATGTTTAAGACTTTCAAAAAAATGTCCGTGAGTTTGAAAAAATGTTCACAAAATTCAAAAAATGTTCAAGTTTTTTCAAAATTGTTCATGATTTGAAGAAAAAAATTAAAAAAAGCTTGCGGATTTAGAAAAATAAAAAAGTAAAAAGAAAAGGGAAGGCAGAAAAAATAATACGAAAAATGAAAACAAAGGAAAAAAAAAGAAGACAGATAGAAAAAATGCATAATAGTCTAACGGGCTGGCACATTCCCGCGGGCGTGCGGTGCGCGTTTGGCCGCTAACCTCTGACCTGCATGGGGAATAGGACCTGCCCTCCTCATCGCTCACGATGCCAGCAATGCAACTGGCGCTCACTTGCGCGCCCTATTGGCTGGCCCAGCAACGTGAAGCTCGCTCGCTTCCGTTCTCATCCCGCTCGCTGACGCATGCCTCATTCGCATGGGAGACAGTGGTTAACCGGTTCACTAGTTGACTTTTTGGGGAGAAAATGAAACTGGAAAAATCCAAAATTTGGGAAAAAATCAAAATTTCGTAAACAATCATGAAAATTCAAAAAGAATGTGACATTTCAAAAAGTTTGTGAATTGAAAAGAGTTCATAAATTTGAAAATGTTTAGGAATATGGAAAAAATCATGAATTTGATGAAAAGTTCACTAATTTCAAAAAAGCTTCTGAATTTGAAAAAAAAAGATCTTAAAGGTTAAAAATTCATGAATTTGGAAAAAAATCATGAATTTGAAAATGTTCGTGAACTTGAAAAAGTTCACAAATTTGGAAAAAAATGTGTGTTTATAAAATGATCACAAATTTGAAAAATAGTTCATAAATTTGAAAAAATTCACAATTTTTGGAAAGTTTGTGTTTAACAAATGTCGCAAAATTTAAAAAAGTTTGTAAATTAAAAAAATCATGAATTAAAAAGTTATTCACGATTTTCAGAACACTTTGCAAAAGTTAAAAAGAGAAAGTTCATGAAAATTAATATAAAAAGGAACAGGAAAAAGGTAAAGATAAAATGAATAATAAAATGGAAAAGGAAAAGAAGAGAAAATGGTTTGGAAGTTTCAAGAAACTTCGCAAAAAACTGATGGGAAGCTTCGCAAACCGGCCAGCACAAAAACCAGGAATGTTCGATGAGAAGGGTATGCGTCGAAGACAACGAGTTGTGCGGTAAAAAAGAAGAGCAAAAGATGTAAATGGGTCGAGACCAAAAAGGCGCAGGGGGTGTGTGCCAATTGACAAAAAGAACAAAAACCTGCGCTAGATAGGATTCGGCGAAAAGAAGTACTATCCAAAACTGTGTGTCCCTCGCAACCCCACGGGGAGCATTTAAATATCATGAATAATTTGAAAATCAGTTATTTTATGAATTCATTAATATTTTAAAAAAAATGCGAGTACTTTATAAATTCATGTTATTTCATTTTTATGATCATTTTCCAATTTTTTTTTTTACAAATTCAGTTTAAAACGGGGTGTAATATGCGTCGGTCGGGTGATGTTTACAAAATGCCTTGGTAGTCATTGGATGGCGAGCTTTTCAGTCATCCGATCTCCTCTTCATGAGTGTGCGCCAGCCGTTGCAACAAGGCTTGTGTTGCGCTCGATGATTTGCAGCACGAGCCTTGTTGCGGTCCCCGCAAACCATTTTTTTATTTTCAAACAAGGCCTATGTTGCGACTACAACTTGTCCTATGTTGTCATTAACAACATATCCTTCGTTGTTGTTTACAACACAAGCCATTATGCAGAAGTGCACCGCGGCCTCCGTTACAAACATCACACATGTTTCAAACACATAGCCCGGTTGCAGACCATTGCAACAACACGTATATTTCAGAAACATAGCCCTAGTTGCAGATCATTGCAATAACATTCATGTTTCAAAAACATAGCCTCTGTTGCAAAAGCACGCCGAAGGGGTATGATCGTTTCAGAAACATAGCCCGTGTCGCAGAAGCGCGTCGGAGGAGATATGGATGGTATGCGAGCCCCCACTTGGACACGTGTCGTGCAGGGAAGGAGGCAGACGCGGCTATTGCGATCCGTCGGGTAATGCTAACCGTTTCCGATTTAAAACTATTGTTCTTTGTGAAATAAAAATTTCTACATACAACTTTGGATAAACCTGGGACATGGGCTTAGGCTATTTAGCTCCCACAGTCACCTGGGATTTAGGCCGGCCCAGCACATCGTGCATGAATTGCTCGCTATCTAGCTCTCAGTTGCTCCAAAAAAAAAGTTGTGGCTTATAGTCCGGTACAGGCTCCTATAGGTGCAGACGTTTTTTTTAATATACTTGTAACTTTATTCATACTCATAGCCATTACAGGTACAATGTTTTGAATCTACAATCCAAGAAATTGGAAAGTAACTTTTACAAATAAAATTACAATGAAACATTTTGGAGATATCTTCTTTGTGGTATCAATCCTTGCAAGATGAAATATTGTCAAGGCTTCAATAAAGAGACAACAATTGGATCGGAGCAGCGATATTGCCGCTCGTTTACCCACATAAACTTGATTACCGATAAATATTTCTAAAAAGATGGAAAGCCATGAACGGTGAATGTACGAGTGTAGGCCATCGAACTTCAAGATCTTCACCATGGTGTCTAGAGAATATTTCAACTCCACAAAGAATCAACCAACAAAAGCAACATGGCCGATGACTCTATTTTATACGCATTGTTAGAGCTTATTTGTTGCATCTCCACATATCATGTCCCATTGAACTAAGTACATGTCCATTATTGTGATTGCACCTTTTTACTCTTTTCATTGTGAGAATTGCATAGTTTATGTTTTTATTTAGTTTTCATTAGTTTCCTTTGTTTTGTTGTGTCCACGGGTGTTTTCAAGCAACCTAAGACCAAGTACGATGAAAAGGCCAAAGATAGGTTCAATATGTAGGACTCCCGGGCACCAAACTTAGGCATTTGAATGTCAAAAATGACATTTTATATTCAATACCACATGTGCATCGGCGTCTCTCACGTGATTGCAACGAGCCCAATAACGTCAAAATCGAAGTTCGTATTCAAAAGTACGTCCCATATACCGAAGGAGACCAGAGCGTTCGATGGACCTCAATACGATCGGAGCCGGTCGTACCACACCTAGAAAAGCCTGAAAACAGCTCAGATCTGATGGGATTCTTCAGGGATTTCGTCCCCGTTTGTTCCTACGACTTCTTTGGCCATCAAGGTACGTTTTGGGAATGGATTTGCACATTTGTAGGAGCAATTTAACTCAATTTAGTCTACGTAAACATACGTACCGGGACGATAGTTAGCAACTATATTAGTTAGGAACTAGATTACATATATTTGGTGGCCAAAATGCACCGCATTACATATACTTTATGACTTAGAATGTTGTTAAGCGACATTTTCAAAATATTTAGTGACACTTTTCAGCATTACTACTACTACGTAGACTAGTTTGTCGCCGGTGCCTTTTAGTCGTCCTCCTACTCATCCTAGTCGTCCTCCTCCTTCTTCTCCTTGTCTGAATTGAGGTCGTCGAGATAGGCGTAGAAGTCGGAGTCAGAGCAGCAAGCGACGACCGCAAGTTGTGCCGCCTCCTCCTCGCCGGTCCAAGCCGTGCAGAAGCGCTCGAGTATGCGCTCCTCCGCGCGGAGGCGTGTATCTACTTTGAGCTCGGAGAGTCACATCCACGACCGTGATTGGGTCCTCGAGATCTAGCTCGGGCTCCTCGACAGTGAGTGGGGCGGCGTCGATGGGAACGGCCTCGTTGACAGGGATGATGGCGCTTGAGGCGCCAGATCCAGGCCGCCCGTCGTGCCCACCGCCACGGGAGGAGGATGTGCCTGCTGCAGTGGCAAGAGTTCGCCCCGCGGTTGCACGACGTCTACGTAGAGAGTTTCCGCTCCACCACCAAGTTAAACCAATAGGTTGCGTTCTAGCACGACGACATTGTTCCTGAGAGTTAAGGACATGTGAAGGAAGGAGGGGGAGGCGGCGACTAGGCCTTGGGTGATGGGGACGCGTAACAGTCGGGCTTTTATAGTCAAGGACTGATGCCACGTGGCAGCCATCTAAACGGCCACCTCGGGAATCGGAGTGAGCGGCCGCGCCATTAATGGGCGGGTGGTTGGTGGTCACGCCGATGATTAATTGAAAAACATGAAGGTGCATGTACGGGCGGTGTGTTGTTTCAAACCCGACCATGGCACGAGAAGAAAAAAAGCTGGAACTTTCTTTGGAGCGAGCTCCAGCCCTCCACAGTCACCAATTACGGAGGTTGCGAGCTTGTTTATGAAGCTAGCTCCATAGATTATGACGATCAGGAGTCATATGGCGACTCTACCAAAGTGTCGTTTAAAGCTGAAATCATCATGATATAACGACCATAATTTTTTTACTTGGTTGGCCATGCAAAATAGAGTTTGGACTGCTGACCGCTTGGCCAAGCGGGGATAGCCTAATTGCGGGCTTTGCCCACTCTGTAAGCGCGTGCAAGAATCCATCGATCACATCCTCTTCAAATGATGGTACACTACTAGACTTTGGGGAATGATCAAAGATTGGCTCCAACTCGAGAACATCAATACATCCACTTGGCACTTGTCGTGTTCGACCGAGCAGTGGTGGATAGGGCTTTCTGACTCTACCATTCCGAATAGGAAGGTCATGGCTACGCTCTCCATGCTCATCTATTGGACAATCTGGAATGAAAACACTCGCATCTTCAACTCAAGAGTGCCCCGCCAACGGTTCTACTTGCTAACATCAAGATTGAGGCCCAAACTTGGGTCACCACGGGTGCAAAGAAATTAGGATCCATCATGACGCGAGAGTAGACCTTCTGTATTGGTGCTGTATCACGACGGGTGATGTAACATATACTTTATATTTTTTCCTCTCTTAATTAATAAATGAGGCAAAAAAATTGCCTCCTTTCAGAAAAAAAAAAACCATCTTCGCAACCGGGCTAACATGGCGACTCAAGCAAAAATTACTCTAAGTGCTCTTCTCTTTTGCGATTTATTATTCCGTGATCAAGTAGTACGTGCATGGTCTCACCAACGTGCACCGCGTCTTTTTCTCATCTCTCACCTACAAAAATAGGATGGACCCGTTCATGCCTTCTCCGTGAGGTGAGCTCGGCACCGGATCTTGAAAATTGACTAGCACGAGCGTGAGCATTCACATCTTTCTCTTCAACCTTTTCTTCATTACCTATTCGTCACGCGAAAACACCAGCTTATGCTCGACCATTTCGTTGACACTGACAGAGTATCTCTGCTGACTGCGCACACCCTTCTTCCCAACGACGAGAAATTCAGACGCAAAGGAAAGGTTTGGTGCTCTGATCATTGCCGTCAGAAGCTGCTCCTGCTTTGCAATGCACCGACCCACATTGTGCACCAGGACATCCCGTGTTATGGCTTCCTGGCAGAGTTCAGCGCCATGAGTGCTAGCTGCTCTGCATGCATCAGAAGAACATCTATCTGTTTTCAGCAAGCCTTCTCTGCTGAGTTCATCTGTAGCTCATACCCTCATTACCCTCATCGTGTTGCAACGATCGACTTGGCGCGACTTCTGGTCGTCGGCTTAGAGTTCATAAGGTTTGCAACGATCTACACCAGTTTGGTGGGATGATACGTTCAGCGTCAACGATTTTTCAATCAGCGGTTGGTGTTGATCAGTGAGCACATCATTTGAAGATTTCCAAACACTCTGTGTATGCATGGCACGGTAGGTGGCGCTCGTGCAAATGATGCGATGTAGCACTATAATAACAGCCCCCGTTGCAAAAGCTTACTCTTTCAAATCTTATGTGGTTGGTTGGTGCGTGCTGCTCGTGTTCCCGCCAGCGCCAGGTTACAAGTCCTGCTCCGGGGAGTCGCTGGCGCCTCGCCTACTTGGCAGGCTGTAGCAGTTGCTGGTCCACGATAACGATCCGGCGATCAGATGACGACCGGTGCAGCGTGATCCGCCCATGGATCGAGGTCAGCATCTCGAATTGAAATTGACAACACTGAACTGAAGAAAAAAGGGGCAGAGATGCGTCATGCAGTCGGTGAACGTCGTCGGCTATCCAAGAACCAAGATGATAATAATCCACCGCTCTCGTTTGGGTATTCCTGCATCGCATAGCATAGTGTGTTTAGAAAGAAGACCATGTGCCAGCATCGTTGTTGCTAGATCCAAACAGCAAAGGCCAAACAGAGGCAACTGAAGCGGCCGCCAAAAGCATGATCCGAGCCGGCGAAGAATATCCACACAAGTGCACACCAATGTCGCGCCGCAACTGAGTTCGCTAGAAACCGAAAGAGATGGTTAAGTTAGTCTCCTGTCGACGATAGGGCAGCCAATGTTACACCATGTCACTGCCGGAACGCAGAGCAAAGTTGTCAAAATGAAAACAGCGATGGTCAAGTTAATCTCCTGTTGACGATAGAGTAAGATAAAATACAAACGATTAGACTTTACCAACTAAATCTAGTCAAAAGTGGTTTGGTTTGGCGCCTGAAAAGCCGCAGCTTCTCGTGCGCGGATAGACTATCGTCCTTCCTACTACCTGCTGAGTTCGTTGCCTCTGAATCCTAATGTTAATCATTAGGGCCCTTCCCTGCCTGTCCCATTCTCATGACGCAGTCTCTTCACCAGCAGTACTAATCTCTCTACCCTTCCACCGATGAACATCCAAGTTTTGTTTTCCGAGAGGAGATGAGAACATCCATGTCCAATTTACTACTCAGATAGGAACTAGAGTTAATTGCTGAAGAGACTTAGAAATATGAAGTCGGTACTAACTAACCGCCAAGAAATGACTTACCAAAGTCTCACCGGTAACGCACAAATCATGCAACCCTGTCCCCGAATAATGAAATCAGGCGAAAGACGGAAGACTGGGAGCAATTAAGCACAACTTGGAACTCTTTTTGTTAATAAGAAAAGACAAGTTGGGAATTCTGGTGTACATGCAGTGCTGTGGTTAGGTGGTGAGGCTATGCTTCAAGCAACACGTTGATGGGTTAATGTATTGTACTCCTACTAATTAATCTCGATTAGCAAATTCGATTGTTCTTCCCTGCGAGTTGACTATACATGCCTTGAAGTGAACTGCTCCCCAAGTCCGGCCATCTATACACACGGTGATGGTGCATGTATCCCTTCACTCCTGTGATGCATTGTCTCACATGAGTAGAAACCAATGCTTGTCTCTTAGCTTAGGTAAACCACACCATGGCATCAGGTCATATCTACATATCTAACACCCAAAAAAACGGGCGGGAAATAGGGAAGGTAGAAATGAGAAACACAAGTCTAGCAATCAAGCAAGAGGATATATAACAGAAGAAAAAAACAGTGGATCATGCTGGCAAAGAGCATTGTTCAAGGAGCACCAGTACTAAATTCGGGAACGAAGAGCGGATTATACTCTACTGGCGTCCGGGCGTGCAGAACCCAAACACTGACAAAACCTGCACTGCAGCTGCGCCCACACGTACGTGCGTGCGTGCACACGCAAAACGGCCGGCAGAGACAAGATCGACGGAGCTAGCTGGCGTGCCGGTCCGTCGATCCATCCATCTCATCTCACGAAGAACCATCCAAGGCGAGTTGGCACTTGGCGCTAGCCTGGCTTGGCCCCAGGGCCGGCCCTGTGTTTCGGGAGGCCCTAGGCGAACTCGACCACATTGGCCCCTATGTCCAAAGACAATATATATGCATGCGCGTGCGTGATATATATATAATAATTGTACAGTGCCACATCATTAGTTTGAGATTTGACTATAATAATTGTTGTACAATGCCAAAATACGACAGAAATACTAAAAAGATAGAAAAATGAAACTAACATGACATGATTATCTCAAATAAGAACCAAATTCGACTCACGACTCACATATGTATATACATCGGATGATTGGAACCCTAGACATGTACACCAAATGACAAAAAATTAGGATGATTGAATACATTATACATACTGTCAAAGATTGAAATATTGAATTAGAAAGATTGGATCAGGAACATGGTACAGGGAGTCATGGATGGATACGTACTATGGACGGTGGTGCGCTGCGCTCACCGGCTCATGGCTCACATACGTATAACGTATTCGTATTGCTGCCTTGCCGGATGCTGGATGGCCGGGCTGCGGCGGCTGGCCTGGACTGCCGCGCGGCGGCCGCGCGCGCAACGGCGACCACCAGCAGCGGGCGAGGCACTCAGCGACGGGAGGACGAACGACGAAGAGTCGAAGACGATCCGACGAGCGAGCCGCCCAGCGAGATCTTCGATTGATTTGTTTCACACAAGCGAAACGAGCGGTCGTGCCGTGCGTCGGTGTGTGTGACGTTTCGCTAATCGCTAGTTCGCTACCTGCTATCAGATGGGCCTCATTTTTTCCCTCTCGTAATTTTTCTTACCTATTTTTGTTGGGCTATACTATATATGTGTACTACATCATGGCCCCCCTCCGGCCTGGGCCCTGGGCCGTCGCCCCGCCGGCCATACACCAGGGCCGGCCCTGCTTGGCCCGTTCCGGCCCGTCCCGTCCCTGCTACGACGGACGAGATAATGCCAACAATTGGTGCGAGGGGGAAGGAAACGGACAGGGGCGAGGGAGCTGTTTTTTTTTTTTTTTGAGGGAGCTGTTCTTCTCCGTGGACGTGGACGGGATGATGGCTGGGCGAACCGGGCGTCACGGGCTCGCGCTCCCGTGACTCCTGGGCTCCTGTCTGCCCTGCCCCGCCCTGTCACCGCGCTAATCCTCCGTGCTGAACCGAATTATTTAGCTTTGGAAGCTACGTAGGATTTGGTTGTATGTGCCGGATCGGTGCGTGGGCGTGACGTCTCGCGTGTGTCACCTCGCTGCTGCACGATGGCGCGTCTCTACCGTGGACACGCCCGGTCGACTTCGAAGCTGAGAATACAGAGGTTCCTTTCAGTGGGAGAAGAGAGAGAGCTCTCGTGTAACCTTGTCCAGAAAGAGTGCTCATTTTATTTCGAGAAAACAGGACGCGCTAGGAACAGGATGGGATGATCCGTGCGGTCAGCGTGAACTTGGACCGCTACTTGGGTGAAAACAACATGGATCGAGTACTACATGGCAACAATTATGATTTTATCGTATGCATCGTCGAGTAAATTTCACCTTTTATATTGGGAAAAACACTTGCAAAGTTGCAATCACCCGGCCGATACAAGCGTGTGCGTCGACCATCTCCTGCGCACGCTTGATCGAATATGAAGCCCTTGTCGACAATGTTTGCCCCCCGCGTGCTACACACACGACAGTGCTCTGCCGTTTTGTGCACAATCCTATTGTTCTAACCATCCATGCATGGGACAAAATGAAGCAGAACCAATGGATGAAGCATCCGTCCATTAAGGCCCTATACAACTCAAGACTGGACTGCACGGGTGCTTAGAAAGGGGGGGAGAAGCAAACTTTTGCTCCGGTGCCATACGGTGCTTGGAAGAAGTAACTGCTCCCAAAAAGTCACGGGTGCTTCACCCCGGTGCCTCCATCAGCAAAAGAAAAACAACAACAACGCCCCATGCATGTGAGCATGCAGCAGAGCTTCACGTGAGCAGCTGACCAACTCTTACAAAAGGGACATCAAAGTTGCTAGGATCCGAATATTTTATGTCTACTTTATGCTGAAGATGTCTTGGCAGTTCCCCATTCATCTAGATCCCTGTAGATGACTTTCCATTGTGGACGTAGAACTGACAACGTAAGTAAAAGTCAGTATGCTGCATTCACTGTATAGAAGAAGAGAGGAAATACATGTGCCATGTATCAAAAAAAATCATCTAATTGCTGCGAAAAAAAGTTTGTTAATTAGTTACCTGTTGACCGATGATGCATCCCACACGCTCAGGAGTGGAATAGACCATTGCATGTGATGCCTGCCATGAGAAGAGTCACCCTCCTCTCCGAAGTAAAATATCAATATTGACAAGCTGCAAGGGAAAGGACTTTTTCAAGTTAATACTGGCCACATGACTTGCTACATGCAACAGTGAGAAGCGGTCAGATATTTTTACATGCAACATGCGAAGAAGTTGTGTTGGTTCAGACTCTTTATATATAGGCTACTTCTCATAGTTTTTTGTGCAGTCGCTCTCATTGCAAAAGATCATGGATTCTCATATCCCCTACATGGATTTGATGAATGATGAGTCAACTGCATATGAGTTTGACTATGGAGGGAATTACAGTAATTTAGGTGTTGGAGGGGGTGGAGATGAACGGGAGGGCAACAACGACGAAGAAAGGGGTAGCAAGAGACTACCATGGACTGAAGAGGATAACATACGATTGGTAACTATTTGCTTTGTCTTGTCTAGTATCTTTATGTTAACTTGTCCATTACAATTATTTATAATGTAGTGCATTGAACATGTAGATTAGTGCTTGGTTAAACAACTCTGTCGATTCAATCGATGGAAATGCCAAGAAAGGTGAAGTTTATTGGAAAGATGTAGCCAAAGAGTACAACAACAATAGTGCTGCAGATCGGAGGAGGAAGGCCGCCAACTGCAAAGACCATTGGGGAAAGATGAACCGCAAGATCGTCCTGTTCAACGGCATATGGTGTAGGCTCAAGGAAGTGTACGTGAGTGGTCAATCTGATGACCAACTCATGAATAAAGCTCATGACATGTACAAGTCCGAGCAGAAGCAATGTTTCACATTGGCAAATATGTGGAGAGAGCTACGACAACACCCAAAGTGGACAAGGATATATGCAGAGGAGAAAACGGGCACACCTGATGATGATGTAGAACATGAGATTCAAGAAGAAACAAGGCCACCAGGGAGAAATATTGCAAAAGACAAAAGATATGGAAAAGGTAAAGGGTCATCTGAATTTTCTTCAAGTCTTTCTCATGATGACATTCAGTTGTACCATGATACAAATGTCCTACGAGCCTCCACACAAGAGAAGATGCACGATGCCCAGCTTCAGGTCTACAAGGATAAACGTGCTGCAGCCAAAGCACGGGAGAGGACAACAATAATAAGCAAAGAACAGGCGAGTATGGAGAAGTACATGGAACTGTTGATGGCCAACACAGCAACATAACAACCGTGGTGGTTGAGATACTAGTTGTCAACACTCTATAAATAGCATGGCATTTAACCAGTGTATGCCTAACCCACTTTCATCCAAGAAAATGGATCATGAAGGTGCAATTGCCAACGGAATCATACACTTACAATGGACTGAAGAAGAAGACCTACGACTGGTAAGAGGTTGTTTTCACTATCTACAATGGTTGGTTTTCTATTATTGTTCTTACTATAGTATGTTAAACATGCAGATCTGTGCGTGGTTGAACAACTCAATTCATGATGCCAATGAAAATTTAGAGGATTTGTGGAACCAAATCGCCGACGATTTCAATGAAAATAGTCTTCATGAACGACGGCGGCAACCAATCCAATGCAAGCGACACTGGTTTAAGCTGAATCATAGACTTGTCCTATTTCATAGTAAGTGGTGTACGGTGAGAGATATGTACATTAATAATAGATCTAGCGATGAATTAGTGTCTAGAGCACTTGATCTGTACAAGTCACAAACAAACAAGTCCTTCAAGGATCTGAACTCATGGAGTGTGCTAGGGAATGAGCCCCACTGGAACTGGATCCACTTCCCAGTGAGAAGACAATGATGCACAATTTGATATCTTTCTAGGCAATTGTAGGTTCAAATAAAGTTGAATCAGTAGGTCAGTTAATGGTACCATGTTTTGTTTATTTCTTTTGGATAAGTGTACTTCTAGTGACAGCTCGTTTCAGCGGACATAGATGTTTTCTTTTTGCCAAGTGATAGATGAGATAAGCAAAATCACCCAATTCTTGTATCTACATGTCCGAATAAATCAGATCAACTAATCAGTTATACATGAACTAAAGTTATGCAGCATATGACAGGAGAACTAGGTACAAGCAGGCAGGGAAAACTATATAATCTAAAACACATTGGAAAACAACGCAGCAAGGGAAGCTTTCCCCATGTGGTAGATGCACAAATCGAGCTAGTAGCTGAAAACATATCACCAAATCGACCTCGCTCCAGCAGAGCTCCGGCCACGCACTTCTCGTGCAGCAGAAGAAAATCAGTGTCCATGGAAGGATAACTGCACACGGGGAGGGAGGGGATGGAGGAAATATTACCTAAATAGTTGCTTGTCTCCTCCCTCCCAAGTCAACTCGCCTCCTCAAGCAACTCAGGGACGGATCCCCTTCCTCGGCTGCTCACTCCTGACCCCGCCTGACTCCTCTGTACGCCGCTCAATACCGTCGGCATGGCGGTCAAGCCGACCACGGCGAGCTAGATGCGGCCGGTCGGCGTGCAAGATTCCCAGGGCGCCGACGAAGAAGGCACCGCGCGGCTCAAAGATGCGGCCGGTCGGCGTGCAAGACTCCCCGGCCGCCGGCGAAGCAGGCACCGCGCAGCTCAAGGATGCGACCGGTCGGCGTGCAAGACTCCCCGGCCGCAGCTCAAGAAAGAAGCCGCGCCATGGGGAGAGGGCGCCGCCGTGCTTCAGGCGCCGCGCTGTTGAGGAGAAGCCGCCGGCGAGGTCCGCAGCGGGTCGTCGTGGGCGTGCGCAGCGGGTCGTCGTGAGCACCCTCGTTGGCTAATTTGGGGATTTGATTCAGCTCGGGAAAGGATGGGGATAGTAGCTAGGTAGGTGAGTGAGCTGAGAGTGAGTGTTTTTTTTTTTGCTTCTGTCGATGGGCAAGCACCCCTGCATTGGAGACAACAGGTGCCAGTGACGGTGCTACGTGCACGTCAAAGCAGCGTAGGCACCCGGTGCGAAGCATCCTGCGTTGCGAAGCAACAAAAATTCTGAGACGCAACCCAGCTAGCACCTTGTCCAGGCACCCACCATTGTACAAGGCCTAATCGGCCAGTGAGTATCGGCTGCATAGTATTTTCAATTATTTCTCTTGGTCCGAAAAGGTAGATTTTATCATGACAACATGGTAGTTGAATGGGTAGACAACTCAGAAGCATGTTACCATGTTGTGGCGCCGTTGATATGCTGGAGGCAAGGTGGACATTGCGCGCGGCAGAGGAGGAGATCGTAAGTTTTGCTTCTTCTTGCTTAACTTGTTGATTGATTCATTTATTCATTTAATGTTGCTCTACACCTTGTGTAGCCCGCACGCGCTGCTGTGATGTACCACAAGATGGAGGGACGTCCATTTATGCACATGCACTGTTGGATGAAACTGAAGGGGCAATATGTGTGGGACGACAGGATCCGTTAATCTCGTTGAATTTGAACTATTGTTGTACTAGACTTATTTGCATGCAATGTATGGATGATTTGTGCTATTTTCTATCCGAACTTTGATGAAAATCCGCCATGTTTGCACGAATTTCTCCCGGTTAGTTGAAACCCGGCTTGAAATGTATGCAGGCAGCGTTGGATGGCCGGCTCCCGCATCCGTATCCGTGGACCGGTCCACCTTGTCCGCGAATGGATGCCGGAGCAAATTTGCGGGTCAGCGTTGGAGATGCCCTAATGCTAGACCTACGAGATGTTTTCTATGGTTCATTAGCATGGAAGATTATGATTGAAGTTAGGAGAAGGGGGGGGGGGGGGGGGGGGCACCCGGTGAAATCCAGGGGGTGGGGGAATTAGTTGGAAGGTTGTGTAAATCTTTTATAAACCACCCATATGGTTAGGATTATCGTGCGAGAAAGTGTGCAGTATTTAAAAAAATATATAACCATGAACTAATCAAAAACAAGCAAGTATGCGTTTATCTTATACAAAATTGGTTCATACTTCCTTTTTGTTATTTGTTATGTGGTATTGTTATGGAGAATCGTATTGAAAATGTTGCGTTTGAGTACGTGAAGAAGTAACAAGGAACCGCTTTATACTTTGAAACAAAGTCAGTATTAGTTTCTAGATACATTTTTCTACGGTCTTCAAAATGGAAACAACAGCAAAGACCGGATTGTGAACCAACCTCCAGTATAATCTCAATTTGCAGAAGTCAGACCAACAATAACAGTCAACCGTTTTACAATAATCTCGAAGATCTCTTCTGGAAGCACGTCGGAGCCTTCGGTACATGCATGCATCGATATATAGCTATAATAATGTTACTTCCAATTCACGTTGAGTACGTCCCAACCAAGCGTGTTGGTTTCAGAAAACAAAACGGTCCCGATTAAGCGTGTCAATGCAGACGTCCAAGTTGCAAATTTCTTAAAACTGTGACTGCACCGCAGCGGCAGAATCCCATGAATTGTGCGACGTGCTTCAAACCTGGCTTTGCCTTTATTTGTTTTCTAGTATCTTGATTTCGTTGACTCTACATGGATGGAATCGGCACTTCTTGGCGGGAATGCAACTGGTTTTTGATTTTATGATATCCTTTGGTATTTCACGCTGATTAGATTAGCATGTGATGGTTTACTAATGGCGGTCCGGTACCCGATCTTGATCCTGTTCCTGGTTAATCATTCTGGAGGGGAAACGAAATCGTACAGTCTGGCGTACAATCATTCTGTGCCCCCATTATGTACGTACGCAATAATTCCAAGAAAAAAACGTACACGACGAGCATTCAACGATTATTTTACTACAAACAACCAGCTGATGCTCGATGACGGATCGGAGTAATTAAGCCATTCCGTGGTCCTCAAACGGATCATCGTCTCCAGGATTACCGTCGAGTGTGTCTCGAATGTCTTCTTTTTATACTCTGATCATAGCCTAATTGAACAGGTTAGGTAAAGTTATACCGGTCGATTAGGCCTAGATGCATGGGGGGAAGTTTACGTTCGAATCTCTGACTCTTGGGCTCATACACACCTTGACACGGTCGGGTCATGCATCCACTGACGGCTAGGCTTGTGAAACCATGCGACCGGACTCATTTTTTATCGCAATGCCGCCACAATGCAAATACGTACCAGAAACTACTTACCAGTTTACCACATGTGCATCTCCTGCGATTAAACATACGTCAAGATAACCACATGCATATAACAGGAAAGACATCAACGAGCAGCAATCTTAGTATATGGTAAATTTGGCCGAATTCCGCCGCATGTGTGAAATTATAGCTGAAAACACCTGTGCAGTGCAGCAAACTGACACGGCGAGAACACAGTCTCCTATCTGTGGTCAAGAATTCTGTTTGTCTTTGCCGCCGGTAAGCCGGAGGAAAAACGGTTAATTATTTAGGCCTCAAAATGGTGAACGATCACAGGAAGTGACGCTTGTACGCGACCAGCTATGGTCAGACTGATTTACCTGCACATCAGCATACTCCTCGGAAAACCCGGTAGTTTTTGGAAATTTTCTTCATTTCTTGTACCAAGGTTTGACCCGTCATTTTTGTAATAAGTTAATAATTGGACGTACGCCTAGTTCAACTGCATGACTAAGCCAGCATACAGCACCGGGAATTCATGGTCATCCTGGATTATGGGATTAGCATCCATCCATGACCAGGTATACCCTAAATGTTCTGTTCTTTGTTTACTGTTTTTTTTCTTTTTCTTTTCTTCATTGGACTACCAAGGAGGCTAGCTAATTCTATCTCAATTTGCATGGAAAATGGCTACATATTATGTTAGGGCTCGGATCTGGACATGCGGACAACAATAGATGAAAAATCAAAGGAAAAAACATAACAACTATATTAAATCTGAAACCTCATGTAGCATCACCTCGATGTAATTTTTGTTACTATGTTTGAGGTGTTTCGTACTTCCGGTGAACCTTTATAACATATCTGGATCTTCTTTGCAACAAAATAATTTATCACACACTTACAACTAACATAAACTGGCAGTGAGTTCACTAATCCCACAACATTTCTACTAGAACACATTGGCGCGTGTAACAGTGAGTTAGTAAGCCACGCCCCTACAACTTCACTTGTCAAAAGGTGGTTCTCAAACATTCCCTGACAGAAAAATATGTTTTTTTCCTGAAAAATCAAAATGACACCTAGATTTTTTGCACCTTCCCATTTTATTGACTGGTTGAGTTTGAACGTGCTAATTAACCAAGGTCAGGTTAGAACATATGACACAGATTTCATCTTCTGAGTTGATCGGCACGGCGGTTTGGCTTGGAACCGCCTTACTTAGAATTTGGACCAAGTATTACACAAATTGACATTTCACATAAGTCATGCATCTAGCCGTGTGCACTTTCAAGCTAGGGCCAAGGCCGAAAGTTAACTTCCATTATGTACAAAACTTAAATATATCTCAAATTATTGATAAATTTTGGTTTACTTTTAGCACCTAAACCTAAATGTAGTGTACGAATAGTTTATTCTTCAAGTCGAGCATGCCCGTCGCTAGATAACCAAATAAAGCCCACCGCCAACTTTATCTGGTTACCATCGCAAAAAATAAATATTTGGTTACATTGGATTTGGAAAACATGGTATTTTTTTCTCCAAGTTAATTCAAGTTAGCGTTTGAAATGTTAATAGAATTACGAATGCATGGTCTTACTGTTGGGGAACGCAGCAGAAAACAAAAATTTCCGACCTACGCACCAGCCCAGGACCACTATGGAGACTGCATACAAGGTTTGATCTTTTTCGTTACCGACTCGTAGCACAGCGGAAGTAGAGTCGATGACGATCGGCGGTGCAGATCCCCGCAGCTAGGATTTATAACCTCCCAACCGCGAGGATGTATACCCTCATCCGCCCCTCAGACAGCCCTCCGGGAGGCGGTCGGACAGTCCCCCGGACGGTGTCACGGACAGCCCTTCGGGAGGACCATCGAAACTCGGACAGTCACCCGGAGAGCCCTTCGGGAGGACCCTCGAAACTCGGACAGTCACTCGGACAGCCCTTCGGGAGGCACTCTCGAACTAAGACCGAAACTACGATCTCTCTCCAGAGTTGCACACATACGGTGTCATCTATCCGGCAGGGCTTCGCCGTCCAGAACTAGTTCCCACCGGAACCCAGACAGCCTTTCGGCTCTACGAAACTATTTCGCTGGGCGGGAGAGAGAAAGCCAGATCATGCATGGCACTTGTATGTGAGAAGGAATGAGTTTGGGCAGCCCCCTCCACATCTATTTATAGGAGAAGGAGGGGTGGAGGGGCTGAAATTTCAGCCACATCCATCCATGTCATCTCCAAGATATTTTGGAGCAAAAGCCCAAAAAGGTGGCTTTCCAAAAAGTAACCCAAAAAGCACTTTCACTATTCACGACGACATTTTTCAGCGTCCGTTCGAACTGAAAATATTTATGTGGGCTTAGAACATTTCCAGTACCCACTAAAATAATTTTCAATGCGATCCGGAACAATTCTGGATTAGTGATTTTCATTTGCAAAAAGCATCCGAAGCGGTTCCGGCAGCTCCGGAACATTTCCGGTTTTTCTTCCGGAAAATTCCCAGAAGTTTCCAGAATGATTCTGGCACCCTCCAAGAATTATCAGGCATGTGCCGAAACCAATTTGACTTAATGGTATCCCCTGAAACAACTTTTCAGTTTTACCGAAACTGTTCCGGTGTTCTCTCTGCGGAACTTTTCCGCTGTCCGAAACTTTTCGGTGTCCGAAACTTTTTCGGTGATTTTCTCTCAGACTCCCTGTCTAGTATTCAGCAGATAGATGACCCTTAAGTGTGTGACCCTATAGGTTCGGTGAAGTATAGACTGTTGGGGAACGTTGAATGGGAAACAAAAATTTTCCTACGCACACACAAGATCTATCCATGGTGATGAGCATCTACGAGAGGGAGAGTGAATCTACATACCCTTGTAGATCGCTAAGCGGAAGCGTTTAAGAAACGCGGTTGATGTAGTCGAACGTCTCCGCGATCCAAATCGCAAGTCGTCCCTCGATCCGATCACGAACTAGCGCCGAACGGACGGCACCTCCGCGTTCAACACACGTACGGCTTGATGACGCCTTCACCTCCTCGATCCAGCGAGCGATGGTGAAGTAGTGGTTGAGTTCCAGCAGCACGACGGCGTGGTGATGGTGGTGAGGAACAATCTCTGCAGGGCTTCGCCAAGCACTACGGAGATTATGACGGAGGAACTAGAGGGCTAGGGTTGCCGGCACACGGCTTGGGAAATCCTGATGTATCACGTGTGCTAGCCCTGCCCCTCTATTTATATGTTGAGCCTTGGGGTCTAAACTTGGAGTAAAAGTCTCTTCCAAGTCGGTTTTGCCCGCACAAGGTCGGTTTGGCCCGCAGGAAAAGAGTCCAACTCGGATCCCTGCCGAACCGTGCACAGCCGCGCACAAGCGGTAGTACCGCTTCACACACGCGGTAGTACCGCTCGGGCGGTAGTACCGCTTCACACAAGCGGTAGTACCGCTTACGCGGCAGCAAAACTACTTTTGCACTTTCCAATACCTCGTGGGCTTTTATCCCTTGGCCCATATAAAGTGTTGCTGCACCCGAACACTTCGGTAAACATCCGGAACCCCTTCCGGTGAACTTCGGAACTCTTCCGGAGATCAAAACACTATTATCACATATATCAATCTTTTACCTCCGGACTATTCCGGAGATCCTCGTCATGTCCGGGATCTTATCCGGGACTCCGAACAACCTTCGGTCACCAACATAATAACTCAACTATACTAATCGTCACCAAACGTTAAGTGTGTAGACCCTGCGGGTTCGAGAACTATGTAGACATGACCGAGACACCTCTACGGCCAATAACCAATAGCGGGACCTGGATGCCCATATTGGCTCCTACATATTCTACGAAGATCTTTTATCGGTCGAACCTCTATGTCAAGGATTCAGTTAATCCCGTATGCTGTTCCCTTTGTTCTTCGGTATGTTACTTGCCCGAGATTCGATCGTCGGTATCACTATACCTAGTTCAATCTCGTTACCGGCAAGTCTCTTTACTCGTTCCGTAATACAAGATCTCGTGGCTAACACTTTAGTCACATTGCTTGCAAGGCTCATTGTGATGTTGTATTACCGAGTGGGCCCTGAGATACCTCTCCGTCATACGGAGTAACAAATCCCAGTCTTGATCCATGCCTACCCAACAGACACCCTTGGAGATACCTGTAGAGCACCTTTATAGTCACCCAGTTACGTTGCGACGTTTGATACACACAAGGTATTCCTCCGGTGTCAGTGAGTTGCATGATCTCATGGTCAAAGGAACAGATACTTGACATGCAGAAAACAATAGCAATAAACTGACACGATCAAATGCTACGTTTACAGTTTGGGTCTTGTCCATCACATCATTCTCCTAATGATGTGATCCCGTTATCAAATGACATCTCATGTCAATGGCTAGGAAACCTTAACCATCTTTGATCAACGAGCTAGTTAACTAGAGGCTTACTAGGGACACAGTGTTGTCTATGTACCCACACATGTATTTGAGTTTCCAATCAATACAATTATAGCATGGATAATAAACGATTATCATGAACAAGGAAATATAATAATAACCAATTTATTATTGCCTCTAGGGCATATTTCCAACAGTCTCCCACTTGCACTAGAGTCAATAATCTAGTTCACATCACTATGTGATTTACATTGTAATGAATCGAACACCCATGCAGTTCTGGTGTTGTTCATGTTTAGTCCTTGGAAGAGGTTTAGTCATCGGATCTGCAACATTTAGATCCGTGTGTACTTTGCAAATATTTATGTCGTCCTCCTTGATGTAATCGCGGATGGAATTGAAACGTCGCTTTATGTGTCTGGTCCTCTTGTGAAATCTTGGTTCCTTGGCTAGAGCAATGGCACCAGTATTATCACAAAACAGAGTCATTGGGTTAAGTGCACTTGGCACTACTCCAAGATCTGTCATGAACTCCTTCATCCAGACACCTTCCTTCGCCGCCTCCGAGGCAGCGATGTACTCCGCTTCGCATGTAGAATCTGCTACCACGCTTTGCTTGGAACTGCACCAGCTGACCGCACCCCCATTAAGAATAAATACGTATCCGGTTTGCGACTTAGAGTCATCCGGATCAGTGTCAAAGCTTGCATCGACGTAACCCTTTACGACGAGCTCTTGATCACCTCCATAAACGAGAAACATGTCCTTAGTCCTTTTCAGGTACTTCAGGATATTCTTGACCGCCGTCAAGTGTTCCATTCCTGGATCACTTTGAAACCTTCCGACCATACTTATGGCAAGGCTGACATCGGGTCTTGTGCACAGCATTGCATACATGATAGAGCCTATGGCCGAAGCATAGGGGATGACACTCATCTTTTCTTTATCTTCTGCAGTCACTGGGCATTGAGTCTTACTCAACTTCACACCTTGCAATACAGGCAAGAACCCCTTCTTGGACTGATCCATTTTGAACTTCTTCAAAACTTTGTCAAGGTATGTGCTTTGTGAAAGTCCTATTAAGCGTCTTGATCTATCTCTATAGATCTTGATGCCTAATATGAAAGCAGCTTCTCCTAGGTCCTTCATTGAAAAACTCTTGTTCAAATATTCCTTTACGCTTTCCAGCATTTCTATATTGTTTCCAATCAGTAATATGTCATCCACATATAATATTAGAAACGCTATAGAGCTCCCACTCACTTTCTTGTAAATACAAGCTTCTCCGTAAACTTGTATAAACTCGAACGCTTTGATCACCTCATCAAAACGAAGATTCCAACTCCGAGATGCCTGCACCAGTCCATAAATAGATCGCTGGAGTTTGCAAATTTTGTCAGCATTCTCTGGATCGACAAAACCTTCTGGTTGCATCATATACAACTCTTCCTTAAGGTAACCGTTAAGGAACGCTGTTTTGACATCCATCTGCCAAATTTCATAATCGAAAAAGGCAGCTATTGCTAACATGATTCTGACGGACTTAAGCATCGCTACGGGTGAGAAGGTCTCATCGTAGTCAACTCCTTGAACTTGTGAAAAACCCTTTGCCACAAGTCGAGCTTTATAGACGGTGACATTACCGTCCGCGTCCGTCTTCCTCTTAAAGATCCATTTGTTCTGAATGGCCTTACGCCCTTCAGGTAATACTTCCAAAGTCCATACTTTGTTTTCATACATGGATCCCATCTCGGATTTCATGGCCTCTAACCACTTCTCGGAATCCGGGCCCATCATCGCTTCTCCATAGCTCGTAGGTTCATCGTTGTTTAACAACATGACCTCTAAGACAGGGTTGCCGTACCACTCAGGAGCAGTACGCGTCCTTGTCGACCTACGAGGTTCGATAGCAACTTGATCCAAAGCTTCATGATCATCATCATTAACTTCCTCTTCAGCTAATGTAGGCTCCACAGAAACAACTTTCTGCGCTGCGCTACTCTCAGGTTGAAGTAAAGGTTCAACAACCTCATCAAGTTCTATCTTCCTCCCACTCAATTCTTTCGAGAGAAACTCTTTCTCAAGAAATGTTCCGTTTTTAGCGACAAACACTTTGCCTTCGGATCTGAGGTAGAAGGTATACCCAACTGTCTCTTTTGGATATCCTATGAAGACGCATTTCTCCGCTTTGGGTTCCAGCTTTTCAGGCTGAAGCTTTTTGACATAAGCATCACATCCCCAAACTTTAAGAAACGACAGCTTTGGCTTCTTGCCAAACCAAAGTTCATATGGCGTCGTCTCAACGGATTTCGATGGTGCCCTATTTAAAGTGAATGCAGCTGTCTCTAATGCATAACCCCAAAACGATAGTGGCAAATCGGCAAGAGACATCATAGATCGCACCATATCTAATAAGGTTCGATTACGACGTTCGGACACACCATTACGCTGTGGTGTTCCAGGCGGTGTCAATTGTGAAACAATTCCACACTGTCTTAAGTGACTGCCAAACTCATAACTCAGATATTCTCCTCCTCGATCAGATCGTAGGAATTTAATCTTCTTGTTACGATGATTCTCAACTTCACTCTGAAATTGTTTGAACTTTTCAAATGTTTCAGACTTGTGTTTCATTAAGTAAATATACCCATATCTACTTAAGTCATCAGTGAAGGTGAGAAAGTAACGATAACCACCGCGCGCCTCAATACTCATCGGACCACACACATCAGTATGTATGATTTCCAATAAGTCACTTGCCCGTTCCATTGTTCCAGAGAACGGCGTTTTAGTCATCTTGCCCATGAGGCATGGCTCACATGTGTCAAGTGATTCAAAATCAAGTGACTCCAAAAGTCCATCAGTATGGAGCTTCCTCATGCGTTTTACGCCAATATGACCTAAACGGCAGTGCCACAAGAAAGTGGTATTATCATTATCAATTCTACATCTTTTGGCATCAATGTTATGAACATGTGTATCATTACTATCGAGATTAAATAAGAATAAACCCCTCACATTGGGTGCATGACCATAAAAGATATTACTCATATAAATAGAACAACCATTATTCTCTAATTTAAATGAGTAACCGTCTCGCAATAAACAAGATCCAGATATAATGTTCATGCTTAACGCAGGCACCAAATAACACTTATTTAGGTTCATCACTAATCCCGACGGTAATCGAAGAGCGAGCGTGCCGACGGCGATCACATCAACCTTGGAACCATTTCCCACGCGCATCGTCACTTCGTCCTTTGCCAGCCTCCGTCTATTCCGCAGTTCCTATTTTGAGTTGCAAATATGAGCAACCGCACCGGTATCAAATACCCAGGCACTACAACGAGAGTTGGTAAGGTACACATCAATAACATGTATATCATATATACCTTGTTTGTTGTTGGCCGCCTTCTTGTCAGCCAAATACTTGGGGCAATTCCGCTTCCAGTGTCCAGTTCCCTTGCAATGAAAACACACAGTTTCTGGTTTGGGTCCAGCCTTGGGTTTCTTCACGAGAGGAGCAACTGCTTTGCCACTCTTCTTGGAGTTACCCTTCTTACCCTTGCCATTTTTCTTGAAACTAGTGGTTTTATTGACCATCAACACTTGATGCTCCTTCTGAATTTCAGACTCAGCGGCTTTCAGCATCGCAAACAGCTCGGCGACTGACTTGTTCATCCCGTGCATGTTATAGTTCAACACGAAGCTCTTGTAGCTAGGTGGCAATGATTGAAGAACTCTGTCAGTGATAGCCTCTGGCGGAAGGGGCATCCCTAACTCAGCCAGACGGGTGGAGTACCCAGACATTCTGAGCACGTGATCACTGATAGACCCGTTCTCCTCCATCTTGCAAGCATAGAACTTATCGGAGATCTCATATCTCTCGATCCGGGCATTCTTCTGAAAGATAAACTTCAATTCCTGGAACATCTCATATGCTCCATGACGTTCAAAACGTCTTTGAAGTCCCGGTTCTAAGCCATACAACATTGCACATTGAACTATTGAGTAATCATCAGAACGAGCCTGCCAGGCGTTCACAACGTCTAGAGACTCAACTGGAGCAGGTGGATCACCAAGCGGTGCATCAAGGACATAAGCCTTCTGGGAAGCCGTAAGGATAATCCTTAGATTACGGGCCCAGTCCACAAAGTTACTTCCATCATCTTTCAACTTAGCTTTCTCTAGGAACGCATTAAAATTCAGGGGTGCTACTGCGCGAGCCATGATCTACAACATAAATATTGCAAAGACAACTTAGACTATTGTTCTTAGATAATGAGTTTAGTTAATCATATTTTAAAAAACTCCCACTCAAATTGACATCCCTCCGGTCATTCGAGTGTAACATGATCCAAATCCACCAACTCAAGTCCGATCATCACGTGAGTTGAGGTGGTTTCAATGGTGAACATCTTCATGTTGATCATATCTACTATATGACTCATGTTCGACCTTTCGGTCTCTTGTGTTCCGAGGCCATGTCTGTACATGCTAGGCTCGTCAAGTTTAACCCGAGTGTTCCGCACGTGTAACATGGCTTACACCCGTTGTATGCGAACGTAGAGTCTATCACACCCGATCATCACGGCGTGTCTCGAAACGACGAACTTTCGCAACGGTGCACACTTGGGGAGAACACAATTTTATCTTGAAATTTAAGTGAGAGATCACCTTATAATGCTACCGTCGTCCTAAGCAAAATAAGATGCATAAAAGGATTAACATCACATGCAAATCATAAGTGACATGATATGGCCATGAACTTGTGCTTTTGATCTCCATCTCCAAAGCACCGGCATGATCTCCATCGTCACCGGCATGACACCATGATCTCCATCATCTTGATCTCCATCAACGTGTCGCCATAAGGTTGTCGCGCCGACTGTTGCTTCCACGACTATTGCTAACGTTTAGCGATAAAGTAAAGCATTACATAGCGCTTAATGATTGACACGCAGGTCATACAATAATTAAAGACAACTCTATGGCTCCTGCCAGTTGCCGTACTCATCGACATGCAAGTCGTGATATTCTATACAACACATGATCATCTCATACATCACATATATCTCATCATGTAATTGGCCATATCATATCACATCATACCCTGCAAAAACAAGTTAGACGTCCTCTAATTGTTGTTGCAAATTTTACGTGGCTGCTACGGGTTTGCAAGAACCGTTCTTACCTACGCAAAACAACAACGTGGTGTAGTGATTGCTTTTTGATCTTCTAAAAGAACCCTCTTCATTGAAATCGATTCAACTAAAGTGAGAGAGACAGACACCCGCTAGCCATCTTTATGCAACGAAGTTACATGTCAGTTGAAGGAACCTGTCTCGCGTAAGTGTACGCGTAATGTCGGTCCGGGCCGCTTCATCTCACAGTACCGCCGAATCAAATATCAACTAGTAACGGCAAGCAATATGTATACATCCACGCCCACAACTCGTTTGTGTTCTACTCGAGATCTCATCTACGCATAGACCTAGCTCATGATGCCACTGTTGGGGAACGTTGCATGGGAAACAAAAATTTTCCTACGCACACACAAGATCTATCCATGGTGATGAGCATCTACGAGAGGGAGAGTGAATCTACATACCCTTGTAGATCGCTAAGCGGAAGCGTTTAAGAAACGCGGTTGATGTAGTCGAACGTCTCCGCGATCCAAATCGCAAGTCGTCCCTCGATCCGATCACGAACTAGCGCCGAACGGACGGCACCTCCGCGTTCAACACACGTACGGCTTGATGACGCCTTCACCTCCTCGATCCAGCGAGCGATGGTGAAGTAGTGGTTGAGTTCCAGCAGCACGACGGCGTGGTGATGGTGGTGAGGAACAATCTCTGCAGGGCTTCGCCAAGCACTACGGAGATTATGACGGAGGAACTAGAGGGCTAGGGTTGCCGGCACACGGCTTGGGAAATCCTGATGTATCACGTGTGCTAGCCCTGCCCCTCTATTTATATGTTGAGCCTTGGGGTCTAAACTTGGAGTAAAAGTCTCTTCCAAGTCGGTTTTGCCCGCACAAGGTCGGTTTGGCCCGCAGGAAAAGAGTCCAACTCGGATCCCTGCCGAACCGTGCACAGCCGCGCACAAGCGGTAGTACCGCTTCACACACGCGGTAGTACCGCTCGGGCGGTAGTACCGCTTCACACAAGCGGTAGTACCGCTTACGCGGCAGCAAAACTACTTTTGCACTTTCCAATACCTCGTGGGCTTTTATCCCTTGGCCCATATAAAGTGTTGCTGCACCCGAACACTTCGGTAAACATCCGGAACCCCTTCCGGTGAACTTCGGAACTCTTCCGGAGATCAAAACACTATTATCACATATATCAATCTTTTACCTCCGGACTATTCCGGAGATCCTCGTCATGTCCGGGATCTTATCCGGGACTCCGAACAACCTTCGGTCACCAACATAATAACTCAACTATACTAATCGTCACCAAACGTTAAGTGTGTAGACCCTGCGGGTTCGAGAACTATGTAGACATGACCGAGACACCTCTACGGCCAATAACCAATAGCGGGACCTGGATGCCCATATTGGCTCCTACATATTCTACGAAGATCTTTTATCGGTCGAACCTCTATGTCAAGGATTCAGTTAATCCCGTATGCTGTTCCCTTTGTTCTTCGGTATGTTACTTGCCCGAGATTCGATCGTCGGTATCACTATACCTAGTTCAATCTCGTTACCGGCAAGTCTCTTTACTCGTTCCGTAATACAAGATCTCGTGGCTAACACTTTAGTCACATTGCTTGCAAGGCTCATTGTGATGTTGTATTACCGAGTGGGCCCTGAGATACCTCTCCGTCATACGGAGTAACAAATCCCAGTCTTGATCCATGCCTACCCAACAGACACCCTCGGAGATACCTGTAGAGCACCTTTATAGTCACCCAGTTACGTTGCGACGTTTGATACACACAAGGTATTCCTCCGGTGTCAGTGAGTTGCATGATCTCATGGTCAAAGGAACAGATACTTGACATGCAGAAAACAATAGCAATAAACTGACACGATCAAATGCTACGTTTACAGTTTGGGTCTTGTCCATCACATCATTCTCCTAATGATGTGATCCCGTTATCAAATGACATCTCATGTCAATGGCTAGGAAACCTTAACCATCTTTGATCAACGAGCTAGTTAACTAGAGGCTTACTAGGGACACAGTGTTGTCTATGTACCCACACATGTATTTGAGTTTCCAATCAATACAATTATAGCATGGATAATAAACGATTATCATGAACAAGGAAATATAATAATAACCAATTTATTATTGCCTCTAGGGCATATTTCCAACATAGACATGACCCGGAACCCCTTCCGATCAATGATCAACATCGGAGCCGTGGACACCCATATTGACCCCTATACCCACACGAATAAATATTCGAGTGAACCTCCAGTTGCCGTGTGCTATTCCTGTTGCTTCGCGATATGTTACAAATACCCGAGGTGAGACATGTTGGCATCCCCGTGGATCAACAACTTGTCCACTATGCCAGTTACCTCGTTACCGGTATTGTTCTCTTTTCTCGTTCCCGTGTTCCGGCATCCCTGTGATCAAATCACAAAGTGTCTGGCCAGACGATGATGGATACCGTAACACCGAGAGGGCCCAGAGATATCTCTCCACCGTCGGAGGAGCAAATCCCAATCTTGAGCTATCAAGTTACTTGACACACTTTTTCATGAACCCGTAAGCCGCCGTAATAGCCACCCATTTACGGATGACGTTTAACAAACCCCAAAGTTCATGAAGCAAGCATGAAGAAACTCGATACTCTCATGGTCTAAGGAATCATGCAAACGTTAACCATCTCTGTGTTATTAACCATTAACTTATGACGAATGAATCTCATAGCATAACATCAATTCGGGTCGATTCAACACAAATGTTCTTCTAACATTGTGCCCTCAAAATTGCCGGCATAGCCATGCCCATGATCAGGAAAACAGGATCATCATGCAATACTTGAGCCAGTCTTAGAGGCCAGACTAGGAATACATTTTACCGTTTATTATTCCACACGTGCATATGAGTCTTCCTCCGAGCCTCGTGGTTATTGCAGACTCGAGAACCATAGCAGTTATAGCATGGAACATAAACCTAATTATGAACAGGGAGATAATCAATAACATTTATTATTGCCTCTAGGGCATATCTCCTACACTTACATCATTCACCTACAACGAGATTGCAAGATCAAATGTTACATTATGACACAATCTTAGATAAAAGGTGAATAAAGCATGCCATCATCATTAGTAACGTAGTGGAGCACATCGGTTGTATCCAGTGCTAACACCTAACATGCCTCTTCTTGCGTTACTCAACATACAAATGAATCGAGAATATTATTGCATTCAGAATTTATTATAATTTAAAATGGGACATTTTTTAGACGATTCACAATGTGATTTACTCAAAAGGAAAACATAACGAAGATATATTAAAACTAAGAATTCCCATATCACCGGTCTGGCTCTACAGTTATATGGCACCAACACGCATAGACATGTGTGTCCCCTTAGTTACCGCACACTTACAACTGACATAAAACCGAATTATTATTTTTTAGAAAAGGAGGATTACCCCCGGCCTCTGCATCTGGGCGATGCATGCAGCCATTTTATTAATTATTCACAAAAACCTTATAAAGTAGTACATCAAGTAGTCTGAAGCCACCATCTTAGCAACATCTGTCGCTACTCCTATCCACTTGATGCAGGGGTGCCGATAGTCCGAGCCTAATACCAAACAGACATCGCATCAAAGCCTAACATCTAAAGCCGGAGGCCCCAACCAAGCCACATACCGGGTTTGGGGCACAAACCGGTCCGACGCACTCTCATGTGTCGTCGCCACTGTCTTCCACTAATCCATCTTCAGAGCAGATACAAACGCACCGACCTTGCCAGGCCTCTCTGCCATCGACGCCACCATGACGCCAGATATCATCCTCCTCCTGCGCGAGTCCATCTCCGCGCATCGGACGCCGAGTCTCCACTGCGCCACGCCGCCGAGATCCGCCGCCATCAATGTGCAAGATTAAGCACCGCTCCACCAAAGAAGCCGTCCACTGGTCCCTCGAGCCCGTGTACACCTCCAAAAATGACACCCCCAAGGGGGAAACGACACCAGAGCGGCGCCGTCATCCGATCTACTGATTTAGGGTTTCTCCCGGAGGTAGCAGAGAGTGGACTTGAACTTCTCCACGGCGATGCCTTCAAGAAGGGAACGATGCAGACAGCGCCGCCACCGCTGGCCTTGGCAGCTAGCCGATAGCAGGTTTTCACCCAAATCTGTTCAAAGAGCCTCCATCAAGCATCTCGTGCACGGACCGCCGCCATCTCTGCCAGGGACTGGACGAAAGGGATCCAGGCCGCCGCTGCCTGACCGGGCACCACCATGGTGCCAACAGCCGGCGCCGTCAGGCCCACCACGCTCGCATGTAGATGCACACCAGAACCGCCGGCCCGCCCAAGCCCATCTGGGCAAGGCGAGACCCGCGATCCCAGCCGTCGCCATAGAGGCGCCTCCGCCGCGGGAAGGTCGCGCCTCCGCTATCGCCGCTGTCACGCACGCCGCCGGGATCCCTCTGCTCCTTGCTGCCGGATCTCCGCCGTACCATGCGCCGCCGCCGCCAGGAGATCTCGCCACCACTGCGCGAGGGAGAAGGCCCCGCCGCCGCCATCACAGGCCAGGCTTCGCCGGCTGGACCTCAGGCGGCGGCAGGAGGGAGGAGACGAGGCCTAGGGCCGGCGGCGCGATCGCCCCCCGTGTCGCCTAGGGTTGGCGACACGGGGGTGGGAGAGACGCGGTGCCAAGAGGTATGCCCGAAATTTTCATACATAAAACCAAAATAAATTCACTAATCTATCAAGAGATTTCGCCGATACATGGCTGCAAGGTTACAGTGAGTCGGTGAGCCGTGCCTCCACAGTACAACTCAACTGATCAAAGTGTGCTTCTCAAAATGTCTCCAGAATTTTTTTGCACATTTGGCATTTTGTTGCACCGACATGCCGATTAATCGAGGCTGGTTTGGACATCTAAGAGGACTTATCTTGGGAGTCAATCTACCCGCAAAACAATAAGATCTACATGACAGTAAGGTTGATCTCATACCACCTTACCCAAAATTTGGACGAAATCTTTTGCAGTTTGACATAGGTCTCAGTTTAGTTGTGTGCTTGGCATATTGCTGTTTGATGTTAACACTTACTTCAGCGTACTGAAAGCTAATTCTGTTGAACTCCGTGAGCTTTATTTGGTTAACCGAGGTTGACTTGGAAACCATGGTACCAAGATTTTTCTTCTGGTTGACTTAACTTGCGTTTGAAAAGCTAATGGCAATCTCAATGCGTGCTTTTACATCATAGGCTGCAAATAAGATCGTGCCCCATCAAAATTTACACTATGACACAATCTCGAAATAAAAAATAAGCAGATCATCATTAGCACCGCAGTGGAGCTCATGAGTAGTATCCACTGCTATAACACCCAACTTGCCTTCATCCTTTTTGCGTCAATCAGCGCACACACGAATCACGCATATTGCGTTAGTGATGTGTTACTATTCACATTGTGACATAAAGAAAGAAAAAAGTAGTGCGATCCATTCATAATTTGCATACTTAAAAGAAAAAAGTAGTGTGATCCAAAAACCGCACGGAAAAGTTTCATGCTGAAAAAGATTATAAATAAAGAGAAGCGTACAAAAAGGAATACGAAATTTCAACACTATTATATGTTAACGTATTTATAATAATTAGACAATGGGAACGCCTACAAACTAGAGGAGCGTCGGAACACTGTATCTTCCTTTTTAATCGTAAGTATAGCAACAGTAGCCAACAGAGCGGAGATCCATTTGAGTATTTGACCCCGAGAGAGCCTCCGAGCACCTTATAACTCCCAGTTCTGTTTGCCTCTCGCTCGCTCCTCCAACCCCACCTACGGTAACGGGTAACCAACCCCCCCGTCCCAGCTCCTCGCTAATCATCATTTTACGCCCCCAGCGCGCGCTCCCGGGCGTCCACCCGCTTCGCACGGAGCTAAGCTAGCCAGCCAGCCAGACAAGGCAAGGCTCGAGGCGCGGCGGTGGCATGGGGAACGCTCTGGCCGGTAAGCGGCGCGTGGCCAAGGTGATGACGGTGGACGGCGCCACGTTCCGGTACAAGACTCCCGCGGCGGCCGGCGCGGCGCTGCGCGGCCACCCGGGCCACCAGCTGCTCGAGTCCGAGGAGGTGCGGCGGCTCGGCGTCCGCGCCCGCCCGCTCGACCGCGACGCCGCGCTCAAGCCGGGGAAGCTCTACTTCCTCGTGCAGCTCCCGCGCGGCGGCGCCGGCGGGCGCGGCGACGAGGAGGACCTGCGCGCGCCGCACAAGACGTGGTCCGGCGCGCTCCACGTGGGCGCCAGGGAGCGGCTGGAGAGCCTGATGCTCTCGCGCCGCACCGTGTCGGACGTGGCGTCCCTGATGCCCTCCGCCGCCAGGGCGGCCGGAGGCTTCGGCAGCGAGTCGGCGGCCCGGTCTTCGTCCGTGGAGGCCGGCGCGGACGGCGCCGTGCGGCTGCGGATGCGGCTGCCCAAGGCGGAGGTGGCGCGGCTGATGAAGGAGAGCAAGGACCCCGCCGAGGCCGCCGAGCGGATCATGCAGCTCTGCGTCGCCAGGGACCAGGGGGGCGCCGCCGCCGCGCCGGCCAAGCCCGCCGCGCTGCCGGTCTCCGCGCTGTGCACCAACAAGACGGCCATGAAGAAAGAGGTGAGCGCCTTCCCACCCCGCCCCCGGCCATGACCGTGACCTTCCGTGCGCGGACACGACTTGCCATGTTGCATTTCCGTCCAAGCTCGTTGAAACGATAATTTGGCACCACGCGACCCTCCTCCGCGATCGCCTCCGGCCCGATTAGGCTTAGCCGACAAGGACGTCCCATACACAGATCACCAGCTCGCCGATTCTGCTCTGCTCCTCCCGCAACAAACAGCAGGCCGTAATGGGACGACAAGACGAGCAGCAATGCTGCCATGGCTCTGTCCAGATCCCCATTTTATCATCAACAAGAGGAGAAAGAGTATCGCCAACGGAATGGATCGGATGCTCCTCCGTAGATCTTTCTTTGCCTGTTCGGGCGGTGAATGATCCGTGGCAACTTGGCGCGCAGCCTCGTTGTGGGAGTGCGGTACGTGTGGTTTTTGCCCGCCCCCACCTTTGGCACGTCCTTTTGACCTCCCCCCGTCCCGCATCATTCACCGGCCCGTACTACTACGTGGGCGTTCCACTTCGCTTTGTTGGTTGGTTGCCCGCCCCGATAAGCTCGGCTCCATCGTTCACGTGGTGCAGCACTGCCGCCCGCTGCGCGCAACAGCTGGTGAAGCTTCTCCTACCCTACTCTGTCCATCCCATCATTCACCCGGAGAGCATCTGCATCTCGCGGCCACTCTCCCATCCACCCCTAGCGTAACAGCGCACGGCACGTGTCCTGGCGACCACGTGAGCTCGGTGTTAGGGGTAGGAAGTGGCTGCCTTCTGCATGGTTAACTTGACTCCAACCCTAGCTAGATCGGAAGGAATCGTCGAGGGCCAGGTCAAGTCAATTCCGGGTTTAATTGGCAGCGGTTGGTGATGTGGTTAGCTAGCCAGCTTAGGCCGCGCCACGTCAAGCGGGCGGGGACGTGATAGTCGCGTCGTGCATGTGCCGAAAAGATTCTGGGTACAGAGTGGTACTGTGCTGTGACACCGCCACCCAGACGCCCCGTGCTGTAGCTGATTCGAATCGCTCTACGTGTCGCGGTTTCAGTGTAGGTGTTTGCTTCCGATGACAAAATCATAAGCTTGTAGTTTGTCCCATCCCTCGTCTCGACGTCTTGGCTGAGCCTGACGTACTGGTAGTACTAGTTTAGTCCTGATGAGCCAACTTAACTTAGCATCCTCGCGTACGAACATAGGTCGTTAGTGTTTAATTAGTCCTGACAAAGTGATTGATTATCACCAGCCATCGCTTTTGCCTTTTGGTACAGGATCGACAAACTGAGTTCTTGGTACTGTATAGAGTGCCTCACAATGCTGACAGACGGTTCGTGAATGAATATATAGCTGATTCGAATCACTCTACGTGTCACGGTTTCAGTGCAGGGGTTTGCTCCCGGTGACATTTTCTGCAAAATCATGGGTTTGTAGTTTGTCCCATCCCTCGTCTCGACGCCTTTGACACAGCCTAACGTACTGCTAGTAGTTTAGTCCTGATGACCAAACCTATTAACTTAGTACTCCCTCCGTCCCAAAATAAGTATTTTGGGACCGAGGGAGTAGTAATTATCGCGTACGAACGTAGGCCGTTATTGTTTAATTAGTCCTGGCAAAGTGATTAATTATCACCAGCCATTGCTTTTGCCTTTTGGTACAGGATCCACAAAGTGAGTTCTTCGTACTGTATATAGTGCCTCACAGTTCACAATGCTTCCCTTTCAAGCAAACCGCCGGATTGTCAAACCTTTGCTAAAAGAAAAGCGTACCATGTCACGAGAAAGAATCCATGGCAAAAATGAACATCTTTATTCCGAGGCCCCAGAAATTCATAGTGCAAATTGTATGTGTGTGAATCTCACATCATCTTGCTCTTTTTGTTGCAGAAGCGGACGAGGTTCATGGCCGTGCCAGACGAGATCATCGGATGACGAAACGGGACAGGGTGCTTCATGGCATTCTTGTCTCTCTGCTGCTCTGTGTTTATTTTTGGCGGAATTGCTGGGTTTGGAACGTGAGAAGCTGCCGAGAAATGTTGGCTTCCTATCCTATCTCCCCAGCAAATTCTGGACTAGGAATGGTGCCCATGAAGCAACGACCTTTCTCTTCCTCCCTGCCTTCCTCTTATATATTGTAGCACTAGCATAGTTAACGAGAAAGAACTCAAAAATAATAATCACTGTACTTAGCTAGATCGTGTAAATATTCCCGCTGCTTAATCTAATGACTGCGTGGCCATCCGTCGTCTCTTGCCGTCTCTTTTCATCCACGGTTAATCTTTCCTCGATCTGTATTTTTTTTTGTGGCTGTCGCTGCCACGATTTTGACCGGTGATTTCTCGCGAGATGAACGGTGACGTAGTTTCATGAGCCGTCCGCCGCCTACGACCGTGGGGATGTGAACGGGAGCCACGAGGTCGGCTGCGCCCGGCGTTTACCCGGCGCCGTTTTCCGCCGCCGCCGGTGTCGTCGCCTCTGCTTTTTGATCGATGATCTTAATCGAAAGTGAACCGCGTCCGTCGGCGGTCGGCGTCGCTTCATCGGTGGGCTGGAAAACTTTCGGATAAGAGGGTGATTAGCTTGTCGCTTTGTCTGTGTACTTAATCATGCCGTGTAGATGTTCCGCCGCCTAATCGGTGCCCGCCTGCCACCAGTCATGTGAACCTGTGTACAACAGGGACGTACGTTCATGATTATCACTAGTATCTTCTTTTTGCGCCTACAACACACTACAGGCCTGAGAATGGGAAGCACAAGGCCTGGCGTTTAGAGCATCTCCACTCGCCCCCCACCCCCCACCCCCCCCCCCCCCCCCCCCCCCAACAGGCCCCCCAGAGCGCGCGCCGGTAGCGAAAAATCGGTCCAGTCGCGCCCCCAGGTCGTTGTTTATCGCCGGTTTGGGCCGAAATAACAACCGGCGAACCCGAGCCGAACCCAGCGCACCGGGGGGCGCCTGGGGGCGCCGGCTGAAGTGAAAAGGCGCGTGGGGCCGCGCTGTCGGCGACAACAGGCATATTCCTGCCGTTTTTACCCACCTTTTCCCTCAATTTTCCTCATTGCTTCCCCTTCTCCTCCGCCGTTCCCGCCATTCTCCGGGCGCCATGCCGCCGAAGAAATATGTGGCTCCTCGCGCCGCCGCCGATTCCACCCAGCCGAAGCAGAGGAAGGCGAGGGCGCCGATGGCAAGGCCAGCGGGCTTGTCGAACGCCGAGTGGAGGGCGGATGTTCAGCGCCGGGAGGCGGTCACCACCGACCGGCGGAACAGGCTCATCACCAAGAGGGCCAGGGACGCGGCGGCAGAGCAGGGAGAGACGTCTCGCGCGGGAGGGATGATGAACCTTCCGCCCGGCCACTGCGCACAAGCCGCGTGGGGGAGCCAGCCGAGAGTCGCGTCGCCGGCCAACTTCTCGCCGCCCCCGCCGCAATGGGGGTATGCCCCCTCGCCTGGCTACTCTGACGGCGACGCGCATGGCGGTTTCAACCCCAACATCACCTTCCCGCATGGCGCGCCGCCGCGTGCCTCCCCCTCCGGCCTGAACCCCGACCAGCGCACTCCCTCCCCCGCGTTCACCGCCGGCCTCAACACCCAGTACAGCTACTCGCCGCCGGCATACTCATCCTCGCCTGCGCCGCCTCTGCGCTGGGGCGCCCTACCCTTTGCACACGGCTCGGCGGCACAGTTCAGCAACACCGACGCCACCGACGCCAACATGGACGAGATCATCACGAGCGGCTCGGTCGCCGCCGCTTCCTGCCCCGGGTTCCACGCACAAGACGAAACGATGGACACCGCCGTCGACATGGACGACGAGCTCGACGACGCCGAGGAGGAGGTGGAGGAGGAAGAACAGGCGGAGGAGGAGGCGGAGCCGGCGCCGGCGGCGAAAGGGAGAAAGAAGAAGCAGGCGGCCAATGCCAGGCCGGGCGAGCCTCGCGTCAAGTGGACGTCCAAGGAAGACGAGTGCCTCGCCGAAGCATGGAAGACCGTCAGCATCGACCCGATCACCGGCTCGAATCAGAACGCCGACACGTACTGGGGAAGGATCAAGACGGCGTTCGATGAGCGCAAGTTGGTCGACCCCTACTTCGCCACCATCCACATGGAGCGCGGCGACAAGGCCATGGCGAACCATTGGGTGATCATCCAGGCATGGGATCGTAGAGGACGTCGCGGCTCTCCCGGAAAGCGGCGCCAACATCGAGGGGCAGGTATGTCCAGCCGCCGGTTCAGTTCTTTCGCCGTGTACTTCGCCGACACTTGTTCTTCGGCTGTGCAGATGGTTCAGATGTTCAACATGTATCGCCAGGACAACAGCGACCAAGAGTTCAAGTTCCTTCACGTGTTCTCTAGGATCGAGTCGTGCGAGAAGTGGAGGGAGGTCCGGCTCACCCTCGCCAAGGCCAAGGAGACGTACAAGCCGGACGCGCCTGCCCCGGGGGCGGCGGATGGGCGCCCTGATGGCAACAAAAGAGCCAAGGCGGCGAGGGACGCGGCACCTGCTGCCGAACGGCTGCAATCATCGATCGAGCAGTGCATCGCCGACGCCAAGAACAGCGCCGCAAAGAGGGAGAAGAAATCCGACGCGCGGTGGTCGGCGTTGATGACGAAGCAGGACGTGAAGCTCGACCTTCTCAGGACCAACGTCGCCGCGAAGAAGAGGAACACCGACCTGGCGTTCTTGATGGGGGCAGACATGTCGACGATGGACGAGCAGGTCAAGGCGTGGTACCTGGCGGAGCGCGGCCTCATCTTGAACCAGATGCCCGGGTCGGCGTCGACCACCGCCCCTACGCCCACGCTGACACCAACGCCGACGCCCAGCCCGAGCGATGAAGCTGTGCCGACGCCGACTACCAGCCCGAGCACAGAAGCCACGCCGACGCCGAGCACCCCTGCGCCCACGCCGACCCCGGCCAGTCCCACGCCAGAGGAGCCCGCCATTTGATGCGTTCCTTGTCTATGCTTCCTTCCTTTTGATCGCCGAACTTTCGGGTATGTTTGATCGCCGAAGTGTGGCATGGTGATCGCCGAAATTGTGCCGTTTTTTGGTAGCGGGAAAGACAAGTTTGATTTTTTGGGCGTTTGGGGGCCGAAACCTGGGGGCGCGGCTGGGAACTCGATCGCCCCCAGGGCGAAAAACCCGCCGGCGCAAACGCCAAAACGCATTCGCCGGGTGCGCTGGGGGGGGGGGGGCGAACGAGTGGAGATGCTCTTAGCCGGCACCGTTTTCCGCCGCTCGACGCCGTATCGAAATCTTGTTCGAAGGTGACTGCTGCGTCGGCGTCGCTTCATCAGTGGGCGAAAATATTCCACATAAGAGGACGAGTGGCTTGTCGCTTTGCCACGCGCAGTTTTTTTTATAGAAAATGAGCCCCTACATCTGGGGATGCATGCATCCATTTTATTAATTATTCATAAAGATCTTACAAATTAATACATCAGTAAGCCTGAAGCAACCATCTTGGTAACCCCTGTCGCTACTCCTATCCCCTTGATGAAGGGGTGCCGAATGTCCGAGCCGAATACCAAACAAACATTGCACCAAAGCCTAACATCTAAAGCCGGATGCCCCAGCCAAGCCACAATGCCGGGACTGGGTCACACACCGGTCCGGCGCACTCTCAGAGGCCGCCGCCACCATCTTCCACCGATCCATCTCCACAGCAGGTACTGAAGCACCAACCTTGTCGGGCCTGCCGTCGACGCCACCACGGCGTCAGACAACACCACCATCCTGCACGTATCCATCCACACGCGCCCGTCGCTGAAACTCCGCAGCGCCATGCCGTCGGGATCCGCCGTCGGCCTTGCGGTAGATGTGACACCGCTCCTCCTCTTGTCCCCTCCGGCCAACACTTGCTCCAAAACGATGCCCCCAGGAGGGAGAGCGACACTAAGAGTGCCGTCATCGTCCGATCCGGGAGACCCAGATCTAGGGTTTCCCCCGGAGCATCCCGAGCATGATGACGCAAACTGCAACGACGATGCCTCGACAAGGAGACGACATCGGAGACGCCACCATCGTCCGCCATGACCGTAGTCGGCGCGATTTTCATCAGCAGTCGCGCCACCAGGCCGTGCGCCGCTGGTCCCTTCAACCGGAGCAAACTCCCGAAACGATGCCCTCAAGAGGGACTATGACGCAAAAAGCACCACCATCGCTCGATCCCAAGGAGATCTAGGGTTTCCCCCGGAGTTGGCCGCGCTTTCAAGGACCAGACAAGGGTTGAATCCCGGCGTGATTAGAAGAACCCGTCAAGATCCACCCAGTTGCCGACGTGCCGCACCCGCCACCGCGCCGTCTGCAACCCGGTGACCACACTCCGCCATCAGACATCACGGACACGTCCAGCCACCAGCCACGGCCAGACCTGGCCGAGGCCAGCGACCCCATCCTGGTCATGGCCGCAAGCACGGAATCTCCCCGATCTGGCCGAAGAGCGCCGCCACAAGACGATCCTTGACCTCCACAGCCGACCACCACTCGCCGAGTCCCGCCGCCGTACGCCCAGATGGGCATCTAACCGGGATGCCGCCGGCCGCCACCAGGTCCTGTCGCCCACAGAGCAAGGGGGGGCCGCGACAGATGGGCCCCGCCGCCGCCGTCAGCCACACGGGCTTTGCCCGGCGGCGCCCTCCGGTGGCGGCGGGTGGGGAGAGAGGAAGGGCGGAGGCGGTTGCGGGTAGAGGAGTGCCCTCGCGTCGCCCTGGGCAGGTGTTGGTGTTACGATGCACAACCTTGGGACGGGCCGCGCGCAGTGAAATGAACAGAACCAGTGATAACACACAGTTCCATACTTCGACTTAGGAATGCACAAGGAGACACGGTAGCACTCTGAAATAATACCTCTTTACCAAATGGAGATGATGTTTTCCATCATATTTACCACGTGCGGACCACACTACGCGAAGAGGCTGAGCCCATTAAAACCCCAGCAAAATGAAACTTCTGCTCCGCGTCTTGTGTGAGTACACACACCCTTTGGCCCGTCCAATGCTATGTACTGACAGAACTTGCTGCGCGAAAATGTCTTGATTTTTTCCCGCCAAACCATATGTAAACCAAGTGCAACGCTCAGCCCAAAACCGCGGAAGGTGGTCCCACTGATGGCACCATGGATTCACATGCATCACTCGGAATTCAGGAAACAACACAAGAAGGGCGTGTTCGGTAGCCCTCTGGCTTCTCAACACCTCAGCTGCAGGTCGGAAGCCCAGCCGAACGATCCCGATCTTGGTTATGGGAGCAGAAGCTGGCTATTCGCGCAGTGTAAAATCAGAGGAGTCGTGGAGTTGGAAATCCCGACCTCCTAGAAATCGAAGGAGTGGGAGTTGACAGAAATTACTCGCGATTGCCACCGCCAAGTGAGCTTGCGTACCGGTTAGCACTGATTTTTCTCTCCCGTGACGCGCTTGTTCCCCTCCTCTCCCTCCCCTGACGGTCGTTTCCCTTATCTTCCTCACCCGTCGCCGACGCGCCCACGCGTGCCCTCCTTCTCTGCCGCCAGGAGGTCGAGCCTCTCCAGCCGATTCCACACCCAGGTCCTTCCCTCTGTACCGTATCGACGACTCCGTCCCGGCGGCCGCATTCCTGGCGGACCAATTGAGCGCCGCCCGCGGGAGTGGGCGTGGGGGAGAGTGGTCGCGCCGCCCGCGTTGTGGCGCTGCAGCTGTCTGCGCACTCGCTGGGCTGGGCTGTGCCGGCTCACTCGCTGCTTGTAGCTAGCGTTAACTTCAAATTTACTAGGCGTCAGAGCTGCACTCCGATCTCTTCCATTACTGAATGATAGAGTGTGCTATTTGATAGAATGGATTCGGAGCAAAGTGGGCAACAAATTACGTGTTGAAGTTCAGTCAAATCGTGGCCTTTATCTCCCTATTTGATAGCAAATTGACAACTTCAGGAGACACCATGTTCGTCAGTGTTGCAGGTTGAAGAAGCATCAAGGTGGGCCAAAAGGTGAGAACGTGGGAGGAAAAAAGAGAAGGCTGGGCTGCAGCCAAGCCAAATGGGCTGCCAGCCCAAGCCACTGCTAACCAGCGAGAAGCTGTGGAGCCGAACGATCTGTGAACTCCAGGATTTTTCAGGAGAAGCTGGCTGCCAGTTTTGGGCTATGGAGTTGAGGATTTTGAGGCTGTGGAGAGCTACCGAACAGGCCTGAAGAGTTGCATCGGTCACTGTTGCTACACTTTGTTTGTCTTCAATATCTCAACAACTTTTTCATTGGCTGCACAAGCATTTGCTGGAGATTTTGGAAAGGCGAGAGGATGCAGAGGTATTTATAAGCGCTCCCGCTGTGAAGAAGATATGTGGTCCTTAGGCTCACAAGATTTTGGTGATTTACTTTTGTTTAGTCATTTGAAAGAGCTGGGCAACCATCATAGTCATGTACTTACTGTGTTTGCTTGAGTGCAGATTCTGAAAAAAAAAGACGGGGCCTCATAGTCTCCCGCCCGAGGCCCCTCTCCAGATTTTGACATGTCACCCTTTGCACACATCTCAAAGCTGCTTGAAATTCCCTAATCGCAAGATACGTGTCTTTTTTCTTTTCTGCATCGAAGATACGTGTATCTAGGAAGAGGTACAACAGTATTATATGGATACAATACGTATCAATCCCGGCAATCCTTTCCATCTAAGAAAGGAAGTGAGCGATCATCTCCCCCGCCGCTACGACCACTCCCTGCACCGGAGACCGGACCTCCGGTGGTGACGACCTGCTCGCGGAAGCGGCGGCGACGTGCACTGCAACGGTTTTCCCCCCTACCACGTTCGCCACCCAACACTGGCCCAACGGAGAGCAGGAAGCAGCAGCGCCACGCTACCACGTTTGGCGTCCAAGCCCGGCCGAGAGCAAGCATCTCCCCATCGCGAACGCAGAAGATGTTGGCAGATTTGTGGTCATGGTGACATTCAAAGATGTTAAAAATTCAGAGAACTATACGTGATTACAATATCTCTGCGTTGTAGTTTTCAACATTCAGAAATTTCGCCACATTACAATTGATGTTGGGGTACTGCAAAATTCTAGTGGTAGTATGTAACATGCCATTTGTATAGCAATATGTTGACGTAAGTGAATGGAATTCCAGTGTCAACCTTGAGACTGATGAATGAATACAAATTCAGACTGAATGTTAACAATGGCAGGTTTGTGGCCATGGAGACGGTGGACATCATCACGATGTTCTCGCTGCTGCTTTGGTGAGGGACGACGAGCACGTCGCCGTCACCGGCGCAGGGAGAGCTCGTGACGGCGCCACCGCTTGCGTGAGGGACGACGAGCACGTCATGGTGACCGGCGCATGCAGAGGTCGCCATGGAGGACAGGTCGCGACGATGGCGCCTCGACGTCTGGTGCGGCGTTCGATTGATAGTGTATCGTATCCATACTGCTGTAGTCCTTCCTCGCTCTGTGTTTTGTGTCTGTCGCTACCACGATTTTGACCGGTGATTTCCCACGAGATGGACAGTGGCGTAGTTTCATGAGCCGTCCGCCGCCTACGACGATAGGCATGTGAACCGGAGCCACGAGGTCGGCTGCGCCTGGCGTTTACCCGGCGCCGTTTTCCGCCGCTGCCGCTGTCGTCGCCTCTGCCCTCTTGATCAATAATCTTACTCGAAAGTGAACTGCGTCCGTCGGCGCCGGCGGTCGGCATCGCTTCATCGCCGAAAAAATTTCGGATAAGAGGATGATTAGCTTGTCGCTTTGTATGTGTACTTAATCAGGTCGTGTGAATATTCCGCCGCCAAATCCGTGCGTGCCTGCCGTCTCTGCAAGAATCAATCATGATTAACAGGGACGTACGACGTTCAGTTTTCTTTTGCGCCCACAACCCACTACAGGCATGCGAGTGGGAAGCACGCGGCCGACTGCGCCTGGCGTCTAGCCGGCGCCGTTTTCCGCCGCCGCTGCATCTGCCTTTGATCGGTGGAAATCTCGTTCGAGGGTGACCACTGCGTCGGCGTCGCTTCACCCGTGGGCAAAGAAGGTTCGTATAAGAGGCGGCTTAGCTTGTCGCTTTGTAATTGTTGGCCGCGCGCCTGCGTAGTTGCAGAGAAGACCAATGGAACAGCAGCGCCGCGGGTCTGCAGCACGCGTGTTGCCTAGAAATGAACAAAACTAGTGATAACATACAGCTAACAGTTTGGCATCTTAGAATTATATTTTTGACCCCTCGTAGGAGAGGAGGTGAATTGCCTGAAGCCAAGTTCTCATGTCACAAGGTATTTGGATTCCTTCGTTTCATGTATTTGTTGTTCAACATTCAAACATTGTGCACAGTACTCATTTCGGATTCCAAATAGATAGCATGGCCCTCATCAAAACTGTTCTTCTAGTCAAATCGATGGTGGCTAGACGAAGGTGATGTCACTCTGAAGTTGGAGCCGATTCCATTAGCCCGTAACATTTAACATGGGCAGACTCAATATTCGGTCAGGATGGTCCCATGACTAAACAGTTCATCCGGCTTGGAGGCAATTGAACCTGATACTAATAGAAACTCAGGAAAACGAAAATTTTGCTCCAAAGTATACGCACACCCTTTTGCCCGCACTGCTATCTACGGAGAGAAGTTGCTGCTCGGAAAATGATGATTTTCCTTCTCTGAACCATATGTACATGGTAAATTAAGTGCAACATTGAGGTCAAGCCGCAGAAGGTAATACCAAAACCAACATTGCAGAGGACACCTCTGTGTTCAGGTCATCGTGGCTTTTCAAAAAATCACTCGGAATTCAAAACTCACTCCAAAAAGAGCTGCATAAGTAACTGTGGCTATACTTTGTTTATTTCCAATATCTCAACAACTTGTCATTGGCTGCACTGCACAAGCATTTTGCTGGAGAGACTGGAAAGACGAGAGGATGCGAGCTATTTAAGTGCTCTCATAGTGAAGAAGATATGTTGTCCTTTGCTTCACAAGATTGTGGTGATTTTATATTTGTTTAGTCATTTGAAAGAGCTGGGCAACCATCATAGTCATGCAGTTAGTTCACGTCCAACGCCAAACCAAAACCTGCTATGGAGTCATTTTTGGCCATCCCAGATAAGGAACAAAGAGTTCTCAAATAAATAAAAGGAAAACACAAAGGGTCAGAGTAAAAGGAAAAGTTACAACATCTCACATTTACCGAAAAAGTCTTCCGCCCCGGTTTTTATATAAAGTAAGAACCACACATCCGCCAATACAGCAAAAAATGGAAAATAAAAACGACATGGATACAAAACACTATGGAACAGCTAATGAGCTCCAAAGGACCCAAAATAGGACATGGGAGCCCACGACAGCCTCAGATCATGTCATCGACATGACCACGACAAGGGAACTATTCGCCGCCGGAGGAAAGCCACGCTCCATCCCTCCCAAGGGCAAACTTGTTGTCCCGTCGCTGCCACCGAAGAGGGCACACCTGCCCTCTCCTCCTGGATCTTAGGACGCCGGCCTGTTAGCAGACAGAGCAGCTCACCCCCGAGCACGCATGGACAGGCCAACCGGTTGCCGGAGAGTGGACGACGGTTGTGGCAACCTCACCTCTGAAGCAACATCGCCACAATCTCCGGCCAAGACCCAAAAGCCCACCGCAGATGTCGAGCAGGGACACTACTGAAGACCGGTAAACCATCACCGCACCGAACCCCTGACCACCCAGAACTCCCAAGGCAGCGCCTTTAAGAAGTAAATGACGCCGATGCACCATTGCCGCCCAATCCAGAGATTTTAGGCTTTCACATGTGACCAAGAAGCGGAGGACAGGGTGTAAGTCTCGATGTCGCCCATAAAGGGAGAACGGTGCCACGGGCGTCGCCAACATCATGATTGGCCTCGCCGGTCAAGGGTTTCCCCCGACCCAGAGCCCGCACCCAACTCCCCTCCAACCTGCAGTACAGGAGACCCAAAGGGCGCCCACATCCTGGCGGTGGAGGACAAGTCACAAGTGAGGCCACCACCTTCAAATTGGGATTCATGCTCGCCGCCTGGCGCGACCAAGGACGACACACCACAGCGTCAGCGCCACCCCCTCCCGGTCAAAGTGGAGGAGGCACCCTCACCAGCAGTGGCCGCTGCCACCGACGACACCCACAGCCCCTAAGGGACCAGATCGGCCTCGCCCGACCTAGCCCCCGTCGCCACCACTACAGAGTCACACCACCGCCTCCCATCACGGCAGCTACCGGATCCGAGCGTCCCCGCCGCCGGGGAGCCCTCTAGACCTAGCTTCCCCATGAGAGGCTGACCCGCGCCACCGAGATCCTGACCAGGGGAGGGAGGAGAGAAGCCCCGCCGCCGCCAGCGCCGCACGGGCTTCACACGGCGGACACCATCCGGCAGCGTGAGGAGGAAGAAGGGACGAGGGAGGAGCCTCTCCTCGGCGGCGGAGTTGGAGATCCTGTGACGCACGTGCGTGGCATGTCGCGGGAGCGGTGCAGGGGGTGTAGGAGATATGCCCTAGAGGCAATAATAAATGTTATTGTTTATCTCCATGTTCATAATTATGTTTATGTTCCATGCTATAACTGCTATGGTTCTCGAGTCTGCAATAACCACGAGGCTCGAAGGAAGACTCATATGCACGTGTGGAATAATAAATGGTAAAATGTATTCCTAGTCTGGCCTCTAAGACTAGCTTAAGTGTTGCATGATGGTTCTGTTTTCCTGATCATGGGCATGACTATGCCGGCAACTTTGAGGGCACAATGTTAGAAGAACACTTGTGGTTGAATCGACCCGAATTGATGTTATGCTATGAGATACATTCGTCACAAGTTAATGGTTAATAACACAGAGAAAGTTAATGTTTGCATAATTCCTTAGACCATGAGAGTATCGAGTTTCTTCATACTTGCTTCATGAACTTTGGGGTTTGTTAAACATCATCCGTAAATGGGTGGCTATTACGGCGGCTTACGGGTTCATGGAAAAGTATGTCAAGTAACTTGATAGCTCAAGATTGGGATTTGCTCCTCCGACGATGGAGAGATATCTCTAGGCCCTCTCGGTGTTACGGTATCCATCATCATCTGGCCAGACACAATGTGATTTGATCACAGGGATGCCGGAACACGGGAACGAGAAAAGAGAACAAAACCGGTAACGAGGTAACTGGCATAGTGGACAAGTTGTTGATTCACGGGGATGCCGATAAGTCTCACCTCGGGTGTTTGTAACATATCGCGTAGCAGCAGGAATAGCACACGGCAACTGGAGGTTCACTCGAATATTTATTCGTGTGGGTATAGGGGTCAATATGGGTGTCCACGGCTCCGATGTTGATCATTGATCGGAAAGTGTTGCGGCCATGTCTATGCTTCACCAAACCTATAGGTTCACACGCTTAAGGGTCATCTATCTGCTGAATACTAGACAGGGAGTCTGAGAGAAAGTCACCGGAAAAGATTCGGAGACAACGGAAAAGTTCCGGAGAGAGAGCACTGAAATAGTTTCGGTAAAACTGAAAAGTTGTTTCAGGGTATACCATTGAGTCAAATTGGTTTCGGCACACGTCTGAAAATTCTTGGAGGGTGCCAGAATTGTTCTGGAAACTTCTGGGATTTTTCCGGGATAAAAACCGGAAATGTTCCGAAGCTGCCGGAACCGGTTTGGTTGCTTTTCGCAGATGAAAATCACTAATCCGGAATTGTTTCGGAACGCGTCCAAAATCATTTTAGTGGGTACTAGAATTATTCTAAGACCCATAGAAATATTTTCGCATTTAACGGTCGCAGAAAAATGTTTCCGTGAATAGTGAAAGTGCTTTTTGGGTGGCTTCTTGGAGAAGCCACCTTGAGGGCCATTTGGTATTTTTCCACTTGGCTTCTTGGAGAAGCCACCCTTGGGCTTGGCCTATAAATAGGGGTGGAGGGAGCTGCCTAAAGACTCATTCTTTCTCAACATACACAAGCCATGCATGATCTGGCCTTCTCTCTCCCTCCCCGCGAAATAGTTTCGTAGAGCCGAAAGGCTGTCTGGGTTCCGGTGGGAACTAGTTCTGGACGGCGAAGCCCTGCCCGATAGATGACACCGTATGTGTGCAACCCCGTAGAGAGGTCATAGGTTCGATCTTTTTGCCTGAGGGGCTGTTCGAGAGTGCCTCCCGAAGGGCTGTCCGAGTGACCGTCCGAGTTTCGAGCGTCCTCCCGAAAGGCTGTCCGTGACACCGTCCGAGTTTCGAGCGTCCTCCCGAAGGGCTGTCCGTGACACCGTCCGAGGGACTGTCCGACTGCCTCCCGGAGGGCTGTCCAAGGGGCAGAGGAGGGAGAACATCCTCGCGGTTGGGAGGTTGTAAAATCCTAGCTGCGGGGATCTGCACCGCCGATCGTCATCGACTCTACTTCCGCTGCGCTACGAGTCGGTAACGAAAAGATCAAACCTTGTATGCAGTCTCCATAGTGGTCCTGGGCTGGTGCGTAGGTTGGAATTTTTTTGTTTTCTACTGCGTTCCCCTACAGTGGCATCATGAGCCGTGCTATGCATAGATGTAGGTTACGATCTAGAATACATGGAGATGTAAGGGTGTTGCGCAATATAATTTGTAGTAGATGAGTTCTACTGCTGATAATTATTTGTGCGGGTAGCAGATGAAATCTGTTACCCGATGTTCTTGTTGCTTCCCTGGAATTTGCATATTTCTGATCTTGATAACAGCATGGTGGAGTTTCAAAGTTCTGGCAATCCGCGATCCTGATTGATCAACGAAGTGCTAACAGTTCGTTGAATTCCACCATAGTTAGAGAGAAAGATGAAATTTCGCAGACGAAAGGGCAATGCAGATATGATCTGCACGGGGGTCATGCGTATGACGAAGTTAAGTATGTGGCTCGAGATTTTATTATCTCGTGTTTCATACACCCCGCAAAGTTAATCTAGCGACTTGAATAATCATACTTGATGATGGACGTTGGTAGCTTCGGTTTGTTTCGAAACCTTAGAAGCCACGTAAAATGAAATTTTGCATGAACCGATTAGAGGCGTCTAACTTGGTTTTGCAGGATGACATGAGATGTGCATGTGAAGTGGTATATCAGTTCTCATATTAATTTGATTATGTATGAGATGACTATATAATGTAAAATTAACATGACCTGCGTGTCATGATTTGGCATGATGGCTGGAGCCATATGATTGTCACTTTAATGACCTGCGTGTCAACCTTAAGTAATGCACTTATTTTATTAGCTATAGAGATAACAATATCATCTTGTGCATCGACAAGGTGGTGGCAAACTTCGTGAAGGTGAACACCGACGTGAATGCCGAAGACGAAGAAATAAAGACTTCTCCGTCAGAAAGGGCTATACCATATCATGCTATTGTGAATTGCCTGAGATGTTTATCCCTTATGATGCACCCTTTTGATTGCACGGTAGTCGCTTTTATTAGGGTGATCTCTCACTTAAAATATCAAGTAGTTAGTGTTCTCCCAAGTGTAGCACCGTCTACAACACGTATCTTTTCGGGGTGCGCCATGTACACATGAGCACGAACGATTAGAGAGGTGTAAGGCGGGTGAAGGTCAGACCTCACTGCGTGATCACTTGGTTGTCTTGACGTTTAGGCAGGACAGTCCTGAGCTCGGAACACGCGCATCGAAAGATGGACAAGAGTCACATAGAGATGTGATTGGCAAGTTGGCCTACCTATTGAAATTCACGTCATCAGTGATGAACCCGTCAATGGCGTCGAATTGAAATGCGGATCTTGAATCAACCACAATCAATTATGAGAGATATTGATTTGAGTGGGAGCGCACTGTAGAATTAACTTGTTTAATTCTCAGTGCAATTAATTATGAACTTTATCTAAGTGAAATTTGCATAATAGTTGTAGAATAATGGCTCGTGTTTCCACCTTCCCTATTAAAATTGAATAGCTGTTATATATCTGGTTAAAACTTTACGATTGGTAACGTAATATGAGAATTTTCCTCAAGAGTGCCGAGAAGGATTTTGTCCTATCGCATGCTTTCGGTATCCTCCCGCTAATGCTATGGATGATGTGACTCTCGTCCTTCGATCCAAAAGCTAGAATTCTGTTACGGTCAAGTGCAATATGTTTGCTTCCATGAGACCCGAACTTCAAAAGTTTGTGATAGCTATGTGATATTCATGGAACTGAAAATCATTTCCAGACACAAACAAAGGCTAAAAGATATGTGATATCGAAAGCAATGTTTGTTTTGCAAACTATTAGTAAAAATGTTTACTGAGCATTTGACTGATGAGAGAGGGATCCAGAAGAACGCCTATCATATGATGAAGGTGAATAAAACAAACAACTTAAAGAGAAAGGAAATGTCCAAAGGGTGTTAGTGTGACTTACACACCTAGGAAGCCCGGGGCTAACGCCACTCTAAAGTTGGGTGCTTCTTCTGAGAGTAGGAGAAATGCTAAAAGTTAAACTGTTAGAAGTATAAAGGCAAAAAGAAAGAAGACTGGAATGTTCAACTCATGTATGAAAGTCATACAAGTTATTGATGTATGGAAGGCTGGTCAAAAGAAATAGTTCTTGGGAATTGTGATTAAACTGTTAGTCCGTAATTCTTGGGTATTGTGAGTTGATCACAAAGATACCCGCTCGGTTGCATTCTGTTGCGACTCGATGCAACAACTACTACGGCCTAAAAGACTTGCCGGAGTGAGGTTTAGATACGCGCTGGGAACATAGTAAATGTTACTATACCTTCCATCGGTGTATTACCTATGTAACTTCTTTCATAATTCATTTTAGGGTTTCATACACTCTAGCCCATTGCATAAGGTATCTTGCAAGAAGGTTGTTCATAAGAGAACTTTTGATGTTCGGTGTTATGAATAACATAAGGGCCATACTTTCATTATGAATGAGATGTATGTTATGAATATTGATAATAATACATTACCTCTGTATTTACTTTCATAATTCATTTTAGAGTTTTATACACTCTAGCCCATTTGCATAATGTTTGTTGCAAGAGTGTTGTTCATAAAAGAACAATTGTTGTTCAGTATTATGAATAACATAAGGGCCATACTTCCATCAAGGATGGACGTATGTTATGAATATTGATGGTAATATGATACATCCATAACACTGACGCTAAATGTCGCAAGACTAAGAGAATACCACACATGTGTGGCACTGCATTTGGTCATATTGGAGAAACCCGCATGGAGAAATTCCATAATGATGGATTTTGAAGTCATTTGATTATGAATCATCTGACACTTGCAACTTTCCTCCAAAAAGTGAAGTGACTGAAATACCGTTCACAGGCCATAAGGAACGAGCAGCGAACTTATTGGTGATCATACATTTTGATGTATGTAGTCTGATAAATGTTATTGCTAGCAGTGGATTTATCTATCTTCAGAAATGACTCAAGTAGATATATGGATATTTACTTGATGAGACGTAAGTCTGGATCTTTTGAAATCATTCATAAGGTTTTCAAAATGAAGTAGAAATTATTGTAACAAGAAAATTATGTTTCTACAATTAGATTGCGGAAAGTAATATTTGAGTTACAAGTTTAGCGAATGTCTGATGAGTTGTGAAAAGAGTTTCATAACTTACACCTCACGGAGCACCACTGTGAATGGAATATCCGTGAAGATGTAATCAAACCATTTATGACATGGTAAGATCAAAGATGACATAAATCAATTTGCCATTATCCCTTTTAAAAGTAATGCTTTAGAGACTGCGGCTTTTACACTGAAAAGAGCACCATCAGATCTGTTGAAATGACTCCATGGTATGGTACACCCAACCATGTTATGTCTTTTCTTAACATTTGAAATATGGGGCTTGTGTAAAATATTTACAAACCTATTCCAAATCAGACAAGTGCTACTTTGTAGGTTATCCAAAGTTATTGGGTATTCCCCCACCACTGTACCGAGGCAAAAGGTTTTGCCACAAAGAACGGTATGCTTTTGAAGAAAATGGTTCTTGCAAAAAGGTGAGTGGGAGGACAGTGCGACTCGACGAGATAACAGTATCTTCGTCATCAGATCAAAGGAAAGAAACCTTGGAAGTAATTCTAGAGTTTCCTACTACGACTGATACGGAAGCCTCTACATGAGATGTATGGACTTCGGTCGAACTTGCAACTGAACCACGTAGGCAAAACTCATGCAAACCTCTCAGGTGCGCAAGCGAGATATTGTTGTCAGACAACAGTATACCTACGATACACAAGGAAGCGTTGATGGGCCCTGACTCCGGAATTGGCTAAATGCCAATATAATCCGTGATAGTTTCCATATAAATGATTCAAGATTATATCTTGATAAACCCTTCGGAAGACTTGAGTCTAACGAACATTAATAGAACTATAAACTGATGTGGATAAAATGTTTTATCCATAAAGCTCGACTTGTTGCAATAACAAATTCAAGGAGTTGACTACGATGAGATTGTCTCACCATAGCGATGCTTAAAGTCAGATCGGGTTAAACTAGCAATTAATACATATTTCAATCTTGAGATATGATACATGGATGCCAAAAGGATTTCCATGTGATGGAAATGCAACCTAGGACTTGCATGTGATACAGTCCGAAGTATTTTGTCAATCCAGAGGATGCTAGTAAGTATGCAAACTTCAGAGTTTCAGCAATGGACAGAAGAGAGCAAAATGGAGTTGGAATCTTCGTTTTGATGAAATAGTCAAAAGATTTTGATTTCATCAATGGATAACGAAGATGCTTGTGGTTACAAGAAAGTAAGTGGGAGCATAATAATATTTCTAAAAACTTTGTGTGCGTGACACATTGTTGATTGGAAATAATATAAATTTCTTGACACGAATTTGGACTTCATTGAAAATAGTTTTTTCGATAAAGTGCTTGGGCTAAATAGCCTTCATATTAGGCATATTTATCTACGAGATAGAATTGCCTAATAGGCTAAGCCAAAAAAATACATATTGACAAGATGCTAAAACAGTTTAGCATTAAAACGCCAAGGAGTGATTCTTGCCGAAGTCACATGGAAAGGGTTTTTGCAAGACTCGGTGTCCCAAAACACCGATGAGCAAAATACATGATGGAGATTCCACACACTCTTGTGTTTGAATTAATCATGTATTCCATGGTATGTAAAACAGCCAGATATGTCCGATACTCCCAAAGCTGTTGCGAGTATAGATACCAAAGTGATCAAAGTACTGATCATGAGACAACAGTGAAAAAAGTCATTAAGTACTAAAGTAGCACTGATGACATGTTTTCTCGCAAGCAGAGATTATGAAGTGCCCGTTGTAAGTAATTACATCGATACAGTCTTCATCAATGCTCCATGCGATTTTCGATTTAAGTTAAGGGTTTTTGTGTAATACACAATATGGTGGCACGGTAGTTGGAAATTGTTCCAAACAGGTTACTGTGGCGAATTCTATAACAAAGGCTAAGTATGTTGACGCTTTGGAAGCGACAAAAGAAGATGTTGAATCATATAGTTCATTCATGAACTTAGTATGGTTCCAAAATGGCTTTGGTCAATGGGACACTATTGCAGATAGTTGCTTCATAGCTCAGTCTGAGGAATCAAGGTTTGACCTGTCATTCACATATATACAAAGCCAAGTCCACACAAAATATGAATTTTGTGAAAGCGTGAAAATGCGAGGAGATGCAAAGATACACACGGAACTGAAGTTGTCAGATCCGTTGGACATCAAGCTATACCACAAGCGAAACATTTTTTACACCGGTATGCCATAGGTGTAAAGTGCATTAGCATTGACTAGATTATTGACTCTAGTGCAAGTGGAAGTCTGTAGGAGATATGCCCTAGAGGCAATAATAAATGTTATTGTTTATCTCCATGTTCATAATTATGTTTATGTTCCATGCTATAACTGCTATGGTTCTTGAGTCTGCAATAACCACGAGGCTCGAAGGAAGACTCATATGCACGTGTGGAATAATAAACGGTAAAATGTATTCCTAGTCTGGCCTCTAAGACTAGCTCAAGTGTTGCATGATGGTTCTGTTTTCCTGATCATGGGCATGACTATGCCGGCAACTTTGAGGGCACAATATTAGAAGAACACTTGTGGTTGAATCGACCCGAATTAATGTTATGCTATGAGATACATTCGTCACAAGTTAATGGTTAATAACACAGAAAAAGTTAATGTTTGCATAATTCCTTAGACCATGAGAGTATCGAGTTTCTTCATGCTTGCTTCATGAACTTTGGGGTTTGTTAAACGTCATCCGTAAATGGGTGGCTATTACGGCGACTTACGGGTTCATGGAAAAGTATGTAAAGTAACTTGATAGCTCAAGATTGGGATTTGCTCCTCCGACAATGGAGAGATATCTCTGGGCCCTCTCGGTGTTACGGTATCCATCATCATCTGGCCAGACACAATGTGATTTGATCACAGGGATGCCGGAACACGGGAACGAGAAAAGAGAACAAAACCGGTAACGAGGTAACTGGCATATTGGACAAGTTGTTGATTCACGGGGATGCCGATAAGTCTCACCTCGGGTGTTTGTAACATATCGCGAAGCAACAGGAATAGCACACGGCAACTGGAGGTTCACTCGAATATTTATTCGTGTGGGTATAGGGGTCAATATGGGTGTCCACGGCTCCGATGTTGATCATTGATCGGAAAGTGTTCTGGCCATGTCTATGCTTCACCAAACCTATAGGGTCACATGCTTAAGGGTCATCTATCTGCTGAATACTAGATAGGGAGTCTGAGAGAAAGTCACCGGAAAAGTTTCGGAGACAGCGGAAAAGTTCCGGAGAGAGAGCACCGGAATAGTTTCGGTAAAACTGAAAAGTTGTTTCAGGGTATACCATTGAGTCAAATTGGTTTCGGCACACGTCTGGAAATTCTTGGAGGGTGCCAGAATTGTTCAAGAAACTTCTAAAATTTTTCCGGGATAAAAACCGGAAATGTTCCGGAGCTGCCGAAACCGGTTTGGTTGCTTTTCGCAGATGAAAATCACTAATCCGGAATTGTTTCGGAACGCGTCCAAAATCATTTTAGTGGGTACTAGAATTATTCTAAGACCCACAGAAATATTTTCGGATTTAACGGTCGCGGAAAAATATTTCCGTGAATAGTGAAAGTGCTTTTTGGGTGGCTTCTTGGAGAAGCCACCTTGAGGGCATTTTGGTATTTTTCCCCTTGGCTTCTTGGAGAAGCCACCCTTGGGCTTGGCCTATAAATAGGGGTGGAAGGGGCTGCCTAAAGACTCATTCTTCCTCAACATACACAAGCCATGCATGATCTGGCCTTCTCTCTCCCTCCCCGCGAAATAGTTTCGTAGAGTCGAAAGGCTGTCTGGGTTTCGGTGGGAACTAGTTCTGGACGGCGAAGCTCTGCCGAATAGATGACACCGTATGTGTGCAACCCCGTAGAGAGGTCGTAGGTTCGATCTTTTTGCCTGAGGGGTTGTTCGAGAGTGCCTCCCGAAGGGCTGTCCGAGTGACCGTCCGAGTTTCGAGTGTCCTCCCGAAGAGTTGTCCTAGTGACCGTCCGAGTTTCGAGCGTCCTCCCGAAGGGCTGTCCGTGACACCGTCCGAGGGACTATCCGGTTGCCTCCCGGAGGGCTGTCCGAGGGGCAGAGGAGGGAGAACATCCGCGCGGTTGGGAGGTTGTAAAATCCTAGCTGCGGGGATCTGCACCGCCAACCGTCATCGACTCTACTTCCGCTGCGCTACGAGTCGGTAACGAAAAGATCAAACCTTGTATGCATTCTCCATAATGGTCCTGGGCTGGTGCGTAGGTCGGAAAATTTTTGTTTTCTGCTGTGTTCCCCTACAGGGGGGAGTTTACCTTAATCAACATCTCACATTTTCCGAACGGCATGAGATATTGGGTGAACTAAGTGGCGTATATTATTCCATACTCTCTCCATCTCAAAATGTAAGTCATATTTTGTTGCGTTATGACAAGACTCTGACCAATAGCTAATTTTTACTATATTTTTATGTAAATTGATGCCATTATGTATGTGTACAAAATAATTACTTATAATTGTAATTCTATATCACATAATCCACAGAATGTTGAAGTAACTATTTGTCAATGTTCAGTTTTACGGAACCATAACATATTTATTTTTAGATAGAGAAAGTATATCTTTTTAGAGAAAAGACATGAATCTGTAATAAAATTTACCATAAGTACAGAGCAACCCAAACATAATAAAAATTACATGTCCCTACACCACCGAATGACAACTACCGCCGCTAAAATGAGCCATCGACAAGTCGTTGTTGCTGCTCCTATACCGAAGCCGGCCTGACCATGTCGATGACAATCAAGAAGTTTTTTTGGACGTGCCCCTAAGAACCAACGCCTTGGAACGCGTACCTGGACCCCCGAACAACCACTACTACAGCTAGAATGAGCCGCCGATCAACCGGTGTTGTCGCTTCGCTGACGGAGTTGGTCTAACCTTGCCGATGATAGTTAGGAAGTCTTCATGCACGCACCCCCTAAATATCAGCACCCTTGAGCCGCGGTTGTCCAATTTGAACTCTTGAATCGACGTGAAGCGCCTGACACCAAATCCCGTCATCGTTGCGTCGGCGTCGGCGTCGATCACCAGTGGTCAAAAAAGTTCCGGATAAGAGGAGGCTTAGCTTGTCGCTTTGTAATTGTTGGCCGCGTAGTTCTAGAGAAAACCAACGGAACAGCAGCGCCGCGGGTCTGCAGCACGCGCGTTGTCCAGAGAAATGAAGAAAACTAGAGATAACATACAATTAACAGTTGGGCATTTTAGAATTATAATTTTGATCCATCCTTGTAGGAGAGGAGGGGAAATGGAACCTGAAGCCAAGTTCTCATCGCATAAGTTATTGTGATTCCTTCGCTTCATTTGTTGTTGAACATGGAAACATTGTGCGCAGTACTCCTTTCGGACTCCAGATAGATGAGCATTCCCCTGATCAAAGATGTTCTTCTAGTCAAACCGATGGTGGGGAGACGAACACGGTGACACTCTGAAGTTGGAGTTGATTCCATCAATACGTCACATTTACCATGGGCGGACTCGGTTAGAATGGTCTCATGACTAAACAATTTCGCTGAGCTATTTCAGTGCTCATGAGAATAAATGCAAGCTAAACATGACAACAAATCACGAGGCGATGACAAAATATAGTTGGAAGCAATTCAGCCCAATAAAAACTCCCGAAAAGGAAAATTCTGCTGCAAAGTATACTCACACCCTCTGGCCCGCCTACTGCTATCTACTGAAAGAACTTGCTGCTCGGAGAATGATGATTTTCCTCCTCCCAACCATATGTAAACGATAAATTAAGTGCACCATCGAGGTCAAACTGCAGAAGGTAATACCAAAACAAAAATTGGCAAGAAGACCGCTCTTTTCAGGTCACCCGTGGCGTTTCGAAAAAATTCAGGTCACCTTGTATTGAGAAGCATCAATCGGAATTCAGAAATCATCCAAATAAGAGTTGCATAGGTCACCGTGGCTACACTTTGTTTATCTCCAATATCTCAACAACTTGTCATTGGCCGCACAATCATTTTGCTGGAGATGGAAAGACGAGAGGATGCGAGCTATTTAAGTGTTCTCACTGTGAAGAAGATATGTTGTCCTTAGCCTCACAAGATTGTGGTGATTTACCTTTGTTTAGTCATTTGAAAGAGCTGGGCAACCATCATAGTCATGTAGTTAGTACGTGCCCAACGCCACGGAAATTCGCAGGGGCACGTAAGTGCGGAGGCACTCACCTGCCAAGCCTTGCCGCCCGCTCGATTTCCCTCGCGAAACACTAAGTACTTGAATCCCGCATGAGGGCACAGTAAAAAAGAAAATCCCTAAAAACTTTTAAGTTTCAACGATGAAACTTATTGTTTTGGCATAAAAAAATGCCAAGTTTCAACAAGTTTCAGAGATATAATTTTAAGCAATTTTTTCTGTCGGTCGTAGACACAAAATAATTGATTTTTATCGGTCACTCGTACTAAGTTTCAACATTGAAACTTAACATATTTTTTAAAAAGTCGTCAAAATATATTTGAAATGGATCTTAGTTGAAAGCGCTGGTCACGAGAAACACGAATATGAAAACAGAACTTAATTTGAAATTTTCATTTAAAAGATATAGAAATTTGAAAATGAAAAACCAAAATAAAAAGGCAGCACCAGGGACCTGAGTGCCCCCGCACTTGCGTGCCGCAAATCCTCGTCCCCCAACTCCAGACCCAAATAGGGGATGGAGTCATTTCTGCCCATCCCAGATAAGAAACAGATAGTTCTCAAATAAATATAAGGAAAACACAACGGGTCGGAGTAAAAGGAAATGTTACAACATCTCACAATTTCCCAACGACACGAGATTTTGGGTGAACAAATCGACGTTTATTATTCGATACTCTCTCCGTCTCAATATGTAAGTCATACTTTGTTTCATTAAGACAAGACTCTGGCAAATAACTAATTTTTAATATATTTATTATGTCTCTATACAAAATAATTACTTAAAATTATGATTTTATATCACATAATCCACATAGTACTGGAGTAACTATTAGTCAAAGTTTATTTTTATGGAACCATAACCTATTTATTCTTAGATAAAGAAAGTGTATCTTTCTTGCGAAAAGATTCGAATCTATTATAAAATTACCATAAGTACAAAGCACCCCAAACGTAATAAAAATCACAGGTCCCTAGACCACCGAACGACAACTACCGCCACTAGAATTGATGGGGAACGCTGCATGAAAATCAAAAAAATTCCTACGAACACCCAAGATCTAATCTAGGAGATGCATAGCAACGAGAGGGGAGTGTGTCTACATACCCTTGTAGACCGAAAGCGGAAGCGTATAAAATGCGGTTGAGGTAGTCGTACTCTTCGCGATCCAATCACGATCGAACCGATCTAGCGCCGAACGGACGGCACCTCCGAGTTTAACACACGTGCGGCTCGGTGACGTCTCCTCCTCCTTGATCCAGCAAGAGAAGGGGGAGAAGTAGATGGGATCTCAACCAGCACGACGGCGTGGTGGGGATGGTACTGGTGGTGCTCCGGCAGGGCTTCGCCGAGCCGTACCGGGAGGAGATATGGTGGTAGGAAGGGGGAGGGGCTGCGCTAGGGTATAGGGTGCGGCTCCCCTCCTTTCCCTCCACTATATATAGGGGTAAGGGCAGGGAGGGGCGCAGCCCTAGCCCCTCCTCCAAGGAGGGGTGCGGCCAGGGAGGGAGGAGTCCCTCTCCCGTACGATAGATGGGATTACTCCCTTCCACTTCAGGGACTCTTTCCCCCCAAGCCACATGGACTCTGGGGGGCTGGTGCGCCTGGCCCATCTAGGACAGGGCGTCACCCCTCAGCCCATGGTGGCCCCTGGGGGTGGTGGGACCCACTGGTGGTCCCTTGGAACCCTTCGGTGGCCCCCGGTACACTGCCGGCATACCCCCGAACTTTTCCGGTACCCTTAATATGACTTCTTATATATCAATCTTTACCTCCAGACCATTCCGGAACTCCTCGCGATGTCTGGGATCTCATTCGGGACTCCGAACAACATTCGGTCACTAACATACATATCCCAATACTACTCTAGCGTCAACGAACGTTAAGCGTGCAACCCTGTGGGTTTGAGAACTATGTAGACATGACCGAGACACCTCTCCGGTCAATAACCAATAGCGGAATCTGGATGCCCATATTGGTTCCTACATATTCCACGAAGATCTTTTATCGGTTGAACCACGATGTCGAGGATTCAGTTAATCCCGTATGCAATTCCCTTTGTCCAGCGATATGTTACTTGCCCGAGATTCGATCGTCGGTATCTCCATACCTAGTTCAATCTCGTTACCGGCAAGTCTCTTTACTCGTTCCGTAATACAAGATTCCGTGACTAACTCATTAGACACATTGCCTGCAAGCTCTTTACGATGTTGTATTACCGAGAGGGCCCAGAGATATCTCTCCGTCATACGGAGTGACAAAGCTCAGTCTCAATCCATGCCAACCCAACAAACACCTTCAGAGATACCTGTAGAGCACCTTTATGATCACCCAGTTACGAAGTGACATTTGATAGCACACAAGGTATTCCTCCGGTATCCGGGAGTTGCATGATCTCATGGTCTTAGGAATAGATACTTGACATGAAGAAAGCTGTAGCAATAAACTTAAGTGATACGATCATATGCCAAGCTTACGGTTGGGTCTTGTCCATCACATCATTCTCCTAATGATGCGATCCCGTTATCAGATGATAACTCATGTATATGGTTAGGAAACCTTAACCATCTTTGATCAACGAGCTAGTCTAGTAGAGGCTCACTAGGGACACGGTGTTGTTTATGTATCCACACATGTATTTAAGTTTCCGGTCAATACAATTCTAGCATGAATAATAAACATTTATCATGAACAAGGAAATATGATAATAACCAACTTATTATTGTCTCTAGGGCATATTTCCAACGGTCTCCCACTTGCACTAGAGTCAATAATCTAATTTACATCGTAATGAATCTAACACCCATGGAGTCATGGTGCTGATCATGTTTTGCTCGTGGAAGAGGTTTAGTCAATGGGTCTGCCACATTCAAATCCGTATGTACTTTGGAAAGTTCTAAGTCTCCTTCCTTGATGTAATCACGGATGGAGTTGAAGCAGCATTTGATGTGCTTGGTCTTCTTGTGAAACCTGGGCTCCTTTGCAATGGCAGTAGCTCCAGTGTTGTCACAAAAGATAGTCATTGGATCCGATACACTAGGTATTACACCTAGATAGGATATGAACTCCTTCATCCAGACTCCTTCCTGCGCTGCTTCCGAAGCATCTATATATTCCCCTTCACATGTAGATCCCGCTACGACACTTTGCTTGGAACTGCACCAACTGACTGCTCCACCATTCAATATGAATATGTATCCGGTTTGAGACTTAGAGTCATCCGGATCTGTGTCGAAGCTAGCATCGACGTAACCCTTTACGATGAGCTCTTCGTCACCTCCATAAACGAGAAACATGTCCTTAGTCCTCTTCAGGTACTTAAGGATATTCTTGACCGCTGTCCAGTGATCTACTCCTGGATCACTTTGGTACCTCCCTGCCAGACTTTTGGCAAGGCACACATCAGGTCTGGTACACACCATGGCATACATTATAGAGCCTATGGCTGAGGCATAGGGGATGACTTTCATCCTTTCTCTTTCTTCTACCGTGGTCGGGCTTTGAGTCTTACTCAACTTCACACCTTGCAACACAAGAAAGAACCCCTTCTTTGACTGGTCCATTTTGAACTTCTTCATAATCTTGTCAAGGTATGTGCTCTGTGAAAGTCCTATCAAGCGTCTTGATCTATCTCTATAGATCTTGATGCCCAATATGTAAGCAGCTTCACCCAGGTCTTTCATTGAAAAACTCTTGTTCAAATAACCTTTTATGCTTTCCAGAAATTCTATATCATTTCCAATCAACAATATGTCATCCACATATAATATTAGAAATGCTACAGAGCTCCCACTCACTTTCTTGTAAATACAAGCTTCTCCGTAAGATTGTATAAAACCAAAAGCTTTGATCACCTCATCAAAGCGTATATTCCAACTCCGAGATACTTGCACCAGTCCATAGATGGATCGTTGGAGCTTGCATACTTTGTTAGCATCCTTAGGATCGACAAAACCTTCCGGTTGCATCATATACAACTCTTCCGTAAGAAACCCGTTAAGGAACGTTGTTTTGACGTCCATCTGCCATATTTCATAATCATAAAATGCGGCAATTGCTAACATAATCCTAATAGACTTAAGCATCGCTACGGGTGAGAAAGTCTCATCGTAGTCAACCCCTTGAATTTGCCGGAAACCCTTTGCGACAAGTCGAGCTTTATAGACGGTGACATTACCATTAGCGTCTGTCTTCTTCTTAAAGATCCATTTGTTTTCAATGGCCTGCCGATCATCGGGCAAGTCCACCAAAGTCCATACTTTGTTCTCATACATGGATCCTATCTCGGATTTCATGGCCTCAAGCCATTTGTCAGAATTCGGGCTCATCATTGCTTCTTCATAGTTCGTAGGTTCGCCGTTGTCTAACAACATGACTTTCAGGACAGGATTACCGTACCACTCTGGTGCGGAACGTACCCTGGTTGACCTACGAAGTTCAGTAGTAACTTGATCCAAAGTTTCATGATCATCATCCTTAGCTTCCTCTCCGGCTGGTGTAGGCATCACGGGAACTTCTTTCTGTGATCTGCTACTTTACAATTCGGGAGAAGGTACAATTACCTCATCAAGTTCTACTTTTCTCCCACTCACTTCTTTTGAGAGAAACTCCTTCTCTAGAAAGGACCCATTCTTAGCAACAAAGATTTTGCCCTCGGATCTGTGATAGAAGGTATACCCAATGGTCTCTTTAGGGTATCCTATGAAGATGCACTTCTCCGCTTTGGGTTCGAGCTTATCAGGCTGAAGCCTCTTGACATAAGCGCCGCATCCCCAAACTTTAAGAATCGACAACTTAGGTTTCTTGCCAAACCATAATTCATACGGTGTCGTCTCAATGGATTTAGACGGTGCCCTGTTTATAGTGAATGCGGCTGTCTCTAATGCATAACCCCAAAATGATAGTGGCAAATCGGTAAGAGACATCATACAACGCACCATATCCAATAGAGTACTATTACGACGTTCGGACACACGATTATGCTGTGGTGTTCCAGGTGGCGTGAGCTGTGAAACAATTCCACATTGTCTTAAATGCATACCAAACTTGTAACTCAAATATTCACCTCCACGATCAGATCGTAGAAATTTAATTTTCTTATTACGATGATTCTCTACTTCACTCTGAAACTCTTTGAACTTTTCAAATGTTTCAGACTTGTGTTTCATTAAGTAAATATACCCATATCTACTCAAATCATCTGTGAAGGTAAGAAAATAACGATATCCACCGCGTGCTTCAACACTCATCGGACCGCATACATCGGTATGTATTATTTCCAACAAGTCACTAGCCCGCTCCATTGTTTCGGAAAACGGGGGTTTAGTCATCTTGCCCATGAGGCATGGTTCACATGTCTCAAATGATTCATAATCAAGAGATTCCAAAAGTCCATCAGCATGGAGTTTCTTCATGCGCTTTACACCAATATGACCTAAGCGGCAGTGCCACAAGTATGTGGTACTATCATCATTAACTTTGCATCTTTTGGCATCAATATTATGAATATGTGTATCACTACGATCGTGATTCAACAGAAATAAACCATTCACCAAGGGTGCATGACCATAAAAGATATTATTCATATAAACAGAACAACCATTATTCTCTGACTTAAATGAATAACCGTCTCGCAATAAACAAGATACAGATATAATGTTCATGCTTAACGCAGGCACCAAATAATAATTATTCAGGTTCAAAACTAATCCCGAAGGTAAACGTAGAGGGAGCATGCCGACGGCGATCACATCAACCTTGGAACCATTTTCGACGCGCATCGTCACCTCGTCCTTAGCTAGTCTCCATTTATTCTGCAGCTCCTATTTCGAGTTACAAATATTAGCAACCGAACCAGTATCAAATACCCAGGCGCTACTACGAGCACTAGTAAGGTACACATCAATAACATGTATATCAAATATACCTTTGTTCACGTTGCCAGCCTTCTTATCTGCCAAGTACTTGGGGCAGTTCCGCTTCCAGTGACCATTCCCCTTGCAATAGAAGCACTCAGTCTCAGGTTTGGGTCCATGTAGGATCGAAAGTATGTCTAGAGGGGGGGGGGTGATTAGACTACTTGACCAAAAAAAACCTAACCTTTTCCAAATTTTAGTTGTAGGCAGATTTTAGCAAGTATACAAGTCAAGCATCACCCTACACATGCAATTCTAAGAGTATAGCAGCGGAAAGTAAACAATTGCATATGTAAGTAAAGGAGGGGATCGGAGATTTCTAACGCAATGAAGACACGGTGGTTTTTGGCGTGGTTCCGATAGGTGGTGCTATCGTATGTCCACGTTGATGGAGACTTCAACCCACGGAGGGTAACGACTGCGCGAGTCCACGGAGGGCTCCACCCACGAAGGGTCCACGAAGAAGCAACCTTGTCTATTCCACCATGTCTTACGTCCACGAAGGACTAGCCTCACTAGGGTAGATCTTCACGAAGTAGGCGATCTCCTTGCCCTTACAAACTCCTTGGTTCAAATCCACATCATGTCGGAGGCTCCCAAGTGACACCTAACCAATCTAGGAGACACCACTCTCCAAAAGGTAATAGACGGTGTGTTGTTGATGAAATCCTTGCTCTTGTGCTTCAAATGATAGTCTTCCCAACACTCAAACAACTTCTCACAGATTTGGCTATGGTGGAAGAAGGATTTGAGTGGAAAGCGACTTGGGATAGGCTAGAAATCAAGGTTCAAATGGTTGGATTGGAATCTCTTGATCTCAACACAGGATTAGGTGGTTCTCTCTCAGAAAATGTATGGTGGAAGTGTAGGCACGTTCTGATGGCTCTCCTTACTGAGTAAGAAGTGGTGGAGGGGTATATATAGCCTCCACACAAAATCCAACCGTTACACACTTTTGACCCAACTCGGTGGCACCGATCAGAAATCTCGGTGGCACCGAATTGTGTAAAAGATATGAACGTTAGGAATCTCGGTGGGACCGACTGGAACAACTCGGATGGACTGATGTGCAATGGTTAGGGTAAACCTCGTCTCGGTGGCACCGATTGCATCAACTCGGTAGGACCGAAGTGAAGCAATAAGGCAACAGAGAGTTGGCAAGCCATCTCGGTGAGACCGATTTGCAAAACTCGGTGGGACCGAAGTAAATGCAAACGATTACAGAGAGTTGGCAAGGCCATCTCGGTGGGACCGAGATCCATATCGGTGGATCCGATTTGTTAGGGTTTTGGCAGTGGCTAAGTCCAGATGAACTCGGTGGCTCCGGATAGGAAATTTCGGTGGGGCCGAGTTGGAAAGTAGTATTTGAACATATTTGGATGGAGAAAGTGGTTGAGGGTTTTGTAGTACTGTCACTAAGCACTTGAGCAAAAAGACCATTAAGCAACAACTCATCCTCTTTTAATAGTATTGGCTTTCCTATGGACTCAATGTGATCTTGGATCACTAAACCAAAAATGTAGAGTCTTGAGCTTTTGCCAATCCATGCCCTTAGCATTTTGAGGGGTCCACATCTCTAATCCTTGCCATGCCAATCATTGAACTTTCTGAAAACTTTAACTTGAATGGATATTAGTTTAATGAGATATATGTTGTTATGAATTACCAAAACCACCAAGGGAGCAAATGTGCTTTCAATCTCCCCCTTTTTGGTAATTGATGACAACATATAGATCAAAGCTTCGACAAATGATTAAATGAATGTAATACATCGTCGCTTTGAAAAGTATGTGATAAGCAAGAGCTCCCCCTAAATTTGTGCATTATTAAAAAAATTGCGTTTGAATGCAAATGCACAATCGATTAGGATCATGGGTCACTCTTCCATGTCACATACAACTTGGTGGAGCGCGCAAAATGATATGAATGGAATAGTAGGCACGCATCACCAAAGACACAAGTGAATGATCATATAAAGATGATGATAAGGAATAAGCATTAAGCATCACATGAAACATAGTATGATCAATCACACACATAGTATCTCACAAACATAACGATCAAAGTATCTCACACACGTAGTATCAAGCACACATCAAACCAAAGTAGCAAGCAAATAGTAGCAAAAGAACTCGAGAAAAAACAACGAGCAAAACACTCTCTCTCGAAGCCTATGATCTATACAAATTCTCCCCCTTTGGCAACAAGTACCAAAAAGTTCGAATAGGTATAGGACTATGCGGCTCTCTAGGCACGATCCTCGGCAGCTCCTGAAGGTGAACTCTGGCTGGCAGCTCCGGTGTGCGTAGACGGCGTTGAGAGAAGTGCATCCGCGAAGGCTTCAGCTGACGTCTGCTGGGCTGGTGGAGTAGAGACTGGTGGTGGCACTGTAGCAGCAACAGCTGGTGCAGAGACTATGGTCCTCGGATCTGCAACAGGCACTGCTGCAGACCTGGCTGCCCTAGGCACTGTCTGGAATCTCTCAGTAGTGGGTCTGTCATCTCCACTATCATCAGAAGTAGCAGCCCTGGCTGCATCAACGTCATCCTTCAGCTTCTCCACTATGGTCTGTACCTCAATGATCTTTACATCAAGATCATGAATCTTTGTTTCGACTATCCGCCCTAGGCTAGCCTGCTTCTTGGTGAGGTTGGCCAGACTTCGCTCAATCCTAAGGGTGGCTTCCCGTAGATAAGTCATCTGGTCATTCTTTGACTTGAGGTTTGCAATGGGTGCATTTGGAGCAGATGCCTCCTTGGCTGCTTTTGCTTCTGCGGCTACTCGGATCTTCTCTTGCGCTTGAGCAGATGTAGGATGCAAAGGGTCCATCACTATAACATTGTCCTCGAACTCTGGATGCAATGGGAGATGCTCACGATCAAGTAGATAAGTGCTCGTTCCAACCTTGGAGTTGATGAGCATCTGAATGTGTGGAGCATATCCGCAAGATCTCTTCTGATTAGCAGCTGTCCTCTTGATGGTTTCAACAATCAAGCTCATCACCTTGAACTTCTGAGGTGTATCAAAGAGGTGCAGCAGGTTGATGGAGTGGCCACGTATCATCTTATCATCTCCTGACTTGGGCAACAGAGTGTACCTCAAGATAGTGTTGGTGGTGGCCAAACCAGGTAGCAAGTGCTTCACTGACCCTAACTTGTGTGTCTCGATGTCTTTCTCTGGAATTGCTGTGTACATATTGGCCATGGAATTGTGGTCCATCTTGAGCTTGGCATAGATATCTATGTCATCATCTTCTTCCTCTGGAGCACCAAGAAGAGTAGCCCACTCAGAGATGGTTGACTGGTATCTAGATCCCTCAGTCATCCACACAATCCTTCCATCTGGATAAAATGAGCTATGGAGTAGAATTGCATGATCATATCATCATTCCACTTTGTAAGCTTCTATCCAACAAAGTCATCAACACCAGCTATCCTAAAACTCTCATGAACATGGGGGAAATAGTCCTCATTTGCATCGATGTACTTCCAATCCACCTATCTCATGTCACTGACGATTGGCTTCTTATCAAGCAGTACAGTCTCATAGAAATCTTGTTATTCTCTGGTCTGGAAGCGGTAATCACAAGCAGTCCTTCTTCTGGCAGCATATGGATCAGACAATCTCCATTGACGCAGTCCTTTGTCCTTCATGAGCATCATATTTTCAGCAACAGGGTGTGCATTGTCATGATCTGGAATCTTGGGTTTCAACTTTCTGAGCACTAGTGGCTCCTCATCAATATCAGCTTCAGGCACTGGGGCCTTGTTCTTCTCAGTAGCAGGAATATTTCTAGTGGATCTCTTGGGTGCTGGAGCTTTAGGCTTAGACTTGGTGGGGGTAGCAGTCCTCATAGCATCTGACATAAACTTCTGAGCCTTGGCAGGAGGTGCATCAGCAGATTGTTCCTCCTCCTCCTCATCAGTCCTCATGGAGGGTTTGCCCACAACCTGAGCAGCTGTCTTCCTAGCCCGCTTCTTCTTCCCTGTAGCAGCTGCCTCTGTATCACTTGGTTCCTCAAGTGTGAATGTCATAGTTTCCTTAGTGACTTTCTTCACTGTTGTCTTCTCTTTGGTTCTAGCAGATGGTTTGGTGTTATACTCCTTTGCAAGCACAACTCTCTTCTTCTTTGATGCTGCTTCACTAGCAACAAAGTCCTCATCCTCATCATCTGAGGTTCTCTTCTTCCTGGTCCTTGTTGCAGCTTTTGGAAGATCTGCAGAGCTTCTCTCTCCCTCATAAAAGCTTTTCGCAGGACTAGAGCCTGAACTGAGATCAGTGTGCTGCTCTGACATATTCTGACTATCGCTGGCATCTGACATCTTGCAAAGCTGGCCCTGTGAATAGATGGGTATGGGCAGAGTAGATGAGTCATCACAAAAAGCAGATGTTTTTTCATAAAAATTGAGTTCAAATCCTAGTTTCAAGTTTTCACAGAAGGCATTTTGGATGGACCGAGTTGATCATCTCGGTGATACCGAAGCACTCAACAGAAAACTTACACTCCATTTTGGTCAGACCGAGATGTGGTTCGGTGACTCCGAGATGCTAGGGTTTCACAGAGATTTTACTTTCGGTCTCACCGATTCGTACAACTCGGTGGCACCGAGATGTACTAGTGCAATGGCCTGGGGCCAAATCGGTGACTCCGAAAATCTCTAATCGGTCGGTCCGAGATGCGTTCGGCGGAAACTTAAACCTAAAATCTTTACTCGAATCTAATCTATGGAATTTGCAGTGTAAAGTAATGTCTCAATCCGTGGCAAGAATAATGGCTATCCATCCGTGCATTGAATCAAAATTTAGAGCACGAAGGGGGTCGAATCTCACCCTAACTTGGTGGAGATCCTCTACGGCGGCAACGGCGGAGCAGATTGCCGTTGACGGCGGCGGATTCCGGCGGCGAAGGCGCGCAGGAGACAAGGGCAAAGATCCGGAGACCTGGGCGACGACAGCAACGGGGTGCGGGAACGAAGAGGTTTGAGAAATTTCAATCGTTCGGGCCCGCGAAGTATATATACCCGTGTACTGTCGGTGGCTCCGAGTTGGACAACTCGGTGGCACCGATATGTGTAACTGCAAGCAGTTTAGCACATCGGGGGTGCCGAAATGGTTCAACTCGGTGACACTGAGATGGAAACCTAGATCAACCTAAATGATTTCGGTTGGACCGAGTGTGAGTGAATTGGTTCAGCCAAAATCATGTAGAAGGTTTTGGAGGTTCAGCCCTTTCAGATCGGTGGCTCCGAGTACTCCTCACCCGGAGGGTCCGAAAATGACTTGTTCAATTTTTGTGATGTAGCAAGAATAGAATTTGTGACAAGAAAGCATAGATAGCTAGAGAAGGTACTTAGGCATTCTTGTACATCCACTTGGCCAGAAAAACCAAGACAATGAAAACAACAAATGGATGTCCTCGAATGAAGAAAACATACAAACCGACATGCTCACACAATAAGATAGCAAATGAAATATGTGTCAAACATGCACAACCAATTCTAGCATCTATCAAACAATGGCGATGATTAGGTCATCTATATATGAGTATATTGACTTAGGAGTCAAATGAGAACATTTGATCATAGGTCATACTCATCGTTTAAGCACAAGTGGGGTTGCCACTTTTACATAAGGCAGTGATGTGTTCACACAATTAGAGTTGCTTTAGCTCAATTTTTAGAGCAAAGCTCCCCCTAGATGTGATATCCCCCCAAAGAGGGATGAACTAACCTTGGGTTTTGTCGATGATGACTTCATGTAGATGTTGAATATGTGGATGCTCAATGTTGATGTAGACCATCAAGAGTTGGGAGCAATCCTTTGGAGTTTTGTGCTTTCAATACCTACATGGGTTAGTCCCACACAAGGAACATACAAGGATATCCATAGACATAGAGTGAAATACACATATGCTGATGTCCATGGATGCAATGACTACCTTGTCCCTTGCCTTACCAACAAGAGGGTTTGTGACTCCGTGAACTAGTGCAAGATGTGGAAGTTGATTGCACAAGTTCTTGCCATAAATGAATGTGAGTGAAGTTTGTTGGCGGAGTCACCCTCAAGAACTCTCTAGTTTTTCTTTTTTGGGACCCACATCAACTTGATGGAAATCGTTGGAGTGGTAGTAGCACTTGATGAAGTAGAACTTGATGAAGTCTTGGGAACCCACTTGACCAAGGCTTGAGGCGCTTCTTCAAATGAGTCAATCTCTTTTTAAAGCTTGTCGTTGCCTTTTAGCTTGTGGTCTTGTGGTGGAAGATCTTCTTGAGCTTGTGTTTCCTTGAAGGAAGTAGGATCATACTTCTCTTGTTGAGGAACAAACTTCGTCTTGGGGTATTGATCTTCTTCCCACTCAACTCCATTGGCATTGAACTTTCGTTCAAAACCAACACCTTGGTTCTTCCGGTGCCTTCCTTGCTTGCGTACAATTTCCTCAAATTGCTTACTCCCGGCAAGGCTCTTGTAGACACCTTTTTCTATAATTCCTTTCAATAATTTGTTTTCTTGCTCAAGTGTAACTTGGCTAAGAGAATCATTAGTGAAATCAATAGAACTACTAGAAGCAACAATATTGGATTTAGCATTGTTATTGTTACTACTAGAGGTAGAACCCTTTTTACCCTTGTTACTAGTTTGCTTAGGTTTAACTTGTGGCATAAAGGTAGACAAGAGTAAACGTTTGGAAAGATATGAAGAACTCTTCTTTCAAAGATCATCATTGATAGCTTTAAGAAACTCATGCTCTTGCTCTAAATTTAGCTTCTCGAAGCGTAGCTTCTCATGAGTTCTTAGAAGTTCTCTATGATCCTCTTGAGTTGTTTCATGAGCTAACTTAAGAGCATTTAGTTCTTTAGTTAGATGCTCAATCTCCTTCATAGCATTGTCATTCGTTTCCTCTTGACTATCATAATTACTAGCATTTTCATTATAGCTCACATCACTAGCCTTATCAATAAGTAAATCATCATCACCAAGCAAATCATCTTCATCACTATTGAAATCAAGATACTCGGGGTGTGATACCTTGGGGCCTTTTGCCATGAAGCATTTTCCAATTCCTTCATTTGGTGAATCAAAGAGATCATAAGAGTTGGATGACACAAGAGAAAGTCTGGCAACACCTTTATCTTGACTATAGTCGGAGTTGGAGTGATAACTTCTCTCAGAGTGGTTGTCGGAGTCGGAGCCGGAAACCCATTCACCAACATGATCTTGATGTCTTCTTCTTGTGTAGCTCTTTGATGACTTGTCCTTCCTCTCCGAATCCTTGCTTCTTCGAGAGTGTCTTCATTCATAACGATCATCTCTACTCCTTCTCTCCTTATAAGGTGATTCATCTCTTCTATGTATTCCTCTTGGTGATTTGTCTCTTTTCTTGTAGGAATCCGTACACTCATTGGAATAGTGTTCGGGTTTTCCACAATTGTAGCAATTACGGTCACGACTTGATGATATTCTCTCATAGTGTCTTGAGCTAGAGCTTCTTTCTTTCTCTTTGTTCTTGTAGAACTTGTTGAATCTTTTCACCATTAGGCTTATCTCTTCATTGGATACTAGCTCGTCACTTGGAATTGTTGGAGCATCGGTTGAGGCTTTGTAGGCACCACTTGATTTGATGTGTAGCTCCTCTTTGTCCTTGAGTGACATTTCATGAGCAACAATCCTTCCAATGACTTTCGTGGGCTTGAGATCTTTGTAATTTGGCATCATTTGGATCAATGTGCAAACGGTATCATATTTTCCATCCAAAGCTCTAAGTATCTTCTTGATGATGAATTTGTCGGTCATCTCTTCACTTCCTAAGCCGGCAATCTCATTTGTGATGAGAGCAAGCCTAGAGTAGATTTCAGCAACTCCTTCACCATCCTTTATCTTGAACTTGTCAAGTTGACTTTGAAGCACATCCAACTTAGATTCCTTGACGGACTTGGTACCCTCATGCATATCAACCAAAATATCCCAAATTTCCTTTGCATTCTCGAGGCGGCTGATTTTGTTGAATTCCTCGGGACACAAACCGTTGAAGAGAATGTCACAAGCTTGAGCATTGTATTGCAACATCTTCAATTCTTCCGGGGTTGCTTCACGATCCGGTTCCTGGCCATCCTCAAAGAAATCACCTTGCAAGCCAACACGAACAACAGCCCAAACGGCGGGGTTATGACCAAGAATATGCATTTTCATCTTATGTTTCCAACTAGCAAAGTTTGTACCATCAAAATATGCACATCTACGGTGATAATTACCCTCACTAGACGCCATACTCTCCTAGGTTGTGAAACCAAGGCTATGATCACCAAAGCAATGGAAATTAAGGCTTACGGAGACCAAAGCTCTCATACCTCTTGTAGGATCGAAAGTATGTCTAGAGGGGGGTGATTAGACTACTTGACCAAATAAAAACCTAACATTTTCCCAATTTTAGTTGTAGGCAGATTTTAGCAAGTATAGAAGTCAAGCATCACCCTACACTTGCAATTCTAAGAGTATAGCAGCGAAAAGTAAACAATTGCATATGTAAGTAAAGGAGGGGATCAGAGATTTCAAACGCAATGAAGACACGGTGGTTTTTGGCGTGGTTCTGATAGGTGGTACTATCGTACGTCCACGTTGATGGAGACTTCAACCCACGGAGGGTAACGGTTGCGCGAGTCCACGGAGGGCTCCACCCACGAAGGGTCCACGAAGAAGCAACCTTGTCTATTCCACCATGGCTTACGTCCACGAAGGACTAGCCTCACTAGGGTAGATCTTCACAAAGTAGGCGATCTCCTTGCCCTTACAAACTCCTTGGTTCAACTCCACATCATGTCAGAGGCTCCCAAGTGACACCTAACTAATCTAGGAGACACCACTCTCCAAAAGGTAATAGACGGTGTGTTGTTGATGAACTCCTTGCTCTTGTGCTTCAAATGATAGTCTTCCCAACACTCAAACAACTCCTCACAGATTTGGCTATGGTGGAAGAAGGATTTGAGTGGAAAGCAACTTGGGAAAGGCTAGAAATCAAGGTTCAAATGGTTGGATTGGAATCTCTTGATCTCCACACATGAGTAGGTGGTTCTCTCTCAGAAAATGTATGGTGGAAGTGTAGGCACGTTCTGATGGCTCTCCTTACTGAGTAATAAGTGGTGGAGGGGTATATATAGCCTCCACACAAAATCCAACCATTACACACTTTTGACCCAACTCGGTGGCACCGATCAGAAATCTCGGTGGCACCGAACTGTGTAAAAGATATGAACGTTAGGAATCTCGGCGGGACCGACTGGAACAACTCGGATGGACCGATGTGCAATGGTTAGGGCAAACCTTGTCTCGGTGGCACCGATTGCATCAACTCGGTAGGACCGAAGTGAAGCAATAAGGCAACAGAGAGTTGGCAAGCCATCGCGGTGAGACTGATTTGCAAAACTCGGTGGGACCGAAGTAAATGCAAACGATTACAGAGAGTTGGCAAGGCCATATCGGTGGGACCGAGATCCATATCGGTGGATCCGATTTGTTAGGGTTTTGGAAGTGGCTAAGTCCAGATGAACTCGGTGGCTTCGGATAGGAAATTTCGGCGGGGCCAAGTTGGAAAGTAGTATTTGGACATATTTGGATGGAGAAAGTGGTTGAGGGTTTTGGAGTACTGTCACTAAGCACATGAGCAAAAAGACCATTAAGCAACACCTCATCCCCTTTTAATTGTATTGGCTTTCCTATGGACTCAATGTGATCTTGGGTCACTAAACAAAAAATGTAGAGTCTTGAGCTTTTGCCAATTCATGTCCTTAGCATTTTGAGGGGTCCACATCTCTAGTCCTTGCCATGCCAATCTTTGAACTTTCTAAAAACTATAACTTGAATGGATATTAGTTCAATGAGATATATATTGTTATGAATTACCAAAACCACCAAGGGAGCAAATGTGCTTTCAGTCCAGCCTTGGGTTTCATCACGGGAGCGGCAACTGGCTTGCCGTTCTTCTTGAAGTTCCCTTTCTTTCCCTTGCCTTTCTTCTTGAAACAGGTGGTCTTGTTGACCATCAACACTTGATGTTCTTTCTTGATTTCTACCTCCGCGGCCTTAAGCATCGCGAATAGCTCAGGGATCGTCTTCTCCATCCCTTGCATATTATAGTTCATCACAAAGCTCTTGTAGCTTGGTGGCAGTGACTGGAGAACTCTGTCAATCGCTAATTCATCCGGAAGATTAACTCCCAAAAGGTTCAAGCGGTTGAAGTACCCAGACATTTTGAGTACGTGCTCACTAATGGAGCTGTTCTCCTCCATCTTGCAGCTAAAGAACTTGCCGGAGGTGGCGAACCTCTCGACCCGGGCATGAGCCTGAAATACCAATTTCAGCTCCTGGAACATCTCATATGCTCCGTGGTGCTCAAAACGTCTTTGGAGCCCCGGTTCTAAGCCGTAAAGCATGGTGCACTAAACTATCGAGTAGTCATCAGAACATGCCCGCCAGACGTTCATAACATCTGTAGGCGCATCTTGAGGGGGTGCATCACCAAGCGGTGCATCAAGGACATAAACTTTATGTGCAGCAGTGAGGATAATCCTCAGATTACGGACCCAGTCCGCATAGTTGCTTCCATCATCTTTCAACTTAGCTTTCTCTAGGAACGCATTAAAATTCAAGGGAGCTACAGCGCGAGCCATCTACAACATTAATTTGCAAAGACAATTAGACTAAGTTCATGATAATTGGTTCTTCTAATCAAATTACTAAATAATCCCCACTTAAATCAACATCCCTCAAATTGTCTAAGTGTTACATGATCCAAATCAACTGACCCATGTTCGATCATCATGTGAGATGGGGCAGTCATCAATGGTGAACATCTCCATGTTGATCATATCTACTATATGACTCATATTCGACCTTTCGGTCCTCCGTGTTCCGAGGCCATGTCTGTACATGCTAGGCTCGTCAAGTTTAACCCAAGTATTCTGCATGTGTAAAACTGGCTTACACCCGTTGTATGCGAACGTAGAGTCTATCACACCCGATCATCACGAGGTGCTTCAAAACGACGAACTTTCGCAACGGTGCATACTTAGCGAGAACACTTTTCTCTTAAAATTAAGTGAAGGGATCATCTTATGATGCTACCATCGTCCTAAGCAAAATAAGATGCATAAAAAGATAAACATCACATGCAATCAAATATGTGACATGATATGGCCATCATCATCTTTGTGCTTTTGATCTCCATCTCCAAAGCATCGGCATGATCTCCATCGTCACCGGCATGACACCATGATCTCCATCATCATGATCTCCATCATCGTGCCGTCATGTGGTTGTCTCCGCCAACTATTGCTTCTACAACTATTGCTAACGCATAGCGATAAAGTAAAGCAATTACATGGCGGTTAATAGTTGACACGCAGGTCATACAATAAATTAAAGACAACCCTATGGCTCCTGCCAGTTGCCGTACTCATCGACATACAAGTCGTGAACCTATTACAAAACATGATCAACTCATACATCAACATATATCACATCACGTTTTGGCCATACCACACCACAACATGCCCTGCAAAAGCAAGTTAGATGTCCTCTACTTTGTTATTGCAATTTTTACGTGGCTGCTAGGGCAAACTATAAGAACCGTTCTTATCTACGCATAACCACAAAGGTGATATACAAGTTGCCTTTTAACCTTCTACAAGGACCGCCCTTGTCAAATCAGATTCAACTAAAGTGGGAGAGACAGACACCCGCAAAGCCACTTTTATGCAATACAAGTTGCATGTCAGTCAGTGGAACTGGTCTCTTGTGCGAGGACAAGTAAGGTTGGTCCGAGCCGCTTCATGCCACAATACCACTAAATCCAAATAAGACAAAGGAAGTAAGCGATTTGAACATCAACGCCCACAAATTTTTGTGTTCTACTCGTGCAAATACATCTACGCATAGACCTAGCTCATCATGCCACTAATGGGGAACGTTGCATGAAAATCAAAAAAAATCCTACGAACACCCAAGATCTAATCTAGGAGATACATAGCAACGAGAGGGGAGTGTGTCTACAAACCCTTGTAGACCGAAAGCGGAAGCGTATAAAACACGGTTGAGGTAGTCGTACTCTTCACGATCCAATCACGATCCAACCGATCTAGCGCCGAACGGACGGCACCTCCGAGTTTAGCACACGTGCGGCTCAGTGACGTCTCCTCCTCCTTGATCCAGCAAGAGAAGGGGGAGAAGTAGATGGGATCTCAACCAGCACGACGGCGTGGTGAAGATGGTAGTGGTGGTGCTCCGGCAGGGCTTCGCCGAGCCGTACCGGGAGGAGATATGGTGGTAGGAAGGGGGAGGGGCTGCGCTAGGGTTTAGGGTGCAGCTCCCCTCCACTCCCTCCACTATATATAGGGGTAAGGGCAGGGAGGGACTCAGCCCTAGCCCCTCCTCCAAGGAGGGGTACGGCCAGGGAGGGAGGAGTCCCTCTCCCGTACGATAAATGGGAGATCTCCCTTCCACTTCAGGGACTCTTTCCCCCCAAGCCACATGGACTCTGGGGGCTGGTGCGCCTAGCCCATCTAGGATAGGGCGTCACCCCTCAGCCCATGGTGGCCCCTGGGGGTGGTGTGTAGGAGATATGCCCTAGAGGCAATAATAAATGTTATTGATTATCTCCCAGTTCATAATTAGGTTTATGTTCCATGCTATAACTGCTATGGTTCTCGAGTCTACAATAACCACGAGGCTCGCAGGAAGACTCATATGCACGTGTGCAATAATAAACGGTAAAATGTATTCCTAGTCTGGCCTCTAAGACTGGCTCAAGTATTGCATGATGATCCTGTTTTCCTGATCATGGGCATGGCTATGCCGGCAATTTTGAGGGCACATTTGTGTTGAATCGACCCGAATTGATGTTATGCTATGAGATTCATTCGTCATAAGTTAATGGTTAATAACACAGAGATGGTTAACGTTTGCATAATTCCTTAGACCATGAGAGTATCGAGTTTCTTCATGCTTGCTTCATGAACTTTGGGGTTTGTTAAACGTCATCCGTAAATGGGTGGCTATTACGGCGGCTTACGGGTTCATGGAAAAGTGTGTCAAGTAACTTGATAGCTCCAGATTGGGATTTGCTCCTCCGACGATGGAGAGATATCTCTGGGCCCTCTCGGTGTTACGGTATCCATCATCGTCTGGCCAGACACAGGGTGATTTGATCACGGGGATGCCGGAACACGGGAACGAGAAAAGAGAACAATACCGGTAACGAGGTAACTGGCATAGTGGACAAGATGTTGATCCACGGGGATGCCAACATGTCTCACCTCGGGTATTTGTAACATATCGCGAAGCAACAGGAATAGCACACGGCAACTGGAGGTTCACTCGAATATTTATTCGTGTGGGTATAGGGGTCAATATGGGTGTCCACGGCTCCGATGTTGATCATTGATCGGAAGGGGTTCCGGGTCATGTCTATGCTTCACCGAACCTATAGGGTCACACGCTTAAGGGTCATCTATCTTCTGAATACTAGACAGGGAGTCTGAGAGAAAATCACCGAAAAAGTTTTCGGACAACGGAAAAGTTTCGGACAGCGGAAAAGTTCCGCAGAGAGAACACCGGAACAGTTTCGGTAAAACTGAAAAGTTGTTTCAGGGGATACCATAAAGTCAAATTGGTTTTGGCACATGCCTGATAATTCTTGGAGGGTGCCAGAATCATTCTGGAAACTTTCTGCTGCTCCTGAGTATGCTGATTGACAGATCAACGAAGTGCTAACAGTTCTTTGGGTTCCACCATGGTTGAGAAAGATGGATGTTTCGCAGACGAAAGGGCAATGCAGATATGATCTGCACGGGGGTCACGCGTATGACGAAGTTCAGTATGGGGCTCGAGATTTTATTATCTCGTGTTTCATACACCCCGCAATGTTAAAACTAGCGACTTGGATTATCATGCTTGATGATGGACGTTGGTAGCTTCGGTTTGTTTCGAAACCTTAGAAGCCACGTAAAATAAATTTTTGGATAAACCGATTGGAGGCGTCTAACTTGGTTTTGCAGGATGGTTTGCATGTGCATGTGATGTGGTATAGCAGTGCTCATATAAATTTGATTATGTATGAGATGACTATATGATGTAAATTAACGTGACCTGCGTGTCATGATTCGGCATGATGGCTGGAGCCATATGATTGCACTTTAATGACCTGCGTGTCAACCTTATGTAATGCACTTATTTTATTACCTTTAGAGATAGCAATATTATCTGGTGCATCGACAAGGTGGTGGCAATCTTCGCGAAGGTGAACACCGACGCGAATGCCGGAGACGAAGAAATAAAGACTTCTCCGTCAGAAAGGGCTATACCATATCATGCTATTATGAATTGCCTGAGATGTTAATCCCTTATGATGCACCCTTCTTGATTGCGCGGTAGTCGCTTTTATTAGGGTGATCTGTCACAAAAATATCAAGTAGTTAGTGTTCTCCCAAGTGTAGCACCGTCACAACATCCTTCCTTTCGAGGTGCGCCATGATCTATATGGGTACGAACGATTGTACGGGTGTAAGGAGGGTGAGGTCAGACCTCGCAGCAAGATCACTTGGTTGTCTTGACGTTCATGGCAGGATCGTCCTGAGCTCGGAACACACGCATCGAAAGATGAACAAGAGTCACATAGAGATGTGATCGGCAAGTTTGCCTACCAATTGAAGTTCGCGCCATCGGTGTTCATCTCAAACAATGGCGTTGAATGGAAATGTGGGTCTTGAATCACTCACAATCAATTATGGGAGATATTGATTTGAGTGGGAGCGCACTTTAGAATTAATTCTTTTAATTCTTAGTGCAATTAATTTTGAACACTGTCTAAGTGTGATTTGCATAATAGTTGTAGAATAATGGCTCGCGTTTCCACCTTCCCTGTTAAAATTAAATAGCTGTTAAATATCTGGTTAAATCTTTACGGTTGATAACGTAATGTGAGGATTGTCCTCAAGTGTGCCAACAAGGACTTTGTCCTATCGCATGCTTTCGGTATTCTCCCGCTAATGCTATGGATCATGTGACTCTCGTCCTTCGATCCAAAAGCTAGAATTCCTTTTCAGTCAAAGTGCAAAATGTTTGCTTCCATGAGACCCGAACTTCGAAAGTTTGGATAGTTATGTGATATTCATGGAATCTGAAAATCATTTTCAGAGACAGACAAAGGCTAAAAGATATGAGATATCCAAAGCAATGTTTGTTTGCAAACTATTAGTAAAGGTGTTCACTATGCGTTTGACTGATAAGAGAGGGATCCAGAAGAACGCCTGTCATATGATGAAAGGTGAATAAAAGAAACAACTTAAAGAGAAAGGAAGTGTCCGAAGGGTGTTAGTGAAACTTTCACGCCTAGGAAGTCCGGGGCTAACGCCACTCTTAAGTTGGATGCTTCTTCTGAGAGTAGGAGAAATACTAAAAGTTAAACTGTTAGAAGTATAATGGCAAAAGGAAAGAAGACTGGGATATCCAGCTCATGTATGAATGTCATACAAGTTTTTGATGTATAGAAGGCTGGTCAAAGATATAGTTCTTGGGAATTATGGTTAAACATGTTAATCACTAATTCTTGGGTATTGTGAATTGATCACAAAGATACCCGCTTGATTGCATTCTGTTGCAACTCGATGTAAGAACTACTATGGCCTGAAAGACTAGCCAGGAATGAGGTTTAGATACACGCAGGGAACATAGTAAATGTTACTATGCCTTCCATAGGTGTATTCCCTATGTATTTACTTTCATAATTCATTTTAGAGTTTCACACTCTAGCCCTTTGCATAAGGTATCTTGCAAGAAGGTTGTTCATAAGAGAACTTTTGATGTTCGGTGTTATGAATAACATAAGGGCCATACTTTCATTATGAATGAGACGTATGTTATGAATATTTATAATAATACATTACCTCTGGGTTTACTTTCATAATTCATTTTAGAGTTTCATACACTCTAGCCCATTGCACAATGTTTGTTGCAAAAGAGTTGTTCATAAAACAACAATTGTTGTTCAGTATTATGAATAACATGAAGGGCCATGCTTCCATCCTAGATGGGATGTATGTTATGAATATTGATGGAAATATGATACATCCATAACACTGACGCTAAATGTCGCAAGACTAAAAGAATACCACACAAGTGTGGCACTGCATTTGGTCACATTGGAGAAACCCGCATGGAAAATTCCATTATGATGGATTTTGAAGTCGTTTGATTTTGAATCATCTGACACTTGCAACTTTCCTCTGAAAAGTGAAGTGACTGAAATACCGTTCACATGCCATAAGGAACGAGCATAGAACATGTTGGTGATCATACATTATGATGTGTGTAGTCCAATAAATGTTATTGCAAGTAGTGGATTTATCTATCTTCAGAAATGACTCAAGTAGATATATGGATATTTACTTGATGAGATGTGAGTCTGGATCTTTTGAAATCATTCGAAAGGTTTTCAAAATGAAGAAGAAAATATTGTAACAAGAAAATTATGTTTCTACAATTCGATTGCAGAAAGGAATATTTGAGTTACAAATTTAGCGAATGTCTGATGAGTTGTGAAAGGGGTTTCATAACTTGCACCTCCCGGAACACCACTGCAAGTGGAAAGTCCGTGAAGATGTAATCGAACCATTTATGACATGGTAAGATCAAAGATGACATAAATAGATTTGCCATTATCCCTTTTAAAGAGTAATGCTTTAGAGACTGCGGCTTTTACACTGAAAAGAGATCCATCAGGTCTGTTGAAATGACGCCATGGTATGGTACGCCCAACCATGTTATATCTTTTCTTAACATTTGGAATATGGGGCTTGTGTAAAAGATTACAAACCTATTCCAAATCAGACAAGTGCTACTTTGTAAGGTTATCCCAAGTCATTGGGTATTCCCCCACCACTATACCGAGGCAAAGGATTTTGCCGCAAAACGGTATGCTTTTAAAGAGAATAGTTCTTACAAAAGGTGAGTGGGAGGACAGTGCAACTCGACGAGATAACCAGTATCTTCGTCATCAGATCAAAGGAAAGAAACCTTGGAAGTGATTCCGGATTTTCCTACTGCGACTAATACGGAAGTCTCTACAGTAAATGTATGGACTTCGGTCGAACTTGCAGCTGAACCACGTAGGAAAAACTCGTGCAAACCTCTCAGGTGCGCATACGAGATATTGTTGTTAGACAACAGTATACCTACGATACACAAGGAAGCGTTGATGGGCCCTGACTCCGGAATTGGCTAAATGCCAATACAATCCGAGATAGTTTCCATATAAGTGATTCAAGATTAAAATCTTGATACACCTTTCGGAAAACTTAGAGTCTAACGAATATTTATGGAACTAAAACTGATACGGAAAAAAAATGTTTTATCCATAAAGCTCGACTTGTTGCAATAACAAGTTCAAGGAGTTGACTACGATGAGATTGTCTCACCGTAGCGATGCTTGAAGTCGGTTCGGGTTGAACTAGCAATTAATACATATTTCAATCATGAGATATGAAACATGGATGACAAAAGGATTTCCATCTGATGGAAATGAAACCTAGGACTTGTATGTGATACAATCCAAAGTAATTTGTCGATCCAGAGGATGCTAGTAAGTATGCAAACTTCAGAGTTCCAGCGATGGACAGAAGAGAGCAAAGTGGAGTTGGAATCTTCGTTTTTGATGGAATGGTCAAAGGGGTTTTGACTTCATCAAATGGGTACCGAAGATGCTTGTGATTCAAGAAAGTAAGTGGGAGCATGATAATATTTCTAAAAACCTTGTGTACTTGACACATTGTTAATTGGAAATAAATTTCTTTACACGAATTAAGGACTTCATTTGAAAATAGTTTTTTGATGAAGTGTTTGGGCTAAATAGCCTCAATATTAGGCATGATGATCTATGGAGATAGATTTACCTAATAGGGCTAAGCTATGAATACATATTGACAAGATGCTAAAACCTTTTAGCATTTAAAACGCCAAGGAGTAATTCTTGCCGAAGTCACATGGAAAGAGTTTTTGCAAGACTCAGTGTCCCGAAACACTGATGAGTGAAATACATGATGGAGATTCCACACACTCTTGTGTTTGGATTAATCATGTATTCCATGGTATGTAAAACAACCAGATATGTCCGATACTCCAAAGTTGTTGCGAGTATGGATACCAAAGTGATCAAAGTACTGATCATAGGACAACAGTGAAAGATGTCATTAAAGTACTAGAGTAGTAGTGATGACATGTTTTCTCGCAAGCAGAGATTGTGAAGTGCTCGTTGTAAGTAATTACATTGATACAGTCTTCATCAATGCTCCATGCGATTTTCGATTTAAGTTAAGGGTTTTGTGTAATACACAATATGGTGGCACGGTAGTTGGAAATTGTTCCAAACAAGATACTGTGGCGAATTCTATAACAAAGGCTAAGTATGTTGACGCTTAAGAAGCGACAAAGAAGTTGTTGAATCATATAGTTCATTCATGAACTTAGTATGGTTCCAAGATGGCTTTGGTCTATGGGACACTATCGCAGATAGTTGCTCCATAGCTCAGTCTGAGGAATCAGGTTTCGACCAATGATTCACACATATGCAAAGCCAAGTCCACACAAAATATGAATTTTTTTTTGAAAGCGTGAAAACGCGAGGATATGCAAAGTTACACACGGAGCTGAAGTCGTCAGATCCGTTGGACATCAGGCTATACCACATGCGAAGCATATTTTACACCAGTATGCCATAGGTGTAAAGTGCATTAGCAATGACTAGATTATTGACTCTAGTGCAAGTGGGAGTCTGTAGGAGATATGCCCTAGAGGCAATAATAAATGTTATTGATTATCTCCCTGTTCATAATTAGGTTTATGTTCCATGCTATAACTGCTATGGTTCTCGAGTCTACAATAACCACGAGGCTCGGAGGAAGACTCATATGCACGTGTGGAATAATAAACGGTAAAATGTATTCCTAGTCTGGCCTCTAAGACTGGCTCAAGTATTGCATGATGATCCTGTTTTCCTGATCATGGGCATGGCTATGCCGGCAATTTTGAGGGCACAATGTTAGAAGAACATTTGTGTTGAATCGACCCGAATTGATGTTATGCTATGAGATTCATTCGTCATAAGTTAATGGTTAATAACACAGAGATGGTTAACGTTTGCATAATTCCTTAGACCATGAGAGTATCGAGTTTCTTCATGCTTGCTTCATGAACTTTGGGGTTTGTTAAACGTCATCCGTAAATGGGTGGCTATTACGGCGGCTTACGGGTTCATGGAAAAGTGTGTCAAGTAACTTGATAGCTCAAGATTGGGATTTGCTCCTCCGGCGATGGAGAGATATCTCTGGGCCCTCTCGGTGTTACGGTATCCATCATCGTCTGGCCAGACACAGGGTGATTTGATCACGGGGATGCCGGAACATGGGAACGAGAAAAGAGAACAATACCGGTAACGAGGTAACTGGCATAGTGGACAAGATGTTGATCCACGGGGATGCCAACATGTCTCACCTCGGGTATTTGTAACATATCGCGAAGCAACAGGAATAGCACACGGCAACTGGAGGTTCACTCGAATATTCATTCGTGTGGGTATAGGGATCAATATGGGTGTCCACGGCTCCGATGTTGATCATTGATCGGAAGGGGTTCCGGGTCATTTCTATGCTTCACCGAACCTATAGGGTCACACGCTTAAGGGTCATCTATCTGCTGAATACTAGACAGGGAGTCTGAGAGAAAATCACCGAAAAAGTTTTCGGACACCGGAAAAGTTTCGGACAGCGGAAAAGTTCCGCAGAGAGAACACCGGAACAGTTTCGGTAAAACTGAAAAGTTGTTTCAGGGGATACCATAAAGTCAAATTGGTTTTGGCACATGCCTGATAATTCTTGGAGGGTGCCAGAATCATTCTGGAAACTTTCTGGAATTTTCCGGGATGAAAACCGGAAATGTTCCGGAGCTGCCGAAACCGCTTCAGATGCTTTTCGCAGATGAAAATCACTAAACCGGAATTGTTCCGGATCGCGTTGAAAATTATTTTAGTGGGTACTGGAAATGTTCTAAGCCCACATAAATATTTTCAGTTCGACCGGACGCTGAAAAATGTCGTCGTGAATAGTGAAAGTGCTTTTTGGGATATTTATGGAAAAGTCACCTTTTGGGATATTTTCCCAAAAGGTTTCTAGAAGGCTTGGGGGCCAAGAAACCCTACCCTTGGATTTCCTATAAATAGAGGTGGAGGGGCTGCCTCCACACTCATTCCTTCTCACATACAAGTGCCATGACATTTCTGGCTTCTCTCTCCCTCCCAGCGAAATAGTTTCGTAGAGCCGAAAGGTTGTCTGGGTTCCGGTGGGAGCTAGTTCTGGACGGCGAAGCCCTGCCGGATAGATGACACTGTATGTGTGCAACTCTGTAGAGAGATCGTAGTTTCGGTCTTAGTTCGAGAGTGCCTCCCGAAGGGCTGTCCGAGTTACTGTCCGTGTTTCGGGGGTCCTCCCGAAGGGCTATCCGAGTGACCCGCCCGAAGGGCTGTCAGTGAGGCCTCCCGGAGGGCTGTCCGAGGATCCGTCCAGTGGGACTATCCGAAGGACTGTCCAGAGGCCTCCCGAAGGGCTGTCCGAGGATCCGTCCGGTGGGACTATCCGAAGGACTGTCCAGAGGCCTCCCGAAGGGCTGTCCGAGGATCCGTCCGGTGGGACTATCCGAGGGACTGTCCTGAGGCCTCCCGAAGGGCTGCCTGAAGATCCGTCCGGTGAGCTGACGAGGGAGTACATCCTCGCGGTTGGGAGGTTGTAAAATCCTAGCTGCGGGGATCTGCACCGCCGATCGTCATCGACTCTACTTCCGCTGCGCTACGAGTCAGTAACGGAAAGGATCAAACCTTGTATGCAGTCTCCATAGTGATCCTGGGCTGGTACGTAGGTCGGAAATTTTTTGTTTTCTGCTGCGTTACCCTACATGGTGGGACCCATTGGTGGTCCCCCGGAACCCTTCGGTGGCCCCTGGTACACTGCCGGCATACCCCCGAACTTTTCCTGTACCCTGAATATGACTTCCTATATATCATTCTTTACCTCCAGACCATTCCGGAACTCCTCGTGACGTCCGGGATCTCATCCAGGAGTCCGAACAACATTCGGTCACCAACATACATATCCCAATACTACTCTAGCGTCAACGAACGTTAAGCGTGCGACCCTGCGGGTTCGAGAACTATGTAGACATGACCGAGACACCTCTCCGGTCAATAACCAATAGCGGAACCTGGATGCCCATATTGGTTCCTACATATTTCACGAAGATCTTTTATCGGTTGAACCACGATGTCGAGTATTCAGTTAATCCCGTATGCAATTTCCTTTGTCCAGCGATATGTTACTTGCCCGAGATTCGATCGTCGGTATCTTCATACCTAGTTCAATCTCGTTACCGGAAAGTCTCTTTACTCGTTCCGTAATACAAGGTCCCATGACTAACTCATTAGACACATTGCTTACAAGCTCTTTATGATGTTGTATTACCGAGAGGGCCCAGAGATATTTCTCCCTCATACGGAGTGACAAATCCCAGTCTCGATCCATGCCAACCCAACAGACACCTTCGGAGATACCTGTAGAGCACCTTTATGATCACCCAGTTCCGAAGTGACGTCTGATAGCACACAAGGTATTTCTCCGTTATCCGGGAGTTGCATGATCGCATGGTCTTAGGAATAGATACTTGAATGAAGAAAGATGTAGTAATAAACTTAAGTGATACGATCATATGCTAAGCTTACGGTTGGGTCTTGTCCATCACATCATTCTCCTAATGATGCGATCCCGTTATCAAATGACAACTCATGTCTATGGCTAGGAAACCTTAGCCATCTTTGATCAACGAGCCAGTCTAGTAGAGGCTCACTAGGGACACGGTGTTGTTTATGTATCCACACATGTATTTAAGTTTCCGGTCAATACAATTCTAGCATGAATAATAAACAGTTATCATGAACAAGGAAATATGATAATAACCAATTTATTATTGCCTCTAGGGCATATTTCCAACAAGAATGAGCCGCTGATCCCTTTCATATCCGGTTTGGATGGCAGAAGGTTCCCGTGCCTTTTCCCCAAGGAGTGATCCGCACCACGACAAAGGCTCTGACAAGTTTTTGCTAAAGAATTTGATTTCAGTTTTTCAACCAGAACTTTAACAACCTTTTGAGTGTAAACACTAGTATTAAAAACATGCATGTGTATGAGGTATTACTCTCACAACCTTGTATTAATGCTCGGGGTCTTAATGATACTCCCTCCGTTTCTTTTTACTCCGCGTATTAGATATCTTCAAAGTCAAACTCTTTAAAGTTTGACCAAACTTATATTAAAAAATATAAACATCTACAATATCAAGTAAATATAATATGAAAATATATTTCATGATGGATCTAATAATATTTAATTTGTATTGTGAATATCAATAATATTTTGTATAAACTTGGTCAAACTTTGAATTCGAACAAAACTAATACACGGAGTAAAAAGAAACGGAGGGAGTATTAAACTGTGCTCTGGAAGACAACTACTATGATGTGCTTGCGACGCGATGATTGTGGGGGATGTGTCCAAAGTACATGTTGACCGATGCACGAACTGTATCACGAGTCGGTTATCCAATCAATGGCCCATACCAGCGCGCGGGGTTACTTTTGTTATTAAGAATAAATATTCACACAAAAGCATTGGGCGTTTAATGACTACACCTCATTAGGCCCCAAGGAATAGCTTTCCGCTACCGTAGTAACCCCTTCTCTCACTACTGTTCGGAATAGCGTTCCACTTCCTCCTTCGCTCTTTACCTCCTCCTGGATCGATCTAAAGGATCTTGGGTACCAATAGGGCCTTAGATTGTGAAGAAGACAAGAGGCAATTTCATTGCAATCGGATACATACAAATAATGTCAAATATAAAAAGTCATCCCAATGATCCTCTGCACAAATACTTCTGGTTGCAAGGCCTTGACTCAACCCATTACCTTACCGAATTACTCACACATGGCGATCGGGCCGCAAGGTGAACTCATTGAAAACGGCATAAAGATGAATGATTGAGCGGTAATATGTGTTACAATAATTGCCGGATGTGATACACTGATTACAAGTATGACTAACTTGGAGAGGATTGCTGCAGTGATGATGGCGGCGGCTAGGGTTGGCATATGGTTATGTTTCTCCATATCGCGAATGGTGTTCTCCCTGTTGAGAATTAAGCGTCGACCCCTTTATAACTGTTGGTCAAGTGGACCTCCTGGAGCTGACGTCAAGTAGTACGAGCACGGGTACGAGCATGTGCGCTCATACCAAACGTCGTCTTGCACTCTGTTAGCCTTGGTGTGCCTCCAATTGACTTGCCTCTTCCACCAAACTTCATATTTTCTCGTGTGTGGTGGTTTCCTTCCATGTTTTAGGCCCTTTTTCTGCGGAAACACATTAAACAAAGGATTTTGCGATCTCTCTCATTCATTAGTGGCAATATTGGAGTGATTTTCTCAGAAATTCCGGGATTATCCGGTTTAAACAACGGTGTGATGAGCGCAAAAATTTCACTCATCAGTCGCCGAAGAGTCGTTGTCGCTGCTCCTCTACCGAAGCCGGTCTGACCCTGTCGATGCAAGTTGGGAAGTCTTCGTGCACATGCCCCTAAGGATTAGTGCCTTAGAATTATGGGTCCATGACCACCGAACAACCACTACCGTTGCGAGAACGAGCCATTGACGCATTGTTGTCATCGCTTCGCTAGCGAAGTCGGTCCGACCTTGCCGATGATAGCCGGGAAGTCTTTGTGCATGTGCCCCTAAATATCAACGCCCTTGAGTCGCAGTCGTCGACTTTGAACCCTTGAATCGACTCGATGCGCCTGACCCCAAAATATCGTCATCGTGTACGCACGGCGAGAAACCCTAACCTCACCGCCCCAAAGAGACGCAACAAGCTGTGCTGAAGGTCCATTAAATCTGTCTAGACAGACAAACTCAAGGAGCATCGGAGCCCGGAGGACCAACTCAAAAAAAAAGTGTTGCCATCCGCGTGAGCGTCGCCTATGCAAGACTCCCTAACCTGAACTACTAGCCGGTTCCAAGGCATTGAGATTCCCTCCCAGCCTCAGCCAGCAGAGTGACAGGCAAAGAGGAGACAAATCCAGGGACTTGCCGACAGAACCTGGCCCTAGACAAAGGAAAGTGAAGGAAATAAGATCGATGCAAGAAAGTATACCATATTAATTTTGTGTATGTACGTGGGCAGATTGGACCCTCGTTCATCTCGGGCTTATCCCTCAACTACTTCCGGGGGGGGGGGGGGGGGGGGGGGGTTGGGTATTTGTTTTTGCGAACCATACGTGGTCTCATTACGCGTGGATATGTCCATTGGCCTCCTTCACAGTTTAGGCCATGCTTAAAATAAAGAGAAACCATAAGAAGAATTTTGAAATATTGAATCTCTATAAATTAGTACAGTATAGTTTGTAAAAAAAACATTCACCATGATTCCTATGAAATTCCTATACAATGGACCAATCTGTAGGAATTTCAGAGGAAGATAAATACGAGGTCTTACCACAGTTTTAGGGGGGAAAATCACAAAAAATAAAAAAGTTCATTTTAAAATAATTAAATATTTGTGTTATTTGTAAAGCAAATGGAAAAATTAGTTGAAAACCAGTCAAACAAAAAACACACACTATAGAAAGCTAAAGGAGAAAATCGCTTGTACTCTAAACCTTTGGTCTCCACAGAGCCTGCAAAATGGAGCGTCCGATAGGAGCTACCAGGCCAACTAAAATGAGAACTATTATATGCTGCTCACTGCGTCATATTGAGGGGGTGTGGCACAGCAGGCGAGCATGGGCCGCCCGCCCAGTTTGGCGTTGCCCTGTTTCTTCCGGAGGGCTTCTACAGTTCAGTTTTTAGCTATTTTCTCTGGTATTCATTATTTTCTTTGGTTTCTCTAGGCTGGTTTTTTAAACATAAAACACTTATATTTGAAAAAAAATAGTTACATGAAAATTTGGAAAAAATATAAACATCTTCTTTTTTTTGCGAAAAGGATCAGATCTATTATAAAGATTCCCCGGAAGTACAAAACACCTCAAACATAATAAAAATTACATCGAGGTCCATAGACCACCGAACGACCATTGCCGCCGCCAGAACAAGCCGCTGACGCGCCGCTGTCGCCGCTCCCATACCGGAGCCGGCCTGACCTTGTCGATGACAGTCGGGAAGTCTTCGTGCACGTGCCCGTAAGGACCAGTGCCCCGGAGCCGCAGTCGTCGCCGTTGAATCCTTAAATCGATCTGAAGAACCTGACACCAAATATCATCATTGCGTACGCACGACGAGAAACCCTAACCTCGCCACCCCGGGGAGCTGGCAGGAATCTACGCCGGTGCTCCGTCTAATCCGTTCCAACAAACGAATTTAAGAAGGATCGGAGCCCGGAAGACTGACTCGAAGAAGAAGCGCCGTCATCCGTCCAAACACCTCCCCTGCGAGGACTAAAACCCTACCAATCTACTAGCCGGACCCGACGCACCAGAAATCCCCTCCCCGCCACCGGCCGCCGGAGCGGCAGGCGGAGTGGAGACGAATCCACGGGCTCACCGGTGGAGATCGAGGGAAGGAAGGCTTTCCTTAATCGCCTTGCGAGAGGGGAAAGAAAAGCCGACATTTATATTAAAATATAAACATCTTTAGAAACACATGAAACATTTATGTAAAAATGCACGTACACTTTAAAAAAAGGTTACCGTCAGTTCCAAAAATGGTCATCGTGTTTAAAAAAATGTTCACCACATATTAAAAACGTTCACTGTATTTAAAAAGTATTGAACATGCATTAGAATATGTTCACTAAAAAAACATTAGGGTTCCTCTGCCTCCCACCGGCACCGCCGCCGGTCCGCCTCGTGTCCGGTGACCTTGGGGCCACGGTGGTGTGGTGGATCTTAGCCCTTGCTGACGGGAGGGCTTCGTTTTTAGATGTTTCTTCGAGTTTTGTTAGGGTTTGTGTCCTGCTCTGTAAGACGAGACGGCGGCGGCTTTCTGAAGAAGGAATAAGGTTCTCCCTGCCTAGCCCTCGTCCCGGTTGTGCGTCGAGCATCGTTGGTGGGCGTATGGAGTTGTGTCTCCGGCGAATCTGTCTTTGATAGATTTTTTCGGATCTGGTAGCCGTTCGTCTACGTTCGTGTGTCTTCAGATTGGATCCTTCCAATATACTCTACTCTTTATCGGTGATTTCTGCTGCGCTGGTCCTATGAGACCTTAGCACGACAACTTTCCGACTGTCTACTACAACAAGTTTTGCCCGGCTCCGGCGAGGGAGGGCGATAACGGCAGCGCGCCTTCGGCTCGCTTTAGTGCTTGTAGTCGTCGCTAGGTGGTCTACGGGTCTGAATGTAATTTTTATTATTTATAGTGTTTGTTGTACTGCCAGAATTGAAGATGAATAGATCGAAAGTTTTCTCGCAAAAATAATAATATGTTCACCATGTAATTTTTAAAAATATTCATACAAGCACAAGCCAAATGTACTTTTACTAATGAAAAGGGGAAAAGGAACAAAGGGGAAAAAAAGGAAAAATGATAAAGGACAAAAGAAACAGCATTCGTACAATGATTGAGAAAAAGAGAGAGAAAAATTATGTGAATGCCAGAGAAAATCAAAAGAGAAAAGTAAATACAACTAAGAAGGCCTGATCTCAAGAGTAAAAGCCGTGAACTGGGCTGTCAGGCCATGCGGACTCAACCTGTTTGTATCATATGGGCTTCATAAGATTGGACCCATTATTGTGCATAAAAATTCGTGGTTCTCTAAAAAAAACTTGGTGTTTATTCTTTCCAAAAATATGCATTTGAAGATACCAATGTTTTTCTGCGGGGTATGTTATTTCTTTTTTTAACCTTTTTGTTGCAAGTAATATATGTAGACGTATTATTTTCTCTCCTTTCGCTTCCCAGCTTGGACTTGTTAGAGTGTCACTGATCTGAAGTCTAGCAAAATTGCAGCGGCCGGTAGCAGCAAAGCTACGGGGTTCAGGCTGCTAATTCTTGTCCTTCTTTTACTAATTACTACTTAGAATCTAGCCCATGGATAGCCTTGCCATGGTAAGTGTCAACTCAGCTAAAGGCCTAAAAGTATCCCACTAGTAAAACCTCACACGGTCTGCACATGTGTATCTTGGTCGTTAAGGAACTTTGAGCACAGCAGCCACAACGTATCGAAAGGAGGAGGAGGAGGAGGGGGGCTGCTAAAAGATGAGGCTAATAGCTCAATCATAAGAAGTAAAAGCGCTCACAGTTGCGATCACCTCTGCCTTTAAATGGCGTGTGGGGAGAACACGGGACAGCGGGCAAGCGATAAAGAGCTTTTGGATCATACATCTTCCCTAAAGGGTAGTGTCAAAAACGCTCTTATATTATGGGACGAAAGGAGTACAAAGTATTCGCTCTAAGGGGATAAACCCTCTTCAGTTCTGCACGATAATACTGATAAGCCAACCATTTTTTTTTTTTCTCTTTCTTTCACGGTACTTAAAGCGCGTGATAGTAAGTTGAGCCTGCTGATCTGCAATTCTCCACCGATGCACCTGGCCTGAACTAGCTTCTTGAGTGCAGAGTACCTACACCTTGCTCATGAGGTTACCGGGAAGACAGAATGTACGTAGGAAGCAGGATAGAAGTTTTTTTTTTTTTTTTTTTTTTTTTTTTTTTTTTTGCATCGAATTGAGACTTTATTCAACGAATTAACATCCGGTTACAATCTGCCCGTAGGCTGCTAATAAGAAAATCTGGGCTTTCATCAAGCCAGCTATCCGTACCCTCCAGCGTACAAGCATGTTGTGCACAAAGGTGTGCCGGGAAGTTCAGGTCCCTACCAACATGATGAACCGAAAAAGAAGAAAAAGAAGGTACTATATTCTCCAATTCTTGTAAGATAGGCGCCGCAATTGAGCGTGTATCTTGGCGCGACTTCCAGAGATTAACGAGATCGAGGCAGTCGACCTCTATGATCACATGTGAGAATCCTCGTAAATGGGCGAAAATCACCCCTTCTCTCATCGCCAGCAGCTCGGCCAAGAATGGGTCGGAGACTCCTGGAAGTGGCTTACTCCATGCACCAAGAAATGCTAGGTGAGACCGGGCCACGCCTCCCGCTCCCCCCGACAGAGCATATGCGAGAACAGATCCATCCGTATTAATGGTGATCCATCCTGCCTCCGGTGGTCTCCAACCTTGCGCCCCGTGCGTCTTAAGCCGCGATGGGATGTCAAGGATGGCAAGGGTTTCATGCACTCCTTTGATCGCCTGGACCGGATCATACCCATCTTCATTGTGTGTCCAGCGGTTCCGTGATGACCAAATGGCATGCATAATTGTGATAATTTTGCATCTTGTGTCCTCGGAGAACATTGAGTCGAGCAGAATGTCCCGAGACCATGTTTCTGGGCACAGCCTTGGTAGTTGAAGAGCAAACCTATCCCTTGCCGCAATCCAGAATTTTTTAGCATGCGTACATGAGATGAGTGCATGCATCAAGTCCTCCTCCATAGCTTGACAAATGTCACATATGCTAAGTGGCTTAATATGTCTATACTTAAGGGTGTTGGAGTCTGGCAGAATGCCGCGGAGCACCCGCCACCAGAACACCATTACCTTCGGTATGACAGGCAATTTCCAAAGTGCAGACCACAACTGTTTATTTGCTGTTGAAGTTTCTGTAGTCGTCCCTTCCTCTAAAGAGCTCAGCTCGTTGCGAGTCACGAGAGATCGATACACTGACTTTACAGTGTAGTTTCCTGACTTTTCGAACGCCCACGCGAGGCTATCTTCTCCCCTAGATGGATTCAATGGTATGTTCAGTATGGCTTCAGCATTTGGCGGAAGAAAGTTCTCGCGAACTAGCTCAATGTTCCAACATCCTGTGTATTCATCGATTAAGTCTGAGACATGGAGTAAAGGTGCAGCACCTAAACGCCCCATAGGTTTCAGAGTAGCTGTGTTGGGAATCCACTGATCATTCCATTTGGATATGCTTGAGCCGTCCCCTATCCGGTGGATCAAACCAGCGTCAAGGGCCTTCCTGCCCGCTATGATCGCCTTCCAGGTGGACGAAGATCGTGCAGGAGCTATAGCATGTAGAAAATCTGTATTTTGATAGTACTTGCCTTTCAGCACTCTTGCACATAGGGAGTTGGGGTGGGTCAATAGGCGCCAACCTTGTTTTCCAAGCATTGCAAGATTGAACAAAGGAAGATCCCTAAAGCCCATCCCGCCTTTCACTTTCGGTGATGCTAGCTTTTCCCAGGAGAGCCAATGCAAGGATCGCTTGTCCAAAGAGCTGCTCCACCAGTATTTTGCCATGCATGATGATATGCCCTTGCAAACTTTTTTCGTCAATTGAAAACAGCTCATGCTATATGTCGGAATTGCCTGCGCGACTGATTTCAGTAACACCTCACGGTCGGCACACGCCAGATTCCTCTCTGACCAGCCCCGAATCTTACTTCTGATCCGTTCAGTGATGTTACTGAACGTTCCACTCGTGATCCTTCCAATGGCAGTAGGCAGGCCCAAGTAGCGCTCAGAAAACGCCTCAACTGTTATCCCGAGAGTAGTTTTTAACACCTCTCGCAGGGCTTGGCCTGTGTTAGCACTGAAGAAGACCGAACTCTTCTCCCGGTTTACTGCCTGCCCGGAGCAGTCAGCATAAATCCGAAGAATGTCATTGAGTCTTTCTGCACTTTGGGTCTTGGCACCGAGAAAAATAAGGCTATCGTCAGCAAACAATAAGTGGTTGACCCATGGTGCATGGATACTCACCCGGATACCTCTATCAATATATGCACCCCCATAGTTATTCAGCAGCGATGTGAGGCCTTGTGCACAAATGAGGAAGAGATATGATGAGATCGGGCATCCCTGTCGCAGCCCTCTGGTAGGACTGAAAAAAGGAAGGAGTTTCCCATTGACTTTGATAGTGAATCGTACCGAGGACACACACTTCATAATCAATCTGATAAAGCGATCACCAAAGCCGAGCTTTAATAACATCGCCTCCAAGTAGTGCCATTCCACCCTATCATAGGCTTTGAGCATATCAAGTTTTACAGCACAACAAGAATTCTTGCCTTTCTTTCTCCTTCGAATAGCGTGGATGGTCTCATACGCCACAAGTACGTTGTCTGTAATTAGACGACATGGTACAAAGGCACTTTGTTCCTCTCCAATGACCTCATCAAGAATCAAACGAACTCGGTTTGCTACTGTTTTCACGCCTATTTTGTACAGAACTGGACATAGAGCAATCGGCCTGTACTGGGATATCTTCTGCGGGTTTCTTACTTTGGGAATCAAGGTGATTGCTGTGTCATTCAGTCTCAGAGGCAGTTCACTACCATTGAGAAAACCCAGCACCGCCATAGTAACATCTGCACCAACGACATCCCAGTGTCGTTGGTAGAAACCTGCCGTGAATCCGTCAACACCCGGGGCTTTAGACGGAGCCATCTCAAATAATGCACGCTTCACTTAGCTGCTGGAGGTCAGAGGTACAGAGCATAGACATGCGAATAATTTAGTAATAATATACTACTAGTATTGATTATTTGTATTTCTGTCGTTACATGATCAGCACGCAATTAGCGCTGAGGCAGACACGTCGGTCACAAGTGGGACTCGACTGGACATGCGGGTGCGAGTGAGAAAACGTGCATGTGCATGCGATCTACATCGCACAATTTTTAATGCGGGCAACGACGTGCGCGACTGAGTACACACGTTAAAAATATTTGTTTCTGGTGTGTGTCAATAACAAATCCTTAGGATCCAACGCGCTAGCTACCACTATCTCACGACAAACCTAAGCGGAAATCGATACAAGGTGATGAAGAAATTTCAATAATAAGGAAGTTAAAAGATAAAAACCACAACCATGCGGACTGGAGGACACCGTCCACCCGAAGCCGAGAATGAAAACCAGAGGCGCTACACCTAACATAAAGCTACTAATTTAACCGAACTGTGCCGCCTTGGAAACCACTAGACCACATTGCACTAAACACACTAAATTATTGCCAGAGAGAACAAGCATTTGCCCTCTCGCTGTGGGCCGTGGAGCTCCGATCCCACAAGCGGACAACGAGGACCGAGGACGATGAGTACGGGGAAACATGTAAATGATAGTAGACCAACGAATCCACTTCATGCCAGAGCCAAAGGAGCTACACGCCAAGATCGAAGCAAGCCCAAAGACGTCGACGCGCTGCAACCACAAGGTACCTGAGTTCCCGGGGGACGCCCCCAAGAGGGTAAGGACGCAAAGCTTCGCCGCCGCCGAGCCTGAAACAACAAGTTATGGTTTTTCATCCGGAATCCTCGCACGTAGAAGAAACCCACAGCGGCGCCCCCAGGAAGTAAGTGACATATGTCGACGCCAAAGCGCGGAGCTTTCGCTAGGGTCCCTGTCAATGCCACTAGAGGCACCACCGAACCCGACCCAACCTGGGGAAGGGTCTCATTGCCCGCACAAGACCTCCAGAATCAAACCAGGACGCCCCCACCGCAGAAGCCATGAAGATGCCAGGATCACCTGCCAGCCCTCTCCTCGCTACCCACATAGCCAAGAGGAGGCGCCCCGCCAGCCAGGCGCGCAGCCTCACCATCCAGGGCCGCCGCCCCTGCATCCCTAATTGACCCACCACCGCCACTGAAACAACACGTCGTCTGAGAACTAGGCCCCTAGACACGAAAAATGCCGGACTGAACTGTCGTCGGTCAAGACCAGACATAACTGATGTCGACCCGCAAGCGGAGATAACCCTGGTCACGGGTGCCACATCCCACCTGGATCATGCCCCACCATGCCCGGGGACGGGGAGCATTGGGAACAGTCAGCACGCTACGCAGTGCTGGGGTAGAAGGACTCCATGGGCAAGATCTGGCCGTCCGGATCCGGCCAAGGACGGACCCTGAGGCATGCCACTGTCCATCCCTAGCTCTCCCACCAGAAGACCAAATCGCCGGTATCCTGGTCCCTACGTGCCACCACGTACGCACTGTCATTCAATCGAAGACGCCCGAGCAGACCCGAGTCTCGCCTCAGCAAGGAACATAACCCGCGCCACCCGAGTTCCTTTAGCCTCCAGATCTGGAACACAAGACCACCGACACCCCGGGCATGCCAGGGCTCGATTCCGCGCATCCAAAACAAGCTCCACCCGCAGCACACCGCAATCCACTGAGCCAAACCCCCACCGCGTGCTAGCCCGCACAAGCACCAGGGCGCCGCTGTCAACTACCACTGATAACCCACAAGTATAGGGGATCGCAATAGTCTTCGAGGGTAGTATTTCACCAAAATTTATTGATTCGACATAAGGGGAGCCAAAGAATATTTGCGAGTATTAGCAATTGAGTTGTCAATTCAACCACACCTGGAGAACTAAATATCTGCAGCAAAGTGTTTAGTAGCACAGTAGTAACAGTAGCAATAGTAAAGGAAACAGTAACAGAAGCAGTTTTGTAGTGATTGTAACAGCAGCAGTAACGAAAGTAACTTAGCGAAGATCAATATGCGAAAAGCGTAGGCATTGGATCAGTGATGGATAATTATGTTGGATGACATTCATCATGTAACAGTCACAACCTAGAGCAATACACAGTAGCTCCAATTCATCAATGTAATGTAGGCATGTATTCCATATATATATAGTCATACGTGCTTATAGTAAGAACTTGCATGACATCTTTTGTCCTACCCTCCCGTGGTAGCGGGGTCCATAAGGAAACTAAGAGATATTAAGGCCTCATTTTAATAGAGAACTGGAACAAAGCATTAACACATGGTGAATACATGAACTCCACGAATTACAGTCATCCCCAGAGAGTATCCCAAACAATTGTCACTATGGGGTCTACGGATCAGAACAATAACAAGTGCATATGACAAGCGAATAGGATCAAGAACTCAAATATATTCATGAAAACATAAAGGGTTCAGATCTAAAATCATGGCACTCGGGCCCTAGTGACAAGCATTAAGCATAGCAAAATCATAGCAACATCAATCTCAGAACATAGTGGATACTAGGGATCAAGCCCTAACAAATTGACTCGATTACATGATAAATCTCATCCAACCCATCACCGTCCAGCAAGCCTACGGACAAATTACTCACACCCGGTGGTGAGCATCAAGAAATTGGTGATGAAGGAGGATTGATGATGATGATGGCGACGAATCCCCCTCTCCGGAGCTCCAAACGGACTCCAGATCAGCCCTCCCGATGAAGAACAGGAGGTGGCGGCGGCTCCGTATCGTAAAACGTGATAAAAAAATTTCTCTTATTATTTTCTCGGGGAAAGAGAATTTATAACGTTGGAATTAGGTTAGGAGGACCTCTGTGGGCCCCACAAGGCATCAGGGCGCGCCCCAGGGGGGTCACGCCCTGTTGCCTTGTGAGCAACAGGGGCCTCCTCTCCAGTTGATTCTTGCGCCAATATTTTTTTTTATATTCCATAAAAAATTTCCAAAAAGTTTTGTCCAATTCCGAGAACTTTGATTTCTGCACAAAAATAACACCATGGTAGTTCTGCTGAAAACAACGTCAGTCCGAGTTAGTTCCATTCAAATCATCCAAATTAGAGTCCAAAACAAGAGCAAAAGTGTTTGGAAAAGTATATACGACGGAGATGTATCAACTCCCCCAAGATTAACTCATTGTTTGTCATGAAGCAATTCAATTGACAAACTGAAAGTGATAAAGAAAAACTTTTACGAACTCTTTTGTTCTTGTATCCGTATATAAGCTTAAATAGCACCCAAGTTTTCAGCAAAGATCATGAACTAACCATGCAAATAATAACACTTAGAAACTATATTTACTCATATCAATGGCATAATCAACTAGCGAGCAATAATAACATATCTCAAATGCCAACAATTTGTCAAAACAATCATGATATAATATGATAACATGGTATCTCGCTAGCCCTTTATGAGACCGCAAAACATAAATGCAGAGCACCTCCAAAGTTCAAGCAACGACTAAACATTGTAATTCAGGGTAGAAGAGATCCAGTCATGATGCACATAACATTAACTATACTCAATGCATAAGAATGACCATAGTGCTCTCAGGATTGGTGCTTAAAATGAGAAGGTGAGACTCAACAATAAAAGTAAAATAACATAAAAATAAATGGATAGGCCCTTTGCAGAGGGAAGCGGAGATTTGCAGAGGTGCCAGAGCTCGAAGCTTAAATCAGAGATGAAAACAATTTTGGGAGGTGCACTTTTCCTGTCAACGTCACGACCGAGGATTTTCAATATCTTCCATGCTAAACACATTATCGGCGGTTCCCAAGCGGAAAGGTAAAGTTTACTCCCCCTCCACCACACCAACACAAGCCATGGCTAGCCGAATTCACGGGTGCCCTCCAAACGATCAAATTTCCGGCGGAGTTTGTTTTATTATATTTTTCTTTATTTTGATTACAGGACTGGGCGTCCCAATTACCAGCCTCTCTCGTGCAATGAAAAGTGAATAAACACTCATCTTGAGAATAACCCACTTAGCATGGAAGATATTGACCGCCCCCTGTCGCTCCATGAACGGTACGGGCACACAAAACAGATGTTTATTTGAATGATTAGAGGTGGCACATGGAAATTTACTTGGAACGGCAGAGTAATACCGCATATAGGTAGATATAGTGGACTCGTCTGGAACAACTTTGGTTTTAGGATTGTGGATGCACAGGCAGTATTCCCGCTTAGTACAGGCGAAGGCTAGCAAATAGATTGAGAAGCGACCAACTAGAGAGCGACAACGGTCATAATCTTGCATTGAGAATAATTAACATTGAATACTAGCATGAGTAGGATATAAACACCCTGAACATAAATATCGTGAAGGCTGCATTGGTTTTGAATCAACTACATGTGTGAACATGTGCCAAGTCAAGCCACTTGAAACATTCAAAGGAGGATACCATACTAACATACTACATCATAACCATTTTAACGCATGTTGATATCCAAGATAAATCATTATCCGCTCCTAGCTCCTTAAGCATGGCATGAGCAACTATAATCTCTAATTGTCATCACAAGCATGTTTACTCATAATATGCTGAATCATGGATACTGAGTTAAACATATTTACAAAGACAAAAACAACAAGAGTTCATACCAGCTTTTCCTTGCCACGGTCACTTCATCAAATCATCGTCATTATTGCCTTTCACTTGCACGACCGAATGATGTGAAAATAATAATAATGCAAGGTGTCGTGGACTAAGCTGGAATCTGCAAACATTTTATTCAAGGAAGAAGACAAGGTAATATTGGCTCTTTGTTAGATTAACCATAAAGCATATGAGAGCCACTCAACATTTTCATCGTGGTCTTCTCCCTACGACAACTCAACGAAAAGAAAAGAAATTTAGAGAAACACACTGAAATATTTTTGGAGTTTTTAGTTTTTCTGAAGAAAGCAAATTAAAGAAGAAAAGCGAGAAAAACTATTTACACGGGAGAACTCCCAACAAACAAGAAAAGAAGAAACGAGAAATCTTTTGGGTTTTCTTTTAATACTACGAACTAACTAACGAGAAAGGAAAACCGAAAAGAAGCGAGAAATATTTTTGGATTTAAAAAAAAATTCAAACAGACAAGAAGAAAGCGAAAATAAAACTAACATGGATAATACAATGAAAAAGAATGAACACCGACAACTTGAATGAATGTGTGAACATGAATGTAATGTCGGTGAGATATACGTACTCCTCCGAGCTTAGGCTTTTGGCCTAACTTGGTCTACTGCCATGGCTGACCAAGATAATAATCAAAGTGATAGCTCGTGGAGGCGTTATGTGCTGCCTCCTCAGCGAGACGGGCAGCCTCAACTGCCGCATTATACTCCTGCACCTCATACTGATGGAGAAAATATCTCTGTTTGCTCTGGAAATCAAAGAGGACAGGAGCAGGCAAAATAACAGACACGGAACAATATTTATCGAATATTAAATTATAGTCATATCTGTGAGTATTGTGCTTAATAAACTCATGGCACTTCATCGTCTCAAAATTTAAGTATTTATTAGGTAAAAGAGGATCATTGGGTCTGGGTGAGACCCCTAGCCTTGTAGCTACGCGAGAGGCATAAATTCCTTCATACAAATCACCATTACCCGCGTTGTGATGCAACCTTTGTGCAACAATAGCCCTAAGATTATAATGTTTGTTACCCATTAAAGCAGTATGAATAAGGCTCAGGTCGGAAGCACAAAGTGCACTACAGTCTTATTTACCAACAATGCATTTTCCATTAAAAAGTGCAAAGTACCGAATAGAGGGAAAGTGAATGCTTATATCCTAGCTTGTGTAACCCCCCTATCCTCACCATTGCAAAGACTATTGAGAAACATTTCATATTCAACTTGCCGCGGTTCGTTAAGCGATCTCCAAAATGGAATTTTGCATGCATCACAAAACTCTTCTAGAGGCATACTATAGGGTTTATCATAGAGATGAAATGAAACTCTAGAAGTATGAGACTGATACGCAAACTTTTGAGTGAATGAATGGGTAAGGTTATAGTGCTGGGGGCGCTTATCTGCGATGAAGGCGGAAAGCTCGGTGTTTTGAATATATTGATCAAGTTCTTCCTTAATGCCTGCACCTAGCATGAACTCGTTGCACGGCCATCGACAAGATTTTGCTTCAGCACCTCGCACCGAACTTGCCCTTGGTTCAACATACGATTGGCGTGCCGGGCTTTCACTCGACGATGCTTCAGAAGACCTCCTCCTTGAAGAACTCCTCCTAAAGAGGTTCATTTTCCTAAGGGAAAATTTCTGGAAATTTTTGGACCACAAAAAGATGTTAACAAAACTTCACAATATTGATAGCAACTACTCATACAAGTGCCTAGAGGCTATATCAAGCATTCAAACTACTTAGAACTCAAAGAATTCAACATGAAAGCTCATTTTCAGTAGCACCAATAGCAGCAATTTATGCAAAATATAATCCACTAAAGCAAAAATTAATTGGAGCAATGGAGGAGTCACATACCAAGGAGCAATCCCCCAAAACAGTTTCGAAAATGGAGCTCCGAGCAAAGAGATCAAAAATCTCAGGTTTGGGAGAAAGAACATGAGAAAGAGAGCTACCACGATTTTTTCTGGAGGTAGGAGATGAAGTGGGCTGGAGAGATAAGTGAGTGGGTCCCTGTGGGACACACAAGGCATCTTGGCGCGCCCCCAGGGGGGTCGCGCCCTGTTGCCTTGTGAGCAACAGGGGCACCTCCCTGGGTTGTTTTCGGTGCCAAAAATTCTTAAATATTCCAAAAAAAATCACGTTAAAATTTCACAGCATTCTGAGCACTTTTATTTTTGGGCCATTTTTTATTGCACGGATAATTCAGAAAACAGGATAATCATGGCATTTTATTTTATTAAACTATAAATAACAGAGAGCAAACTATGATTACAGAAACTTGTGCTTATTGAATTCATCGACCACATGCCCCTCAAAAAGAATCCATTAATACGGTTGATCAAGTTTTATTAACAAACTATTTCCGAGTAACATGAAACCGAAGAATTTTTGTATAACACTAAGTTACCTCAACGGGGATATGCATCTCCCCAACAATAAGAATTTCATATTTCTTTTTGACAGTAGGAAGAGGAAATTTAAACCCTCCAATAGTGATTGTCGAAACCTTTTCAATACAATTGATACCATTCGCTGAATTTTGTTTCCTCGGAAAATAAACCGTATGCTCATTACCATTAACATGAAAAGTGACCTTGCTTTGGTTGCAATCAATAACAGCCCCTACAGTATTTAAAAAGGGTTTACCAAGGATAATCGACATGTTGTCTGATAAGTCTCCGTCGTATCTATAATTTTTTATTGTTTCATGCCAATATTTTACAACTTTTACATACTTTTGGCAATAATTTATATGATTTTCTTAGACTAACATATTGATCCAGTGCCCAGTGTCAGTTCCTGTTTGTTGCATGTTTTCTGTTTTGCAGAATATCCATATCAAACGAAGTCCAAACGTGATAAAAATTTACGAAGATTTATTTTGGAATATAAGTGATTTTTGGGAAAAATAATCAACGCGAAATGATGCCCGACGGGCCCACAAGCTCAGAGGGCGCGGCCCCCTACCCTGGTCGCGCCCAGCAGGCTTGTGGCTACCCCGTAAGGCGGTTGGGGCCCTTCTCTCGCCAGAAGAAAGATAATTTCCGGATAAAAATCCCCTCAAAATTTCAGCCCAATCGGAGTTACGGATATCCGGGAATATAAGAAATGGCGAAGGGCTAGAAAACAGGAGCGCGAAACAGAAGAGAAACAGAGAGAGAGAGAGAGAGAGAGAGAGAGAGAGAGAGAGAGAGAGAGAGAGAGAGATCCAATCTCGGAGGGGCTCCTACCCTCCGGGAGCCATGGCGGCCATGGACCAGAGGGAAAACTCTCCTCCCATCTAGGGGGAGGCCAGGCAAGAAGAAGAAGGAGGGGGGCTCTCCCCCCCTCTCTTCCGGTGGCGCCGGAGCGCCGCCGGGGGAACCATCGTGATGGCGATCTACACCAACAACTTTGCCGCCATCATCACCAACTCTCTCCCCCTCTATGCAGAAGTGTAACACCTCTTCTCACTGCTATAATCTCTACTTAAACATGGTGCTTCATGCTATATATTATTACCCAATGATGTATGGCCATCCTATGATGTTTGAGTAGATTTCTTTTGTCCTACGGGTTAATTATGGTATGGTGTGATTGATATGTGTTGTATGTTAATATGGTGCTGTCCTATGGTGCCCTCCGTGTCGCCCAAGCATGTGGGATTACCGTTGTAGGGCTTGCAATACGTTCATAATTCGCTTATAGTGGGTGGCTAGAGTGACAGAAGCTTGCACCCGAGTAAGGGGGTTCACTACTGGAATCAGGATCTTTGCCGTTTGCCATGGCTGACGGCAAAGGCATGCATGGCGGACGGCAAAGGTCTTTGCCGTCAGCCAGCAGACGGCACCAGATCCGGCTGAACAAGCTACGGTAAAGGGCACTTTGCCGTCTGCTGGCAGACGACAAAGATGCAAAGGTCTTTGCCGTCTGCCAGCAGACGGCAAAGGGCATGGACGGCAGACGTGGCAGCTTAGGTTCGTTAAGGGGTTAACGGCGTGCTATGCCGTCTGCTGGCAGATGGCAAAGATGCAAAGTTCTTTGCCGTCTGCTAGCAGACGGCAAAGCAACCACATAGGCCAGCCCAGTGCCCCCTAGGTTGCACAGGTAGCTGCCACGTGGCAGCTTTGCCGTCTGCCGGCAGATGGCAAAGAACTTTGCCGTCTGCCAACGGACGGCAAAGTGCCCGTACTGCCCCTATTTTTTTCTGTTTTTTCTTAAATTCAATCAATTTCACAGATATATATATATATATATATATATATACATTTGAAAATACTTTCAACAAGCATACATATCCCTGCCATATGGATATGATCATCCAACACATATACATACCAACTCAAAAGTCCATATCCAACATATATATATAGCCAACATATATCCAACAACAAGCATACAATGGTTTCATCCATACATACATATATAGGTAGCAAGTTTCACATTGTTCATCCTACAAAATCAAAACAAAAAGGAAGGACAAGGAGAAGAGTAGACTCCATCAACGCAAGCTTCCGTGATCTAAAGCAAATCTGTAAATTGGGAAAGAAGAAAGTTAGAAGAAGAAGAAGAAGAAGAAGAAGTAGAAGTAGAAGAAGAAGAATTTGTCTTCTCTTTCTTTTTCTCCTCTTCTTTATCTTCTTCTTCTTCTAACGAAGGTAACTTAGGTAATTATGCCATTTTTTAGCTAAGCTAGGTAAAAATGCTAAGTGTAGGTCATTATAGAGCTAAGCTAGGTAAATAGCTCATTTTGGAGGTTAGTAAGGTTATTATGTCATTTTCGAGGAAAATAAGCTAAGTCAATGTCATTTTGGAGGTAACCAAGATTATTATGCCATTTTTGACCTAAGTATGCTAAGTATGTCATAAATGAACTAAAGAAGCTAAGTATAGGTCGTTTTTGAGCTAACCTAGGTAGTTATGCCATTTTTTAGCTAACTAAGCATATTTATTCATTTTGGAGGACAAAATGGTAAGTGTAGGTCATTTTTGAGCTATCCTAGTTAAAATCGGTCATTTTGGAGCTAGGCAAGGTTATTTTGTCATTTTGGAGGAAAATAAACTAATGATATGACAGTTTGGAGCTAAACCAAGGTTATTATGCCATTTTTTTTACCTAAGTAAGCTAATTATGTCATAAATGAACTAGCTAAGCTAAGTATAGATCATTATTGAGCTATCCTAGGTAGTTATGCCATTTTTTAGCTAACTAAGCATATTAAGTCATTTTGGAGGAAAAAATGCTAAGTATAGGTCATTTTATAGCTATCCTAGGTAAAATATGTCATTTTGGAGCTAAGTAAGGTTATTATGTCATTTTCGAGGAAAATAAGCTAAGTATAGGTCATTTTGGAGCTAAATAGGTCATTTCTTAAGCTAAGTATGCATTTGTTAAGCAAAACACTTGGGAAAACTTACCATCATCACGGAGGTGAAGGACCGATCGAGTTTGCGCCAGTGTGAGACGAAGAAGGACTGGTCGGGGTTGCGGCAGACGCAGAAGGATCGGTCGATGCTTGTCGGGAGGCATGCTGCACCAAAGATCATTTGCAATGTCTCGTTAGCATGATGCAACTCAAATGTGAATACTAGTAACTAATGACCATTCAAATGAAACTCACCGTGGGCGCTATACCAATCTGGGGCATCGGCGGAGGGGTCTGACCGTTGTTCTGGCACACGGTTTGCACATTTTGTTTTCACGAGTCAGTCATATTAGTTAGTGATGAAACGAACATTACGTGCATGATTTGGCTAATATGCAGGAGAAACTTACCACGAGGAGCTCGTATAGGGCCCGGTGAGACGCGTCGTTCCGGTTCCTCTCCTCCTCCCACATCCTAGCCGTCCTCTCCTCCATGTCCCTCTCCCTCTCCGCCGCCTGCCTGTTTGCCTTCGCCAGAAGCTCCTGGGCCCTAGCCTCGATGGCGAGCTCCATTGGCCATGGACGAGGCCTTATCTCAGGATCGGAGCTCGTCTGGCGCTTCTTGATCTCCGGGAGAGTTCTAGGACAACGTATCAGTCCATCCCCAATGGCTATCGAGCCATGGGGCCTCCCGCCACCAGATATCATCACGAGCTCTGGATCAAAAGGACTCTGGCTCGGGTTGAAGTCCTCCCCTTTCCTCATCTTCCCCTCATCTCTGTACCTCACGAGCTTGTTGTGGGAGGAGATGTTGCTGAAGCTCTCTGGATGATCGAGGTCATCCTCAGAGAATGCCTTGGCCTTCTTGTACGGGGCAGTATGGTCCATGGCATAAAGGTCGAACAGCGGTGGCACCTCCTTCTTGTTGTGTCGCGCCTAAAAGAAAGGAACAAAATATTAGTTAAGGGCTCAAGCTAGCATGAAGAATGAAATTGCATGAATCATGAAGCAAACCACATACCCAGTGATCACCGAACTCAAACAGGTTGGAGCTCCCTTGATGGTGTGGCACACCTTTCATTTGGCCACGCTTATCCTTGGCCTTGTTGTGGACGGCTAGCCATTGGGGAGAGCACCACTCATCCACCAACGCCTCCCAACAGTCCATCTTATCCGCACACCATCTCGGGGGCACCTAAGTTAGACAAGAGAAATTTCAGCGCTACGCCTACGAATCAAATCAAGGAAACTAAGTACAAGGCCTTAAGAATAAGTAATTACCTTCATGTACTTCTCCTTACTCAGAAACTTGGCGCGGCACTTCTTCTTGGCCCTCTTAATGTTAGTCGAGGCGTAGTAGTCTCGAACAGCCTGCACCCGAGTCTCGTGCCGTAAGTTCTGAAATAGGCGCTTGCACTCGGCTACGAGAACAATAGCCGCGTCCGCCTCGTGTTCCTCAAGACACCTGTAGAAGGTCTGCAATCAAACAAGACAACACTGATTAGTACAATCACTAGGTGTTGTTGATTTTTAATTTTGTAAAGGAGAAATTACCCAAAACCGCCGGATCACAATGTCGGCCACCGTCTCGCACAAGACACCGTCGACCCTCTCCTCCGGCGGGGCCGGGGCAGCCACGTACAGCTCCCAGCTCAGTGCTAGCTGTCAAACCTCACCCTCACCGGGCAACGTGACCCACCCCGGGAAATGGTGCCGGCAAAGCACACCAAGGACCTGGTTGGGCCTGCGGACACCAGGGGCGTGTTTCCAACCCCTGCAGTATGACAAGGCCAACACATTAGATATTAATTTGAAGAAACGGCACGGGCGGGAGCTTTGTACCACCACGCTGGTAGACCTTCTTACCCTCCTCAACCAGCTCGCCCTCGCTATAGCTATCCTCAGAAAAGCTGTCCTCGCCACCATCAGCATGGCCACTAGCCTCCGGAGTCATGTGGGACAAAGACTCTGGGACCGGAGTTTCCTGGGACGAAGACTCTGGGACCGGAGTCTCCTGGGACGAAGGCTCGTCGGCCCGAGGCTCGTGGACCGGAGTCCGAGACGGGTCCAAGTCAGACGGGTCCACCTGAGACGGAGCACTCCAGTGGTCGGGAGAATCAGCTGGGGGTGGCGGCGAGGAAGGCGCAGCAGCCTTCCTACCTCTCCCGCCGCCACGTCCACCTCTAGCACCCCTCTTCGTCTTCCCCCGACCTCTCCCGGCCGAAGAAGAAGCGCCTGTCGGTGTCTGCATACTGTGTACCAGCGCTCTCCGGAGGTGCTCGGGTGGAATAATAGCACCCCTCCCAGCATGCGCCGAGGAAGGAGGCTCGGAGCGCTCTCGACCCGCGCCCACCATCTGTCAACACCTGCAATGACAAAGAGTAAACGAAATTAGTACAACATAAAAAAATTGAATACCTAATAACATGAACTAATTAATAATATATATGTACATAATAATAATTGAATACCTGACATTACTAATATTAATTTTCATCGTCTATATATGCTCCGGGATCAATATAAATGCATAATCATCATCACTATCAGTAATGACGTGCTCATCAGCATCATCAATAAATGCATCACCATCGGCGACCCTCTTTTTCTACTTTTCCTACTTCTTTTTTTTCATCTTCTACTTCTACTTCTTTTTTTTCATCTTCTTCTTTCTTCTTCTTCTTCTTCTTCTTCTTCTTCTTCTACTTATTGTTCTTTTTTTCATCTTCTTCTTCTTCCTCTTCTTCTTCTTCTTCATCTTCTTCTTTTACTTCTTTTTTTTCATCTTTCTTGTTTATTCTTAAAAAACAGAAGAAAAAAAACCTAAACTAAACTAAACTAAATCTAACCTAAACTAAACTAAACTAAACTAACCTAAACTAAACTAAACTAAACAAACCTAAACTAAATCTAAAAAAACAGAAGAAGAAAAACAGAAAAACTCACCACGGGGAGGGGGCGCGGGTTGAGGAGGCAGGCCACGGGGAGGGGGCGCGGGTTGAGGAGGCCGAGGGGAAGGGCGGCCGGCGACGGTGCGGCTCCGGCAGCGGGGCGGGGCGGCGCGGCGCGGCTCCGGCGATGGGGCGGGGCAGGGCGGCCGCCTCGGCCTGCGTCCGCTGGGCGGGGTGGCCGGGCGGGGCGGGCGGGCGGCCGGCGACGGGGCGGGCTCCGGGGGGCGGGGCTGGCCGGCGGTGCCTCGGGCTCCAGGGGGTGGCACGGGGCGGCGGCGGCTCGAGCACGGGGGCGGCGCGGGTGAGGTGAGGGAAGAGAGAGAGAGGGGAGAGAGAGGGGTGGGGCGCGGGGCGGGCTCCAGGGGGCGGGGCTGGCCGGCGGCGCCTCGGGCTCCGGGGGGTGGCGCGGGGCGGCGGTGGCTCGGGCACGGGGGCGGCGCGGGTGAGGTGAGGGGAGAGAGAGGGGTGGGGCGCGGGGCGCTGACTGTTTTAGATAGGTCAAATCTCTTTGCCGTCTGCTAGCAGACGGCAAAGAGCCTAGCTAGTGGGGTGGGGCCGGGGGGGCGGACGTTAGTTGGCCACTTTCTTTGTCGTCTGCTAGCTGACGGCATAGAAGCTTTGCCGTCAGCTAGCAGACGGCAAAGAAAGTAGCCGTTAGGTGGTTCTCGTTAGTGGGCCACCCTTCCTCTTTGCCGTCTGCTAGCTGACGGCAAAGCTTCTATGCCGTCAGCTAGCTGACGGCAAAGAGATGGCTGACGGCCAACATGATCTTTGCCGTCAGCTCTTTGTTTGCCGTCAGTTTTCTGTAAGCTGATGGCAAAGACCTTCTTTGCCGTCAGCTAGCTGACGGCAAAGAGCTGGCTGACGGCAAAGATCCTGATTCCAGTAGTGATTGTTGCTTATGGTAGTAAAGGGGACTTTTTTACTTAATGCTTTGGTTGGGTTTTACCTTAATGATCTTTAGTAGTTGCAGATGCTTGCTAGAGTTCCAATCATAAGTGCATATGATCCAAGTACGGAAAGTATGTTATCGTATGCCTCTCCCTCATTGCATATAATAATTATCACACATGTCATATTCAATTGCCTATGGACAATCTTTCTCTTTATGTTACAAAAAGCTCTCTACTAAAACAAACTAACTTTTATTATCTCGCAAAGTACTCCTAGTTTTATTCTTGCAAAGTAGTTCTAGCATTACACCTACAAAGTATTTCTAGTTTCATACTTGTTCTAGGTAAAGCAAACATTAAGTGTGCGTAGAGTTGTATCGGTGGTCGATAGAACTTGATGAGAATATAAATTCTACCTTTAGCTCCTCGTTCGGTTCGACACTCTTATTTATCGAAAAAGCTACAATTGATCCCCTACACTTGTGGTTTATCAAGACCTTTTTCTGGCGCCGTTGTCGGGGAGCAATAGCGTGGGGTTGATATTCTCGTGTGTGCTTGTTTGCTTTATCTCTAAGTATTTTTTTTATTTTATTTTTTGTGCTCTTGTTTTCTATCTTTAGTTATGGGGAGGAAACGTAAAATACCAAAAAAATTAGTTGTACTTGCTAACCCAATGGTTGAAGAACCACCCAAAATCTTTCATACTGCTGAAGCTTTCTACTTGGATCATCTTCGATCCCTTTGTGCTCGTGCTAAAAACCCAACTAGCTTAGTTGAGGGAAAATCATTAGATGAGCATGCTTATTTTGTGCGACACCGCTTGTCTCAAAAAGGGAAACTCTTAAGGTATCAAATTAATTGTTTGCAATGCTATGCTTGCAATTTATGCGACAAATATGATTTTACTTGTTGTTCTAAAGACCCTAAAAAACACCTTCCCTACCAATGTGAGTTTGATGATAATGGAATCTTATCTTCTTATGCCAAAGGTGTTTATAGTTACTATGATATTGAACAAATAGAACAATTTATTTCCTTTAAGGGTGCCTATGAAATTGCTTCTTTGATTGAAAAGTATGACGCTCCCTTTACAAATCTGAAAATTTTGCCATACTTAAATATTGCTATGAAAACTATGCTTTTAATGCTTATGTTAAAGAATATATTGTGACATCCCCAAGTATTAAGCACAGTGATCACCTCTTAATCTTGCCAAGTCATCATGATTAACTATGCTTGATCATCATTGCATCTTATCTCATTTCAATTTTCAATTCAAAATGAAATTCAAATCCAAAGTGAAAATAAAAGTTGTTAAAATTTGAAAACCAAAATGTTCATGATATTTTAAATAATTTTAAAGCATTTATAAAATTATAATCCACATTATTTGAATTATTTAAATGACCATAATACCCTAAAACAGAACCAAAACAACGATAATTAAACCCATTTCATTTAATTAAAATTCAAATGAAATCATATATTCCCAAAACTAATTTCTGGTAGTAACTAAAATTGCACTGTTAATTTTGGGCCAAGTCTCATATTTTCCAAAACTAAAATTGTGCCTCAACTAATTTCAAAACAGAGATAAAAGAGAAAACAAAAGATAAAAAGAAAATAAAACTAACCACCCCCGGGCCTCGGCCCAATTGGCCGGCAGGCCGCCCCACCGAAGCCCTAACACTTTCCCCCCCCCGATCCCCTCTCTCTCTCCCGGCGCCGCCTCCCCATCGCCCCGCGCCCGACCCCGTCGCCGCACGTCGTCGCCGCCTCGCCCTCGCTCGTCGTCGTCCCCATCTCCTCCCCGAACGGCTTCATCGCGCCTCGCCGACCCCGTGCATCTACAACGGGGTGAGCCCCGCGGCCGTCTCCCTCTTCCCCTCCGCCGTCCGCCGCCGCCCGCACCGCGGCCGTCGCCGCGCCTGCCTCGCCGCTGTCTCCCGCGTTCGCCCGCTGCCGCGCCCGCTCGCCCGTTGCCGCGCCCGCTCGCCCGCTGCCCCACGCGCTCGCCCGAGTCGCGCTCGCCCGTGCCGCCGCTGCCGCGCTCCCCTGCCTCACCGCCGTCCACTCGCCTGCTGCCGCCGTCGCCCTCTCTCTGCCCGCGCGCGCACGCGATGCGCGGACATGTCCGGCCCAAGCCTCTGACCGCTGGGGCCCAGCCCCTGTTAAAAAAAAAGAAAAACAAAAAAAGAGATAAAGAATTAAAATAAATAAATAATAATTAATTAAATAGTTAATTAACTTAATTAATTTTGTTTAATTAAACTAATTACTTAATTAGCCTAATTAATCTATAATTAGTATAATTAACCCCTAATTAGCTAATTAGTATAATTAACCCCTAATTAACCCCTAATTCGACCAGTGTCATTGTTATGCTAGTCTTCTTAAGGCAAACTTGTTTCCCTTTTATGTCTGTACTCAGATATTATGTTGTTTTCGCTGACGCTTGATCGCGAGCTTATGTATTCGAGCCCTCGAGGCCCCTGGCTTGTAATATAAAGCTTGTATGCCTTTTTATTTGTGTTTAGAGTTGTGTTATGATATCTTCCCGTGAGTGTCTGTTCTCGATCGTGTGCATTTGCGTGTATGACTAGTGCACGGTCGAGTAGGGGCGTCACATATATTGAGGATACCTCCGCTATCCAAGTAGAGACTAATATTTTGCAGGAATCTATGGAAGAAGAAATTGATGAAACTGTGAGCTCATTAGATGAAAAAGATGACGAGGAGAGTGAAGAACAAAAGGAGGAAGAGCGGATTAGCTACCCGTGCCCACCTTCTAATGAGAGTAACTCTTCAACTCATACATTGTTTAATTTCCCTTCGTACTTACCGAAGGATGAATGCTATGATCCCTTTGATTCGTTTGAAATGTCCCTTTTTGATGAAATTGATGCTTGCTATGCTTGTGGCCATGATGCCAACATGAATGATGCTTATGGAGATGAACTTGCTATAGTTCCTTATGTTAAACATGAAATTGTTACTATTGCACCTACACATGATAGTCCTATTATCTTTTTGAATTCTCCCAACTACATTATACCGGAGAAGTTTGCACTTATTAAGGATTATATTGATGGGCTGCGTTTTACTATTACACATGATGATTTTGATGGATATAATATGCATGTGCTTGCTGCTCCTACTTGCAATTATTATGAGAGAGGAACTATATCTACACCTCTCTATGTTTCTAGTACGATAAAATTGCAAGAAACTGTTTATACTATGCATTGGCCTTTACTTGATGTGCATGAATTGTTCTTTTATGACATGCCGATGCATAGGAAGAGAGTTAGACTTCATCATTGCATGCTATATATTGCTTTGTGCTCACTACTAAATTACAAATCATTGTCAATTAAAATTGGTTTTGATATACCTTGGGATCCGGGTGGATCAATTACTTGAGCACTATATGCCTATCTTAATGGCTTTAAAGAAAGCGCTGCCAGGGAGACAACCCGGAAGTTTTAGAGAGTCATTTTATTCTATTGTGTGCTTTTAAAAAGTTTAAAAACAAAAAAATATAGAGGGGAAACTAAAACTTTTTCAAAAGATAAGTGAAAGTGAGAAAGACGAGCACCGTTGAAGTGGGGGATATCCTTGAACTTTGTTCATGCCCAAGGAAACTTTGTGAATCTTGAATTACAGAAACTTTTCAACAAAAATAATTATCAACTTGTACAAATCCATTGTATTATAAAAATAATGTGCCAAGATTTACCTTTAGGATGTTTAAATTGCTTGTTTGGTGTGTGCAGTGCAAAAACAGAAACTTTTGTTGTAGTATTTGAATTTACATATTTTACTTGAGCGTGCAAAAATTCTGAAATTTTTACACAGCACTTCTACATATATTTTTTATTACATCCTAATTTTTAAGAATTTTTGGTGTTACAGAAGTATATGTTTCATCTGCATCTTTACAGACTATTCTGCTTTCACAGATTTCTGTTATAGTTTCTTTATTTGCGTATGTTTGAAATCTTGTTGAGCCCCATTGACTTGGGAGCCATAGAATTGTGATAGCATACAGTGGGTAATATTTGATTATAATTATACAATAATGTTACAGCAGGACATGATGGGATTTGATGTTATATGTACTAACCCCTCTAATAAAAAGTTTGGTTAAGTTTTGTGTGGATGAAGTGTTCGAAGAACGAGGAGGTATCGATATGAGAAGAATAAGGAGAGGCAAGAGTTCAAGCTTGGGGATGCCCAAGGCAACCCAAGTAAATATTCAAGGAGACTCGAGCATCTAAGCTTGGGGATGCCCTGGAAGGCATCCCATATTTCTTCGACAATTATCGGTATGTTTCGGTTTTTGTTTTGTTCGCATGATATGCGTAAATTCTTGGAGCGTCGTGTGATTTTTATTTTTATTTTAGTAATGCACCATGCTGGTATGAGATAGTCCTTGGTTGATTTATAGAATGCTTCATGCGCTTCACTTATATCTTTTGAGTATGGCTTTATAGAATGCTTGATGTGCTTCACTTATATTATTTGAAGTTTGGATGCCTGTTTCTCTACATATAGAAAACCATTGTTTGTAGAATGCTATTTTTCTTCACTTATATTTATTAGAACATGGACAAGTCTTTTTTAGAAATAACTAAACTCTCATGCTTCACTTATATCTATTTAGAGAGTCAACATGAATTGGTCATTCACATGGTTAGTCATAAAATCCTACATAAAACTTGTACATCACTGAATATGATAAGTTTGATTCCTTGCAATAGTTTTGCGATATTGAGATGGTAATATGTGGGAGGTACTAGTGAATAATTGTGGTTTAGTAAGAATATTGGTGTTAAGGTTTGTGATTCCCAAAGCATGCACCTATATTCTTCAGTTATGCTAAGAAGTTGGAGCATGATTTATTATTGAGTGTCTTCCTTTGCGTGGAGGTCGGGGGTGCGCGATGGTTAACTCGTACCAACATCCCCCCTAGGGACATGCGAGTAGTACTTTGCTTCAAGGGATAATAGGCTTTGAAATAAGTATGTGAGTTCTTTATGACTAATGTGAGTCCATGGATTATACGCACTCTCACCTTTCCGCACATTGCCAGCCTCTTAGGTACCGTGCATTGCCCTTTCTCATCTCGAGAGTTGGTGCAAACTTCACCGGTGCATCCAAACCCCGTGATATGATACGCTCTATCACACATAAGCCTCTTTATATCTTCCTCAAAACAGCCACCATACCTACCTATTATGGCATTTCCATAGCCATTCTGAGATATATTGCCATGCAACTTCCACCATCATCATATACATGACTTGAGAATTCATTGTCATATTGCTTTGCATGATCGTAAGATAGCTAGCATGATATTTTCATGGCTTGTCTGTTTTTTGATATCTCTGCTACGCTAGATCATTGCACATCCTGGTACACTGCCAGATGCATTCATATAGAGTCATATTGTTCTAGTATCGAGTTGTAATATTGAGTTGCAAGTAAATAAAAGTGTGATGATCATCATTATTAGAGCATTGTCCCAATGAGAAAAAAAAGAAGGCCTAAAAGAGCCCAACAAAAAAAAGGCCAAAAAGAGCCCAACAAAAAAAAAGAAAAAGAGCGAAGGGGCAATGCTACTATCCTTTACCACACTTGTGCTTCAAAGTAGCACCATGTTTTTCATATAGAGAGTCTCCTATGTTGCCACTTTCATATACTAGTGGGAATTTTTCATTATAGAACTTGGCTTGTATATTCCGATGATGGGCTTCCTCAAATGCCCGAGGTCTTCATGAGCAAGCAAGTTGGATGCACACCCACTTAGTTTTCAGTTTGAGATTTCATACACTTATAGCTCTTAGTGCATCCGTCGCATGGCAATCCCTACTCCTCGCGTTGATATCGATTGATGGGCATCTCCATAGCCCGTTGATCCGCATAGTTGATGTGAGACTTTCTCCCTTTTTGACTTCTCCTTATTGATCCCTACCACCGCATTCTATTCCACCTATAGCGCTATGTCCATGGCTCACGCTCATGTATTGCGTGGGGGTTGAAAAAAGCTAAAGCACGTTAAAAAGTATGAACCAATTGCTCGGCTGACATCGGGGTTGTACATGATTTATATTTTGTGTTAAGAAGATGGAGCATGACAAAGCTATATGGTTTTGTAGGGATAGCGTTCTTTAGCATTTTATTCTGAAAGGCATGATTGTTTGTTGGTATGCCTGAGTATTGATGTATTTATATCAAATTATGGACTATTGCTTTGAATCACTCGTATCTTAATATTCATGCCATGATTAGATTATATGATCAAGATTATGCTAGGTAGCATTCCACATCAAAAATTATCTTTTTATCATTTACCTACTCGAGGACGAGCAGGAATTAAGCTTGGGGATGCTGATACGTCTCCGTCGTATCTATAATTTTTAATTGTTTCATGCCAATATTTTACAACTTTTACATACTTTTGGCAACAATTTATATGATTTTCTTGGACTAACATATTGATCCAGTGCCCAGTGCCAGTTCCTGTTTGTTGCATGTTTTTTGTTTCGCGGAAAATCCATATCAAACGAAGTCCAAACGCGATAAAAATTTACGAAGATTTATTTTGGAATATATGTGATTTTTGGGAAAAAAGAATCAACGCGAGACGATGCCCGAGGGGCCCACAAGCTCAGAGGGCGTGGCCTGATACGTCTCCAACGTATCTCTAATTTTTGATTGTCCCATGCTATTATATTATCAATCTTGGATGTTTTATATACACTTACAAGCAATTATATATCATTTTTTGGGACTAACCTATTAACTTAGTGCCCAGTGCTAGTTGTTGTTTTTTGCTTGTTTTTGGTTTTTCAGAATATCAGTACCAAACGAAGTCCACATGCCACAAAACATTTTGGAGATTTTTTCTGGGCATAAGAGACACTAGAAGCTTCGGGAGATGGCCAGAAGACAGAGGAGGTGGCCACGAGCCACCAGGGCGCGCCCCAGGGGGGTGGCGCGCACTGGTGCCTCGTGGGCCCACCTCTGCTCCGTTTGACCTAATTCCACCTCTATAAATACTCTAAAATCGGGAAACCAACAGGGGAGTCCATGAAATACTTTTTCCGCCGTCGCAAGTTCCTGTTCTCGAGAGATCCCATCTGGAGGCCTTTTTCGGCACTCTGTCGGAGGGGGATTCGATCACGGAGGGGCTCTCCATCAACCTTGCTGCCCTTCCGATGATGCGTGAGTAGTTTACCACAGACCTTCGGTTCCATAGTTAGTAGCTAGATGGCTTCTTCTCTCTTTTTGATCTTCAATACAATGTTCTCCTCGATGTTCTTGGAGTTCTATCCGATGTAATCACTTTTTGCGGTGTGTTTGTTGGGATTCGATGAATTGTGAGTTTATGATCATATTATCCATGTGAGTTTTCTCTGAACTCTTTTATGCATGATTGTTATAGCTTCGTATTTCTCTCCGATCTATTAATTTGGTTTGGCCAACTAGATTGATTTATCTTGCAATGGGAGAGGTGCTTTGTAATGGGTTCGATCTTGCGGTGCTCAATCCCAGTGACAGAAAGGGACATGACACGTATGTATTGTTGCTATTAAGGGTAAAAAGATGGGGTTTATTCATGCATGAGTTTAATTTGTCTACATCATGTCATCTTGCTTAAGGCATTACTCCGTTCTTTATGAACTTAATACTCTAGATGCATGCTGGATAGCGGTCGATGTGTGGAGTAATAGTAGTAGATGCAGAATCGTTTTGGTCTACTTGTCTCGGACGTGATGCCTATATACATGATCATTGCCTTGGATATCGTCATGATTATTTGCTTTTCTATCAATTGCCCAACAGTAATTTGTTTACCCACCGTATGCTATTTTCGAGAGAGAAGCCTCTAGTGAAAACTATGCCCCTCGGGTCTACCTTTATCATATATTAAAAATCCCAAAAATACCTTGCTGCAATTTTACTTTATTTATTTTTTTATTTTTGTTCGATCTATCTATCTATCACCATACAATTTAATCTTGCAATTAACCGCTGATGTCTACTACACAACTTATTCTTGTAGACTCGTGTTGGGCCTCCAAGCGCAGAGTTTTGTAGGACAGTAGCAATTTTCCCTCAAGTGGAAGACCTAAGGTTTATCAATCCGTGGGAGGCGTAGGATGAAGATGGTCTCTCTCAAACAACCCTGCAATCAAATACAAGAAATCTCTTGTGTCCCCAACACACCCAATACAATGGTAAATTGTATAGGTGCACTAGTTCGGCGAAGAGATGGTGATACAAGTGTAGTATGGATAGTAGAAATAGGTTTTTATAATCTGAAAAAATAAAAAAACAGCAAGGTAGCAAGTAACAAAAGTGAGCACAAACGATATTGCAATGCTTAGAAACAAGGCCTAGGGTTCATACTTTCACTAGTACAATCTCTCAACAATGCTAACATAATTGGATAATATAACAATCCCTCAACGTCCAAAAAAGAATCACTCCAAAGTTCCTATTCACGGAGAACATAAGATAGAAATTGTTGTAGGGTACGAAACCACCTCAAAGTTATCCTTTCCGATCAATCTATTGTGCCATCCCTATAAGTGTCACAAACAGCCCTGGAGTTCGTACTAAAATAACACCATATGATATGCACCAACCAACTCTAATGTCACCTAGATACTCCAATGTCACCACAAGTATCCATGAGTTGATTATTCGATATGCATCAAACAACTTCAGATTCATAATATTCAATCCACACAAAGAACTTCAAAGAGGGCTCTAAGATTTCTACCGGAGAAAGTAGGACGAAAACGTGCATCAACCCCTATGCATAGATTATCCCAATGTCACCTCGGGAATCCGCGAGTTGAGTGCCAAAACAAACATCAAGTGAATCAATATAATACCCCATTCTCACCACGGGTATTCATATGCAAGACATACATCAAGTGTTCTCAAATCCATAAAAGTATTCAATCTGATAATAGTGAAACCTCAAAGGTAAAAACTCAATTCATCACAACAAGATAGAGAGGGAGAAACACCATATGATCCAACTATATTAACAAAGCTCGCGGTACATCAAGATCATGCCAAATCAAGAACACGAGAGAGAGGGAGAGAGAGATCAAACACATAGCTACTAGTACATACCCTCAGCCCCGAGGGTGAATGTCGTGGGAAACGAACACCTATGGGGTCGCTATCGAGCGGATCCCTTTACGGTTCGGCAAGGGGAGAGGATTGCACAAAGAGCAGAACTAACGAACAGCACACGGGGGATTTACCCAGGTTCGGGCCGCACGGATGCGTAAAACCCTACTCCTGCTTTGATTGTATTATTTGTGGATGTTCTTGGCCAAGTTCTGGGAGCTACAGCACTCGGTAGCTGCGCATGCAGAATGGACCTCCAGAAGTGCCATCCTCCTCTATCTGTACGCCTCGGGCCTCCTTTTATATGAGTCAAAGGGGCTACCACAGTGGCGTACGAGATAAGGCATGAGGTGGAAAGTAGCTACAGTGTTATCATACCTAACCCTGACGGCTTAGGACAAGCTCATTAAATGCACCGTGAGGTGTCCGTCGAGGTGTCCCTCAGCGTCTTGGGCTTGGAAAAGCTTTACAGGGGATGGGCAAAAGCAGCCATCCCATCAGCACCGCTTAAGCATCTCGTGGCCAGCATCGCACCACGTCACCATGAGGACAAGCCCTAAACGACAAGGCTGGCCGCTGCACTGGAGCGATAGCGCTGCACTGTGCAGAGCCTTGCCGGGGCTGAGTCCTTGCCAGGCCCGGGGCTTGCCGGGATCGGGTCTTGCCGGGTGCGAGGCCTTGCCGGCAAGGGTCTTGCCGGGCCTCCGCAACCCTTTGGCCTTCTGTCTTCTGGTCTGATCATTGACTTGAACGTCTCCTTGGCACCTTAGTCTCGTGATTACTCCTAGCTATTCCCCGGCAAGGCTTGCCGCGGTACGGCTACAACTGCCCGTGCACAAGTAAGGGGTACTAAAAGACCCATACTTTAGTACACCGACAGTGAACTACTCCCTCCTCGTCATGGAGACCGCCGGGATGATGAAAATGGCCTTCGGTGATGATTCCCCCCTCCGGCATGGTGCCGGAAAAGGGTTGTAGATGAGATCGTGGAGGTACAGAGGCTTGCGGCGGCGTAGTCAAAGTTCTAGGGTTATTTCTGGGGGTTTTGGTATTTATAAGAATTTTTGGCGTTGGAATCACGCGAAGAGGGGCCACAGGGGGGCCACGAGGCACCAGGGCGCGCCAGGGGGGGTGGCGCGTCCAGGTGGCTTGTGGGGCCCATGTGGGTCTTCTGCTGCTCCCCCGAAGCTTCCTGGGTCTGTTTCCTTCCAGAAAAATCTTCAAAAAGTTTCGCTGCATTTGGACTTCATTTGATATGGATTTTCTGGAAAACCAAAAACAAGCAGAAAACAGCAACTGGCACAGGGCACTAGGTCAATATGTTAGTCCATGAAAATCATATAAAATCCATATAAAAGTGCACCAAAATCATACAAAACTATAATAAACATGGCATGAAGACTTCATAAATTATAGATACGTTGGAGACGTATCAACCGCCACGGGATTGACAACCCCTTGTTCGCGTTGGGTGCGAGGATTTGTTGTTTTGTGTGCAGGTGCTGTTAACGAGTTGTTCCGTGATTCTCCTACTGGATTGATAAACTTGGTTTCATAACTGAGGGAAATACTTATCTCTACTGTACTGCATCATCCCCTCCTCTTCGGGGAAATCCCAACGCAGCTCACAAGTAGCAGGAAGAATTTCTGGCACCGTTGTCGGGGAGACATCATCAACATCTATCAAGTACCTACGTATAAACTTTCATCTCCTTGCATTTATTTTATTTGCCTTCGCCTCTCGTTTTCATCTCCCCCACTTCTAAAAAGTTTTACAAAAATACAAAAATATTTTCCGTTTGCCTTTTTCTTGTTTGCTTCTTTGCTTGCTTGTTATCTTTTTTGCCTAATCCTGATGCCCCGAGAAAATTATCATGATACCTCTTATCATAAAATTTTGGCCTAAATCGAGAAAAATACAAAAGATTACATGACTACGCAGTTTGAGCACAACAATTTTTTTACCGAAGAACTCAAGGAACACTCTACTTTGTTGGATGCTATTGCAAAACAATTCGATGATGTTAGTGAAGAAGTTGCTAATCTTCAATCTCAATTTGCTCTTACTGAAAATATGCTAGGAAATATTTCTGATGCGCAAGCTACGCTAGTAAATCAAATGGTAGCTAAGCCGGAAACATTAGCACTTAGTAATGATGAGGATATTAAAATGATTGGTGTTTCATCTATTGATTCCTTGTTTAGCAATATAAAACTTGATGAAAAGGGGACTGAAGAAGAGACAGCTTTAGCTAGAAGGCGTTCCCATAATTCGGAGAGTGAAAATCTTGATGAAAAAATTGATAAAAGTGGGTTTGGAGAGGTAAAAACTTTAACTAGCGATGTGCCCACTCTCTTGGATTACAAAGACTTTGATTATGATAGTTGCTCTTTGATTGAATGTATTTCTTTGTTACAATCCATGCTAAATTCACTCAACGCTTATGAACAAAATAAGGCTTTTACTAAACACATTGTAGAAGCGATGATGAAAGCGTTAGAAGAAAAGCTAGAACTAGAAATTTCAATTCCTAGAAAATTATATGATGAGTGGGAACCCACCATTAAAGTTAAAATTAAAAAGTATGAGTGCAATGTTTTATGTGATTTGGATGCTAGCGTTTCCACAATTCCAAAATCTCTATGTGATGTGCTAGGTTTTACCAATATAGATGAATGTTCTCTTAATTTGCAACTTGCGGATTCCACTATTAAAAAGCCATTGGGTATAATAAATGATGTTATTAATTTTGCAAATAGAAATTATGTGCCCGTGGACTTTATTGTTGTTGACATTGAATGCAATCCTTCTTGCCCCATAATACTTGGTAGGCCTTTTCTTCGAACTATTGGTGCTATTATTGATATGAAAGAGGGTAATATAAGATTTCAATTTCCACTAAATAAAGGGATGGAACACTTCCCTAGAAAAAGAATTAAAGCACCTTATGAATCCATTATGAGGGCCACTTATGCAATCAACTTGAAGGATGACAATACTTAAAATTATGCATTATGCCTAGCAAGGGGCATAAAACAATAGCGCTTGTTGGGAGGCAACCCAATGAATAAAATAAATTTTTGCTTTTTATTTCTGTTCTTGTGTGTTTACATAATTATATCCTCTGTTATGATTGAGTTTTTATGTTTTAGTTAGTGTTTGTGCCAAGTAATCCCTTTGGGATGATTTGGAAGATAGTATAATTGATGCTGTTTGGAAAATAGAAAGTTTTGCGTCCAGTTCTGGAATTTTAATTCTGTACTGGAGCATCATAAAAATATGAAATATTTACACAGTATTGGTATATGAATTTACCACGTTGTCCTAATTTTTCAGAATTTTTGGAGTTACAGAAGTATGGCTTTTAAATAGATCTTTACAGACTGTTCTGTTTTAGACAGATTCTGTTTTTGTTGCATAGTTTGCTTATTTTGATGAATCTATGAATCGTATCGGGGGGTATGAGTCATGGAGAAGTTGGAGTACAGTAGCATTATGCCAATATTAAATATGAATCAATTTACTACAGTACTTAAAGTTAAAGATTTGTTTGTTATACTAACGGAGCTCACGAAGGTTTTGTTGAGTTTTGTGTGATTGAAGTTTTCAAATTTTGAGTGAGATCACGATGGATGAAGGAATAAGGAGTGGCAAGAGCCTAAGATTGGGGATGCCCAAGGCACCCCAAGGTAATATTCAAGGAAGACTCAAGCAACTAAGCTTGGGGATGCCCCGGAAGGCATCCTCTCTTTCTTCTACCAACTATCGGTAATTTTACTTGGAGCTATATTTTTATTCATCACATATCATGAGTTTTGCTTGGAGCGTCGTGTATTATATGAGTCTTTGCTTTGTTTGCTTTTTAGTTTGTCACAATCATCTTTGTTGGACACACCTATTTGAGAGAGCCACACGTTTATCATGATTTCTTAGAATACTCTATGTGCTTCACTTAAATCTTTTGAGCTAGGCAGTTGCTCTAGTACTTCACTTAAATCTTTTTGAGCACGGTGGTGGCTATATTTTGAAGAAATATTTGAACTCTCGTACTTCACTTATATTATTTTGAGAGTTGATAAGATTAAATTTTGAAGAAATATTTGCACTCTCATGCTTCACTTATATCTTTTTGAGAGTTGATAATAGTAATGGTAATTTGCACAAGATATGAATTTGGTCCCCAAAGTGATGAATATTCAAGAGGGATATAATAAAAACTTTCATGAAAGATCATTGGATATGATAAGTTTGATTCCTTGCAATAGTTTTGCGATATGGAGATGATAATATGTGAGTCATGTTAGTGAGTAATTGTGATTTAGTAAGAATATTGGTGTTAAGGTTTGTGATTCCCTATGCATGCACATAAAGTTAATAGTTATGCAACAAAATTATATCCTACTTATGGTGCATTATTGAGTGTTAGTTATGTTCAATGCATGTTTATGACCGTTTTCGCTTTTTGGTTGGTCGCTCCTCAATCTATTTGCTAGCCTTCATTTGTACTAAGCAGGAATACTACTTGTGCATCCAACTTCTTAAACCCAAGTTGTGCCAAATGAGTCCACCATACCTACCTATATGCTGTATTTCCATGCCGTTCCAAGTAAATTTGCATGTGCCAACTCTAATTTTTCAGAATAAATTTCTGTTTTGTGTGCCCGTACCACTCATGAAGCGGCAGGGGGTGGCCAATTTTTTCCATGCTAGGTGTGTTATTCTCACGATGAGTGTTTATTCACTTGTCATTGCACGAGAGAGTTGCAGGTTATAGGGATGCCCAGTCCCGAAATGAAAAGAAAAATTTAATATGATAATAGTAAATTCCTTGGAAAGTGTTGGTATGGAAGGCACCCGTGGATACGGCTAGCCATGGATTGTGAAAGAATGGTGGAAAGGAAATAAACTTTATTTTCTGTTTGGGAACCGCCTATAATGTGTCTAGCATGGAAGATATTGGGAATTCTCGGTCGTTTTCATTGACAGGAAAAGCATGCCTCTCAAAATAATTTTATCTCTCTAATTTAAGCTTTGAGCTTTGGCACCTCTGCAAATCTCTGCTTCCCTCTGCGAAGGGCCTATCTATTTACTTTTATGTAATTTTTATTTATATTTGGAGTCTCCATCTTCTCTTACAAAGCACCAACTAGAGAGTACTATTGTCATACTTGTGCATTGGGTGTATCTAATATTGAGTGTGTTTCATGAATGGATCAATGATTGAGCATAATGGGCTAGGGATAACTTTCTTTAGCGTTGATATTTTGAAAGACATGGTTGCTTGTTAGTATGCTTGAGTATTTATATCTTCATGTCAAACTATAGACTATTGCTTTGAATCATTCAAGTCCAAATGTCCATGCTAAAAGAAAAGAGTGTATGATGAATATGATAGGTAGCATTCCACATCAAAAAATTTGTTTTTATCATTTACCTACTCGAGGATGAGCAGGAATTAAGCTTGGGGATGCTTGATACATCTCCAACGTATCTATAATTTTTTATTATTCCATGCTATTATATTATCAATATTGGATGTTTTATATACACTTACAAGCAATTATATATCATTTTTTAGGACTAACCTATTAACTTAGTGCCCAGTGCCAGTTGCAGTTTTTTGCCTGTTTTTGGTTTTTTAGAATATCAGTACCAAACGAAGTACAAATGCCACGAAACTTTTTGGAGATTTTTTTTCTGGACCTCGTGGGCCCACCTCTGCTCCGTTTGACCTAATTCCACCTCTATAAATACTCTAAAATCGGGAAACCAACAGGGGAGTCCACGAAATACTTTATCCGCCGCCGCAAGTTCCTGTTCTCGAGAGATCCCATCTGGAGGCCTTTTTCGGCACTCCGCCGGAGGGGGATTCGATCACGGAGGGGCTCTCCATCAACCCTGCTACCCTTCCGATGATGCGTGAGTAGTTTACCACAGACCTTCGGGTCCATAGTTAGTAGCTAGATGGCTTCTTCTCTCTTTTTGATCTTCAATACAATGTTCTCCTCGATGTTCTTGGAGTTCTATCCGATGTAATCACTTTTTGCGGTGTGTTTGTTGGGATCCGATGAATTGTGAGTTTATGATCAGATTATCCATGAATATTATTTGAGTTTTCTCTGAACTCTTTTATGCATGATTGTTATAGCTTCGTATTTCTCTCCGATCTATTGATTTGGTGTGGCCAACTAGATTGATTTATCTTGCAATGGGAGAGGTGCTTTGTAATGGGTTCGATCTTGCGGTGCTCAATCCCAGTGACAGGAATTGACATGACACGTATGTATTGTTGCTATTAAGGGTAAAAAGATGGGGTTTATTCATGCATGAGTTTACTTTGTCTACATCATGTCATCTTGCTTAAGGCGTTACTCTGTTCTTTATGAACTTAATACTCTAGCTGCATGCTGGATAGCGGTCGATGTGTGGAGTAATAGTAGTAGATGCAAAATCATTTCGGTCTACTTGTCTCGGACGTGATGCCTATATACATGATCATTGCCTTGGATATCGTCATGATTATTTGCTTTTCTATCAATTGCCCAACAGTAATTTGTTTACCCACCGTATGCTATTTTCGAGAGAGAAGCCTCTAGTGAAAACTATGGCCCCCGGGTCTACCTTTAACATATATTAAAAATCCCAAAAATACCTTGCTACAATTTTACTTTATTTATTTTATCTTGTATTTTTGTTCGATCTATCTATCTATCACCATACAATTTAATCTTGCAATTAACCGCCAAGGGATTGACAACCCCTTGTTCGCGTTGGGTGCGAGGATTTGTTGTTTTGTGTGCAGGTGATGTTAACGAGTTGTTGTGTGATTCTCCTACTGGATTGATAACCTTGGTTTTGTAACTGAGGGAAATACTTATCTCTACCATACTGCATCATCCCCTCCTCTTCGGGGAAATCCCAACGCAGCTCACAAGTAGCATGGCCCCCTACCCTGGCCGCGCCCAGCAGGCTTGTGGCTACCCCATAAGGCGGTTCAGGTCCTTCTTTCGCCACAAGAAAGATAATTTCCGGATAAAAATCCTCTCAAAATTTTAGCCCAATCGGAGTTACAGATCTCCGGGAATATAAGAAATGGTGAAGGGCCAGAAAACAGGAGCGCGAAACAGAGAGAGAGATCCAATCTCGGAGGGGCCCCCGCCCTCCGGGAGCCATGACGGCCATGGACCAGAGGGGAAACTCTGCTCCCATCTAGGGGGGAGGCCAAGCAAGAAGAAGAAGGAGGGGGGCTCTCTCCCCCTCTCTTCCAGTGGCGTCAGAGCGCTGCCGGGGGTACCATCGTGACGGCGATCTACACCAACAACTTCGCCGCCGTCATCACCAACTCTCCCCCCCCCCTCTATGCAGCGGTGTAACACCTCTTCTCCCCGCTTTAATCTCTACTTAAACATGGTGCTTCATGCTATATATTATTACCCAATGATGTATGGCCATCCTATGATGTTTGAGTAGATTTCTTTTGTCCTACGGGTTAATTGTGGTATGGTGTGATTGATATGAGTTATATGTTAATATGGTGTTGTCCTATGGTGCCCTCCGTGTCGCACAAGCGTGTGGGATTACCGCTGTAGGGTTTGCAATACGTTCATAATTCACTTATAGTGGGTGGCTAGAGTGACAGAAGCTTACACCCGAGTAAGGGGGTTGTTGTGTATGGGAGTAAAGGGGACTTTTTTACTTAATGCTATGGTTGGGTTTTACCTTAATGATCTTTAGTAGTTGTGGATGCTTGCTAGAGTTCCAATCATAAGTGCATATGATCCAAGTACGGAAAGTATGTTAGTGTATGCCTCTCCCTCATTGCATATAATAATTATCACACGTGTCATATTCAATTGCCTATGGATAATCTTTCTCTTTGTGTTACAAAAAGCTCTCTACTAAAACAAACTAACTTTTATTATCTCGCAAAGTACTCCTAGTTTTATTCTTGCAAAGTAGTTCTAGCATTACACCTACAAAGTACTTCTAGTTTCATACTTGTTCTAGGTAAAGCAAACGTTAAGTGTGCGTAGAGTTGTATCGGTGGTCGATAGAACTTGAAGAGAATATAAATTCTACCTTTAGCTCCTCGTTGGGTTCGACACTCTTATTTATCGAAAAAGCTACAATTGATCCCCTACACTTGTGGGTTATCATTGTCGTCCTCAGGCATGTCAAGTATAACAAAGTCTGTTAAGATAGTAACATTTGCAACAACAACGGGCACATCCTCGCAAATTCCAATAGGTATAGCAGTTGATTTATCAGCCATTTGCAAAGATATTTCAGTAGGTGAGAGCTTATTCAAATCAAGTCTTCTATATAAAGAGAAAGGCATAACACTAACACCGGCTCCTAGATCCAGTGGCGGAGCCAAGGGGGGACGAGCAGGGGCCAGGCCCCCCCCCCAACCATCGACCGATACTTCGAACCGGCGTGCACGGCGAGAGATAAATCACAGGTACAGGCATAGTTGCCCCCCCTAATCTCAGCATGTATACACATTAAAATGGGTTAAAAAGCCCATAATAAAAGCCCACTAGCATCCAGATTAGCAAAGAAGCCCCGATCTTATCTCCTGGAGCAGTGTAACTGCTTTCTCTCGTGCATCATTAGGTCTACGTGGGACAGATTAGGCGCCGCTGCCGCTGCCGCCGCCGTGTGCCCATATGCCTCTGATCTCTCTGCTCAGCCACTCACGATCTGATTCATACCGCGAGTCAGCGACACAACCTACTTCATTGCTTCAGCTAACGAACTAGCAGGTTAACACTATACTTATCTCTCTCAATTCTCATCTCGTATCAGTGTTAAAATTATACATCAGATTTTGTTTGCTTTATTTTGTGATTTGAGATGCTATCAAGAACTAATATCTTGTATGTTGAAATTATACACCAGATTTTATTTGCTTTGTTTTTTTATTTGAGATGCTATCAAAAATTCATATCTTGTACGTGTCCTAGAAATTATCGTGATGCAAATTATCTTGTACGATTTCCTATTTGTGATGCAAAATTTTCCTATGTTGACTGTATACAGTATAGCTAATTTCTGAAATTGATTTTCGCAAAAAAATCTGAAATTGAAATTCCTCAATTATGAATAGAAATGGCACTGCCAAACACCATAAAGGGCTCCTTTGATTCAAAGGAATTCTATAGGATTTTTGGAGGATTGAAATCCTTAGGAATTTTTCCTACATTGGTCCTTTGATTCATAGGATTGGATCCCATAGGAATTTTTCCTATGGTATCTTTTGTATTACATTTCATAGGAAATCTAACATCCACTCCAACCTCTTTTTGCAATTCCTTTGTTTTTCCTGTGGCATCAAACACTTCTTGCTAATCCTATAGGGTTCAAATGGACATGCCACTTCAACCCTGTACTTTTCCTATTCCTGCGTTTTCAAAATCCTGCGAATCAAAGAGGCCCTAAGATTAATTTGTTTTCTAAGCCGGTTACTTATAAAACTGAAATTCGTCAACTATGAAGAGAAAAAAAAAGATGCCAAACACCATTAAAATTAATTCATTTTCTCAGCCGATTTCTTTGAATTCTTGACATACTGAAATTGTTAATGAGACTATTGTGCAAGTTCTCAACCTTGTTCTTTATAATTACCTTTTGCACTGGATTTTTTTTCTAACTACTAGGCTTGGCCCCCCCTCTACCCAAATCCTGGCTCTGCCCCTGCCTAGATCACATAGAGCAGTTTGAACATAACTTCTTTTAATGGAGCATGGTATAGTAGGTATTCCCGGATCTCCTAAATTTTTAGGTACTCCACCCTTAAAAGAATAATTAGCAAGCAAGGGGGAAATTTCAGCCTCAGGTATCTTTCTTTTATTAGTGATAATATCTTTCATGTATTTAGCATAAGGAGGCATTTTCAAAATATCAGTCAAACGAGTGCGCAAAAAGACAGGTCTAAGCATTTCAACAAAGTGCTCAAAGTCTTCCTCATCTTTATTTCTAGATGGTTTAGTAGGAAAAGGCATAGGTTTTTGAACCCATGGTTCTCTTTCTTTTTCGTGTTTTCTAGCAACGAAATCACTTTTATCATATCTTTTATTCTTAGGAGGTGGGTTATCAAGATCAACAGCAGGTTCTATTTCTACATCATTATCTGGTTCTTTATCGCTATCTGGTTGAGCATCAACATGAACATCATTATCATTAAGTGGGGGTTCATCACCAGATTGTGTCTCAGCATCAGAAATAGAAACATCATTATGATTCTCAAAAGGTTTTTCTATCTCAGGTTCACTAGAAGCATGCAAAGTCCTATCATTTTTCTTTTTCTTTTTCTTCTTAGATGGACTAGGTGCATCAATATTAATTCTTTGAGAATCTTGTTCAATTCTTTTAGGATGACCTTCAGGATACAGAGGCTCCTGAGTCATTCTACCTCCTCTAGTAACAACTCTAACAGCATGATCATTCATTTTATTATTCATCTCATTAAGCAAATCATTTTGGGACTTAGCAATTTGTTCTAACTGAGTATGAACCATAGAAGCATGTTCACTTAAGCCTTTAACATCATTAGCAGTTCTAAACATCAAATCACTCAAACGATCTATCATGAAAGCATTGCGTTTTAATTGATTGCTAACATACAAATTGAAGTGTTCTTGCTTAATGATGTAATTATCAAACTCATACAGGCATTGACTAGCAGATTTATTATAAGGAATATCACCATCATCGAATCTAATAAGACAATTTACCTCTACTGCCTGTGTCGGGATGTCGAGCCCATGTATTTCTTCAATAGGTGGTAAATTCTTAACATCTTCAGACTTAATACCTTTTTCCTTCATAGATTTCTTTGCCTCTTGCATATCTTCAGGACAGAGGAATAGAATACCTCTCTTCTTTGGAGTTGGTTTTGGCGGTGGTTCAGGAAGTGTCCAATCATTATCATTCTTTAATATATTATTCAATAATTCTTCAGCATGTTCAACAGTTCGTTCCCTGAAAACACAACCAGCACAACTATTTAGGTAGTCCCTAGAAGCATCGGTTAGTCCATTATAAAAGATATCAAGTATTTCATTTTTCTTAAGAGGATGATCAGGCAAAGCATTAAGTAATTGGAGAAGCCTCCCCCAAGCTTGAGGGAGATTCTCTTCTTCAATTTGCACAAAGTTAAATATTTCCTGTAAAGCAGCTTATTTCTTATGAGCAGGAAAATATTTTTCAGAGAAGTAATATATCATATCCTGGGGACTACGCACACAACCAGGAGCAAGAGTATTAAACCATTTCTTAGCATCACCCTTTAATGAGAAAGGAAACAACTTAAGAATGTAGTAGTAATGAATTTTTTTCCTCATGAGCAAATAGGGTGGCTATATCATTCAATTTAGTAAGGTGTGTCACAACAGTTTTAGTTTCATAACCATGAAAAGGATCAGATTCAACGAAAGTAATTAACTCAGGATCGACAGAGAATTCATAATCCTTATCGATAACAAAGATGGGAGAGGTAGCAAACTTGGGATCATATTTCATTCTCTCCATCATAGACTTTTCTTTTAACTTAACCAACAATTTTCTAACATTATCTCTATCATTACAAGCAAGAATTTCCCTAGCTGTCTCTCCATCTATAACATAACCATCAGGTATCTTAGGCATTTCAACTCTAGTAGGAGAGCTAGGCATAATAGGTGAATCATAATTTTCATCAGTTCCAATAATTTCAGCATTCTCAGTTTCTTTAGCTTTAGCAATTTGTTCATCAAGAAATTCGCCTAGTGGCACAGTATTATCAAGCATAGTACTAGCATAATCATAAGTATCATTCACAGCATAAGTAGTATCATCAATTACTTGCGACATATCAGAATGACTAACAGGTGGCGGTGTCGCAAGCCTACTCAAAACAGAAGGTGAATCAACTGCAGAACTAGATGGCAGTTCCTTACCTCCCCTCATCTTAGAGGGAACGATCTTGGTCTTAGCGTCTTTCAGATTCTTCATAGTGATCAATAGATATAATTCCCAAGTGACTCAACAAATAGAGCTATGCTCCCCGGCAACGGCACCAGAAAAGAGTCTTGATAACCCACAAGTATAGGGGATCGCAACAGTCTTCAAGGGTAGTATTCCACCCAAATTTATTGATTCGACACAAGGGGAGCCAAAGAATATTTGTGAGTATTAGCAGTTGAGTTGTCAATTCAACCACACCTGGAGAACTAAATATCTACAGCAAAGTGTTTAGTAGCACAGTAGTAACAGTAGCAATAGTAAAGGAAATAGTAACAGAAGCAGTTTTGTAGTGATTGTAACAGTAGCAGCAACGAAAGTAACTTAGCGAAGATCAATATGCGAAAAGCGTAGGCATTGGATCAGTGATGGATAATTATGTTGGATGACATTCATCATGTAACAGTCACAACATAGAGCGAATACAATAGCTCCAATTCATATGTGCTTATAGTAAGAACTTGCATGACATCTTTTGTCCTACCCTCCCGTGGCAGCGGGGTCCATAAGGAAACTAAGGGATATTAAGGCCTCCTTTTAATAGAGAACCGGAACAAAGCATTAACACATGGTGAATACATGAACTCCTCGAATTACAGTCATCCCCGGAGAGTATCCCAAACAACTGTAACTATGGGGTCTACGGATCAGAACAATAACAAGTGCATATGACAAGCGGATAGGATCAAGAACTCAAATATATTCATGAAAACATAAAGGGTTCAGATCTGAAATCATGCCACTCGGGCCCTAGTGACAATCATTAAGCATAGCAAAGTCATATCAACATCAATCTCAGAACATAGTGGATACTAGGGATCACGCCCTAACAAATTGACTCAATTACATGATAAATCTCATCCAACCCATCACCGTCTAGCAAGCCTACGGAGAAATTACTCACACCCGGTGGTGAGCATCATGAAATTGGTGATGGACACTAGTAGAAAACAGGGCATCTGTCCCGGTTCCAGAGGGCCTTTAGTCCCGGTTTTGGAACCGGGACAAAACGATTGGGACTAATGCCCATCACTTTTAGTCCCGGTTGGCTTACGAACCGGGACTAAAGGTGCTCCACGTGGACGCTGTGGGGCGCCCAGGCAGGAGGACCTTTAGTCCCGGTTGGTAACACCAACCGGGACTAAAGGTGCTCCACGTGGACGCTGTGGGGCGCCCAGGCAGGAGGACCTTTAGTCCCGGTTGGTAACACCAACCGGGACTAAAAGGTAGCCACGCGTCAGCAGCTCCCAGGCGCTGGGTTTTTTTTTGAAAGGGGGGGTTTAGGGGTTTTGGAGGGTTTAGGGGTTTCATATTGTGTTAGCTAGCTACTACATATAGAGAGAAGTGACCTCTCTTTCTCCGTGCTTGGTCGACGCTAGCTACTACATATAGAGAGAACTCGACACTAGCTAGTAAGCAATGAAGGAACCATTAATTACACAACATCGTCATGCATGATCAATATATAGAGAGAAGTGACCTCTCTTTCTCCATGCTTGTTGGTCGAACAACAAGTTTTCGTATATCTATTCGACGCTACTACAGATAGTACACGTTGATGCATATATATATACAATATAACATCTGTTATGAACCCTAACATCATCGACGACCAAAATCGGTTTGCAATTCCCGATGGCATTTTCCGTCTTTAGGAATGACATGGTCAACAAAGAATCCCGCCAACTCCTCTTGAATTGCGCGTAGGCGATCAGCTGGTAGGAGTACGTCCCACTTCTGCCAGGTCTAATTTAAAGAAGGGGGGTCAATATATATATATATATGAATGAAATCAACACAATTGATGGTGATAAAATAAAATTATGAATATTGTTTACGTACTTCAAATTGTTGTTTAGTGAAGCCCCTCTCAGTGGTCTTTTGGTGAATGAACTCGCAAACGTAGTATCCACAGAAATCATTTCCGGGTTGCTGCCACATGCACTTTACGAGAATAGAGTTCAATCAAAATGATAATCAACCATGATAATGGTATTGAAACTAGAATCAATGAGAGATGCGCGGAACTAGCTAGTACTACTTACTCTGGGTTGTGTAAATCGCAGCTCCGGTCTCCATTCACCCTTAACCCGCGTGATGAACTTTTTCCAAACCCTGCCCGGCAAAGAAAATGATTACTTGATATCAGGAAATGAACGAAAGTTGCCGATATAGTGCGATAATGATTGAACTTACTTATGGAGCATTTCAATCATGTTCGCATACTCCGTAGCCTCTTTACGTCTCGAGTCCAAGACAGTTACTGCTCCCTCGTCAAGCTGAATGGCTAGCAGAATAAAGTGGAACCTGCGCGCGCATAACTCATCAATTACACTTAACCTCGAGTCAGCGAAACAGAATATGCGGAAGACAGTAACACTCACTTGAAGTTGTAAGGAAAGAGTATTTCCCTTTTGTTTTGGTGTCGAAGGAACGCCATTAGCAAGATTTTCTTAGTCTCCTCGGGGATGTTCTATACCGACCATTCATTTACGATATTTGGGTTAATGAACTCAATGTCATAGATTTGTCCTCTTTTAAATTCGACGATCTTCAATCTGCATAATATAGTGAGGATAATTATATACATGCAATGAACGAGCTGAGCTAGATGTTGGGTAACACAGCAGAAAACAAAAAAAATTCCGACCTACGCACCAGCCCAGGACCACTATGGAGACTGCATACAAGGTTTGATCATTATCGTTACCGACTCGTAGCGCAGCGGAAGTAGAGTCGATGACGATCGGCGGTGCAGATCCCCGCAGCTAGGATTTTACAACCTCCCAACCGCGAGGATGTATACCCTCATCTGCCCCGCGGACAGCCCTCCGGGAGGCGGTCACACAGTCCCCCGGACGGTGTCGCGGACAGCCCTTCGGGAGGACCTCCGAAACTCGGACTGTCACTCGGACAGCCCTTCGGGAGGACCTCCAAAACTCGGACGGTCACACGGACAGCCCTTCGGGAGGCACTCTCGAACTAAGACCGAAACTATGATCTCTCTACAGAGTTGCACACATACGGTGTCATCTATCCGGCAGGGCTTCGCCGTCCAGAACTAGTTCCTGCCGGAACCCAGACAGCCTTTCGGCTCTACGAAACTATTTCGCTGGGAGGGAGAGAGAATGCCAGATCATGCATGGCTTGTGTATGAGAGTAAGGATCTGTCTTATGGCAGCCCACACACCTCCTATTGATAGGAAACCCAAGGGGTAGGGTGGTTTTACAAGAAAACCCAAAACCCACATGGAAAGGAGTCCTTCCCAAGGACCTAAAAGGTGAAACCAAGGAACAAGGGGGACTCCATGAAGGAGTCCACCATGTGGCCGGCCACACCCTCATGTGGGGCCCCAAAATTGGCCCCTATCCATCCATGTCATCCCCAAGATCTTTTGGAGCAAAGCCCCAAAAGGTGACTTTCCAAAAATATCCCAAAAAGCACTTTCACTATTCACGACGACATTTTTCAGCGTCTGATCGAACTGAAAATATTCATGTGGGCTTAGAACAATTCTAGTACCCACCAAAATAATTTTCAACGCGAGCCGGAACAATTCCGGTTTAGTGATTTCATCTGCGAAAAGCATCTGAAGCGGTTTCGGCAGCTCCGGAACATTTCCGGTTTTCATCCCGGAAAATTCCAGAAAGTTTCCAGAATGATTCTGGCTCCCTCCAATAATTATCAGGCATGTGCCAAAACCAATTTGACTTTATGGTATCCTCTGAAACAACTTTTCAGTTTCACCGGAACTCATCCGGTGACCTCTCTGCGGAACTTTTCCGCTGTCCGAAACTTTTCCGGTGTCCGAAACTTTTTCGGTGTTTTTCTCTCAGACTCCCTGTCTAGTATTCAGCAGATAGATGACCCTTAAGCGTGTGACCCTATAGGTTCGGTGAAGCATAGACATGACCCGGAACCCCTTCCGATCAATGATCAACATCGGAGCCGTGGACACCCATATCGATCCCTATACCCACACGAATAAATATTCGAGTGAACCTCCAGTTGCCGTGAGCTATTCCTGTTGCTTCGCGATATGTTACAATTACCCGAGGTGAGAAACATCGGCATCCTCGTGGATCAACACTTGTCCACAATGCCAGTTACCTCGTTGCCGGTATTGTTCTCTTTTCTCGTTCCCGTGTTCCGGCATCCCTGTGATCAAATCACCCTGTGTCTGGCCAGACGATGATGGATACCGTAACACCGAGAGGGCCCAGAGATATCTCTCCATCGTCGGAGGAGCAAATCCCAATCTTGAGCTATCAAGTCCCTTGACATACTTTTCCATGAACCCGTAAGCCGCCGTAATAGCCACCCATTTACGGATGACGTTTAACAAACCCCAAAGTTCATGAAGCAAGCATGAAGAAACTCGACACTCTCATGGTCTAAGGAATTATGCAAACATTAACTTCTCTGTGTTATTAACCATAAACTTATGACGAATGTATCTCATAGCATAACATCAATCGGGTCGATTCAACACAAGTGTTCTACCAACAATTGTGCCCTCAAAATTGCCGGCATAGCCATGCGCATGATCAGGAAAACAGGATCATCATGCAATACTTGAGCCAGTCATAGAGGCTTGACTAGGAATACATTTTACCGTTTATTATCCCACACGTGCATATGAGTCTTCCTCCGAGCCTCCTGGTTATTGTAGACTCGAGAACCATAGCAGTTATAGCATGGAACATAAACCTAATTATGAACAGGGAGATAATCAGTAACATTTATTATTGCCTCTAGGGCATATCTTCTACAGACTCCCACTTGAACTAGAGTCAATAATCTAGTCAATGCTAATGCACTTTACACCTATGGCATACTGGTGTAAAATATGCTTCGCATGTGGTATAGCCTGATGTCCAACGGATCTGACGACTTCAGCTCTGTGTGTAACTTTGCATATCCTTGCGTTTTCACGCTTTCACAAAATTCATATTTTGTCTGGACTTGGCCTTGCATATGTGTGAATCATTGGTAGAAACCTGATTCCTCAGACTGAGCTATGGAGCAACTATCTGCAATAGTGTCCCATAGACCAAAGTCATCTTGGAACCATACTAAGTTCATGAATGAACTATATGATTCAACAACTTCTTTGTCGCTTCTTAAGCATCAACATACTTAGCCTTTGTTATAGAATTCACCATAGTATCTTGTTTGGAACAATTTCCAACTACCGTGCCACCATATTGTGTATCACACAAAACCCTCAATTTAAATCGAAAATCGCATGGAGCATTGATGAAGACTGTATCGATGTAATCACTTACAACGAGCACTTCATAATCTCTACTTGCGAGAAAACATGTCATCAGTACTACTCTTAGCACTTAATGACATCTTTCACTGTTGTCCCATGATCAGTACTTTGATCACTATGGTATCTATACTCGCAACAACTTTGGAGTATTGGACATATCTGTTTGTTTTTACATACCATGTAATACATGATTAATCCAAACACAAGAGTGTGTGGAATCTCCATCATGTATTTTACTCATCAGTGTTTTGGGACACCGAGCCTTGCAAAAACTCTTTCCATGTGACTTCGGCAAGAATCACTCCTTGGCGTTTTAAATGCTAAAAGGTTTTAGCATCTTGTCAATATGTATTCATTGCTTAGCCCCATTAGGTAAATCTATCTCCATAGATCATCATGCCTAATATTGAGGCTATTTAGCCTAAGCACTTCATTGAAAAACTATTTTCAAATGAAGTCCTAATTCGTGTCAAGAAATTTATTTCCAATTAACAATGTGTTAAGTACACAAGGTTTTTAGAAATATTATTATGCTCCCACTTACTTTCTTGAATCACAAGCATCTTCGATACCCATTTGATGAAGTCAAACCCCCTTGACCATTTCATCAAAAACGAAGATTCCAACTCCACTTTGCTCTCTTCTGTCCATCGCTGGAACTCTGAAGTTTGCATACTTACTAGCATCCTCTGGATCGACAAATTACTTTGGACTGTATCACATACAAGTCCTAGGTTTCATTTCCATCAGATGGAAATCTTTTTGTCATCCATGTTTCATATCTCATGATTGAAATATGTATTAATTGCTAGTTCAACCTGAACCGACTTTAAGCATCGCTACGGTGAGACAATCTCATTGTAGTCAACTCCTTGAACTTGTTATTGCAACAAGTCGAGCTTTATGGATAAAACATTTTATCCGTATCAGTTTTTATTTCCATAAATATTCGTTAGACTCTAAGTCTTCCGAAAGGTATATCAAGATTTTAATCTCGAATCACTTATATGGAAACTATCTCGGATTGTATTGGCATTTAGCCAATTCCGGAGTCAGGGCCCGTCAACGCTTCCTTGTGTATCGTAGGTATACTGTTGTCTAACAACAATATCTCGTATGCGCACCTGAGAGGTTTGCACGAGTTTTTCCTACGCGGTTCAGCTGCAAGTTCGACCGAAGTCCATACATCTCATGTAGAGGCTTCCGTATCAGTCGCAGTAGGAAACTCCGGAATCACTTCCAAGGTTCCTTTCCTTTGACCTGATGACAAAGATACTGGTTATCTCGTCGAGTTGCACTGTCCTCCCACTCACCTTTTGTAAGAACTATTCTCTTTAAAAGCATACCGTTTTGTGGCAAAAAACCTTTGCCTCGGTATAGTAGTGGGGGAATACCCAATGACTTGGGATAACCTTACAAAGTAGCACTTGTCTGATTTGGAATAGGTTTGTAACCTTTTACACAAGCCCCATATTCCAAATGTTAAGAAAAGATATAACATGGTTAGGCGTACCATACCATGACGTCATTTCAACAGACCTGATGGAGCTCTTTTCAGTGTAAAAGCCGCAGTCTCTAAAGCATCATTCTTTAAAAGGGATAATGGCAAATCTATTTATGTCATCTTTTATCTTACCATGTCATAAATGGTTCGATTACATCTACACGGACTCTCCACTTGCAGTGGTGTTCCGGGAGGTGCAAGTTATGAAACCCCTTTCACAACTCATCAGACATTCGCTAAACTTGTAACTCAAATATTCCTTTCTGCAATCGAATTGTAGAAACACAATTTTCTTGTTACAACAACTTCTACTTCATTTTTGAAAACCTTATGAATGAATTCAAAAGATCCAGACTTACGTCTCAACAAGTAAACATCCATATATCTACTTGAGTCATTTCTGAAGATAGATGAATCCACTACTTGCAACAACATTTATTGGACTACACACATCATAATGTATGATCACCAATATGTTCTTTGCTCGTTCCTTATGGCCTGTGAACGGTATTTTAGTCACTTCACCTTTCAGAGGAAAGTTGCAAGTGTAAGATGATTCAAAATCAAATGACTTCAAAATCCATCATAATGGAATTTTCATGCGGGTTTCTCCAATGTGACCAAATGCAGTGCCACACATATGTGGTATTCTTTTAGTCTTGCGACATTTAGCGTCAGTGTTATGGATGTATCATATTACCATCAATATTCACAACATACATCCCATCCTGGATGGAAGCATGGCCCTTCATGTTATTCATAACACCGAACATTAAAAGTTCTCTTATGAATAACCTTCTTGCAAGATACCTTATGCAAAGGGCTAGAGTATATGAAACTCTAAAATGAATTATGAAAGTAAACCCAGAGGTATGTATTATTATCAATATTCATAACATACGTCTCATTCATAATGAAAGTATGGCCCTTATGTTATTCATAACACCGAACATCAAAAGTTCTCTTATGAACAACCTTCTTGCAAGATACCTTATGCAAAGGGCTAGAGTGTGAAACTCTAAAATGAATTATGAAAGTAAATACATAGGGAATACACCTATGGAAGGCATAGTAACATTTACTATGTTCCCTACGTGTATCTAAACCTCATTCCTGGCTAGTCTTTCAGGCCATAGTAGTTCATACATCGACTTGCAACAGAATGCAATCGAGCGGGTATCTTTGTGATTAACTCACAATACCCAAGAATTAGTGATTAACATGTTTAACCATAATTCCCAAGAACTATATCTTTAACCAGCCATCTATACATCAAAAACCTGTATGACATTCATACATGAGCTGGATATTCCAGTCTTCTATCCTTTTGCCATTATACTTCTAACAGTTTAACTTTTAGTATTTCTCCTACTCTCAGAAGAAGCACCCAACTTAAGAGTGGCGTTAGCCTCGGACTTCCTAGGCGTGAAAGTCTTACTAACACCCTTCGGACACTTCCTTTCTCTTTAAGTTGTTGTTTTATTCACCTTTCATCATATGATAGGCGTTCTCCTGGATCCCTCTCTTATCAGTCTAATGCATAGTAAACTCTTTTACTAACAGTTTGCAAACAAACATTGCTTTGGATATCTCATATCTTTTAGCCTTTGTCTGTCTCTGAAAATGATTTTCAGATTCCATGAATATCACATAACTATCCAAACTTTCGAAGTTCGGGTCTCATGGAAGCAAACATATTGCACTTTGACTGAAAAGGAATTCTTGCTTTTGGATCGAAGGACGAGAGTCACATGATCCATAGCATTAGCGGGAGAATACCGAAAGTATGCGATAGGACAAAATCCTTCTCGACACTCTAGAGGACAATCCTCACATTACGTTACCAACTGTAAAGATTTAACCAGATATTTAACAGCTATTCAATTTTAATAGGGAAGGTGGAAACGCGAGCCATTATTCTACAACTATTATGCAAATCACACTTAGACAGGGTTCATAATTAATTGCACTGAGAATTAAACAAGTTAATTCTACAGTGCGCTCCCACTCAAATCAATATCTCTCATAATTGATTTTGAGTGATACAAGATCCAGACTTCAATTCATCGCCATAGAATCATCATCTCATGACGGGAATTTTAATCGGTAGGCCAACTTGCCGATCACATCTCCATGTGACTCTTGTTCATCTTTCGATGCGTGTGTTCCGAGCTCATGACACTCATGCCTGAACGTCAAGACAACCAAGTGATCTCGCTGCGAGGTCTCAACTCACCCGCCTCACACATCCCTAATTGTTAGCACCCATGCATCCATGGCGTACCCCGAAAAGTTAGGTGCCGTGACGGTGCTACACTTGGGAGAACACTATCTACTTGATATTTTTGTGAGAGATCACCCTAATAAAAGCGACTACCGCGCAATCAAGAAGGGTGCATCATAAGGGATAAACATCTCAGGCAATTCATAATAGCATGATATGGTATAGCCCTTTCTGACGGAGAAGTCTTTCATTTCTTCGTCTTCGGCATTCGCGTTGGTGTTCACCTTCGCGAAGATTGCCACCACCTTGTCGGTGCACCAGATAATATTGCTATCTCTATAGCTAATAAAACAAGTGCATTACATAAGGTTGACACGCAGGTCATTAAAGTGCAATCATATGGCTCCAGCCATCATGCCGAATCATGACACGCAGGTCATGTTAATCAATTTACATTATATAGTCATCTCATACATAATCAAATTATAATGAGCACTGCTATACCACATCATATGCACATGCAAACCATCCTGCAAAACCAAGTTAGACGCCTCTAATCGGTCCATGCAAAATTTTATTTTACGTGGCTTCTAAGGTTTCGAAACAAACCGAAGCTACCAACGTCCATCATCAAGCATGATAATCCAAGTCGCTAGATTAACATTCCAGGGTGTATGAAACACGAGATAATAAAATCTCGAGCCCCATACTAAACTTCGTCATACGCGTGACCCCCGTGCAGATCACATCTGCATTGCCCTTTCGTCTGCAAAATTTCATCTTTCTTTTTAACTACGGTGGAATTCAATGAACTGTTAGCACTTCGTTGATCAATCAGGATCGCGGATTGCCAGAACATTGAAACTCCACCATACTGTTATCAAGATCAGAAATATGCAAATTCGAGGGAAGCAACAACAACATCGGGTAACAGACTTCATCTGCTACCCGCACAAATAATTTTCAGCAATAGATCTCATCTACTACCTAATTATATTGTGCAACACCCATACATCTCTATGTATTCTAGATCGCAACCTGCATCTATGCATAGCACGGCTCTTGATGCCACTGTTGGGTAACACGGCAGAAAACAAAAAAAATTCCGACCTACGCACCAGCCCAGGACCACTATGGAGACTGCATACAAGGTTTGATCATTATCGTTACCGACTCGTAGCGCAGCGGAAGTAGAGTCGATGACGATCGGCGGTGCAGATCCCCGCAGCTAGGATTTTACAACCTCCCAACCGCGAGGATGTATACCCTCATCTGCCCCGCGGACAGCCCTCCGGGAGGCGGTCACACAGTCCCCCAGACGGTGTCGCGGACAGCCCTTCGGGAGGACCTCCGAAACTCGGACTGTCACTCGGACAGCCCTTCGGGAGGACCTCCAAAACTCGGACGGTCACACGGACAGCCCTTCGGGAGGCACTCTCGAACTAAGACCAAAACTACGATCTCTCTACAGAGTTGCACACATACGGTGTCATCTATCCGGCAGGGCTTCGCCGTCCAGAACTAGTTCCTGCCGGAACCCAGACAGCCTTTCGGCTCTACGAAACTATTTCGCTGGGAGGAAGAGAGAATGCCAGATCATGCATGGCTTGTGTATGAGAGTAAGGATCTGTCTTATGGCAGCCCACACACCTCCTATTTATAGGAAACCCAAGGGGTAGGGTGGTTTTACAAGAAAACCCAAAACCCACATGGAAAGGAGTCCTTCCCAAGGACCTAAAAGGTGAAACCAAGGAACAAGGGGGACTCCATGAAGGAGTCCACCATGTGGCCGGCCACACCCTCATGTGGGGCCCCAAAATTGGCCCCTATCCATCCATGTCATCCCCAAGATCTTTTGGAGCAAAGCCCCAAAAGGTGGCTTTCCAAAAATATCCCAAAAAGCACTTTCACTATTCACGACGACATTTTTCAGCGTCTGATCGAACTGAAAATATTCATGTGGGCTTAGAACAATTCTAGTACCCACCAAAATAATTTTCAACGTGAGCCGGAACAATTCCGGTTTAGTGATTTCATCTGCGAAAAGCATCTGAAGCGGTTTCGGCAGCTCCGGAACATTTCCGGTTTTCATCCCGGAAAATTCCAGAAAGTTTCCAGAATGATTCTGGCACCCTCCAAGAATTATCAGGCATGTGCCAAAACCAATTTGACTTTATGGTATCCTCTGAAACAACTTTTCAGTTTCACCGGAACTCATCCGGTGACCTCTCTGCGGAACTTTTCCGCTGTCCGAAACTTTTCCGGTGTCCGAAACTTTTTCGGTGTTTTTCTCTCAGACTCCCTGTCTAGTATTCAGCAGATAGATGACCCTTAAGCGTGTGACCCTATAGGTTCGGTGAAGCATAGACATGACCCGGAACCCCTTCCGATCAATGATCAACATCGGAGCCGTGGACACCCATATCGATCCCTATACCCACACGAATAAATATTCGAGTGAACCTCCAGTTGCCGTGAGCTATTCCTGTTGCTTCGCGATATGTTACAATTACCCGAGGTGAGAAACATCGGCATCCTCGTGGATCAACACTTGTCCACAATACTAGTTACCTCGTTGCCGGTATTGTTCTCTTTTCTCGTTCCCGTGTTCCGGCATCCCTGTGATCAAATCACCCTGTGTCTGGCCAGACGATGATGGATACCGTAACACCGAGAGGGCCCAGAGATATCTCTCCATCGTCGGAGGAGCAAATCCCAATCTTGAGCTATCAAGTCCCTTGACATACTTTTACATGAACCCGTAAGCCGCCGTAATAGCCACCCATTTACGGATGACGTTTAACAAACCCCAAAGTTCATGAAGCAAGCATGAAGAAACTCGACACTCTCATGGTCTAAGGAATTATGCAAACATTAACTTCTCTGTGTTATTAACCATAAACTTATGACGAATGTATCTCATAGCATAACATCAATCGGGTCGATTCAACACAAGTGTTCTACCAACAATTGTGCCCTCAAAATTGCCGGCATAGCCATGCCCATGATCAGGAAAACAGGATCATCATGCAATACTTGAGCCAGTCATAGAGGCTTGACTAGGAATACATTTTACCATTTATTATCCCACACGTGCATATGAGTCTTCCTCCGAGCCTCGTGGTTATTGTAGACTCGAGAACCATAGCAGTTATAGCATGGAACATAAACCTAATTATGAACAGGGAGATAATCAATAACATTTATTATTGCCTCTAGGGCATATCTCCTACACTAGAGACTTAATTACAGAAATAATACTTACAGACAATAACAACCCACGAGACTTTCGTCGAGGGCGGCTTGATTGTATAACTGAAAGAGTTTGTCAAATTCAACGTAGATCGAGTCGACTCCAACGAAGTCGTGCTCATCCTTAATTCCCACCAAGATACTGCCCGTCCCATCCTTGCAGTTTTCCAAGTACCATTTATGTAATCTTCGCATCATCGTTGGTAGATCTCGTTCCAGATCATCACTTCTAACGAGACGCTTCCCATGCTGGTATTTAAAGGTGTCTACCTTAGCGATTTCAAAATGTACATCATCGCATAGGTAATCACCAGGATTGAAACCAGGAGCAACGGCCGCTACCCCCGAGGTATCGGTAAACACCTTGAGTGGGGGGCACGATTGCTTTTCCTGTTCGCCGAGCTGGGGAATTGTTTTCCCACTTCTTGCACCAGTACTGCTACTTCTCGACCGACTCATAGCTTCGTCATATGTCTTTGCAATAATGCGGTCATAGTTTGATAGCGGCGGAGGCGGAGGTGGTCGCATAAGGGCATCCAGAGTGCGATTCGCCTTTACCGGATCTATTTTTTCCTTTGGGGGTGGAACTTTCCGTGCAAATTGGCGTTTCAAATCGGCAGCCACGACCTCATCGATTTCCTTGTCAGTCAGCTCATATGGTAACTTGGCAAGAGGCTTGAGGCTTGGACCAAATTTGAATTTCTTCCCACCACCTCTTGTACTGCTAGCTACCGGAGCGGCGGCGGCTCTCTTCTGCCGTTGCTGATGAGGCGGAGTTCGCTGACGTGGCGGAGGAGGCGGAGTCCGCTGACGCGGCGCAGGAGGCGGAGTCCGCTGACGCCGCGGAGGAGGCGAAGGAGGATTCTGCTGAGGGGCCTCCTCCGCCGGAGTCGGCTGACGCGACGGAGACAGCTGAGGCGGCGGAGACAGCTGACGCGCCGGAGACGAATGAGGCAGCGGAGTCTGCTGAGGGGCCTCCTCCAGCTGAGTCTGCTGAGGCGGCGTCCAGTTTGGAAGCTTGATGTTCTCCTTTCTCCATAGGCAGGTACTCCTTAAGGCATTTTCCAGAAACATCTCCCCTTCACATGTAGGGTACTCAAGCTCCAGCCCCTCAAATCCCTCCATTATTTCATCCACCCCGACAATAGCAAAGCCATGTGGAATCGGACGGCAATGGAAAGTTCCCTCAGCTCGAGGAGGTAAGACAGAGCCGAGCGCCACCTTCAAGGTCAGGTTATGGCATTTCGCCATTAGCACACAATGTTCATTCTCCGTGATACTATCCACGGGGTAGCGAGGAGCCGTGATATCAGGCTGAAGGAGCTCCGTGGAAGCCACGCTGCTTCTCCGCTGAGATGGTGGGGTAGCTTTGGGGGCAGGGTCGAATGAAGGATCTTCGTGCCGCTGAGATGGTTGGCCGGTAGCTCGCTGGCTCTCAAGTTTCTCTAGTTTCGCTAATCTTGCATTGATCTTCTGCATTTCGCTTGCTTCCGCTTTCTTCTTTCTCTCTCGGCTTCTATAACCACCGCTGTCGGGAAACCCATACACCCACGGAAGGAAGCCTGATGTGCCTCGTGTTCGTCCAGGGTGTTCAGGATTCCCAAGGGCCTGTGTCAGCTCGTCATTCTCTCTGTCGGGATGTAACCTCCCTTCCTGCGCTGCCTGGATTGCTTCCTCAAGCTTCTTGACGGGTATTGCAAGTTGAGCTTTCATCCAAACACACTTCCCTGTGTCTGGGTCCAAAGTTCCCCCAACCCCGAAGAACCAAGTCCTTGACCGATCTGGCCAGTGCAATGTCGCTGGTCGGACCCCTTTAGCAAGCAGGTCTTGCTCAGCTTTGTCCCACGTAGGCCGGGCTTTGTTGTAGCCACCTGACCCCGTAACATGGTGATACTTCTTCTTTGCAGCATTTAGCTTATTTGTCGCTGACCTTTGATTGCCCTTGTCCGATTTCTTGTAGGCCACAAATGCGGGCCAGTGATCTTTTATCTTCTCATATGGACCGGTGAATTCTGGAGTCTTGTCTTTCTCGACAAACTTTTTGTTCAAATCTTTCTTCCAGTTCTTGAATAGTTCTGCCATCTTCTTAAGAGGAAACGCCTTGACCTTATTCGGATCCACCTCTGGTGTTAGGCTGAAATTTCTCATCAGCGAGGTCCAAAGATCATCTTTCTGTCTATCCTGGACATAAGAAACTTCAGGGTCCTTCTTCTTATTCCATTCTTGGATGCTGATCGGGACGCTGTCCCTAACAATCACTCCGCACTGATGTATAAATGTGTCCCTGCTCCGCTTGGGAGCAATCTGTTGGCCATCTCGACCGACTTCTTCGATTGTGAACCTTTCATCCTGGCGCAAACTTTTCTTCGGGCCTCGTCTCCTTACGGAAGTTTGGCTCGATCCGGAGGGCTAATTAAAAGAAGAAAGAAGCGTTAATATATGTACATACAAAAAAGTTAATGCATCAAGTCAGCAGAGGCTTAATTAATATATGTATATATACCTCGCCAGACTTTGCAACAGTTAAGGCTCCCTCCTCCGTTCGGTCACCGGAGCCGTCATGATCTCCTTCCTCCTCCGTTCGGTCACCGGAGCCGTCATGATCTCCTTCCTCCTCCATTGGATCACCGAAGCCATCATCCTCTCTTTCCTGACCATCGGTGTCGTTGAGAAATGACAAGGTGATATCACCTCCGTCGCGGATTATATCCCCCAACAACTCTTCTTTTTCTAAGTCTCTGTCCATAGTTTTTGCAAATATTACAACCATGAGAGATGGATTAGTGGCAAACATAGACCTAGCTAATCACAACAAGGAATCATATGCTTATATGAGCAATGGATTAGTCGCAAACATCATGCAAAGTTATCGGGGGTTATACTTTCGAGAGAGGATACTTTGCGGACCGCCTCTCTCATGGTCGTCGACGATACTTGCGGACCCCCCCCCCCCCTCATGTCAAAGTTATCAGGGATATGTTGAATTCCTGAGAGAGTTAGGGGTGTTCTAACGCGGCACTACACGATATAGGTGAAGGGGGATAACATCCGAGAATGTTTTCCCGAAGTCTGCATTTTCGGACAGATGAACCGGAGGGGGACGGTTCCAGGTTCGCTATGCTAGCTGCTTATGACAGACGAACAGAGGGCATATTCGGATTCGTCATTTTTTCTGATCGATTTTCGTATATAAATTATTTTCATCGGAGTTACGGTTAATTTTGTACGAATTTCTAAAGTTTTACCAATATTTTCTATATACATCCATCCATACATACATACATATACATCTACATTATATATACACTAAGCATCTACATAAACATAAACATAATTAATAAACATATACATGCCCGCAAAAAAATAAAAATAAACATATACATACATACATATACATACATACATACATCTATCATCTATCATCATATCATACATACATATACATCAACATATACATACATACATACATAAACATAATTAAAAAAAACAGCGGGTCGGAGCGGCGGCGGCTCACAGCGGGGGCGGCGCGGGCTCGGGGGAGCTCGGGGGTGGCGCGGGCGGCGCGGGCTCGGGGGAACTCAGGGGCGGCGCGCGCGAGCTCGGGGGCGGCGCGGGCGGCACGGGCGGCACGGGCGGCGCGGGCTCGGGGGAGCTCGGGGGCGGCGCGGGCTCGGGGGCGGCGACGGCGACGGCGGGGCAGGGGCGCGGCGACGGCGGGGCAGGGCTCGACGGCGGCGGGAGCGACGGCGACGAGGAGCAGTCTGGGGGCGTCGGGGAAGAAAGAACTGATCTTTCGAGAAACTGCTAAGTGCTGCTTATATACAAAAAGCATTGGTCCCGGTTGGTGTCACCAACCGGGACGAAAGGCCCCCATTTAGTCCCGATTGGTGACACCAACCGGGACTAAAGGTCAATTTCAGCAGCCCCAAAGGCGGGAAGCAGAGACCTTTGGTCCCGGTTGGTGGCTCGAACCGGGACGAAAGGGGGGCCTTTTGTCCCGGTTCGAGCCATCAACCGGGACCAATGGTCTGTGCTGCCGCATCCAAAACTTTAGTCCCACCTCGCTAGTTGAGAGGAGCTCGGAGTTGTTTATAAGCGCTGCTGCCGCTTCCCTCTCGAGCTCCTCTCTACTGCAGGCAGTAAATGCCTATCTGACGCCCTGTTGGGCCTGCTTCCACTGCGGGCCTGCATCCTGGCCCATCTCTAGGGTTTCTAGTCGTATGCAGGCCGTGGTGGCTAGTAGGTGGGCCTTTTTTTTATTTTTTGCATATGTTATGTTTTTAATTTTTTAATGTTATTTTTTGCATATGTTATTTTTAGTTATATAATTTTAGTTGCATAAATTTTATATAATTTTAGTTGCATAAATTTTATTTTTTATTGATTCTTTTTAGTTGATTCCTTTTGCTATTAGAGTTTTATAAAAGCTTTTTAGTTTTCTATTAAAGTTTGTAACAAAAAATACTTTATGAAAATTCTTTTTACTATTAAAGTTTTTAACAAATAAATACTTTGATAATTTTAGTTAATATTATTTTGATTATTTTTAGTTGATTCTTTTTGCTATTGAAAAATATTATATTTAATTAATTCTTTTTAGTTCATTCTTTTTGCTATTAGAATTTTATGAAAGCTTTTTAGTTCATTTTTTTTGCTATTAGAGTTTTATAAAAGCTTTTTGATTCATTCTTTTTGCTATTAATTCATTCTTTGAGCTAAATGAACCTGAAATTGAAAAGCAGTACAAATGAACTCTGAAAAGGTTGAAAGTTGGCATGGTATCATCATTTCACCCACATAGCATGTGCTAAAAAGTTGAGAGGGTTACGACAAAAACTGGATGTACTTCGTGTACAAAATGGACAATCTCTTTCGAAGTATCAGGGTTTCGGACGAAAACTCATATGTTACAAAGGCATTCCATTTTTTTAACTTATTTCAACTCCAGACTTTTTGTGCGTTCAACATGCACCATTCAAAGCCACATCATCAATTTTCAGCCCTTTCTGACTTCATTTGCTATTTTTCATGCATTTACTGTTTTATTTTAGCTAAATGAACCTGAAATTGAAAAGCAGTACAAATGAACTCTGAAAAGTTTGAAAGTTGGCATGGTATCATCATTTCACCCACATAGCATGTGCTAAAAAGTTGAGAGGGTTACGGCAAAAACTAGATGCACTTCGTGTATAAAATGGACAATCTCTTTCGAAGTATCAGGGTTTCGGACGAAAACTCATATGTTACAAAGGCATTTCATTTTTTTAACTTATTTCAACTCCAGACTTTTTGTGCGTTCAACATGCACCATTCAAAGCCACATCATCAATTTTCAACCCTTTCTGACTTCATTTGCTATTTTTCATGCATTTACTGTTTTTTTTAGCTAAATGACCCTGAAATTGAAAAGCAGTACAAATGAACTCTGAAAAGGTTGAAAGTTGGCATGGTATCATCATTTCACCCACATAGCATGTGCTAAAAAGTTGAGAGGGTTACGGCAAAAACTGGATGCACTTCGTGTACAAAATGGACAATCTCTTTCGAAGTATCACGGTTTCAGACGAAAACTCATATGTTACAAAAGGCATTTCATTTCTTGACATGTAAATGGAGTGATATTCTAGATCAAAGCCATCATCAGAATAGTTGTGGAGAGAAAGTCTTCACTTTTTCTTCGCGTGTGTCCCTTGCTTATTGCGCCGTAACCATGGATAATCTTCATCGTTTAACAGGGTGCTTGAGTCAGCCTTCACTTTGAAGGGAGGAATTTCATGAAACTTTTCATAATCTTCAGACATGTCTGTCTTGCCCTCCACTCCCACAATGTCTCTTTTCCCTGAAAGAACTATGTGGCGCTTTGGCTCATCGTATGATGTATTCGCTTCCTTATCTTTTCTTTTTCTCGGTTTGGTAGACATGTCCTTCACATAGAAAACCTGCGCCACATCATTGGCTAGGACGAATGGTTCGTCTGTGTACCCAAGATTGTTGAGATCCACTATTGTCATTCCGTACTGCGGGTCTACCTGTACCCCGCCTCCTGACAGATTGACCCATTTGCACCGAAACAAAGGGACCTTAAAATCATGTCCATACTCAAGTTCCCATATGTCCACTATGTAACCATAATATGTGTCCTTTCCCCTGTTGGTTGCTGCATCAAAGCGGACACCACTGTTTTGGTTGGTGCTCTTTTGATCTTGGGCGATCGTGTAAAATGTATTCCCATTTATCTCGTACCCTTGGTAAGTCAATACAGTCGAAGATGGTCCCCTAGCCAACGAGTACAGCTCATCTCCAACAATATTGTTACCCATGAGATGTGTTTGCAACCAACTGCCGAAAGTCTTGATGTGTTCACATGTAATCCAGTCGTCAGACTGCTCCGGGTGTTTGGAGCGCAAAAAATTCTTGTGTTCATTGACATACGGGGTCACCAAGGTAGAATTCTATAGAACTGTGTAGTGTGCTTGAGCCCAAGAATGCCCGTCCCTACATATTATTGCATCCGCTCCTAGCATGCCTTTTCCAGTCAGTCTCCCCTCATACCGCGATTGAGGGAGACCAATCGGCTTAAGGTCAGGAATAAAGTCAACACAAAACCCAATGACCTCCTCTGTTTGATGGCCCATGGAGATGCTTCCTTCTGGCCTAGCACGGTTACGAACATATTTCTTTAAGACTCCCATGAACCTCTCAAAGGGGAACATATTGTGTAGAAATACAGGACCCAGAATGGCAATCTCGTCGACTAGATGAACTAGGACGTGCGTCATGATATTGAAGAAGGATGGTGGGAACACCAGCTCGAAATTGACAAGACATTGCACCAAATCATTCTTTAACCTTGGTAGAATATCTGGATCGATTACCTTCTGAGAGATTGCATTGAGGAATGCACATAGCTTCACAATGGCTAATCGAACATTTTCCGGTAGAAGCCCCCTCAATGCAACCGGAAGCAGTTGCGTCATAATCACGTGGCAGTCATGAGACTTTAGGTTCTGGAAATTTTTCTCTGCCATATTTATTATTCCCTTTATATTCGACGAGAAGCCAGACGGGACCTTCATACTGAGCAGGCATTCAAAGAAGATTTCCTTCTCTTCTTTGGTAAGAGCGTAGCTGGCAGGACCTTCATACTGCTTTGGATGCATGCCGTCTTTTTCGTGCACACGTTGCTGGTCCTCCCGTGCCTCCGGTGTATCTTTTGTCTTCCCATACACGCCCAAGAAGCCTAGTAGGTTCACGCAAAGATTCTTCGTCACGTGCATCACGTCGATTGCAGAGCGGACCTCTAGGTCTTTCCAATAGGGTAGGTCCCAAAATATAGATTTCTTCTTCCACATGGGTGCGCGTCCCTCAGCGTCATTCGGAACAGATTGTCCGCCAGGACCCTTTCCATAGATTACTTGTAAATCCTTGACCATATCAAGTATGGCATCACCAGTACGGAGGGCGGGCTTCTTCCGGTGATCTGCCTCACCTTTGAAATGCTTGCCTTTCTTTCTTAAGAGATGGTTGGTCGAAAGAAATAAAAAATGAGTAATTCAAAGGAAAAATGTCCCAGGTACACATTCTTCCTGCATTTGTCCAAATATATACTTTCGGTATCATCTAAACAGTGCGTGCATGCGTGGTATCCCTTGTTTGTCTGTCCTGAAAGGTTACTAAGAGCAGGCCAATCATTGATGGTTACAAACAGCAACGCATGTAGGTCAAATTCCTCCTGTTTGTGCTCATCCCACACACGTACACCTTTTATATTCCACAGCTATAAAAGTTCTTCAACTAATGGCCTTAGGTACACATCAATGTCGTTGCCGAGTTGCTTAGGGCCTTGGATGAGCACTGGCATCATAATGAACTTCCGCTTCATGCACAACCAAGGAGGAAGGTTATAGATACATAGAGTCACGGGCCAGGTGCTATGATTGCTGCTCTGCTCCCCAAAAGGATTAATGCCATCTGCACTTAAACCAAACCATACGTTCCTTGCGTCACCTGCAAAGTCCCCCCACCTTCTCTTGATTTTTCTCCACTGCGACCCGTCAGCGGGTGCTCTCAACTTCCCGTCTTTCTTACGGTCTTCTTTGTGCCATCGCATCAACTTGGCATGCTCTTTGTTTCTGAACAGATGTTTCAGCCGTGGTATTATAGGAGCATACCACATCACCTTGGCAGGAACCCTCTTCCTGGGGCGCTCGCCCTCAACATCACCAGGGTCATCTCGTCTGATCTTATACCGCAATGCACCGCATACCGGGCATGCATTCAAATTCTCGTACTCCTCACCGCGGTAGAGGATGCAGTCATTAGGGCATGCATGTATCTTCTGCACCTCTAATCCTAGAGGGCAGAGAACCTTCTTTGCTCTGTACGTACTGTCAAGCAATTCGTTATCCTTTGAAAGCTTCTTCTTCATTATTTTCAGTAACTTCTCAAATCCCTTGTCAGATACACCATTCTCTGCCTTCCATTCCAGCAATTCCAGTGTGGTACCGAGCTTTGTGTTGCCATCTTCGCAATTTGGGTACAACCGTTTTTTGTGATCCTCTAACATGCGATCGAACTTCAACTTCTCCTTTTCACTCTCGCATTCTCTCTGTGCATCAACAATGACCCGGCGAAGATCATCATCAGGCACATCGTCTGGTTCATCTTGATCTTCAGCTTCCCCCGTTGCAGTATCACCGTATTCAGGGGGATAGTTGTCATCATCCTCTTCTTCTTCGTTGTCTTCCATCATAACCCCTATTTCTCCGTGCTTGGTCCAAACATTATAGTGTGGCATGAAACCCTTCTCAAGCAGGTGCAAGTGAAGGGTTTTCGAGTCAGAGTAATCCTTCGTATTCCCACAGACAGTACATGGACAATACATAAAACCATTCTGCTTGTTTGCCTCAGCCACTTCGAGAAAATTATGCATGCCATCAATGTACTCGGAGGTGCGTCGGTCACCGTACATCCATTGCCGGTTCATCTGCGTGCATTATATAATTAAGTGTATCAAAAACCATTACAGAACATCATGAATAGAGAAGTGACCAAATTAATACAAGTTCATCATCACATTAAAACCAAAGTACTGTAGTGATCAAATGTTATTACTGAAAAAATAAATACATAAAGTTCATACATAGTTCTCATTATCAACTATGTAAAACATTTAAATGCAACAACAAATGCGATCATAATCGCAACAAAGGTAACAATTGATCCAACAGCATAATGATACCAAGCCTCATTATCAATGGCATATTTTCTAATCTTTCTAATCTTCAAGCACATTGCATCCATCTGCATCTTGTGATCATCGACGACATTGGCAACATGCAACTCCAATTTCATCTTCTCCTCTTCAATTCTTTTCAATTTTTCTTTCAAATAATTGTTTTCTTTTTCAACTAAATTTAACCTCTCGACAAGAGGGTCGGTTGGAATTTCCGGTTCACATACCTCCTGTCGGCAAAATTCTCATAAACACTAAATGAAACAAATAGTTATAAAAGATAATATACCACATCCGAATCATAGACCGGACGAGAGCCGATGGGGGCGGATACCAAAACCATGGCACTATATAATAACAAACAATAATAAAAGTAAGAAAATTATACAAGTAGCTATATAACTCATACAACAAGTAAGAATTTTTTTCTTTTAAAAAGAAGATAAGAACAAGAGGCTCACCACGATGGTGCCGGCGACGAGATCGGCACGGGCGATCGACGGTGGTGAGGACGGGGACGGGGACAATGGTGCACCGCCAAACCTAGACAAATCTTGGGGAAAATGGAGCTTGGAGAGGAGAAAGCTTAAGTGTGACTCGGGCATTTCATCGAACACCTCATGTGCACAAGAGGTGAGAGCAGAGCAGCACACACCTCCCACACCGGCCGGCCAAAAAACAGAGGAGTGAACGGGCAGGGGAGAGCATATATATAGGCAACTCTTTAGTCCCGGTTCGTGGCTAGAACCGGGACAGAAGACACACATTTAGTCCTGGTTCCAGCCACCAACCGGGACTCAAGGGGCTGCGCCAGGAGCGAGGCCCTTTAGTCCCGGTTCGTGTCTGGAATCAGGACCAAAGGGGTCAGACGAACCGGGACTGGTGCCTGCCGTGGCCCGGCCGGTGCCCTGGCCTCACGTACCGGGACTGATGCACCCATTGGTCCCGGTTCGTAACAGAACCGGGATTGATGCTCTTATCTGGCCTAGACCAAAGCCCTATTTTCTACTAGTGGGAGGATGGTTGATGATGACGATGGCGACGAATCCCCCTCTCCGGAGCCCCGAACGGACTCCAGATCAGCCCTCCCAATGAAGAACAGGAGGTGGCGGCGGCTCCGCATCGTAAAACATGATGAAACTTCTTCTCTCTTTTTTTTCTCGGGAAAAGAGAATTTATAGCGTTGGAATTAGGTCAGGAGGACCTCTGTGGCGCCCTGATGCCTTGTGAGCAACAGGGGGGCCCTCTCGAGTTGATTCTCGCGACAATATTTTTTATATATTCCATAAAAAATCTCCAAAAAAATTCGTCCAATTCCGAGAACTTTGATTTCTGCACAAAAACAACACCATGGTAGTTCTGCTAAAAACAACGTCAGTCCGGTTTAGTTCCATTCAAATCATGCAAATTAGAGTCCAAAACAAGAGCAAAAGTGTTTGGAATAGTAGATACGACGGAGGCGTATCAACCACCAGCCAGATGTGTCGCCGCCCGACCATCCGCACCACTGCAACGCTACCGCGGACCCGCACCACCCCCACGCACCACACCATCATTGAAGGAGCAGCCAACCTTCCGCGCGCTAGGGCAAGGGTCGCACCCCATGGAGGCAGGTGATAACCCACAAGTATAGGGGATCAATTGTAGCCTTTCTCGATAAGTAAGAGTGTCGAACCCAACAAGGAGCTAAAGGTAGAATTAATATTCCCTTCAAGTTCAATCGACCACCGATACAACTCTACGCACACTTAACGTTCGCTTTACCTAGAACAAGAATAAAACTACTTTGTAGGTGTAAGGATAAGTTTGCAAGAATAAAACAAGAAGTACTTAGCGGGAATAAAACTAGGAGTAATTTGCAAGATAATAAAAGTTAGTTGTTTAGTAGAGAGATTTTTGTAGAATAATGAGAAAGGTTGTCCATAGGCAATTGAATATAACACGATAGATACTTATCATATGCAATGAGGGAGAGGCATACGCTAACATACTTTCCGTACTTAGATCATGTGCACTTATGATTGGAACTCTAGCAAGCATCCACAACTACTAAAGATCATTAAGGTAAAACCCAACCATATCATTAAGTAACAAGTCCCCTTTACTCCCATACGCAACAACCCCCTTACTCGGGTGTAAGCTTCTATCACTCTAACCACCCACTATAAGCGAATCATGAACGTATTGCAAACCCTACAACAGTAATCCCACACGCTTACGCGACACGGAGGGCACCATAGGACAACACCATATTAACATACAACTCATATCAATCATACAATACCACAATTAACCCGTAGGACAAAAAGAATCTACTCAAACATCATAGGAACTTCTGTCACTCTAGCCACCCACTGTAAGCGAATCATGAATGTATTGCAAACCCTACAGCGGTAATCCCACATGCTTGCGCGACATGGAGGGCACCATAGGACAGCACCATATTAACATACAACTCATATCAATCACACAATACCACAATTAACCCGTAGGACAAAAAGAATCTACTCAAACATCATAGGATTGCCACATATCATTGGATAATAATATATAGCGTTAAGCAACATGTTCAAGTAGAGAATTACAGCGGGAATAGAGATGTTACACTGCTGCATAGAGGGGGAGAGAGTTGGTGATGACGGCGGCGAAGTTGTTGGTGTAGATCGCCGCACGATGGTTCCCCCGGCGGCGCTCCGGCGCCACCGGAAGAGAGGGGGAGAGAGCCCCCCTCCTTCTTCTTCTTGCTTGGCCTCCCCTAGATGGGAGGAGAGTTCCCCCTCTGGTCCATGGCCGCCATGGCTCCCAGAGGGGAGGAGCCCCTCCGAGATTGGATCTCTCTCTCTCTTTGTTTCTCTTCTGTTTCGCGTTCGTTTTTCTGGCCGAAAACCGTTTCTTATATTCCCGGAGATCCATATCTCCGATCGGGCTGAAATTTTAACACGATTTTTTTATCGATATAAGCTTCCTTGCGGCCAAAGAAGGAGCCCAACCGACTTACAAGGTGCCCACAAGGCAACCCCGCGCGGCCTTGGGGGGCAGTGGCGCCCTGTTGCCTTGTGAAGGTTGTGGGCCTTCGTTTGCGTCGATTCCACCTCCAAAAAATCACATATATTCCAAAATAATTCTCCATAAAATTTTATCGCGTTTGGACTTCGTTTGATATGGATTTTCTGCGAAGCAAAAAACAAGTAGAAAACAGGAACTGGCACTAGGCACTGGATCAATATGTTAGTCCCAAAAATAATATAAAATGTTGCCAAAAGTATGTGAAAGTTGTAGAATATTGGCATGAAACAATCAAAAATTATAGATACGATGGAGACGTATCAGCAGGGTGTCCAGCTGTAGGATCGAAAGTATGTCTAGAGGGGGGTGAATAGACTAGTGGCCAAATTTAAAGCACTATTTTCCCAATTTTAGTTCTTGGCAGTTTTTAGCTTTAGCTAGCAATTCAAATAACACCTTGCACATGCAATTCTAGAGTATAGGCAGTGGAAAGTAGAGACATTGCAAGTGATAGTAATGTAGAGAGATGGGTTTAGAGATTCGCAAACGCAATGGTGATACTGAAGATTTTTGACCCGTGGTTCCGATAGGTGGTGCTATCGTATGTACACATTGATGGAGGCTACGATATCAAAAGATCACGGTTGTGAGATTCCACGGAGGAATCGATTCCACGAAGGGCTCACAGCCACGAAGGGTCCACGAAGAAGCAACCTTGCCTATCCCACCATGGCTTATGCCCACGAAGGCTAGCCTCACTCGAGGTAGATCTTCACGAAGTAGACGATCTCCAAGCCCTCACAACCTTCTTGGTTTCTCCAACGATTTGGAGACTCCCAATCGCACCTAGCCAACCTAGGAGGCAAAACCCTCCAAAAGGTAATAAATGGTATTGTTGATGATGAGCTCCTTGCTATTGTGCTTCAAAAGATAATCTCCTCAACAATCAAACACTCTCTCATAGATTTTGGGCTTTTGGTTGGAGAAGTTTGGGTGGAAAGCAATGAGGGGACTAGAAATACAAGGGACAATGGCTGGAGCGGGATCACTTTGAAATCAGCACAAGGAGTGGTAGTTCTCTCTCTCTCTAAAAAATGGATAGGGGTTGTGTTTGCTTCAAGAGATACCTGTGGAGTGGTGCTACTTCTGCAGGAGTTGTTGGGATTCCCCCAAGAGGAAGGGTGAAATAGCCAAGCAGCAAGTATTTTTCTCGGTTAGAGAACCAAGGTTATCAATCCAGTATGAGCTTCTCCAAGCGAACAAAGTAAACAACACCCGCGCACACACAACACAAAGAACTTGTTCCCCAACACGACAAGAGGGTTGTCAATCCCCTTGTCTTGCTAGTCACAAGATTAAATGCAGGTAATAGAGATAAATAGTAGCAATTGTTTAGAAGAATTCAGTAATGGAGAATAGACCCAGGGGCATAGGTTCACTAGTGACATCTCTCTCAAAGCAAGCAAATGGCATGGTAACAAATTAGAGTTGAGCATCGATTAAATTATAATATTTATATTTATGACTATGATCATTTATGGTATAATGTCATATAGGCATTATGTCCGTGATAAGTAGACCGTTAATCCAAGTGCATCTACTACTAATACTCTACCCCAAAACCGCTATCCAGCATGCATCTCAAGGCATTAAGTTTGCAAGAAACAGAGTATCGCCATAAGCAAGATGACATAATGTAGACAGGAAAACATCAATCAATGTGATGAGACCCCATCGTTTTATCCTTAGTGGCAACAATACAATACGTGTCTTTGCCGTTATTGTCACTGGGTTAGAGCACCGCAAGATTGAACCCACTACAAAGCACCACTCCCTCTAAAGAAAAACCCATCGAACTTGGCCAGAGAAGATAGATAGATCAGAGAGCATGCAAAGCTATTTAATTATACAACAAGAAAACCTAAAAAGATTCAATTGATTTCAATGAGCAATCTGATCATAAAGTGACAATTCATCATATCCCGATCATGTGAGGTAGATCACGGGAACATGGTATTGAAAATCCAAAAGAGAGCGAGATAGAGTCATCTAGCTACTACTATGGACCCTAAGGTCCTGATGGAACTACTCACACATCATCATGGAGGCAGCAAGGTTGATGAAGAAGCCTCCGACAATGGATTCCCCCTTCGGCAGAGCTCCGGAACATGCCTCCAGATTGGATCTTCGTGAAACAGAAACTTGTGGCGGCGGTAAAATTCTTTCTAAAAATACGACAGAAGGTTTCAGTATTTATAGGAATTTATGACGGTGGAATCAACTTAAGGCGGTGCAGGTGGGCCCCACACGCCCTAGTGGCGCGCCCTAGCGCCTGGGCGCACCACCTAGCTCCTCTCGTCGCTTCTCGAAGCTTTCGTGGTCCTTTGTTGCCCGAAAAAAAATCGTGTAAAATTGGCATTGTATTTTGACCTTCCTAGATATTGATCTCGAACGAAACCAAAAACATGCAGAAAACATGACATTGGCACTAAATTAATAGGTTTGTCCAGAAAAATAATATAAATTGGTATAAAAAGTATATAAATGTGATAATATAATAGCATGGAACAATAAAAAAATATAAATATGCTTGATATGTATCAAGTTGGTTGGGGTTTGTATAGGCAGGACCAAAATTCTAACTGTTACACACATTTTTGCACACTTCGGTGAGACCGGATGAAAACACTCGGTCAGACAGAACTATACAAAAGGTTTGAACTTTAGATACTTCGGTCACTATGGATGAAACTGATTGGTGGCTTCGTGTAGTGTTGACCTAAGCACTTTTCACACTTCGGTGTCACCAACTGAAACTATTCAGAAATTCCAAATGAATTTCAGTAGGCAACCGAAGGTTGACAAGTACTCATCGGTGAGACCGATTGGCCAACTCGGTGAGAGCGAAAAGTTAGGGTTTAGGCCAACTGTTATATCATGATGTCTCAGTGACTATGATTGGATTGTTTCGGTGAGTCCAAGTTGCAATGATGAGTTTTGATATAGTGGGAACCTATGAAGTAGTATGAGGCTTTTGGGCTTTGATCTTTAAGCACTTGAGTAATGAACTCGTCATCTGAACCTCATCCCCTTCTGATATAATGGCATACCTATGGACTCAATGTGATCTTTGATCACTTAAACATAAAATGAAGTCTTGAGGCATGGGCCAACACTTTTCCTTAGCATCTTGAGGGGTTCATTTTCACATTCCATTGTTGTACCTAAATTGAACTTTCCTGAAATTTTATTTTGAATAGACATTAGTTCAATGAGATATATGTTGCCATAAATTACCAAAACCACTCGGGGATTACATGCACTTTCATCAGCACCACCACACGCAGCATAATGTCTACTACACAACTTATTCTTGTAGACTCATGTTGGGCCTCCAAGCGCAGAGTTTTGTAGGACAGTAGCAATTTTCCCTCAAGTGGATGACCTAAGGTTTATCAATCCGTGGGAGGCGTAGGATGAAGATGGTCTCTCTCAAACAACCCTGCAACCAAATTCAAGAAATCTCTTGTGTCCCCAACACACCCAATACAATGGTAAATTGTATAGGTGCACTAGTTCGGCGAAGAGATGGTGATACAAGTGTAGTATGCATAGTAGAAATATATTTTTATAATCTGAATAAATAAAAACAGCAAGGTAGCAAATGATAAAAGTGAGCACAAACGGTATTCCAATGCTTAGAAACAAGGCCTAGGGTTCATACTTTCACTAGTGCAATCTCTCAACAGTGCTAACATAGTTGAATCATATAACAATCCCTCAACGTGCGATAAAAAATCACTCCAAAGTTCTTATCAAGCGGAGAACATAAGATGAAATTGTTTGTAGGGTACGAAACCACCTCAAAGTTATCCTTTCGATCAATCTATTGAGCTATTCCTATAAGTGTCACAAACAGCCCTAGAGTTCGTACTAAAATAACACCATATGATACACATCAACCAACTCTAATGTCACCTAGATACTCCAATGTCACCACAAGTATCCGTGAGTTGATTATACGATATGCATCAAACAACTTCAGATTCATAATATTCAATCCAACACAAAGAACTTCAAAGAGTGCCCCAAGATTTCTACCGGAGAAAGTAGGACGAAAACGTGCATCAACCCCTATGCATAGATTACCCCAATGTCACCTCGGGAATCCGTGAGTTGAGTGCCAAAACATACATCAAGTGAATCAATATAATACCCCATTGTCACCACGGGTATTCATATGCAAGACATACATCTCGTGTTCTCAAATCCATAAAAGTATTCAATCCGATAATAGTGAAACCTCAAAGGTAAACTCAATTCATCACAACAAGATAGAGAGGGGAAAAACACCATATGATCCAACTATATTAACAAAGCTCGCGGTACATCAAGATTGTGCCAAATCAAGAACACGAGAGAGAGAGATCAAACACATAGCTACTGGTACATACCCTCAGCCCCGAGGGTGAACTACTCCCTCCTTGTCATGGAGACCGACGGGATGATAAAGATGGCCTTCGGTGATGATTTCTCCCTCCGGCAGGGTGCCAGAACAGGGCTCCAGATGCTATTTCTTTGGTACAGAGGCTTGCGGCGGCAGCGGCAAAGTTCTAGGGTTATTTCTGGGGGTTTTGGTATTTATAAGAATTTTTGGCGTTGGAATCACGCAAAGAGGGGCCACAGGGGGCCCACGAGGCACCAGGGCGCGCCCAGGGGGGTGGGCACGCCCAGGTGGCTTGTGGGGCCCCTGTGGGTCTTCTGCTGCTCCCCCGAAGCTTCCTGGGTCTGTTTCCTTCCAGAAAAAATCGTCAAAAAGTTTCGCTGCATTTGGACTTCATTTGATATGGATTTTCTGAAAAACCAAAAATAAGCAGAAAAACAGCAACTGACACTAGGCACTAGGACAATATGTTAATCCATAAAAATCATATAAAAGCCATATAAAAGTGCACCAAAATCATACAAAACAATAATAAACATGGCATGAATACTTCATAAATTATAGATACGTTGGAGACGTATCACTGCACGACAAGGAGGAGGCGCCCGCTGCCGTCGATGATGTGGGGCTTCACATGGCGGCACTATCCGGTGGCAGCGAGGGTAGGAAGGGGAGGAGGGAGGCTGTGACCGACGACGCTAGGGTTTCTCCCGTGGAGCTTGTGGAAGTCTTGTTGGAGCCCTAGGTTTTTTTGTAAAAGGGTAGGGGAATACAACATTCCTTTCAACAAAACAATGGTTTCAACAGCCTATTTGATAAGAGCTTCACGATTGAATTAAGTACACAAATTCGGTAACGACGCTAGCCCTGGAATCTTCCTTCCCCTCTCCCCTCTCATCTGCCTCGTGCATGCCGATTCCCTCAGCCTCACCTCCGCACATGTCCAAGCCGGTGTCTCCCGCGTCTCGCGGCCTCACACCGAGACCTTGCCTCCTAGCTCTCCTGCATGGATGATCGGACGTGCGGCTAACGCGACAACCACCATCGCATGCGACTCGAGAGCTGGACACCAGTGTGGCTAGCAACGTAAGTGACCACACGGGATGAGGGACGGGTGTGCTCCTACTGAGTGGCAATGCTAGCCGTTAGATTCGACCAACGTCAACGTAGGGCTCCCATGGGCTGTGATCTAGGCCCCTGAAAGCCTGCATCCTAGAAGATACACTTCAAATGTCACAGGATTGCATCGGTAGCTCCACGTCGACATCTAGCACCAGGGCAACGGCTCCGATGAGGTGGTGAATGCTGCAGGTTGATTCACTCCAGAGTGGGGTGGCTGACGAGGGCATGTACTAGGGATAGGGTAACAGGCCTGACCTACATACCCTACCCTAGGATGCCACGCGCCTTATACTGGGCCCCAGGGCCAGATCAGCAGTCAGGAGTTCTGTAACCAGACATTAACTCGGAGTTCAATGAACCACTCGGAAGGAAGTAGTTCACTCGACCGTGTATTTCACTCCGAGTACCTGACAGTCACTCGACCAGAGAAGACCAGGAGGCTCCAGGAACGCAACGGTCAGGACGTGCGCTCGCCCGTATTAATTGTAATCAATGCGCCCGTTACCTGGCGCCCTTAAAACCCCTCTTTAACCCCTGGTAATGGCGGCATTCATGGGGGGACCTGGCGGACACTATATAAGCCACCCCCCAGCTCCATTCCAAGGGTTCGCAATCCATTGTAACACATACACTCCAGTAATCAAGCTCCAGAGCACCGAGACATAGGGCTGTTACCTCCACCGCTGAGGGGCCTGAACTCGTAAATCCGAGTGTAACAACTGTGCCGTAACTAGGCTCTGCCCTCTCATCCGTACCCCTACACACTACTGTCAGACTTGCACCCACAACAGTTGGCGCCCACCGTGGGGCAGGCGTCTAGCGACTTCTAGCGGAGTTGCATTTTTCCCATCTTCACCATGGTTTCCGGCGGCGGACTGACCCTGGGCGGCGAGATCCGTTTCGGCGTCCTCAGCTTCATCGCCGACGATTTGGCGTGCCTCCAAGAAGCCCCGCTGGATGTCGAGGCATTGCCCATTCACGGCGCAGCGCACTTCTGCGCGAGTTCCTTCGGCGTTCTCCTTCGACAACCGTCGACTCCGTACCAGTCGGCGCCTTCGCTCTCCACCAGCCATCGTCGCAAGCGCTCTGGACGCTCACGGCTTCAGCGGTGGATCAAGCACGCGGTGGCCCTTCAGGTCGCGGCCCCGCAGATCGCGGCAATCGAGCCCGATGAGCCCGTCTTCGATCTGTTCGCCCGCGTGCATGAGCACTCGGAAAGATTGTCCGAGTGCGAGAGCAGCGATCCTGCTGCAGAGGTGCTGATGGCCGATTCCCCGCCCAGTCCGCCTGGGTACGGCCGCGGCAGCGAGGAGACAGGTGACCCGTCGCGCGCTGATCTTGGCGGTGGCGGAGACCATCACGACGAGTACTACCCCCGACCTCTCACTCGGCAGCAGAGGGAGGAGCTGCAGCGCAGAACCGAGCAGACCCTCCAGACGCCCATCGTTGGGACGACCCCCGAGGCTCAGGCTTTGGAGGCCGCGCGCCAGGCCAACTTGGTTGAGCGTAGTCGTCTGGAGGCGCTCCAGAAATCACTCGATGATCGCGCCCAATGGCAACATCAGCCCAGTTTCAGTCGGCGGCAGCAGCAGTTGTTCTCGAATGACCAACAGCAGAATTTCCAGGTATTCTGCACTCCCGTTCAGAATCTGGCGGCGGCCACTCGAATAGTAGATTCCATTGAGCCGTCCCAATCCGAGGCGGGAGAGGGTCTTTGGCGGATCCGGGCCCTACTCAAGGCGGCTGAAGAGCAGAATTCAGCGGTGTCCCAATCGTGTAACAGGATTCACATTAGATCCATCAGGGCTGACACCGTTCAGTCGGCCCACAGCCCGGTGTCCCCGAGGAGGAACAGACACTCGCCTCCGCGGCGAAACGACCGCGACCCCCACCAAGACCAGTACTCGGGGCAGGGTCGCAGTCGGAATACGCCTCTGCGGCGTCAAGATGATCATTGTCGTATGCAGTCGCCCCCTCCGCGGGATGGCTCGTACGCGCCCCGGCCGTACGACGCCAGGCGTCCTTACGGCAATGATCGGAGGGCCGGCCCTCCCCGCCATGGTGACGGTTATCACCAGAGAGAGCCAGTCGACTATCGTGACCCGCAGTTCAATGCGAGATCCGTTCTCGCTCAGAACCTGGTCGACAGAGGCAGAGCTCTTAGAGAGAACTTGGACAGAGATCGTCCGAGTGGAAGTGGAGCATTCGTCTCCGGGCCTGAGTGCTTCAGCAGAGCAATCAGGGCCGCTGAGATTCCGCCTAACTTCAGATTGGCAGCTGGAGTCAGTAAGTTCACCGGCGAGTCCAAGCCAGAAACTTGGCTAGAAGATTACCGAGTGGCTGTGCAGATCGGAGGAGGTAATGACTATGTGGCTATGAAGCATTTGCCCTTGATGCTTGAAGGGTCCGCCCGTGCCTGGCTCAACCAGCTCACTCCGGCCAGCATATACTGCTGGGAAGACTTGGCCCGAGTGTTCATCAAAACATTTGAGGGTGCGTGCAAACGCCCGGCCGGGTTGACTGAGTTGCAGCACTGTGTGCGGAAACCGAATGAAACCTTGAGGGAGTACATTTAGCGGTGGTTGACCTTGCACCATGTGGTTGAGAATGTCACAGAGCACCAAGCCGTCTGCGCTTTCAAGGCAGGAGTCAGATATAGGGAGCTCATCCTGAAATTTGGCCGGTCGGGATCTTTGACCATGAGCCGAATGATGGAGATTGCCACTCGGTACGCAAACGGAGAAGAGGAAGACCGTCTCCATAACGGCAAGGGGAAAACCAGTGAGCCCAACCCCGGAAACAATAATCCCAGTCGAAAGCCGAAGCGCAAGGTTGATGACTCGGCTCAGGCCGAGGCTGCCGCACTGGCCGACCAAGCCAAGAACAAGGGGAAGGCTAAGCAAAAGTGGATCCCAAGGAAAAAGAAAGATCAGTCGGGCCAAGATGTCCTCGATCTGCCGTGTCACATCCACACCAGAAAGGATGAAGAGGGCAATCTGATATTGCCCAAGCATACCACTCGACAGTGCAGGCTGTTGATACAGCAGTTCCGAGAGGGCCAGTCGAGTGAGAAGAGTCCAGAAGATGCTGATGATGGAGACAAAGATGAACCTTTTCCCAGTGTCAACGCAACCCTGATGATCTTTGCAGATGTAGAGAGCAAGAGCCGGTTGAAGGTCATCAATCGGGAAGTGAACATGGCCATGCCGGCAACGACGAATTTTTTGAACTGGTCGAAGACTCCGATCACATTTGATCAGTCGGACCACCTAGCCTACATCGCCACCCCTGGGAGGCAGGCGCTGGTGGTTGATCCAGTTGTAGGAGGCGTTCGGTTACGCAAGGTTCTCATGGATGGTGGAAGCGGCTTGAACATACTCTACGCCGACACCCTGAAGGCGATGGGCATCCCGATGTCCCGTCTCAGTGAAAGCAACATGCAGTTCCACGGAGTGATCCCTGGCAAGAAAGCAAAGTCACTCGGGCAGATTGCCTTGGATGTAGTCTTTGGAGACGACAAGAACTTCAGGAAGGAAAGGCTTACCTTCGAAGTGGTCGACTTACGCAGTGCCTATCATGCCATCCTCGGTCGGCCAGCCTATGCACATTTCATGGCCCACCCATGTTATGTGTACCTTAAGCTGGAAATGCCCGGCCCCAAAGGCGTGATCACGGTCACTGGCAGTCGGCAGCACGCGGAAGAGTGTTTGCAGCAAGGGTCCAAGATAGCTGATGAACAGATGGCCATGCTGGAGTTAGAGGAGTACAAGAAAAATGCCGATCCGAGTGATCTGCTACGCTCCAAGAAACCAGCTGCGGAGTCTGCGTTCTAGTCGGCTGGTGAGACGAAGCCTGTGCACATCCATCCAGAAGATCCCAATGCAGCACCCACCAACATCTCAACAACACTCGACAGCAAATAGGAAGAAGCGCTCATCTAGTTCCTCCGTGAGAACTGGGACATCTTCGCATGGAAGCCATCCGACATGCCGGGTGTACCCAGGGAGCTGGCTGAGCACCATTTGCGAGTCGACCCAAAAGCAAAACCTATGAAGGAGCATCTTCGTCGCTCTGCTACACAGAAGAGGAAGGCCATTGGCAAAGAAGTTGCTCGGCTCCTGGCAGCCGAGTTCATCCGTGAGGTGTACCACTCCGAGTGCCTCGCCAACGTCATCATGGTCCCTAAGAAGGATAAGTCTCTCTGAATGTGCATCAATTTCAAGCACATCAATCGGGTCTGCACCAAGGATCATTTCCCGCTCCCCCACATAGATCAAATCGTAGATTCCACCGCGGGTTGTGAGCGATTGTCTTTTCTGGATGCGTACTCCGGGTACCACCAGATCCAACTGTATGGGCCAGATGAAATAAAAACAACTTTTATCACCCCATTCGGGTGTTTCTGCTATATCACCATGCCATTCGGTCTTAAAAATGCTGGTGCCACTTTCATGCGCATGGTGCAGAAGTGTTTGCATACACAGATCAGTCGGAACATCGAGGCCTACATGTATGATATCGTGGTCAAGTCCAGAAAAGGTTCTGACCTGCTGGCTGACTTAGCTGAAACTTTTGCAAATCTGCGGAAGTACGATATTAAGCTGAATCCAGCAAAGTGCACTTTCGGGGTGCCCGGGGGCAAGTTACTCGGATTCCTCGTTTCCGAACGAGGGATAGATGCTAACCCCGAGAAGATCGGTGCAATTGTACGAATGAAACGTCCAGAACGGCTTCATGATGTGCAAAAGCTCACGGGTTGTCTTGTGGCTCTGAGCCGATTCATCTCCCGCCTCGGTGAGAAAGCACTGTCCCTTTACCGATTGATGAAGAAGTAAGATTCGTTCGAGTGGACTGCTGAAGCACAAGCAGCGTTTGTTTAGCTCAAAGCCCTACTTTCCACCCAGCCAGTGCTTGCCGCTCCGAACAGCAACGAGCCGTTGCTCTTGTACATTGCGGCCACTGGTCAAGATGTCAGCACTATCCTCACAGTCAAGCGAGAAGAATAGGGCAAGACTTACAAAGTTCAGCGCCCAGTCTATTTCATTTCAGAAGTACTGACTCCGTCCAAGCAGAGGTATCCTCATTACCAGAAGCTCATCTAGGGCATCTATCTAACTGCGAAGAAAGTAGCCCATTACTTCCAAGAGCACGTCGTGTCAGTCGTCAGTGACGCCCCGCTGCCTGAGATCATGAACAATCGGGACGCGACTGGTCGAGTAGCGAAGTGGGCTATCGAGCTCTTGCCCTTGGACATCAAGTTCGAGGCAAAAAAAGCGATCAAGTCCCAAGCATTAGCCGATTTCTTAGCCGAGTGGACAGAACAGCAGCAACTGGCTCAGAGTCACCCGGATCACTGGACCATGTTCTTTGACGGTTCCAAGATGCTGAATGGTTCACGAGCTGTTGGGGAACGGAGCATTATTTTCAAAAATTTCCTACGCTCACGCAAGATCTATCCATGGAGATGCATCGCTACGAGAGGGGAGAGTGTGTCTACGTACCCTCGTAGACCGTTTAGCGGAAGCGTCTCACAACGCGGTTGATGTAGTCGAACAATCCTTCGAGCTCCACCGATCGAGTACCGAACGTACGACACCTCCGAGTTCTACACACGTGCAGCTCGGTGACGTTCCTCGCCTTCTTGATCCAGCAAGACGTCGAGGAAGTAGATGAGTTCCGTCAGCATGACGGCGTGGCGACGGTGACGGTGAAGTGATTTCGGCAGGGCTTCGCCTAAGCTCTCCGAAAATATGACCGAGGTGGAAAACGGAGATCGGGGCACCGCACACGGCTATGGGACAATTGTGTGTCTCCAAGGGGTGCCCCTCCTCCGTATATAAAGGAGGGAGGGAGGAGGCTACTAGGACTCCTTAGTCCTAGTAGGATTCCACCTCCCATACGGAGTAGGAAAGGGGGAAGGGAGAGGGAAAGGAAAGAGGGGGCTGCGCCCCCTCCCCTAGTCCAATTCGGTTTGGGCAAGGGGGGGGGGCACGCGCCTCCTCACGTGGCCTGCCTCTCCTTTTCCCATATGGCCCAATAAGGCCCATTACTTCTCCCGGTGAATTCCCGTAACTCCCCGATACTCCGAAAAATACCCGAATCACTCGGAACCTTTCCGACGTCCGAATATAGCCTTCCAATATATGAATCTTTACCTCTCGACCATCTCGAGACTCCTCGTCATGTTCGTGATCTCATCCGGGACTCCGAACAAACTTCGGCCACCAATCACATAACTCATATAATACTAAATCGTCATCGAACCTTAAGTGTGCGGACCCTACGGGTTCGGGAATGATGTAGACATGACCGAGACGACTCTCCGGTCAATAACCAATAGCGGAACCTGGATGCTCATATTGGTTTCTACATATTCCACGAAGATCTTTATCGGTGAACCTCATATGTCAACATACGTTGTTCCCTTTGTCTGGCGGTATGTTACTTGCCCGAGATTCGATCGTCGGTATCCAATACCTAGTTCAATCTCGTTACCGGCAAGTCTCTTTACTCGTTCCATAATACATCATCTTGCAACTAACTCTTTAGTCACGATGCTTGCAAGGCTTTTGTGATGCTGTATTACCGAGAGGGCCCAGAGATACCTCTCCGATAGTCGGAGTGACAAATCCCAATCTTGATCCATGCCAACTCAACAAACACTTTCGGAGATACCTGTAGTGCACCTTTATAATCACCCAGTTATGTTGTGACGTTTGATACACCCAAAGTATTCCTACGGTATCCGGGAGTTGCATGATCTCATGGTCAGAGGAACGTGTATTTGACATAGTGAAAGCAATAGCATTAAACTGAACGATCATATGCTATGCTGACGGTTGGGTCATGTCCATCACATCATTCTCCTAATGATGTGATCCCGTTATCAAATGACAACTCATGTCCATGGTCAGGAAACCTTGACCATCTTTTGATCAACGAGCTAGTCTAGTAGAGGCATACTAGGGACATAGTATTTGTCTATTATCCACACATGTATTTAGTTTCCGGTCAATACAATTCTAGCATGAATAATAAACTATTAACATGAACGGGGAAATATGATAATAACTAATTTATTATTGCCTCTAGGGCATATTTCCAACAGTCTCCCACTTGCACTAGAGTCAATAATCTAGATTACATCTTCATGTAATTAACACTTAATCGGTTCTAAAGCTGATCATGTTTTGCTTGTGAGAGAGGTTTTAGTCAACGGGTCTGCAATATTCAGATCCGTGTGTTCTTGGCAAATCTCTATGTTATATGTAGATGCTGCTACCACACTCTGTTTGGAGCTACTCCAAAAGATTTCCCCACTATACTTATCCGGTCTGAGACTCATAGTCTTTCGGATCAGTGTTTAAAGCTTGCATCGACGTAACCCCTTACGACGAACTCTTTATCATCTCTATTCCTGAGAAATTCTTCCTTAGTCATCTTAAGGATAATTTGACCGCTGTCCAGTGATCTACTCCTGGATCACTTTGGTACCTCTTTTGCCAGACACGTGGCAAGGCGCACAGCTTCGCATACTTTATAGAACCTACGGCCGAGGCATAGGGGATAACCTTCATCCATTCTATTTATTTTGCCGTGGTCGAGATTTGAGTCTTACTCAACTTCACACCTTTCACCACAGTCAAGAACTCCTTCTTTGACTGATCCATTTTGAACTTCTTCAAAATCTTGTCAAGGTATATGTTTTGTGAAAGTCATATGAGGCGTCTCAATCTATCTCTATAGATTTTGATGCCTAACATGTAAACAACCTTTACCTAGATCTTCAAGTCTTACTCCACTTCACACCAGCCAAGAACTTATTTCTTTTGACTTGATCCATTTTGAACTTCTTCAAAATCTCATCAAGGTGTGTGAAAATCTTTTATCAGGTGTCTTGATCTATCTCTATAGATCTCGATGCCCAAACCGTGGATAACTCAAAAACAGGTTTTTATTGAAAAACTCCTTTCAATTAATTCTTTATGCTTTCCAAAAATTCTACATCATTTCCAATCACATATACTTATTAGAAATGTTATAGAGCTCCCACTCACTTTGTTGTAAATACAAGTTTCTCCATAAACTTGCATAAACCCAAACGCTTTGATCACTTTATCAAAGCGAGTATTCCAGCTCTGAGATGCTTGCACCAGTCCATAGATGGATCGCTGGAGCTTGCATACTTTGTTAGCACCTTTAGGATCGACAAAACCTTCCGGTTGCATAATATATAATTCTTCCTTAAGGAATCCATTAAGGAATGCCGTTTTGACGTCCATTTGCCAGATTTCATAATCATAAAATGCGGCAATTGCTAACATAATTCTGACAGACTTTAGCATCGCTACGGGTGAGAAAGTCTCATCGTAGTCAACTCCTTGAACTTGTCGATAACCTTTAGCAACAAGTCGTGCTTTATAGATGGTGACATTACCATCAGCGTTCGTCTTCTTCTTAAAGATCCATTTATTTTTAATAGCTCGCCGTTCATCGGGCAAGTCTACCAAAGTCCACACTTTGTTCTCATACATGGATCTAATCTCGGATTTCATGGCCTCAAGCCATTTGTCGGAATCCGGGCTCGCCATCGTTTCTTCATAGTTCATAGGTTCACCGTTGTCTAACAACATGACCTCCAAGACAGGATTGCCGTACCAATCTGGTGCGGAGCGTGTCCTGGTTGACCTACGAGGTTCTGTAGCAACTTGATCCGAAGCTTCATGATCATCATCATCTACTTCCTCTCTGGTCTGTGTCGGTGTCACAGAAATTTCTTTCTGTGGCGTACTACTATCCAGAGGAGGTACAATTACCTCATCAAGTTCTACTTTCCTCCCACTCACTTCTTTCGAGAGAAACTCCTTCTCTAGAAAGGATCCATTCTTAGCAACGAATACTTTGCCTTTGGATCTGTGGTAGAAGGTGTAACCAACGGTCTCCTTTGGGTATCCTATGAAGACGCACTTATCCGCTTTGGGTTCAAGCTTATCAGGCTGAAGCCTTTTGACATAAGCATCGCAGCCCCAAACTTTCAGAAACGACAGCTTAGGTTTCTTTCCAAACCATAGTCCATACGGTGTCGTCTCAACAGATTTAGACGGTGCCCTATTTAAAGTGAATGCAGCTGTCATTAATGCATAACCCCAAAATGATAGTGGCAAATCGGTAAGAGACATCATAGAACGCACCATATCTAATAGAGTACGATTACGACGTTCAGACACACCATTACGCTGTGGTGTTCCAGGTGGCGTGAGCTGTGAAACAATTCCACATTGTCTTAAGTGATTGCCAAACTCGTAACTCAAATATTCTCCTTCACGATCAGATCGTAAGAACTTTATTTTCTTGTTACGATGTTTCTCTACTTCACTCTGAAATTCTTTGAACTTTTCAAATGTTTCAGATTTATGCTTCATCAAGTAGACATAGCCATATCTACTCAAATCATCTGTGAACGTGAGAACATAACAATATCCACCACGCGCCTCAACACTCATCGGACCGCATACATCGGTATGTATTATTTCCAATAAGTTGGTTGCTCGCTCCATTGTTCCGAAGAACGGAGTTTTAGTCATCTTGCCAATAAGGCACGGTTCACATGTCTCAAATGATTCATAATCAAGAGATTCCAAAAACCCATCTGCATGGAGTTTCTTCATGTGTTTAACACTGATATGACCTAAGCGGCAGTGCCACAAATATGTGGTACTATCATTATCTTTTGGCATTCGTGTTATGAACATATGTATTACTACGATCAAGATTCAATAAACCTTTCATTTTAAGTGCATGATCATCAATGATATTATCCAAATAGAATAACTATTATTCTCTGAAATTGAATAACCGTCTTGCAATAAACACTATCAGATATAATGTTCATGCTTAACGCACGCACCAAATAACAATTATTTAGGTTCGTCACTAATTCTGAAGGTAGAGAGAGCGTGGCGATGGTGATCACATCAACCTTGGAGACACTTCCAATGCACATCGTCACCTCGTTCTTTAGCTAGCCCTCGTTTATTCCGAAGCTCCATGTTTCAAGTTGCAAGCAACTGAACAAGTATCAAATACCCAGGTGCTCCTACGAGTACTAGTAAGGTACACATCAATAACATGTATATCAAATATCTTTGTTGACATTGCCAGTCTTATTATCTGCCAGTTACTTTGGGGAAGTTCCGCTCCTTGTGACATTTCCCTTTGCAATGGGAGCACTAAGTCTCGGGTTTGGTTCAGCCTTGGGTTTCTTCGCGTGAGCGGCAACTGTTTTACCGTTCTTCTTGAAGTTCCCTTTTCTTTCCCTTGCCCTTCTTGAAACTAGTTGTCTTATTAACCATCAACACTTGATGCTCCCTTTTTTGATTTCTACATCCGCAGATTGTAGCATCGCGAATAGCTTAAGGATCTTCTATCCCTTGCATGTTTATAGTTCATCACGAAGATCCAGTAGCTTAGTGATAGTGACTGTAGAACTCTATCAATCACCACTTTATTCGGAAGTCTAACTCCCACTTGATTCAAGTGTTTGAAGTACTCAGACATTCTGAGTACATGCTCACTAACGGAGCTGTTCTCCTCCATCTTGTAGCTATAGAACTTGTCGAAGGTGTCATACCTCTCGACCCGGGTGTGAGCTTGAAAAACAAATTTTCAGCTCTTGGAACATCTCATATGCTCCGTGTTGCTCAAAACATATTTGGAGCTCCGGTTCTAAGCCGTAAAGTATGGCGCACTGAACTATCGAGTAGTCATCTTTTCTTGTCTGCCAGACGTTCATAACGTCCTCAGACGAAGCCGTAGGGGTATTTCACTGAGCGGTGCATTAAGGACATAAGCCTTCTGTGCAGCAGTGAGGACAATCCTCAGATCATGGACCTAGTCCGCATAGTTGCTTCCATCAACTTTCAACTTCGTTTTCTCTAGGAACATAATAAAAACAGGGGAACTACAGCGCGGTCTATTGATCTACAACATAAAATTGCAAAGATTATTTAGACTATGTTCATGATAATTGAAGTTCAATTAATCAAATTACTTAAGAACTCCCACTTAGATTAACATCCCTCAAGTTGTCTAAGTGTAACATGATCCACATCAACTAAACCACGTCCGATCATCACGTGAGGTGGATTAGTTATCAATGGTGAACATCTTTCATGTTGATCATATCTACTATATGACTCATGTTCGACCTTTCGGTCTCTTGTGTTCCGAGGCCATGTCTGTACATGCTAGGCTCGTCAAGTTTAACCCAAGTATTCTGCGTGTGTAAAACTGGCTTACACCCGTTGTATGCGAACGAAAGAATCCATCACACGCGATCATCACGTGGTGCTTAGAAGCGTCGAACCTTCGCAACGGTGCATACTAGGGGAGAACACTTATCTTGAAATTTAGTGGAGGGATCATCTTATAATGCTACCGTCGTCCTAAGCAAAATAAGATGCATAAAAGGATTAACATCACATGCAATTCAATATATGTGACATGATATGGCCATCATCGTCTTGTGCTTTTGATCTCCATCAACAAAGCACCGTCATGATCTCCATCGTCACCGGGTTGACACCTTGATCTCCATCGTAGCGTCGTGACACCTTGATCTCCATCGTAGCGTCGTGACACCTTGATCTCCATCATAGCGTCGTGGTCGTCTCGCCAATTATTGCTATTACTACTACTGCTGCTAACTCATAGCGGTAAAGTAAAGCAATTACATAGCGTTGGCATTGCATACAATAAAGAGACAACCATAAGGCTCCTGCCGGTTGCCTGATAATTTACAAAACATGATCATCTCATACAAGAACTTATATCACATCATGTCTTGGCCATATCACATCACCAGCATACCCTGCAAAAACAAGTTAGACGTCCTCTACTTTGTAGTTGCAAGTTTTACGTGGCTGCTACGGGTTTGCAAGAACCGTTCTTACCTACACAAAACCACAACGTGGTGTAGTGATTGCTTTTTGATCTTCTAAAAGAACCCTCTTCATTGAAACCGATTCAACTAAAGTGAGAGAGACAGACACCCGCCAGTCACCTTTATGCAACGAGTGCACTTAGCGGTGAAACCTGTCTCGCGTAAGCGTACGCGTAATGTCGGTCCAGGCCGCTTCATCTCACAATACCGCCGAATCAAGTATCAACTAGTAACGGCAAGCAATATGTATACACCCACGCCCACAACTCACTTGTGTTCTACTCGTGCAAATCACATCTACGCATAAACCTGGCTCTGATACCACTGTTGGGGAACGGAGCATTATTTTCAAAAATTTCCTACGCTCACGCAAGATCTATCCATGGAGATGCATCGCTACGAGAGGGGAGAGTGTGTCTACGTACCCTCATAGACCGTTTAGCGGAAGCGTCTCACAACGCGGTTGATGTAGTCGAACAATCCTTCGAGCTCCACCGATCGAGTACCGAACGTACGGCACCTCCGAGTTCTACACACGTGTAGCTCGGTGACGTTCCTCGCCTTCTTGATCCAGCAAGACGTCGAGGAAGTAGATGAGTTCCGTCAGCACGACGGCGTGGCGACGGTGACGGTGAAGTGATTCCGGCAGGGCTTCGCCTAAGCTCTCCGAAAATATGACCGAGATGGAAAATGGAGATCGGGACACCGCACACGGCTATGGGACAATTGTGTGTCTCCAAGGGGTGCCCCTCCTCCGTATATAAAGGAGGGAGGGAGGAGGCTACTAGGACTCCTTAGTCCTAGTAGGATTCCACCTCCCATACGGAGTAGGAAAGGGGGAAGGGAGAGGGAAAGGAAAGAGGGGGCTGCGCCCCCTCCCCTAGTCCAATTCGGTTTGGGCAAGGGGGGGCGCGCGCCTCCTCATGTGGCCTACCTCTCCTTTTCCCGTATGGCCCAATAAGGCCCATTACTTCTCCCGGTGAATTCCCGTAACTCCCCGGTACTCCGAAAAATACCCGAATCACTCGGAACCTTTCCGACGTCCGAATATAGCCTTCCAATATATGAATCTTTACCTCTCGACCATTTCGAGACTCCTCGTCATGTCCGTGATCTCATCCGGGACTCCAAACAAACTTCGGCCACCAATCACATAACTCATATAATACTAAATCGTCATCGAACCTTAAGTGTGCGGACCCTACAGGTTCGGGAATGATGTAGACATGACCGAGACGACTCTCCGGTCAATAACCAACAGCGGAACCTGGATGCTCATATTGGTTTCTACATATTCCACGAAGATCTTTATCGGTGAACCTCATATGTCAACATACGTTGTTCCCTTTGTCTGGCGGTATGTTACTTGCCCGAGATTCGATCGTCGGTATCCAATACCTAGTTCAATCTCGTTACCGGCAAGTCTCTTTACTCGTTCCGTAATACATCATCTTGCAACTAACTCTTTAGTCACGATGCTTGCAAGGCTTCTGTGATGCTGTATTACCGAGAGGGCCCAGAGATACCTCTCCGATAGTCGGAGTGACAAATCCCAATCTTGATCCATGCCAACTCAACAAACACTTTCGGAGATACCTGTAGTGCACCTTTATAATCACCCAGTTATGTTGTGACGTTTGATACACCCAAAGTATTCCTACGGTATCCGGGAGTTGCATGATCTCATGGTCAGAGGAATGTGTATTTGACATAGTGAAAGCAATAGCATTAAACTGAACGATCATATGCTATGCTGACGGTTGGGTCATGTCCATCACATCATTCTCCTAATGATGTGATCCCGTTATCAAATGACAACTCATGTCCATGGTCAGGAAACCTTGACCATCTTTTGATCAACGAGCTAGTCTAGTAGAGGCATACTAGGGACATAGTATTTGTCTATTATCCACACATGTATTTAGTTTCCGGTCAATACAATTCTAGCATGAATAATAAACTATTATCATGAACGGGGAAATATGATAATAACTAATTTATTATTGCCTCTAGGGCATATTTCCAACACGATCGTCTCAGATATGTTCTGCAGATTCACTTCGATTCCTCCAACAATGAGGCCGAGTACGAAGCGCTCCTTTATGGTCTGCGTATGGCCATCTCACTCGGCGTCCGGCGCCTGATGGTCTACGGGGACTCGGATCTAGTTGTGAATCAAGTGATGAAGGAGTGGGATATCAGAAGCCCTGCTATGACAGGATATTGCCACGCGGTGAGAAAGTTGGAAAAGAAATTTGAGGGTCTGGAACTGCATCACATCCCCCGAGCCAAGAATCAGGAGGCAGACGATCTGGCAAAGATCGGGCCCACTCGGAAATCCATACCCAGCAATGTGTTCCTGGAGCATTTACGTTCCCCGACGGTGAAAGAAGATCCCTTCACGGAAGAGCCCCCGCAAGTGGTCGGTCCGTCCAATCCGACTGAAGTCGAGGTCCCGGCAGTCATTGACTTGGTCATGGAGATCCTAGCAATCACGCCCCAGTAGACAGTGCCTTACATCGCATACCTGCTTAGACAGGAACTTCCAGAAGATGAAGCCGAGGCCTGCCATATTGTTCGCATGTCCAAGGCTTTTACAGTGATGGGCGATCAGTTATACAGAAAGAGCGTCACCGGTGTGACTCAGCGCTGCATCTCTCCGAAGGAAGGTCGATTGATCCTGGAGGAGATCCACTCGGGAACTTGTGGACACCACGCGTCCTCTCGGACAATCATGGCGAAAGCTTACCGAGCCGGCTTCTTCTGGCCACGTGCCAATGAAGCTGCGCAGGAGATAGTCCAACACTGTGCTGGGTGCCAGTTCTACGCAAACTTATCGCACAAGCCTGCGTCTGCTCTGAAGACGATTCCACTCGTCTGGCCGTTTGCAGTCTGGGGACTTGACATGGTGGGACCCCTCCGGATATGGGCGAGTGGATTTACCCACTTGCTGGTTGCAGTCGATAAGTTCACTAAGTGGATCGAAGCCAAACCTATCAAGAAGCTAGACTCTCGTACAGCGATCAAGTTTATGAAGGAGATAGTCTTCAGATATGGCGTGCCCCACAGCATTATCACTGACAACGGCTCAAACTTCGACTCGGAAGAGTTCAGGGTGTTCTGTACCGCCCAAGGCACCCGAGTCGACTATGCATCTGTGGCGCACCCGCAGTCGAATGGACAAGCTGAGAGAGCAAACGGACTGATCCTTCAGGGATTAAAGCCACAACTCATGCGTGACCTGGAGCATGCAGCTAGAGCCTGGGTCACCGAGTTGCCATCAGTTCTTTGGGGCTTGAGGACGACCCCCAATCGGTCTACCAATCGTAATCCCTTCTTCATGCTGTACGGAGCTGAAGCCGTCTTGCCGAGTGACCTGCTCCACAATTCGCCCCGAGTGGAACTATTCTCCGAAGCTGAAGCTGAGCAGGCGCGGCAAGATGCAGTGGATCTCCTGGAGGAGGAGAGAGAGATGGCTCTTATCCGTTCGGCCACCTATCAGCAAGATCTATGACGTTTTCACAGCAGACACGTCAGAAGTCAGACTTTTCAGGAAGGAGATCTTGTGCTCCGAGTGGATCAGCAGCGACCTCACAAGCTTGCTCCTGCGTGGGAAGGTTCTTTTGTCATTTCAAAGGTTCTGCACAACGGAGCATATCACCTGTACAACCTTCTAAAGCAAGCAGACGAGCCCCACGCTTGGAATGCAGACTTGCTTTGACGTTTTTATACTTGATGTTGAGATGTAATAAAAGCACTCGAGTGATGTTTGATGAATAAAATCATGACTTTTCCAGTTCTAGATTAAGTTCACTCATACGCATTCTCTGGCTTACAATCCCCAGTGGGTGTACGCCCTTCAACTTAGCTGCAAACCAGTTTTTGCCTAAGTTAAAAACCTACTCCGAGTGAAGCCTAAGTCAAAACCCACTCCAAAGACTCGAAAAACTCGAAAGAAAGCGTTCGAATAACTCCAGAAGTTCAAAAGCAAATACGAGTGCGCGGGCCCGAAGCCCGAAAGAGTTTAACGAATACAGTTCCACTCGGCATACCGAGGCTAATGGGTAAGGCTTAAAAGTTTTCTCACACCCCAGTGGGGCCGGCTGGTTCAACGAAGGAGTCCAGATCGATGCCGTCTGCGATCCAAGTGGCTGCCTCTATGAATGTCTCCATGAAGTCTTCAAACTTGAGCTTCTTCGTGTTGGCGACTTGAAGAGACTTCAGTTTCTCCTCCTTGGCATCCTTGCAATGCACTCAGACCAGAGAGAGGGCCACGTTGGCCCCGCAGCGGGCAGCTGATTTCTTCCACGCTTGCACTCGGCTAGGAATGTCGTTGAGACGAGTCATCATGGCTTCTAGGTCGGTGTCGAGGGTGTCTTCTGGCCACAGCTCCTTGTCGATCCTTCCGAGTGCACCCCGCAGGCGGATGATGTACCCCTGGACGTCTTCGATACGAGATTCGAGCCGCAAGACACCTAGAGCAGCCTTGTCACCGACGAGTGACCTGGAGGGATCCAGATCCCTCTCGATTCTGTCAGTTTCCAGTTCAAATTCTCGGCAGTAATCTGTGAACAAGAAAAGAGGAGAGTTGAAGATCAGCATGCATGAAATTCACTCGAAAATAAGTTAAAACTCACTCGAAGGCCACGGGTTGCCTGCAAGTTTGGTGTACATCTCCTCCGTGAACTCCTATATATACTTTTCCAGTGAATTCTTCTTCTCGATGAGCTGGGTGATCTTTTCGTTCAGAGTTTTCTTTTCTTGCTCATAAACATTCGCCTGAGCCTTGAGCTTGCTATCCCACTCGGCCTTCTGCTTCTTGAGCTCGGCCACCTCCTTCTTCGCCTCCTTGACGGCGGCCTTCAGCGACGTGTTTTCCCCTTCAAGCTTCTCGAGTGAGGCCAACTTCTCTTCGGCGGCCTTGGTCTTCTCTCTCGCCACCTTCTGTGCCTCCGCCAGCTCGTTGTCCTTGTTCTCGAGTGCCTGCTTCATAGTTTCTAAAGAAACAGAGGTTCTGAGCCGCACTTGGAGTTGATGGTTTTCACTACGCACATCTGTTCGAGTGAAGTCACTTGGTTCAAAGAATGGAGAGAGATGAAAGCAGAGCGCTCAGTAATTAAAGCTTACCTCCCATGGTCTTGAGCTCCGCTTGAGCGCGCGCTGTGTTCCTCTTCTCCACCTCCAAGTCCAGTCGGAGTTGGGCCGTCTCCTTCTCCAGTGCCACGGACTGAGTCCCAAGCTCACAAGTTTTCTGAAACACAAAAGAGAACAGAACAATTAATGTTAAAAAATATTCCGAGTGCCCAGAGACCAGCGCTCCTGGAAGGAACAAGCTTGACCAGTATCAGATCCTGAAGTACCCTTTGTCAGGGAGGAACAAGCTTGACCAGTGTCAGATTCTAAGTTCTAAGACTCCCGTCGACTGCCCGCAGCCGATGGCAGTCTCGGGGACTACACCCAGTAGGTGCACTCAGCGTGCCCCCATTGGAACGGTTACCACTCGGAACGGTCCACCCGATCCGAGTGACGGCCAAGCAAAAAAAAGTTATAAGTTCTAAGACTCCCGCCGACTGCCCGCAGTCGACGGCAGTCTCGGGGACTACACCCAGTGGGTGCACTCAGCGTGCCCCCACTGGAATGGTATCCACTCGGAACGGTCCGCCCGATCTGAGTGACGACCAAGCAAAAAAAAGAAAAGTTCTAAGTTCTAAGACTCCCGCCGACTGCCCGCAGCCGACGGCAGTCTCGGGGACTACACCCAGTGGGTGCACTCAGCGTGCCCCCACTGGAATGGTATCCACTCGGAACGGTCTGCCCAATCTGAGTGACGGCCAAGCAAAAAAAACACCCAGTGGGTGTATCGAATATTTTGCGACAAGAAATTCCTACAGAGGAAAAATGACTTGGAGATCAACTTACAAGAGCACTTACTCGAACGTTTTCTTGAAGGGCAGAGCTGGCATCATATGCTAGCTTGCCAGCTGCGCACATCTCCTTCAGCCGTTGGGTCATCAGCTCCGCCTGGATCATTGCTTCCTTGCTGGCTCCGGTCTGGTCCTCTGGCACCTTGTACAGAGTGAAGATGTTGATGGGAGGAGTTGGAGCCGAGGTCAAAGTAGTCAACGGCGCTGTGACCGGGCCAGCACCGGCCTGAGAGGAACCTTGCACCAGGGGCAAGATCACGGACTGCGCAGGAGGAACTGGAGGCGCTTGACTTGGAGGTGCCTTCGGTGTGGTGGTCTGGGAAGCAGTCGGAGCTGCGGTCCCCTTCTCGGCGTCCTTCCGTGGCGGCCCCTCGTCGTCGTCGACATGGATGATCTCTGCAAGTGTTGCATTCACTCGACACGATCAGCCTCAGTACGCAATTCAGTCGGATGAGGACAATTCAATCGGATCATAGACCAAAGAAAAAGAAAAATGAAATCATCGTTACCTTTCTGAGAAGTGGCCGCGTCTGCCGACTCGGCTTCAAGACGGTCTCCATCGATCTGCATGGGAGACGTCGTCGAGGTTGCAGCTTTGGTTCATAAGATTCACTCGGTCAGAAGAATCCAAGAGTTGACAAAGACAGAAAAGAAAAGCTGACAAAGACACTAACGTTGAGGCGACAGGCACGGTGACCTTGATCCTGGGCAGAGCCTTCTGAGGCTTGGGGGAAGCGACCTTGGGCTGCTTGGTGGTCTTCTCAGTCGGCTCTGGCGACGACGTCCGAGTGCACTTCGGAGCCTTAGCACTCGGAACGACCGCCTTCTCCGGGCCAGCACTCGGATCATGAGTTTGCTTAGAGCGGCGCTCAGAGCGCAGCTCCGGAGACTGGGAAGACTCGACCTCGTTGCTCTCTTCTGAGTCGTCACTTTCCTCCTCGCTGTCCTCCACGTAGCTGCCCTCGACGGTGCCATGTTCGCTCTCCACGTCTCCGACAAGTTGTTCTCCATTCGGCACAGGCGAGAGCATCTTCTGGAACTCCTGCAAGACATGAAGATCAGAGACAGACAGTTCAGTCAGTTCACTCGGATCATTCGGTTCACTCGGATAATTTGTGCATGGGTAATTCACTCAGAAATGCGTGTCATACCTCCAATGGTGGGTTATTGGCGTCGTAGGGCGGGATCCGTCTTGACCCTCGCGGATTGTCGCGCGCGCCGGTGATACCCTTGAGCCACTCTTTCACGGTCTTCTCGTCGATGTCCTCCGGGTGCACTCGAGTCGAGTCGCTAGCGCCAGTATACTGCCACATCGGGTGAGCTCGCTCCTGCAGCGGCTAGATTCGCCGACTGAGGAAGACCTCCAGCAAATCCAGACCCGTCAACCTGCCCTGGACCAGGCTGACTACCGCAGTTACCAAGATCCCCACGTCGGTCTGCTCCTCCTTGTCCACCGTCAGCGATGGAGGCATGTTGACTCTCTCGGATGTATAAGGGGGGAGACCAGTCGATGAGCCAGCACAAGGGACGTCGTTGCAGTAAAACCAAGTCGACTGCCAGCCCCTAACTGAGTCGGGAAAGGTCATCGCGGGAAAAGCGCTCCTACCCCGCATCTGAATGCCCAAGCCGCCGCACAGCTGGGTCACATGGGTTCTCTCCCCCTCGGGGTTGGCCTTTTTGACCGACTGAGAATGGCACGTGAAGATGTGCTTGAATAACCCCCAATGCGGCGGACAACCCAAGAAATTTTCACACAAGGAAACAAACACGGCGAGATACGCTACAGCATTCGGGGGGAGGTGGTGGAGCTGGGCACCGAAAAAGTTCAGAAAACTACGGAGAAAGGGATGGGGCGGCATGGAGAAACCTCTTTCCACATGGGTGACGAGGAGCACGCGTTCCCCTGGCCGCGGCGCAGGCTCGATTTCCCCCTCCTCGGGCAGCCTCCAGCTACCCTCCCGCACCAGTCCGTCAATGACTAGCCCACCGATGTCTTCGGCGGTGGTGGTCGGCGGGAGCCAATCTCCCTGGATCCATCCCCGTGGCGGAGCAGCGCGAGAGCTCGACGCTTTCTTCGCCTTCTTCACTCGCTCCAGCTTCGCCGTCTTGTCCTTCGCCATCGCTGCGGAGTGCTCCGGCGCTGGAGAGGATTCGCGCAGAGTGGAAGCGGGAGAGAAGATTGGAGGACTGGACGAGGCGGAGAAGAGGGGATCTGGCTCTCTCTCCCTCTCCAACGCGGCGGCTTCTTATATCGCCGTCCGCTCCGCTCCCCAATCCACGCCGCTGATTCACGGGCCCACGGATCTCCTCAGATCTCGCTGGCGGGGTTACAACTGTACGTGGTGAAAAGTGGGGCAAAAATCGAGGCGTCACGCCCCACTTTCCCCACTCACCGCGCCGCGACCGTTCGCGCGCGCTCTTATCTGATTTCAAGTCCCGCAAGATCTGGACCCCAGCGATCTGATTGCTCACCTTTGAAGACATTCCATAAACGCCCGGATCTGATCCGTCACTCGGATGGAGACTACTCATTTCATTCGGATATGTTCCGTCACTCGGATGGAGACTCCTCGTTTCACTCGGGCGTCATATGGTCCGGAATCCGTCAAGGTGCCGCACGAAGACAAGGCCGTCTAAAGACCAGTAAGAGTTCTTGAGCGCCCCCGTAGCGCTCAACTCACCTGGGAATTCGCCTTGACTCGACCCGCTTAACCTCGACCGATTCGGGGGCTAATGACGAGGACATGTACTAGGGATAGGGTAACATGCCTGACCTACAGACCCTACCCTAGGATGCCACGCGCCTTATACTGGGCCCCAGGGCCAGATCAGCAGTCAGGAGTTCTGTAACCAGACATTCACTCGGAGTTCAATGAACCACTCGAAAGGAAGCAGTTCACTCGACCGGCGTATTTCACTCGGTGTACCTGACAGTCACTCGACCAGAGAAGACCAGGAGGCTCCAGGAACGCAACGGTCAGGACGTGCGCTCGCCCGTATTAATTGTAATCAATGCGCCCGTTACCTGGCGCCCTTAAACCCCCTCTTTAACCCCTGGTAATGGCGGCATTCATGGGGGGACCTGGCGGACACTATATAAGCCACCCCCAGCTCCATTCCAAGGGTTCGCAATCCATTGTAACACATACACTCCAGTAATCAAGCTCCAGAGCACCGAGACGTAGGGCTGTTACCTCCACCGCTGAGGGGCCTGAACTCGTAAGTCCGAGTGTAACAACTGTGCCGTAGCTAGACTCTGCCCTCTCATCCGTACCCCTACACACTACTGTCAGACTTGCACCCACGACAGTGGCAACGGCCACATCCGCGCCGCGACATGGGCGGCTTCCCGATGGTCATGGCAGTGGTATAAAGAGGGAAGACCCACTAACTTGTGCAACTTTTGGAACATCGAGCATCAAGATGGTGATTGCAATACCTATTCATGTCCGGTGTGAAAACTTTTCTCCTGATCTTTATTGGTCGGGCTTAGCAGCGATGAACTTGTGTCGTTACCTTGTTGAAAGTGCTCTCTATTTACTGTTGTGTTGACCTTCATCGGTTGGTCTCGACAACTAAGATGAAAATCCTTGTTCAACCCATCTCTGGCCCAGACGTGGCGAAGACGGCGCGAGCGCGTTTATTCCTTCTTAGAGGCGCTATCGTGAAAGAAGGCAACTTAGTCGGAAGTGTTAATTTCATATCTTGTACCAGTTCGGCCGTGGTTTTTTTTTATTATTTTAGAAAAGGAGGATTACCCCCGGCCTCTGCATCTGGGCGATGCATGCAGCCATTTTATTAATTATTCATAAAGACCTTACAAAGTAGTACATCAGGTAGTCTGAAGCCACCGTCTTAGCAACATCTGTCGCTACTCCTATCCACTTGATGAAGGGGTGTCGATAGTCCGAGCCTAATACCAAACAGACATCGCAGCAAAGCCTAACATCTAAAGCCAGAGGCCCCAACCGAGCCACATACCGGGTTTGGGGCACAAGCTGGTCCGACGCACTCTCATGTGTCTTTGCCGCCGTCTTCCACCGATCCATCTTCAGAGCAGATACTAACGCACCGACCTTGCCAGGCCTCTCTGCCATCGACGCCACCATGACGCCAGACAACGTCCTCCTCCTGCGCGAGTCCATCTCCGTGCATCGGATGCCGAATCTCCACTGCGCCATGCCGCCGAGATTCGCCGCCATCAATGTGTAAGATGAAGCACCTCTCCACCAAAGAAGCCGTCCACTGGTCCCTCGAGCCCGTGTACACCTCCAAGAATGACGCCCCCAAGGGGGAAACGACACCAGAGCGCCGCCGTCATCCGATCTACTGATCTAGAGTTTCCCCCGGAGGTAGCAGAGAGTAGCCTTGAACTTTTCCACGGCGATGCCTTCAAGAAGGGAACGGCGTAGACAGCGCCGCCACCGCCGGCCTGGCAGCTAGCCGAGAGCAGGTTTTCACCCAGATCTGTTCGAAGAGCCTCCATCAAGCATCTCGTGCACGGACCGCCGCCATCTCTGCCGGGGACTGGACGAAAGGGATCCAGGCCGCCGCTGCCTGATCGGCCGTGGCACCACCACGGTGCCTACAACCGGCGCCGTCAGGCCCACCACGCTCGCCTGTAGATGCACACCAGAACCGCCGGCCCGCCCAAGCCCATCTGGGCAAGGCGAGACCCGCGATCCCGGCCGCCGCCACAGGGGCGCCTCCGCCGCGGGGAGGTCGCGCCTCCGCTGTCGCCGCTGTCACGCACGCCGCCGGGATCCCGCTGCTCCTTGCCGCCGGATCTCCGCCGTACCATGCGCCGCCGCCGCCAGGAGATCACGCCATCACCGCGCGAGGGAGAAGGCCCCGCCGTCGCCATCACAGGCCAGGCTTCGCCCGCGGGACCTCAGGCGGCGGCAGGAGGGAGGAGATGAGGAGAGGAGGCCTAGGGCCGGCGGCGCGATCTATTATATGTTTGTTGATGTTTTTAGCATTATTGTGAAAAATCTGATAACCAGATTTGTTATGCGAAAACAGATAAAATTTGGATTGGTCTGGATCTATAGTAGTGATCTTTGCCATGTTCTCTAGTGAAAATTGCCAAAAAAAAAAAGTCATGCTGCAAAGATTATTTGTCATGCGTTTGATCTGGTTCCGACGTACCTGAGAGCGTAAGATTTTTAACCCTAAAAATCTGACGTCTGTTTTGTATTGAGATCCAAAAAGAGAGATCAAGAACTACAACCTCCTTTTATTTTATTTTAAAAACACAAATTCTAGGCTCTCAAGCTAGACACAAACCAGTAGCACCGTGCTCGGCCATTATGGCAAACCAGCAGTACAAGTAGTACGTACTATACTTGAGTCGGAAATGGCGAGAGTCGTGCCGCACTGCTGGCACTATAGTCGAAAGTCGTAGTGTGGGAATGGCCGGTGCTTTTGATGCGAGCAAGCCGTGTCCGTTTCCTGGTGCTGAATGGATTACACACTTTATCTACTAGCCTCGAGCATTATTGTTCGGTTCTGCCTTGCTTTCGGTATCTGGCGGTCCTCCTCTTCCGTGGCCGCTTTGTTTCAATCAGCGTGTGATTAGTCCAGGACACGGTGCTCTTCAGTTACTATTGTATACTCCCTCGGTCCGGAATTACTTGTCGTAGAAATAAATGTATCTAGACGTATTTTAATTCTTGATACATCCATTTCTATTCATTTCTGCGACAATTAATTCGGGACAGAGGAAGTAGTATTCAGCTCCGACCATTAATAACCTCCGATCAATCTGCTCTGGTCAGCTAGTTTTCTATATACTCCAATACTAGTGGATCGGGTAATTCCCTTCTGTTTAATTAATCGATGAGGCATATTTTTGCCTCCATTTCAAAGAAAAAAATACTAGTGGTTCAAAGCCTCCATAGCTACACGACGAGTGCTGCAAAGGTTGTCGCGGGCAGGCAGTGCTTCTGTTGTTAAAAGGAAGGCGGCGGTTGACAGACGCACTCGTTCGGTACGGCAATTTGGCCATATATATATATATAGATCGAACAACCGAACATTACAAACGCGAACAGGTCAACTTGCTGCTACGTTGCCGTGATCAGCTCGGGGGCGGCGCCGACGGGCGCGAGTGCAGTGACGCGGTGGGTTCATCGACTCACCGGCTGCGCACGTAGGGTGGCGCCGCTGAGGACACAGGCAGGGTAGAGCGGTAGAGGAGAGGAGCGACGCGCGAGACTAGTGGCCTGTGGCCATTGCAAAAGCGAAGGTGTTTGTGTGGGTGGAGAGGGCCCGACTGTGATCCATCGGACTGTGAGACTTCAGAGCTGCACTATTGCATCCTGCGCCACATACGCGCCCGCCCACGATGTCAAGAACCAACGGGAATAACTTTGCTTTTTCGTGGTCCCGAGCGAGAATTCTTTCACAGCTCGCGCCTTGGGTGGTCACGGTTGCATACCATGAACTTTCCCGGGGGCTGCCATGCCATTGCGAGTACTACTCCGTTGCATAAATGCAGGCTTAATTACCTCGCCGCCGACAACGTGAGCCGGCTATGAATGCGCTCACCGCACGCCCCGAGAAAGATTGTCCGAAATCACAGGGATCGATCGATCCAGACCGTGGTGCACTTGCACTCTTGCACGGGTACGGGGGTGGATGCACTTGATTGGTCACTACGCAAAGGCAAAGATAGAGGCAAATACTCACGGGACGGACGCCGATGCCGGACACGCAGACGCAGATCACGCAAGAGTCTACTAGGGAAAACGGCACGCCACTGACCTGAACGAAAAGACACACGAAACATTCCGCCCGCCGGGCGCCCGTTTCTCCCGGCGGGACGGCGTCACGCTTAACGGCGACGGCGCCATCAATGCCACGGGCGTCCACCTGCGGTCACGAGGGTGAGAAGCAAAGCTTTCCATCGGTGCGACACGCCCGCCTAACCTAACCCAGCTTTTTTGCTGGGTTATTATCCCTCCACGTCAAAAGACTCCGGTTGACTCGCACGATACCTGTGAGCGCCGATGGACTTGGCCACTCACACGACTTGGCTGGGAGCAGTCACGAACGGGTCGCAGGACGGAGGCACGAGCTGGAGCGCGTCCGTCATGTGATCCGGCCCGCTGATCCGCGTGCATCGGCTCATCGGATCGGGTTCACGGGAGGCGGCGACTTGGGAGTCCGAGCAGGGAGACCTTCCGTGGATGCGCGCCTCCTTCGAGCTAATCTCGGGGTTCGCCACCACCACGCTGCCCTCCTTCCAGTTTTCTTCTTCGACGCCACAGAAAGTCACAAATACCCGTCTTCTATATTTATTTTTTAACACACCTTCTTCTTCTGTCTAACCTGCGCCTGCGTGGAATGCACGCATTGTCCATGAGAATGAGGAGTCGCTGTCTGCTGCGTCCATCGAGGGAGTAGAGCGAGAGATCGATTGCTTTCTTCGTGATCCTTTTTCTGTGGCGAAAATGATCCGTATAGGCAATTCTTTAGTGGCGAAAATTATCTTCTTTCCCTTTCTAGACTAGACGATAGAAAGCTGGTGCTGACCTTCTTTGCACGATTTAGAAACCAAAGTAAGATTTTGTTTGCATTTTTTTAAGAGGCAGCTGAGTTTATTTAAAGAACGAACATGAGCAGGAGAGCTCAAGATAAATAAAACCAAAAGTCACACAAGGTCACTCCTGCAATTAACAGAAGTGGCAAGCTGTGTGGAAAAACGCTTAGATACAAATAAACACTATGCAAAAGGTAGCATAAAATTCATAAACACACATGGAGTATTTGGCACCTCAAGTTTAAAGGGACATCTTCGACATCACATGCTTCAATTCGTGGCACCGCCATTGATTGACAGCTTGTATTGCAGAAAATAATACAGTATCTAAGATTGAAAAAACAATACAATCGTCAAAATGGTAGGTTCATCCATCCAAGTTCTTCGTGGCACAATCTCACGATCTATTCTTCATCATAGATGCGCGGTGTGGGTCACTAGGCTGATGGTCCTGAGCCAGGCTCTCTATGGTGGACAGAAGATGACAGTGGTGCATCGGGTGACCAGTCAGGCATGGTTTGTGAGGCAAGGCTACCAACGAAAGTTGTGCCTCGTCGTGGTCTCGATGGCGCCCGCCGATACGTCTCAAACATATCTTCTTCTTCTTGCTTGCTTTTTTATGCTACTTCTATATCATCATCACATAGTTTTAGCATCTATTTTTATCATTTTTCTGAACTAATTTATTAATACGGTGGACAGATCCAGTTGTCATTTTATGCTGCTTTTGGACTTTTCTAGAAAAATCAATTTTTGGGGGGCGAAAATATCAAAGAAAAATACACCGAAAAGTTTCAATCCTAGAAGGTTCCAGAAAGCACTGGAGCCACGGGAGGAGGCCCCCCATGGGCCCCTGGCTCGCAGCCAGGGGTGGGGCCAGGGCTGCATGGCCCCACCGAGGCCGCCTCCACTACCTCTCGGTGCCCCTGCCTTTATATTCCCCTGAAAACCTCCTTCATATTTATCGAGGATTTTTTTTCCGCCGACGCACCTCTCTGTTCCACCGTGATCCAGTCTGGAGGCCTGTTCTAGTACTCTGCCGGAGGAGAAATCCATCGTCGGATCTATCTTCATCAACTGGCTGCCATCATGATCATGTGTGAGTAGTTTTCTTTGGACTACGGTCCATAGCAGTAGCTAGATGACATCTCTCCCTAGTTCTTCAACACAAGGATCTTATGAACTGCAATACATGATTGAGATCAATCTGATGTAATTCTCGATGTGTTTGTTGCGGTGTGATGAATAGCCACTTTATGGCCAGATCTATTCGTGATTTTTTTTAGATTCATTTGGTTTATCTGTTGTATGCTTCTTATACATATATGCTCTCTGATCTATTAGTTTTGCACTGGCCATGTTTAGATGAATGGTCTCCAAGAGGGAGTTGTGTATGTTGGTTGGGTTCAATATTGCAAGTAATCTATCATAGTGATAGAAAGTGAAGAAGACTTGTATTGTGTTGTTGCTACTTATAAGGATAAAAATGATAGTTGTGTAGTTGTCCTAATGATGACAATACAGTACAAACATTATGTCACCTTACTTAATGCAACACTATTTAATTAATACTTCAAGAAGCATGCTCGATAGCGGTCTTGGGGTGGCTATAGATGCAGTTGGATAACAATCTATAGATATAAGGACGTAATGGGAAGCGGCTATTCTGCACTCGGGCTCATCTACACCCGGGTGTGAATAGTAAAATAAAAAAATAGCAACAAAATTCAAACACTTTCAATTTTTTTTGTGGTGCAAGATGCTCAAATGCATGAGGGTCGTGCAAAATTTCAGCTTGTTTGGACATTCGAGGAGCTCGTGGCAAAAAGACAAAAATCAGGTGTCTGAGAAACTTTTGAAATCAACACTATTCATACTGGATTTGTCTTTTTTGCCACGAGCTCCTCAAATGTCCAAACAAGCTAAAATTTTGCATGAACATCACGCATTCGAGCATCTTGCACCACAAAAAATGGATTTTTTTTGAATTATTTTGCTATTTTTTTAGATTTTATTGTTCATCGGGTGTAGATGAGCCTGTGCAACGAATTGAATTTTCGGACGTAATGTCTATATGTAATCATGTCATGAATAATCATAGCCATAAAAACTACAGTTTAATCCATACACAATTGTAATTTGTTCACCGCACCTATGCTATCTTGTTTGCAGAGATGCCTCTAGTGAAATTAGGGTCCAAGTCTATTCACCCTTATTGGTTCAACCTCGATCATTTACTTTTATTATCATCTACAATATAATTTGTTACATTATTTACCTACAATTATAATTCCAATCACACTAGACATCTAATCCTTGCAACTAGCAAGATAGGAAGACTGACAACCTTCCCGGTTTGGTTGGGAACAAGAAAAAGTTAGTTAATTGTGTGCATGCATGATATTAATGGAAGACTGATCATTCCTACTGGTTCGATAAACCTTGGTTCTGAACTGAGAGAAATACTTGCTTGTTGGACTACATCATCCCTTCCACCTCAGGGTCCTAACAACTTTTGCAAAAGTAGCACCTGATGGAAATATGCCCTAGAGGCAATAATAAAGTTGTTATTATTTTATATTTCCTTGTTCATGATAAAGGTTTATTATTTATGCTAGAATTGTATTGACCGGAAACTTAAATACATGTGTGAATACATAAACAAATACCGTGTCCCTAGTGAGCCTCTACTAGACTAGCTCGTTGATCAAAGATGGTTAAGGTTTCCTAACCATAGACATGAGTTGTCATTTGATAACGGGATCACATCATTAGGAGAATGATGTGATGGACAAGACCCATCCTTTAACTTAGCATATGATCGTTCTGTTTATTGCTACTGCTTTCTTGAATGTCAAATACATGTTCCTCAGACCATGAGATCATGCAACTCCCGGATACCGGAGGAATACCTTGTGTGCTATCAAACGTCACAACGTAACTGAGTGATCATAAAGATGCTCTACAGGTATCTCCGAAGGTGTTCGTTGAGTTGGCATGGATCGAGACTGGGATTTGTCACTCCGTGTTTCGAAGAGGTATCTCTGGGCCCTCTCGGTAATGCACATGATAAGAAGCTTGCAAGCAAAGTGACTAAGGAGTTAGTTACGGGATGATGTATTACGGAACGAGTAAAGAGACTTGTCGGTAACGAGATTGAACTAGGTATGGAGATACCGACGATCGAATCTCGGGCAAGTAACATACCGATGGACAAAGGGAATTACGTATGTTGTCATTGCGGTTCGACCGATAAGATCTTCGTGGAATATGTAGGAACCAATATGAGCATCCAGGTTCCGCTATTGGTTATTGACCGGAGAGGTGTCTCAGTCATGTCTACATCATTCCCGAACCCGTAGGGTCCGCACGCTTAACGTTCGTTGACGATATAATGTTATATGAGTTATGTGAATTGGTAACCGAATGTTGTTCGGAGTGCCGGATGAGATCTCGGACGTCACGAGGAGTCTCGGAATGGTCGAGAGGTAAAGATTTATATATGGGAAGTCATATTTTGGGTTCCGGAAAAAGGTGCAGTTTTTTCGGTATTGTACCGGGAAACTTCCAGAAGGTTCCGGAGGATTTCAGAGGAGTTCGGAAGTCCACAAGTGGGTCCACCACGTCCCAAGGGCTGGCATGGGCTAAGGGGAGGCGCCCTGGCCTTATTGGGCCAGGCGCACCAAGTCCTCAAAAGCCCACGCAGCTAGGGAAGGAAAAAAGGGAGAGTCCTAGTAGGAATAGGATTGGACTTTGGAGTCCAAGTCCACGTGTGTACTATTCACGGTTACTGTTAATGGGCTATTCCTTCTACTCCAAGCCCCTACACATATATAAATAGAGGAGAGGGGGCGCCCCAAAGGACACAACATGGTCTTAGCCGTGTGCAGCGCCCCCTCCACAGTTCCGTCCCTCGGTCATATTTTCGCAGTGCTTGGGCGAAGCCCTGCGAAGATAGCATCACCATCACCGTCACCACGCCGTCGTGCTGCCGGAACTCATCCACTACCTCGCCGTCTTGCTGGATCAAGAAGTCGAGGACGTCACCGAGCTGAACGTGTGCTGAACGCGGAGGTGCCGTACATTCGGTGCTCGATCGGTTGGATCGTGAAGTTGTTCGACGACATCAACCGCGTTGTTCTAACGCTTCCGCTTACGGTCTACGAGGGTACGTAGACACACTCCCCCTCTCGTAGCTATGCATTTCCATGGATAGATCTTGCGTGTGCGTAGAAATTTTTTGTTTTCCATGCAACGTTCCCAACAGTGGCATCATGAGCCAGGTCTATGCGTAGATGATATGCACGAGTAGAACACAAAGAGTTGTGGGCGGTGATCGTCATACTGCTTACCACCAACGTCTTATTTTGATTCGGCGGTATTGTAAGATGAAGCGGCCCGGACCAACCTTACATGTCCACGTACATGAGACCGGTTCCACCGACAGACATGCAACTTGTTTTGCACAAAGGTGGCTGGCGGGTGTCTGTTTCTCCTACTTTAGTTGAATCGAATTTGACTGCGGCCAGTCCTTGTTGAAGGTTAAAACAGCAAACTTGATAAATCACCGTTGTGGTTTTGTGCCGTAGGTAAGAACGGTTCTTGCTAGAAGCCCGTAGTAGCCACGTAAAACTTGCAACAACAAAGTAAAGGACGTCTAACTTGTTTTTGCAGGGTATGGTGTGATGTGATATGGTCAAGACATGATGTGATATACGTTATTGTATGAGATGATCATGTTTTGTAATTTATCGGCAACCGGCAGGAGCCTTATGGTTGTCTCTTTATTGTATGAAATGCAAGCGCCATGTAATTGCTTTACTTTATCGCTATGCGTTAGCAATAGTTGTAGAAGCAATAGTTGGCGAGACGACCACGACGCAACGATGGAGATCAAGGTGTCGAGCCGGTGATGATGGAGATCATGACGATGCTTTGGAGATGGAGATCAAAAGCACAAGATGATGGCCATATCATGTCACATATTTTGATTGCATGTGATGTTTATCCTTTATGCATCTTATTTTGCTTAGAACGGCGGTAGCATTATAAGATGACCCCTTCACTAAATTTCAAGATAAAAGTGTTCTCCCCGAGTATGCACCGTTGCTAAAGTTCGTCGTTTCGAAGCACCTCGTGATGATCGGGTGTGATAGATTCTACGTTCACATACAACGGGTGTAAGCCAGTTTTACACAAGCAGAATACTTGGGTTAAACTTGATGAGCCTAGCATGTACAGACATGGTCTCGGAACACTGGAGACCGAAAGGTCGAACATGAGTCATATAGTAGATATGATTAACATGGAGATGTTCACCATTGATGACTATCCCATCTCACGTGATGATCGGACATGGGCTAGTTGATTTGGATCATGTATCACTTAGTTAACTTAAGGGATGTTAATTTAAGTGGGAGTTCATTAGTAATTTGATTAATTGAACTTAATTTATCATGAACTTAGTCTTGATAGTTTCTTTGCATATCTATGTTGTAGATAAATGGCCCGTGCTACTGTTCCGTTGAATTTTAATGCGTTCCTAGAGAAAGCTAAGTTGAAAGATGATGGTAGCAACTACACGGACTGGGTCCGTAACTTGAGGATTATCCTCATTGCTGCACAGAAGAATTATGTCCTTGATGCACCGCTAGGTGATGGACCTGCTGCAGGAGCTGCTGCAGACGTTGTGAACGCCTGGCAGGCTCGATCTGATGACTACCCGATAGTTCAGTGTGCCATGCTCTACGGCTTAGAACCGGGACTGCAAAAGCGTTTTGAACGCCACAGAGCATATGAGATGTTGCAAGAGCTGAAATTGATATTTCAAGCTAATGCCCGGGTTGAGAGATATGAAGTCTCCAACAAGTTCTTTAGCTGTAAGATGGAGGGGAACAGTTCTGTCAGTGAACACATACTCAGAATGTCTGGGTACCACAATCACTTGACTCAGCTGGGAATTGATCTTCCGGTTGAGAGTGTTATTGACAGAGTTCTTCAGTCACTGCCACCAAGCTATAAAGGCTTCGTGATGAACTATAATATGCAAGGGACGGAGAAGACAATTCCCGAGCTCTTCGCGATGCTGAAATCAGCGGAGGTAGAAATCAAGAAGGAGCATCAAGTGTTGATGGTTAACAAAACCACTAGTTTCAAGAAAAAGGACAAGGGAAAGAAGGAGAACTTCAAGAAGAACGGCAAGCAAGTTGCCGCTCCCACGAAGAAACCCAAAGCTGGACCCAGGCCTGAAACAGAGTGCTTCTACTGCAAAGGGACTGGTCACTGGAAGCGAAACTGCCCCAAGTATTTGGCAGATAAGAAGGATGGCAAAGTGAGCAAAGGTATATTTGATATACATGTTATTGATGTGTTCCTCACTAATGCTCGCAGTAGCGCCTGGGTATTTGATACTGGTTCGGTTGCTCATATTTGTAAGTCGAAACAGGAGCTATGGAATAAGCGAAGATTGGCTAAGGACGAGGTGACGATGCGCGTCGGGAATGGTTCCAAGGTTGATGTGATCGCCATCGGCACGCTACCTCTACATCTACCTTCGGGATTAGTTTTAGACCTCAATAATTGTTATTTGGTGCCAGCGTTGAGCATGAACATTATATCTGGATCTTGTTTATTGCGAGACGGTTATTCATTTAAGTCAGAGAATAATGGTTGTTCTATTTATATGAGTAACATCTTTTATGGTCATGCACCTTTTGTGAATGGTCTATTCTTGTTGAATCTCGATCGTAGTGATACACATATTCATAATATTGATGCCAAAAGATGCAAAGTTGATAATGATAGTGCAACATACTTGTGGCACTGCCGTTTAGGTCATATTGGTGTAAAGCGCATGAAGAAACTCCATGCGGATGGACTTTTGGAATCTCTTGATTATGAATCATTTGATACTTGCTAACCATGCCTCATGGGCAAGATGACTAAAACTCTGTTCTCCGGAACAATGGAGTGAGCTACTGATTTGTTGGAAATAATACATACCGATGTATGCGGTCCGATGAATGTTGAAGCACGCGGCGGGTATCGTTATTTTCTAACCTTCACAGATGATTTGAGTAGATATGGGTATATCTACTTGATGAAACACAAGTCTGAAACATTTGAAAAGTTCAAAGAATTTCAGAGTGAAGTACAGAATCATCGTAACAAGAAAATAAAGTTTCTACGATCTGATCGTGGAGGCGAATATTTGAGTTACGAGTTTGGCCTTCATTTAAGAAAATGTGGAATTGTTTCACAACTCACGCCACCTAGAACACCACAGCGTAATGGTGTGTCCGAATGTCGTAACCGTACTTTATTGGATATGGTGCGTTCTATGATGTCTCTTACCGATTTGCCACTATCGTTTTGGGGTTATGCATTAGAGACAGCTGCATTCACGTTAAATAGGGCACCGTCTAAATCCGTTGAGACGACACCATATGAACTATGGTTTGGCAAGAAACCTAAGCTGTCATTTCTTAAAGTTTGGGGATGCGATGCTTATGTGAAAAAGCTTCAACCTGATAAGCTCGAACCCAAAGCGGAGAAGTGCGTCTTCATAGGATACCCTAAAGAAACAATTGGGTACACCTTCTACCACAGATCCGAAGGCAAGGTCTTTGTTGCCAAGAATGGGTCCTTTCTAGAGAAGGAGTTTCTCTCGAAAGAAGTGAGTGGGAGGAAAGTAGAACTTGATGAGGTAATTGTACCTTCTCTCGAATTGGAAAGTAGCTCATCAGAGAAAACCGTTCCCGTGATGCCTACACCAATAAGAGAGGAAGATAATGATAAAGATCATGAAACTTCAGATCAAGTTACTACTGAACTTCGTAGGTCGACCAGAGTACGTTCCGCACCAGAGTGGTACGGTAATCCTGTTCTGAAAGTTATGTTGTTAGACAACGGCGAACCTACGAACTATGAAGAAGCTATGATAAGCCCGGATTCCGACAAATGGCTTGAGGCCATGAAATCTGAGATAGGATCCATGTATGAGAACAAAGTGTGGACTTTGGTGGACTTGCCCGATGATCGGCAAGCCATTGAGAATAAATGGATTTTTAAGAGGAAGACAGATGCTGATGGTAATATCACTGTCTACAAAGCTCAACTTGTCGCGAAAGGTTTTCGACAAGTTCAAGGGGTTGACTACGATGAGACTTTCTCACCCGTAGCGATGCTTAAGTCTGTCCGAATCATGTTAGCAATTGCCGCATTTTATGATTATGAAATCTGGCAAATGGATGTCAAAACTGCATTCCTTAATGGTTTTCTCAAAGAAGAGTTGTATATGATGCAACCAGAAGGTTTTGTCGATCCTAAGGGTGCTAACAAAGTGTGCAAGCTCCAGCGATCCATCTATGGACTGGTGCAAGCATCTCGGAGTTGGAATATACGCTTTGATGAGGTGATCAAAGCATATGGTTTTGTACAGACTTACGGTGAAGCCTGTATTTACAAGAAAGTGAGTGGGAGCTCTGTAGCATTTCTAATATTATATGTGGATGACATATTGTTGATTGGAAATGATATAGAATTTCTGGATGGCATAAAGGGATACTTGAATAAGAAATTTTCAATGAAAGACCTCGGTGAAGCTGCTTATATATTGGGCATCAAGATCTATAGGGATAGATCAAGACGCTTGATAGGACTTTCACAAAGCACATACCTTGACAAAGTTTTGAAGAAGTTCAAAATGGATCAGTCAAAGAAAGGGTTCTTGCCTGTCTTGCAAGGTGTGAAGTTGAGTCAGACTCAATGCCCGACCACGGCAGAAGATATAGAGAAAATGAAAGTCATTCCCTATGCCTCAGCCATAGGTTCTATTATGTATGCCATGCTGTGTACCAGACCTGATGTGTGCCTTGCCATAAGTTTGGCAGGGAGGTACCAGAGTAATCCAGGAGTGGATCACTGGACAGCGGTCAAGAATATCCTGAAGTACCTGAAAAGGACCAAGGACATGTTTCTCGTTTATGGAGGTGACGAAGAGCTCGTCGTAAAGGGTTACGTCGATGCAAGCTTCGACACTGATCCGGATGACTCTAAGTCACAAACCGGATACGTATTTATATTAAATGGTGGAGCTGTCAGTTGGTGCAGTTCCAAGCAGAGCGTCGTGGCGGGATTTACGTGTGAAGCGGAATACATAGCTCTTTCGGAAGCAGCACATGAAGGAGTCTGGATGAAGGAGTTCATATCCGATCTAGGTGTAATACCTAGTGCATCGGGTCCAATGACAATCTTTTGTGACAACACTGGAGCAATTGCCATAGTCAAGGAGCCCAGGTTTTACAAGAAGACCAAACACATCAAGAGACGCTTCAACTCCATTCGTGAATATGTCAAGGATGGAGACATAGAAATTTGCAAAGTACACACGGATCTGAATGTGGCAGACCCGTTGACTAAGCCTATTCCACGAGCAAAACATGATCAGCACCAAGACTCCATGGGTGTTAGATTCATTACTATGTAATCTAGATTATTGACTCTAGTGCAAGTGGGAGACTGATGGAAATATGCCCTAGAGGCAATAATAAAGTTGTTATTATTTTATATTTCCTTGTTCATGATAAAGGTTTATTATTCATGCTAGAATTGTATTGACCGGAAACTTAAATACATGTGTGAATACATAAACAAATACCGTGTCCCTAGTGAGCCTCTACTAGACTAGCTCGTTGATCAAAGATGGTTAAGGTTTCCTAACCATAGACATGAGTTGTCATTTGATAACGGGATCACATCATTAGGAGAATGATGTGATGGACAAGACCCATCCGTTAGCTTAGCATATGATCGTTCTGTTTATTGCTACTGCTTTCTTGAATATCAAATACATGTTCCTCAGACCATGAGATCATGCAACTCCCGGATACCGGAGGAATACCTTGTGTGCTATCAAACGTCACAACGTAACTGGGTGATCATAAAGATGCTCTACAGGTATCTCCGAAGGTGTCCGTTGAGTTGGCATGGATCGAGACTGGGATTTGTCACTCCGTGTTTCGAAGAGGTATCTCTGGGCCCTCTCGGTAATGCACATCATAAGAAGCTTGCAAGCAAAGTGACTAAGGAGTTAGTTACGGGATGATGTATTACGGAACGAGTAAAGAGACTTGCCGGTAACGAGATTGAACTAGGTATGGAGATACCGACGATCGAATCTCGGGCAAGTAACATACCGATGGACAAAGGGAATTACGTATGTTGTCATTGCGGTTCGACCGATAAGATCTTCGTGGAATATGTAGGAACCAATATGAGCATCCAGGTTCCGCTATTGGTTATTGACCGGAGAGGCGTTTCAGTCATGTCTACATCATTCCCGAACCCGTAGGGTCCGCACGCTTAACGTTCGTTGACGATATAGTGTTATATGAGTTATGTGAATTGGTAACCGAATGTTGTTCGGAGTCCCGGATGAGATCCCGGACGTCACGAGGAGTCTCGGAATGGTCGAGAGGTAAAGATTTATATATGGGAAGTCATATTTTGGGTTCCGGAAAAAGGTGCAGTTTTTTCGGTATTATACCGGGAAACTTACAGAAGGTTCCGGAGGATTCCGGAGGAGTTCGGAAGTCCACAAGTGGGTCCACCACGTCCCAAGGGCTGGCATGGGCTAAGGTGAGGTGCCCTGGCCTTATTGGGCCAGGCGCACCAAGTCCTCAAAAGCCCACGCAGCTAGGGAAGGAAAAAAGGGAGAGTCCTAGTAGGAATAGGATTGGACTTTGGAGTCCAAGTCCACGTGTGTACTATTCACGGTTACTGTTCATGTGGCACTATTCCTTCTACTCCAAGCCCCTACACATATATAAATAGAGGAGAGGGAGCGCCCCAAAGGACACAACATGGTCTTAGCCGTGTGCAGCGCCCCCCTCCACAGTTCCGTCCCTCGGTCATATTTTCGCAGTGCTTGGGCGAAGCCCTGCGGAGATAGCATCACCATCACCGTCACCACGCCGTCGTGCTGCCGGAACTCATCCACTACCTCGCCGTCTTGCTGGATCAAGAAGTCGAGGACGTCACCGAGCTGAACGTGTGCTGAACGCGGAGGTGCCGTACGTTCGGTGCTCGGTCGGTTGGATCGTGAAGTTGTTCGACGACATCAACCGCGTTGTTCTAACGCTTCCGCTTACGGTCTACGAGGGTACGTAGACACACTCCCCCTCTCGTAGCTATGCATTTCCATGGATAGATCTTGCGTGTGCGTAGAAATTTTTTGTTTTCTATGCAACGTTCCCCAACAGCACCTGCATGCACCATTACCTTGTTGAAGGCATCACACATCTCCCTGCCCGAGATACTCCGGGGAACATATCATAAGCCAAAGCTATCCCAAAATCCAATGCCTAGCATCTTTGTATGAATTTCTCTAGGCCCGATACTTCAAAGTTTTTCTTCCGGTACTACCGGACCACTTACAATATTCATGCTTAGAGATCGAATGCCGATTCAATTGTTCAGAACCACCGTTTCTTTTTGTTCCATACCGTCGATCCCTATGTTCCACTTTGACAAAACCTCATGTTTTGTTAGGCACTTACGAGCATCACGTTTCATTGATACTTTTGAGTCATCTCGGCTTGCTTCTCTCTGGTCGTAGTATAAGTTTGACACCTCTGCTTCTTTTCGTCTGGAACTTTCGGGTTGTGACCTAGCTCTTTTATGTAGATTTCTCAAACACTGCAATGACTCTGTGTTGTGCAGTACTACTGAGCAATTTGTTTTATGGATTTCATCTTACATATGTGTTATATGGGTGTCATCTTGTGCTTTATCTTGTGTTTATGTTTTATTGCAGATGTTGAAGTACACTCGCTTCCATTGTCCCATACGTTACGCATAGTTTTTTTTTGAACACTACGTTACGCATAGTTAAACAAGGAATATTGTGTAGATCAAGGGACTCAATGTATAGGGCATCTTCTTGCGTTATTTTTTGCGATGGGATGCCTGCAATGTGGTGGAATATCACACACAAAGCGTCCATCACGTGCGACGTGCATTCCACATCTGAGATTGACCTAAAATCCGTGTGGAGTGTGTTATTTTTAGCTGTTTATGACGTAGTGTTATGTAAGAATGTCATGGTCTATTTTTTCAGTTTCTTTAGTATATATTCATGTATTTTCATCTAATTAAAGAACTAGCACACATCCTTAGACGATTGGACCATTGGGATGTCGAGCTACCCGTCGCTCGGATCCTGAAGGCTCGTTCCTTCAACATGGATGCCTGGTGGAAGAAAAGTTTTAAAATACTAAAAAAATCTTTCTATTTTTTATTAAAGTGAAATGACAAAATCTAGAAAACTCGTTCATGTGATGACATGTCCTACATACATTTCGTGTAACAACACACGGTTCAAGTCATCAAGTGACCTCTAAGAGATGCCTCTCAAAATAGAAAATTAGTTATATGCAACAATATACAATGTCATTTTGTAATATACTCTACCATCGTAAGAGTTGAACACGCGAAATTGCCAATGGGTAGGTATTATTATGCCTTTTTCTCCTAGTTCCATATGTTTTATTAATTATATGTGTCTCTAGCCTTGGAAAACAATATATTTATCCATCTACAAAACTGAAGTGTAAATTTGAATTTTGTTTTGTTTTTATATATGTTTAATTGCTTACAGAATTGTTGTTTGGTTGCACAGTGTTACTATCTATATTCCAAAATGGCCGATATCACATTAAACTACGACCAATTTTTCTCTATCTCTGACAATTAATTAACAAGCTAGGCAAACATTGTACCATTAGACTCTTCATAAATTTTCTTTTGAATTTAAGTGTCTTTTAACTAGTGTATACTACATTTTAAACAACGGTCAAACTAGCATCTCAAAGATTGTGCCCGTATAAAGAAAAAGATAATGCATTTTGGCACCGACTGAGTATTTAATGTTATCTTGTAATATTAGAGTATTATTATAATATGTATACTTCCTCAAATATGTGCATCTAGTGCATTGATAACAAACAAATATATAAGCAAATAAAGTACCCCAACATCAAAAGTGTATAATCTGCCATTAACAATGTCCCATTATTTAAGACATCGGTAAAAAAATCCATCCAATTCACTTTCCCTACATCATGCAAGCTTTTACGATTATAGTTAGTACTAGGCAATGACAAGTGTTATAGATAAGGTTATGTTTATCTTCATCATATTTTCCGTACTGTTAATAATCATCATTTACTCTCCCCATCCCTTTTTACAAGAATTATGTTTTTTCATAATTGTCATAAATTCTAAGGCATATGTTGTTTTATGAGAGATTTTCATTGATCTTTCCCAAGCTTTCTCCTCCAAAATCGAACTTAGTGAACCTGGCATTATATGCCACTGATAATGGCCCATTATCAACAATTACAAATATAATGTGTTATTTCATTTCATTTTAAGTATCGTCCACTTACACGTGTGTGTGTGTGTAGAACACGCGTGTTGCGGACAGTCCCGCGGTGCGAAGCCAGTCGTGAGACCTGGTTCCGCACGTTCGCGGTCTATTTTTAATAGTAGAAATCAATTATTTCACAACCGCGGTTGTTAATAATCACCCAAAAAAGAAGAGAGAAAAGATGGCCATCATTAAGTGTTACAGATAAGATTACATCCACATCCATTGCATTAATAATCCTCCATCCTTTATATAGGTACTCCTGCTATATATCCACCGTACACAAGGCGAAACTGAAAGGAGAAAACGGGATTTCCACAGCGCACGCAGCCTCCCCTCGCCGTTAGCGTCCCCATTTTACGGCGTCACTTTCCTAGTATTCACTCTCAAATCTCCCTCCCAATCTCCATATCCGTATAATAAGCACCGCCGCTTCGCCGCCGCCGCCCGCCTTCCCCTGCTCTCTCAATCCTCACCCTCAAGCTCCGCCAACGCACGCGTTCCCACCCCTCCAAAGCTCCCAAATCTGCAGCCAAACCGCGCTTCTCCGGCCCCGATCCTCTGGCCGCCGCCCGCCGCTCCCGCATTGGCTGAATCCCCGCTCCACCGCCTCCTCGCCGGAGGCCCGCTCCATCGCCTCCTCGCCGGAGCCCTGCTCCATCTCCGAGCGCCCCCGCCCCCCAGGGCCTGGACGCACCAGTTAGTTCCGCGGCGCGTTGGTGGGGGGTGGACGGTGGCTTTGGGAGGAAGGAATCTTCCACGCGTCCGCGTCGCGTAGGTTCGGCGCGCCTCGTTGTTTCTTGCTCCATTTATTTGGCAGTTTTTTTAGTCGGTTGGTTTGAGCGTAGCGTGGTGGCCTTGGTAGGGATGGGTGTGCTGGATTTCGCGGCGATGGGCGCACTGGAGAAGACCAGATCCCTCGTCGCCGACCACCCGCAGCGCCACATGCACAAGGGCGGCACCGATGGGGACGCCCTCGCGCGCATAGAGACGCGACGCCGCCGATCGGTGGGCTATGGCGGCGGCCCGCCCGGGCGGCCAAACAGCCCGGCGTCGCCTGCTGAGCCGCCCACGACGCCGCTGCGGGCGCCCGAGGCGAGATCCAGGAGCAAAGGCGACGTGGCGCCGCGCTCCCCTTCTCCAGACCACGATATTAGGTAACGGAAATCTCTGTCTCTATCTGTAGTGCAAAATTAATTGGTTCCTAATAACACTAAACTATAGTAGTACTCCTAATGATATGGAAGTGAACTAGTAAATCAGTTATTATTTACTTCCGTTGCCTGCTAGTAAGTGCAAAATGTCTGGTCAATTGACTTAGAATGGCTTTAATTATCGCCCCTCTTTCTTTGGAAGTAGTGGTTGATGGACGCTGATGGCTTGAGTAGAGGTAGGTTGTCTAGCTCTGGCCACTGTTGACGAGTTCTGAATATTTGCTGATGCAGGCAAGCGGACGACGAGGAGGCTCATGAACCCAGGGTCCAGTTTTTAGCCCCAGGGACTTACTTCTTAAATGACTTTTCAGATACAGATTCTAGTGTTAGTGTTAGTAACTCAACATACAGATCGATGACCCCAAGCCCCACAGAGAGTCCTACTTGTGCGGCGAGGCAGAATGATACTTCTGATAATGGTGCAATTGCAGCGATCGACTCAGATGATGCTCATGACCTGGCTGATGTTAGCATCGCTGAGAACAACAAAGCAAGCCATGGGCCATCCTGTATCTTCGACTTTGGTGATAATATTTGGTGCCCACCACCGCCTGAAGATGAGATTGATGATGCTGAATCGAGGTTATTTGGATTTGATGACGATGATGATGAAACCGGGGACTCCAACAACACTTTTGCCCCAAGTTGTTTCAGTGCTAAAACTAATCGAGTAACTGGTGTCAGAGATACCATTTGTGGGTCCCACCAAGAGAGTGTTCAGAAGGATCTATTTAGGCATTTTCAAGCCCTAGTTGCACAGTTACTTAAGGCGGAAGGTGTTGAGTTGGCCAGTGAGAATGATTCCAAAATCTGGCTCGATATTGTGTCCTCGTTAGCATGGCAAGCCGCTTACTTTGTGAAACCTGACACCAAGAAAGGCGGCAGCATGGATCCTAGTGATTATGTGAAGATCAAGTGCATAGCATCTGGGAACCCAACTGATAGGTATGTGCTCGCTTCTGTTGTTTCTACGCATTGCATGCTTCTACTGATCATAATTTGGTACTGATTGATAACCCGTTGGTTGCAGCAATTTTATAAGAGGAATTGTTTGCTCCAAGAATGTAAAACACAAACGCATGGTCTCCGAGTACAGTAATGCCAAATTGCTCATTTTAGGAGGTGCACTCGAGTACCAGAAAGCTTCTAATAAGTTAGCATCAATTGGAACTATACTCGAACAGGTTTGTGTCTGTGCATGTTTTTGAAATTTAAGTATGATGTTTACAGTCTTGCTGACAAATGTTCTATCTGTAGGAAAAGGAGTATCTACGAACTGTTGTTGGAAAGATTGAGTCTAGGAAACCTAATGTGCTGATAGTTGAGAAGAGCGTCTCATCTTATGCCCAGGAGCTCTTAGCAAAAGATATCTCATTAGTTCTGAATGTAAAGAGGACACTTTTGGAGAGAATATCGAAATGCACAGGCGGTCAGATTGCCTCATCAATTGACAACATTGCTTCAGCAAGGCTAGGGCAATGTGACATGTTCAAGGTGGAAAAGGTTCTGGAATCATTAGCATCAGGACATGCAGAGAAGAGACCAACAACAAAAACACTGATGTTTTTTGAAGGCTGTCTGAAGCGCCTGGGTTGCACGGTAATTATCCCTTTGTGGAGATACTTGATTGGAATAATAAAATGGTTTGTTCGCATTTATTTTCACTTCTCCTATCATATGATGTACTCATCTTTTGATCTTATATACTTAGGAACTGTTCTTGAATTGCTTACCTATACATTATTCCAGAACCATTCTGCAAGCTAAACGTGCAATGCTTTTATTTAGGTCCTACTAAGAGGAAATTGTCGAGAAGAATTGAAGAAGATTAAGCATGCAATGCAACTTGCAGTGTTTGCTGCTTATCATCTGTCCCTCGAGACATCATTCCTTGCTGATGAGGGCGCAACAATTCCACGAGTTCTTTCAGTAACTGCGATGGGTGCACAACAAGCATGGACCAATACAGATCACATTTCTGCTAAGTCTGCTGATTGTGATACTACTGATAGTCTCAGAGCTGTGGAAGAGAAATGCCCACATACTGCTGCCATCACGCAAATGTTTGATGGTATTTCTGCATCACCACCTTCATTACGATTGGACGGGGAAAACCTTGGAAGTGCACCTGAGTGTACTGAATTAGAATCTCCTGTTAATCATGCCAATTCTCTGAATGCCGTTAATGCCTGCCAAAAAGCTGTCTTGGCTAAGATACCCGTGGATTTATGTCATTTGGAAAACAGTGGGAGCGGCCTACCACCAGATGACTTCCAAGCAGGAGACCTAGATAACCAGAACAGGCTTTCATGTAGCTACTTACCTGGTACTGACAATCATCAGAGCATCTTAGTTTCCCTCTCAAGCACCTGTATCCCCAAAAACTTAGCATGTGAGCGTTCCCACCTCTTCCGCATCAAGTTTTATGGTAGCTTTGATAAGCCACTTGGGAGATACCTTCGCGAAAACTTATTTGACCAGGTACATCTGATATGTGCCTATGCATTGTATTCTGTTTTCTCAAATATTCCTTTATCATCTTTTTTCAAAATAGCAATGTGTTTTTGCATTTCTTTTCAGGCATATTGCTGTCCGTCATGCAAGGAGCCTTCAGAATCACATGCCAGATGCTACATGCACCAGAATGGCAGCCTAACAATAAGTGTTAGACGTCTCTTATCCCAAAAGCTGCCAGGTGAACACGATGGAAGGATATGGATGTGGCACAGATGTATGAAGTGCAAATTTGAAGATGGAATGCCACCTGCTACACATAGAGTGGTCATGTCTGATTCTGCTTGGGGTCTATCCTTTGGGAAGTTTCTAGAGCTCAGCTTTTCTAATCATGCAACTGCCAACCGAATTGCGAGCTGTGGGCATTCTCTACAACGGGACTGCCTTCGTTTCTATGGGTCTGTAGCTCATTCATATGTTTCAGCTCTCTGTATCCAATCCTATCATGAAATTGAATCTGCTTACAAAACATTGCAGGTATGGAAATATGGTAGCAGCCTTCCATTATAGTCCCATGGTTACTCGATCAGTTAACCTCCCACCCTCGGTGCTGAATTTCAATTGCCACGGCATGCAAGACTGGGTGAAAGGAGAAACAGTCATGGTGTGCTGTTTAATTTTCTATGTTAAACATATCAGTGATTCATTTCTGTGCTCTTCATTCTCAACTTTGGTTATTTGCAATAATTTTCTTATGTAGGTATTTGATGAAATGGAATCCTTACATATGGAGGTATATGGTTTCCTTAATAGTATTGAGAGGAGTATCATCACCTTGGATGAGCCAGTAAAAACAGGTATACGGAGGCAGATTATAGAGATGAAGGATTTGCTTAACAGGGAAAGAAATGAATACGAGGTTTGCCTTCTATTTTTTCCTTTGTTTATTGTCTGAGTCTTTAGTGCCTTTTGTGTGTGTATGTTTTCTATTGTTTTTCTTATCCTCATTTTGTTTGGTTTTGCAGGGTTTGCTTCTTCCAGTTATAAAGGGGAGTGTTCATTCCATGAAATCAACTATTGATACTTTGGAACTCAACCGTGTGAGACGTGGTCTCCTCCTAGATGCATACGTTTGGGACTGCAGGTTGTGTAACATAGATTCGCTTAAAGCAAATGGCCATATTGCCAGAACTGATTCTTCCAGTCCAGAAAATCTCCAAGCCACCAGCATAAAGGAAGATAAATCTGAGCTACTGACGACTGTTACACAGCATGGAGAAACACATGAAGGACCTGCTACATACAGAAGGTGCTCCTCTGGAAGTCCAAGGAGATCTCTACTATCCAGAGAGGCCTCAATGGATAACGGGAATATCTTGGTTGATGCAAATTTGCCGATTGGGCTGGTGGATGGTGTGAGTGGTGCAGGAGATCTTGACGTGGTCTTTAATAAAGTCAGTGTGTGTGAAAATGGACAGCGCCTTTCCATGAATTCCATCGAGACGGTACCAGTCGAGAGGTTACCCTCTCTTGCATCTATTTTATCTGATAAAATAGATATGTTATGGAGTGGATCTACTGAAGCACACTGCAGTCTTCCCCAAGATTTGATCAAAGCTGATGGAAAGGGGTCTTTTAGTTTGTTGGGCAATCCAAGTTACAAGAAGGCGATCTCCCCAGTTCGAGTCCATTCATTTGATTCTATATTCAGATTGCATGAACGGGAACAAACTGGATTGTTGCCTGCTTCATTACATTTGTCCTTGAAAATGAGATCAGTTGATTCCTTTAGAGATTTGACAAGCCTTGTAAAGGATCCGATGACAAACATGCGCAGGGCTTTTTCTCAAATATCTCCTAGATCAAGGGGAAACTTAAATGTTATTCTTACTCGTGCACCTACATATCTCAAGTCTGCTTCTCATATGGTGAGTGATGGGGCACGGCTGCTGCTGCCTCATATTGGTTCTGAAGGTGCCCTTGTTGTTGCTGTCTATGATGACGAGCCAACCAGTATCGTATCATATGCCATGACGTCACAAGAATATGTTGAGCATGTTACGCATAAACTGGATTCAAAATCCAGCTTTCAACATATGTCAAATTGCTCCGCTGTCAGCAATAACGTACTTGAGAAAGCTTTGCCTTCACAAGAAGGAGCCCACTTTAAGTATTCATTTGACGATGAAGCATTTTGTGCAGATAATACAAAGTTTTCAGTGACTTGTTATTTTGCAAGGCAGTTTGCTTCACTTAGAAAGAAGTGCTGTCCAAGTGATGTTGATTACATACGTTCACTCAGTCGCTGTAAAAGATGGAGTGCTGATGGTGGAAAAAGCAATGTTTACTTTGCAAAGACAATGGATGAGAGATTCATAATTAAACAAGTCACCAAGACGGAGCTAGACTCTTTTGTTGGGTTTGCTCCTCACTACTTCAGGCACTTGACTCAATCATTGACTTCTGGAAGTCCAACTTGTCTGGCCAAAATATTAGGAATTTATCAGGTTCACCACTTTTTATGTTTGCACATTTCATCCGACAACACTCTTTTTCGTTCAATCTTTTATTAATTTATTGTGTTGCTTTCATCCAGGTTCATATCAAGGGCTTGAAAGGAGGGCGTGAGGTTAAGATGGATCTTATGGTTATGGAGAACATTTTCTTCCAGAAGTCAATATCGAGGGTGTATGATCTAAAGGGTTCCGTGCGTTCACGCTATAATTCAGATACATCTAGCCACAATAAAGTACTTTTGGATTCTAATCTCATCGAGGAACTACATACAAAGCCTATATTTTTGGGCCGTAAGGCGAAGCGAACATTGGAAAGAGCTGTCTGGAATGATACATCAGTTCTTGCGGTATGCAACTCTCTCAACTTATGTTGTTTCATACTACCAAATTATGGGAACCTTTATGATGCCAAAGTAACATTTTACCAGCAGCACTCCTGTAGTCTTGTTCACCTTAATTTCACAAATAAAATACTGCTGATCACACATTTGTTTTACTGATATGAGAACCATCATGTACATGACACAAAAAAAGGAGCGAGAAGAAGCGTCTTTTTCAATGCATCGTTTTTGTTGGATTGTATTAATAGAACCGCACAGCTGAGCCTAATATATAATTCTGAGACCCCATTTGGCAAAGCAAAATTGAACCGATCATTTTAGAGAAACATCTGTGCTTAATTACTTCAATTCACTTTTGCAGTCGTTGGATGTCATGGACTACTCGCTTCTGGTGGGCATTGACGAGGAAAAGAATGAGCTTGTGATCGGCATCATCGACTTCCTGCGACAGTACACCTGGGACAAGCAGCTGGAGACGTGGGTGAAGGCCTCAGGCATTCTAGGCGGTCCCAAGAACGAGACCCCAACTGTCATATCGCCGGTCCAGTATAAGAAGAGGTTCAGAAAGGCCATGTCGAGGTACTTCATTGCCATCCCCGACCAATGGTCCTCTTGAAGATCGTTCGTTCATCTGTCACCTGTCAGCAGATACCGCATCGTTCATTCCTCCATCGTAATTTTTTGACCAAGGACGCGGTGAATCGATACGGGTAGCCATTCTTTGGTTGTTTGTGTTCTTTTTAGCAGATCGCATCATTGTGGTAGCTTACTTAGCTGTAGGATATTCATATGGCTCGCTCCATGTAAATTGGTGATCGACGGCGGAGTTTTTAACGCCGAGATGCGCCGGCTCCTTTTGATGTAACCCGGCTTCTATACCGACAGTTGTAGGACAAAGATGAGAGATTTTAACATGCAACAGCTCAGTTACTTCTTCTGTACATTTGCATTGTGGCCTCATGTTTTTGTAGGGGATTATCGCCTCATGTTTTTTTGAGGGAAAGGCAGCTGACTTTATTCAATCAAAATATTTTGGGGTACAGAAAGCTGGTCTGGTTGTTCAAGTAACCAGACAAGCTGGCCACACGACAGAGACAAAGCAAATTTAGCTACCTCGATTTCTCTTCCAAACAAACTTCATGCATTAGAGCACGACGTCGCTGGACACACGACAGAGACAAAGCAAATTTAGCTACAGAATCTGCCTCTATTTCTCTAAGAACCCCCGCTGCCATTGTTGATACCCCCTGTTTCCCAAATTATAAGGTGTGCTTCACTTTGCAGTCTTTTTTTTCTGGGACCCTGATATTTGCCTGACGTGCGGTCTGAAAGACCCTCGTTCGGTAGGTCGTGGGGAGCGACGTTCGATCTGAACACGTCCCGTGCCGAACGTTCCCTGCTGGCCCATCTGGCACACAAAGTAATCGGTCCAAAAACAGAAACAATTCAGGCACAGCCCATTGCGTACTGTTACGCTAAAAAAGAAGCCCAAAAAACGAAAAAATAAATAAGGAATTGCCATGTTTTTTGAATATAAAATTGCCATGGTCGAGTGATTCAGATTGCCATGGCCTAAGAAATTAAAGCAAAACTTTGATTCATGGCAAGAAATATAGACAAAAAATGCACATGGCAAAAAAAACTGAATTTGTCGTGGGACATCTACTGAATTTGCCATGGCAAAATCACTTAAAAATTGCCATGGCAACCAAAAAATGTGGCGCCTAAGCAGAAAAGAAAGATATGCACTGCTCGATGGCAAAAGAGAGTGAAAATTGCCATGGATGTAAAGTAGACTTTGCCATGGCAATATAAAATGAAATTTCACATGGACCGTAAAGATGAATTTGCCATGGCAAGAAAAAGTATAAATTGCCATGAGTGTTTGAATTAAAAATTGCCATGTGTGCTAAAGTAAATTTGCCATGCATGTGAAAGAAAAATTGCCTTGGCAATGAAGGTAAAGTTTGGCATGGCAAATAAAGGAAAACTTGACATGGCAAAAAAAGTTAAATATTGCATAGCAAATTAAGGTAAAATTGCCATGGCAAAAATGAGTAAAATTTGCCAAGCAACAAAGTAAAAATTGTCGTGTTCTTAAAAATGTAAAATGTTATGAGGATCAAATCGCCATGGTAAAAATACATATTAAAATTGTCGTGTGATTTAATTTTTCCTTTGCCATGAGTGCTAAAATTTAAAATTGCCATGGCAAAAAATAAGTTAAATTTGCCATGGCAAAAATAAAGTAAATTTGCCATGGGCTATTGAATGTAGATTTGTCATGGCAATAATGAAGTAAATTTGCCATGGCAAGATAAAGCAAATTTGCCATGGCTATTGAAAGTAGATTTGCCATGGCAAAAATTAAGTATAATTTGCCATGGCAAAAATAAGTAAAAATGCCATGGCTATTGAAAGTAGATTTGCCATGGCAAACTAAAGTAAATTTTCCATGGTTATTGAAAGTATATTTTCCATGGCAAAAATGGCTATTGAAAAGTAGATTTGCCATGGCAGAAATAAGTAAAAATCGCCATGGCTATTGAAAGTAGATTTGCCATGGCAAGCTAAAGTAAATTTTCCATGACTATTGAAAGTAGATTTGCCATGGCAAAAAATGGCTAGAGTAAATTCAAAAAATGACATGCTTGACAGCACATTAGAATTTCTGAATTTTTCCATACGATTCTACTTACAATTGCCACATAATTTGACGATAATATCATGTTAGAATTTACTCTTGCTAAAAGACATGGAACGAGAACAAACTTACAATTTCAGGAAATTGCCATGTTTGTCGCAAAAACTATACAAAAAAACAGTGAGGAAGTGTGCAGAACAACTAGTTTTGGTCAGATTGATCGCTACTTAACACCAACTTGTTTGATTGCAGATTATAAAACCGATTAGGGACATCAAATGGTCACCTAGTTTCAGAAAAATATGTAGCATCAAATTCGATTAGGGGCTACTGCATCAAAATGCATCACGACAGACAGAGAGGAAATGGCTAGATGTGAGACCTTCATCGCCTTTTGCGCGGGCAACGAACCCCGGGAGACTGGAGTTGAAGACGCCGCCACAGCTCAACCCCCGCCGCGCCTAGAATCCCCCCGCCCCGGCGCGGCTCATCCCCCTGCCTCCTCTCCGCCACCGTCATAACCTCCCACCACGCACCACCGGCTTGTCGAGGTAGAGGCACGAGGAAGAGGCGCTGGAGTCCCTACTTCTAAGCATCGACGACGGCTTCTTCTCCACCGGCTTGCCGAAGTGCGGCTGCACCACCACCCCAACGCCCGCGCCGCCGCGTCCCAAGTCACCTCGGAGCAGCGGACCTCTGTTGGAAATATGCCCTAGAGGTAATAATATTGCATTATTACATTTCCATATTCATAATTAAAGAGTTTATATTCTATTCTATAACTGCTATGATCCTGGAATATGTGATTTAGTGGAAAACTCATATGCACGCGTGAAATGATAAACGGCTAAATAAAAAGTTCCTATTCTTGCATCTAGGACTAGCTCAAGTGTTGTTGGTGATCACGTTTTCTGGATCTTAGGATATCGTTAAGTGTAACGATAGTCCTAAAACAACATTGAGATTATGACATTGGAAGAACGATCATATTGAATCGACCCAAACTTGTTTGTTATGAATTGAGATAATATCGGTTGTAGTCAATTGTAATAACACGGAGTGTTAACGTGTGATTTTGCTCCTTAGACCATGAGAGTATCATAGTCACTTCTTACCGTACGGTGGACTTTGGGGTTGCTCAAACGTCACCTGTAACACGGTGATCATAACGATAACTTACAGGTTCATCGGAAAGTTTGGCAAGGGACTAGATAGCTCGAGAGTGGGAGTTGCTCCTATGGCGATGGAGAGATATTCTCAGGGCCCTCTCGGTGTGACGGCATCTATCATCGTCTGGCCAGATGCTACTTGTGAACTGCGTTGGGATTTCCCCGAAGAGGAGAGGATGATGCAGTACAGTAGAGATTAGTATTTCCCTCAGTTAAGAACCAAGGTTATCAATCCAGTAGGAGAACCACACAGAACCTCGTTAGCAGCACCTACACACACAAAAGCAAACACTTCCACCCAACGCAAATAAGAGGGTTGTCAATCCCCTTAGCGGTTACTTGCAAGGATTAATTTTGATAGTGATAGATAGATAAAGTAAATTACTAAATAAAATAAAGTAAATAAAATTGCAGCAATGTATTTTTGGATTTTAAGATATGATAAAAGTAGACCCGGGGACCATAGTTTTCACTAGAGACTTCTCTCTCGAACACATAGCATACGGTGGGTAAACAAATTACTGTTGGACAATTGATAGAAAAACACATAGTTATGACAGATTCATGGCAATGATCATGTATATAGGCATCACGTCCGAGACAAGTAGACCGACTCCTGCCTGCATCTACTACTATTACTTCACTCATCGACCGCTATCCAGCATGCATCTAGACTATTAAGTATAAAACAGAGTAACGCCTTAAGCAAGATAAGATGATGTAGACAAAGTAAACTCAAGCAATATGATTAAACCCCATCTTTTTATCCTTAATGGCAACAATACAAATACGTGTCTTGTCCCTTTCTATCACTGGGATATAGAACACCGCAAGATTGAACCCATCACAAAGCACCTCTCCCATTGCAAGATAAATCAATCTAGTTGGCCAAACCAAATGGATAGATCGGAGAGAAATACAAAGCTATAACAATCATGCAAAATAGAGTTCAGAGAAGACTTAAATATTTCTCATGAATAATCTGATCATAAACCCACAATTCATCGGATCCCAACAAACACACCGCAAAAGAAGATTACATCGGATAGAACTCCAAGAACATCGATGAGAACATGGTATTGAAGATCAAAGAGAGAGAAGAAGCCATCTAGCTACTAGCTATGGACCCATAGGTCTGTGGTAAACTACTCACACATCATCGGAATGGCAGCAAGGTTGATGAAGAAGCCCTTCGTGATCGATTCCCCCTCCGGCAGATTGCCGAAAAAGGCCTCCAGATGGGTTCGCGGAAGGACAGAAGCTTGCGGCGGCGGAAAAGTTATTCGTGGTGGCTCTCTGATGTATTGGGAATATTTTGGAATTTATAGCGCTGGAATTAGGTCAAGAGGTGCCACGAGGGGCCCACAAGCCTGGGGGGCGCGCCTACTCCCCTTGGGCGCGCCCTCCGGGCTTGTCACTCCCTCGTGACTCTTCTGGTCTTCTCCCAAACCTTCTAGGGTTCCTTCTGGTCCAGAAAAATTAATCCAAAGTTTTTTCTCCGTTTGGACTCTTTTTTATATTGATTTTCTGAAAAGCAAAAAAGAAGCAAAAAATAGCAACTGGCACTGGGCACTAGGTTAATAGGTTAGTCCCAAAAAATGATATATAATTGCATATAATTGCATAATAAACATCCAAGATTGATATTATAATAGCATGGAACAATCTAAAATTATAGATACGTTGGAGACGTATCAAGCATCCCCAAGCTTAATTCCTACTCGTCCTCGAGTAGGTAAATGATAAAAACAGAATTTTTGATGTGGAATGCTACCTAACATGTTTCATCATGTAATTCTCTTTTACGGTATGAATATTAAGATCCGAATGATTCAAAGCAATAGTCTATAATTTGATATAAAGACATCAATACTCAGGCATACTACCAAAAAATCATGCCTTTCAAAATAAAAATGCTAAAGAAAGTTATCCCTACAAAATCATATAATCCTGCCATGCTCCATCTTCTTAACACAAAGTATTTTTATCATGCACTACCCCGGAGACAATCAAGCAATTGGTTCATACTTTTTAACGCGCTTCAGTTTTTTCAACCCCCACGCAATACATGAGCGCAAGCCATGGATATAGCACTATGGGTGGAATAGAATATGGTGGTAGAGATCAATAAGGGGAAGTCAAAAAGAAGAAGATAGTCTCACATCGACGAGGCTAATCAATGGGCTATGGAGATGCCCATCAATTGATGTCAATGCGAGGAGTAGGGATTGCCATGCAACGGATGCACTAAGAGCTTTAAGTGTATGAAAGCTCAAAAATAAAAACTAAGTGGGTGTGCATCCAACTTGCTTGCTCATGAAGACCTCGGGCATTTGAGGAAGCCCATCATCGGAATATACAAGCCAAGTTCTATAATGAAAAATTCCCACTAGTATATGAAAGTGACAACATAGGAGACTCCTTTATGAAAAACATGGTGCTACTTTGAAGCACAAGTATGGAAAAAGATAGTAACACTGCCCCTTCTTTCTTTTTCTTTTTTTTCGTGGGCTCTTTTTGGCCTTTTTTTTCAATTTCCTCACCGGGGCAATGCTCTAATAATGATGATCATCATACTTCTATTTACTTACAACTCAAAATTTACAACTCGATACTAGAACAAATATGACTCTATATGAATGCCTCTGGCAGTGTACCAGGATGTGCAATGATGCTAGCATAACATGTATGAAAATGATGAATGGTGGCTAAGCCACAAATACTATGTCAGCTATATGATCATGCAAAGCAATATGACAATGATGATGTGTGTCATATAAACGGAACGGTGGAAGTTGCATGGCAATATATCTCGGAATGGCTATGAAAATGCCATGATAGGTAGGTATGGTGGTTGTTTTGAGAAAGATATAAGGAGGCTTATGTGTGATAGAGCATATCATATCACGGGGTTTGGATGCACCGGCGAAGTTTGCACCAACTCTCGAGGTGAGAAAGGGCAATGCACGGTACCGAAGAGGCTAGCAAATTGCGGAAAGGTGAGAGTGCGCATAATCCATGGACTCACATTAGTCATAAAGAACTCACATACTTATTGCGAAAGTCTATTAGCCCTCGAAGCAAAGTACTACTATGCATGCCCCTAGGGGGGAGGTTGGTAGGAGTTAAACCATTGCGCGCCCCCAACCGCCACGCAAAGGAAGACAATCAAGAATAAATCATGCTCCAACTTCTTAGCATAACGACAGACCATACGTGCATGCTTAAGGAATCACAAACCTTAACACCAATATTCTTACTAAACCACAATTATCTACTACTACCTCCCACATATTACCATCTTAATATCGCAAAACTATTGCAAGGAATCAAACTTATCATATTCAGTGATCTACATGAAAGTTTTTATTATATTCCTCTTGAATACCTATCATATTAGGACCAAATTCATAACCCGTGCATATTACCATTGCTATTTATTAGACTCTCAAAAAGATATAAGTGAAGCATTAGAGTGCAACTATTTCTTTAAAATATAACCACCGCCGTGCTCTAAAAGATATACGTGAAGCATTAGAGCAACTGCCTAGCTCAAAATATATAAGTGAAGCACATAGAGTATTCTAACAAATCACGAATAATGTGTATCCCTCTCAAAAAGGTGTGTTTAGCAAAGAAGATTGTGGCAAACTAAAAAGCAAACAAAGAAAACAAACTATGGCATAAGACGCTCCAAGTAAAACACATATCATGTGATGAATCAAAATATAGCTCCAAGTGATATACCGATAGATTGTAGACGAAAGAGAGGATGCCATCCAGGGCATCCCCAAGCTTAGACGCTTTAGTCTTCCTTGAATATTACCTTGGGGTGCCTTGGGCATCCCCAAGCTTAGGCTCTTGCCGCTCCTTATTCCTTCATCCATCGCAGTCTCACCCAAAACTTGAAAACTTCAGCACACAAAACTCAACAGAATCCTCATGAGATCCGTTAGTATAACAAAAAAATCTTAAACTTTAGGTACTGCTGTAAATTGATTAATATTAAATATTGGCATAATGCTACTGTACTCCAACTTCTCCATGACTCATACCCCCCGATACGATCCATAGATTCATCAAAATAAGCAAACTATGCAACAAAAACAGAATCTGTCTAAAACAGAACAGTCTGTAAAGATCTATTTAATAATCATACTTCTGTAACTCCAAAAATTCTAAAAAATTAGGAAAACGTAGGCAATTCATATTCCAATACTGTGTAAAACATTCAAAATTTTATCACGCTCCAGTACAGAAACAAAGTCCAACACTGGACTCGAAACTTTGTGTTTTCAAACAGCATCAATCATACTATCATCCAAATCATCCCAAAGGCATTACTTGGCACAAACACTAATTATAAGATAAAAACACAATCATAAAAGAAGCTAAAATTGTGTGATACAAGAAAATAAAATTTTGCAATAAAAAAAATATTGGGTTGCCTCCCAACAAGCGCTATTGTTTTATACCCCTAGCTAGGCATAATGCATAGTTTCAAGTATTATCATCCTTCAAATTAATTCCATAAGTGGCCCTCATAATAGATTCATATGGTGGCTTAATTCTATTTCTAGGGAAGTGCTCCATCCCTTTCTTTAATGGAAATTGAAATCTTATATTGCCTTCTTTCATATCAATTATAGCACCTATGGTTCGTAGGAAAGGCCTACCAAGTATTATAGGGCAAGAAGGGTTGCATTCTATATCAAGCACAATAAAATCCACGGGTACATAATTACTATTAGCAAGAATAAGCACATCATTTATTCTACCCAATGGTTTTTTAATAGTGGAATCCGCTAGATGTAAATTAAGGGAACAAGGATCCATATCGGTGAGACCCAGCACATCACACAAAGATTTTGATATAGTAGAGACACTAGCACCTAGATCACATAAAGCATTACATTCATAATCTTTAATTTTAACTTTAATAGTAGGTTCCCATTCATCATGTAATTTTCTAGGAATTGAAACTTCCAACTCAAGCTTTTCTTCATGAGCTTTTATCATAGTTTCTACAATATGCTTAGTAAAAGCTTTATTTTGTTCATAGGCATTAGGTGAATTAATCATGGATTGCAACAAGAAAATACAATCAACTAAAGAGAAATTATCATAATTAAATTCCTTGTAATCCAAAGTAGTGGGCACATCACTATTTAAAGTTTTGACCTCTCCAAACCCACGTTTATCATTTTTATCATTAGAATCATCACCCTCCAAATAATTGGGACGCCTTCTAGCTAAAGTTGACTCATCTTCAGTCTCTCTTTCATCAAGTTTTATATTGCTAAATAGAGATTCAATAGGGGAGACACCAATCATTTTAATATCTTCATCATTACTACGATAGAAACCAGGTGGTATAGCTTTTTCTAAGAATTCTCGCTTAGCTCTCAATCTAGCGGTTCTTTCTTTACTTTCATTAATGGAGACACAGATAGCTTTAATAGACTCATTTATATCATGCTTGGGTGGCAAAATTTTAATTTTGAGAGTTTCAAAATCATGAGCAATTCTATCCATGTTCCTAGACATGTCATCAACTTTATTCAATTTTTCTTCTACCATAGCATTGAAAATCTTTTGGGAATTAATAAATTCTTTAATATTACTTTCAAGATCAGAGGGTATCCTATTATCATTATTATATGAATTACCATGGGGATTACCATAATTATTAGAGGAATTTCCAGGAAACGGTCTAGGATTGAAACTACCCCTATAAGCATTGTTGTTGAAATTATTTCTAGAGACAAAGTTCACATCAATAGCATAATTATTTTGCTCAATCAAAGTAGACAATGGCACATCATTAGGATAAACATGAGCACTTTTACTAGCAACCATTTTCATAAGAGCATCCATCTTATCACTCAAAGTATTAATTTCTTCGACAGAATTTACCTTCTTACCAGTTGGAGTTCTTTCAGTGTGCCATTGAGAATAATTTGTCATAATATTATCAAGGAGTTTTGTAGCTTATCCCAATGTAATTTCCATAAAAGTACCACCTGCGGCAGAGTCTAGAAAATTTCTTGAAACAAAGTTTAGTCCCGCATAAATTTTTTGTATGATCATACATAAGCTTAAACCATGAGTGGGACAATTTATAATCATTAATTTCATTCTCTCCCAAAATTGTGCAACATGTTCATGCTCAAGTTGCTTAAAATTCATTATTTGATTTCTTAGAGAAATAATCTTAGCGGGAGAAAAATATTTGGCAATAAAAGCATCCTTACACTTATCCCAAGAATCAATACTATTTTGAGGCAAGGATGAAAACCAAGTTTTAGCGCGATCTCATAGTGAGAACGGAAATAATTTCAATTTAACAATATCATTATCCACATCTTTCTTCTTTTGCATATCACAAAGTTCAACGAAAGTATTTAGATGTGATGCAGCATCTTTATTAGGACTACCAGAAAATTGTTCTTTCATAACAAGATTAAGCAAGGCAGCATTAATATCACACGACTCCGCACTAGTGGTGGAAGGAGCAATTGGAGTACTAATAAAATCATTATTATTAGTATTGGAAAAGTCACACAATTTTGTGTTTTCTTGAGACATAGCGACAAAGCAAGCAAACAAGCAATGATTTTTTTTGTGTTTTTGTAATTTTTTATGAGAAGTGGGGGAGATGAAAATGAGAGGCAAATGCAAATAAAAGGCAAATGAAAATAAGAGCAAGTAGATGATAGTTTGTGCGAAGGTACTTGATAGGTTTTGGTGATGTCTCCCCGGCAACGGCGCCAGAAATTCTGCCTGCTACTTGTGAACTGCGTTGGGATTTCCCCGAAGAGGAGAGGATGATGTAGTACAGTAGAGATAAGTATTTCCCTCAGTTAAGAACCAAGGTTATCAATCCAGTAGGAGAACCACACAGAACCTCGTTAGCAGCACCTACACACACAAAAGAGAACACTTGCACCCAACGCAAATAAGAGGGTTGTCAATCCCCTTAGCGATTACTTGCAAGGATTAATTCTGAAAGTGATAGATAGATAAAGTAAATTGCTAAATAAAATAAAGTAAATAAAATTGTAGCATGGTATTTTTGGATTTTAAGATATGATAAAAGTAGACCCGGGGACCATAGTTTTCACTAGAGGCTTCTCTCTCGAACACATGGCATACAGTGGGTAAACAAATTACTGTTGGGCAATTGATAGAAAAGCGCATAGTTATGACAGATTCATGGCAATGATCATGTATATAGGCATCACGTCCGAGACAAGTAGACCGACTCCTGCCTGCATCTACTACTATTACTCCACTCATCGACCGCTATCCAGCATGCATCTAGAGTATTAAGTATAAAACAGAGTAATGCCTTAAGCAAGATGACATGATGTAGACAAAGTAAACTTAAGCAATATGATTAAATCCCATATTTTTATCCTTAATGGCAACAATACAAATACGTGTCGTGTCCCTTTCTATCACTGGGATATAGAACACCGCAAGATCGAACCCATCACAAAGCACCTCTCCCATTGCAAGATAAATCAATCTAGTTGGCCAAACCAAACGGATAGATCAGAGAGAAATACAAAGCTATAACAATCATGCATAAAAGAGTTCAGAGAAGACTCAAATATTTCTCATGAATAATCTCATCATAAACCCACAATTCATTGGATCCCAACAAACAAACCGCAAAAGAAGATTACAACGGATAGAACTCCAAGAACATCGATGAGAACATGGTATTGATGATCAAAGAGAGAGAAGAAGCCATCTAGCTACTAGCTATGGACCCGTAGGTCTGTGGTAAACTACTCACACATCATCGGAAGGGCCGCAAGGTTGATGAAGAAGCCCTCCGTGATCGATTCCCCCTCCGGTAGATTGCCAGAAAAGGCCTCCAGATGGGATCGCGGAAGAACAGAAGCTTGCGGCGGCGGAAAATTTATTCGTGGTGGCTCTCTGATGTATTGGGAATATTTTGGAATTTGTAGCGCTGGAATTAGGTCAAGAGGTGCCACGAGGGGCCCACAAGCCTGGGGGGCGCCTACTCCCCTAGGCGCGCCCTCCGGGCTTGTCGCTCCCTCGTGACTCTTCTGGTCTTCTCCCGAAGCTTCTAGGGTTCCTTCTGGTCCAGAAAAAATTAATCCAAAGTTTTTTCTCCATTTGGACTCTTTTTGATATTGATTTTCTGAAAAGCAAAAAACAAGCAAAAACAGCAACTGGCACTGGGCACTAGGTTATTAGGTTAGTCCTAAAAAAGATATATAATTGCATATAATTGCATAATAAACATCCAAGATTGATACTATAATAGCATGGAAGAATAAAAAATTATAGATACGTTAGAGACGTATCACCAGACACAGGTGACTACGTCACGGGGATGCCGGAACACAATAACAAGAAAGAAGAACAAAACAGGTAACGAGGATAACGGTATAGTGAGCATGTGATGACTCAGGAGGATAATGACAAATCCCGGGTTTTGTAAAGTATCGCGAAGCAAAGGGAACATCACATGACAACAAAAGGTTCACTCGAATATCATTCGTGTGCTCATAGGGATCGATATGGATGTTGATACGTCTCCAACGTATCTATAATTTTTTATTGTTCCATGCTATTATAGTATCAATCTTGGATGTTTTATATGCAATTATATGCCATTATATATCATTTTTCAGACTAACCTATTAACCCAGTGCCCAGTGCCAGTTGTTGTTTTTTGCTTGTTTTTGCCTTTTCAAAAAATCATTATCAAAAAGTGTCCAAATGAGAAAAAAACTTTGGATTAATTTTTTCTGGACCAGAAGAGACCCAGGAAGCTTCGGGAGAAGACCAGAAGAGCCACGAGGAGGCGGCAAGCCTAGAGGGCGCACCCCAGGGGGTGGCCGCGCCCCCCAGGCTTGTGGGCCCCTCATGGCACCTCTTAACCTAATTCCTTTGCTATAAATTCACAAATATTCCCAAACCAACAAAAAGACAGAAGAGAAAACCTTTCCGCCACCGCAAGCCTCTGTTCTTCCGTGATCCCATCTGGAGGCCTTCGGAGGGGGAATCGATCACGGAGGGCTTCTACATCAACCTTGCTGCCCTTCCGATGATGTGTGAGTAGTTTACCACAGACCTACGGGTCCATAGCTAGTAGCTAGATGGCTTCTTCTCTCTCTTTGATCTTCAATACCATGTTCTCCTCGATGTTCTTGGAGTTCTATCCGATGTAATCTTCTTTTGCGGTGTGTTTGTTGGGATCCGATAAATTGTGAGTTTATGATCAGATTATTCATGAGAAATATTTGAGTCTTCTCTGAACTCTTTTATGCATGATTGTTATAGCTTTGTATTTCTCTCTGATCTATCGATTTAGTTTGGCCTACTAGATTGATTTGTCTTGCAATGGGAGATGTGCTTTGTGATGGGTTCAATCTTGCGGTGCTCAATCCCAGTGACAGAAGGGGACATGACACGTATTTGTATTCTTGCCATTAAGGATAAAAAGATGGGGTTTAATCATATTGCTTGAGTTTACTTTGTCCACATCATGTCATCTTGCTTAAGGCGTTACTCTGTTTCATACTTAATACCCTAGATGCATGCTGGATAGCGGTCGATGGGTGGAGTAATAGTAGTAGATGCAGGCAGGAGTTGGTCTACTTGTCTTGGACGTGATGCCTATATACATGATCATTGCCATGAATCCGTCATAATTATTTGCGTTTCTATCAATTGCCCAACAGTAATTTGTTTACCCACCGTATGCTATGTGTTCGAGAGAGAAGCCTCTAGTGAAAACTATGCCCCCCGGTCTACTTTATCATATATTAAAAACCTAAAAATACCTTGCTGCAATCTATTTTTTTATTTTTTTTATTAATTTAGTTTATCTATTTACCTCGATAAGATTTAATCCTTGCAAATAACCGCTAGGAGGATTGACAACCCTCTTATTTGCGTTGGGTGCAAGTGTTTGCTCTTGTGTGTGCAGGTGCGCTTAACGGAATTTTGCTTGGTTCTCCTACTGGATTGATAACCTTGGTTCTTAACTGAGGGAAATACTTATCTCTACTGTACTGTATCATCCTCTCCTCTTCGGGGAAATACCAACGCAAACTACAAGTAGCAGGAAGAATTTCTGGCGCCGTTGCCAGGGAGACATTATCAAAATTACCAAGTACATTCGCACAAACTATCATTCACTTGCATTTACTTTATTTTCCCCCACTTCTATTTTTTTTTACAAAAACACAAAAATATTTTTATTTGCTTGTTTGCTAGTTTGCTTGTTTGCTTCACCGTTATGGCTAGTTCTTCGCTTGTTACTATTACCCCAGAAAATGAAGTGCTTAATTTTAGACAAAGGGGAGGAGAGAATTTAAAAGATGCTTGGTATAGGATTTGCGATGCTCAAAATAGATCAACTCGTAAGCAGTCCACTACCGTTCTTCTTCGAAGTTTTTATGTGAGAATTACTACTTGGTATAGATTTGTGCTTGACACTATTGCCGGAGGGAATTTCTTGATGTGTCCCACTTTGGATGCTTTCAATGCTATGGGAAATTTAGTGGGTTCACCCCCTATAATTATTAATGAAACGACATTGACTTTGGAGCATGTTATGCAAAGGTTAGAAGCTATAGAAAATAATATGCCTACTACTGAACATCTTGAAAATTTAGATAAAAAGGTCCATAATCATATTACTCAATTTGGTTCTAAGGTGGGAATTGCTATGAAAACTTTAAAGGAAAAGGAACCGATAATTAACGAAAGGATAGAACAAAGCCCCGCTAGAATTGACAAGTTAGAAGAGATTATCAACAACTTAGGTTCCACTTTTTCCTCCGCTAAAAATATTGATAGGACTCCTCCTAATAAAAAATGCAAGTTTATATATGTTCCCAAGGTTAAGGGTTGTGGCACCCCGGCTCAGAGGAACTGGAACACCCCGTATTCCAGCCCAGAGATCAAGTCTTCTAAAATACGGCACTGCTTGGCATAGAACAAATCAGCTCTTTATTACAATTAATCGGGTACAAGGGTCCTATATTACAAAGGTTACAGGGGCACGACGATACTACGCCTGCTCAGATAGCTCTATGCTAGCAGCGGAACAACTCGTAGCGACAGAATAACTTCTAGCAGCGGAACAACGACGACGGTGATGGACTCCACTCCGCAGGGACTCTGGCTGGGACACGTCCTAGAGCGCAAACTCGGGATCCTCGACAAGCAATCAATCACGGCATGACCTGCAATATGGCATGGCACGCCTGGTGAGTACTTTGAATGTACTCGCAAACTCACAGCAACCAAAGCAATCAAAACAAACAACAGTATGGCATTTACAGGTTAATTATCAATGATGATCATGATATTACTAGAACAATCACGAGAATGAGCATGGCATGTACATGTTACTCATGATATGAACATGATGATACTAGCACTAGCATGACAGGGGGTCAATGTTTAAGGTCCCTTGGACCAACTTACTCTTCTCGGAGGTTATCTCGTAATCACCATAGGTCTCAAACTTACCATCGTGACCATCACACGATCACCTCAGGATCAACCAAGATCTGTATCAACAATATCATCGTGATCATCACATGACCACAAGGAGCTTGATCTTTTCCTGTGATCATCGCATGACCACATAAAGATCAACCAACTTCTTTCCTCATGGATCCGGGATTGTTAATTATCCAGGTTATTATTATTACTATTGACCCATAGTGTGACCTACTACGAACTGTGTCCATGACCGAGGACGCGGCTATCGATAGATTATACACTCTGCAGAGGTTAGTACACTGTACCCACACCATGGAACTCATGGCCTCATGCTCCCATTCGGGTGGACCAACGACATTCCGACAAAACCAATCTATTGCATGACACTCTCCCGCCACTCCGACAAACTCCCCTTTGGGCTATGTCATGGGTGGCCCCGATGTCAACTCGTGACATCCTGCCACCTCGTGGCCGGCCACCGTCGTGGCAAAACAAACTCGTCCCAAACGGGGACACCCGGGTACAACACAACTTGGGCACACATGGCTTGTGGCCGCCTACCTGATCAGGGTAGCGCGCGCACATAACCTTCCCTAGTTGGAGGCACCGGCGAGAGGCATGACAATAGACCGAATTAGGGCCTCCCCATCCAGGCAAGTGTGGTTGCACTGGTAAGCTCGATTCGGTGGCACCATGACTCAGCCAACAGATTTGTTCAAGTTTGATTAATGTCAGGTTCAACTTGAATGGTGATGAGCAGAGTCATAATAAAATAACATGACAATGCATATGAGCATGATATCAACATAAACATGGATGAGCAATATAACCATTTATCCTAACATCAACAACAATAACTCATGTAATATATGGGATTCAAATGAGCATGACATAACGATGATCATAAATATCACGAGTACTTTCATATCAAATCATAACATTTCATATGAGCGTATCATTATCACTAGCATCTGAAATGATTACAAGAACTGAACATGGGAATAATTAATACTAGCAAATAATCATTTACCTAACAGATGCATTTGAACATGGCATAAGAATGAACATGGAATTCACCAGCATATACATGGCATTCAAAATAATTACATGAATAGGTAATTATTCAAACATTCAAGTCGAAACCATGGCTATTGCAATGCCATCATGCAAGTGGCTATCGTGGCTTGCCTGGGGATGAAGAATTCATCGGGAAGAAGTGCGAGAAGCTCGCGGAAAATTTCACCGGAAATGATTCTCTCTCGAAGGGTGCTGATTAAGGGCAGGGGCAAAAATGGTCATTTTTAGAATGTGTCATCATCATGAAAATGATACCAACAGAACGGGTTCGATGAATAGAGAACGTGGGCTTTGGAATCACCTGATTCGGAGTTACGGTCGCGGAGCTACGACCATTCGTTTGTTAGGCGGAAAAACAAATAAAAATTGTGCTTTTCTACTGTTAACAGATGAACGTCCGCAATTTAGAGGTTTCGGCTGGCAGCTGAGAACAAAAAGCATCTTTCAAGGAAATACGCTTTCGTGAAGTGAAAGCGTACTCCGCTCCAGTACAGAGGACGAATACGCTTTAGCCAAAGGAAAGCGTACTTCAGAAAATGCGTCTTCACTTAACCAGCGCGGGCCCGAGCCAACAGCCACTTACAGGCGGGGCCCGCTGGCAGGCGAGGGAGGCGTCATCTTGTTCCTCCCGATCCCGCACTTGGCCGAGGAAGCAGCGGAGTCCGGCGGCGACTGCCGGCAGCTCCGGCCACCATACGCGGCGCTCGGGCTACCGGCGAGCTCGGGAGACCGAGGCAGTCTCGTCTAGGTAGGGCACGGCTGCCGAGGAGCTCGGAAATGAGCGGAGCATCTCCCGCAGCGGACGGCGGCTTCGGGTGATTGAGGTCTAGGCGCTATGGTGCTCCAGCAGGCAAGGCGTTGGGCGGGGAGCTCCGCCGGACTTTGCTAGCTCCTCTGGTGGAGAAAAGAGGAGGGGAGGGGCTTGGCATTGCTCCAATTTGAGCAAGGGGAGGCGCATCCATGGCGACCGTGGGCGAGGAGGAGGAGCTCCGGGGCTCAAATGAGGGGTCGGGAGGGGTGCTAGGAGGGAGGAGAGGAGGTTGGTGTGCTCGGGGAAGCTCGGGATGGCCTATTTAAAGGCAGGCGAGCTCGTGGCCGTGGCGACGCGCGCGCCGGCACACTGGAGCGAGGAGGACACGAGTAGGGAAGGGGGAGAGGGGCCAAGGGGTTCACGCGATGCGGAGAGGCCACGGAGGGCTTCGGGAGAGCTCGAGGCGGAAGAGGACAGGAGGAAGATGACGGCGGCCACGAGCACACGGTGCGGCGTGGCGCGCCGGGGAGGAAGGAGGAGGGGGAGAGGGGTCCAGAGGGGTCGCGTGGACGCAGGAGAGAACGAACAGCGCTGTGGACATGGTGTGATGGCGAGAGCTCGACGTTTGGGCGGTGGCCGAGGGGCCTAGTGCCCAGAGCACGTGGTCTGCACACAATGCACGCGCTCTACGCGTGGTCATCGCGTGCACTGGTGCTCTGGTGCGGCTCTGCCCGAATGAGCTTGTCAAATAGTGCTCCCACAGCTCAAAAAGGTGAGATCTACGGCTAGGATCAAATGGGAGGCTCTGGATGATGAGTTGGTTGCATAAAGTCACTTTGGCAGCAAGGTGTTTGTTGTGGGGTGGGGGAGGATCACTTGGTGAATGATGCTAGTATTTTGCTGAGTGTGGTCAATCACTAAGGTGACCCTCTATGCAAATTTTCAGCTCAAATGGAGGGGTATAGCTAGCACTTGCTTCACAAACTGCCCTACTAGACAGAATATGAAAATGGAAGCTGCACTCACATGGGTAATTGGATTGAGCTGAAATTTGGTGGAGGATGATGATTTGGGCATATGAAGGCACTGTAAAAATTTCATACTATTTGGATAAGTAAAAATGGTACTTCCTTCACAATGCTTTCTACTAGACAGAAACTTGGGGGAATTATAGAGAAATATTGGATAGATAGAATGAGCCCAAATTTGGTGGAGAGAAGTTATATATGAAGGAGAATGTTCTGGTAAAATTTCAGAATTTATGAAGCCATATAAAATATAGTTGCTTCACAAACTGAAATTATGACCAGAAACAAAGATTGGATGGTGTGCAAAGGAATTTTGAGAATTTTTTGGGAATTTTAGGAAAGACAGAAATATAGGTTGCTTCACAACCTAGGGCCAATAGGATTATTCCTTTAATAGAAAATGAATATTCCCAAGAAATAAATATTGGGGTTGGGCTAAGATGGAAATGACATGGTCTTGGGATGGATTTGAGAATAACAATCCACTTGGGAGAGGAAGAGATGATCTTCTCAGGTTTCAAGACCACAGAGCCACAGAAAAAGGAATTCCAAATGAAAATTCAAAGAAATCCAACAGAAAAAGAAAGGGCCAAAAATCAGGGTGTTACAAACCTACCCCCCTTACAAAAATCTCGTCCTCGAGATTTGGTTACTCAGGGAACAAGGATGAATATTCTGACTTAAGGAAACCGTTTCCAACTCGGGTATCCTTTTTCCTTTATATGGTGTTCCCACCGAATTTCATATGATCTGCTTACCTTGCTCGGAGGTGGTTTGCTTCGCAGTACCCAACATTCTGACAGGTCTTCCTTCATAAGTTCATCCTTACTCTGACTCCAATTCCTTTTTGTCTGCTGGCTTATCTGCTATTATCATGACTGGAATTTCCATAAGTCTGGGAGGAATTTCCCCATTGACGTGTCATTCTTATATCCAGTACTGCTAGTATCAATGGAGTTATGCACAAATTTCATCGGTGGACATGAAACATTTAATCATTGCATCGGGTTACTAGATGCATGTCCTCCGGGTTCCAAAACCATACTGGGAATCATAACCGTTGTCTTGGCAGAATTTTACTACTTGTAGGGAGTTCTGAATCATCTTGGCTGGCTTCACTGCCTCGAGTATCAAACCCGTACCAAAGGTTCGACTGCCGCCAGTCGTAACCAGTATAAAGGAGTAATAACTTATAGCAATAGCTTCTAGAGACTTGACTGACGGTGGTTCTGGCGGAAGAATCTTGGTCATGACAGGCTATCATTTCACTGGGTACCATATGTGAGGACACATGATCCGAGCTTGTTGTTCAGCATTCTGATTACTCATTTTGTCGGTATATCCATAGGCCGTGCGATGCTTTAACACGGTCGCTGGGTTCAAATTGCGGAGCTGGCCTTTGTTCTGACATGACAGACTTGGATATGCGCTTCTGACAATTCTGAGCATATACAGTTGGACAAGCGGGTTACCTTGATATGAGGTCCTTACAGAATAGAGTAGACCTCTTGCGTATAGCCATGGTGATTGATACAGAATCAGACTATCTTGGGTATCCGTACCATGTTGTTCATGTAACAATTATCATACCTGTATTGCCGGTCTTGCTCCTTCATTATTGTTCTCTTTTTCTGAATCTTTTGCTGAAAGAGCTTGGCCATATATATTCTTCGTGGGACCGCAAGTGCTGTCAGGTGCAACATTCCGGCAATCATACCTTATCCTTGTTCATGACTTGTGTCATAGGAAATATACCAGGTTCACATGTACTTGTATAGAGCTCATTGTTGTCGGCAATCATACAAGATAATGTAAAGGGTTAATGATATCAATGTGCCGGGCGTGAGGAAGCTGGCCTTGATAACCATTGTCAAGATTGTTGTCCCAAAGTTGTCTTACTTTACAGCTTGTCAGTCTGTGCTTGCATCACACTGAGATGTATAACTGGCTTTCTTGCATAAGTCATACGGTTGTCGGATTCTCATCGTGCTTGCATCATCGTACGAGTGACTTGCATGACCTTGACAGCATGCTCAAGTATGTGTAGCTGAGCATGTGATTCCCGAGGCAGACACTTGTGTCCTGACTAGCTCGTGTTTCTGTCCAATCTGCCGTGGGCTTGACTCTTGAGTGGCACTGCCAACTCATTGTGTAATTTTGTCAACTATTTTTAGTGTCGTACTGACGAAGATTGGATAGCTTGTGTTGGAAGCCATCGAGAGTATCGTGCTGAAGAAGGCTGAGTAGCTTATGCTCGAAGCTTTTGTCGGGATAGCTTGCTTGAAAAAGACTGGGTACCGTGCTTCAGAAACTTTTCCCTTGGTTGCTTACTGAGGAAGATTTGGTGACTTATGCCAGAAGCTTTCTGTGGTGGCTTACCGAAGAAGACCGAGTTTCTTACACTGGAAGCTATCCACATATCGTACTGAGGAAGACTGCAGAACCTTGCGTCGTAAGCTTCTCTGGTAGCGTGCAGAGGAAGACTGGATTGCTTACACCAGAAGCTTCTCCCTGTGATATGCGGACTGAATGCCATATATGTATACCCTTGATATTCCTGTTGTTGATTACTTGTATGAAAAGAATTTGTCGGACTATCTTTCTTGCTGAGTATCGAATACATGGCACATTCTTGCTTCCGGGTATACCATGTTTCAAATCTTACTCAAGCAGAACCAAACTTAGTACATGATCCATACCTTTGACTCGAAATATAAGGTTGGTCTTGTACACAATTTATCTTCCTGCTGGTTCATTACAGTTGTAATGGTTGCACACTGAGGTAGTCTTGATGCTGATAGTTAATCCAGAATATCATTTGTATTCAAACCAGATATTCCCAATATGATGTAGTCGGCTGAGAATTCCATACTGTTTAGTTGAGCTTCCAAATATTTGAAATCCTCACTGATTCTTCGAGTCCGGTGTCGGTTGATGAGCAACTTTCATAAGGGGAAATAAGGTAACACTGAAGGCCCAAAGAAAGAAGCAAAAGAAACGACTCAAACAAAAGCACACAAGGCATCAAGATTACATACAAGCAACATCACTTTTTGCTATTCACAACAATATGCATGCCTACTTAAGCACACAAATCTCGCAATAACTCCGGCACTACGGTCTAACATGCTGTGACGGTGTTCACGAAAGTGAACCCACGTGTGGAGGGGTTGGTGTAAACAGAGCTACACCAAGCACAGGCTCAGCACCGGTTGCATCTGGACGGGCTTAGGGATGAGGACGGACTCAGTGATCATGTAGCGAAACACGGATGTCATGGCCACATCATCATCAAGCGAACGGATGGGAACCGTACTCGTCCAGGGAATGAGTGATAGGGTCGGATAGCGGTGGAAAGCAGGGTCTGCTGGCATTGCCCTTTCCTGGTAACAAAGACCAGTAAAGGTTGACAAAGCGGCAAGTGGATGGCAAGATTCGGGGTAGAAACATGTCTACCACCGAATCGATAGGTGTGGCTGAAGAGAAGATATATTGGCGCGATACATGTGCATCAGTACTGCAAGTGATGGACACCACAAGGTACCTAGGCATCACTCCCCTGGGACAGAGATGACACCAAACACCGAAAAGCAGGTATGCAAAGCGAGAGGGTGCAGGTAGTGGATCGAAACCGATACCACCTACATTCACAAGATCAACCGTTAGCGACAATATAATAAGTCTATATGCATGCTATGCAGCAAACAAATGCAGCAACCAAATGCAACAAACTGACTAGACTCTGAACTACCGGTTTCTAATGCTCGCGCTGACTAGGGCATCCTATAGCCAGACCTGCTCTGATACCAAGCGTTGTGGCACCCCGGCTCAGAGAAACCGGAACACCCCGTATTCCAGCCCAGAGATCAAGTCTTCTGAAATACGGCACTGCTTGGCATAGAACAAATCAGCTCTTTATTACAATTAATCGGGTACAAGGGTCCGATATTACAAAGGTTACAGGGGCACGGCGATACTACGCCTGCTCGGATAGCTCTATGCTAGCAGCGGAACAACTCATAGCGACGGAATAACTTCTAGCAGCGGAACAACGACGACGGTGATGGACTCCACTCCACAGGGACTCTGGCTGGGACACGTCCTAGAGCGCAAACTCGGGATCCTCGACAGGCAATCAATCACGGCATGACCTGCAATCTGGCATGACACGCCAGGTGAGTACTTTGAATGTACTCGCAAACTCACAGCAACCAAAGCAATCAAGACAAACAACAGTATGGCATTTACAGGTTAATTATCAATGATGATCATGATATTACTAGAACAATCACGAGAATGAGCATGGCATGTACATGTTACTCATGATATGAACATGATGATACTAGCACTAGCATGACAGGGGGTCGATGTTTAAGGTCCCTTGGACCAACTTACTCCTCTCGGAGGTTATCTCGTAACCACCATAGGTCTCAAACTTACCATCGTGACCATCACACGATCACCTCAGGATCAACCAAGCTCGGTATCAACAATACCATCGTGATCATCACATGACCACAAGGAGCTTGATCTTTTCCTGTGATCATTGCATGACCACATAAAGACCAAACAACTTCTTTCCTCATGGAACTGGGGTTGTTAATTATCCAGGTTATTATTAATACTGTTGACCCATAGTGTTTCCTACTACGAACTGTGTCCATGACCGAGGACGCGGCTATCGATAGATTATACACTGTACCCACACCACGGAACTCATGGCCTCGTGCTCCCATTCGGGTGGACCAATGACATTCCGACAAAACCAATCTATTGCATGACACTCTCCTGGCCACTCCGACAAACTCCCCTTTGGGCTATGCCATGGGTGGCCCCAATGTCAACTCGTGACATCCTGCCACCTCGTGGCCGGCCACCGTCGTGGCAAAACAAACTCGTCCCAAACGGGGACACCCAGGTACAACACAACTTGGGCACACAAGGCTTATGGCCGCCTGCCTGATCAGGGTAGCGCGCGCACATAACCTTCCCTAGTTGGAGGCACCGGCGAGAGGCATGACAATAGACCGAATTAGGGCCTCCCCATTCAGGCAAGTGTGGCTGCACTGGTGAGCTCGATTCGGTGGCACCATGACTCAGCCAACAGATTTGTTCAAGTTCGATTAATGTCAGGTTCAACTTGAATGGTGATGAGCTGAGTCATAATAAAATAACATGACAATGCATATGAGCATGATATCAACATAAACATGGATGAGCAATATAACCATTTATCCTAACATCAACAACAATAACTCATGTAATATATGGGATTCAAATGATCATGAATATCACGAGTACTTTCGTATCAAATCATAACATTTCATATGAGCATATCATTATCACTAGCATCTGAAATGATTACAAGAACTGAACATGGGAATAATTAATACTAGCAAATAATCATTTACCTAACAGATGCATTTGAACATGGCATAAGAATGAACATGGAATTCACCAGCATATACATGGCATTCAAAATAATTACATGAACAAATAATTATTCGAACATTCAAGTCGAAACCATGGCTATTGTAATGCCATCATGCAAGTGGCTGTCGTGGCTTGCCTGGGGATGAAGAATTCATCGGGAAGAAGTGCGAGAAGCTCACGGAAAATTTCGCCGGAAATGATTCTCTCTCGAAGGGGGCTCATTAAGGGCTGGGGAAAAATGCTCATTTTCAGAATGTGTCATCATCATGAAAATGATACCAATAGAACGGGCTCAACGAATAGAGAACGTGGGCTTTGGAATCACCTGATTCGGAGTTACGGTCGCGGAGATACGACCGTTCGTTCGTTAGGCAGAAAAACAAATAAAAACTGTGCTTTTCTGCTGTTAACAGACGAACGTACGCAATTTAGAGGTTTCGGCTGGCGGCTGAGAACAGAAAGCGTCTTTCAAGGAAATACGCTTTCGTGAAGTGAAAGCGTACTCTGCTCCAGTACAGAGGACGGATACGCTTTAGCCAAAGGAAAGCATACTTCAGAAAACGCGTCTCCACTTAACCAGCGCGGGTCCGGGCCAACAGCCACTTACAGGTGGGGCCTGCTGGCAGGCGAGGGAGGCGTCGTCTTCTTCCTCCCGATCCTGCGCCTGGCCGAGGAAGCAGCGGAGTCCGGCGGCGACTGCCGGCAGCTCCGGCCACCATACGCGGCGCTCGGGCTACCGGCGAGCTCGGGAGACCGAGGCAGTCACGTCTAGGTAGGGCACGGCTGCCGAGGAGCTCGAAAATGAGCGGAGCATCTCCCGTGGCGGACAGCGGCTTCAGGCGATTGAGGTCTAGGCGCTATGGTGCTCCGGCAGGCAAGGCGTTGGGCGGGGAGCTCCGCCGGACTTTGCTAGCTCCTCTAGTGGAGAAAAGAGGAGGGGAGCGGCTCGGCATTGCTCCAATTTGAGCAAGGGGAGGTGCCGGCCATGGCGACCATGGGCAAGGAGGAGGAGCTCCGGGGCTCAAATGAGGGGTCAGGAGGGGTGCTAGGAGGGAGGAGAGGAGGTGGTGTGCTCGGGGAAGCTCGGGGCGGCCTATTTAATGGCGGGCGAGCTCGTGGCCATGGCGACACGCGCGCCGGCGCACTGGAGCGAGGACACACGTAGGGAAGGGGAAGAGAGGCCAGGGGGTTCACGCGATGCGGAGAGGCCACGAAAGGCTTCGGGAGAGCTCGAGGCGGAAGAGGAGAGGAGGAAGACGACGACGGCCACGGGCACGCGATGCGGCGTGGCGTGACCGGGAGGAAGGAGGAGGGGGAGAGGGGTCCATAGGGGTTGCGTGGACGCAGGAGGGAACGAGCAGCGTTGTGGACATGGTGTGGTGGCGAGAGCTCGACGTTTGGGCGGTGGCCGAGGGCCCTAGTGCCCAGAGCACGCGGTCTGCACACAGTGCACGCGCTCTACGCGTGGTCACAGCTTGCACTGGTGCTCTGGTGAGGCTCTGCCCGAATGAGCTTGTCAAACAGTGCACCCACAGCTCAAAAAGGTGAGATTTACGGCTAGGATCAAATGGGAGGCTCTGGATGATGAGTTGGTTGCAGAAAGTCACTTTGGCAGCAAGGTGTTTGTTGTGGGGTGGGGGAGGATCACTTGGTGAAAGATGTTGGTATTTTGCTGAGTGTGGTCAATCACTAAGGTGACCCTCTATGCAAATTTTCAGCTCAAATGGAGGGTTATAGCTAGCATTTGCTTCACAGACTGCCCTACTGGACAGAAAATCAAAATGGAAGCTGCACTCACATGGGTAATTGGATTGAGCTGAAATTTGGTCGAGGATGATGATTTGGGCATATGAAGGCACTGTAAAAATTTCATACCATTTGGATAAGTAAAAATGGTACTTCCTTCACAATACTTTCTACTGGACAGAAACTTGTGGGAATTATAGAGAAATACTCCCTCCGTTCCTTTATATAAGGTGTATTTGTTTTTTGAAAAGTCAAACGAGTGCAAGTTTGACCGAGTTTTTAGAAAAATATATCAACATTCACAATACAAAATTTATATCATTTGATCCATCATGAAAAGTAGTTTCACTTTTTATCTATTAGGTATTGCAGATGTTATTATTTTATTCTATAATCTTGATCAAACATTTAAATGATTGACTTGCACGGAAATCAATACACCTTATATTCTGGAACGGAGGGAGTATTGGATAAATAGAATGAGCCCAAATTTGGTGGAGAGAAGTTATATATGAAGGAGAATGTTGTGATAAAATTTTAGAATTTATGAAGCCATATAAAATATAGTTGCTTCACAAACTGAAATTATGACCAGAAACAAAGATTGGATGGTGTGCTCACCATGAGCATGGAATCTTGAATATTTTTACATATCCAAGGTCCATATGGTCCAAAGGAATTTTGAGAATTTTGTGGGAATTTTAGGAAAGACAGAAATATAGGTTGCTTCACAACCTATGGCCAATAGGATTATTCCTTTAATAGAAAAGGAATATTCCCAAGAAATAAATATTGGGGTTGGGCTAAGATGGAAATGACATGGTCTTGGGATGGATTTGAGAATAACGAGCCACTTGGGAGAGGAAGAAGAGATGATCTTCTCAGGTTTCAAGACCACAGAGCCACATAAAAAGGAATTCCAAATAAAAATTCAAAGAAATCCAACAGAAAAAGAAAGGGCCAAAAATCAGGGTGTTACAAGGGTGCTACTTCTAGTAAAGGGAGCGATGCTCGTAAAATGATTAGCGTGCATCCCAATTTTATTGATATAATAAAGGAACCTATACATGAAAGAAAAATTCTTGATTTTGTGCCTAGAAGTGTGATGATGAGAAACTCCTATGCTAAATCTACTAGAAAAAATGGATGTGTAATTGAGGAGTTGGAAACCAAGGATGACAACACTTGAAACTATGCATTATGCCTAGCCAGGGGCAGAAAACAATAGCGCTTGTTGGGAGGCACCCCAATGAATAAAATAAATTTTCGCTTTTACCTTCTGTTCTTGAGTGTTTACACAATTATAGCTTATGTTATGATTGTTTTAATTAGTGTTTGTGCCAAGTAATTCCTTTGGGATGATTTGGAAGAAAGTATGATAAATGCTGTTGGAAAACAGAAACTTTTGTGTCCAGTGCTGAAATTTTGTTTTTTTATGGAGCGTCAGAACCTTCTGAATTTTTTACACAGTATTGAAATATGAATTTCCCAAGTTGTCCTAATTTTTCAGTATTTTTGGAGTTACAGAAGTATGACATTAATTCAGGTCTTTACAGACTGTTCTGTTTTAGACAGATTCTGTTTTTGTTGCGTAGTTTGCTTATTTTGATGAATCTATGGATCGTATCGGGGGGTATGAGTCATGAAGAAGTTGGAGTACAGTAGCATTATGCCAATATTAAATATTAATCAATTTACAACAGTACCTAAAATTTAAGATTTGTTTGTTATACTAACGGATCTCACGAGGTTTCTGTTGAGTTTTGTGTGCAGAAGTTTTCAAGTTTTGGGTGAGACTACGATGGATAAAGGAATAAGGAGCGGCAAGAGCCTAAGCTTGGGGATGCCCCGGAAGGCATCCCCTCTTTCGTCTACAATCTATCGGTAACTCACTTGGAGCTATATTTTTATTCATCACATGATATGTGCTTTACTTGGAGCATCTTGTGATATAGTTTGTTTGCTTTTGTTTGCTTTTTAGCTTGTCACAATCATCTTTGTTGAACACACCTTTTTGAGAGGGACACACATTGTTCGTGATTTGTTAGAATACTCTATGTGCTTCACTTATATCTTTTGAGCTAGGCAGTTGCTCTAGTGCTTCACTTATATATTTTAGAGCACGGCGGTGGTTATATTTTAAAGAAATAGTTGCACTCTCATGCTTCGCTTATATCTTTTTGAGAGTCTCATGATTAGCAATGGTAATATGCACGGGTTATGAATTTGGTCCTGATATGATAGGTATTCAAAAGCGATATAATACAAACTTTCATGTAGATCACTGAATATGATAAGTTTGATTCCTTGCAATAGTTTTGCGATATTAAGATGGTAATATGTGGGAGGTATTAGTAGATGATTGTGGTTTAGTAAGAATATTGGTGTTAAGGTTTGTGATTCCCGAAGCATTCACGTATGATCTGTCGTTATGCTAAGAAGTTGGAGCATGATTTATTGTTGATTGTCTACCTTATGAGTGGCGGTCGGGGACGAGCGATGGACCTTGTCCTACCAATCTATCCCTCTAGGGGCATGCGTAGTAGTACTTTGCTTCGAGGGCAAATAAACTTTCTCAATAAGTATGTGAGTTCTTTATGACTAATGTGAGTCCATGGATTATACACACTCTCACCCTTCCGCAATTTGCTAGCCTCTTCGGTACCGTGCATTGCCCTTTCTCACATCGAGAGTTGGTGCAAACTTGGCCGGTGCATCCAAACCCCGTGATATGATACGCTCTATCACACATAAACCTATCATGGCATTTTTATAGCCATTCCGAGATATATTGCCATGCAACTTCCACCGTTCCTTTTTTATGACATACATCGTCATTGTCATATTGCTTTGCATGATCATATAGCTGACATAGTATTTGTGGCTCAGCCGCCGTTCATCATTTTTTTATAAATGTCACGCTAGCATCATTGCACATCCTGGTACACTGCCAGAGGCATTCATATAGAGTCATATTTTTGTTCTAGTATCGAGTTGTAAGTAAATAAAAGTGTGATGATCATCATTATTAGAGCATTGTCCCAGTGAGGAAAGGATGATGGAGACCATGATTCCCCCACAAGTCGGGATGAGACTCCGGACGAAAAAAAAGAGGCGAAAAAGAGCCATGAAAAAAATGAGAGAAAAAGAAAGAAGGGGCAATGTTACTATTCTTTTTCCACACTTGTGCTTCAGAGTAGCACCATGTTTTTCATATAGAGAGTCTCCTATTTTGTCACTTTCATATACTAGTGGGAATTTTTCATTATAGAACTTGGCTTGTATATTCCGATGAAGGGCTTCCTCAAATGCCTGAGGTCTTCATGAGCAAGCAAGTTGGATGCACGTCCACTTAGTTTTCATGTTGAGCTTTCATACACTTATAGCTCTTAGTGCATCCGTTGCATGGCAATCCCTACTCCTCGCATTGACATCAATTGATGGGCATCTCCATAGCCCGTTGATTAGCCTCGTCAATGTGAGACTATCTTCTTATTTTTGACTTCTCTTATTTATCTCTACCACCACACTCTATTCCACCCATAGTGCTATATCCATGGCTTGCGCTCATGTATTGCGTGGGAGTAGAAAAAGCTGAAGCGCGTTAAAAAGTATGAACCAATTGCTCAGCTTGTCATCGGGGTAGTGCATGATAAATACTTTGTGTTAAGAAGATGGAGCATGACAGGATTGTATGATTTTGTAGGGATAACGTTCTTTAGCATTTTTATTTTGAAAGACATGATTGTTTATTAGTATGCCTGAGTATTGATGTCTTTATATCAAATTATAAACTATTGCTTTGAATCATTCGGATCCTATTATTCATACCGTAAGAGAGAGATTATGTGATGAAACATGATAGGTAGCATTCCACATCAAAAATTCTGTTTTTATCATTTACCTACTCGAGGACGAGCAGGAATTAAGCTTGGGGATGCTTGATACGTCTCCAACGTATCTATAATTTTTGATTGTTCCATGCTATTATAGTATCAATCTTGGATGTTTTATATGCAATTATATGCCATTATATATCACTTTTTGGGACTAACCTATTAACCCAGTGTCCAATGCCAGTTGCTGTTTTCTGCTTGTTTTTGCCTTTTCAGAAAATCATTATCAAAAAGTGTCCAAACGAGAAAAAAACTTTGGATTAATTTTTTCTGGACCAGAAGAGACCCAGGAAGCTTCGGGAGAAGACTAGAAGAGCCACGAGGAGGCGGCAAGCCTGAAGGGCGCGCCCCAGGGGGGTGGCCGTGCCCCCCAGGCTTGTGGGCCCCTCGTGGCACCTAATGACCTAATTCCTTCGCTATAAATTCACAAATATTCCCAAACCAACAAAAAGACAGAAGAGAAAACCTTTCTGCCGCCGCAAGCCTCTGTTCTTCCACGATCCCATCTGGAGGCCTTTTCCGGTACTCTGCTGGAGGGGGAATCGATCATGGAGGGCTTCTACATCAACCTTGATGCCCTTCCGATGATGTGTGGGTAGTTTACCACAGTCCTACGGGTCCATAGCTAGTAGCTAGATGGCTTCTTCTCTCTCTTTGATCTTCAATACCATGTTCTCCTCGATGTTCTTGGAGTTCTATCCGATGTAATCTTCTTTTGCGGTGTGTTTGTTGGGATCCGATGAATTGTGAGTTTATGATCAGATTATTCATGAGAAATATTTGAGTCTTCTATGAACTCTTTTATGCATGATTGTTATAGCTTTGTATTTCTCTTCGATCTATCGATTTAGTTTGGCCTGCTAGATTGATTTGTCTTGCAATGGGAGAGGTGCTTTGTGATGGGTTCAATCTTGCGGTGCTCAATCCCAGTGACAGAAGGGGACATGACACGTATTTGTATTGTTGCCATTAAGGATAAAAAGATGGGTTTTAATCATATTGCTTGAGTTTACTTTGTCTACATCATGTCATCTTGCTTAAGGCGTTACTCTGTTTCATACTTAATACCCTAGATGCATGCTGGATAGCGGTCGATGGGTGGAGTAATAGTAGTAGATGCAGGCAGGAGTCGGTCTACTTATCTCGGACATGATGCCTATATACATGATCATTGCCATGAATCCATCATAATTATTTGCTTTTCTATCAATTGCCCAACAGTAATTTGTTTACCCACCGTATGCTATGTGTTCGAGAGAGAAGCCTCTAGTGAAAACTATGGCCCCCGGTCTACTTTATCATATATTAAAAACCTAAAAATACCTTGCTGCAATTTATTTACTTTTATTTTTATTAGTAATTTATTTTATCTATTTACCTCGATAAGATTTAATCCTTGCAAATAACCGCTAAGAGGATTGACAACCCTCTTATTTGCGTTGGGTGCAAGTGTTTGCTCTTGTGTGTGCAGGTGCGCTTAACGGAATTTTGCTTGGTTCTCCTACTGGATTGATAACCTTGGTTCTTAACTGAGGGAAATACTTATCTCTACTGTACTGCATCATCCTCTCCTCTTCGGGGAAATACCAACGCAGACTACAAGTAGCAGAGGTCCACGGTTCCGCTATTGGTCATTGAACGAAGGAGTTCCGTTCATGTCTATGAGTTACCGAACCTATGGGGTCACAAGCTTAAGGCAACCATGATCTGCTGGCTGTTAGTAGGATGGGGGTGATGAGAACATATTTGTGGAATTGTTTCATTAATATTCGGAATAGTTCCAAGAGGATCCGGAAGCGTTTCGGGGTCACCGGAAGGGTTTCAGAGAGTATCGGGTATTACCGATAAATATATATATATATATATATATATATATATGTGTGGAAAATGTTTCCAGGGATGTTGAATTATATATAAAAGGGTATGAAAATATTTAGAACACTTTTATATTTAATTTAATATCAACGGGCCTAAAAAGGCCAAGTGGTGGAAGGCAACTTGGGCCACCAAGGCCCAAGTGGGGGAGGTGCCCCCTTTGCCATGGAAGGAGACCGAATTGGAGAGGGGGGGACTCCTCCTCCCCTCCCTTGGCTGGCACCCCAAGAAGGGACCTTCCCTCCTTGGTGGCTGCCCTCTCCCTCCCCTCCAACCTATATATACTAGGGATTTTTTCTCTATTGGAATACATGAGTTTTGGAGCCTCCTCTAGTTCTTCTAGTTCTAGTTCTAGTTGGTCCTTGTTGACTAATTAGAGTTAGGTCTAGTTCCTCTAATCCTCATAATTAGAAGCCCAGTGTGGTTCTAATCTCCTCCCTCTAATTCTCCGGTGACGATTAGCTCTGGACGGCGAAGCGCTGCCGGATCGTGAGGTCTGCACGCTTGCAACCAAGTAGAGAGGTCGTGCTTTCGGTCTTTGCTACTTGTGAGCTGCGTTGGGATTTTCCTAGAAGAGGAAGGGTGAAGCAATATAGTAGTGGATAGTATTTCCCTCAATGAGAACCAAGCTTATCGAACCAATAGGAGAACCAAGCAAATCCTAGTCAAGCAGTACCTACACACAAAGAGCAAATACTTGCACCCAACGCAGGCAAGAGGGTTGTCAATCCCCTTGAACTCGTTACTTGCAAGGATTAAATCTGATAGTGATAGATATATAAATTGAAAAGTAAATAAAAAGTAAAATAATTGCAACAAGGTAAACTAGGGTTTTCTAATATAATAAAAGTAGACCCGGGGGCCATAGTTTTAACTAGAGGCTTCTCTCTCGAAACATAGCATACGGTGGGTAAACAAATTAATGTTGGGCAATTGATAGAAAAGCGCATAGTTCTGATGTTATTCATGGCAATGATCATGTATATAGGCATCACATCCGTGACAAGTAGACCGACTCCTGCTTGCATCTACTACTATTACTCCACCAATCGACCGCTATCCAACATGCATCTATGGTATTAAGTTCATAACAAACAGAGTAACGCTTTAAGCAAGATGTCCTGATGTAGACAGAATAAACTCAAGCAATATGAATAAACCCCGTCGTTTTACCCTTAATGGCAACAATACAAATACGTGCCTCGCTACCCCTACTATCACTAGGTGAGGACACTGCATGATTGAACCCATTACAAACCACCTCTCCCGCTGAAGATAAATCAATATAGTTGGCCAAACCAAACGAATAGATCGGAGAGAAATACAAAGCTATGAAAATCATGCATAATAAAGTTCAAAAAAGACTCAATTACTTTCAATGAATAACCTGATCATAAACCCACAATTCATCGGATCCCAACAAACACACCGCAAAAGAAGATTACATCGGATAGAACTCCATGGAGATCACGGAGAACTTTGTATTGAAGATGAAAGAGAGAGAAAAGGCCATCTAGCTACTAGCTATGGACCCGTAGGTCTATGGTAAACTACTCACACATCATCGGAAGGGCAGCAAGGTTGATGTAGAAGCCCTCTGTGATCGATTCCCCCTCCGGCAGATCATCGAAAAAGGCCTCCAGATGGGATCGTGCAAGAACAGAAGCTTGCAGCGGCGGAAAAGTTGTTTTGGGTGGCTCTCTGTTGGTTTTAGGATTTATGGGAATGTATAGATGTGGAGTTAGGTCAAACGGAGCTGCGTGGGACCCACGAGCTTAGGTGGCGCCCCCCCCAGGGGCGCGCCAGGTGAGCTCATGGCTCTCCCATAGGGCTTCTGGCCTCCTCCCGAAGCTTCTAGGGTCCCTTTTGGTCCAGAAAAAATCATCGTAAAGTTTTATTCCGTTTGGACTTCGTTTGGTACTGATTTCCTAAAAAAATAAAAACAGGCAAAAAATAGCAACTGGCACAGGGCACTGAGTTAATAGGTTAGTTCCCAAAAATGATATAAAATTGCATATAAAGTATCCAAGATTGATAATATAAATAGTATGAAACAATCAAAAATTATAGATACATTGGAGACGTATCAGTCTTCGGTTTGAGGGGCTGGCGGTTCGCGGGATCGTTCATCGACGGTTCGAGGGACTCCAAGTACAATCTATACCGACATGTTCTTCCGCTGCAACTCGGTGATGGTAACGATCGTGATCCCAACCCGTAATGCATCTTTATATTAATCTTGGGTGTGCGTAGGCGCGGATTATTTTGTTTTCTACTACGTTTTCCAACAGTGGCATCAAGAGCAGTTATATGAGTAGGTGCAGGTTGCGATCTATATCACATGTGGATGTGAGGGTTGATCTCAGTAGTGGGTTCAAGTTAAGGGCACAAATGTAAATGTCCCAATTATGAATTCTTTTGAAAGCATGATAGACGCATAATAATGCAAAGATACACTCGGATCTGAACTTGTTAGATTCAATAGGACGAAGGCTATACCACAAGCATAGCATGGACTAACACCGGATTGTCATTGGTGTAAAAGAAAAATGTGCTAACTAGATTATTGACTCTAGTGCAAGTGGGAGTCTATTGGAAATATTCCCTAGAGGTAATAATATTCTATTATTTATTTCCACGTTTATAATTAAGAGTTTATAGTGTATGCTATAACTGCTATGATTCTGGAATATGTGATTCAGAGGAAAACTGGTAAGCACGTGTGGAATGATAAACGGTAAAACCTAATTCCTAGTCTTGCCTCTAGAACCAGCTCAAGTGTTGTATGTTAATCATGTTTTTCAGATCTTGAGATTTTGTTAATTGTAACAATAATCCCAAAACAACATTGAGAGTGTGATGTTAGGATAACAATCCTATTGAATTGACCCAACTTGTTATACTTTGAGATGTAATCACCATAAGTCTATTGATATAACACGGTGAGTTGACGTATGCTTTAGTTCCTTAGACCATGAGAGTATCATAGTCACTTCATACCGGACGATGGACTTTGGGATTGCTCAAATGTCATATGTAACACGGTGATCATAAGGACAACTTTCAGGTTCATCATCAAGTATGACAAGGGGCTAGATAGCTCAAGAGTGGGATTTGCTCCTCCGATGATAGAGAAATATTCTTAGGGCCCTCTCAGTGTGACGACATCCATCATCGTCTGGCCAGACACAGGTGACTAGGTCACAGGGATGCGAGAACATGTCAACGAGAAAGAAGAACAAAACCGATAACGAGGAGACTGATGACCCACAAGTATAGGGGATCAATCGTAGTCCTTTCGATAAGTAAGAGTGTTGAACCCAACGAGGAGCAGAAGGAAATGACAAGCGGTTTTCAGCAAGGTATTCTCTGCAAGTACTGAAAGTAGCGGTAACAGATAGTTTTGATAGCAAGATAATTCGTAACAAGTAACAAGTAACAAGTATAATAAAGTGCAGCAAGGTGGCCCAATCCTTTTTGTAGCAAAGGACAAGCCGGAACGAACTCGTATAATAAGCAAAGCATTCTCGAGGACACATAGGAATTTCATCTAGTCACTTTCATCATGTTTATTTGATTCGCGTTCGCTACTTTGATAATTTGATATGTGGGTGGACTGGTGCTTGGGTGCTGTTCTTACTTGAACAAGCCTCCCACTTATGATTACCCCCTCTCGCAAGCATCCGCAACTATGAAAGAAGAATTAAGATAACTCTAACCATAGCATGAAACATATGGATCCAAATCAGCCCCTTACGGAATAGCGCATAAACTAGGGTTTAAGCTTCTATCACTCTAGCAACCCATCATCTAATTACTACTCCACAATGCCTTCCCTTAGGCCCAAAGATGGTGAAGTGTCATGTAGTCGACGTTCACACGACACCACTAAAGGAAGCAACAACATACATATCATCAAAATATCGAACGAATACCAAATTCACATGATTACTTATGACAAGACTTCTCCCATGTCCTCAAGAACAAAAGTAACTACTCACAAATCATGTTCATGTTCAAGATCAGAGGGGTATTGAATAGCATTAAGGATCTGAACATATAATCTTCCACCAAATAAACCAACTAGCATCAACTACAAGATGTAATCAACACTACTAGCAACCCACAGGTACCAATCTGAGGTTTTGAGACAAAGATTGAATACAAGAGATGAACTAGGGTTTGAGATGAGATGGTGCTGGTGAAGATGTTGATGAAGATTGGTCCTCCCACGATGAGAGGATCGTTGGTGATGTCGATGGCTTCGATTTCCCCCTCCCGAAGAGAAGTATCCCCGGCAGAATCGCTCCGCCGGAGATCAAAATAGCTCCTGCCCAGGTTCCGCCTCGAGACGGCGGCGCTTCATCCCAAAAGCCTTCTCCTTATTTTTTCTAGGGCAAATGCCTTCATATAGCAGAAGGAGGGGGCCAGACGCCAGCTGTGGGCCCCATAAGGCACTAGGGCGTGCCCAGGGGGGCCGCGCCCTACTGTCTTGTGGGCAGCTGGTGGGTCCCCTCTGTAATCTCTTTTCTCCAGTATTTTTTATATATTCAATAAAAAATCTCCGTGAAATTTCAGGTCAATTGGAGCTCTGTAGAATAGGTATCTCTGATATGACTATTTCAGGTCCAGAATTCCAGCTGCCGGCATTCTCCCTCTTCATGTAAATCTTGCAAATTAAGAGAGAAAAGGCATAAGAATTGTACCATAAAGTGAAATAATGATTAAAACATAATAAATAACAGTAGGAAATCATGATGCAAATTGGACGTATCAACTCCCCCAAGCTTAGACCTCGCTTGCCCTCAAGTGAAAAGTCGAAATCGATAATCATGACCACATGTTTAGAGAGAGAGACGTCGATAAAAATAAAATACGGACATGGAGCATCATGATCTTTATTATAACAGCAATATATCATCATAAAACTTCTCATGAAAAAGTGACAATTCATCCACAAGTTAAAGTATGAACCATAAACCAAATTGAAAACTAACAAACTATGATCTCAGTCACTGAAGCAATTGCAATTCATCATATTATCAGAAAGAGTCTATGTAAGAACTTTGTTTAGCAAGTTCACATACTCAACTATCATTTAGTCTTCTATGATTGCTGACACTCACGGCATACTTATGGAGCAAAAGTTTCAGTCGGACACATAGAAAGATAGGGGCTTATAATTTTGCCTCCCAACGTTTTTACCTCAAGGGTAATGTTAACAATAATAACTCATGATCACCTACATTCAACTGGATATATATGCATGGATCAATCCCCGCCACATGATGTTTGCCAAAAGAGAAAATAAAAACGGAATACAGAAGAATACTATTGACTCTTGCATGAAAGTAAATACATAAAGTAAAAGATAGGCCCTTCGCAGAGGGAAGCAAAGGTTGTCATGCACTTTTGTTTTTGGGATGTGCAAGCTCTTAATGTAAAGGAATGTCGCTTTATATTGCCCCTTGTGATAGCGACCTTTATTATGCAGTCTGTCACTTTTATTGCTCCACCATCACAAGATCGTACAAAGCTTATTTTCCCTTACAATAAAAGTTCATACATATTTACGAGCAATTTTTATTGCTTTGCACCGATGACAACTTACTTGAAGGATCTTATTCAATCCATAGGTAGATATAATGGACTCTCATGACATGAAACTGGGTTTAAGGTTTTTTGGATGCACAAGTAGTATCTCTACTTGGTGCGGATTTTTTGGCCAGCAAAGATAGGGGGCAAACACCACATGTTAGAGGATCCAAAACAATATAACTTCTATGTGAATATAAGCAAACATAACCCATTACGTTGTCTTCCTTGTCCAACGTCAACTAATTGTCATAAAATATTTGATGGGGGCTCACAATCATAAAAAATGGCCAAGATAGTATATTTACATGTGAGACCTCTCTTCCTTTATTACTTTTTCATGAATTGCTACAATGACCAATGTTATGTTTGTCAACTTCCAACAAGTTTTATGAATTATACTTCTTTTATGTGAAGTCATCACTCCCCATGGGATTAGCATGTGATTTTACTTTTATTCTTTATTTCTAAGATTGGATCATCAAAAGCAAAACACTCAACTCAAACTAATCTTTATTATATAACTTTCACACACAATTACATAGATAGATAGATCACACAGCAAGCACTCGAAACTAAATCATACTAAAACTTTATCCCTCTAAATCATGAAATAACTAAGGATCAAACTAACATAGATAATGATGATGAGAAAGTGATGGTGATACGATACCGGGGCGCCTCCCCCAAGCTTGGCACAAGCCAAGGGGAGTGCCCATACCCATGTACTTAAGTCTCCTTCTTCGGTGGTGGTGGTGATGAAGTGGTGGGCTTGTCCTTCAGCTTTAGCAGATACTCCAATTTACGGTTGATGCTCCGAAGGGCGATGTTTTACTCTTCCAACAAAATAACTTCACGAGTGAGAGATGTATTCTGAGCACAAACTATTTCAAAGAGTCTTAGGGCTTCAATTACAGATGGGGAGAGATGATCATAGAGGGGTTGAAGGATATCTCCCTTCTCTGCGGTCTCCTCCATGGGGATGGATTGCCCTCCTTCTAGGGTTCGGGTTTCCGCAACTTCCTCGACCTTGTCCTCCTTGTCATTGTCTTCCTCTCTTGACGACCACTCGTAGTAAACCTCGCTGTAGGGGCGTTTGCCCGGCGATGGTTGCATAATCCGGTGCTTGGTGCGGAGTCTTCGAGGAGCCATGGCGATCTAGATCTGTCAGAAAAATAGCCCAAAACAAGAACAGAGGAGAAACTCGTGATGCGGTGGTCAAAACAGATGGGAATATATATAAAGAATTTTTATCTTGGAAAACAAGCATACGGGAAGAAAACGGAGTCGGGAAGGCAGACGTGGGGCCCACAAGGCACTACGGCGCGCCCCAGGGGGGGTCGCGCCCTTCTGCCTTGGGGGCAGCACGTGGGTCCCCTCGGCTGTTTCTTATTTTTGTAATTTTTCTAATATTCCAAAGCTGACAGAAATAATTTTTATGGAATTTTTGGAGTCGGTTTACTTATCGTATCACATACCTACCCCTTTTCAGGGTTCTGGAGCGTTCCGGAAGGACTCTTTGATGTGCTCTTCCGGTGTAATTGTTTCAATAATATTAGTTTCAACATTAATAGGAGTACCTGAAATATAGTGCTTAATTCTTTGCCCATTCACCACTCTCGGATTAGTGCCTTCGGAGTTGTTTATTTTGATGGCTCCGGAGCGATAAACTTCTTCGATAATATACGGTCCTTCCCATTTAGAGAGAAGTTTTCCTGCAAAGAATCTCAAATGAGAATTGTATAATAGAACATGATCACCTACTTTGAATTCCCGTTTTTGAATTCTTTTGTCATGCCACCTTTTAACTTTTTCTTTAAACAACTTAGCATTATCATAGGCTTGGGTTCTCCATTCATCTAAGGAGCTAATATCAAATAACCTCTTCTCACCGGCAAGTTTAAAATCATAATTAAGTTCTTTAATTGCCCAATAAGCTTTATGTTCTAATTCAAGAGGTAAATGACATGCTTTTCCATAAACCATTTTATACGGAGACATACCCATAGGATTTTTATATGTAGTTCTGCAAGCCCATAATGCATCATCAAGTTTCTTAGACCAATTCTTTCTGGATCTATTAACGGTCTTTTGCAGAATCAATTTTATTTCCCTATTAACTAATTCAACTTGACCACTAGACTGAGGATGGTAAGGGGATGCAATTCTATGGCTAACATCATATTTAGCAAGCAACTTACGGAAAGCACCATGAATAAAATGTGAACCACCATCAGTCATTAAATATCTAGGGACTCCAAACCTCGGGAAAATGACTTCTTTAAGCATTTTAATAGAAGTGTTGTGATCAGCACTACTAGTTGGAATAGCTTCTACCCACTTAGTAACGTAGTCAACAGCAACTAAAATATGAGTATACCCATTGGATTTAGGAAAAGGTCCCATATAATCAAAACCCCAAACATCAAATGGTTCAATAACAAGTGAATAATTCATAGGCATTTCTTGACGTCTACCAACATTACCAATTCTTTGACATTCATCACAAGAAAGGACAAACTTGCGTGCATCCTTGAAAAGAGTAGGCCAATAAAAACTAGATTGTAATACCTTGTGTGCAGTTCGGTCTCCCGCATGATGTCCTCCATAGGCCTCGGAGTGACACTTACGTAGGATTTGTTCCTGTTCATGCTCAGGTACACAACGTCTAATAATACCATCTACTTCTTCTTTATATAGATATGGGTCATCCCAAAAGTAATGTCTTAAATCAAAGAAAAACGTTTTCTTTTGTTGATATGTAAAGCTAGGTGGTATGTATTTAGCAACAATGTAATTAGCATAGTCTGCATACCAAGGAGTATTACGAGAAGCATTTATCACAGCTAATTGTTCATCAGGAAAATCATCATTAATAGGAAGTGGGCCGTCAAGAACATTTTCCATTCTAGACAAATTATCTGCTACGGGATTCTCAGCTCCCTTCCTATCAACAATATGCAGATCAAATTCTTGTAGCAGAAGAGCCCATCTAATAAGTCTAGGCTTAGCATCTTTCTTTTCCATAAGGTATTTAATAGCAGCATGATCAGTGTGAACAGTAACCTTGGAATCAACAATATAAGATCTAAATTTATCACATGCAAACACAACTGCTAAAAATTCTTTCTCAGTAGTAGCATAATTTCTTTGAGCGTTGTCTAGAGTTTTACTAGCATAATGAATAACATTTAATTTCTTATCAACTCTTTGTCCTAGAACAGTACCAAAAGCATAATCACTAGCATCACACAAAATTTCAAAAGGTAGGTTCCAATCAGGTGGTTGAATAATAGGTGCAGAAATTAAGGCTTTCTTAAGTATTTCAAAGGCTTCTACACAATCATCATCAAAAACAAACGAAACATCTTTTTGCAAGAGATTGGTAAGAGGTCTAGAAATTTTAGAGAAGTCTTTTATAAACCTTCTATAGAAACCAGCATGACCAAGGAAACATCTTATACCTTTGATATCTTTAGGACATGGCATTTTCTCAATAGCATCAACCTCAATACCTCTTTCAGAAATTTTATACCCAAGGACTATTCCTTCATTAACCATAAAGTGGCACTTTTCCCAATTCAAGACAAGATTAGTTTCTTCACGTCTCTGCAAAACTCGATCAAGGTTGCTTAAGCAATCATCAAAAGAAGTTCCGTAAACGGAGAAATCATCCATGAAAACCTCAACAATCTTTTCACAAAAGTCAGAGAATATAGCAGTCATGCATCTTTGAAAGGTAGCAGGTGCATTACATAAACCAAAAGGCATACGACGATAAGCATAAGTTCCAAAAGGACAAGTAAAGGTGGTTTTCTCTTGATCTTCAGGTGATACAGGTATTTGAGAGAAACCAGAATAACCATCTAGGAAACAAAAGTGTGTATGCTTAGACAATCTTTCTAACATTTGATCAATAAAAGGCAAGGGGTAATGATCTTTTCTAGTAGCTTTATTTAATTTCCTGAAATCAATTACCATCCTATAACCAGTTACAATTCTTTGTGGGATGAGTTCATTTTTATCATTAGGAACAACGGTAATACCTCCCTTTTTAGGAACACAATGAACAGGACTTGCCCATCTACTATAAGCTATGGGATAAATTATACCTGCTTCGAGAAGCTTTAATATCTCAGTTCTTACCACATCCTTCATTTTAGGATTCAACCTTCTTTGATGATCAACAACGAGTTTAGCATCTGGCTCCATATGAATTTTATGCTGACATAAAGTGGGACTAATGCCCTTAAGATCATCAAGAGTATATCCAATAGCGGCACGGTGCTTCCTCAGAGTTTTAAGTAATCTCTTTTCTTCATGCTCTGAAAGGTTAGCCCTAATAATAACAGGATATATCTTCTTTTCATCAAGGTAAGCATATTTAAGAGTATCAGGTAATTGCTTCAATTCAAACACAGGATCACCCTTGGGTGGAGGTGGACCTCCCAAGGTTTCAACAGGCAGATTATGTTTAAGGATAGGTGCTTGTTTAAAAAATAATTCATCTATTTCATTTCTTTCACTCATATGCATGTCACTCTCATGCTCAAGCAAATATTGTTCTAGCGGATCAGTAGGAGGCACATCAATAGAAGCAAGACCAATAATTTCATCCTTACTAGGCAATTCTTTATCATGAGGTTGTCTACGAAACTTAGAGAAATTAAACTCATGAGACATCTCACCAAAATTAACACTAACAATTTCTTTAGTGCAATCAATCTTAGCATTAACAGTATTCAAGAAGGGTCTACCAAATATAATGGGACAAAAATCATCTTGTGGCGATCCAAGAACAAGGAAATCAGTAGGGTATTTGATCTTACCACACAAGACTTCAACATCTCTAACAATCCCAAGCAGTGAAATAGTGTCTCTATTAGCAAGCTTAATAGTAACATCAATATCTTCAATCTCAATGGGTGCAATATCATTCATGACTTCTTGATAGAGAGTAAACGGAATAGCACTCACACTAGCACCAATATCACATAAACCATGATAGCAATGATCTCCAATTTTAACAGAAATAACAGGCATGCCAACTACAGGTTTATTTTTATCTTTAGGGTCTGGCTTAGCAATTCTAGTTGCTTCATCACAGAAGTATATGACATGACCATCAATGTTATCAACCAAAAGATCCTTAACCATTGCAACACTAGGTTCAACTTTAATTTGCTCAGAAGGTCTAGGTGCTCTAATTTTACTCTTATTGACTACAGTTGAAGCTTTAGCATGTTCCTTAATCCTAACAGGGAAAGGAGGTTTCTCAATATAAGTAGTAGGCACAACTGGATCAACATGATAAACAATTGTTTCTTCTTTAACACTAACAGGTTCTTCTTTCAATTCAATAGGTGGATGATATTTAAACCATTTCTCCTTATGGAGATCAACATGAGCAGCAAAAGATTCACAAAAGGTAGCTACTATCTCAGAGTCAAGTCCATATTTAGTACTAAACTTATGAAAAGCACCAGTTTCCATAAGATCAACATGAGCAGCAAAAGATTCACAAAAGGTAGCTACTATCTCAGAGTCAAGTCCATATTTAGTACTAAACTTACGAAAAGCATCAGTTTCCATAAAAGATTTAACACAATCAAACTCAAGATTTATACTTGACTCATTACCTTTGTCGATTTCCCAATCCTCATAATTGCGTTTAATTCTTTCAAGAAAGTCCCATCTGGATTCAATAGTTTTCTTCATAAAGGAACCAGCAGAAGAAGTATCGAGCATGGATTGATCATTATGAGAAAGCTGAGCATAAAAGTTTTGAAGGATTATTTCTCTTGAGAGCTCATGATTGGGGCATGTATGCAACATATACTTGATCCTCCCCCAAGCTTGAGCGATACTTTCTCCTTCACGAGGCCAAAAATTATATATATAATTCTGATCACGATAAACCAAATGCATAGGATAAAATTTCTGGTGGAATTCCAGTTTCAACCGGTTCTAGTCCCATGTATCAGTATCATCACATAGCCTATACCATGTCAATGCCTTTCCCTCCAAAGATAAAGGGAATACTTTATTATTAACTCCATCTCCGGATAAACCTGCAAGCTTAAACAATCCACAAATTTCATCCACATAGATCAAGTGCATATCAGGATGTACCGTTCCATCTCCTGCATAAGGATTAGCTAGCAATTTCTCTATCATACCCGAAGGAATTTCATAACAAATATTTTCAGTACGTTCAATAGGTGGAGGAGCAACTCTTATTTCTTCCGGTCGAGGTGAAGATACCCCGAACAAGCCCCTCAAAGGATTACTTTCCATAGTGACAAGTGACAATAAATTTCAGCACGTAATATAAATGTTTCCTTACCAAATTCCACTCACCAAAGGCGCTTCACTCCCCGGCAACGGCACCAGAAAAGAGTCTTGATGACCCACAAGTATAGGGGATCAATCGTAGTCCTTTTGATAAGTAAGAGTGTCGAACCCAACGAGGAGCAGAAGGAAATGACAAGCGGTTTTCAGCAAGGTATTCTCTCCAAGTACTGAAAGTAGCGGTAACAGATAGTTTTGATAGCAAGATAATTCGTAACAAGTAACAAGTAACAAGTATAATAAAGTGCAGCAAGGTGGCCCAATCCTTTTTGTAGCAAAGGACAAGCCTGAATGAACTCGTATAATAAGCAAAGCGTTATCGAGGACACATGGGAATTTCATCTAGTAACTTTCATCATGTTTATTTGATTCGCGTTCGCTACTTTGATAATTTGATATGTGGGTGGACCGGTGCTTGGGTGTTGTTCTTACTTGAACAAGCCTCCCACTTATGATTACCCCCTCTCGCAAGCATCCGCAACTACGAAAGAAGAATTAAGATAAGTCTAACCATAGCATGAAACATATGGATCCAAATCAGCCCCTTACGGAATAGCGCATAAACTAGGGTTTAAGCTTCTGTCACTCTAGCAACCCATCATCTAATTACTACTCCACAACGCCTTCCCTTAGGCCCAAAGATGGTGAAGTGTCATGTAGTCGACGTTCACACGACACCACTAAAGGAAGCAATAACATACATATCATCAAAATATCGAACGAATACCAAATTCACATGATTACTTATGACAAGACTTCTCCCATGTCCTACAGGGTTACGCAAAGGGAATAACATATGATAACCAAAGGTTCACTCAAATATCATTCGTGTATTCATAGGGGTCAATATGGATGACCACGGTTCCGCTATTGATCATTGAACGAAAGGGAGTTTCGTTCATGTCTGTGTTTTTACCGAACCTACAGGGTCACACGCTTAAGGAAATCACGATCTGTTGAGTGTTAGTGGAGTGAGAGTTATGAGAAAATATTCTAGGAATAGTTTCAGGAGAAACTAGAAGCGTTTCGGGGTTACCGGAAGAGTTTCGGGGTTTACCGGGTAATACCGGGAATTGATATATAGGTGGAAAATGATGGGGAACGAAGCAAGAAAATCAAAAAAATTCCTACGAATCACCCAAGATCTATCTATGAGAAGCATAGCAATGAGAGGGGAGTGTGTCTACAAACCCTTGTAGACTGAAAGCGGAAGCGTATATAACGCGGTTGATGTAGTCGTACTCTTCACGATCCAATCGCGATCCAATCCGATGAAGTACCGAACGGACGGCACCTCCGCGTTCAGCACACATGCGGCTCAATGACGTCTCCTCCTTCTTGATCCAGCAAGTGAGGGAGGAGAAGTAGATGGGATCTCGACCAGCACGATGGCGTGGTGGAGATGGTGGTGGTGCTATCCCGGCAGGGCTTCGCCAAGCGCTACCGGAGATGCGATCGGAGGAGAAAATGGAACCGAGAGAGAGGGAGGGAGGCGCCAAGCCTTGGGGTACTGCTGCCCTCCCTCCCCTCCACTATATATAGGAGCAAGGGGGAGGGGGGCGCAGCCCTGACCCTTCCTCCAAGGGAGGGGTGCGGACAGGAGGAGGTTTCCTCCCCCTCCAAGTCACCTAGGGGGTGCCTTCCACCCTTCGGACTCTTCCCCTCTCTCCCCTCTTGGCGCATGGGCTCCTTGGGGCTGGTGTCCTTGGCCCATATAGGCCAAGGCGCACCCCCTACAGCCCATGTGCCCCCCCGAGGCAGGTGGACCCCCCCGGTGGACCCCCGGACTCCTTTCGGCACTCCCGGTACAATACCGATAATACCCGAAACTTTTCCGGCGACCAAAACAGGACTTCCTATATATAAATCTTTACCTCTGGACCATTTCAGAGCTCCTCGTGATGTCCGGGATCTCATCCGAGACTCCGAACAACATTCGGTCACCAACGTACATATCCCAATACTATTCTAGCGTCACCGAACGTTAAGTGTGCGGACCCTGCGGGTTCGAGAATCATGTAGACATGACCGAGACACCTCTCCGGTCAATAACCAATAGTGGAACCTGGATGCCCATATTAGTTCCTACATATTCCATGAAGATCTTTATCGGTTGAACCACGATGTTCAGGATTTGGTTAATCCCGTATGCAATTCCCTTTGTCTAGCGATATGTTACTTGCCCGAGATTCGATCGTCGGTATCTTCATACCTAGTTCAATCTCGTTACTGGCAAGTCTCTTTAATCATTCTGTAATACAAGATCCTGTGACTAACTCATTAGCCACATTGCTTGCAAGCTCTTTACGATGTTGTATTACCAAGAGGGCCCAGAGATATCTCTCCGTCATACGGAGTGACAAATCCCAGTCTCGATCCATGCAACCCAACAAACACCTTCGGAGATACCTGTAGAGCACCTTTATGATCACCCAGTTACGTAGTGACGTTTGATAGCACACAAAGTATTCCTCTGGTATCCGGAAGTTGCATGATCTCATGGTCTTAGGAATAGATACTTGACATGAAGAAAGCTATAGCAATAAACTTTAGAGATACGATCAAATGCTAAGCTTATGGTTGGGTCTTGTCCATCACTTCATTCTCCTAATGATGTGATCCCGTTATCAAATGACAACTCATGTCTATGGTTAGGAAACCTTAACCATCTTTGATCAACGAGCTAGTCTAGTAGAGGCTCACTAGGGACACGATATTTGTTTATGTATCCACACATGTATTTAAGTTTCCGGTCAATACAATTCTAGCATGAATAATAAACCTTTATCATGAACAAGGAAATATGATAATAACCAATTTATTATTGCCTCTAGGGCATATTTCCAATAGTCTTCCACTTGCACTAGAGTCAATAATCTAGTTTACATAGTTATGAATCTAACACCCATGGAGTCCTGGTGCTGATCATGTTTTGCCCGTGGAAGAGCTTTAGTCAACATGTCTGCCACATTCAGATCCATATGTACTTTGCAAAGTTCTATGTCTCCATCCTTAATGTAATTACGAATGGAGTTGAAGCGGTGTTTGATGTGCTTGGTCTTCTTGTGAAACCTGGGCTCCTTGGCAATGGCAATAGCACTAGTGTTGTCACAAAAGATAGTCATTGGATCCGATGCACTAGGTATTACTCCCAGATCGGATATGAACTCCTTCATCCAGACTCCTTGCGCTGCTTTCGAAGCAACTATATATTCCGCTTCACATGTAGATCCCGCCACGATGCTCTGCTTGGAACTGCACCAACTGACCGCTCCACCATTCAATATAAATACGTATCCGGTTTGAGACTTAGAGTCATCCGGATCTGTATCGAATCTAGCATCGACGTAACCCTTTACGACGAGCTTTTCGCCACCCCCATAAACGAGAAACATGTCCTTAGTCCTCTTTAGGTACTTAAGGATATTCTTGACCGCTGTCCAGTGATCTACTCCTGGATCACTTTGGTACCTCCCTGCTAGACTTATGGCAAGGCACACATCAGGTCTGGTACACAGCATGGCATACATTATAGAGCCTATGGGCGAGGCATAGGGGATGACTTTCATCCTTTCTCTTTCTTCTGCCGTGGTCGGGCTTTGAGTCTTACTCAACTTCACACCTTGCAATACAGGCAAGAACCCTTTCTTTGACTGGTCCATTTTGAACTTCTTTAAAACTTTGTCAAGGTATGTGCTTTGTGAAAGTCCTATTAAGCGTCTTGATCTATCTCTATAGATTTTGATGCCCAATATGTAAGCAGCTTCACCGAGGTCTTTCATTGAAAAACTCTTGTTCAAATAACCTTTTATGCTTTCCAGAAATTCTATATCACTTCCAATCAACAATATGTCATCCACATATAATATTAGAAACGCTACAGAGCTCCCACTCACTTTCTTGTAAATACAAGCTTCTCCGTAAGTTTGTATAAAACCAAAAGCTTTGATCACCTCATCAAAGCGTATATTCCAACTCCGAGATGCTTGCACCAGTCCATAGATGGATCGCTGGAGCTTGCATACTTTGTTAGCATCCTTAGGATCGACAAAACCTTCTAGTTGCATCATATACAACTCTTCCTTAAGAAACCCGTTCAGGAATGTTGTTTTGACGTCCATCTGCCAGATCTCATAATCATAAAATGCGGCAATTGCTAACATAATTCTAACAGACTTAAGCATCGCTACGGGTGAGAAAGTCTCATCGTAGTCAACCCCTTGAACTTGTCGGAAACCCTTTGCGACAAGTCGAGCTTTATAGACGGTGATATTACCATCAGCGTCTGTCTTCTTCTTAAAGATCCATTTATTCTCAATGGCTTGCCGGTCATCGGGCAAGTCCACCAAAGTCCATACTTTGTTCTCATACATGGATCCTATCTCGGATTTCATGGCCTCAAGCCATTTGTCGGAATCCGGGCTCATCATTGCTTCTTCATAGTTCGTAAGTTCGTCGTTGTCTAACAACATGACTTCCATAACTGGATTACCGTACCACTCTGGTGCGGAACGTACCCTGGCCGACCTACGAAGTTCAGTAGTAACTTGATCCGAAGTCTCATGATCATCATCATTTGCTTCCTCTCCGGCTGGTGTAGACATCACGGGAACTTCTTTCTGTGATGTGCTACTTTCCAATTCGAGAGAAGGTACAATTACCTCATCAAGTTCTACTTTCCTCCCACTCACTTCTTTCGAGAGAAACTCCTTCTCTAGAAAGGACCCATTCTTAGCAACAAAGATTTTGCCTTCGGATCTGTGATAGAAGGTATACCCAATGGTCTCTTTAGGGTATCCTATGAAGACGCATTTCTCTGCTTTGGGTTCGAGCTTATCAGGCTGAAGCCTCTTGACATAAGCGTCGCATCCCCAAACTTTAAGAAACGACATCTTAGGTTTCTTGCCAAATCACAACTTATACGGTGTCGTCTCAACGGATTTAGACGGTGCCCTATTTAAAGTGAATGCAGCTGTCTCTAATGCATAACCCCAAAACGATAGTGGCAAATCGGTAAGAGACATCATAGAACGCACCATATCCAATAGAGTACGATTACGACATTCGGACACACCATTACGCTGTGGTGTTCCAGGTGGCATGAGCTGTGAAACAATTCCACATTGTCTCAAATGCATACCAAACTCGTAACTTAAATATTCACCTCCACGATCGGATCATAGAAACTTTATTTTCTTGTTACGATGATTCTCCACTTCACTCTGAAATTCTTTGAACTTTTCAAATGTTTCATACTTGTGTTTCATTAAGTAAATATACCCATATCTACTCAAATCATCTGTGAAGGTAAGAAAATAATGATATCCACTGCGTGCTTCAACACTCATCGGACCGCATACATCGGTATGTATTATTTCCAACAAGTCACTAGCCCGCTCCATTGATTCGGAGAACGGGGTTTTAGTCATCTTGCCCATGAGGCATGGTTCACTTGTCTCAAATGATTCATAATCAAGAGATTCCAAAAGTCCATCAACATGGAGTTTCTTCATGCGCTTTACACCAATATGACCTAAGCGGCAGTGCCACAAGTATGTGGTACTATCATCATTAACTTTGCATCTTTTGGCATCAATATTATGAACATGTGTATCACCACGATCGAGATTCAACAAGAATAAACCATTCAACAAGGGTGCATGAGCATAAAAGAGATTATTCATATAAATAGAACAACCATTATTCTCTGACTTAAATGAATAACCGTCTCGCAATAAACAAGATCCAGATATAATGTTCATGCTTAACGCAGGCACCAAATAACAATTATTTAGGTTTAAAACTAATCCTGAAGGTAGACGTAGAGGGAGCGTGCCGACGGCGATCACATCAACCTTGGAGCCATTTCCAAAGCGCATCGTCACCTCGTCCTTAGCTAATCTCCGTTTATTCCACAGCTCCTGTTTCGAGTTACAAATATTAGCAACCGAACCAGTATCAAATACCCAGGCGCTACTACGAGCACTAGTAAGGTACACATCAATAACATGTATATCAAATATACCTTTGTTAACGTTGCCAGCCTTCTTATCTGCCAAGTACTTGGGGCAGTTCCGCTTCCAGTGACCATTCCCCTTGCAATAGAAGCACTCAGTCTCAGGTTTGGGTCCAGCCTTGGGTTTCTTCATGGGAGCGGCAACTGTCTTGCCATTCTTCTTGAAGTTCCTTTTCTTTCCCTTGCCTTTCTTGAAACTAGTGGTCTTTTAAACCATCAACACTTGATGCTCCTTCTTGATTTCTACCTCCGCGGCCTTAAGCATCGCGAAGAGCTCGGGGATAGTTTTCTCCATCCCTTGCATATTATAGTTCATCACAAAGCCCTTGTAGCTTGGTGGCAATGACTGGAGAACTCTGTCTATAACCATCTCATCTGGAAGATTAACTCCCAACTGATTCAAGCGGTTGTTATACCCAGACATTTTGAGTATATGCTCACTAACGGAGTTGTTCTCCCCCATCTTGCAGCTAAATAACTTGTCAGAGGTGTCATACCTCTCAACCCGGGCATGAGCACCCCGTAAAGTTAATTTAGCGACTTGAATAATCATACTTGATGATGGACGTTGGTAGCTTCGGTTTGCTTCAAAACCTTAGAAGCCACGTAAAACAAATTTTGCATAAACCGATTAGAGGCGTCTAACTTGGTTTTGCAGGATGACATAAGATGTGCATGTGATGTGGTATAGCAGTTCTCATATTAATTCAATTATGTATGAGATGACTATATAATGTAAAATTAACATGACCTGCGTGTCATGATTCGGCATGATGGCTGGAGCCATATGATTGTCACTTTAATGACCTGCGTGTCAACCTTAAGTAATGCACTTATTTTATTAGCTATAGAGATAGCAATATTATCTGGTGCATCAACAAGGTGGTGGCAAACTTCGCAAAGGTGAACACCGACGCGAATGCCGAAGACGAAGAAATTAAAGACTTCTCCGTCAGAAAGGGCTATACCATATCATGCTATTATGAATTGCCTGAGATGTTTATCCCTTATGATGCACCCTTCTTGATTGCGCGGTAGTCGCTTTTATTAGGGTGATCTCTCACAAAAATATCAAGTAGTTAGTGTTTTCCCAAGTGTAGCACCGTCACGGCACCTATCTCTTCGGGGTATCACATGGATACATGGGTACGAACGATTAGAGAAGTGTGAGGCGGGTGAGTTGAGACCTCACAGCGAGATCACTTGGTTGTCTTGACGTTCAGGCATGAAAGTCATGAGCTCGGAACACGCGCATCGAAAGATGAACAAGAGTCACATAGAGATGTGATTGGCAAGTTGGCCTACCGATTGCAATTCTCGTCACTTGAGATGGATACATCCTTGGCGTTGAATTGTAATATGGGTCTTGAATCACTCACAATCAATTATGAGAGATATTGATGTGAGTGGGAGCACACTTTAGAATTAACTTGTTTAATTCTCAGTGCAATTAATTATGAACTTTGTCTAAAGTGAAATTTGCATAATAGTTGTAGAAGAATGGCTCGCATTTCCACCTTCCCTGTTAAAATTGAATAAGCTGTTAAATATCTGGTTAAAACTTTACGGTTTGTAACGTAATGTGAGGATTGTCCTCAAAAGTGTCGAGAAGGACTTTGTCCTATCGCATGCTTTTGGTATTCTCCCACTAATGCTATGGATAATGTGACTCTCGTCCTTCGATCCAAAAGCTAGAATTCCGTTACGGTCAAGTGCAATATGTTTGCTTCCATGAGACCCGAACTTCAAAAGTTTGGGATAGCTATGTGATATTCATGGAACTGAAAATCATTTTCAGACACAAACAAAGGCTAAAAGATATGTGATATCCAAAGCAATGTTTGTTTGCAAACTATTAGTAAAAGTGTTTACTATGCATTTGACTAATACGAGAGGGATCCAGAAGAACGCCTATCATATGATGAAGGTGAATAAAATAAACAACTTAAAGAGAAAGGAAATGTCCAAAGGGTGTTAGTGTGACTTACACACCTAGGAAGTCCGGGGCTAACGCCACTCTTAAAGTTGGGTGCTTCTTCTGAGAGTAGGAGAAATACTAAAAGTTAAACTGTTAGAAGTATAAAGGCAAAAAGAGAGAAGACTGGAATATCTAGCTCATGTATGAATGTCATACAAGCTATTGATGTATAGAAAGGCTGGTCAAAAGAAATAGTTCTTGGGAATTATGATTAAACATGTTAATCACTGATTCTTGGGTATTGTGAGTTGATCACAGAGGTACCCGCTCGATTGCATTCTGTTGCGACTCGATGCAAGAACTACTACGGCCTAAAAGACTTGCCGAAGTGAGGTTTAGATATGCGCTGGGAACATAGTAAAAGTTGCTATACTTGGTACATTACCTATGTATTTATTTTCATAATTCATTTTAGAGTTTTTATACACTCTAGCCCATTGCATAAAGTATCTTGCAAGAAGGTTGTTCATAAGAGAACTTTTGATGTTCGGTGTTATGAATAACATAAGGGCCATGCTTCCATCATGGATGGGATGTATGTTATGAATATTGATAATAATATATTACCTCCGTATTTACTTTCATAATTCATTTTAGAGTTTTACACACTCTATCCCATTGCATAATGTTTGTTGCAAAAGGGTTGTTCATAAAAGAACAATTGTTGTTCAGTGTTATGAATAACATAAGGGACATATTTCCATCATGAATGGGATGTATGTTATGAATATTGATGGTAATATGATACATCCATAACACTGACGCTAAATGTTGCAAGACTAAGAGAATACCACACATGTGTGGCACTGCATTTAGTCACATTGGAGAAACCTGCATGGAGAAATTCCATAATGATGGATTTTGAAGTCGTTTGATTATGAATCATCTGACACTTGCAACTTTCCTCCGAAAAGTGAAGTGACTGAAATACCGTTCACAGGCCATAAGGAACGAGCAACGAACTTATTGGTGATCATACATTTTGATGTATGTAGTCCGATAAATGTTGTTGCTAGCAGTGGATTTATCTATCTTCAGAAATGACTCAAGTAGATATATGGATATTTACTTGATGAGACGTAAGTCTGGATCTTTTGAAATCATTCATAAGGTTTTCAAAAATGAAGTAGAAATTATTGTAACAAGAAAATTATGTTTCTGCAAACTAGATTGCCGAAAGGAATATTTGAGTTACAAGTTTAGCGAATGTCTGATGAGTTGTGAAAAGAGTTTCATAACTTACACCTCACAGAGCACCACTGTGAGTGGAATATCCGCGAAGATGTAATCAAACCATTTATGACATGGTAAGATCAAAGATGACATAAATCAATTTGCCGTTATTCCTTTTAAAAGTAATGCTTTAGAGACTGCGGCTTTTACACTGAAAAGAGCACCAGCAGATCTGTTGAAATGATGCCATGGTATGGTAACCCCAACCATGTTATGTCTTTTCTTAACATTTGGAATATGGGGCTTGTGTAGAATATTTACAAACCTATTCCAAATCAGACAAGTGCTACTTTGTAGGTTATCCCAAGTTATTGGGTATTCCCCCACCACTGTACCGAGGCAAAAGGTTTTGCCACAAAGAACGGTATAATTTTGAAAGAAAATGTTTCTTGCAAAAGGGTGAGTGGGAGGACAGTGCGACTCGACGAGATAACATTATCTTCGTCATCAGATCAAAGGAAAGAAACCTTGGAAGTAATTCCAGAGTTTCCTACTACGACTGATACGGAAGCCTCTACATGAGATGTATGGACTTCGGTCGAACTTGCAACTGAACCACGTAGGCAAAACTCGTGCAAACCTCTCAGGTGCGCAAGCGAGATATTGTTGTTAGACAACAGTATACCTATGATACACAAGGAAGCGTTGATGGGCCCTGACTCCGGAATTGGCTAAATACCAATATAATCCGAGATAGTTTCCATATAAATGATTCAAGATTATATCTTGATAAACCCTTCGGAAGACTTAGAGTCTAACGAACATTAATGGAACTATAAACTGATGTGGATAAAATGTTTTATCCATAAAGCTCGACTTGTTGCAATAACAAATTCAAGGAGTTGACTATGATGAGATTGTCTCACCGTAGCGATGCTTAAAGTCAGATCGGGTTAAACTAGCAATTAATACATATTTCAATCTTGAGATATGATACATGGATGGCAAAAGGATTTCCATGTGATGGAAATGCAACCTAGGACTTGCATGTGATACAGTCCGAAGTATTTTGTCAATCCAGAGGATGCTAGTAAGTATGCAAACTTCAGAGTTCCAGCACTGGACAGAAGAGAGCAAAATGGAGTTGGAATCTTCGTTTTGATGAAATAGTCAAAAGAGTTTGATTTCATCAATGGATAACGAAGATGCTTGTGGTTACAAGAAAGTAAGTGGGAGCATAATAATATTTCTAAAAACTTTGTGTGCTTGACACATTATTGATTGGAAATAATATAAATTTCTTGACACGAATTAGGACTTCATTGAAAATAGTTTTTCGATGAAGTGCTTGGGCTAAATAGCCTTGATATTAGGCATATTTATCTACGAGATAGAATTGCCTAATAGGCTAAGCCAAAAATACATATTGACAAGATGCTAAAACAGTTTAGCATAAGAACACCAAGGTGTGATTCTTGCCGATGCCACATGGAAAGAGTTTTTGCAAGACTCGGTGTCCCAAAACACTGATGAGCAAAATACATGATGGAGATTCCACACACTTTCGTGTTTGGATTAATCATGTATTCCATGGTATGTAAAACAACCAGATATGTCCGATACTCCCAAAGCTGTTGCGAGTATAGATACCAAAGTGATCAAAGTTCTGATCATGGGACAACAGTGGAAAATGTCATTGAGTACTAAAGTAGCACCGATGACATGTTTTCTCGCAAGCGGAGATTATGAAGTGCTCGTTGTAAGTAGTTACATCGATACAGTCTTCACCAATTCTCCATGCGATTTTTGATTAAGTTAAGGGTTTTGTGTAATACACAATATGGTGGCACGGTAGTTGGAAATTGTTCCAAACAGGTTACTGTGGCGATTTCTATAACAAAGGCTAAGTATGTTGACACTTTGGAAGTGACAAAGAAGATGTTGGATCATATATAGTTCATTCATGAACTTAGTATGGTTCCAAAATGGCTTTGGTTATTGCAGATACTTGCTCCATAACTCAGTCTGAGGAATCAAGGTTTGACCTATGATTCACATATATACAAAGCCAAGTCCACACAAAATATGAATTTTGTGAAAGCGTGAAAACGCGAGGAGATGCAAACATACACACGGAGCTGAAGTTGTCAGATCTGTTGGACATCAGGCTATACCACAAGCGAAGCATATTTTACACCGGTATGCCATAGGTGTAAAGTGTTTTAGCATTGGCTAGATTATTGACTCTAGTGCAGGTGGGAGTCTTTAGGAGATATGCCCTAGAGGCAATAATAAATGTTATTATTTATCCCCATGTTCGTAATTAAGTTTATATTCCGTGCTATAACTGTTATGGTTCGCGAGTCTACAATAACCACGAGGCTCGGAGGAAGACTCATATGCACATATGGAATAATAAATGGTAAAATGTATTCCTAGTCTGGCCTCTAAGACTAGCTCAAGTGTTGCATGATGGTTCTGTTTTCCTGATCATGGGCATGACTATGCCGGCAACTTTGAGGGCACAATGTTAGGAGAACACTTGTGTTGAATCGACCCGAATGATGTTATGCTATGAGATACATTTGTCACAAGTTAATGGTTAATAACACAGAGAAAGTTAACGTTGGAATAATTCCTTAGACCATGAGAGTGTCGAGTTTCTTCATGCTTGCTTCATGAACTTTGGGGTTTGTTAAACGTCATCCGTAACTGGGTGGCTATTACGGCGACTTACGGGTTCATGGGAAAGTATGTCAAGTAACTTGATAGCTCGAGATTGGGATTTGCTCCTCCGATGATGGAGAGATATCTCTGGGTCCTCTCGGTGTTACGGTATCCATCATCGTCTGGCCAGACACAATGTGATTTGATCACAGGGATGCCAGAACACGGGAACGAGAAAAGAGAACAAACCCGGTAACGAGGTAACTGGCATTGTGGACAAGTGTTGATCCACGGGGATGCCGATAAGTCTCACCTCGGGTGTTTGTAACATATCGCGAAGCAACAGGAATAGCACACGGCAACTGGAGGTCCACTCGGATATTTATTCGTGTGGGTATAGGGGTCAATATGGGTGTCCACGGCTCCGATGTTGATCATTGATCGGAAAGTGTTCCGGTCATGTCTATACTTCACCGAACCTATAGGGTCACACGCTTAAGGGTCATCTATCTGCTGAATACTAGACAAGGAGTCTGAGAGAAAGTCACCGGAAAAGTTTCGGAGACAACGGAAAAGTTCCGGAGAGAGAACACCAGAATAGTTTCGGTAAAACTGAAAAGTTGTTTCAGGGTATACCATTAAGTCAAATTGGTTTTGGCACACGTCTGGAAATTCTTGGAGGGTGCCAGAATTATTCTGGAAACTTCTGTGATTTTTCCGGAGAAAAAACCGGAAATGTTCCGGAGCTGCCGGAACCGCTTTGGTTGCTTTTCGCAGATGAAAATCACTAATCCGGAATTGTTTCGGAACACGTCCAAAATCATTTTAGTGGGTACTAGAATTGTTCTAAGACCCACAGAAATATTTTCGGATTTAACGGTCACGGAAAAAAGTTTCCGTGAATAGTGAAAGTGCTTTTTGGGCTACTTTATGGAAAGCCACCTTTTAGGGTTTTTCCCAAAAGGCTTCTAGAAGAACTTGGGGACTAAGGAACCCCTTTGGGGGGGTTCACCATGGGGGTGGCCGGCCAAGATGGGCTCCTCCATGGAGCCCCACTTGCCCCACTTGCCTTCTCTTTTATGCCCTTGTGAAGGACATATTTTGGGGGCATTTTGGTATTTCAAGTGGCACCCCTACCCCTTGGGATTTCGTATAAATAGAGGTGAAGAGGTGCTCTCCACACTCACTCCTTTCTCACATACAAGTGCCATGCATGATCTGGCTTCTCTCTCCCTCCCCGCGAAATAGTTTCGTAGAGCCGAAAGGCTGTCTGGGTTCCGGTGGGAACTAGTTCTGGACGGCGAAGCCCTGCCGGATAGATGACACCGTATGTGTGCAACCCCGTAGAGAGGTCGTAGGTTTGATCTTTTTGCTCGAGGGGCTGTTTGAGAGTGCCTCCCGAAGGGCTGTCCGAGTGACCGTCCGAGTTTCGAGCGTCCTCCCGAAGGGCTATCCGAGATATGCCCTAGAGGCAATAATAAATGTTATTATTTATCCCCATGTTCGTAATTAAGTTTATATTCCGTGCTATAACTGCTATGGTTCTCGAGTCTACAATAACCACGAGGCTCGGAGGAAGACTCATATGCATGTGTGGAATAATAAACGGTAAAATGTATTCCTAGTCTGGCCTCTAAGACTAGCTCAAGTGTTGCATGATGGTTCTATTTTCCTGATCATGGGCATGACTATGCCGGCAACTTTGAGGGCACAATGTTAGTAGAACACTTGTGGTTGAATCGACCCGAATTGATGTTATGCTATGAGATACATTTGTCACAAGTTAATGGTTAATAGCACAGAGAAAGTTAACATTTGCATAATTCCTTAGACCATGAGAGTGTCGAGTTTCTTCATGCTTGCTTCATGAACTTTGGGGTTTGTTAAACGTCATCCGTAACTGGGTGGCTATTACGGCGGCTTACGGGTTCATGGGAAAGTATGTCAAGTAACTTGATAGCTCGAGATTGGGATTTGCTCCTTCGACGATGGAGAGATATCTCTGGGTCCTCTCGGTGTTACGGTATCCATCATCGTCTGGCTAGACACAATGTGATTTGATCACAGGGATGCCGGAACACGGGAACGAGAAAAGAGAACAAACCCGGTAACGAGGTAACTGGCATTGTGGACAAGTGTTGATCCACGGGGATGCCGATAAGTCTCACCTCGGGTGTTTCTAACATATCGCGAAGCAACAGGAATAGCACACGGCAACTGGAGGTTCACTCGAATATTTATTCGTGTGGGTATAGGGGTCAATATGGGTGTCCACGGCTCCGATGTTGATCATTGATCGGAAAGTGTTCCGGTCATGTCTATACTTCACCGAACCTATAGGGTCACACGCTTAAGGGTCATCTATCTACTGAATTCTAGACAGGGAGTCTGAGAGAAAGTCACCGGAAAAGTTTCGGAGACAACGGAAAAGTTCCGGAGAGAGAACACCGGAATAGTTTCGGTAAAACTGAAAAGTTGTTTCAGGGTATACCATTAAGTCAAATTGGTTTCGGCACACATCTGGAAATTCTTGGAGGGTTCCAGAATTATTCTGGAAACTTCTGGGATTTTTCCGGAGAAAAAATCGGAAATTTTCCGGAGCTGCCGGAACCGCTTTGGTTGCTTTTCGCAGATGAAAATCACTAATCCGGAATTGTTTCGGAACGCGTCCAAAATCATTTTAGTGGATACTGGAATTGTTCTAAGACCCACAGAAATATTTTCGGATTTAACGGTCGCGGAAAAATGTTTCCGTGAATAGTGAAAGTGCTTTTTGGGCTACTTTATGGAAAGCCACCTTTTAGGGCTTTTCCCAAAAGGCTTCTAGAAGAACTTGGGGACTAAGGAACCCCCTTTGGGGGGGTCCACCATGGGGGTGGCCGGCCAAGATGGGTTCCTCCATGGAGCCCCACTTGCCTTCTCTTTTATGCCCTTGTGAAGGACATATTTTGGGGGCATTTTGGTATTTCAAGTGGCACCCCTACCCCTTGGGATTTCGTATAAATAGAGGTGGAGAGGTGCTCTCCACACTCACTCCTTTCTCACATACAAGTGCCATGCATGATCTGGCTTCTCTCTCCCTCCCCGCAAAATAGTTTCGTAGAGCCGAAAGGCTGTCTGGGTTCCGGTGGGAACTAGTTTTGGACGGCGAAGCCCTGCCAGATAGATGACACCGTATGTGTGCAACCCCGTAGAGAGGTCGTAGGTTCGATCTTTTTTTCCCCGAGGGGCTATTCGAGAGTGCCTCCCGAAGGGCTGTCCGAGTGACCGTCCGAGTTTCCGAGTGTCCTCCCGAAGGGCTGTCCGAGTGACCGTCTGAGTTTTGAGCGTCCTCCCGAAGGGCTGTCCGTGACACCGTCCGAGGGACTGTCCGACTGCCTCCCGGAGGGCGGTCCGAGGGGCAGACAAGGGAGAACATCCTCATGGTTGGGAGGTTGTAAAATCCTAGCTGCGGGGATCTGCACCGCCGATCGTCATCGACTCTACTTCCGCTGCGCTACTAGTCGGTAACGAAAAGATCAAACCTTGTATGCAGTCTCCATAGTGGTCCTGGGCTGGTGCGTAGGTCGGAAATTTTTTGTTTTCTGCTACGTTCCCCTACATTTCAGCTCCTGGAACATCTCATATGCTCCGTGGTGCTCAAAACGTCTTTGGAGCCCTGGTTCTAAGCCGTATAGCTTGGCGCACTGAACTATCGAGTAGTCATCAACTCGAGTCTGCCAGATGTTCATAACATCTAGAGTCGAGGGAGCGGGTGGCACACCTGACGGTGCATTAAGGACATAAGCCTTCCGTGCAGCAGTGAGGATAACCCTCAAATTACGGACCCAGTCCGCATAGTTGCTTCCATCATCTTTCAACTTAGCTTTCTCTAGGAACGCATTAAAATTCAGGGGAACTATAGCGCGAGCCATTGATCAACACAATTTTGCAAAGACAATTTAGACTAAGTTCATGATAATTAGTTCAGTTAATCAAATTACTAATGAACTCCCACTTAAATCAACATCCCTCAAGTTGTCTAAGTGTCACATGATCCAAATCAATTGACCCATGTCCGATCATCACGTGAGATGGGGCAGTCATCAATGGTGAACATCTCCATATTGATCATATCTACTATATGACTCATGTTCGACCTTTCGGTCCTCCGTGTTCCGAGGCCATGTCTGTACATGCTAGGCTCGTCAAGTTTAACCCAAGTATTCTGCATGTGTAAAACTGGCTTACAACCGTTGTATGTGAACGTAGAGTCTATCACGCCCGATCATCACGAGGTGCTTTGAAACGACGAACTTTCGCAATGGTGCATACTTAGGGACAACACTTTTTCTTGATATTAAGTGAAGGGATCATCTTATAATGCTACCGTCGTTCTAAGCAAAATAAGATGCATAACAAGATAAACATCACATGCAATCAAAAATATGTGACATGATATGGCCATTATCATCTTGTGCTTTTGATCTCCATCTTCAAAGCACCGGCATGATCTCCATCGTCACCGGCATGACACCATGATCTCCATCATCGTGTCGTCACGTGGTTGTCTCCGCCAACTATTGCTTCTACGACTATTGCTAACGCATAGCGATAAAGTAAAGCAATTACATGACGATTAATAAATTAAAGACAACCCTATGGCTCCTGTCGGTTGTCGTACTCATCGACATGCAAGTCGTGAACCTATTACAAAACATGATCATCTCATACATCAACATATATCACATCACGTTTTGGCCATATCACATCACAACATGCCCTGCAAAAACAAGTTACACATCCTCTACTTTGTTGTTGCAAATTTTACGTGGCTGCTATGGGCAACTAGCAAGAACCGTTCTTACCTACGCAAAGCCACAACGGTGATAATCAAGTTGCCTTTTAACCTTCTACAAGGACCGCCTTTGTCAAATCAGATTCAACTAAAGTAGGAGAGACAGACACCCGCCAGCCACCTTATGCAAAACAAGTTGCATGTCAGTCGGTGGAACCGGTCTCATGTGCGAGGACATGTAAGGTTGGTCCGAGCCGCTTCATCCCACAATACCGCCGAATCCAAATAAGACAAGAGAGGTAAGCAATTTGAGCATCAACGCCCACAACTTCTTTGTGTTCTACTCGTGCATATACATCTACGCATAGACCTAGCTCTGATACCACTGATGGGGAACGAAGCATGAAAATCAAAAAAATTCCTACGAATCAGCCAAGATCTATCTATGAGAAGCATAGCAACGAGAGGGGAGTGTGTCTACATATCCTTGTAGACCAAAATCAGAAGCGTATATAACGCGGTTGATGTAGTCGTACTCTTCACGATCCAATCGCGATCCAATCCGATGAAGTACCGAACGGACGGCACCTCCGCGTTCAGCACACGTGCGGCTCGATGACGTCTCCTCCTTCTTGATCCAGAAAAAGAGGGAGGAGAAGTAGATGGGATCTCTACCAGCACGACGGCGTGGTGGAGATGGTGGTGGTGCTATCCCGGCAGGGCTTCGCCAAGCGCTACCAGAGATGCGATCGGAGGAGAAAATGGAACCGGGAGAGAGGGAGGGAGGCACCAAGGCTTGGGGTGCTGCTGCCCTCCCTCCCCTCCACTATATATAGGAGCAAGGGGGAGGGGGCGCAACCCTGACCCTTCCTCCAAGGGAGGGGTGCTGCCAGGAGGAGGTTTCCTCCTCCTCCAAGTCACCTAGGGGGGTGCCTTCCACCCTTAGGACTCTTCCCCTCTCTCCCCTCTTTGCGCATGGGCCCCTTGGGGCTGGTGCCCTTGGCCCATATAGGCCAAGGCGCACCCCCCTACAGCCCATGTGCCCCCTCGGGGCAGGTGGTGTTGGAAACATGCCCTAGAGGCAATAATAAATTAGTTATTATTATATTTCCTTGTTCATGATAATCGTTTATTATCCATGCTATAATTGTATTGATTGGAAACTCAAATACATGTGTGGGTACATAGACAACACCGTGTCCCTAGTAAGCCTCTAGTTGACTAGCTCATTGATCAAAGATGGTTAAGGTTTCCTAGCCATGGACATAAGATGTCATTTGATAACGGGATCACATCATTAGGAGAATGATGTGATGGACAAGACCCAAACTACGAACGTAGCATATGATCGTGTCAGTTTGTTGCTATTGTTTTTGCATGTCAAGTATCTGTTCCTTTGACCATGAGATCATGCAACTCCCTGACATCGGAGGAGTACCTTGTGTGTATCAAACGTCGCAACGTAACTGGGTGACTATAAAGGTGCTCTACAGGTATCTCCGAGGATGTCTGTTGGGTTGGCATGGATCAAGACTGGGATTTGTTACTCCATGTGACGGAGAGGTATCTCAGGGCCCACTCGGTAATACAACATCACAATGAGCCTTGCAAGCAATGTGACTAAAGTGTTAGCCACGAGATCTTGTATTACGGAACGAGTAAAGAGACTTGCCAGTAACGAGATTGAACCAGGTATAGAGATACCGACGATCGAATCTCGGGCAAGTAACATACCGAAGAACAAAGGGAGCAGCATACGGGATTAACTGAATCCTTGACATAGAGGTTCGACCGATAAAGATCTTCGTAGAATATGTAGGAGCCAATATGGGCATCCAGGTCCCGCTATTGGTTATTGATCGTAGAGGTGTCTCGGTCATGTCTACATAGTTCTCGAACCCGCGGGGTCTACACACTTAACGTTTGGTGACGATTAGTATAGTTGAGTTATTTTGTTGGTGACCGAAGGTTGTTTGGAGTCCCGGATAAGATCCCGGACATGACGAGGATCTCCGGAATAGTCCGGAGGTAAAGATTAATATATGTGATAATAGTGTTTTGATCTCCGGAAGGGTTCCGGAATTCACCGGAAGGGGTTCCGGGTGTTTACCGAAGAGTTCGGGTGCAGCAACACTTTATACGGGCCAAAGGGGTAAAACCCACGAGGTATTGGAAAGTGCAAAAGGAAGTTTTGCTACTGCCTTAAGCGGTACTACCGCTGGTAAAGGCAGTACTACCGCGTAAGCGGTACTACCGCTTGTATGAAGCGGTACTACCGCCCAAGCGGTACTACCGCTTGTGTGAAGCGGTACTACCGCTCGTGAGCGGTACTACCGCTTGTGCGCGGTACTGCAGGGATCCGAGTTGGACTCTTTCCCTGCGGGCCAAACCGACCTTGTGCGGGCAAAACCGACCTAGAGGAGGCTTTTACTCCAAGTTTAGACCCCAAGGCTCAACATATAAATAGAGGGGCAGGGCTAGCACACGGGACACATCAAGATTTCCCAAGCCGTGTGTCGGCAACCCTAACCCTCTAGTTCTCCCGTCATAATCTCCGTAGTGCTTGGCGAACCCCTGCAGAGATTGTTCCTCACCACCATCACCACGCCGTCGTGCTGCTGGAACTCATCTACTACTTCATCATCGCTCGCTGGATCGAGGAGGTGAAGGCGTCATCAAGCCGTACGTGTGTTGAATGCGGAGGTGACGTCCGTTCGGCACTAGTTCGTGATCGGATCGACGGACGACTTGCGATTTGGATCGCGGAGACGTTCGACTACATCAACCGCGTTTCTTAACGCTTCCGCTTAGCGATCTACAAGGGTATGTAGATTCACTCTCCCTCTCGTAGATGCTCATCACCATGGATAGATCTTGTGTGTGCGTAGGAAAATTTTTGTTTCCCATGCAACGTTCCCCAACAGTGGCATCTGAGCTAGGTCTATGCGTAGATGAGATCTCGAGTAGAACACAAACGAGTTGTGGGCATGGGTGTATACATATTGCTTGCCGTTACTAGTTGATACTTGATTCGGCGGTATTGTGAGATGAAGCGGCCCGGACCGACATTACGCGTACACTTACGCGAGACAGGTTCCTTCAACTAACATGTAACTTCGTTGCATAAAGATGGCTAGCGGGTGTCTGTCTCTCTCACTTTAGTTGAATCGATTTCAATGAAGAGGGTTCTTTTAGAAGATCAAAAAGCAATCACTACACCACGTTGTGGTTTTGCGTAGGTAAGAACGGTTCTTGCAAACCCGTAGCAGCCACGTAAAATTTGCAACAACAATTAGAGGACGTCTAACTTGTTTTTGCAGGGTATGTTGTGATGTGATATGGCCAATTACATGATGAGATATATGTGATGTATGAGATAATCATGTGTTGTATAGAATATCACGACTTGCATGTCGATGAGTACGGCAACTGGCAGGAGCCATAGAGTTGTCTTTAATTATTTTTCGCCGTTTTTTGCTTTACTTTATCGCTATGAGTTAGCAATAGTCGTGGAAGCAACAATCGGCGCGACAACCTCATGGCGACACGTTGATGGAGATCAAGATGATGGAGATCATGGTGTCATGCCGGTGACGATGGAGATCATGCCGGTGCTTTGAAGATGGAGATCAAAAGCACAAGTTCATGGCCATATCATGTCACTTATGATTTGCATGTGATGTTAATCCTTTTATGCATCTTATTTTGCTTAGGACGACGGTAGCATTATAAGGTGATCCCTCACTTAAATTTCAAGATAAATTGTGTTCTCCCCGAGTGTGCACCGTTGCGAAAGTTCGTCGTTTCGAGACACGCCGTGATAATCGGGTGTGATAGACTCTACGTTCACATACAACGGGTGTAAGCCATGTTGCACGTGCGGAACACTCGAGTTAAACTTGACAAGCCTAGCATGTACAGACATGGCCTCGGAACACAAGAGACCGAAAGGTCGAACATGAGTCATATAGTAGATATGATCAACATGAAGATGTTCACCATTGAAACCACCTCAACTCACGTGATGATCGGACTTGAGTTGGTGGATTTGGATCATGTTACACTCGAATGATCGGAGGGATGTCAATTTGAGTGGGAGTTTTTAAAGTAATATGATTAACTAAACTCATTATCTAGAACAATAGTCTAAGTTGTCTTTGCTATATTTATGTTGTAGATCATGGCTCGCGCAGTAGCACCCCTGAATTTTAATGCGTTCCTAGAGAAAGCTAAGTTGAAAGATGATGGAAGTAACTTTGTGGACTGGGCCCGTAATCTAAGGATTATCCTTACGGCTTCCCAGAAGGCTTATGTCATTGATGCACCGCTTGGTGATCCACCCGCTCCAGTTGAGTCTCTAGACGTTGTGAACGCCTGGCAGGCTCGTTCTGAAGATTACTCAATAGTTCAATGTGCAATATTGTATGGCTTAGAACCGGGACTTCAAAGACGTTTTGAACGTCATGGAGCATATGAGATGTTCCAGGAGTTGAAGTTTATCTTTCAGAAGAATGCCCGGATCGAGAGATATGAGATCTCCGATAAGTTCTATGCTTGCAAGATGGAGGAGAACGGGTCTATCAGTGATCACGTACTCAGAATGTCTGGGTACTCCACCCGTCTGGCAGAATTGGGGATGCCCCTTCCGCCAGAGGCTATCACTGACAGAGTTCTTCAATCATTGCCACCTAGCTACAAGAGCTTCGTGTTGAACTATAACATGCACGGGATGAACAAGTCAGTCACCGAGCTGTTTGCGATGCTGAAAGCCGCTGAGTCTGAAATTCAGAAGGAGCATCAAGTGTTGATGGTCAATAAAACCACTAGTTTCAAGAAAAATGGCAAGGGTAAGAAGGGTAACTCCAAGAAGAGTGGCAAAACAGTTGCTCCTCTCATGAAGAAACCCAAGGCTGGACCCAAACCAGAAACTATGTGTGCTTTCATTGCAAGGGAACTGGACACTGGAAGCAGGAACTGCCCCAAGTATTTGGCTGACAAGAAGGCGGCCAACAACAAGCAAGGTATATATGATATACATGTTATTGATGTGTACCTTACCAACTCTCGTTGTAGTGCCTGGGTATTTGATACCGGTGCGGTTGCTCATATTTGCAACTCAAAACAGGAACTGCGGAATAGACGGAGGCTGGCAAAGGACGAAGTGACGATGCGCGTGGGAAATGGTTCCAAGGTTGATGTGATCGCCGTCGGCACGCTCGCTCTTCGATTACCATCGGGATTAGTGATGAACCTGAATAATTATTATTTAGTGCCTGCGTTAAGCATGAACATTATATCTGGATCTTGTTTATTGCGAGACGGTTACTCATTTAAATCAGAGAATAATGGTTGTTCTATTTATATGAGTAATATCTTTTATGGTCATGCACCCAATGTGAGGGGTTTATTCTTATTGAATCTCGATAGTAATGATACACATGTTCATAACATTGATGCCAAAAGATGTAGAATTAATAATGATAATACCACTTTCTTGTGGCACTGCCGTTTAGGTCATATTGGCGTAAAACGCATGAGGAAGCTCCATGCTGATGGACTTTTGGAGTCACTTGATTTTGAATCACTTGACACATGTGAGCCATGCCTCATGGGCAAGATGACTATAACGCCGTTCTCTGGTACAATGGAACGGGCAAGTGACTTGTTGGAAATCATACATACTGATGTGTGCGGTCCGATGAGCATTGAGGCGCGCGGTGGTTATAGTTACTTTCTCACCTTCACTGATGACTTAAGTAGATATGGGTATATTTACTTAATGAAACACAAGTCTGAAACATTTGAAAAGTTCAAACAATTTCAGAGTGAAGTTGAGAATCATCGTAACAAGAAGATTAAATTCCTACGATCTGATCGAGGAGGAGAATATCTGAGTTATGAGTTTGGCAATCACTTAAGACAATGTGAAATTGTTTCACAATTGACACCGCCTGGAACACCACAGCGTAATGGTGTGTCCGAACGTCGTAATCGAACCTTATTGGATATGGTGCGATCTATGATGTCTCTTGCCGATTTGCCACTATCGTTTTGGGGTTATGCATTAGAGACAGCTGCATTCACTTTAAATAGGGCACCATCGAAATCCGTTGAGACGACGCCATATGAACTTTGGTTTGGCAAGAAGCCAAAGCTGTCGTTTCTTAAAGTTTGGGGATGTGATGCTTATGTCAAAAAGCTTCAGCCTGAAAAGCTGGAACCCAAAGCGGAGAAATGCGTCTTCATAGGATACCCAAAAGAGACAGTTGGGTATACCTTCTACCTCAGATCCGAAGGCAAAGTGTTTGTCGCTAAAAACGGAACATTTCTTGAGAAAGAGTTTCTCTCGAAAGAATTGAGTGGGAGGAAGATAGAACTTGATGAGGTTGTTGAACCTTTACGTCAACTTGAAAGTAGCGCAGCGCAGAAAGATGTTTCTGTAGAGCCTACATCAGCTGAAGAGGAAGTTAATGATGATGATCATGAAGCTTTGGATCAAGTTGCTATCGAACCTCGTAGGTCGACAAGGACGCGTACTACTCCTCAGTGGTACGGCAACCCTGTCTTAGAGGTCATGTTGTTAGACAACGATGAACCTACGAGCTATGGAGAAGCGATGATGGGCCCGGATTCCGAGAAGTGGTTAGAGGCCATGAAATCCGAGATGGGATCCATGTATGAAAACAAAGTGTGGACTTTGGAAGTATTACCTGAAGGGCGTAAGGCCATTCAGAACAAATGGATCTTTAAGAGGAAGACGGACGCGGACGGTAATGTCACCGTCTATAAAGCTCGACTTGTGGCAAAGGGTTTTTCACAAGTTCAAGGAGTTGACTACGATGAGACCTTCTCACCCGTAGCGATGCTTAAGTCCGTCAGAATCATGTTAGCAATAGCTGCCTTTTTCGATTATGAAATTTGGCAGATGGATGTCAAAACAGCGTTCCTTAACGGTTTCCTTAAGGAAGAGTTGTATATGATGCAACCAGAAGGTTTTGTCGATCCAGAGAATGCTGACAAAGTTTGCAAACTCCAGCGATCCATTTATGGACTGGTGCAAGCATCTCGGAGTTGGAATCTTCGCTTTGATGAGGTGATCAAAGCGTTCGAGTTTATACAAGTTTACGGAGAAGCTTGTATTTACAAGAAAGTGAGTGGGAGCTCTATAGCGTTTCTAATATTATATGTGGATGACATATTACTGATTGGAAACAATATAGAAATGTTGGAAAGCGTGAAGGAATATTTGAACAAGAGTTTTTCAATGAAGGACCTAGGAGAAGCTGCTTTCATATTAGGCATCAAGATCTATAGAGATAGATCAAGATGTTTAATAGGACTTTCACAAAGCACATACCTTGACAAAGTTTTGAAGAAGTTCAAAATGGATCAGTCCAAGAAGGGGTTCTTGCCTGTATTGCAAGGTGTGAAGTTGAGTAAGACTCAATGCCCAGTGACTGCAGAAGATAGAGAAAAGATGAGTGTCATCCCCTATGCCTCAGCCATAGGCTCTATCATGTATGCAATGCTGTGCACAAGACCCGATGTCAGCCTTGCCATAAGTATGGTCGGAAGGTTTCAAAGTGATCCAGGAATGGAACACTGGACGGCGGTCAAGAATATCCTGAAGTACCTGAAAAGGACTAAGGACATGTTTCTCGTTTATGGAGGTGATCAAGAGCTTGTCGTAAAGGGTTACGTCGATGCAAGCTTTGACACTGATCCAGATGACTCTAAGTCTCAAACCGGATACGTATTTATTCTTAATGGGGGTGCGGTTAGCTGGTGCAGTTCCAAGCAAAGCGTGGTAGCTGATTCTACATGCGAAGCGGAGTACATCGCTGCCTCGGAGGCGGCGAAGGAAGGTGTCTGGATGAAGGAGTTCATGACAGATCTTGGAGTAGTGCCTAGTGCGCTTAACCCAATGACTCTGTTTTGTGATAATACTGGTGCCATTGCTCTAGCCAAGGAACCAAGATTTCACAAGAGGACCAGACACATAAAGCGACGTTTCAATTCCATCCGCGATTACATCAAGGAGGACGACATAAATATTTGCAAAGTACACACGGATCTGAATGTTGCAGATCCGATGACTAAACCTCTTCCAAGGGCTAAACATGAACAACACCAGAACTGCATGGGTGTTCGATTCATTACAATGTAAATCACATAGTGATGTGAACTAGATTATTGACTCTAGTACAAGTGGGAGACTGTTGGAAATATGCCCTAGAGGCAATAATAAATTAGTTATTATTATATTTCCTTGTTCATGATAATCGTTTATTATCCATGCTATAATTGTATTGATTGGAAACTCAAATACATGTGTGGGTACATAGACAACACCGTGTCCCTAGTAAGCCTCTAGTTGACTAGCTCATTGATCAAAGATGGTTAAGGTTTCCTAGCCATGGACATAAGATGTCATTTGATAACGGGATCACATCATTAGGAGAATGATGTGATGGACAAGACCCAAACTACGAACGTAGCATATGATCGTGTCAGTTTGTTGCTATTGTTTTTGCATGTCAAGTATCTGTTCCTTTGACCATGAGATCATGCAACTCCCTGACATCGGAGGAGTACCTTGTGTGTATCAAACGTCGCAACGTAACTGGGTGACTATAAAGGTGCTCTACAGGTATCTCCGAGGATGTCTGTTGGGTTGGCATGGATCAAGACTGGGATTTGTTACTCCGTGTGACGGAGAGGTATCTCAGGGCCCACTCGGTAATACAACATCACAATGAGCCTTGCAAGCAATGTGACTAAAGTGTTAGCCACGAGATCTTGTATTACGGAACGAGTAAAGAGACTTGCCAGTAACGAGATTGAACCAGGTATAGAGATACCGACGATCGAATCTCGGGCAAGTAACATACCGAAGAACAAAGGGAGCAGCATACGGGATTAACTGAATCCTTGACATAGAGGTTCGACCGATAAAGATCTTCGTAGAATATGTAGGAGCCAATATGGGCATCCAGGTCCCGCTATTGGTTATTGATCGTAGAGGTGTCTCGGTCATGTCTACATAGTTCTCGAACCCGCAGGGTCTACACACTTAACGTTTGGTGACAATTAGTATAGTTGAGTTATTTTGTTGGTGACCGAAGGTTGTTCGGAGTCCCGGATAAGATCCCGGACATGACGAGGATCTCCGGAATAGTCCGGAGGTAAAGATTAATATATGTGATAATAGTGTTTTGATCTCCGGAAGGGTTCCGGAATTCACCGGAAGGGGTTCCGGGTGTTTACCGAAGAGTTCGGGTGTAGCAACACTTTATACGGGCCAAAGGGGTAAAACCCACGAGGTATTGGAAAGTGCAAAAGGAAGTTTTGCTACTGCCTTAAGCGGTACTACCGCTGGTAAAGGCAGTACTACCGCCCAAGCGGTACTACCGCTTGTGTGAAGCGGTACTACCGCTCAAGCGGTACTACCGCTCGTGAGCAGTACTACCGCTTGTGCGCGGTACTGCAGGGATCCGAGTTGGACTCTTTCCCTGCGGGCCAAACCGACCTTGTGCGGGCAAAACCGACCTAGAGGAGGCTTTTACTCCAAGTTTAGACCCCAAGGCTCAACATATAAATAGAGGGGCAGGGCTAGCACACGGGACACATCAAGATTTCCCAAGCCGTGTGTCGGCAACCCTAACCCTCTAGTTCTCCCGTCATAATCTCCGTAGTGCTTGGCGAAGCCCTGCAGAGATTGTTCCTCACCACCATCACCACGCCGTCGTGCTGCTGGAACTCATCTACTACTTCATCATCGCTCGCTGGATCGAGGAGGTGAAGGCGTCATCAAGCCGTACGTGTGTTGAACGCGGAGGTGCCGTCCATTCGGCACTAGTTCGTGATCGGATCGAGGGACGACTTGCGATTTGGATCGCGGAGACGTTCGACTACATCAACCGCGTTTCTTAACGCTTCCGCTTAGCGATCTACAAGGGTATGTAGATTCACTCTCCCTCTCGTAGATGCTCATCACCATGGATAGATCTTGTGTGTGCGTAGGAAAATTTTTGTTTCCCATGCAACGTTCCCCAACAGGTGGACCCCCCCGGTGGACCCTCGGACTCCTTTCGGCACTCCCGGTACAATACCGATAATATCCGAAACTTTTTCGGCGACCAAAACAAGACTTCCTATATATAAATCTTTACCTCCGGACCATTCCGGAGCTCCTCGTGACGTCTGGGATCTCATCTGGGACTCCGAACAACATTCGGTCACCAATGTACATATCCCAATACTACTCTAGCGTCACCGAACGTTAAGCGTGCGGACCCTGCGGGTTCGAGAATCATGTAGACATGACCGAGACACCTCTTCGGTCAATAATCAATATCGGAACCTGGATGCCCATATTAGTTCCTACATATTCCACGAAGATCTTTATCGGTTGAACCACGATGTCGAGGATTCCGTTAATCCCGTATGCAATTCCCTTTGTCTAGCGATATGTTACTTGCCCAAGATTCGATCGTCGGTACCTTCATACCTAGTTCAATCTCGTTACCGGCAAGTCTCTTTACTCGTTCTGTAATACAAGATCCCGTGACTAACTCATTAGCCACATTGCTTGCAAGCTCTTTACGATGTTGTATTACCGAGAGGGCCCTGAGATATCTCTCCGTCATACGGAGTGACAAATCCTAGTCTCGATCCATGCAACCCAACAAACACCTTCGGAGATACCTGTAGATCACCTTTATGATCACTCAGTTACGTAGTGACATTTGATAGCACATAAAGTATTCCTCCGGTATCAGGGAGTTGCATGATCTCATGGTCTTAGGAATATATACTTGACATGAAGAAAGTTATAGCGATAAACTTAAGTGATACGATCAAATGCTAAGCTTATGGTTGGGTCTTGTCCATCACATCATTCTCCTAATGATGTGATCCCGTTATCAAATGACAACTCATGTCTATGGTTAGGAAACCTTAACCATCTTTGATCAACGAGCTAGTCTAGTAGAGTCTCACTAGGGACACGGTATTTGTTTATGTATCCACACATGTATTTAAGTTTTCGGTCAATACAATTCTAGCATGAATAATAAACCTTTATCATGAACAAGGAAATATGATAATAACCAATTTATTATTGCCTCTAGGGCATATTTCCAACAGAAAATGTTTCAGAAGATGTTAAATAAATGATAAAAGGTTCTCATATTGATTAGGATGCTTTTAAAATATATTTAATATCAACGGGCTAAGAAAATACTAAAAGGCCTAGTAGTGGAGAGTTATTGGGCCATAACAAGTGGAGGAGCCCCCTAGCTTGTATGGGGGCGAATTGGATTGGGAGAGGGACTCCCTCTCCCTTGGGGGTGCACCAAGGGGAGGATCCCTCACCAAGCCGGCTGCCTTCCCTCCCCTACACCTATATATACTAGAGGATCTGGCCCCACAAGAGACACAAGTTTTGGAGCCTCCTCTAGTTCTCTAGTTCTATTTCTAATTTAGAGTTGATCCAACTAGAGCTAGACCTAGATCTCCCTAATCCTCATAATAGAGAAGTCCTGTGTGGTTCTTTTCATCTCCCTCTAATTCTCCGGCGACGATTAGCTCTAGACGGCAACGCGCTGCCAGATCGTGAAGCCTGTACGCCTGCAATCCATAGAGAGGCCGTGCTTTCGGCCTTCGGTTCGAGGGACCGTTCGTGAACTGCCCAAGAGACATCATCAACGATCTACACCAACTCTCCTTCTGTTGCAACTCGAAATTGGTAATGATTGATCTAAACCTCTAATGCATCTTCATAGTGTTCCTGGATTGTGATCGTAGGGCGATTTTTTCTACTACGTTTCCCAACACAAGTATTGCGTGAAAATTTAAAAGCTGGAGCGAGATAAAGTATGATTTAATTGCTTGGTTTGGCACCAGGGTTGTTCTTAATTTGATATCTCTATGCTAGGAAGACTAAGAGTGCCATGCTTATCATGATTAAGTGTGTAGAGACCACGTTCTTTAACATCTTTATTTTTCAAAGGCAATGATTGTTTACTTGCATGTTTGTGTATTATTGCTTTAATGTCAAATTGATAGATTATTACGTTGAATCACTCGTACCCCAATATTCATACCATGATTACATCAATTGATCAAGAACCTATTAGGTAGCATTCAACATCAAGAATTCTTTTGTTATCATTTACCTACTTAAGGACGGGTGGGAATTAAGCTTGGGGATGCTGATACGTCTCAAACGCATCTATAATTTTTTATTGTTAAATACTATTATATTATCATTATTGTATGTTTTATATGCCATTTTATATTTATTTTTCTGATCTAAGCTATTAATTTAGTGTCCAGTGCCAGTTCCTGTTTTTTCTTGCATGTTTTTGGTTTCGCAGAAAATCCATACCAAGGATGGTTCAAACACGATGAAAATTTACGAGGATTTTTTTTGGAATATATGCAACACTAGAAGCTTCGGGGAGAGACCAGAAGACCCACGAGTTTCCCACAAGCCCAGGGGCACGACCCCAGGAGGGGGGGCGCACCGGCCAGGCTTGTGGCGCCCACAAGTACCCGTTTGCCATAATTCTAGGCCTATAAATTCCGTGATTTCCCGAGACCCTCATAAGCGAACACGAAAGAATTTATCACCGTCGCAAGGCTATGTTCCGAAGTGATCTCATCTGGAGTCCTTTTTCGGTGCTCCGTCGGAGGGGGAAATCATTGGGGAGGCCATCTTCATCAACCTTGCTGGCTCCATGATGATGTGTGAGTTATTCCACCAGGACCTACGGGTCCATAGTAGTAGCTAGATGGATTTCTCTCTCTCTTTTGATCTTCAATACAATGATCTTATCTAATATCAATCCGATGTGATCTTTTGCGGTGTGTTTGTTGGGATCCGATGAATTGTGGATTTGTGATCAGATTGTTCATTGATTTCTATTGATTCTCTTGAAGTTTATCTCTTGTGTAATTTTATAGCTATGTACGCTTTCTGATCTATGAATCCTTTCTGTCCAACTAGATGAGTAGGTCTTCAGAGGCAGTGGTGCATAGTAGTGGGTTCAATCTTGTGGTGATCTTGCCTTGTGACAGTAGGGGCAAAGGCACGTATTGTACTGTTGCCACCAAGGGTAAAACGACGGGGTTTAGTCATATTGATTGATCTCTTCCTGTCTACATTATGTCATATTTCTTTTTGGGTTACTTTGTTTATCATGAACTTAATACTTTGAGATGCATGCTGGATAGCGGTCTTGGGGTGAAGTAGTAGTAGTAGATGCAGTTGGATTAACGGTCTACTTGTCACGGACGTAATGCCTATGCGAGATTATGCCATGAATTATCACAATTATAATTATGTGCAATTCTGTCAATTGCCCAACAATAATTTGTCTACCACGCCGTTGTTATGCTTTTTGGAGAGATGCCACTAGTGAACCTATGCCCCCCGGGTCTATTTTCCATCAATACAAAAGCTTCCACAATTGCTCTTTTTTACACTTTTAGTTTTTGCCGCTTTACCTATCACTCTCTGTTTTTAATCTTGTAACTGGCAAAAACAAGGGGAGTGACGACCCCCTTGCCTTTGTTGGGTGCAAGCAATTTTATTTGCCTGTGTGCAGGTACTGCCAACGTTGTTAGTGTGGTGCCTCCTATTGGTTCGATAAAACTTGGTTCTTAACCGAGGGAAATACTTTCTGCTACTGTGTTACATCACCTTTCCTCGTCGGGGAATCCAACAACTCCTACGAGAGTAGCACGCGAGCCGTCCGTCGTCTCCCGAGCTTCATCTTCTATGATTCCGACGACATCGACATGACCAACACGGACACCGACGACGCGCCTCTAGCCACAGATGCCTACGCGAAGGGCAACTATCGTTGCTTCTGTGACGGGAAGGGCAAGGGCCCCGCGCGGAAATGGCGAGTCTGCCCCCCTTAGCTATCTAGTGTGTGGTTATGAACAGCCTCTTTTGGCCCAGTTGGACGTGTCCGGTGATGAACTTTTGTTACTATGTACGCAAATTTTATTTATGTCCGTTTCTTTGTATGATTGTTATCTTGATGATCTATGTAGTTTATCTCACATTACATGGATTTGTGGGGCCGGATATAAGAGGAACGACTGCGAACGCTAAGAAATGAGGGGTGACTGGTCATTGTTCGCGGACGTGTGTGGACGCATCCGCATACGTATAGGGGTCAAAATTGTAAAGCACGGCCGTATATGTTCTTACTATTGTGTTTTTCTTTTTGGTGTAACATATGTACTAATTTTTTGAACACACTACAGATACAGATTCTCATACATACGTACAAACACTCACCCCTATGAACGTAAGCACGCACAGTCTACACCTGGAGCACTTTCGAGAAACTGAGCCGGCATATTATTTTGAGATTTGATGAAGTCGCCACAGACGCATTCGTAGTCGACAGAAACGTCACCTCTCACCGAACGCATATCACCGGAAGGCCTAAAAGAAATATAGAAAAATATGAGCACCGGTGTCAAGTGCAGGAGTTGAACCCCGATGGACTGATGGACATCCAACCACAATTTGGTTTGCTGGAAAACACTTGTACTGTTACTGTGTTGAAATCTGTGCTAGGCCGTAGGATTACAAGGCACCATTTTGTTTTTTGAGCTGGATACGAGGCACCATTTGGTAAAGAAGTGGATCAGGCCCGCCCAGGCCGGAGCCGGACAAAGGGCCGAATTCTATAAAATAAAGAATCCAATACGGTATCATATTGTTTACTACCTCCGTCCGGGTTTACTAGGCCTCACAGCATCACAAGCATGTCCGTTTTTATAAGGCCTTGCTTTGGAAAGGTGCATGCATGCAACCACTTCATTGGTTGCATTTAGAGCCATTATTGTTGGTGCCATGGCTGGGGAATTAATATGCTGCATGCGTACTTTTTCATTGGCTGCATGCATGTGAGAGAGTGCATTGGAAGTGGAAGCGAAGATTTAATGTGAGCAAATTACTCTGTGCCTTGGTTCAAGAAAAGGGGTCTTTTAGTGCTTAAAAAAACCCGGACGGAGGGAGTATATGGACAGCGCGCCCGTGGGGGGGGGCACGACGGTCATTTCCATCGACCCAAAACGCGAGGCCGCTCCCGCTCCCGCTCCCCGCGCAGGAGACGACAAGTCCAGCAAAAGCGTTTCAGGAGCGTTCCCTCGCCCCACCACCGGCCCCGCCACGTCACCGATCCGCGTGCACACACCCGTTGCCTCTGGCCTCTCCGCCCTCCGATCCCCCACCTCGCCATCCCCGCCGTCCGTGCACGTCACGCACGGGTCTCCGTCCCCCGCACATCGATAAAGGCGTTCAAAATAGGAAAGCTGCATTTATATCGGCCGAAACTGCATGATTCGTCTGACACGCTCCGGGTGCCCCACCGCCAGGTGGCCCCGGGCCCGGGATACTAACCCACGCGGCCCACACGTCGGCGACCGCGCGCGGAAACCCTAGGTCATAGGCCTGCTGGCTTTGGTATACGCGGCACAGCTCGCCCATTTCTTATCTACTGCCCCCGCCGTCCTCGCCTCCTCCCCCGATCCAAATCCGAAATTTTTCCCCTCCCCGCAGCCCGCCCCGCTCCTCCGCGCCCGCAGTGTAGCTCTAGCGCTCGGCTCCACCGCCGTGGGCTTTAGCCGCCGTCGCTTCCATGGCGAACGACGGGTCCCCCAAGTCCGGTGACATCCCGCCCTACCCCGACGTGAGTTTCTCCCAGTTTTGACGCTCTGCTTCCGTGCTTTCCGCCGTAGATTCGTCGGCGCCGTATCATTTCCTTGTTTGGTAGATCCTTCTCCTTGCCGGTCGCGGCCTGAGCGCCTCTGCTTCTCCTCGCAGATGATTCTCGCGGCGATCGAGGCGCTGGGCGACAAGAACGGCTCGAGCAAGTCGGCCATCTCCAGCTACATCGAGGAGAAGTACGAGGGCCTCCCCTCCGCGCACGCCTCCCTCCTCACAGCCAACCTCGCCAGCATGAAGGAGACCGGCAAGCTCGCCTTCGTCAAGAACAACTACCTCAAGCCTGACGCTCCCTCCGCCACCCCGGCAAAGCGCGGCCGCGGCCGCCCGCCCAAGGACCCCAACGCGCCGCCCAAGCCTAAGGCGGCCCCCAAGGACCCCAACGCGCCCAAGCGCGGTCGGGGCCGCCCGCCCAAGGCCAAGGACCCCATGGCCGACGCCGTCAAGGAGGCCGTCGCCAAGGCCACCACCGGCATGCCCCGCGGCCGCGGCCGCCCGCCGGGTCCTTCCTCGGCCAAGAAGGCCAAGGTCACCAAGGAGGCCGAGTCTCCGGCTCCCGCGTCCGGCTCCGCTCCTGCCAAGCGCGGCCGTGGGCGCCCACGCAAGGTGACGGCGTGAGGCCTGCGTGCCGTTGCCTTTCGGTCCGTGTATCTCGCTGTGGTTGCGACGGTGGTAAGCTCCTAGGTGTGACCGTGCTTCGATTCGATTCGTGCTTCGTACTAATTGTTCCGTCGGCTTAGTTGCTCAGTATGTGTTGTAACCTGATCCAGATGAGTGTGCACAATGGATGGACGGAAGTTTTTAGCTTGAGTAGTTGACTGTGCTGCTGAGAGTGATCATGTTCATTTTTTTTATCGCCATCTATGTTGCTTCCGCATTATGATGAAGATGTTTGTCCTGTTGTTGTGTACTGGGTCGCTGTCCTCTTGACTTGTTCTTGTTTGTGTGGGCTGCCGCTTGCATTGTCCCTTAGTGTTGAATTGTGCTTCAGTATGTCGGAGAAAGGTTGATTGTAGTGGTTGGACGCTGATGTTTACTGCTCTGTTCTGTTTAGTAAGATGGATAATCTCTAGCTCACTTCTAAGGTATACATGCATGATGAATCATAGTACTCCCTTCCCTTCGTTCCTAAATATAAGTCTTTTAAGAGATTGCAATATGGACTACATACGGAGCAAAATGAGCGAACCTATACTCTAAACTACGTCTATATATATCCGTATGTAGTTCATATTGAAATTTATAAAAAGACTATATTTAGGAATGGAGGGAGTACATTTTTTATTTAAGTAACATATTTGCAGATGCATCATACTCCTAGGATGACAATTGTCCCTAGTGTAGTGTGCGTGTATAGTACAAGTTCGACCATTACTGTGCAGTCGGATTCTGTGTTCTTCAATTTATGATTCGTACTAGCAGTTGCATCACATAATTGTTCACCATGTTTCGTACTTCAAACCTAGGATGGCACTGATTGTTGCAAGCTAATCTGGTTACAAGTTTGCATATGGTGGTTGATTGATGGTGAGATGTTGCAGTTGATTGTGCCTCTGATGTTGGCATGTTGCACTTGGTTTCGAGCCGATGTAGTTAGTATTTTGTTGCTTGCTGATTGCTCGCATAGTGTACCCATGCTGTCAATCTGAGATTGGGATGCGCTGTTCCCCTTGCTTTCCTCTCACTAGGCGTTTGTTCGACGCAGATCGTCCCTCTTTTGGCCTCCATTTCCGTCTAGACCTTGATCGTTTGTTATGAATGGTTTTGTGCCTCCTTCCGTGCTTCGATCGTTGCTGCCTCGCAATCCCTCTTTTGGTCTCCATTTCCATCTAGACCTTGACCTTGATCGTTTGTTATGAATGGTTTTGGGTGCCTCCTTCTGTGCTTCGATTGTTGCTGCCTGGCGATCGGATCGGTTAGCTGTTTTGACATGACAAGACACATTGTTGTCGTTTGCTCTCCAAAAACCTATTCGGTGAACCAGTGTTGTTATGCCGTTGACAGCGGGGAAAATACAAGATTTTTCCGTGCCACGGCTTTGGTCTGAAAGTGGAAAGGAAATGTACCTTGGTTATCAAATCCAATGGCATTGATTACTGCCTTCAGCCCTTCACAATCACAAAGTCATCATCCTAGAAGAGTTTTTTGGTGACCTCGTTGGTTTCGTTCCTCCTGAAATTGGATTTGATCTCTATGATGCTAGCGCCCCCTTCCCTTTTTAACTTAACTTATTCGGTATGAACCGTCTGTCAGAGTCTTGGCTCGGACGTCGTTACCCATCTTTTTTCGCCTCCTTGGACATGGTCTCTTTTTCTGGCCTCATGACCAAATTAGTGTATGTGTGATCAATTTTCCCCATTTCAGGTTGACATCCAAACCTCCAACGTGATCGTAACCACCCTAGGATGCTCCATCTCCTCGATGTAGTTAGTATTTTGTTGCTTGCTGATTTCCCGCATAGTGTACCCGTGCTGTCAATTTGAGATTGGGACGCGCCGTTCCCCTTGCTTTCCTCTCACTAGGCGCCTGTCCGACGCAGATTGTCCCCCTCTTTTGGCCTCCATTTTCGTTTACACCTTGACCTTTTGTTATGAATGGTTTTGGGTGCCTCCTTTCGTGCTTCGAATGTTGCTGCCTGGCGATCGGTTAGCTGTTCTAACACGATAAGACGCATTGTTGTTGTTTGCTCTCCAGAAACCTATTCGGAGAACCAGTGTCGTTACGCCGTTGATAGCGGGGAAAATACAAGATTTTTTCGTGCCTCGGCTTTGGTCTGAAAGCGGAAAGGAAATGTACCTTGATTATCAAATTTCAATGGCATTGATTACTGCCTTCAGCCCTTCACAATCACAAAGTCATCATCCTAGAAGATTTTTTGGTGATCTCGTCGGTTCTGTTCCTCATGCAACTGGATTTGATCAATATGACGCTAGCGACCCCCTTCCCTTTTCAACTTACCTTATTCGGTATGAATCGTCTGTCAGAGTCTCGGCTTGGACGACGTCACCCATCTTTTTTCACCTCCTCCTTGGACACAGTCTCTTTTTTTGGCCTCATGACCAAATTAGTGTCTGTGTGATCAATCCCCCCCCCCTTAGGTTGATATCCAAACCTCCAACGCGATTGCAACCACCCTGGGATGCTCCACCTCCTCTTTCCCTCAAATCTACCTCGGCCTACCACTCTCACCCGCACCTGGACACCTTCTTCCTATTCTTAGAAGCTTGTAAGAAGTTTCTTTCATGTTGGCGCTTGAAGCTACTTTCCAAAGGCCATTGTTTGATTACACTTTTAGACCCTTTAAGACTTACTTTATGTTTGTTTTGTCAAATCCCTAAAAAGATCTTAATTTTTTTACGCCCTCAAAGCATCTCCAATAACTCGAATAAAAATGAGCCGAATACATGCAAACTGGAAATTTAGGGTTGGCCCAAAAAAATGGCTCAAACAACTTATCTAACACTAGGTTGCTATACTTGTTTTTGGCATAACCTATATTTTGCTAGAGAATTGTCGCCCCCTCCGATTTCTATTAATAGAAACACAAGGTTCAGGACCTATTACAAGCTACCACTAGGATATAACATTTGCTGAGCTTCTAACAAGGACCAACACAGTGCTCCAAGCACCCAGCAAAGCGACTAAATCACCAAACTCAAAAAGGAGCTACTTACATATAAGCAGTCTCCAGCACCACCAAAACTAGATCAATAACTAAACATGACCAAACTTCATCCACAACGCCATCATGAAGGAGCTAAGAAGCCAACTAAACAAGCTAGCATAATTAGGTGCATAACTACATCAACAACAAACGGAAAAATAAGAAAGATTGCTAAAAGAGGGCAGTTGGTGACTCCTAGCAGGGGGAAGAAACGAAGCAGTAATCGCCAATCTTGTAAGCTTCAAAACTTAGCCACCAATTTTTAGGACCTCATGCCTCCAGCCTTCTGACGATCTTTAGACTTCATTTGGTACCCGCTCGAGTAGTTTTGCCCCAACATCAGCACCCTTCTATTTTCCTCCTTTATCTGCAAAGTAGACCATCCAATAATCCAATAGCAAATCAACTTTATGAGGATCATAGGATCATTGAAACTACAACCAACACTAGCTTTTTCTCATTCTTTGGGAAACTTCTAATCCACTTTCCAAAGCAATCATTAATTGTAGTAGGAGCAGGATTTAGGCTAAAAGCACATTTCAGCAAGCTCCAGATTAACCTAGCAGCAAAGCATTGGAAGAAGAGATGATCAATTGTCTCATCTCTACCAGAAAAGATACACATTTTACTACCAGTCCATCCTATCCTTAAGAGAGTATCTTTGGTGAGAATGCTTTTTATAGCCATAAGCCAAAGAAAACTTTGATCTTAGTTGGTACTTTGACCTTCCATCAAAACTTTTGAGGGAAATTGCAATCAGATTCAACCAGTTTTCTATATAAAGACATGGCAAAAAATTCCATCGGTTCTTGACATCCAATTTATTTTATCTTTACCAAATCCCATTTCTACCTCTTCACATCGAAGTTTCAAACTATTCCAGAGCTCCAGAGACTCCCCACCTAGATTTCTTTTGAATCTGCCCCTCGGCCTTTCTGCAAGGCTTCAACAACAGTAATGTTATGATCAAAGCTTAACAAATATATTCTGAGGTAAGCTAATTTTAAAGGTTTGTCATCTATCAACCAATCTTCCCAAAATCTTGTATTATGACCATCTCCTAAACTTTTCTTGCAGAATTGGTAAAAATTCTCTTTAACTTTCGTAATGCTAGACTAGAATTGTGAATCTCCCACCTTGGGTTTAGCCCTACAAATACACCCACCAGGCACATAATTATTCAACAAAACTAAATGCCAAATTCCAAATTCAGTTTCTAGTTTCTGAAACCACTTAGCTAGCAATGCTTTATTCATGAAATGCAAATGAAGGATCCCCAACCCCCCTTGATCTCTAGGTTTACAACACGTTTTCCAGTTAAGTAAGTGAATTTTCTTTTTATCTTCATCACCCTGCCACACCATTCTAGCTCTAAGAAGTCATCTTTCTTAAGCACCCAACTAGGGATGGGGTAAAAAGACATCATAAAAAGAGGCATGTTGATTAGGCAAGCTTGTACCAAAGTAATATTGCGAGCAATAGAGCCGAGCAGTTTGCCTTGCCAACATCCAAATCTTTTTTCAGTTTTATCTTCTACCCCCTTACAATGTTTATTCCTAGTCCTAAGTATCAGAAACATGCATACCGAAATACTTCATATGCAAATCTCCAGATATGTTTGGAACTTTCCTTGCACGCGGGCAGATATGTTTGGAACTTGCTCCATATCAGTGCGACCCACTATTTAGAGTGGCCTAGAGGCCGGTATAGCGAATCTGCTAGACCTGTCTTTTGAGCCTTGGATGTTATATGGGTGGTTATTACGAGGATCTGGCCGATATGGCGTATCTGCTAGAGTTGCTCTAAGTTTGTAAGTCAAACATCTTTAAGTTTAACCAAGTCTGTAAAAAATATACCAACATCAACGACATCAAATTGGTTTAGTTAGGTTCATTATAACATATGTGTTCATACTATAAATAGTTGATGTTGTATATGTCAACATATTTTTCTATAGACTTGGTCAAGCCTAAAGATATTTGCCCCAGGATAAACTTAGAACTTCAAGTATTTTAAAGCGGAGGATGTACTACATGAAATATGGTTCAAGCTAAACAATACTCAGTTCCAACACAAAATCAGTATGTAATTAAGGGCACAACCATCCAATGATATACTACCTTTGTTCACTAACGTAGAATGTTTTGGCAGTTCAATTTAAACTGCCAAAATGTCCTACATTAGTGAACAAAGGGTGTATTGAATAACATAATTAAGGACTAAGTGGCGAAACATAGGAGGAATTCAAATAGTAGACCAAGTCACCTTCACCGTGACAGAAGGGAGCTCGAGATTTCTCTGTCAAGTAGCACGTCCATATAACTTTAGTTTTGATGGGGGCGATAACGCTAACATTGTTGTTACCAAACTTCATAGCAACACCCGTCGTGACAGCAACCAATATAAACTTCTCAAGCCACGTGACTGATTAACAATACCACGAGCCCACGAAGCAGAATTATTGCCACATTCAAATAGTGGACCAAGTCACCTTCACCGAGATGTTCACGAGCTCATGCTTTATCTGCCGACTAGAACATCCATGTAGCTTGGCTTTAAAAGAACGACGAAGTTCAACACCATTGTTACCTAACTTGAACTTCAATATCATCACTTCGCCCCACGAGACAGCAAGCACAAACCTTCTCAAGCCACACGACTGATCAACGGTTCTGTGAAAAAGCTGAATCTCTTCATAGTCCTCCCAAACATAGACAAAGGATCGCAACGATAAACTGAAGCCACTATGCACTTCTGATATGACGACTTCTATCGTCGCCTCCATAGCGGACTCAACACATGCTAAAGAAACGTCAACAGCACCACAATCACCCCTAATGCGATGTATGACTGGTTTCCATGGCCTGTAGAGGTTGCAGTTTATCGCTCCATCTATCAACTGCAAATCATCTTCCTTTTGCCCTCCATTCTTGATCCTCGTATCAAACTCGATTAATACAGGGCAAACCATTTCAATGCCTCTCTTAGGGCCAGTCATTGGAATGAGCGAACCCTTGTGTGCCATGATGGGATCATCCCTGCTGCGATTTAAAACATAGTTAACCATGCAGTCCCTATCATCCCTTGTCGCTATGTACCCATACAACTGTATGGAGTCATTGTTGATGGAACGGTCGGCCAACCTCAGTGAGAAACATTGCAACATGTTTATTGGAAAATACAGACGCTGGATCGGCTTCGAGAACGTCATCGGCTCCAGCCGAGTCTCGCTGCGGTCTTTGATATCACCCCAATCTCCCTTCAAAGCCATGTTCTTGTATATGGCACCATCACGGTGGCTGCTATTTGAAATGATAGACGGGAACCATACGTCTGTGACCTCATTTGTTAACTTCTTCGCATTGGCAACCTTCTTCCTCGTATTTGCAGCATCTAGGCATTTGGTAGTACTGGTAGAAGGGACGGGTATGCACGAGTGCAGCTTACTCTGTTTCTCCTTGTTGCAACTAGTTGTGCAAAAGAATCAGGAAAGACGATCTGGATGTCGATTGGAATGGGCTGATGCAGAGAACATGAGTGAAGCATCTCGTGATGCAAGCGCTGGAGGCCACCTGCGAGACGGAGCGGAGCCGACTGTGTGCCGACGCTACGGCGCCGGCAGAGACCAATAATCGATTGTGAGAGCCCTTGCATCTCCACTGCCGCCTCTAATCCTCACGGAATTGGCTGGAGATTTGGCGGCGGCTGTTAACCCTGACGCCTTGTTTTTTTGTTTTTTGTTTTGAGGGGCTGACGCCTTGTTCGGCGGCTGCCATTTCCCCACTCAGGCTGCATGGGTGCCCACGTCCAAGCCCACGAGTAGTCTCCATGATGGGCCATGGTGACTGGCCCTCTGCACGTAGTGCTCCCGAGTTCATCCTGGCCCACTCGGCGAAGATGCCTTGGCAGCGAAGTACCATACCATTGCCGGCTTAATTTCCCAGCTGGATCTCCACCTCCGTAGCTCTTCCTTCTTTATCAATTTGCCCCCGTCGCGTTGCTTCTTCCCCTCCAACCCCGCGGAGGCAACCACCACCAAGTCTACTCCCCGTCCACGCCAATCCTCCACCTCCTCCGCCGCGGGCGTCCATGATGAAGGACAAGATGAAGGATCTCATGAAGAAGGTCACCTCCTCCTCCGCCCCGTCCTTCAAGGGCCCCTCCCACGTCCTCGGCTCCGGCCCTCCCCCCTCCGCCTCCACCTCCTCCTCCCGCTCCTCAAACCCTAACCCTAACCCCAGGCCCGCCCCCAAGCAGCAGCCCCCGCGCCCGGCCGGTCCCTCCGAATTCACCCCCTTCACCGCCGTCATCTCCTCCTCCTCCCGCCGCCCAGATGCGAACGGCGGCGACACCGTCGCGTGCCCCAACTGCGGCGACGCCTTCTCCTCCGAGCACGCCGTCTCGGAGCACCTTGACGGCTGCCTCGCGTCGGCCGGTGGCGCCCGCGCCCGCGCGGCCGCGTACCTCGCTGGCAACCCGGCCGCGGCCGCCGTCGAGGTCGTGAAGAAGCTTCTCGGCAACCTGCTCAAGGAGCCCGGCAACGACAAGTACAGGAGGGTCAGGCTCGGAAACCCTAGGATCAAGGAGGCCGTGGCGGACAGGGAGGGCGGGCTTGAGCTCCTCGAGGCGGTAGGGTTCACGATCGGGGATGAGAGCGGCGAGCTCTTTGCCGTGATGGACGAGACTCCTGCGGAAGCGAGGCTTAGCGGGATCAGGCAGGCTGTGCTCCTGCTTGAGAGGTCCCACCCTTTGGCACCGCTACCGACGCTGGCCGGGTCTGAGTCCAAAGAGAGCTGCCGCAGCGGACTCGATGAGAAAAAGGAGGTTAACAAGATTGTTGATCGTCAGGTGAGCAGGCGTCTAATTCAATTTACTCCATCAATTGGTTATGTGAATGATCATATTTTGGTCAATGAATTGAACTGCATGGATAGTTTGGTTTGTCCACACTACAATATTCTGGGTATACTCATGCCACATCTTTACTCGTGAGAAATAGATTTTGTTTGAACTTAGTAGTGAGTAAAATGACTGAATATTAATGTTCTCACACCAATAGATCATAAAAATGTGGTGCCATTTCTGTGATATCAGTGCTAAATTATGCAGTCATGTTCATATATAGGTATGTCTTAACAATGTGGTACCATTTCCATGAGATACTGTGGAATCCCAGAAAACTTGCAGTCTATATTACTCCCATCATATGTTGGAGGTCAGAATGTAGGAAACTAAGTACCCCCTCTGTAAACTAATATAAGATCGTTCATGTTTGAGTTTTGGCCTGTATTTTATACTGTCGTACACTTCTACATTCATGTGTGAGCTTTGTCCTGTCTTTTTTATTGTTGTACACAGTACACTTTGACATTCATGTTTAAGATTTGGCCTGTCTTTTGTATACCTATGATATTTAGTTCATACATAAATTAAGTTATTTCTTATGTTCTGAACATTGTAGCGTTTTTTCAATGTTTACTTTTTGCTACAAAGTATGTGGAATAGTATCTTTATAATGTTCCTGTTTGAGATAGCACTACATATCTCTATCGTGTAAGACAAATGCTACAAAAAAAAGCATTTTATGCAGTTTTCCAATGATAAAATGTATATTTCACAAATTGTAGGGCAATTAGTTCTAATTAACATTGGAACTTGGTCCCTGATTATATATCAGATGCAGATATTCGGATTTTGTTTTTGAATCTGATTACTTGCGGGGATGGACGTATCACGTATGGGTTCAGGTAAAACTGTTGCAACTTCTGATTGAAGAAGCTAAATTGACATGTCACAGCTCCCAGCCTGTACTTCCAGTAAGATACATATCATGGTATTGGGATGTATCAGTGTCTGATATATATGTCAATAAGTTGGCGGTGATTTATCAGCGTCTGATATCATATATGTGCATAAGTTGGCAGAAATGTCAGATCCTCAAACTGTGTTTCACCACTTGTTTTTTATATTTATTTTTCCTCAACATGTTGAATTTAGTAATTACTGTAAGGATATTTCTCGTCAAACCTGAAACTATATGTGCTCTGATGCCTCCTTTTTCTGTTATGTTCTGTAATTGATTGTCCATTTTGCAGTTTCCTGTTGCTCCCATTTATATCTCCTTAGAAATGTAATTTATTGAACTTCCATGATAACTTCACAGATTCAGGTATTCTTCAATGTCCCTGGAAGTTCTGTTGCAGAAATTGATACACCGGATTCTTTCTACAAACTTAGCGGTGAGGAGGTAAGGAACGAGGCAAAGATGAGGAGGGAAAGGCTGGAACAATCTCGGTTGCTAATCCCGAAGTCATATAAGGAGAAGCAGGCACTGGCCGCTCGACAGAAGTACAAACAAGCTGTCATCCGAGTTCAGTTTCCTGATGGAGTAATTCTCCAGGGTGTATTCCTTCCAGCGGAGGCTACTGGTTCACTATATGAGGTACTTCTGCCCTCTATGCTTGTTTGTCCATATGATTGTCCCGTTGAGTATCATCTGTATATCTGTCAATCTAGAATGAGGTGATGAATCAGTTGGCATGAACACCCCCAAGTGTAATTCTGGAATTTGTGAGTTTGGCTTACGGGCCACTGGCGAAGCTGTAAATAACAGTCTTTATGTATGTTGAAGTCATGAAGTTGTTCCCATGCTTACGTTGTTACCTAGGCTATCCAACGTTATTTGGTTGTGTTTAAAGCTATATTCTCCTAGCATTACGTCTTCATTTCAAGTACTGCTTTTGTAGCATTTTGGTTAATCTGCTGCTTTTCCTGATGCAGTTTGTCGCGTCCGCTTTGAAGCAGCCAGGTTTGGAATTTGATCTTATCTGTCCAGCTGTTCCTAGGTCACGTGTGCTACCGCATTCTCCAAATACAGGAGAGCGGGCACGCACGTTGCAAGATGAAGGCCTAGTACCTTCTGCTCTCCTCAAATTCAAGCCCAATGAGACCGATTCTGTTGTGTTCACCGGCTTGCTTGACAAGCTTCTGGAGGCCAGTGAACCATTTACAGCTGCATCCTCTTGATTGTTGGACTGCGGGCCCCCATTCTCCCCTCGCATCTTCTGTTACATTGGACTTCTTATTGTTGTAACTCAGTCACAGGGATATGTCATCTGCATACTCGATAGGTTGATCGATAGTCTGGCACATAGATTGTTTGGCGATTGCCATACTTTACATGGTAAAAACCCAATAATTCATCAGTCGCACCGTCAACTGTACCTGAGAGATGAGTGAGCTATACAATGTGTACAATACATTAACTTTTTTTGATTTTGCATTTGATACTAGAACTATCGTTAATTCAGTATCCCCTCTACTCTTAGGTTTATACAGTTAGTTGGCTTGAAATGCATGTGTTGGCTAATCTGCCTTCGCAGCTGAAGTTTTTCTTCAATTGAAGATTTGACTGTTATGTGAAGACTGAATTAGTATATCACTTCTGTTACATGTCACAGAAGGCATGCTACGAGAACATTGTTCGTGTAAGACTATCGATGCCTGTGCTGTGTTATTTTTAGAATGTACTCCTTCCGTCCCATAATAAAAGGCGTTATTACATCTAATATATGAGTAAATTGGATGTAACGTCTTATATTATGGGACGGGGGGTACTTTCTTTGTTCGCATCTATTCTTTTTGGCTTTCGCTCTTAACTCGGGTATTCTCACACCGGGGATGGTCACCGATGCGGCCCAGGCCCATGCGTCAAATCGACCGTGTAAAGTAGAGTACGTAGCATTCTCCGTGGAGATTGTCCCTTCACTCTTTGTCGACCTTGCTGTTCGTTGTGTGGTAGGGAAGATTCATGGGGCCATGCCGGAAGCGGATTTGTAGCACCCGGGTGCTCCACACCCCTATACGAACATTAAAATAAAAAAAATACCAAGAAATTTGAATTTTTTTTTTGGGATTTTGGGATATCAAACCTGGGTTCCTGATCTACTCCCGTGTGAAATTTCGTGAAAAAATACCAGGAAACGTATTCGTGGCAAAAAAGACAAAAAATTCCTATGTATAGAAAAAAAACTGTTTGGATGGATTTTTTTCGGACAGTATTTCCTTCGCCACAGATACATTTCCTGGTATTTTTTTACGAAACTTCACACGGGATTAGATCGGGAACCCAGGTTTGATATCCCCAAATTTCAGATTTTTTTGAATTTTTTGGGTATTTTTTACGTTTAATATTCGTATAGGGGCGCCCGTGTATTTTCCGGGCCATGCCCTCCTTGATTGCTCTGTCCAGAAGTGTATGGGCTCTGGCTAACCCCAATGTGGTAGAACACATGATCGCGACAAATGAAGAAAGAGCAAAATGGCTTTTTGATGAAAAACTCACCGTTGCATGCTGATTTTATCATGGTAACGATGACTCTCTGGGCGCTTCGGGCTGCTTGACGAAACGCGATTTATGAGAACAAATTTTTTAATTTTAGCCGTCGATGTCTACTCATCTCTTTGTGGACAACTTCATTGGGGAACTGCATGCAATCTCGGTGAAAGTGAAGAAGGTTGTCCAGATTAACAGGCAGGATAGGGTCCGCTTCCTTGGCCGCCGCCGCCGGTGGGTTTTGCCAAGTGCAATGTGGATGCATCTGTAGCTAGACAGGGGGACCGTGTTATAGTGGCGGCAGCTTATAAAAACCGGGATGGACTATACATCAGCTCCTCTATCACGTTGAATCATATCAGTGATGTTCCAACCCTTGAAGCTTTGGCATGATAGTTTAGAAAAGTATCTATTTCTTTATAAATTGGGAGACAAGCTTGGCTGATATAGCCTCATGATCTTGTAACTATGCTCAATAAAAGCAACATAGTTCCCTAAAGAAAAACATACCATTTCTTTTTTTTTTTGGATTTCCTATTTTGGGGTTTCATTATTTTCTCCTCTCATTCTGATTTTTGCTAGTTGTTTCTCTTTTCCCTTTCACCTTTCTCTTTTCCATTTATCTATTCATTTTTTCCTTCCAACTCTTGGGTATGTTTTCTTTCATTTTTATAAATACACAATAAATATTTTCACAAATATGTGGTGAATATTTTTCAAATAAGGGATGACATTTTCAAATACGCAATGAACATTTTTAGATATGTAGTGAATATTTTTTTAATATACGATGAACAATTCTACAATACGCGGTGACCATTTTTCAAGTATGCCGTGAACATTTTCAAATACAAGATGATCATTTTTTAAATATGGGATAGACATTTGTACAATTGAACGTAACTATTTTTCATTTTTTGCAATATGTTTTCCATATTTGTAACTATATATATATATATATATATATATATATATATATATATATATATAATTCTTGAAAATCTATGAAATAAGAAAATTCTGAAAAAAAACTGCAAACCATAAATGGGACGGTCCGCCATGGCACACTATGTGCGGCCCGCACTATTCCACGCGCAACGCAGGGAATAGGAGGTCTTGTTCCTTGCCATCAGCAGTGAAGCGTCAGGGCTAAGGCTTTCTTTGGATTGCGGGGATTTTGCAGGATTCTTATTCTTAATATTTCCCCCTAAGGAATGCCTTTGGATTGAAGTAAGGGTGGCACCCAAATTCCTTTGAAATGTTTCCTATACCTCAATTTCATAGGAATTGATCATTCACTTCAACCTCAATTTCATAGACTCGATCGCATAGGATCGAGGTGTCTTTTCTGTGTTTCATCGAAATGATTATTGCTGCAGTTTTCCTATGTTTTGCAAATCTTTATTTTTGCAACGTCAATCCTAATAAATTCCATGTTTTTTCATATTCCTGTGTTCCATAATGATGCGATACAAAGAGGCCGTAAGTAAGACGAGGCCGAAACGACTAGATGGGCAAGAAAAGCATGCCGCAATTAATGGGCCTGACCACGAACATGGGCTACATGCACTGCTGGCACCGTATTCTGTTTCAGCAAGCCCGGGCCAAAGCCCAGTATGGTCTACACGCACGCGACGCCACTGCTCGCAACTAACGGGAGCTCTTATTGGACACTCATTGCGTCCAATAGCGCGCCGACGCACAGGGGGTGCCACGACTGGGCCGGCCCACTCTAAGGCACCGAAGCTAGCTAGGGCCGCTAGGGCGACAAAAATCCCAAAAGAAAGAGCTCGTGAGTCCCTAATAGTTTATGAGCGATGCTAGCCACTACAGACAACAACTACTAACGACAAATGACATCGCAAAACTTTTAAGAAGTCAGTATAACGTCGTATTCACTGTAGCACGTTGTTTGCTGTACCATATAGATTTCTAAATTATTTAAAAAATATTAAGGAAACCACATACAGTTTCATGAAGAAAGAAAATGTGAACAAAATTTGAAATTTCAATATTTTTTTTGTAAAGCCCAAAGATTTTTGGAAATTTCAAACATTTTTTGGAAAAAGGAAACAAATTTTGAAAAATGAAAATTTTCCGAAATTACGAACATTTTTTCGTAAAATGCAATTTTTTTTAAAAAAATACCCCAAACATATTATGAATTTGTGAAAAAATTTAAAAACATGAACAAACTTTGAAAACAAGAACAATTTTTGAAATTCCCCAACATGTTTTGAATTTGTGAACAAAATTTTAAAATATGAACATTTTTTGAATTTGTGAACAAAATTTTAAAATGAGAACAATTTTTGAAATTCCTGAACATTTTTTGAATTTTTGAACAAAATTTAAAAATGAAAAGATTTTCTCAAATGTTGAATAATTTTTCAAATTACAATTTTTTCGAATTTTTTGAACGTTTAAAAAAAAATAAGCGAACAACTTTTGAAATGCTAAACTTTTTAAATTTTTAACATTTTGTATATTTCCAAACAAAACTGAAAATAGGAACATTTTGTGAAATTTGGAACAAATTTTGGAAAATGCGAACATTTTTTAAATTTCTGAACATTTTTTGAAAAAAGAAAAAAAATGTGAAAAAAGTAGGGAAACAGAAAAAGAAGCAAAAAAGAAAAAACGAAAAAAAGCAAAAAAACAAAGAAAACCGAAAAAACCCGAAGGGAAACAACACAGGAAAAAACCCGGGTCAGGCAACCTTTTCCCAAAACCGTTGGCCGCACTGTGTAAAGCGGGAAGTGGGCCGGCCCATGTCTCGTCGCTCGCATCCTTGCCCCTGTGCGAAACCCCGACAATTCGCTGCAGCTAGCGGCGAATAGGGTTTTCCGCAACTAACTGCCTGGTTCTCAAAAAAAAAAAAAACCTAACTGCCTAAGACATGCAAAATAAAATGACTCTGATCTCTCTCTCTTTTTCTGCGAGGAATAGGTTAATTTCATTCATCAAGCAACAACCAAGTCTGCATTACATAGGGTCGGGACCTCGTCCAGACTTGATCGAAGCCACATCGCAGTGCACTTCTTTATTCGACCAAAGTTTGCTAAAAGTGAGTAACAACGTTTTGTTCTCTCCTAACATGATTGAAACCCTTTTCCTCGCAAAATAAATAAATAAATTAACATGCTTGACTAAGAATTCACCACGTTCCTGAAGAAGAGCAGTAATCTCTCAAACCATCATCATATGCTCCGACGGGTCATCTACTTCTTCCTTGATCAGCTTTACCACGTAGAGGCAGTCCGTTTGAATCACAATTGGCAACAGAGACTGTGATGATCTGTAATCCGTTGTTGGTGTAACCAACCCCGCTAACCATCTAAAGCAATGCTTGCTTCTTGCAAAAAATGGAAAAATATCTTCTGCCACAGGAGTACGTGGAGCTAGTAGAATCATTGCTAATAATCATCTAATCCCTTTGGGCCTTTTTCATTTTAAAAATGAAAACGATCATCATACGCACCGACGAATATCCATGGCCGCATGCATGTGTACGCTGTATGTGAGCTCACGCGCATCAAATCCACCAAGTTGGCGATAAACTAAACAACTGGGCCAAGATCACATCTCGCTTTGCAGCCAATAATTGTTTAAGCGAACATGCACGGCAACCTACGGTTTAAGTAATCCCCCAACTCCCACGCACCCGATTAGTTTACTGACCACGCTGCTCTAAAGCTGCTTAATCAGTAATCCGATTGATTAATCAACGAACGATGGCCAGCTCGCTTCTCGCGTCTTCGCCCGCAATTATTCGCCGAGTTGCAAATTCTTTACGTTTTTCAAGTGGCCCTCGCTACTGCTGTATCTCTTCTCTTTATAGAGCGTGACGCCAACCAGCTCTCGTAGATTTGGTACATGAATGGCTTGCCACAAAGTAACAATCTTTGACCGAATCGTGCATGTGTCTCTCTGCCACTTTTCGGTTAGTTAATTAGTTCTGGTCAGCTTTGCTGGGCTAAACCCTTCGATACGCCAGCATTATCAATTGTTCTTCTTTATTTGTTATCCAATCACACGAAACATATATGTACGCCACGATGTGAGCTTTTGGAACGTGAGCGGCAGCTAAATAGCATACAGCTTGTTTGTTTAATCGATCATTGAACTTTCCTCAATAAACATAGCGATAATTGTGGGGGACACACGCTTGATGCAAATATTTTGTCCGAAAAGAAAATTTTGTGCCCTGCTTTTGTAGCGCAAGTGAGCATAAAAAGCTGGAGCATCTCGGAGAAGCGGGGGGCAGCCCTTTTATTTCGCAGACGTGCCTTTTATTCTAAAATTTTGGATATGATATCTCAAAGTAGCCCTACCCTATTAGTACTCTTGTTTAATAACTTAAACTAATGCAGCTAACAAGTCATAGAAGGATTTTTGTAGCATTGTAATACTAACAATAACCATCCTAGAATAAGAGTCAACAATAGGTTGAGTGGCTAGTGCGACGCCCTACATGTACATGTCTTTGGAAAACAGACTATTCTTTCTTTCAATAGTGAGGCCACTCATCAATCAAGAAACAAAAAACAACTACTACGTAATATTCTTGGTCAAACATATCATTTATCCAAGGCTTCACGATCATGCTAGTAGTCTGTAAACCAGATCGACCGGGATTGGTGAGTTGTTTCACAAGAAAAGAAAGAATCACAACCACAGAGGCTTGGGCATGGCCATGATAACGACGACCCCCGGTCCCGCCGGGCGGAATAATGGAGGCCATTCCCACGGCCCACGCGGTTTGGACCACCCACACCCACACCACACCACGGGGGAACCGTGCGAACGTGGGCGAAAACGAAGGGGGATCGGATCGGATGAGATGAGATCGTCGTCGCCTGCCAGCGCAGGGGCACAAAGCTAGCTAGCCACTCCAGCAGAGAAACAGCAACAGCAGATCGAATGGGCGAGGGCGAGGCGACGACGGCGACGCGACGGGCGGAGGCGGATCGGAACGGATACCGCTCCTGTGGCCACCCACCGTCACGTGGACTCCGGATCCGAACGCGCGAGCGCGACCGCGACTTTTCCACCACCGCCTGTCCGCTGTCCGTACCCCATGCTCCCGCCCGCCGGTCCCTCCGCTCCGGGTCGGTATGCGCGTGCGTGCACGACCGCGCCAAGTCAAGTGGTGCTGGGTGCGGGTTCCTTTTTTTCTCTTTCCCGTTCAGACTCCCCGGCGCGACTGGTGGCGCGAGGGGTTCTGCTTTGCTTTGCTTTTCAGCGGAGGGAGATCGACGGGGGAATGACCCGATGCGATGCTCCAGCACTAGCAGCGCTCGGCTCGCTGGCCGGGGAGCAGCGAGCGGGATTGTGTGTGCCCCGGTGTCGACCACCGGCCGGCGCGGGTTCGCCGCCTTGCTTGGCGCCTAAGTCACGAGGACAGGGACGTGGCGCTGTGCATGGAATACGTACGTGCCCCCGTGTAGAATTATAATGAAACTTGTATATTGATAATTGAGGGGGTACAAGAGATATATAAAGGCCTAAGTCACAAACCGACTTAGCCTGGGTTTCCTAAACCGAGTCGCTTTTGATCAACTTGTATTACAAGTCTAACATATAATCTAACATCCCCCGCAGTCTCAACTTGGGGTTCAACAACGTTGAGACTGAAATGAATGTCGATAAATGGTGCAGTCCCGAGAGCCTTGGTGAAGATATCAGCAAATTGTGCTGTAGTGGGAACATGAAGAACACGGACTTGCCCCAAAGCAACTTTTTCGCGAACGAAGTGGATGTCAATTTCAATGTGCTTGGTATGCCGGTGTTGCACAGGATTGCTGGACATGTAGATAGCCGAAATATTATCACAATAAACAATAGTTGCTTGATGAATGGGGCGGTGCAGTTCCGAGAGCAATTGACGTAGCCAAACCGTTTCAGCAACGGTATGTGCGACCGCCCGATACTCAGCTTCAGCAGACGATCTTGAGACTGTAACCTGTCGCTTTGAAGACCAAGAAACCAAGTTGTTACCAAGAAAAACACAGTAGCCGGACGTGGATCGACGAGTGTCTGGGCAACCAGCCCAGTCGGCATCGGAGTATGCTGTCAAAGTAGTAGGAGAGGAAGAATTGATGTGAAGACCATGGTCGAGAGTACCTTTAAGATAACGAAGAATATGTTTGATATGATTGTAATGAGGAACACGGGGATCATGCATGTAAAGGCAAGCTTGTTGGACAGCATAGGAAAGTTCCGGACGTGTGAGGGTGAGATACTGGAGAGCTCCAGTGAGACTGCGATAAAGCGTGGGATCGGAAAAGGGTTCACCATCAGAAGAGAGTTTGAAGGTGGTATCAACGGGTGTGCGAGAAGGTTGGCAATCGTGCATGCCCGCCTTGGAGAGGAGATCAAGAATATACTGACGTTGAGAGAGAAATAATCCTTGAGAATCACGGGTGACAGAGATGCCAAGAAAATGATGGAGAAGACCAAGTTCAGTCATAGAAAATTCATTGTTAAGAAGAGTAATGATATGAGTGAGAAAAGGTTCTGAAGAGGCTGTAAGAACAATGTCATCAACATATAAAAGCAAATATGAAGTGTGAGAATTTTGGTGAAATACAAAAAGAGAGGAATCGGAGAGAAAGGGAACAAAACCGAGGGTTTGAATAAAAGTTGAGAATCGTTGAAACCATGCCCGAGGGGCTTGTTTAAGACCATATAGGGATTTTTGAAGAAGACAAACATGATTGGGAAGACTAGGATCCTCAAAGCCAAGGGGTTGCTGACAGTAAACGGTTTCGTTGAGACTACCATGAAGAAAGGCATTTTTGACATCAAGTTGATGAATGGGCCAAGAGGAAGAAACAACAATGCTAAGAACAGTGCGAATAGTGCTAGGTTTGACAACAGGAGAAAAAGTTTCATCATAGTCGATGCCATGTTGCTGAGAAAAACCACGACAAACCCACCTTGCTTTGTAACGAGCTAGGGAGCCGTCGGAGTGAAATTTTTGGTGAAAAACCCATTTACCAGAAACTATGTTTGCACCATGGGGACGAGGAACAAGTTGCCATGTGTTATTTTGAAGCAAAGCTGTAAATTCATCTTTCATTGCAGCAGCCCATTGAGGATCAAGTAGGGCGGCTTTGTAGGATTTGGGAATAGGAGAGATAGGAGATGTAGCAAGAAGACTAAGACGATCTTTGGGTTGAAGACGAAAACCGGACTTAGCGCGAGTACGCATGACATGTTCGTTTGTGGGAGGGGGAATAGGAACAGCACGTGAGGGTAAACGAGGTGGAGAGGTGCCCGGCGCAGTGGAAGGATCGGACACGGGGGAGTTAGCTGCCGTGGCAGCGTGTTCAGAAAAGTCTGCCGTGGCAGCGTTTTCGGAAAAGTCTGCCGTGGCAGCGTTTTCGGAAAGGTCTGCCGTGGCAGCGGTTTCCGGTATTTCATGTGCCGCGGCAGGAGATGGGTTGGGTGTTGGCGCGACATTGGCAGAGTTAGGGGTGGCGACAATGGGGTTGTAGAGGAGGGGATTTAGCGTGCGAGAGGGAGAAGGAGGAGTGGCCGGCGGTGCAGTATAGGTAAATGATCGAGAAGAGAAGGGAAACACGGTTTCGTCGAAAGTGACATGACGGGAGATGTGGACACGACCAGTAGTGAGATCAAGACAACGATATCCTTTGTGTTCATCGGAGTATCCGAGAAAAACGCAGGGAATAGATCGAGGGGCCAATTTGTTGGGAGAGGTGGCGTAGATGTTTGGAAAACATAGACAGCCAAACACACGGAGCTCGGTGTAGTTAGGATGACTGAGAAAAAGAGAGTAAAAAGGAGTTGTTTTTGGATTGACAGAAGAGGGTCGGATGTTAAGAAGATAGGTAGCTGTGCGGAGGGCCTCGGCCCAAAACTTGGGTGGCATCGATGAGTGTATAAGGAGAGTACGAATAATATCATTAAGTGTGCGGAGAGATCTCTCGGCCTTGCCATTTTGAGGAGATGTGTAGGGACAGGAGAAACGAAGAAGAATGCCATGTTGAAGAAAGAAGTTTCTATTTTTAAAGTTGTCAAATTCGCGGCCATTATCACATTGAAGAAACCGAATTGGTAGAAGAAAGTGGGTAGAAACATATTGTTTAAAGTTAAGAAAAATAGTATGAACGTCGGATTTGTTGCGTAGAGGGAAAGTCCAAACAAAATGAGAAAAATCATCTAATATAACAAGATAGTATTGAAAACCCGAAATACTAATATGAGGAGACGTCCATAGATCACAATGCAATAGCTCGAAAGGAAAAGTACTAGAAGAACTAGAGGAACTAAAGGGAAGGCGAACATGTTTGCCTTGCTGACACGACTGACACATCGAAGGATCATGATGATCGTTATTACATGGAAGAGTAAATTCACTAAGTAGAGATGATGTGGTGGATGCATTGGGGTGACCGAGTCGCTGGTGCCAAAGGTGGACGGAGGCCATCATGGAGGTAGGTGGACTTGCGGCAGGAGCTCCATTGATAGAGTAGAGGTCTCCGGAACTATTGAAGCGAGCGATCTCCTCCTTGGTTTGAAGATCCTTCACAGATAAACCAAAGGGATCAAATTCTACTGAGACAAGATTATCATAAGTAAATTTTCGCACAAATATTAAATTTTTGATGAGTGCAGGAGCAACAAGGACATCTCGAAGTAAAAGAGGTTTTAGAGTGGAGGGTAACTCTGTGTGACCGGTGCTATAGATGGGGATGGTGGAGCCATTGCCGAGAGTGATAGAAGAAAAAGGAGAGGAGGTGCAATTTGACAGCATAGTACTCGAATTAGACATGTGGCTAGAGGCTCCAGAATCAAAGATCCAGTCCATACCTGAGGTTCCTTGAGCAGCGAAGTGGTTCATGGCTTGCAAAAAAGCAGCTTGGTCCCAATGAGGAGTCGGTGAAGCCAGTAGGGGTGGTGCAGTCGGGGGCGGCGGCGGTCCATGCAGCTGGTGCGGTGTGATCGAGGATGACTGCAGCAGGGGCTGCGGATGGTAGAGGCCGCTGTTGTCGACGAAGTACGGCTCCGGGGCGCTGTAGTAGGGCGTTGGAGCAGCATGGTACGCCTGCGTCGGAGGACGGGAGCCCAGTAGGCCAGGAGATCCCGTGTGTGGGCGCATGCCCGGCATCCAGGAGCCGGAGTACGCAGGAGGGGCGCTGATTGGAGAGGGGGCAGTCCAGGGCATCGGCCAGGCCTGGACGAGTCCTGTCCAAGGGTCATGTGGAGGACGCCATGCTGGGGGCGCTGGTGGCGGTGTGGCGTTGGGAGGAGGCGCTGGTGCAGTCGGGGGTCGCGACGGCGACGGCGACGGTGATGGCGACGATGATGGCGGCCTATAGATTGGATTTTTGCCTCGGTAGTTCGGACTTGGGCGCCAGCCGGGAGGCGGCTGGATCGGAGTCGTCGACGGCGCGGCAGGTGCAGGAGACGGGGGCCGTGGAGTGGCGATGAAGACTTGAGGACGCGACTCCTTGTTGGTGATGGCGCGATCGGCCCATTGAAGCATGGAGCGCACCTCGGCGAAGGAGGGGGCCGGCCGCATCATGGGGATAAACGACGCCTGTTTTTCAAAGCGTTCGCCGAGGCCGACGAGGAGAACGTTGATGAGTTGCCGGTCGTCGATGGGGTCCCCAAGCTCGCGGAGTTCGTCCACGATGGACTTGAGACGCTGGCAGTAGACGCCGACCTGAGAATCACCTTGGACGGTGTTGCGGAGCTCGGTGTGGAGGGTGTTGACGCGGGCGTCGACGTTGTCCTGGAAGAGTTGACGTAGAGCCACCCAGAGGGCGGCGGCGTTGGTGGCGTCGCGGAAGACGAGGTTGAAGATCTCCGTGGAGACACGCTGATAAATCCACTGGATGATGGCGAGGTCGTCCTTGACCCATCGAGGATCGGAGGGCTGGGCAACGGAGCCGGGGGCGACGTGATCCAGGAGGTTGCAGCGGCCGAGGTGAACTTCAAAGAGATGACGCCAATGATAATAGTTGTGCTTTGGAAGATCTAAAGTAATGGGGATGAACGGGCTGACATCTGAGATGGTGTCAGCATAGTTGATGGTGGTGGGTAGAGTTGGAGCTAGGGCGAGGGTGGAGGAAGAAGAGGCATCGGTCGCGGCGGAGGCGGCCTTTGCTTTGGCGGCGGCGAGGGCAGCCCGGCGTTCGAAGAAGCCGGGCGGCGGCAGCGGCGGCGGCTTGGGAGGCGGAGCCATGCCCTAGGAACGACTAATCTGATACCATGTAGAATTATAACGAAACTTGTATATTGATAATTAAGGGGGTACAAGAGATATATAAAGGCCTAAGTCACAAACCGACTTAGCCTGGGTTTCCTAAACCGAGTCGCTTTTGATCAACTTGTATTACAAGTCTAACATATAATCTAACACCCCGGACGGTGGATGTATGCCGAGGCGGCGGCCTCGGATGGCCATGCAGCGGCGGTCCTATGGGGTAGACCCGTGGCTCAACATGGTATGGGTGGCGACCTGGTCCTACGAGGGTAGCGAGTTCGTCGACCCGGTCGACGTGATCTGAGGGGTCGATCTGGCTGGCACGTCGGGGCGGCGGCCCCGGATGTCTGGCGCAACGTTTGTGGTCTGCGGGCGGGCGTCTTGTGTAGCAAGGGCTACGAGGTGTCTGTGTCATGCAACGATGCGGCTCGCGAGCGAGCGGGGGATGTCGGAGCGGCGGCTCCGGAGCTGGTGGTGTGTGTTTGTTGCAATTGTGACCTTGGGTTGGGTGGTCGACGAGGCTACATTGCTTGTGCGATTTTTTGGCTTGGTTTTCCTCATAAATTGGGTCACTATGTGAGGTTTTCGATCCGGTTTTCTTTATAAACTGGATCAATTCTTTTCTTCTTAATGCAATGCCAGAGCTCCTCGCCATCCGACAAGGTTCCGTCAAAAAGAATACGTACATGCAGTGCATCGATCGCTGCCTAGCTGCTAGTGGTAGCTACAGAGAGATATATGGCCCGGCAACTTTGCTTCCCTGCACGCATATACTGTTGCAAGTTCGTAGCAGGACGTATACTGCTAGTGCTCGATGGCAAGACGTGGAAGGAAAAGGATGCGCACGTGGAGCTCAGCCATTCGGTCGCAACAAACGTCCATTTTCATACTGCTTGGGTCCGTCCGGTCTGCTTGGCTTGGACTCATGCTCATGCTCATGCATGATCGACCAGCGGTCCATGGCTACTCGCTAGGCTATCATGGTTCATGGACGGACACATCGATCATATATATGTACCACCAAAAAGAAAAGATGCACATGGACATGGTTGGAGGGATTAAGGAGTGGCAGAAAGCAAACCACGAACACACGGAAGATCGACGCGTTGCACGCAACGGAAGACAGGCCGAGGCCCAACGTGCATGCTTATTATTGCTCTGGCGCGTTTACGTACGGTACGTCCTTGTTTGTTTCTTTGCCGGCCTTGATAAAAGCTCGCCGATCCACGCTCGATTTGGGAGCACTGTGGTGAAATAGTAGTAAATTTGAGGCCCTAGCACACGTTAAAGGGGCTTACATATCACTCTTCTCTTTATTCTTTTATCATTGCTTCACTTTATCTTTTCAACACCGTATTTCACTCCACTCGAACGGCAGTTTTTTTTTTCTAACACGGTACAGACGTAGACGCTCATATATACCCACAATACACTCGCCCTACGAACGGCAGCTTTAGGGAATCATACACTGCTTTGGGTGTGTTTGGTAGCAATCTCCCCTCAGCATGGTTGTTCTCCCCTCAGACATGCTGAGTCCAGGCATGCCGAGTGCATACAAATGCGTGTGTTTGGTAGTGTGCATGTTCTGAGACATGTTGGTTTGAGATCTTGTTTGGCAGGATGTATCCATTGATGCAAGTGCACAATCTCTGAACATGATTCTACAATTTGCAAACTGGAATTTGTAATGCTAGGCATGTACAAATAAAATGGGTAATGCTGCACCTGTACAGAAGCCTGCTGCTCTGTACAAATTTGAAGAAATGCTATGCAAATTAGCACATCAAAAATAATTAACACACATAAACATAACTACGACATGCTGCACAAATATAATAGATGTTCTCAATGGCCACAAACTTCAGATCTGGGGAAATTTGATAAAGGGAGGAAGGAGGAGCAGAACGGAGGAAGGAGGAGCAGGGCGGTGGGCGGCAGCTGGTTGGGGCAGGGCGGCGACAACCAGGGAAGGCACCCGTCGAGGCAGAGGAGGCGCGTCGGTGACCAGGGCGTCGGCGACTAGAGGAGGCGTAGGTTCTGGCGGAGGGGGAGGAGGGCGGGGGAGCGTGTCTATCTCCGGAGGAACCGCCGGACTAGGTCACCATGGAGGAGAATGGGAGGTGGCGGCGCGCTGCTCGGTGTGCTCGGGAGCGAGAGGAAAATCGGGAGGAGAGGTAACCCTGGAGGCTGTGGAGAGGAGATTCGTGCGCTCGGGAACTGGTGGGTCGGGCTGAGAAATTTTCGGTGGGTTGGACTCGTGTAGGCTGAGCAGCGCTTGGCTGGTCAGGAGTGCTCTCGCGAGCATGGCTAAGAGGCCTTGTGGGTCGAGCTGAGCATCGATTGTTGGAAATATGCCCTTGATGCAATAATAAATTGGTTATTATCATATTTCCTTATTCATGATAAATGTTTATTATTCATGCTAGAATTGTATTGACCGAAAACTTAAATACATGTGTGAATACATAGACATCACCGTATCCCTAGTAAGCCTCTGCTAACTAGCTCGTTGATCAAAGATGGTTAAGGTTTCCTAACCATAGACATGAGTTGTCATTTAATAACGGGATCACATCATTAGGAGAATGATGTGATGGACAGACCCAACCGTAAGCTTAGCATCAGATCGTATCACTTAGTTATTTGCTACAACTTTCTTCATGTCAAGTATCTGTTCCTTAGACCATGAGATCATGTCACTCCCGGATACCGGAGGAATACCTTGTGTGCTATCAAACGTCACTTCGTAACTGGGTGATCATAAAGGTGCTTTACAGGTATCTCCGAAGGTGTCTGTTGAGTTGCATGGATCGAGACTGGGATTTGTCACTCCGTGTGACGGAGAGATATCTCTGGGCCCACTCGGTAATACAACATCACAAGAAGCTTCATGTGACTAATGAGTTTAGTCACGGGATCTTGTATTACGGAACGAGTAAAGAGACTTGCCGGTAACGATATTGAACTAGGTATGTGATGAGTCCAATTTACGTGACATTTTCCTATATATTTTGTGCCTACAAGGTGGGCTTTGTGGAATTTTACCGCGTTCTCGCACTTTTTTTTGTTGATAATCCCTCAGGCAACGTCTTTTGGAGCAATATCCATTTAATGGAGAAAATTCTCGAAAATGGCAGTGGAATCACGCATTAAAGGTGATAAACACTTTCCATAAAAAGATCCAGCAAGAAGGCTAAAGAAACAGCCATCGTCGCGCTTTCAGAGCGAATGACGGCGTTCCATGCGACCACGCGTGCTCGCATGATCGGTCGTTTGGTGCACCGCCGCCTCTAGGGTATCGACTATTTTCACCCCGTCGAAGCGGATCGTGAAGGGAACGAACATACACTCCAAAAACTCATCCAGAAGGCAGAACCCTAGCTGTCGGAGCCCATCCGGAGGGAGGATCGACCGGGAGAAGAAGGGGATTCCCCTCACCGCGCGAGGAACGACATCATCATCAACATCTTCATCATCATCATCATCATCATCCACATCCTTATCATCTGCAACATCGAGAACCCTAGTGGATCCTTTGGTGTATCGGTTGAATCATTCGCCCCATGTATCCCATTACCATTACCATAATGATTGTTGTTCTTATGTGTGAGTAGACCCCTAGTTCTCCGGGATATGGATGAACCTTGGTATGTGTAGGATCTGAAACATTTATTATGGATATGAGATCCTCTGTTGAATGCTTAGTTTAATAACTTCGTGAATGTTGTGAAGGGGCCCCACTCAGCATTTGAGCCTATATTTGCCACGAAGTATATCACTGTCTTTGCATAGGTTTAGGATGTGGAGGTAATTCGAGGTGACAGTAAAAGCCTACTGCTCCTAACCTTTACAATTGACCGGGGATTTACGGAGAACCCTTAGTGAGGCCGCGTCCACGGGGAAACCCTTAATTATCGTGAGTTGTAACCCACAGGGGGAGACAATGATGGTGGCGTGCATGGCACGAATGTTGGAAATATGCCCTAGAGGCAATAATAAATTGGTTATTATTATATTTCCTTGTTCATGATAATCGTTTATTATCCATGCTATAATTGTATTGATTGGAAACTCAAATACATGTGTGGGTACATAGACAACACTGTGTCCCTAGTAAGCCTCTAGTTGACTAGCTTGTTGATCAAAGATGGTTAAGGTTTCCTAGCCATGGACATGAGATGTCATTTGATAACGGGATCACATCATTAGGAGAATGATGTGATGGACAAGACCCAAACTACAAACGTAGCATATGATCGTGTCAGTTTATTGCTATTGTTTTCTGCATGTCAAGTATCTGTTCCTTTGACCATGAGATCATGCAACTCACTGACACCGGAGGAATACCTTGTGTGTATCAAACGTCGCAACGTAACTGGGTGACTATAAAGGTGCTCTACAGGTATCTCCTACGGTGTCTGTTGGGTTGGCATGGATCAAGACTGGGATTTGTTACTCCGTATGACGGAGAGGTATCTCAGGGCCCACTCGGTAATACAACATCACAATGAGCCTTGCAAGCAATGTGACTAAAGTGTTAGCCACGAGATCTTGTATTACGGAACGAGTAAAGAGACTTGCCGGTAACGAGATTGAACTAGGTATAGTGATACCGACGATCGAATCTCGGGCAAGTAACATACCGAAGAACAAAGGGAACAGCATACGGGATTAACTGAATCCTTGACATAGAGGTTCGACTGATAAAGATCTTCGTAGAATATGTAGGAGCCAATATGGGCATCCAGGTCCCGCTATTGGTTATTGGCCGTAGAGGTGTCTCGGTCATGTCTACATAGTTCTCGAACCCGCAGGGTCTACACACTTAACGTTTGGTGACAATTAGTATAATTGAGTTATTATGTTGGTGACCGAAAGTTGTTCGGAGTCCCGGATAAGATCCCGGACATGACGAGGATCTCCGGAATAGTCCGGAGGTAAAGATTGATATATGTGATAATAGTGTTTTGATCTCCGGAAAAGTTCCAGAGTTCACCGGAAGGGGTTCCGGATGTTTACCGAAGTGTTCGGGTGCGAGAACACTTTATATGGGCCAAGGGATAAAAGCCCACAAGGTATTGGAAAGTGCAAAAAGTAGTTTTGCTGCCGCGTAAGCGGTACTACCGCTTGTGTGAAGCGGTACTACCGCCCGAGCGGTACTACCGCTTGTGTGAAGCGGTATTACCGCCCAAGCGGTACTACCGCTTGTGTGAAGCGGTATTACCGCCCAAGCGGTACTACCGCTTGTGAGCGGTACTACCGCTTGTGCACGGCTGTGCACGGTTCGGCAGGGATCCGAGTTGGACTCTTTTCCTGCGGGCCAAACCGACCTTGTGCGGGCAAAACCGACTTGGAAGAGACTTTTACTCCAAGTTTAGACCCCAAGGCTCAACATATAAATAGAGGGGCAGGGCTAGCACACGTGATACATCAGGATTTCCCAAGCCGTGTGCCGGCAACTCTAGCCCTCTAGTTCCTCCGTCATAATCTCCGTAGCACTTGGCGAAGCCCTGCAGAGATTGTTCCTCACCACCATCACCACGCCGTCGTGCTGCTGGAACTCAACCACTACTTCACCATCGCTCGCTGGATCGAGGAGGTGAAGGCGTCATCAAGCCGTACGTGTGTTGAACGCGGAGGTGCCATCCGTTCGGCACTAGATCGGAAGGATCGTGATTGGATCGCGGGACGCTCGGCGATTTGGATCGCGAAGACGTTCGACTACATCAACCGCGTTTCTTAAACGCTTCCGCTTAGCGATCTACAAGGGTATGTAGATTCACACTCCCTCTCGTAGATGCTCATCACCATGGATAGATCTTGTGTGTGCGTAGGAAATTTTTTGTTTCCCATGCAACGTTCCCCAACAGTGGTATCAGAGCTAGGTCTATGCGTAGATGAGATCTCGAGTAGAACACAAACGAGTTGTGGGCGTGGGTGTATACATATTGCTTGCCGTTACTAGTTGATATTTGATTCGGCGGTACTGTGAGATGAAGCGGCCCGGACCGACATTACGCGTACACTTACGCGAGACAGGTTCCTTCAACTAACATGTAACTTCGTTGCATAAAGATGGCTAGCGGGTGTCTGTCTCTCTCACTTTAGTTGAATCGATTTCAATGAAGAGGGTTCTTTTAGAAGATCAAAAAGCAATCACTACACCACGTTGTGGTTTTGCGTAGGTAAGAACGGTTCTTGCAAACCCGTAGCAGCCACGTAAAAATTTGCAACAACAATTAGAGGACGTCTAACTTGTTTTTGCAGGGTATGTTGTGATGTGATATGGCCAATTACATGATGAGATATATGTGATGTATGAGATGATCATGTTTTGTATAGAATATCACGACTTGCATGTCGATGAGTACGGCAACTGGCAGGAGCCATAGAGTTGTCTTTAATTATTGTATGACCTGCGTGTCAATCATTAAGCGCTATGTAATGCTTTACTTTATCGCTAAACGTTAGCAATAGTCGTGGAAGCAACAGTCGGCGCGACAACCTTATGGCGACACGTTGATGGAGATCAAGATGATGGAGATCATGGTGTCATGCCGGTGACGATGGAGATCATGCCGGTGCTTTGGAGATGGAGATCAAAAGCACAAGTTCATGGCCATATCATGTCACTTATGATTTGCATGTGATGTTAATCCTTTTATGCATCTTATTTTGCTTAGGACGACGGTAGCATTATAAGGTGATCCCTCACTTAAATTTCAAGATAAATTGTGTTCTCCCCAAGTGTGCACCGTTGCGAAAGTTCGTCGTTTCGAGACACGCCGTGATGATCGGGTGTGATAGACTCTACGTTCGCATACAACGGGTGTAAGCCATGTTGCACGTGCGGAACACTCGGGTTAAACTTGACGAGCCTAGCATGTACAGACATGGCCTCGGAACATAAGAGACCGAAAGGTCGAACATGAGTCATATAGTAGATATGATCAACATGAAGATGTTCACCATTGAAACCACCTCGACTCACGTGATGATCGGACTTGAGTTGGTGGATTTGGATCATGTTACACTCGAATGACCGGAGGGATGTCAATTTGAGTGGGAGTTTTTAAGTAATTTGATTAACTAAACTCATTATCTAGAACAATAGTCTAAGTTGTCTTTGCTATATTTATGTTGTAGATCATGGCTCGCGCAGTAGCACCCCTGAATTTTAATGCGTTCCTAGAGAAAGCTAAGTTGAAAGATGATGGAAGTAACTTTGTGGACTGGGCCCGTAATCTAAGGATTATCCTTACGGCTTCCCAGAAGGCTTATGTCATTGATGCACCGCTTGGTGATCCACCCGCTCCAGTTGAGTCTCTAGACGTTGTGAACGCCTGGCAGGCTCGTTCTGATGATTACTCAATAGTTCAATGTGCAATGTTGTATGGCTTAGAACCGGGACTTCAAAGACGTTTTGAACGTCATGGAGCATATGAGATGTTCCAGGAGTTGAAGTTTATCTTTCAGAAGAATGCCCGGATCGAGAGATATGAGATCTCCGATAAGTTCTCTGCTTCCAAGATGGAGGAGAACGGGTCTATCAGTGATCACGTGCTCAGAATGTCTGGGTACTCCACCCGTCTGGCTGAGTTAGGGATGCCCCTTCCGCCAGAGGCTATCACTGACAGAGTTCTTCAATCATTGCCACCTAGCTACAAGAGCTTCGTGTTGAACTATAACATGCACGGGATGAACAAGTCAGTCGCCGAGCTGTTTGCGATGCTGAAAGCCGCTGAGTCTGAAATTCAGAAGGAGCATCAAGTGTTGATGGTCAATAAAACCACTAGTTTCAAGAAAAATGGCAAGGGTAAGAAGGGTAACTCCAAGAAGAGTGGCAAAGCAGTTGCTCCTCTCGTGAAGAAACCCAAGGCTGGACCCAAACCAGAAACTGTGTGTTTTCATTGCAAGGGAACTGGACACTAGAAGCGGAACTGCCCCAAGTATTTGGCTGACAAGAAGGCGGCCAACAACAAACAAGGTATATATGATATACATGTTATTGATGTGTACCTTACCAACTCTCGTTGTAGTGCCTGGGTATTTGATACCGGTGCGGTTGCTCATATTTGCAACTCAAAACAGGAACTGCGGAATAGACGGAGGCTGGCAAAGGACGAAGTGACGATGCGCGTGGGAAATGGTTCCAAGGTTGATGTGATCGCCGTCGGCACGCTCGCTCTTCGATTACCGTCGGGATTAGTGATGAACCTAAATAAGTGTTATTTGGTGCCCGCGTTAAGCATGAACATTATATCTGGATCTTGTTTATTGCGAGACGGTTACTCATTTAAATCAGAGAATAATGGTTGTTCTATTTATATGAGTAATATCTTTTATGGTCATGCACCCAATGTGAGGGGTTTATTCTTATTGAATCTCGATAGTAATGATACACATGTTCATAACATTGATGCCAAAAGATGTAGAATTGATAATGATAATACCACTTTCTTGTGGCACTGCCGTTTAGGTCATATTGGCGTTAAACGCATGAGGAAGCTCCATGCTGATGGACTTTTGGAGTCACTTGATTTTGAATCACTTGACACATGTGAGCCGTGCCTCATGGGCAAGATGACTAAAACGCCGTTCTCTGGAACAATGGAACGGGCAAGTGACTTATTGGAAATCATACATACTGATGTGTGTGGTCCAATGAGTATTGAGGCGCGCGGTGGTTATCGTTATTTTCTCACCTTCACTGATGACTTAAGTAGATATGGGTATATTTACTTAATGAAACACAAGTCTGAAACATTTGAAAAGTTCAAACAATTTCAGAGTGAAGTTGAGAATCATCGTAACAAGAAGATTAAATTCCTACGATCTGATCGAGGAGGAGAATATCTGAGTTATGAGTTTGGCAGTCACTTAAGACAGTGTGGAATTGTTTCACAATTGACACCGCCTGGAACACCACAGCGTAATGGTGTGTCCGAACATCGTAATCGAACTTTATTGGATATGGTGCGATCTATGATGTCTCTTGCCGATTTGCCACTATCGTTTTGGGGTTATGCATTAGAGACAGCTGCATTCACTTTAAATAGGGCACCATCGAAATCCGTTGAGACGACGCCATATGAACTTTGGTTTAGCAAGAAGCCAAAGCTGTCGTTTCTTAAAGTTTGGGGATGTGATGCTTATGTCAAAAAGCTTCAGCTTGAAAAGCTGGAACCCAAAGCGGAGAAATGCGTCTTCATAGGATACCCAAAAGAGACAGTTGGGTATACCTTCTACCTCAGATCCGAAGGCAAAGTGTTTGTCGCTAAAAACGGAACATTTCTTGAGAAAGAGTTTCTCTCGAAAGAATTGAGTGGGAGGAAGATAGAACTTGATGAGGTTGTTGAACCTTTACTTCAACCTGAGAGTAGCGCAGCGCAGAAAGTTGTTTCTGTGGAGCCTACATTAGCTGAAGTGGAAGTTAATGATGATGATCATGAAACTTTGGATCAAGTTGCTATCGAACCTCGTAGGTCGACAAGGACGCGTACTGCTCCTGAGTGGTACGGCAACCCTGTCTTAGAGGTCATGTTGTTAGACAACGATGAACCTACGAGCTATGGAGAAGCGATGATGGGCCCGGATTCCGAGAAGTGGTTAGAGGCCATGAAATCCGAGATGGGATCCATGTATGAAAACAAAGTATGGACTTTGGAAGTATTACCTGAAGGGCGTAAGGCCATTCAGAACAAATGGATCTTTAAGAGGAAGACGGACGCGGACGGTAATGTTACCGTCTATAAAGCTCGACTTGTGGCAAAGGGTTTTTCACAAGTTCAAGGAGTTGACTACGATGAGACCTTCTCACCCGTAGCGATGCTTAAGTCCGTCAGAATCATGTTAGCAATAGCTGCCTTTTTCGATTATGAAATTTGGCAGATGGATGTCAAAACAGCGTTCCTTAACGGTTACCTTAAGGAAGAGTTGTATATGATGCAACCAGAAGGTTTTGTCGATCCAGAGAATGCTGACAAAGTTTGCAAACTCCAGCGATCCATTTATGGACTGGTGCAAGCATCTCAGGAGTTGGAATCTTCGTTTTGATGAGGTGATCAAAGCGTTCGAGTTTATACAAGTTTACGGAGAAGCTTGTATTTACAAGAAAGTGAGTGGGAGCTCTATAGCGTTTCTAATATTATATGTGGATGACATATTGCTGATTGGAAACAATATAGGAATGCTGGAAAGCGTAAAGGAATATTTGAACAAGAGTTTTTCAATGAAGGACCTAGGAGAAGCTGCTTTCATATTAGGCATCAAGATCTATAGAGATAGATCAAGACGCTTAATAGGACTTTCACAAAGCACATACCTTGATAAGATTTTGAAGAAGTTCAAAATGGATCAGTCCAAGAAGGGGTTCTTGCCTGTTTTGCAAGGTGTGAAGTTGAGTAAGACTCAATGCCCAGTGACTGCAGAAGATAGAGAAAAGATGAGTGTCATCCCCTATGCTTCAGCCATAGGCTCTATCATGTATGCAATGCTGTGCACAAGACCCGATGTCAGCCTTGCCATAAGTATGGTCGGAAGGTTTCAAAGTGATCCAGGAATGGAACACTGGACGGCGGTCAAGAATATCCTGAAGTACCTGAAAAGGACTAAGGACATGTTTCTCGTTTATGGAGGTGATCAAGAGCTCGTCGTAAAGGGTTACGTCGATGCAAGCTTTGACACTGATCCGGATGACTCTAAGTCGCAAACCGGATACGTATTTATTCTTAATGGGGGTGCGGTTAGCTGGTGCAGTTCCAAGCAAAGCGTGGTAGCTGATTCTACATGCGAAGCGGAGTACATCGCTGCCTCGGAGGCGGCGAAGGAAGGTGTCTGGATGAAGGAGTTCATGACAGATCTTGGAGTAGTGCCTAGTGCACTTAACCCAATGACTCTGTTTTGTGATAATACTGGTGCCATTGCTCTAGCCAAGGAACCAAGATTTCACAAGAGGACCAGACACATAAAGCGACGTTTCAATTCCATCCGCGATTACATCAAGGAGGATGACATAAATATTTGCAAAGTACACACGGATCTAAATGTTGCAGATCCGATGACTAAACCTCTTCCAAGGGCTAAACATGAAAAACACCAGAACTGCATGGGTGTTCGATTCATTGCAATGTAAATCACATAGTGATGTGAACTAGATTATTGACTCTAGTGCAAGTGGGAGACTGTTGGAAATATGCCCTAGAGGCAATAATAAATTGGTTATTATTATATTTCCTTGTTCATGATAATCGTTTATTATCCATGCTATAATTGTATTGATTGGAAACTCAAATACATGTGTGGGTACATAGACGACACTGTGTCCCTAGTAAGCCTCTAGTTGACTAGCTTGTTGATCAAAGATGGTTAAGGTTTCCTAGCCATGGACATGAGATGTCATTTGATAACGGGATCACATCATTAGGAGAATGATGTGATGGACAAGACCCAAACTACAAACGTAGCATATGATCGTGTCAGTTTATTGCTATTGTTTTCTGCATGTCAAGTATCTGTTCCTTTGACCATGAGATCATGCAACTCACTGACACCGGAGGAATACCTTGTGTGTATCAAACGTCGCAACGTAACTGGGTGACTATAAAGGTGCTCTACAGGTATCTCCGAGGGTGTCTGTTGGGTTGGCATGGATCAAGACTGGGATTTGTTACTCCGTATGATGGAGAGGTATCTCAGGGCCCACTCGGTAATACAACATCACAATGAGCCTTGCAAGCAATGTGACTAAAGTGTTAGCCACGAGATCTTGTATTACGGAACGAGTAAAGAGACTTGCCGGTAACGAGATTGAACTAGGTATAGTGATACCGACGATCGAATCTCGGGCAAGTAACATACCGAAGAACAAAGGGAACAGCATACGGGATTAACTGAATCCTTGACATAGAGGTTCGACCGATAAAGATCTTCGTAGAATATGTAGGAGCCAATATGGGCATCCAGGTCCCGCTATTGGTTATTGGCCGTAGAGGTGTCTCGGTCATGTCTACATAGTTCTCGAACCCGCAGGGTCTACACACTTAACGTTTGGTGACGATTAGTATAATTGAGTTATTATGTTGGTGACCGAAAGTTGTTCGGAGTCCCGGATAAGATCCCGGACATGACGAGGATCTCCGGAATAGTCCGGAGGTAAAGATTGATATATGTGATAATAGTGTTTTGATCTCCGGAAAAGTTCCGGAGTTCACCGGAAGGGGTTCCGGATGTTTACCGAAGTGTTCGGGTGCGAGAACACTTTATATGGGCCAAGGGATAAAAGCCCACAAGGTATTGGAAAGTGCAAAAAGTAGTTTTGCTGCCGCGTAAGCGGTACTACCGCTTGTGTGAAGCGGTACTACCGCCCGAGCGGTACTACCGCTTGTGTGAAGCGGTACTACCGCCCAAGCGGTACTACCGCTTGTGAGCGGTACTACCGCTTGTGCACGGCTGTGCACGGTTCGGCAGGGATCCGAGTTGGACTCTTTTCCTGCGGGCCAAACCGACCTTGTGCGGGCAAAACCGACTTGGAAGAGACTTTTACTCCAAGTTTAGACCCCAAGGCTCAACATATAAATAGAGGGGCAGGGCTAGCACACGTGATACATCAGGATTTCCCAAGCCGTGTGCCGGCAACCCTAGCCCTCTAGTTCCTCCGTCATAATCTCCGTAGCACTTGGCGAAGCCCTGCAGAGATTGTTCCTCACCACCATCACCACGCCGTCGTGCTGCTGGAACTCAACCACTACTTCACCATCGCTCGCTGGATCGAGGAGGTGAAGGCGTCATCAAGCCGTACGTGTGTTGAACGCGGAGGTGCCGTCCGTTCGGCACTAGATCGGAAGGATCATGATTGGATCGCGGGACGCTCGGCGATTTGGATCGCGAAGACGTTCGACTACATCAACCGCGTTTCTTAAACGCTTCCGCTTAGCGATCTACAAGGGTATGTAGATTCACACTCCCTCTCGTAGATGCTCATCACCATGGATAGATCTTGTGTGTGCGTAGGAAATTTTTTGTTTCCCATGCAACGTTCCCCAACAACGAAGTCTACCACGAGTAGAACGTGTTCTGTACCCGGCTCTGCCCAGCATAAACGTCAACAGTGGCTCAAGTATCCTTTCCATGCTATGCTTATGCATAGTAGTACTAGAAACATACCAATGGGGATTCCAAACTCCCTGAGAACGCCTTTTTAATTCTGTTGTTTCACTGTTATTTACCATCCTTGTCTTTCATTTACTTTTATGTTATTCAGTTACAAGTCACCATTTTACTCAATTCTTATTTAAATCTGCCCCTACTCTGCTTCAAGTCTAAAATTATCTGCAGGCACAAAGTTACATAATTCTCTACAAGGGGCAAAAGCCTGATTCCTGTGCTCCTTGTGGGATCGATACTCTTACTTCAAAAAGGCTACAACTAAACCCTGTGCACTTGCAGGCTATCAAGATTTTTCTGGCGCCGTTGCCGGGGAGCTGAGCGCTTTTGGGCCTTGCCTTGAGTTTTGAATTATTTTGTGATCTAACGGTTTTTGCAGACAAAAGAGCAGCCATGGTCCTTCAAGAAAAAGTTTATCAGGTAGGTGCTGAGTTAGTAGCAGAACCGGCTCGAGGAGAGAACTTTATAACAACTCGTCCTGACCTACCTGGTAAAGTATATGAGATAAACCCTCGGTTAATTAGTATGATAAAAGAAAATATATTCCGAGGTGATGCAACTGAATGTCCTTATGAGCATATTGACAATTTTAATCTTGCATGCGGAACTCTTCAGTTACAGGATTTAACCAATGACGAGATCAAAGCAAAAGTATTTCCCTATTCTCTCCAGGGAGCATCTACAAGATGGCTAAGATGCTGATGACCCACAAGTATAGGGGATCAATCGTAGTCCTTTCGATAAGTAAGAGTGTCGAACCCAACGAGGAGCAGAAGGAAATGACAAGCGGTTTTCAGCAAGGTATTCTCTGCAAGTACTGAAAGTAGCGGTAACAGATAGTTTTGATAGCAAGATAATTCGTAACAAGTAACAAGTAACAAGTATAATAAAGTGTAGCAAGGTGGCCCAATCCTTTTTATAGCAAAGGACAAACCGGAACGAACTCTTATAACAAGCAAAGCGTTCTCGAGGACACATGGGAATTTCATCTAGTCACTTTCATCATGTTTGTTCGATTTGCGTTCGCTACTTTGATAATTTGATATGTGGGTGGACCGGTGCTTGGGTGTTGTTCTTACTTGAACAAGCCTCCCGCTTATGATTACCCCCTCTCGCAAGCATCCGCAGCTACGAAAGAAGAATTAAGATAACTCTAACCATAGCATGAAACATATGGATCCAAATCAGCCCCTTACGGAATAGCGCATAAACTAGGGTTTAAGCTTCTGTTGCTCTAGCAACCCAACATCTAATTACTACTCCACAATGCCTTCCCTTAGGCCCAAAGATGGTGAAGTGTCATGTAGTCGACGTTCACACGACACCACTAAAGGAAGCAACAACATACATATCATCAAAATATCGAACGAATACCAAATCCACATGATTACTTATGACAAGACTTCTCCCATGTCCTCAAGAACAAAGTAACTACTCACAAATTATATTCATGTTCAAGATCAGAGGGGTATTGAATAGCATTAAGGATCTGAACATATAATCTTCCACCAAATAAACCAACTAGCATCAACTACAAGATGTAATCAACACTACTAGCAACCCACAGGTAGCAATCTGAGGTTTTGAGACAAAGATTGAATACAAGAGATGAACTAGGGTTTGAGCTGAGATGGTGCTGGTGAAGATGTTGATGAAGATTGGTCCTCCCACGATGAGAGGATCATTGGTGATGTCGATGACTTCGATTTCCCCATCCCGGAGGGAAGTATCCCCGGCAGAATCGCTCCGCCGGAGAGCAAAATAGCTCCTGCCCAGGTTCCGCCTCGAGACGGCGGCGCTTCATCCCGAAAGTCTTCTTCTGATTTTTTCTAAGGAAAATGGCTTCATATAGCAGAAGGAGGGGCCCGGAGGCCTGCCAGGGGCCCCACAAGCTTGGTGGGCGCGCCCAGGGGGGTAGGGCGCGCCCCCAGGCTTGTGGCTGCCTGGTGGGTCCCCTCCTGTTGATTCTTTCGCTAGTATTTTTTTATATATTCCAAAATAATTCTCCGTAAATTTTCAGGTCATTTGGAGTTGTGCAGAATAGCTATCTCTGTTTCACCACTTTTCGGTCCAGAATTCCAGCCGTCGGCATTCTCCCTCTTCATGTGAATCTTGCAAAATAAGAGAGAAAAGGCATAAGAATTGTACCATAAAGTGAAATAATGATCAAAAACATAATAATTATTAGTAGGAAATCATGATGCAAATTGGACGTATCAACTCCCCCAAGCTTAGACCTCGCTTGTCCTCAAGCGAAAGCCGAAATCAATAATCATGACCACATGTCTAGAGAGAGAGGCGTCGATAAAAATAAAATGCGGACATGGAGCATCATGATCTTTATTATAACAGCAATATAACATCATAAAACTTCTCATGAAAAAGTGACAATCTATCCACAAGTTAAAGTATGAACCATACACCAAATTGAAAACTAACAAACTATGATCTCAGTCACTGAAGCAATTGCAATTCATCATATTATCAGAAAGAGTCTATGTAAGAGCTTTGTTTAGCAAGTTCACATACTCAACTATCATTTAGTCTTCTATGATTGCTGACACTCATGGCATACTTATGGAGCAAAAGTTTCAGTCGGACACATAGAAAGATAGGGGCTTATAATTTCGCCTCCCAACGTATTTACCTCAAGGGTAATGTCAACAGTAATAACTCATGATCACCTACATACAACTGGATATATATATATATATATATATATATATATATATATATATATATATATATATATATATATATATATATATGCCTGGATCAATCCCCACCACATGATGCTTGCCAAGAGAGAAAATAAAAACGGAATAGAGGAGAATACTATTGACTCTTGCATGAAAGTAAATACATAAAGTAAAAGATAGGCCCTTCGCAGAGGGAAGCAGAGGTTGTCATGTGCTTTTTGTTTTTGGATGTGCAAGCCCTTAATGTAAAGGAACGTCACTTTATATTGCCCCTTGTGATAGCGACCTTTATTGTGCAGTCTGTCGCTTTTATTACTCCACCATCACAAGATCGTACAAAGCTTATTTTCCCCTACAATAAAAGTTCATACATGTTTAGGAGCAATTTTTATTGCTTTGCACCGATGACAACTTATTTGAAGGATCTTATTCAATCCATAGGTAGATATGGTGGACTCTCATGGCATGAAACTGGGTTTAAGGGTTTTTGGATGCACAAGTAGTATCTCTACTTAGTACAAAATTTTGGCTAGCAAAAGATAGGGGGCAAACACCACATGTTAGAGGATCCAAAACAATATAACTTCTATGTGAACATAAGCAAACATAACTCATTACGTTGTCTTCTTTGTCCAACGTCGACTAATTGACATTGAATATTTAATGGGGGCTCACAATCATAAAAGATGTCCAAGATAGTGTATTTATATGTGAGACCTCTCTTCCTTTATTACTTTTTCATGAATTGCAACAATGACCAATGCTATGTTTGTCAACTTCCAACAAGTTTTATCAATTATACTTCTTTTATGTGAAGTCATCACTCCCCATGGGATTAGCATATGATCTTGTTGGAAATATGCCCTAGAGGCAATAATAAATTGGTTATTATTATATTTCCTTGTTCATGATAATCGTTTATTATCCATGCTATAATTGTATTGATTGGAAACTCAAATACATGTGTGGGTACATAGACAACACTGTGTCCCTAGTAAGCCTCTAGTTAACTAGCTCGTTGATCAAAGATGGTTAAGGTTTCCTAGCCATGGACATGAGATGTCATTTGATAACGGGATCACATCATTAGGAGAATGATGTGATGGACAAGACCCAAACTGTAAACGTAGCATATGATCGTGTCAGTTTATTGCTATTGTTTTCTGCATGTCAAGTATCTGTTCCTATGACCATGAGATCATGCAACTCCCTGACATCGGAGGAATACCTTGTGTGTATCAAACGTCGCAACGTAACTGGGTGACTATAAAGGTGCTCTACAGGTATCTCTGAGGGTGTCTGTTGGGTTGGCATGGATCAAGACTGGGATTTGTTACTCCGTGTGACGGAGAGGTATCTCAGGGCCCACTCGGTAATACAACATCACAATGAGCCTTCCAAGCAATGTGACTAAAGTGTTAGCCACGAGATCTTGTATTACGGAACGAGTAAAGAGACTTGCCAGTAACGAGATTGAACTAGGTATAGAGATACCGACGATCGAATCTCGGGCAAGTAACATACCGAAGAACAAAGGGAACGGCATACGGGATTAACTGAATCCTTGACATAGAGGTTCGACCGATAAAGATCTTCGTAGAATATGTAGGAGCCAATATGGGCATCCAGGTCCCGCTATTGGTTATTGGCCGTAGAGGTGTCTCGGTCATGTCTACATAGTTCTCGAACCCACAGGGTCTACACACTTAACGTTTGGTGACGATTAGTATAGTTGAGTTATTTTGTTGGTGACCGAAGGTTGTTCGGAGTCCCGGATAAGATCCCGGACATGACGAGGATCTCCGGAAGAGTCCGGAGGTAAAGATTGATTTATGTGATAATAGTGTTTTGATCTCCGGAAGGGTTCCGGAATTCACCGGAAGGGGTTCCGGGTGTTTACCGAAGTGTTCGGGTGCAGCAACACTTTATATGGGCCAAAGGGGTAAAACCCACGAGGTATTGGAAAGTGCAAAAGGAAGTTTTGCTGCTGCCTTAAGCGGTACTACCGCTGGTAAGGCAGTACTACCGCTTGTGTGAAGCGGTACTACCGCATAAGCGGTACTACCGCTTGTGTGAAGCGGTACTACCGCTCGTGAGCGGTACTACCGCTTGTGCGCGGTACTGCAGGGATCCGAGTTGGACTCTTTCCCTGCGGGCCAAACCGACCTTGTGCGGGCAAAACCGACTTGGAGGAGGCTTTTACTCCAAGTTTAGACACCAAGGCTCAACATATAAATAGAGGGGCAGGGCTAGCACACGGGATAGATCAAGATTTCCCAAGCCGTGTGCCGGCAACCCTAACCCTCTAGTTCTCCCGTCATAATCTCCGTAGTGCTTGGTGAAGCCCTGCAGAGATTGTTCCTCACCACCATCACCACGCCGTCGTGCTGCCGGAACTCATCTACTACTTCATCATCGCTCGCTGGATCGAGGAGGTGAAGGCGTCATCAAGCCGTACGTGTGTTGAACGCGGAGGTGCCGTCCGTTCGGCACTAGTTCGTGATCGGATCGAGGGACGACTTGCGATTTGGACCACGGAGACGTTCGACTACATCAACCGCGTTTCTTAACGCTTCCGCTTAGCGATCTACAAGGGTATGTAGATTCACTCTCCCTCTCGTAGATGCTCATCACCATGGATAGATCTTGTGTGTGCGTAGGAAAATTTTTGTTTCCCATGCAACGTTCCCCAACAGTGGCATCTGAGCTAGGTCTATGCGTAGATGAGATCTCGAGTAGAACACAAACGAGTTGTGGGCGTGGGTGTATACATATTTGCCGTTACTAGTTGATACTTGATTCGGCGGTATTGTGAGATGAAGCGGCCCTGACCGACATTACGCGTACGCTTACGCGAGACAGGTTCCTTCAACTGACATGTAACTTCGTTGCATAAAGATGGCTAGCGGGTGTCTGTCTCTCTCACTTTAGTTGAATCAATTTCAATGAAGAGGGTTCTTTTAGAAGATCAAAAAGCAATCACTACACCACGTTGTGGTTTTGCGTAGGTAAGAACGGTTCTTGCAAACCCGTAGCAACCACGTAAAATTTGCAACAACAATTAGAGGACGTCTAACTTGTTTTTGCAGGGTATGTTGTGATGTGATATGGCCAATTACATGATGAGATATATGTGATGTATGAGATGATCATGTGTTGTATAGAATATCACGACTTGCATGTCGATGAGTACGGCAACTGGCAGGAGCCATAGAGTTGTCTTTAATTATTTTCGCCGTTTTGCTTTACTTTATCGCTATGAGTTAGCAATAGTCGTGGAAGCAATAGTCGGCGCGACAACCTCATGGCGACACGTTGATGGAGATCATGGTGTCATGCCGGTGACGATGGAGATCATGCCGGTGCTTTGGAGATGGAGATCAAAAGCACAAGTTCATGGCCATATCATGTCACTTATGATTTGCATGTGATGTTAATCCTTTTATGCATCTTATTTTGCTTAGGACGACGGTAGCATTATAAGGTGATCCCTCACTTAAATTTCAAGATAAAATTGTGTTCTCCCCGAGTGTGCACCGTTGCGAAAGTTCGTCGTTTCGAGACCCCACGTGATGATCGGGTGTGATAGACTCTACGTTCACATACAATGGGTGCAAGCCAGTGTTGCACATGCGGAACACTCGGGTTAAACTTGACGAGCCTAGCATGTACAGACATGGCCTCGGAACACAACAGACCGAAAGGTCGAACATGAGTCATATAGTAGATATGATCAACATGAAGATGTTCACCATTGAAACCACCTCAACTCACGTGATGATCGGACTTGAGTTGGTGGATTTGGATCATGTTACACTCGAATGACCGGAGGGATGTCAATTTGAGTGGGAGTTTTTATGTAATATGATTAACTAAACTCATTATCTAGAACAATAGTCTAAGTTGTCTTTGCTATATTTATGTTGTAGATCATGGCTCGCGCAGTAGCACCCCTGAATTTTAATGCGTTCCTAGAGAAAGCTAAGTTGAAAGATGATGGAAGTAACTTTGTGGACTGGGCCCGTAATCTAAGGATTATCCTTACGGCTTCCCAGAAGGCTTATGTCCTTGATGCACCGCTTGGTGATCCACCCGCTCCAGTTGAGTCTCTAGACGTTGTGAACGCCTGGCAGGCTCGTTCTGAAGATTACTCAATAGTTCAATGTGCAATATTGTATGGCTTAGAACCGGGACTTCAAAGACATTTTGAACGTCATGGAGCATATGAGATGTTCCAGGAGTTGAAGTTTATCTTTCAGAAGAATGCCCGGATCGAGAGATATGAGATCTCCGATAAGTTCTATGCTTGCAAGATGGAGGAGAACGGGTCTATCAGTGATCACGTACTCAGAATGTCTGGGTACTCCACCCGTCTGGCTGAATTGGGGATGCCCCTTCCGCCAGAGGCTATCACTGACAGAGTTCTTCAATCATTGCCACCTAGCTACAAGAGCTTCGTGTTGAACTATAACATGCACGGGATGAACAAGTCAGTCACCGAGCTGTTTGCGATGCTGAAAGCCGCTGAGTCTGAAATTCAGAAGGAGCATCAAGTGTTGATGGTCAATAAAACCACTAGTTTCAAGAAAAATGGCAAGGGTAAGAAGGGTAACTCCAAGAAGAGTGGCAAAGCAGTTGCTCCTCTCGTGAAGAAACCCAAGGCTGGACCCAAACCAGAAACTGTGTGCTTTCATTGCAAGGGAACTGGACACTGGAAGCGGAACTGCCCCAAGTATTTGGCTGACAAGAAGGCGGCCAACAACAAACAAGGTATATATGATATACATGTTATTGATGTGTACCTTACCAACTCTCGTTGTAGTGCCTGGGTATTTGATACCGGTGTGGTTGCTCATATTTGCAACTCAAAACAGGAACTGCGGAATAGACGGAGGCTGGCAAAGGACGAAGTGACGATGCGCGTGGGAAATGGTTCCAAGGTTGATGTGATCGCCGTCGGCACGCTCGCTCTTCGATTACCATCGGGATTAGTGATGAACCTGAATAATTGTTATTTAGTGCCTGCGTTTAGCATGAACATTATATCTGGATCTTGTTTATTGCGAGACGGTTACTCATTTAAATCAGAGAATAATGGTTGTTCTATTTATATGAGTAATATCTTTTATGGTCATGCACCCAATGTGAGGGGTTTATTCTTATTGAATCTCGATAGTAATGATACACATGTTCATAACATTGATGCCAAAAGATGTAGAATTGATAATGATAATACCACTTTCTTGTGGCACTGCCGTTTATGTCATATTGGCGTAAAACGCATGAGGAAGCTCCATGCTGATGGACTTTTGGAGTCACTTGATTTTGAATCACTTGACACATGTGAGCCATGCCTCATGGGCAAGATGACTAAAACGCCGTTCTCTGGTACAATGGAACGGGCAAGTGACTTGTTGGAAATCATACATACTGATGTGTGCGGTCCGATGAGCATTGAGGCGCGCGGTGGTTATCGTTACTTTCTCACCGTCACTGATGACTTAAGTAGATATGGGTATATTTACTTAATGAAACACAAGTCTGAAACATTTGAAAAGTTCAAACAATTTCAGAGTGAAGTTGAGAATCATCGTAACAAGAAGATTAAATTCCTACGATCTGATCGAGGAGGAGAATATCTGAGTTATGAGTTTGGCAGTCACTTAAGACAGTGTGGAATTGTTTCACAATTGACACCGCCTGGAACACCACAGCGTAATGGTGTGTCCGAACGTCGTAATCGAACCTTATTGGATATGGTGCGATCTATGATGTCTCTTGCCGATTTGCCACTATCATTTTGGGGTTATGCATTAGAGACAGCTGCATTCACTTTAAATAGGGCACCATCGAAATCCGTTGAGACGACGCCATATGAACTTTGGTTTGGCAAGAAGCCAAAGCTGTCGTTTCTTAAAGTTTGGGGATGTGATGCTTATGTCAAAAAGCTTCAACATGAAAAGCTGGAACCCAAAGCGGAGAAATGCGTCTTCATAGGATACCCAAAAGAGACAGTTGGGTATACCTTCTACCTCAGATCCGAAGGCAAAGTGTTTGTTGCTAAAAACGGAACATTTCTTGAGAAAGAGTTTCTCTCGAAAGAATTGAGTGGGAGGAAGATAGAACTTGATGAGGTTGTTGAACCTTTACGTCAACCTGAAAGTAGCGCAGCGCAGAAAGATGTTTCTGTAGAGCCTACATCAGCTGAAGAGGAAGTTAATGATGATGATCATGAAGCTTTGGATCAAGTTGCTATCGAACCTCGTAGGTCGACAAGGACGCGTACTGCTCCTGAGTGGTACGACAACCCTGTCTTAGAGGTCATGTTGTTGGATAACGATGAACCTACGAGCTATGGAGAAGCGATGATGGGCCCGGATTCTGAGAAGTGGTTAGAGGCCATGAAATCCAAGATGGGATCCACGTATGAAAACAAAGTATGGACTTTGGAAGTATTACCTGAAGGGCGTAAGGCCATTCAGAACAAATGGATCTTTAAGAGGAAGACGGACGCGGACGGTAAGGTCACCGTCTATAAAGCTCGACTTGTGGCAAAGGGTTTTTCACAAGTTCAAGGAGTTGACTACGATGAGACCTTCTCACCCGTAGCGATGCTTAAGTCCGTCAGAATCATGTTAGCAATATCTGCCATTTTCGATTATGAAATTTGGCAGATGGATGTCAAAACAGCGTTCCTTAACGGTTTCCTTAAGGAAGAGTTGTATATGATGCAACCAGAAGGTTTTGTCGATCCAGAGAATGCTGACAAAGTTTGCAAACTCCAGCAATCCATTTATGGACTGGTGCAAGCATCTCGGAGTTGGAATCTTCGCTTTGATGAGGTGATCAAAGCATTCGAGTTTATACAAGTTTACGGAGAAGCTTGTATTTACAAGAAAGTGAGTGGGAGCTCTATAGCGTTTCTAATATTATATGTGGATGACATATTACTGATTGGAAACAATATAGAAATGTTGGAAAGCATGAAGGAATATTTGAACAAGAGTTTTTCAATGAAGGACCTAGGAGAAGCTGCTTTCATATTAGGCATCAAGATCTATAGAGATAGATCGAGACGTTTAATAGGACTTTCACAAAGCACATACCTTGATAAGATTTTGAAGAAGTTCAAAATGGATCAGTCCAAGAAGGGGTTCTTGCCTGTATTGCAAGGTGTGAAGTTGAGTAAGACTCAATGCCCAGTGACTGCAGAAGATAGAGAAAAGATGAGTGTCGTCCCCTATGCCTCAGCCATAGGCTCTATCATGTATGCAATGCTATGCACAAGACCCGATGTCAGCCTTGCCATAAGTATGGCCGGAAGGTTTCAAAGTGATCCAGGAATGGAACACTGGACGGCGGTCAAGAATATCCTGAAGTACCTGAAAAGGACTAAGGACATGTTTCTCGTTTATGGAGGTGATCAAGAGCTCGTCGTAAAGGGTTACGTCGATGCAAGCTTTGACACTGATCCGGATGACTCTAAGTCGCAAACCGGATACGTATTTATTCTTAATGGGGGTGCGGTTAGCTGGTGCAGTTCCAAGCAAAGCGTGGTAGCCGATTCTACATGCGAAGCGGAGTACATCACTGCCTCGGAGGCGGCGAAGGAAGGTGTCTGGATGAAGGAGTTCATGGCAGATCTTGGAGTAGTGCCTAGTGCGCTTAACCCAATGACTCTGTTTTGTGATAATACTGGTGCCATTGCTCTAGCCAAGGAACCAAGATTTCACAAGAGGACCAGACACATAAAGCGACGTTTCAATTCCATCCGTGATTACATCAAGGAGGACGACATAAATATTTGCAAAGTACACACGGATCTGAATGTTGCAGATCCGATGACTAAACCTCTTCCAAGGGCTGCATGGCATGGGTGTTCGATTCATTACAATGTAAATCACATAGTGATGTGAACTAGATTATTGACTCTAGTGCAAGTGGGAGACTGTTGGAAATATGCCCTAGAGGCAATAATAAATTGGTTATTATTATATTTCCTTGTTCATGATAATCATTTATTATCCATGCTATAATTGTATTGATTGGAAACTCAAATACATGTGTGGGTACATAGACAACACTGTGTCCCTAGTAAGCCTCTAGTTAACTAGCTCGTTGATCAAAGATGGTTAAGGTTTCCTAGCCATGGACATGAGATGTCATTTGATAACAGGATCACATCATTAGGAGAATGATGTGATGGACAAGACCCAAACTGTAAACGTAGCATATGATCGTGTCAGTTTATTGCTATTGTTTCCTGCATGTCAAGTATCTATTCCTATGACCCTGAGATCATGCAACTCCCTGACATCGGAGGAATACCTTGTGTGTATCAAACGTCGCAACGTAACTGGGTGACTATAAAGGTGCTCTACAGGTATCTCCGAGGGTGTCTATTGGGTTGGCATGGATCAAGACTGGGATTTGTTACTCCGTGTGACGAAGAGGTATCTCAGGGCCCACTCGGTAATACAACATCACAATGAGCCTTGCAAGCAATGTGACTAAAGTGTTAGCCACGAGATCTTGTATTACGGAACGAGTAAAGAGACTTGCCAGTAACGAGATTGAACTAGGTATAGAGATACTGACGATCGAATCTCGGGCAAGTAACATACCGAAGAACAAAGGGAACAGCATACGGGATTAACTGAATCCTTGACATAGAGGTTCGACCGATAAAGATCTTCGTAGAATATGTAGGAGCCAATATGGGCATCCAGGTCCCGCTATTGGTTATTGGCCGTAGAGGTGTCTCGGTCATGTCTACATAGTTCTCGAACCCGCAGGGTCTACACACTTAACGTTTGGTGACGATTAGTATAGTTGAGTTATTTTGTTGGTGACCGAAGGTTGTTCGGAGTCCCGAATAAGATCCCGGACATGACGAGGATCTCCGGAAGAGTCCGGAGGTAAAGATTGATATATGTGATAATAGTGTTTTGATCTCCGGAAGGGTTCCGGAATTCACCGGAAGGGGTTCCGGGTGTTTACCGAAGTGTTCGGGTGCAGCAACACTTTATATGGGCCAAAGGGGTAAAACCCACGAGGTATTGGAAAGTGCAAAAGGAAGTTTTGCTGCTGCCTTAAGTGGTACTACCGCTGGTAAGGCAGTACTACCGCTTGTGTGAAGCGGTACTACCGCATAAGCGGTACTACCGCTTGTGTGAAGCGGTACTACCGCTCAAGCGGTACTACCGCTCGTGAGCGGTACTACCGCTTGTGCGCGGTACTGCAGGGATCCGAGTTGGACTCTTTCCCTGCGAGCCAAACCGACCTTGTGCGGGCAAAACCGACCTGGAGGAGGCTTTTACTCCAAGTTTAGACCCCAAGGCTCAACATATAAATAGAGGGGCAGGGCTAGCACACGGGATAGATCAAGATTTCCCAAGCCGTGTGCCGGCAACCCTAACCCTCTAGTTCTCCCGTCATAATCTCCGTAGTGCTTGGCGAAGCCCTGCAGAGATTGTTCCTCACCACCATTACCACGCCGTCGTGCTGCCGGAACTCATCTACTACTTCATCATCGCTCGCTGGATCGAGGAGGTGAAGGCGTCATCAAGCCGTACGTGTGTTGAACGCGGAGGTGCCGTCCGTTCGACACTAGTTCGTGATCGGATCGAGGGACGACTTGCGATTTGGATCGCGGAGACGTTCGACTATATCAACCGCGTTTCTTAACGCTTCCGCTTAGCGATCTACAAGGGTATGTAGATTCACTCTCCCTCTCGTAGATGCTCATCACCATGGATAGATCTTGTGTGTGCGTAGGAATTTTTTTGTTTCCCATGCAACGTTCCCCAACAGATCTTACTTTTTATTCTTTATTTATTTCTAAGATTGGATCAACAAAAGCAAAACACTCAACTCAAACTACTCTTTATTATATAACTTTCACCCACGATTACATGGATAAATAGATCACAAAGCAAGCACTCGAAACTAAATTATACTAAAACTTTTATTCTTCTAAATCACGAAATAACTAAGGATCGAACTAAGATAGATAATGATGATAAAAAGTGATGATTATAGGATACCGGGGCAGCTCCCCCAAGCTTGGCACAAGCCAAGGGTGGTGCCCATACCCATGTACTCAATTCTCCTTCTTGGGTGATGGTGGTGATGAAGTGGTAGGCTTGTCTTCCGTCTTCCAAGGCATAGGTTCTCCATCATAGAAGGACGAACGTGTTTCCGGAGTCCTGAAATTTGCAGCTAAACTCATACCTTTGAACTTGGCCTCATACTCAAAATTTTGGTTTTGTAGATCATATATTTGGGCCTGAAGATAGTCAATCCGGTCATTGAGCTTGAAGATGACGTCCCCAATATTCTTGCCGTCCACCTTGTGCTCACGGATGAATTCCGTGATCATGGAGTGGTTAGCACAAAATCCGCGCTCCACCATCCCCTGGCACTTGAAGATCTCCTGTTCCACTTGCGGATCATGACACGTAACAAGTGCATATAACTTGCAATATAGGATCAAGAACTCAAATATATTCATGAAAACATAAAGGGTTCAGATCTGAAATCATGGCACTCGGGCCCTAGTGACAAGCATTAAGCATAGCAAAGTCATAGCAACATCAATCTCAGAACATAGTGGATACTAGGGATCAAAGCCCTAACAAATTAACTCGATTACATGGTAAATCTCATCCAACCCATCACCGTCCAGCAATCCTACGAAGAAATTACTCACGCACGGTGGTGAGCATCATGAAATTGGTGATGGAGGATGGTTCATGATGACGACGGCATCGAATCCCCCTCTCCGGAGCCCCGAACGGACTCCAGATCGGCCCTCCCGATGAAGAACAGGAGGTGGCGGCGGTTCCGTATCGTAAAACGCGATGATTCTTTCTCTCTGATTTTTCTCTCCATAAATAGGTACTTATAGCGTTGGAGTTAGGTCGAACGGAGCTGCCAGGGGCCCACAAGCCTGCTAGGCGCGTCCTGGGGGGGGTGGTGGGCGCGCCTCCCAGGCTTGTGGCACCTGATGGCCCCCCCTCTGGTTGATCTTTGCGCCAGTATTTTTTATATATTCTGAAATAATTCTCCGTAAATTTTTAGGTCCATCCGAGAACTTTTATTTCTGCACAAAAACAATACCATGGCAATTCTGCTGAAAACAGCGTTAGTCTGGGTTAGTTCCATTCAAATCATGCAAATTAGAGTCCAAACTAGAGAAAAAGTGTTTGGAAAAGTAGATACGTTTGGGACATCAAGCTTAACTCATTGCTTGTCCTCAAGCAATTCAGTTGACAAACTGAAAGTGAGAAAGAATTTTTTTTACAAACTCTTTTGTTCTTGTTGTCTCTATACATACTTAACTAGCATCCAAGTTTTCAGCAAAGATTATGAACTAACCATATTGATGATAACACTTAGGTCTCACATTTACTCATGGCAATAACATAACCAACTAGCGAGAAATAATAAGATATCTCGGATGCCAACACTTTGTCAAAACAATCATGATATAATATGATAACATGGTATCTCACTAGCCCTTTTTGAGACCGCAAAACATAAATGCAGAGCACCTCTGAGATTCAAGCAATGATTAAACATTGTAATTCAGGGTAGAGGATATCCATTCATGGTCACACCCAACATTAACTATACTCAATGCATAAAAATGACAATAGTGCTCTCCAACTGGTGCTTAAATGAGAGGGTGATGACTCAACAATAAAAATAAAATAACATAAAAGTAAATGGATAGGCCCTTCGCAGAGGGAAGCATGGATTTGCAGCGGTGCCAGATCTCGAAGCTTAAATTAGAGATGAAAATAATTTTGGGAGGTATGCTTTTCCTGTCAACGTTACGACCGAGTGTTTTCAATATTTTCCATGCTAAACAAATTATAGGCGGTTCCCAAGCGGAAAGGTAAAGTTTACTCCCCCTCCACCGTACCAACACAAGCCATGGCTAGCCGAATTCACGGGTGCCCTCCATACCAACAACTTTTTGGGTGAGTCTGTTTGCATTATATGATTTCGATTTGAGCATAGGACTGGGCATCCCAATTACCATCCCCTCTCATGCAATGACAAGTGAATAAACACTCATCTAAGAGTAACCCGCTTAGCATGGAAGATACTGACCGCCCCCTGTCGCTCCATGAGCGGTACGGGCACAGAAAACAGATGTTCGTTTGAATATTTAGAGGTGGCACTTGCAAATTTACTTGGAACGGCAGAGTAATACCGCATATAGATAGATATAGTGGACTCATCTGGAACAACTTTGGTTTAATGATTTGGATGCACAAGCAGTATTCCCGCTTAGTACAGGCGAAGGCTAGCAAATAGATTGAGAAGCGACCAGCTAGAGAGCGAAAACGGTCATAGACATGCATTGCGAATAATTAACATTGAACACGAGCATGAGTAGGATATCAACACCCTGAACATAAATATCATGGAGGTTATGTTGGTTTTGATTCAACTACATGTATGAACATGTGCCAAGTCAAGCCACTCGAATTACTCAAAGGAGGATACCATGCTAACATACTACATCACAACCATTTTAATGCATGTTGACACTCAAGATAAATCATTATCCACTCCTAGCTATTTAAGCATGTCATGAGAAACTATGATCTCTAATTGTCATCACAAATATGTTTACTCATAATAATGTTGAATCATGAATACTGAGCTAAACATATTTACAAAAACAAAAACAAGAAGAGTTCATACCAACCTTTCTTCACCGCAATCACTTCATCAAATATCGTCATTATTGCCTTTCACTTGCACAACCGAATGATGTGATAATAATAATAGTGCAAGTGTGCCATGGACTAAGCTAGAATCTACAGACATTTATTCAAAGGAGAAGACAAAGTAATAGTGGCTCGTTGTTAGATCAACAATAAAACATATGGGAGCCACTCAACATTTTCATCGTGGTCTTCTCCTTGCAACGACTCAGCGAAAAGAAAAGAAATTCAGAGAAACACACTGAAATATTTTTGGAGTTTTTAGTTTTTCTGAAGAAAGCAAATTAACGAAGGAAAACAAAAAACGAGAAAAACTATTTACACGGGAAAGCTCCCAACAAGCAAAAGAAGAAACGAGAAATCTTTTTGGGTTTTCTTTTACTACTACGAATTAACTAAACAAGAAAGAAACTACAACTAATTTTTTTTGGATTTTCGAAAGTTTTTCAAACACACAAGAAGAAAGCGAAAATAAAACTAACATGGAAGATACAATGAAAAAGGATGAACACCGACAACTGGAATGAATGTGTGAACATGAATGTAATGTCGGTGAGAAATACGTACTCCCCCAAGCTTAGGCTTTTGGCCTAAGTTGGTCTACGGCCACGGGTCGAAATCAGCACCTCCCGGATAGTGCGGAGGCTGCTGAGGATCCCATTGGTAAATGGCCTCCTGAGGCTCTCACTGATAGATGGGCTCCTGGTACGGCTCTGGCACAGGTGCTGGCTCAGGTGCTTGGGGCTGGTCCAAGCCCCAATAAGCATAAATGTCCTCAGGCATGATGGTGTATCTGCCCCTGTGAATATCAAACAAAGTAGGCGCAAGCAGAATAATAACCTCACGAGTGCCCTGACTGAACACCAAGTTATATCTAAAATGAACGGGGCCCTCATCAATGAAGTCATGCCCAACCATACTGCCGTAATAAAGATGCATAACGGGTAAAAGCCTCTCTTCCCTCTCGTCGTGCCTAATAGGAATCTCGAAATGTTTAGCGAGACGGGAAGCATAAATACCACCATAAATAGCACCCCTCGAACGGTTAGTGTGCAACCGCCGGGCAACCATAGCACCCAAACTAAATGTCCTATCAGCATAAAGTGCGTGGCGCAAAATAGCAAGGTCAGGCGAACTGAGTGTGCCACTCTCCCACCGACCAGTCAAACACCTCCCAGCAAATAATGAATAATAGCGCAAAACAGGGAAATGTAAACTAGCAACCCTAGCCTCAGTAACTCCCCTCGACTCCCCCACGGTAACCTCAGAGATGAACTCCGAGACATCCCTGGGATGTGGCTCTAATGGGCTGCCCTCGTTGGGAAGTTTGCATACCTCGCAAAAATCCTCAAGTGTCATCTCTTTGGGAACATCATATAAATTAAATGTCACGGTGGGTGTATCTCTCCTAGCATGAAAGTGAAAGCTTTCCATGAAAGTATTAGTGAGGAGAAGATACTGGTCACACTTATCTTCGAGGAACGGGATAATGCCGGCATTGTTCACCAAATGATAGAAATCATCGTAAATCCCTGCATCCCTCAAGAAAGTGTCGCATGGCCATTCGCACGGCCGCACCTCGGCCGCACGAGGAAGTGTATACTTGGGCTTAGGAGCCTCCTTGGGGTTCCGGCTCGAAGAACCCCTCAACCTCCACTTGAGCATTTTCTTTTTCTGAAATTTTTAGTGACTCAAAATAAAAGTGAACGAAACTCAACAAAATTGATAGTAACTACTCCTACATGTATCTAGAGGCTATACCATGCATCAAAACTACTTTGGACCATACAAATTCAACATGCAAGCTCATAAACATGGTCACCACAGCAGCAAAAATTTGCAAAGTATAAAGCACTAGAGCAAAAACTAATTGGAGCATTGGAGGAGTCACATACCAAGGAGTAATTCTTCAAAACAGTTTTGGAAACGGAGTTCCGAGCAAGGAGATCAAAAATCACAGCAAAATGATCAAGAACACGGGCTTGGGAGCAAGTTTGATTTTTTTTGGAGGAAGAAGAAGGAGATGGGTGGCTGGCATAAGTGAGTGGGTCCCTGTGGGACCCACAAGCCTGCTGGGCGCGCCCGGGGGGGCGGGGGGTGGGAGCGCCCTGTGGGCTTGTGGCTCACAGGTGCACCCCCCTGGGGTGTCTTCAGTGCCAAAAATTCTTAAATATTTTGGAAAAAATCATACTAAATTTTCATGGCATTCTGAGAACTTTTATTTTTGGGCCATTTTTTATTGCACGGAAAATTCAGAAAACAGGATAATCATGTCATTTTATTTTATTCTACTAAAAATAACAGAGGGTAAAAGGTGGGTACAGAAAGTTGTGCTTACTAAATTCGTCAACCACATGCCCCTAAAAAAGAATCCATTAATATGGTTGATCAAGTCTTATTAACAAACTATTTCCGAATGGCATGAAACCGAAGAATTTTTGTATAACACTAAGTTACCTCAATGGGGATATGCATCTCCCCAACAATAAGAATTTCATATTTCTTTTTGACAGTAGGGAGAGGAAATTTGAAACCTTCAATAGTGATTGTCAAAACTTTTTCAATACAATTGATACCATTCACCGAGCTTTGTTTCTTCGGAAAATAAACCGTATGCTCATTACCATTGACATGAAAAGTGACCTTGCTTTTGTTGCAATCAATAACAGCCCCTGCAGTATTCAAAAAGGGTCTTCCAAGGATAATCGACATGTTGTCGTCCTCGGGCATATCAAGTATAACAAAGTTTGTCAAGATAGTAACATTTGCAACTACAACGGGAACATCCTCGCAAATCCCAATGGGTATAGCAGTGGATTTATCAGCCATTTGCAAGGATATTTTAGTAGGTGTGAGCTTATTCAAATCAAGTCTTCTATATAGAGAGAAAGGCATAACACTAACACCGGCTTCCAGATCACATAGAGCAGTTTTAACATAATTTCTTTTAATGGAGTATGGTATAGTAGGTACTCCCGGATCTCCTAGTTTCTTAGGTATTCCACCCTTAAAAGAATAATTAGCAAGCATGGTGGAAATTTTAGCTTCAGGTATTTTTCTTTTATTAGTGACAATATCTTTCATATATTTAGCATAGGGAGACATTTTCAACATATCAATCAAGCGAGTGCGCAAAAAGACAGGTCTAAGCATTTCAACAAAGCGCTCAAAATCTTCATCATCCTTATTTTTAGATGGTTTAATAGGGAAAGGCATAGGTTTTTGAACCCATGGTTCTCTCTCCTTTCCATGTTTTCTAGCAACAAAGTCTCTTTTATCATATCTTTTATTCTTAGGAGGTGGGTTATCAAGATCAACAGCAGGTTCTATTTCTACATCATTATCTGGTTGAGCATCAACATGAACATCATTATCATTATCATTATTGTTATCATTATCACTAGGTGGGTGTTCATTACCAGATTGTGTCTCAGCATCAGAAATAGAAACATCATTAGGATACTCAGAAGGTTTTTCTATCACAGGTTCACTAGAAGCAGGCAAAGTTTTATCATTTTTGTTTTTCTTTTTCTTCTTAGAAGGACTAGGTGCATCAATATTATTTCTTTGAGAGTCTTATTCAATTCTTTTAGGATGACCCTTAGGATATAGAGGATCCTGAGTCATGCTACCTCCTCTAGTAACAACTCTAACGACATGGTCATTCTTTTTATTATTCATTTCATCAAGCAAATCATTTTGTGACTTAGCAATTTTTTCTAACTGAGTCTGGACCATAGAAGCATGTTTACTCAAGCATTTAACATCATTTGCAGTTCTAAACATCAAATCACTCAAGCATTCAATCATGATGGCATTCCGTTTTAGTTGATTGCTAACATACATATTAAAGTGTTCCAGTTTAATGATGTAATTATCAAACTCATACAGGCATTGACTAGCAGATTTATTATACGGAATATCACCTTCAGCAAATCTAGTGAGAGAATTTACCTCCACTACCTATGTCGGGATGTTGAGCCCATGTATTTCTTCAATAGGTGGTAAATTCTTAACATCTTCAGCTTTAATACCTTTTTCCTTCATAGATTTCTTAGCTTCTTGCATATCTTCTGGACCGAGGAATAGAATACCTCTCTTCTTCGGAGTTGGCTTAGGTGGTGGTTCAGGAATTGTCCAATCATCGACATTTCTCAATATATTATTGAATAATACTTCAGCCTGTCCAATAGTTTGTTCCCTGAAAACACAACCAGCACAGCTATCTAGGTAGTCCCTAGAAGCATCGGTTAGTCCATTATAAAAGATATCAAGTATTTCATTCTTCTTAAGAGGATGATCAGGCAAAGCATTAAGTAGTTGGAGAATCCTCCCCCAAGCTTGAGGGAGATTCTCTTCTTCAATTTGCACAAAGTTAAATATTTCATGTAAGGCAACTTGTTTCTTGTGAGCAGGAAAATATTTTTCAGAGAAGTAATATATCATATCCTGGGGACTACGCACACAACCAGGAGCAAGAGTATTAAACCATTTCTTAGGATCACCCTTTAATGAGAAAGGAAACAACTTAAGAATATAGTAATAGCGAATTTTTTCCTCATGAGCAAATAGGGTGGCAATATCATTCAACTTAGTAAGGTGTTCCACAACAGTTTCAGTTTCATAACAATGAAAAGGATCAGATTCAACCAAAGTAATTAACTCAGGATCGACAGAGAATTCATAATCCTTATCAGTAACAAATATGGGAGAGGTAGCAAACTTAGGATCATATTTCATTCTCTTCCTCATAGATTTTTCTTTCAACTCAGCAAGCAATTTTATAACCTCATCTCTATCATTACAAGTAAGAATTGCCCTAGCTGTCTCCCTATCAAAAACATAACCATCAGATGTTTCAGGCATTTCAACTCTAGTAGGAGAGCTAGGCATAATAGGTGAATCATAATTTTCAAGAGTTTCAACATTTTCAGTTTCTTTAGCTTTAGCAATTTGTTCATCAAGAAATTCACCAAGTGGCACAGTATTATCAAGCATAGTACTAGCATCATCATAAGTATCATTCATAGCAGAAGTAGTATCATCAATAACTTGCAACATATCAGAGTGAATAGCAGGTGGCACTGTCGCAAGCCTACTCAAAACAGAAGGTGAATCAAGTGCAGAGTGTGATGGCAGTTCCTTACCTCCTCTAGTCATAGAGGGGACGATCTTAGTCTTAGCGTCTTTCAGATTCTTCATAGTGATCGACAGATATAAATCCCAAGTGACTCAACAAATAGAGCTATGCTCCCCGGCAATGGCGCCAGAAAAAGGTCTTGATAACCCACAAGTATAGGGGATTGCAACAATTTTTGCGGGTAGTATTTCACCCAGATTTATTGACTCGACACAAGGGGATCCAAAGAATATTTGCGAGTATTAGCAGTTGAGTTTTCAATTCAACCACACCTGGAGAACTAAATATCTGCAGCAAAGTGTTTAGTAGCACAATAGTATGATAGTTTCAAGAGCAATAGTAACAATAGTAACAGTAACGGAAGCAATTTTGTAGTAATTGTAACAGCAGCAACAACGAAAGTAACTTAGCAAAGATCAATATGCAAAAAGCGTAGGCATTGGATCAGTGATGGATAATTATGTTGGATGACATTCATCATGTAACAGTCACAACCTAGGGCGATACACAATAGCTCCAATTCATCAATGTAATGTAGGCATGTATTCCGTATATAGTCATACATGCTTATAGTAAGAACTTGCATGACATCTTTTGTTCTACCCTCCCGTGGCAGCGGGGTCCTTAAGGAAACTAAGGGATATTAAGACCTCCTTTTAATAGAGAACCAGAACAAAGCATTAGCACATAGTGAATGCATGAACTCCTCAAACTACGGCAATCACCGAAAAGAATCCAATTATTGTCACCTTGGGGTATGCGGATCATGACACGTAACAAGTGCATATAACTTGCAATATAGGATCAAGAACTCAAATATATTCATGAAAACATAAAGGGTTCAGATCTGAAATCATGGCACTCGGGCCCTAGTGACAAGCATTAAACATAGCAAAGTCATAGCAACATCAATCTCAGAACATAGTGGATACTAGGGATCAAAGCCCTAACAAATTGGCTCGATTACATGGTAAATCTCATCCAACCCATCACCGTCCAGTAAGCCTACGACGAAATTACTCACGCACGGCGGTGAGCATCATGAAATTGGTAATGGAGGATGGTTGATGATGACGACGGCGTCGAATCCCCCTCACCGGAGCCCCGAACGGCCTCCAGATCAGCCCTCCCGATGAAGAACAGGAGGTGGCGGCGGCTCCATATCGTAAAACGCGATGATTCTTTCTCTCTGATTTTTTTCTCCACGAATAGGTACTTATAGCATTGGAGTTAGGTCAAATGGAGCTGCCAGGGGCCCACAAGCTTGCTAGGCGCGCCCTGGGGGTGGGCGCGCCTCCCAGGCTTGTGGCGCCTGGTGGCCCCCCCTCTGGTAGATCTTTGCGCCAATATTTTTTATATATTCTGAAATAATTCTTCGTAAATTTTTAAGTCCATCTGAGAACTTTTATTTCTGCACAAAAACAACACCATGGCAATTCTGCTGAAAACATCGTCAGTCCGGGTTAGTTTCATTCAAATCATGCAAATTAGAGTCCAAACTAGAGCAAAAGTGTTTGGAAAAGTAGATACGTTTGGGACGTATCAAATACCTCTTTCAGAAATTTTATGCCCAAGGACTACACCTTCATTCACCATAAAGTGGCACTTCTCCCAATTCAAGACAAGATTAGTTTCTTCACATCTTTGCAAAACTTGATCAAGGTTGCTCAAGCAAACATCAAAAGAAGTTTCGTAAACGGAGAAATCATCCATGAAAACCTCAACAATCTTTTCACAAAAGTCAGAGAATATAGCAGTCATACATCTTTGAAAGGTAGTAGGTGCATTACATAAACCAAAATGCATACGACGATAAGCATAAGTTCCAAAAGGACAAGTATAGGTGGTTTTATCTTGATCTTTAGGTGAAACATGTATTTGAGAAAAACCAGAATAACCATCTAGGAAAAAAAAGTGTGTATGCTTAGATAATCTTTCTAACATTTGATCAATAAAAGGCAAGGGGTAATGATCTTTCCTAGTAGCTTTATTTAATTTCCTAAAATCAATTACCATCCTGTAACCAGTTACAATTCTTTGTGGGATAAGTTCATTTTTATCATTAGGAACAACGGTAATACCTCCTTTCATTGGAACACAATGAACAGGACTTACCCATCTACTATCAGCTATGGGATAAATTATACCTGCCTCCAGAAGCTTTAATATTTTAGTTCTTACCACACCCTTCATTCTAGGATTCAGCCTTCTTTGATGATCAACAACGGGTTTAGCGTCTGGCTCCATATGAATTTTATGCTGACATAAAGTGGGACTAATGCCCTTAAGATCATCGAGAGTATATCCAATAGCAGCACGGTGCTTCTTCAGAGTTTTAAGTAATCTCTATTCTTCGTGCTCTAAAAGGTTAGCACTAATAATAATAGGATATATCTTCATTTCATCAAGATAAGCATATTTAAGTGTATCAGGTAATTGCTTTAATTCAAACACAGGATCACCCTTGGGTGGAGGTGGATCTCCCAAGGTTTCAATAGGCAAATTATGTTTAAGGATAGGTGCTTGTTTAAAGAACAACTCATCTATTTCATTTCTTTCATTCATATTCATATCATTCTCAAGGTCTAGCAAATATTGTTCTAAATGATCAGTAGGAGGTACAGCAATAGAAGCAAGACCAATAATTTCATCTTCACTAGGTAATTCTTTATCATGATATTGTCTACTAAACTTAGAGAAATTAAATTCAAGAGATATATCACCAAACTTAACTCTAACCTTCTCTTTAACACAATCAATTTCAGCATTAACGGTATTCAAGAAAGGTCTACCAAATATAATGGGACAAAAATTATCTTGTTGTGAACCAAGTACAAGGAAATCAGTAGGGTATTTGATCTTACCACACAAGACTTCAACATCTCTAACAATCCCAAGTGGTGTAATAGTATCTCTGTTTGCAAGCTTAATTGTAACATCAATATCTTCAATCTCAACAGGTGCAATATCATTCATTACTTCTTGATATAAAGAAAATGGAATAGCACTCACACTAGCACCCATATCACATAAGCCATGATAGCAATGATCTCCAATCTTAACAGAAACAACAGTGTCGGTGTATAAAACATGGGTATTTTGTACCCTGACTTATGCACAGACAGTAGTGGCCTCCTTGCCGGCCAAGCCTTGCCGGGGACCGCCAAGACCAGGACTCAAGACCCAGTTGCGGAAGCCACTGGGGAGAAGCTCAAGACAAAACAATCAACAAGCACTCAACCAGTACCGAAGATGAAGACATTCCTTGCTGGCAAGGATGAACCGGCAAGGTGAAGACCCGGCAAGCTTCCGCCAGCCTTCCAGCGCTCCACCGCTCCACCTCACCGCACAAATGTTCACTAGTGGATGAGGTGTCGACCGCGCAGGCTGCTTGGTAAGGCTTGTCGGGCACGTGTCAGCACACTGGGACAGGATTTGCCTTTAATGACACCCGTCCAGGAGGCGTGTCAGAATAATACAAGGTAGCTGGGCAAGCGGTGCAGAAACCTTGCCGGGACTACCTCTCCACATGACACCTAATTTTGCATTTAATGCTTTTGTCCTAAACTGGCAGAGTTAGGTATGATAGCACAGTTTGCTATCTAATCGACATGTAATTACAGTTTTGCCACTGTGGTAACCCCTTTGAGCAATAAAAGGAGGGCCAAGGCAACAGTTAGAGGGATTCGGACCCCTTTTCAAACATTTGCACGTCTCGCGTAGCAGCACTCTCCACATCTTGCCGGGAGGAGCGCTCCCTGTACTTGCGCTTCCATACAACCAATACACCAAAAGCAGGAGTAGGGTTTTATGCTTCTCAGCGGCCCGAACCTGGGTAAATCCCTTGCGTTTTCCATTGACCATGCTCTTTGTGCACATCGATCCCCCCTGCCGAACCACAAGGGGCTGGATGGCCCCATAGATGGTCGTACCACGACATGAGTGGAGAGCCACCATCCAAACCTTGATTGGCTTTGCCGAGGCCAGTAAAACACAGCAAGCGGAGCCCTCACGGCGTCCGCAAACAGCACCGGCAGCTCCAGCTGGTGGCCGCATTGACGGTACTACGCTAACGGTGCAATCACCTCAGCGGCAACAGTCTCAACAGCAGCAACGCCAACAACCGCGGCAAGCTCGACGATCTTTCGAGCCTGACGAAGTGTCGATGGCCTCTTCGGATCCGCGAGCGTGGCAAGACCAGCGGCAAGTGCTACGAGATAGGCGGGCAGAAGACGCCCGCACCACCATCGAACGGCGCCGGGAGGCGCGCCGTCAATCCGACGCGCGTAACGACCCCATCGTTGATGAGCCTTCGCCAGGGGTTGGCGGGTATCTACCTTACGAGATTGGGTGACCTGCTTTCACCCGCGATCTGCGGCAAGTCCGATGGCCATCTATTTGGGCCTTCAAGCCAGAAGTACCAGAGAAGTACGACGGCAAGCTGAATCCGGCAGAGTTTTTGGGCATTTACACGATTACCGTGCAAGCTGCCGAAGGAAGAGATGAGAAGATCCTCGCCAATTACTTCCCGTTGGTACTGAAGCCCAACATGAGATCTTGGCTGATGAACTTGCCGCAGAACTCCATTTCTTCATGGTCAGATCTCTGCAATGAGTTTGTTGGTGCCTTTACCGGAGGCCACAAGGCCCCTGGACAGCCCAGCGACGTGCAGGTGATCCCGCAAAGAGATAGTGAAACTTTGCACAAGTATATCCAGAGGTTCAGCCGTGTGCACCGTAACATTCTAGATGTGCACCCCGCAGCCGTCATTGCCGCCTTTCACATGAATGTGCGCAATCGAAGGATGCGGGAGAAAATGAACGTCAAGTTGCCCAAGACCGTCAACGAGCTCTATACGTTGGCGGATAAGTGTGCACGTGCTGAGGAAGGAAGAAGGCTTCCCGGGGAGGACGCTGGTGCCGAGGTAGATTCTGAGGACGATGATGCTGCCACCCCGAGGAAGAAAGGCCGAAAGCGCAACAAGAAGTGCAAGGGCAAGACTGTCTTGGCTGTCGAAGGTTCCGGCAACTCTGAGCCCGCCAAGAAAGCCAAGACTGAGAACTCCGGCAAGGAGGCAGCCGTATGCGCTGCTTGTCAGGAGGCGGCGGCGAATGAGAAGGCCGGCAAGTCTGATGGACCATACTGCAAGATTCACCACACCAAAGGCCATGATCTCCAAGAGTGCCGACAAGTCGAGCACCTTGTTGAGAAACAAAAGGCCGAATATGAAAAGCGTGACAAAGAGAAGGGTCAAGATGGTGCCGGTGGATCCGGCAAAAAGGGCCGTGGTGGTCGAGGAGGCCGCCGCGGCAAGGCCAAGCAATAGAAAGAGAAGCCTGCTAGAGGCCGAGACAAGAAAGAGGGAGATGACGGGAGCGACGAAGAGGATGATGATGAGACCAGCGAACAAGAATTCCAGAAGGCGACCGACGCCATGTGCATCGATGGAGGAGCGTCTTTGCACTCCTCTCACCGCCAACTTAAGCAATGGGCGCGTGAGGTTAATGCGGCGGAACCGGCAATGGGCTCTCAAAAGCCACTCAAATGGTCACACACGCCTATCATCTTTGATGCTGAGGACCACCCTGATCGCATAACTGCTATCGGGTGTTTGCCGTTGTTGGTTTCACCAACGATTCGCAACCTCCAAGTAACAAAGATGTTAGTTGACGGTGGGGCCGGTCTGAATCTGATCTCTCCGGAAGTTATCAAGAGGCTGCAAATTCCCGACGAGGAACTCGAGAAAACGGGCACATTTCAAGGAGTAAACCCAGGAAGAAGCCAGCCCAAGGGGAAGATCACATTACCGGTGACGTTTGGCAGGGAACTGAACTACAGAACGGAAAAGATTGTGTTTGACGTTATCAAGATCCCCTTGCCGTACAATGGAATTCTTGGCCGCCCAGCCCTGGCAAAATTCATGGCAGCATTTCACTATGCTTACAACACGTTGAAGATGCGAGGGCCGATGGGCGTCATTTCCATCAACTCCTACAAGAAAGATGCAGTCATTTGCGTCAATAAGATGTACAGAGATGCGATTGCAGCGGAGGCCGCCAAGGCGCCAGCTCCCGCCAAGAAGAAGGAAAGCAAGAAGCCCGGCAAGACTTCCAGCAAAGATTCCAGGAAGCGCACCTCTTCGGACTTGCCGGAGTGCTCTGCTGGTAAGAAATCTAAAGCTGCTTCACCGGTGACCAAGAAGGTGCCTGCGAGGGAGGACGGCACTGACGGTACCTTCACCATCAGTGCCACCCTTGACAGCAAATAGGAAAGCGCGCTCGTAGCCTTCCTGCGGGCGAATGTCGATGTGTTTGCATGGCGACCATCTGACATCCCCGGTGTTCCCAGGGAGGTAATTGAGCACCACCTTGCTGTCTGTCCCCATGCTTGGCCCGTCAAGCAAAAAGTCCGGAAGCAAGCGTTGGAGCGGCAACAATTCATTGCCGAAGAAATCAAAAAGCTTGAAGCAGCAGGATTGGTTAGAGGTGTACTACATCCAACTTGGTTGGCAAATCCAGTTGTGGTGCGCAAAGCAAACGGAAAGTGGAGACTTTGTATTGACTACACTGATATTAACAAAGCATGTCCAAAGGATCCTTTCCCTTTTCCGCGCATTGATCAAATTGTAGACTCTACTTCCGGCTGTGATTTGCTCTCCTTCCTTGATGCATACTCTGGATACCACCAGATATTCATGGCCAAGGAGGATGAGGAGAAAACCGCATTCATTACTCCATGTGGCACATACTGCTTTGTGCGTATGCCTTTCAGATTAAAGAGTGCTGGTTCAACATTTGCAAGGGCAGTCCAGATTGATTTTGAGCCCCAGCTGCATAGGAATGTGGAAGCATACATGGATGATATAGTAGTCAAGACCAAGGACAAATCTACCCTCATTCAAGATTTAGAAGAGACATTTGCAAACTTGCGCAAAATCAACTTGAAGCTCAATCCCGAGAAGTGTGTGTTCGGCATTCCATCCGGCAAACTTCTCGGGTTCTTTGTATCTCAACGAGGAATTGAAGCAAATCCCGACAAGATCAAAGCCATTGAGCAGATTCAAGCACCAAAAAGCGTCAAAGATGTGCGGCGTCTTACCGGTTGTGTTCCTGCCTTTAGTAGGTTCATTTCAAGATCCACTGAGCGCGCCCTGCCGTTTTTCAAGATTTTGAAAAAGGCAGGCCTGATGAAATGGACTCCGGAAGCGGAGGCCGTGCTGCAGGACTTGAAAAGATACCTCTCCTCCGCGCCAACACTAGTTGCGCCTAGGCCACAAGAGCCGTTGCTGCTATACATAGCGGCAACGAATCAAGTGGCTAGTGCTGCACTAGTGGCACAGAGGGAACTTGATGACGAGGAAGCAGCCACGGCAAACCCATCCAGCGACAAACCGGGATATTCTCCGGCAAGATCTGGTGCCGACAAGTCAACGACAGCGCAAGCAAGTGAAGTTGATTAGCAAGTGATGCCGAAGAAAAAGGTGGTGCAGCGACTCGTGTATTTTGTTAGTTCCCTTCTGCAGGGGGCTAGATCAAGATACTCTGGGATGCAGAAATTGCTTTTCGGCCTCCTTATGGCCTCGAGAAAGCTGCGTCACTACTTCCAAGCACACGAGATCACCGTCGTCACCCGCTTTCTGTTGCAACGCATCTTGAGAAATCCAGAGGCAACTGGCCGGATAGTGGAGTGGGCGTTGGAATTGTCAAACTTTGCAATCAAGTTTGAAATCACTTCAACCATTCAGAGCAGGGCCTTGGCGGAGTTCATCGCCGAATGGACGCCAACGCAAGACGAACAAATTCGAGAAACAGCTCTCCCCGGCAAAGAGACAGCCAAAGAATGGATCATGTACTTTGACGGTGCCTTTTCACTACAAGGCGCCGGTGCCGGAGTGTTGCTTATCGCACCCACCGGAGAGCACCTCAAGTACGTGGTTCAAATACACTTTCCCAGGGAACAAGCTACAAACAACACTGCTGAGTACGAAGGACTCCTTGCCGGTCTTAGGATCGCAGTGGACCTTGGGATCAAAAAATTGATCATCCGCGGTGACTCGCAGCTCGTTGTGAAGCAAGTAAACAAAGATTTCCAGAGCCCATTGATGCAACCATATGTGGAAGAAGTGAGAAAATTGAAAGAACACATTGACGGGTTACAAACAGAGCACATCCCTCGTGCGGAAAACAGCATTGCTGATAGCCTGTCGAAGTGTGCCGCTCAAAAGCTTCCCGTGGAGCCGGGAACATTTGTGCTCCATTTGAATCAACCAACAGTCACATCATCAACGCAGGCCGGTAAGAGAAGGAAGTTGAATACCGGCAAGTATTTTCCGGCAGAGCTCCCGGAAGCCGCCGGCAAGGATGTTGCCGGGAACAACAACACGGTTGCCGGTGAGCAGTCGCTTAGCGCAGAGCCCCAGGTTCTTGTCGCGGAAGCAAGCGCTCCCGTGGCCGAAGAGACGCCTTTAGTCCTTGTTGTCGAGCCGCAGGCTCCGGCATGGGCACAGCAGATAGTCCGTTTCCTTCAAATAGGAGAACTTCCCGATGAGCAAGAAGAAGCTGAGAAAGTAGCCCGTCAGTCAAGTATGTATCAGTTTGTGGATACCATTCTGTACAGAAAGCGACCAAACGGTGTGAAATTGGAGTGTATTTGCCGGGAAGAAGGACAAAAGCTGTTGGCAGAGATACACGGAGGCATATGTGGCTCTCACATAGGATCAAGAGCCCTTGCCGGCAAGACATTCCGGCAAGGCTTCTATTGGCCCACTGCCCTTCAGGATGCGACTGAGCTAGTAACCAAGTGTGAAGCATGCCAGTTCCATTCGAAGAACATACATCAGCCAGCTCAAGCTCTCCAAACAATCCCTCTTTCCTGGTCCTTTTCGGTCTGGGGGCTCGATATCTTGGGCCCCTTCCCCCGCGCTGTCGGGGGCTTTGAGTTCTTGTACGTCACCATCGACAAGTTCACAAAGTGGCCTGAAGTGGAGCCAGTGAGAAAGGTGACAGCGCAATTAGCCGTCAAGTTCTTCAAAGGATTAGTTTGCCGTTTCGGGGTTCCTAACAGAATCATCACCGACAACGGCACACAGTTCACGAGCTGCACCTTCATGCAGTATATCCAAGGCCCTGGCAGCAAAATCTGTTTTGTGTCTGTCGCTCGCCCGAGAAGCAACGGCCAGGCGGAAAGGACGAATGCTGAAGTGCTGCGTGGCCTCAAGACAAGAACCTTTGACAGGCTGCGCAAATGCGGAAGGCGCTGGATCGATGAGTTGCCGACAGTTCTTTGGTCACTCAGAATGACACCAAATCGAGCTACCGGCCAAACGCCCTTCTCCCTAGTCTACGGTGCAGAAGCGGTGCTCCCCACGGAACTCATATATGGGTCACCTTGAGTGCTCGCTTACGATGAAGCTGAGCAAGAGCGGCTGCGGCAAGATGACGCAACCCTCCTTGAGGAAGATCGTCTTCGGGCAGCTGTGCGAGCTGCACGCTACCAGCAAGCCTTGCGCCGCTACCATAACCGCAAAGTGCATGCCCGAAGCCTTGAGGAAGGCGACCTTGTTCTCCGGCGCGTTCAGTCCGCCAAGGGATCAAACAAGTTGACGCCGAAGTGGGAAGGCCCTTACCGGGTAGTACGAGTCACCAGACCTGGCGCAGTCCGTCTGGAGACCGAAGATGGCACCCCAGTGCAGAACTCATGGAATATTGAGCATCTTCGCAAGTTCTACCGATGAGGCGCAGTTGCCGGGCCCCCCGGCAACCCCTTTTGTACGAGCTTTGTCGGCCAGACATATAACCCTTTGTACAAAGCCAGGCGCAGACCCTGTGCATAATAAAGCTAAGTGTTTTCGCAACTCCTCGTACATATTCATTTATATGTGGATGCATGTGATGTTGTGATTTACACTTTAGTTTGTATGGAATGACTGATGGAACGTCAAGGTTCCCAAACCATTCTTTTCTCTTATTTCTTTTTCTTAAAAGGACAGAAGGATCCCTCGCATGCAAGTTTCCCGGGGGGAGTGGAGATGGGGTACCATTTTAATGACGTTCAAGTGATCATTTCATACAACGAGAGAAACGACGCAAGGAAAAGCTAAGTTGAAAAACTTTAAAAATTTCCTCGGTTACATTCGCGATTTCCCTTGAACGATTATGTGCTTTGTATGAGAAACCTGCACGCGAAAGGAACCTTGTCGCGATCGGTCTGCGCTCTAGCTTGCCTCGAGTCCGCTCGGCAAGCCTAGCAGCTGCGTTCTGTCCCGGCAAGTAGCCTTACTGGCAGCGGCACTTCCAGCAGGCTGCTAAGGACCCGCTCCTCGAAGCGCTCGCGGCAAGTGTGCGCACCGGCAAGTTTCCAAATAGCGTAGGGACACGATCATACAAAGGCAAAATAAAACACGGGTGACAGCAAACGTACATTCGAGCAGCACAAGTTATATTACGTCACGGAAACAGTGCGGGACTAACATAAGATCAAATGTATCTTTCACATGCAGCACTGTGATGAATGTAACGACAAACTCAATCCCGATGATCGCCCTGGACCCTGGGGATTTGGAGAACCTTGTCGGCGAGAGGGGCAGCGATCTTGTCGGCAGCAGTGACGTCTGTGCTCGTCGGCAGCCTCCTGAAGACCTCGGAGAGATCAAGGCCGGGATTGCGATGAGCGATCTTGAGCAGCACCCTGTATACAATTTCGTGCACAAACTTTCGGGATTCATCGGCAAACGAAGCAGACCTGTCCTCGTGATACGTCTTCAAGGCGTCGATAAGACCCTCGAAGAACTTGGTTAGGCGAACGCTGGTGGCCTCCTTGTCATTGACGGTGAAGCCCCATCTCTTCATGTCCATCACGGCGATTTGGGAGCTGATGCGTTCGGTGGCATTGATGAGCCTATAGGTCCAGAGGGAGAGGTTCTCGTGCAGCTGGGCATAGTTGTTCTCAGCCTCCTTCTTCAAGGCCTCTTCCTTCTCCAGCTTCTCCGTCAAGACCCTCTCCCTCTCCTTGGCAGATTCTGAAGCTGTTACCACGGTGGCCAGTTGGGATTTCAGATCTCCAATCGTCTTGGCGGCAGCATCAAGGTCTTGGTTCTTGGACGACAGCTGCGTTTGCAAGTCCCCTAGAGTGCGGGCTGCCTTCAACGCTTCATCCTTGAGAGCCTTGATTTCCTTGCCACTGCCAACGAGATCTTCATTCAATTTGGCCACCTGAGATTCCAGTTCTGCCTTGGCGGCAGCAGCCTTATCGGCAGCATCCTTAAGCTTGGCGGCGTTCTCCAAGGCCTGGGCTTCAATAAATTTCTTGTGCCCGTCCTCCAGCTCTTGAGTCTGCTGCTTAAGGAGTGCTTAGATCTCATCGTCCTTGCCGCGGAGAGTGGCGGCAAGGGCTCCTTCCCATGCGGCAAGATCCTTCTCTTTGGCATTGAGCAGCGTTTCGCGCTCTGTCAGCTTGCCGTCATGGATTGCTGCTTTTTCGTTGGCGGCGTTAAGATTTCGGGCCTGCTGGCTGTATGATAGGCGCAGCTCGTTTGCCTTCTCTCTCAACCTCTGGTCTACTAGATCCGCAGCTTTGCGCTCCTCTTGCACCTTATCCCACCGCCGACTGTACCGTTCCTGGACGCCTTTGAACCCGACGGCCATGATTTCCATGAAAGCGAGATCTTCGGCATTGTCGGTCGCGTCGGTGGATTCGTCAGCCCTTTGGGACAAAGGGAGCAGGATCCGGGCTATTTCTTGATCAAAGTTTGGCCCTACAGTACCAGATGAACTGGGGGCTCCGGACCCGTGCTGAGAAGCGATCAACGCCAAGCTGCTTGACGGGGCCTGCAAGGTTGGCGCCACTAGTTGGTTGCCGGGGTTCGGCGCGTCAGTATTGACATGCGCCTCTTCCACATCCATCCTAGTGGGGTCAGGCGTGTTGCCGGGGAGCCTCTCGAATTCCTCGGGGAGTATTCTGGCCACCTCGGCAACTTGCACAAGGCTCTCTTCAGCGGCAATCTTGGCGGCTTCGTCAGCAGCATCCCTTGCAATATTGGCTACCTCCACAAGGACTTCGCCTTCTTCAGGGGAGGTTGGAGCTGTGGATTGGAGCAAGAATAAAGGTGAAATAGGGTTCCAAAATCACAAGTGAAGTTCAAGAAGACAAAAAGGAAATCTTTCCCGGAAGAGGTATGCAAAGGCAAGAGGATTACTCGTTGGTGCTTGCTGAGGAAGGACGTCTCCTTCCTTGGCAATTCGCGTTGCCGGCGCACGGTCGTCGGCGGCCCCGCTCGTCGGGGTGGCCCCCATGTGGGCAGGCTCATCGGTGGAGGCCCTCGTTGGGGGAACGCTCTCCGGAACATTAATCGATGGGGGAGCCCCAGTTGGATCTGCCTCTTGGCGCTCCTCCTCTTGGCAGGCCTCCTCCATCTCCACGACAGGCTCGGCAGTGGGAACTCCGGTACTGGTGCTGGTGGGAGGCACCGGCACCACATCCTCGCGCAGGGGGCTGGGCTGGGGACTGATAATGGTGGCTTCAGCCATTGCGACCCCCCGCCCAGCACTTGCCGCGGGATCCTGTGCTGCTGCAGGCCTGGGCCGCTTCGACCGGTGCACAAGCGGTTCTAGGTCCCTGTCAAGACAAAAGGAATCAAGTTAAAATGAGAGTCAAATGGAATCAAGGCTCGACGGAAATAAGCGAAGTCACTTACTCCTCCTCCTCTTCGGACTCGCCGAGGACGTCGAAGTCATACATCACTGCGAAGGCGATTCTCTGGCCCTCTTGAGTACCGGATGAGGTGAACTCGTCGGCTGGATGGATTCGACTTCCTCGACCACCTCCTGCTGAGGAGATGAGGGCTGAGTTCGGGGACACCGGGTCGATTGTCAGCGTACTTCCTCTTGGCGGCCGGTCTTGGTGGTCGTCTTCTTCACCGTGGGGCCAACTCTCGGTGAGGAAGCACGCACCGGCTCTTGACTGACCGCCCTCCGAAGACGGCGCCTTCTCTTCGGGGCTCGAGGACCTTCCTCTTCTTCGGGCTCTCCGGCAGCCTCGGACCCGGCAACCTCGGTCCCGGTAGCCTCGGTCCTGGCAACCTCAGCCTCGGCAATCTCATCCCCGACAGGCTCTTCTTGCTGCCCTTCGGCATCCTCTTCCTCGGAATGCTCCTCTTCATCATCCTCAGCTGCCACGGCACCAGAACCGCCCGCCGCGTTGATCCTCGCGATCTCTGCGGCCTTGCTGGCGATGTACGCCAGTTCTTCCTTGGTGGTGGCACGGATGAGATCCATTTCCTTCCGGGAAGCTTTCTCCGTCAAGTTGGAGGCCCATTCCATCTTGTGATCCAAGGTGGGCAGATCCCAGTCCGTTTTCACTCCGTGGGCGTCACAGTCCGGCATCACCGCCAGGATGGAATCCTTGGCGAAGTTGATGTGCAGTGGGACGATCTTGTCCGGCAAGTGGAATGTGCCGGTCTTCCGGAACAACTGCTCACAGAGGCAGGCGTGCTCCATGACCAACAAATTGTTGGTGGTCCCAGGGTACAGTCGCATGACGTCGGAGGCGTTCTGGTATTGCTAGGCGAATCTTTCTCTCTTCTGTAGCGGCGCGATGCATCGCCGGAGGAAGTCAGCGCCAACCATCTCTGTGGTCAGATTGGTGGCCTTGAGGCGGGCGATCCTGTTCAGTGCCGGACGAAGCTTGGCGTCAGTAGCACCCATACTGCTCCAATTCTTGCCGTGCACAACCCTCGTCATACGCGGTATGCAGAACTGGGGAAAATCCTTCTCCTGGATCCAGCACCACTCCGCCCTCCACTCGTCCCACTTGAGGTGGAGCTGCCCGGCAACGTACTCGTCCTTGGTTTTCGCCCTGGGGATCCAGGCCACGCTGCCGGAGAGCGACTTGTCTTCGATCCGGGGAATGAAGAAGTGACGGAACAGATCCACATTGGGGGCGACTCCGACGAAGTTCTCGCACAGGTGGGCAAAAACCGCCATGCAAGTCATCGCATTCGGAGTGAAATCCAGCAGCCCGAACCCGTAACTGAACATCATGGCGCTGAAGAAATCCGAGAATGCGGGAACCAGGCCGCAGTAGAAATAGGCGCAGAAGAATGGATATGAATCCGATGAATCCTTGTTGCCCCCGGGAAGCATTACGGGCGCCTTGTGATCCTTGGTATCTCTTCCCCACATATATGCATACCTCCTGATCAGCTCGTTGGCGTCTAAGGAACACGGCGAGAAGATCGCATTCTCCCTCCGCTGCTTCTCTAGCTCTTCCAGCGCCTTCTTCTTCTCCTCCGCCTTGGGATCGAGCGGCTTGGCGGGCTTCTTCCCTGTTGCGTCGGCTCTCTTGGGCACCATCAAGAATCGGGGAAGAAGAAGGTGACCGAATCGAGGTGCAGATCAGTGGCGGCGGCGGCGGCGGAAGCGGTTCTGGCGTGAGGTAGAAGATGAAGCAGGGGAAAGCAGGGGTGAATGAGCGGCGCCTCGTCGCGGTTGCCTTTTTATGGGGAAGGCGCGAGAGGGGGCTGGCTCTTCGCTGTTTACCCCGGCCACATTTTTTTACAGGCGCACTACCGCAGTATAACTGTCGGTTCTAAATCCGGCATATCTCGTAGTAGGGGTCCTAAGCTAGGCGTCTTGGAGCGATGGTAACATGGACACAAGATTTTACCCAGGTTCGGGCTCTCTCGAAGAGATAATACCCTACGTCCTGCTTTTGATTGTATTCATATGGGGTGTAGTACAGAGTACATGTATCTACCACGAGATTGATCTAATGAATATGAGCTGATCTATTGACTAGCCTGGCCTCGGTTTATATATGCACCGGAGGCCTAGGGTTTAGAAGAGTCCTCGTCTTGGGTGCCAAGTCTTGTGGAATCTTCCTTGTATTCGTCATGTTCTGCCCGAAGTGGCCCATTAGTGAACCGCCATGGGGGTTCTCGGCCCGACCCACTGGTCGGGAGACGACGTGGTGAGTACCCCCTAGTCCAGGACACCGTCAGTAGCCCCCTGAACCGGTCTTCAAGTTGGGGACGCTCCTCGGTTCTTCCGAACTGTTCTTTGTCTTCTGTCATCGGTCTTGAAAACTGGTTCAACAAATCTTCCCATCTCCGATCTTGAGGATCACCGAGGTGTATCCGAATAGTTCATACGTCGAGTATCTGAGGAGCCCCTTTAGGTTCTTGGCCTTTATCAATGCCTTGTTACTTTTTACGCCATACCTTGGGTTCGAAGTTTTTCCCGTGCGGTGGTGTCCTCTTGCATCCGAGCTCCAACGCCGGACTGCATCCGAGGTGTCTTTTGCAGCCGAGCTCCAACGCCGGTCTGTATCCGAGGTACATTTTAGCAGCCAAACTTCAATGCCGGACTGCATCCGAGATACATTTTAGCAGCCGAACTCCAACGCCAGTCTGTATCCGAGCTCCAGCGCCGGACTGCATTCGAGGTGTCTTCTTGCAGCCGAGCTCCAATGCCGGACTGCCTCCGAGGAGGCATAGAGTACCTCGTCTTTGAAAAAGTTTGAAGGAGGTTATCCGAGCTTAACGCCGAAAAAGTTCTCTATGGAGCCAGCCACTCGCAGCCAAGCTTTATGCCGGACTGCTTCCGAGGTGGTGCACCACCTCGGCCATGAGGTGATTTTTTATGGATTGGTGCAATTTTTTCTCTGCCGAGATGTACAGCCAGTAGACCTCAAGGTGTGTGTCGGCCTAAAATCCGAGATGCACCTGAAGGATAACATAAAACCACTGATCCCAGTAGCCCCTGAGACTCAGGTCGATTCGCGAAATCGGCCTGAGGATCAACTCCTAGCTCGGCAGCACACTTAGGAACAGAAACACGGTGTGCATAGTCCTCGAGACTCAGGTTGGGCGCGGCCGACCAACCCGAGGATCATAATCTCCTCGGAAACTGTTTTGCACTTTGAATTTTCTGCATTGAATCATCAATGCAGTAGCCCCCGAGCCACTGGTCAGGTGGGAACACTAGATCAGGGGATCGACGTAACCCGTTAATGGCTTTTAAGTGAGAAGCGCAAAGCCCAGTAGCCCTCGAGCCTTAAGTTGGGCAAGGGTGGCCGAATTAAGGATCAATATCCGGGGTAAATTGACTTTAATCACAATTTATGTGTAATGATTCTACGTATCCAAGTACTTTACATCATTAATGCTCGGATCCGCATTGTACAAAACTTTGTTGACCGACCATCGGCTTCAACCTCCTCGGCCAGTAGCTGAGGAGCGTTTGTCCTACTTTATAAAGCCTTTATAAGGGCAAAGATTTACGGAAAACAAGGCAATCCGGCCATATGGTTTTCTAAACAAAGGTACGCGGAGAGATATGTTATATTACTATTTAACGTAAGAAACATCTTCTGGGAAAAATAGTTCCTTTATAAGTTCCTTTTCCCAGGTTGTCATGCTAACCATGATTATGTAACTTCACCTCCGATCTAAGTGGGAGAAAATAGCGAAGATTAATTCGGGGAAAATTTCCGAAGTATTTGGCTTTAAAAAACCAAGATTTTCACTTCCGTCGTTGCCGACCAATTATGTTCTTGAGATTGCTAGCTTTCGGCTTCACCCACTCTGAGGTACTAATCCGGATAACCCGGTAGTATCAATCATAGAGGTGCTCCCTTTACCCCCTAGCCGAACAATCGGGAATGCAGGGGGTAAGCACAAGAGCCAGGCAACCCAGCTTGGCCAAAATCTTAAGTCAAATTGATGCATATTTATGGCTTTATAACGATTTATGGGAAGGCAGCGTTCGTATATTAAATACAAACGCTTTTATGCTATATGCTATTTTGACTCCTTTGTGACCGTTTATCATTTGAGAGTGGCCCATCGTCGGCTTCTACCCCTTTGTAGATGCTACGCAGGGTGTTTCCACAGTAACAAGACAACCCTTAGCCGACGTCTCGGTGCCCGGAGGCAGTTGTGTTAGCGGAAACGAGGCAATCAGATATCCAGGCTTTATAACTATCACTTAGTCATAGGAGCTTAAAGTTGGGAGGCCAGTTACTAGCCCCCGGTTAGTGTTCGGCGTCAGCTGAGGTCAAGCCATTAACACTTCGGCCAATTTTATGAAAGGCCCATCGTTTAACACGGGGTAATCTCTATCGATCTATAGTTTGCCACAGTCATCGGATCGCTGACCAGTTTACGCTCATTCTGACAGTCAGTTTTCGGCTTTCTCCACTGAGGTATTTGACCAGTTAAACCGGAAGTACAATCGCAGTGGTTCTCCCTTTGCACACCTAGCCGAACAAAGCGGAACATAGGAGGCAAGCACAGGAGCCGGGCAACCCAACTATTGACCGAAGACACAATTTGAAACTGATGCATATAAAGCAATATCTGAGAACGTTTTGCCGAGGACTCCTCGGAGTACATTGGCTTTTGGTGGGTTCGGCTCTATTCATAGCCCCCCGTTGATATTGCCGATGCTTTAAAGGTATCCGACGTTGTACCGCGAGAGTTATGCTGGAGACACACAGTATCCCCCGAGACTCAGGTTGGGTGCAGCCGACCAACCTGAGGATCGAATGTCCTCGGGACAAGTCCAGATGTCATGTGCGTTTCGCCAACGCCGAGGTGTAGGTCTACAGGAAAGATGCCGAGCCGCGGGTCAGAAAAGATCTCCCGAGCTAAATTATTACGCCAGGCACCTCGGTCATGAGGATGGCCCGCCTCCTGAAAGAAAAACATACAAATAGCTTAAAGGTGCCATAAGCTCGGAAAACCAAAAAACTTTAGGAAAAACTTTATGTCCGAACTAAATCAATTTTTTTGGTGCTAATCCGAAAATTGGTCATAAAATTAAATTATGCTTCCGTCGTGCTTTAACATGATACATCCGATCTTTAGACTTCAAGCGGGCCAGCCTTCGGCTTCAACCTCCTATCCCGAAGGCGGAGTGCTTCTCAGGCCAGTTTAGCGAACTAAACTCGAGCGGCTTTAGAGAGAAACCAGGCTATCCGGCTATTGACCACACACTCACGTCGGAAAAAGGAGTAGTAGAAAAAGACTTTGCAACGACTAAGAAGAAAACACTTATTATAACGGCTCATATAAATTTAAGAGCCCCCAGTTAACATGGGAAAAAGAAGACGAACCTCGTTTTTAACAAACAGATTTTAACATAAATATAATGCTTGGTCGAACCGAACAAAAATTGAACATTTAAAAATGTTGAGCATGAAAGCGACTTAGCTGGTTAATGTGCTCGGCGTTGATGACGTGGTGTGGGCTTATGGCGGGACGAAGACGCGTAGTCCTCGGCTTGATCGAGGTCCCAGACCCCAAGCCCGAGGTGGCCTAGCGAGGAGCTCGGCACTCCGAAGTAGTGACACAGTACGGTCGATGTGGCGAGGCGAAGCCCCCGGTCCAGCCGAGGTGATGAAGCTGATCGGCTGGTGACGCCGAAGTCTCCGGAGTAGGTTGATGAAGAGATGGCGAAGCCCCCGGTCTAGCCGAGGTGTCGGAGCAGGTCGGTAAGGTGACGTTGCAACCCCCATGCCAGCCAAGGTGTCGAAGCAGGTCGGTGAGGTGGACGTCGGTTCGAAGAAGCAACGGCGCGGCGATGCCGACGCAGGTCAAAACTTTGTGACGCGCTCAATGCTGGCTTGAGAAGTGAGCAAGCGGCGATGCTGGCGCGCCCGACCCGTGCAATCCGTAAGGTGACGATGTTATCTTGACGATCATTAGGGAGAGCGGTGCCGAACTTTTGGTCGGCTCGCCGAGGTGATGATCCGAGGTGGTTGTCGTCGGCTCGATGAAGCGACGGCGCAGTCGATGCTGGCGCAGGTTGGCAGACATGGAGCAAGGTGGCCAGGCTGGTTTGACACCGGCGCGACGACGAAGATCACCTCGGAAAAGGCTAAAAATTTGCATGCACGTGCTTGAAAACAAAACACAATACCCTATAAAAAATTCCCTTAAAAAAGGATATCTAATAATCTGTTCATGAAAAAGATGAACTCGGGCCGGATTCGTTTTCGCGCAGAAAACAGATCGAAAAATTGATTCACTCATCGGACGCTTCCCAGAGTTTGAATGGTCGGATCGAGCTGAAATTTTGAGGGGTGGTAGATATGGGAATTCCGCAGCCAATGAATGGTTGGATCTTCCAAAGGACGTCCGAGCTGACTGCTGGACTCCTCGCCCCAAACTCGTCCAGATTCCCGTCCAGATTCGACAGGGCTCCGGTATATCGGAGATCGCCGGAGATTCCTCCATCGAAACGCGACGAAATTTTGCAGGGTTGTTCTAGACTCAATTCCGCACAATTCCACTGAAGCAATCGTCAAAGCGACGCTCGAGGAGACGGTGACGGCGAACACGAATCCGCTGTCCAGAAAAAACTGCATGATCGCGCGAGGGCAATGTTGACGTTGAGCCCCCGAGCACCATGGACGATTTTTCCATGATCCTGGATGAGATCGGAGTTGATGATGACGAAGACATCCGTAGGAACTTAATGATCCGAAGAGAAGCCTAGTCCTCGGTCCAGCCAAGGTGACCAGTCAGGTCGGCGATGAAGATGCCCACGCTGACGATGTAGCTCGGTTCCGACGCGTAGATCGCGGTGGAGCCGATCTGAATTCCCATCACACCGCAGCGACTACCTAGCAGACTCTCAATGAAAGCACCAATGTCGGTTCTAAATCCGGCATATCTCGTAGTAGGGGTCCTAAGCTAGGCGTCTTGGAGCGATGGTAACATGGACACATGATTTTACCCAGGTTCGGGCTCTCTCGAAGAGATAATACCCTACGTCCTGCTTTTGATTGTATTCATATGGGGTGTATTACAGAATACATGTATCTACCATGAGATTGACATAATGAATATGAGCCGATCTATTGACTAGCCTGGCCTCGGTTTATATATGCACCGGAGGCCTAGGGCTTAGAAGAGTCCTCGTCTTGGGCGCCAAGTCTTGTGGAATCTTCCTTGTATTCATCATGGTCTGCCCGAAGTGGCCCATTAGTGAACCGCCATGGCGGTCCTCGGCCCGACCCAATGGTCAGGAGACGACGTGGTGAGTACCCCCTAGTCCAGGACACCGTCAATAATCACAACAGTCCAAGTTCCCACGACCCGCATTTAATGCGTGGATTGGACGTGCGTCAGGATAACCATCATGAAGAAAATTACAACAGCAGTTTCCTGCCGCATGTCTGTGCATTGTTTGGACCTAGCCCAACGACGCTTCGGACGCGCGTATGGCCCAGGCCCGGGGGCTCCTGTCGGTGTATAAAACATGGGTATTTTATACCCTGACTTATGCATAGACAGTAGTGGCCAGAATGACACCCATCCAGGAGGCGTGTCAGAATAATACAAGTTAGCTGGGCAAGCGGTGCAGAAACCTTGCCGGGACTACCTCTCCACATGACACCTAACGGTGCATTTAATGCTTTTGTCCTAAACTGGCAGAGTTAGGTATGATAGCACTATTTGCTATCTAATCAACATGTAATTACTGTTTTGCCACTGTGGTAGCCCCTTTGAGCTATAAAAGGAAGGCCAAGGCAACAGTTAGAGGGATTCAGACCCCTTTTCAAACATTTGCACGTCTCGCGTAGCAGCACTCTCCACACCTTGCCGGGAGGAGCGCTCCCTGTACTTGTGCTTCCATACAACCAATACACCAAAAGCAGGAGTAGGGTTTTATGCTTCTCTGTGGCCCAAACCTGGGTAAATCCCTTGCGTTTTCCATTGACCATGCTCTTTGTGCACGTCGATCCCCCCTGCCGAACCACAAGGGGCTGGATGGCCCCATAGATGGTCGTACCACGACAAACAGGCATGCCAACCACGGGCATATTTTTATCTAGCATATCTCGTTCATTTCTAGCAGGTTTAGCAATTCTAGTAGCCTCATCGCAAAAGTAAATAACATGCCCATCAATATCATCAACCAAAAGATCTTTAACCATTGCAATATTAGGTTCAACCTTAATTTGTTCAGAAGGTCTAGGTGTTCTTATATTACTTTTATTAACCACAGTTGAAGCTTTAGCATTTTCCTTAATCCTAACAGGGAAAGGAGGTTTCTCAATATAAGCAGTAGGCACAACTCGATCAACATAGTAAACAATTGTTTCTTCTTTAACACTGACATGCTCTTCATTCAATTCAATAGGTGGATGATATTTAAACCATTTCTCCATAGGGAGATCAACATGAGCAGCAAAAGATTCACAAAAGGTAGCTACTATCTCAGAGTCAAGTCCATATTTAGTACTAAACTTATGAAAAGCATCGGTTTCCATAAAAGATTTGACACAATCAAACTCAAGATTTATACCTGACTCAGTACCTTTGTCGATTTCCCAATCTTCAGAGTTATGTTTAATTCTTTCCAGAAGATCCCATCTGAATTCAATAGTTCTCTTCATAAAGGAACCAACAGAAGAAGTATTGAGCATGGATTGATCATTATGAGAAAGCCGAGCATAAAAGTTTTGAAGAATTATTTCTCTTGAGAGCTCATGATTGGGGCATGTGTGCAATATATACTTAAGCCTCCCCCAAGCTTGAGCGATACTTTCTCCTTCACGAGGCCAAAAATTATATATATAATTCCGATCACGATGAACCAAATGCATAGGATAAAATTTCTGGTGAAATTCCAGCTTCAACCGGTTCCAATCCCATGTTTCAGTATCATCACATAGCCTATACCTTGTCAATGCCTTTCCCTCCAAAGATAAAGGGAATACTTTCTTATTAACTCCATCTATGGATAGATCTACAAGCTTAAACAATCCAAAAATTTCATCCACATATATCAAGTGCATATTAGGATGCACCGTTCCATCTTCTGCATAAGGATTAGCTAGCAGTTTCTCTACCATACCCGAAGGAATTTCATAATAAATATTTTCAGTAGGCTTAGTAGGTTGAGGAGCAACTCTTAATGCTTTCGGTCGAGGTGAAGATACCCCGAACAAGCCCTTCAAAGGGTTACCTTCCATAGTGACAAGTGACAGTAAATTTCAGCACGTAATATAAATGTTTCCTTACCAAATTCCACTCACCAAAGGTGCTTCACTCCCTGACAACGGCGCCAGAAAAGAGTCTTGATAACCCACAAGTATAGGGGATCAATTGTAGTCCTTTCAATAAGTAAGAGTGTCGAACCCATCGAGGAGCAGAAGAAAATGACAAGCGGTTTTCAGCAAGGTATTCTCTGCAAGTACTGAAAGTAGCGGTAACAGATAGTTTTGATAGCAAGATAATTCATAACAAGTAACAAGTAACAAGTATAATAAGGTGCAGCAAGGTGGCCCAATCCTATTTATAGCAAAGGACAAGCCGGAACGAACTCTTATAATAAACAAAGCGTTCTCGAGGACACATGGGAATTTCATCTAGTCACTTTCATCATGTTTGTTCGATTTGCATTCGCTACTTTGATAATTTGATATGTGGGTGGACCGGTGCTTGGGTGCTGTTCTTACTTGAACAAGCCTCCCACTTATGATTACCCCCTCTCGCAAGCATCCGCAACTATGAAAGAAGAATTAAGATAACTCTAACCATAGCATGAAACATATGGATCCAAATCAGCCCCTTACGAAATAGCGAATAAACTAGGGTTTAAGCTTCTGTCACTCTAACAACCCATCATCTAATTACTACTCCACAGTGCCTTCCCTTTAGGCCCAAAGATGGTGAAGTGTCATGTAGTCGACGTTCACACGACACCACTAAAGGAAGCAACAACATAGATATCATCAAAATATCGAATGAATACCAAATTCACATGATTACTTATGACAAGACTTCTCCCATGTCCTCAAGAACAAAAGTAACTACTCACAAATTATATTCATGTTCAAGATCAGAGGGGTATTGAATAGCATTAAGGATCTGAACATATAATCTTCCACCAAATAAACCAACTAGCATCAACTACAAGATGTAATCAACACTACTAGCAACCCACAGGTACCAATCTGAGGTTTTGAGACAAAAATTGAATACAAGAGATGAACTAGGGTTTGAGATGAGATGGGGCTGGTGAAGATGTTGATGAAGATTGGTCCTCCCACGATGAGAGGATCGTTGGTGATGTCGATGGCTTCGATTTCCCCGTCCTGGAGGGAAGTATCCCCGACGGAATCACTCCGTCAGAGAGAAAAATAGCTCCTGCCCAGTTTCCGCCTCGAGACGGTGGCGCTTCGTCCCGAAAGTCTTCTTCTGATTTTTCTAGGGAAAATGGCTTCATATAGCAGAAGGAGGGCCCGGAGGCCTACCAGGGGCCCCACAAGCTTAGGGGGCGCGCCCCCAGGCTTGTGGCTGCCTGGTGGGTCCCCTCCTGTTGATTCTTTCGCCAGTATTTTTTATATATTCCAAAATAATTCTCCGTAAATTTTCAGGTCGTCTGTAGTTGTGCAGAATAGCTATCTCTGTTTCACCCCTTTTCGGTCTAGAATTCCAGCTGTCGGCATTCTCCCTCTTCATGTGAATCTTGCAAAATAAGAGAGAAAAGGCATAAGAATTGTACAATAAGTTAAATAATGATCAAAAACATAATAATTATTAGTAGGAAATCATGATGCAAATTGGACGTATCAGATGCCAAGATATAAATACACTGAGAAGCTGGCCAAAATTATTGGCTGCATTTTCCTCTTATTACTTTCCTCAAGGGAAGCTATATACGATCAAGAGGAAGATAAGCAGTTTTCGACAGCGGGAAGGTGAGAAGCTAGTTGATGCATATATAAGGTATCGTGAAATACTTCTTGCATGCCCTGAACATCATTATCTTGACTTTTTAATAGTCAACTTCTTTTATGGTGGGCTTAATTCACAAAGTAAACAAGATTTAGATCTTGCCTCTAAAGGTTCGTTTTTGGGAACTGTCGCGGTTTTGTCACGGCAGATGTCCTCGTGAAAGGACTTAGTCGTGAGGCCATCGCAGCTAGGTGGTAACTCAAACGGGGTTGATCGGAATCGAGAGACAAGGGTTTACAACTGTCGCGGTTTTGTCACGACAGATGTCCTCGTGAAAGGACTTAGTCGTGAGGCCATCGCAGCTAGGTGGTAACTCGAACGGGGTTGATCGGAATCGAGAGACAAGGGTTTACCCAGGTTCGGCCCCTCATGGTGGAGGTAAAAGCCTACATCCTGCTTGATTGATATTGATGATCATAGTCTCGATTACAAGGGTGCTGTTTCCCTGACTCTGTCTCGAGAGCTATCAAAACGTCTGTCTCGAGACCTGCCAAAACATATGTCTTGAGACTTGTCTATCTTCTCCTCTAAAAACTCGTCCCTCTTGGGGTGCCCTGCCCCTCCTTATATAAGTTGAAGGGGCAGGCTTACATGTAGAGTCCTAGTAGGACTTGGACTAGTCTATTTGGACTTATCTCTCTTTCTCGCGAGCTTCTTACCGCGGGCGACTTATCGCGGGCTTCTCATCTCCGGGACTCATCTTCCGGGTGACTCATCTTCCGGGAGTCATCTTCGGGGCTCATCTTCGGGACTCATCTCTGGGACTCATCATGGCGGCTTACGATGGCGGCTTAAGTCCAGAAATGACTTAACCTCAGGGCGACTTAAGCCCAGAGATGACTTAACCTCAGGGCGACTTAAGCCCAGAGATGACTTAACCTCTGCGCGACTTAAGCCCAGAGATGACTTAACCTCAGGGCGACTTAAGCCCAGAGATGACTTAACCTCAGGGCGACTTAAGCCCAGAGATGACTTAACCTCAGGGCGACTTAAGCCCAGAGATGACTTATCCTCAGGGCGATTTAACGTCATGAGCCGGGTAATGCCGCGGGTAATTCCCCCGACATTAGCCCCCAGATTAGCTTGGATTTATTCATGCTAAGCTCCCGAGTTTCTGTCATATCAACATGTTGACGTTGTTTCCATGCAGAAAAAATAACCCTTATGACATTTTTGAGTTGTCTTCAAATGCCTTGGCTTGATAAATGACCATGCATTAGCCCCCAAGTGCCGTGGTGCATGCATGCAGTGACATGGAACTTTCATACTTGATGTAATCTTGATTTGAATAATGTAGCCCCCAAGGGTCGGGTCGTGTGCCTGCGGCGACTCGGTACTTTTTCTTCCATTGTAGAATAAAATCATATCCACTCTGTGATGCCTTTGCGATGAAAGAAATCCTTGGCCGTGGTTGAAGTGCAACCCGGCAAATATGTGTGAGAAAATCCATAAGTGCTTTAGTCTTATACAAAGAACATGTTGAATAACCAAAAACCCGGTCAATTAAATGACTAGGTATTATATGTGACCCGACTGGAATTGTACCTCGGGAAAAATAGGAGAATTGATATCTCAATCATTTAATACTGGTTATGATAAACCATGACGAAGATCCAGCCATTTTGGCTATTAAAGATTTGTTTATTCCTGCAGAGTTACAATGTAACCCGGTTTGAAAACCTGCCCCTGCAAAATAAACAAATATGTTCATGCATACATGATGCATTGTATGATGATGCAATGTATGATGATGTATGCGTATGTTAATAGAGTATAAAAAAACGCCGGCTTTCGAGGCACGACAATTTAGACTGACTTTCGAAGCTCGTGTATTGCTTCAATGAAGCTGGCATGATAGCCCATGGTTTATCCTCGCTCTCTGTAAGCCGTCTCTCACGTGACATAAACCGATGTTTTAACCAAGACAAGTTCAGGGTCATAAAAATGATTGACTTGTCAAGAGTACACCGGGTCACCTAAGCGGAGTAGCATCAAGCAAACATGCAGGTTTAACCAAGATATATTGTGGCGTTATTGCCGGGTCAAGAGGGTGAGAAAGCTAAACTCGGTGAGTTGGAAGCCCCCAAGAGACCATAATTGAGCGGGATACCCATGTTTAGACTGCGCATCATGGCGACTAGTCTTCTTTGGTAACCCTGTTATATGTTTTGCCAAGAAGGCAGGATACCTATGTTTGAGCTGCGCATCATGGCAACTAGTCCTCTTTGGCAACCTTTAATTTTTCGTTACCGAGGCAGGGTACCCTTTTTTGAACTGCGCATCATGGTAGCTAGTTCTCTTTGGCAACCTTAATTTTTCGCCAATAAGGCAATAGCCCCCAGGTCCGGGTTGTCTTCCTCGCAATGACTGGGGTTCTTGAATTTGTGAAAACAGCCAAATCTGCCGAATCATGTCTGTGTAGCCCCCAAGTCTTAAGTCGACTCGAGGAATTGGCTTGAGATTCTTCATACTTGGTCGTAGCATAAACCGGCATATAGTAGACAGCTGATAGCTGAAATTTATTGAAGCCAGAAGCGTGTGGCGAGTTGATGATCTTCGCGACGCTCGTTGTATGTCCTCGGTGTTGATAACGCTATGTGAATCCGCAGAAGGTTGAGGTCGACCGTGGAGGGTCATAGATGATCCCGTATAAGTCGTGTCAGTAATCCGGGGCTTAGCTTGTCCCGGCTGTTTGTTGAAGTTAACCAAAACGCAGCGGCGGCAACTTGTGCGCCTGTCCATTGAACCATCCGGTGCAGGCGGATGCTGATAATATGTCTTTATTTGCTTCAGAGTTGTCGGATTAGACTGGACCACAGGGGCGGCGACGTCCGTTTGAGCAGTTCGTGCAGACGGGCGCGGATCCGGTGTGTTGATGTAGATATGGGAGTCGGCCGGTAACCCGGCGCGGACACGGGGGTCGCCCGTGGCGTCGTAAGCGCGGGCGCGCGAGTCGGCCGCGGCTTGTAAGTCGGCGCGGTCGGGCGAGTCGACCGCGGGCGTGGACAGATGAATCGGCCGCGGTGTGAGCGGATGAGTCGGCCGCGTGTTGATGTAGGCGGCGGTTTGCACACACATTCATTGAGCAGTACGACACGGTCGGATGCTGGCGCATGATAACGTTGGCGCGAGCTCTATATCCGTGGCACGACGATCGCCCTTGCAGTGAATAATTGTCATGCATAAAAAATATCGCAAGCCAAAGTAATTGTTTTTAAAGAAATTAACATGTGCTATTAAAATAGACTGGACGGATATCACCTGATGCACTTGGACGACCGATGATCTTTGTACGGACCAGAGATTAACTGGGATATACAGAGGCCCAGCAGCAGCGTGGATGCACATACTACTACTGCCAGTTTTTTTATAAGTGCCTAGGCCTCCATCGGCTCAACCTCCCCCTGTTTTTATCTCTTTTCCTTGTATGCATCGAAGGCAAACGGGTGAAACCACGGCGACGGAGGAGGCGGCTCGAGGCGGCACGACGCGGAGGCGGCGGCTCGGTGCGGCTCGAGGACAAGGCCGCGGAGGCGGGCCGTGGCGACGGAGGAGGCGGCTCGAGGCGGCGTCTTGGCGCGACGACGAAGGTGGCGCTTGGCGTGACGGGGAGTGAGGCCGTGGGGGCGGCTCGGAGGTGGCGTCGCCGGCTTGGAGCGCGGCGACTGAGGCCGGGGCCACGGCTGTAGAAGCGGCGATGGAGGCTGGCGGCCCGGAACGAGGCAGTGGCGGCTCAAAGTAGCTCGAGGGCGAGGGCAGCTCGATGCGGTGACTTGAGACGGGGCCGCGGCTGTGGAAGCGGGCCATAGCGGCGGCTCGAAGGCGATGCCAGCGAGGGGAGGCAGCGGCTTGACGAGGCAGCGATGGCGGAGGCGGCAGAAGCGGAGGCGGTGAAGTAGGCGGCTGGCTCGAGACGCGCCATGGCGGCAGCGGGTCGACGAGGTGACGGAGGCGGCAGGAGCAGCGCGAGGCGGAGGCGGCAAGAGCGGCGGCTCAAGGCCAGCCATAGCGGAAGCGGCAGCTTAGAGCAGGGCCATGGCAGGGGCGGAGCAATGAGGCGGTACGGGGCCGCACCGGCGAACCATGGCAGCGGTCGCAGGTGGCTTGGAGGCGACGCGAGGCAGCAGGGCCAGCTCGGAAGCGGCTGTGGATGCGGAGGCGAGCGGCGTGAAGCGGGCCACCGCGGCAGAGGCGGGCCACTTGGAGGCGAGGTGAGCCACGGTGATGAGCCGGCAGAGGAACTCGGGGTGAAGGAGAATCCGAGATGGCGAGGCCGTCGGCCGTGGAAGCAGAGGCGAGGTCGTAGCCGCGGGGGTGACTCGAGATGAAGCCACATAGACGGAGATCAGCGGAGGCTGGGTCCTGCAGTTTTGTGTTGGGCTCTTCAGGTGAAGTCCAGGGCGGCTCGCAGGCGTGCCGCGATGGCGGCGGAGGCGGGCTCGAGGGACGCCGTGACCGCAGCGGCAGTGGAGGCAGCTGACCCGGGAGTCCAGCAGAGGCCAGGACGGCTTAGAGCGGCGAAGGCGAGGCCGGCTTGGCACGGTGGTCACGGCGGGTCGACTTGAGGTGGTCGAGGCGAGCCTGCTAGGCATGCCATAGCTGTGGAGGCGAGGCCGTTCAGCAGCGGCTCAACCACGGTAGAGGCGGCGATGGTAGGTGACTCAGAGGCAGCTATCAGGCGCAGAGACCGGCGGAGGTGGAGACCGAGTCCCTGGCCTCATCCACTTCCCGAAACTGCCGCAGGCGTCACAACTCGGATTAGGACTGCTGCTTCCGTCGTGCGTACATATACGAGCAATAGTTCCATCGGAGGCTAGATCGACTTTGATTCACTCGTACGTTTAACTCTTTCTTGGAGGATGTATAATTGATACTAATATGATTAGGTCCCTTATACACTTCCGTCTAGAAAAACGATTGACCTTTCATGCTTGTGCTGCTAATGGATCTCCTCGTGGGGTTTGCTCCATACGTCAAATTTTGTAGTTGTTGTTTTCACCACGTGTGCTGCCTCAAATATTCCTTCGCAGCCGTCTCTGTTGACTTTGGGTGCTCCTTCACTCGAGGGCGTGCGTGTGTGCCATCGTCGCCGAAGTTACTTTTCGACTTAAATCTGACCTTAAAATTTTTTCCATCTCAATCTGATGAACTCGGAGTTGATGTATATCCTTCCGCACCGGCTCTTGTTGATCCGGCGGGTCATAAGCTTCTCGATCCCTGAAAGTGTTCCCTCCAAGAACAACACCACCGTGCCTGCCCCACGGTGGGCGCCAACTGTCGCGGTTTTGTCACGGCAGATGTCCCCGTGAAAGGACTTAGTCGTGAGGCCATCGCAGCTAGGTGGTAACTCGAACGGGGTTGATCGGAATCGAGAGACAAGGGTTTACAACTGTCGCGGTTTTGTCATAGCAGATGTCCTCGTGAAAGGACTTAGTCGTGAGGCCATCGCAGCTAGGTGGTAACTCGAACGGGGTTGATCGGAATCGAGAGACAAGGGTTTACCCAGGTTTGGCCCCTCACGGTGGAGGTAAAAGCCTATATCCTGCTTGATTGATATTGATGATCATAGTCTCGATTACAAGGGTGTTGTTTCCCTGACTCTGTCTCGAGAGCTATCAAAACGTCTGTCTCGAGACCTGCCAAAACATCTGTCTTGAGACTTGTCTATCTTCTCCTCTAAAAACTCGTCCCTCTTGGGGTGCCCTGCCCCTCCTTATATAAGTTGAAGGGGCAGGCTTACATGTAGAGTCCTAGTAGGACTTGGACTAGTCTATTTGGACTTATCTCTCTTTCTCGCGGGCTTCTTACCGCGGGCGACTTATCACGGGCTTCTCATCTCCGGGACACATCTTCCGGGTGACTCATCTTCCGGGAGTCATCTTCGGGGCTCATCTTCGGGACTCATCTCTGGGACTCATCATGGCGGCTTACGATGGCGGCTTAAGTCCAGAAATGACTTAACCTCAGGGCGACTTAAGCCCAGAGATGACTTAACCTCAGGGCGACTTAAGCCCAGAGATGACTTAACCTCTGCGCGACTTAAGCCCAGAGATGACTTAACCTCAGGGCGACTTAAGCCCAGAGATGACTTAACCTCAGGGCGACTTAAGCCCAGAGATGACTTAACCTCAGGGCGACTTAAGCCCAGAGATGACTTATCCTCAGGGCGATTTAACGTCATGAGCCGGGTAAAGCCACGGGTAATTCCCCCGACAGGAACCGAGATATCAGATGCTTGGAGTTTACTTGACAGGATGAGGTACAATGCTGAGAATTGGTACCTTTGTTCAAAGGAAAAGAGTGTAGTTGATCCTGTTTATGACAGCATTAAATCTTTCCTTAGAACTTCGAAAGTAAAACATTTATGTCGTGAGCTAAATATTGGAACTGACCCCATCCTGCATGTTTTGAAAGATTTTTCTAAGTTCTTGAACTTCCCAGAGAAGAAGTACTTAAAATTCAGCAGGGAGTCTAAGGCTATTGGCATGGTGGAAGCCATAAAGAAAAAGACTACTCTGCCTGAAAGGCGAAAAGAAGCCTATTGGAAGCCAAATGGTAAAAAGCTAGAAGGAACACCCACAGAAAAGGGGAAGAAGAATTTTAAGATGGAACAATGTGGGACTCCACCCTATGTCAACATGATTAAAGAACTTGCTACACCTATACCGGTGGTGAATAAAGAGGTCTATTTGGATAGGGATTTTCTTATCTTAAAGGGTGTACAGAAGGTAAAAATGCAGGTAAGCATATTTTATCATGTTCCTTTGGATGCAAGACATATTTTGGGTTGTGTGACCCCGGTTCACCGGTTAATATTATTCTTTACTCTTTATGCTAAAATTTATGATGAGATTACTCCTTGCACCCTTGAGCCTACTGACGTTATTATCAAGCTTGCAGATAAAACCGAAAGGAAACCCTGTGGCATCCTTAAAAATGTCAACATAATAATAGGCTCTCTCATTTATCCTATTGATATTTATGTACTAATGATCTCCGAGGATAAAGATTGTCCTATTGTTTTTGGAACCTCCTTTTTGAATGTTGCAGGAGCCTACATAAAGAAGAAATCTATCTCCATGAAGTGGGAAGATGAGATGATTAAGCTCCCATTTTCCTCTATATTAAGTAAGCCGTATAAAGAGGAAGTTCGGGATAATGAGGAGCAGGAACTAAATCAACTAGCTGAAATCCATCTCCAAACACCAGAAGATGAAGTTGAACGGGTATTGGTGAGTCCAGGGTCCTTATATGAAGATGAAGAGAAAGAGGAGATCGAGATGATAATGGATGCAACACTAATAGTATGCCTGCGTCTTAATATAGTTTATGAAGTACTCGAAAGAAAGGGAGATGAGGAGTTACCTCCTCTGACTTTAAAACCATTACCTAGAGGGTTGAGGTATGAGTTTATGGATAATACAGAAAGATTCCCTATTATTGTTAATGCTGACCTTTCAGGTAAAGAGAAAGAGAAACTCTTAGCAGTGCTGAGTAAGTATCGAAAGGCTTTGGGCTACTCAATCCGGGATGTAAAAGGGATACATCCTTCTATATATTCTCATGCAATACCTATTGAAGAAGGGGCTAAACCCGTGATTGAGAGCCAACGGAGACTCCATGCGGAGTCCAAAAATGTGGTAAGAAAATAAATAATACGTCTTCTTGATGCAGGGGTAATTTACCCTATATCTGATAGCAAATGGGTAAGTCAGGTCCATTGCATTCCTAAGAAAGGATGAATTTCCTTAGTGACTAACGAAAACAATGACCTAGTCCCTACTAGGGATGTTATTGGATATGGAATGTGTGTTGATTTCAGGAAATTGAATAAATATACGAAGAAGGATCACTACCCATTGCCATTCATAAATGAGATATTGGAGAGATTGGCCAATAACTCTTATTTTTGCTACCTTGATGGATATTTTGGGTTCTCTCAAATACCAATCTGACCTGAAGATCAAGAAAAGACTACCTTCACCTCCCCGTACGGTACATATGCATATCGTAGAATGCCATTTGGTCTGTGTAATGGACCACCCTCGTTTCAAAAGTGCATATCTAAATTTTTTCCTGATTATATTCAAAAAATTGTTGAAGTGTTTATGGACAGTTTTTCTGTCCAAGGCATGTCCTTTGATAATTGTCTCTATAATCTCACAAAGGTTTTGCAGAGATGTGAGGAAACAGGTTTTGTACTGAATTGGGAGAAGAGTCATTTTATGGTCACTGAAGGTGTGGTGCTGGGACATAGAGTCTCAGGAAAGAATATTGAGATTGACCAAGATAGAATTGAGGTAATAGAAAATTTACCTTACCCTCAAGATGCGAAAGGTATGCAAACTTTTATGGGACATGCTAGTTTCTATAAAAGATTTATCAAAGATTTCTCCAAAATATCTAAACCTCTGACTGACCTAATGCACAAAGGTGTGCCTTATTCTTTTGATAAGATATGTGTGCAGGCTTATGAGAAATTAAGAGATGCCTTGATCATAGCCCCCATCATCCAACCTCCAAAGTGGGATGAGCCCTTCAAGATCATGTGTGATGCTAGCAATTATGCTGTTGATGCTGTTGTAGGACAGCGGGCTGATAAAAAACTTAATGTGATCTTTTATGCTAGCAGGAGTTTGGATGAAGATCAAGTACATTTGGCAACCACTGAAAAAGAATTGCTAGCTATTGTTTTTGCTTGTGACAAATTTTGTCCTTATATTATTAACTCAAAAGTGATAGTCCACACTAAAAGTGCAACTAATCCCTGGGTGGTTTTGGTAATTAATAACAACATATATATCATTGATCTAATACTCATTGCTAGTAGATTTCAGAAAAGATCAATGATTGGCATGGCAAGGACTAATGGATGTGGACCCCTCAAAATGTCAAGGACAAGATTGGCTACTCCAAGACTCTACATTTTTAGTTTGGTGATCCAAGATCACATTGAGTCCCTTAGGAAAGCCAATACTATTAAAAGAGGATGAGGTATTAATGGTGAGGTTGTTGCTCAAGTGCTCAGTGATATTGCTCCAAAAACCCTCAGTCATTTACTCACAAACACATCTGTCCAAACCCTAAATCACTATCTCGGTTCCACCGAAACTATCCCATCCGGATCCACCGAGATTGCCACTTCCATTGCCACTGCCAAACCCTAGCAATTCGGTTTGACCGAAATGGATCTCGGTCCCACCGAGATGGCATTGCCAAGTTTCTGTGATGACATTGTTTTACTTCGGAATCACCGAGTTGAAATAATCGGAATTTCCGAGACTGGTTTTGCCCTAGCCATTGCACTTCGGTAACACCGAGTTGTTCCACTTCGGTCCCACCGAAAAGCCTAAAGTTCACATTTTTTACACTAATCGGTCTCACCGAGTTTTGCATTCGGTCTCACCGATTTGGGTGAAAAGTGTGCAACGGTTGGATTTTGGGTGAAGGCTATTTATACCCCTCCACCCCCACTTACTCTAAGAGAGAGCCATCGGAATGTGCCTACACTTCCACCATTCATTTTCTAAGAGAGAACCACCTACTCATGTGTTGAGATCAAGAGATTCCAATCCAACCATTTGAACCTTGATTTCTAGCCTCTTCAAGTTGCTTTCCACTCCAATCCTTCTCCTACCCAAGCCAAATCTGTGAGAGAGAGATTGAGTGTTGAGGAGACTATCATTTGAAGCACAAGAGCAAGGAGGTCATCATCAACACACCATCTATTACCTTTTGGAGAGTGGTGTCTCCTAGATTGGTTAGGTGTCACTTGGGAGCCTCCAAGATCATGTGGAGTTGAACCAAGGAGTTTGTAAGGGCAAGGAGACCACTTACTTCGTGAAGATCTACCCCGAGTGAGGCTAGTCATTCATGGACGTAAGCCATGGTGGAATAGGCAAGGTTTCTTCTTCGTGGACCCTTCGTGGGTGGAGCCCTCCGTGGACTCGCGCAAACGTTACCCTTCGTGAGTTGAAGTCTCCATCAACGTGGACGTACGATAGCACCACCTATTGGAACCACGCCAAAAATCATCGTGTCTTCAATGCGTTTGAAATCTCCAAAGCCCTCCTTTACTTACATGTGTAATGTTTTACTTTCCGCTGCTACACTCTTAGAATTGCATGTGTAGGGTGATACTAGACTTGATAGAATTGCTAAAATCTGCCCACAATTAAAATTGGGAAAAGGATAGATTTTTATTTGGTCAAGTAGTCTAATCACCCCCCTCTAGACATACTTTTGATCCTACAAGTGGTATCAGAGCTTTGGTCTCCATTGCATTGGTTTCACTACCTAGGAGAGTATGGCGTCTAGTGAGGGAAATTACCATTGTAGAGGTCCATATTTTGATGGTACAAACTTTGCTAGTTGGAAGCATAAGATGAAAATGCATATTATTGGTCATAACCCCGCCGTCTGGGCTATTGTTTGTGTTGGCTTGCAAGGTGAATTCTTTGAGGATGGAAAGGAACCGGACCGTGAAGCAACCGCGGAAGAATTGAAGATGTTGCAATACAACGCTCAAGCATGCGACATTCTCTTCAATGGTTTGTTCCTCGAGGAGTTCAACAAGATCAACCGCCTCGAAAATGCAAAGGAAATTTGGGATACTTTGGTTGATATGCACGAGGGTGCTGAGTCCGTCAAGGAATCCAAGTTGGATGTGCTTTAAAGTCAACTTGACAAGTTCAAGATGAAGGATGGTGAAGGAGTCACCGAGATGTACTCTATACTTGCTCTCATCACAAATGAGATTGCCGGCTTAGGAAGTGAAGAGATGACTGACAAATTCATCATCAAGAAGATTCTTAGAGCCTTGGATGGAAAGTATGATACCGTGTGCACATTGATTCAAATGATGCCCAACTACAAAGATCTCAAGCCCACGGAAGTCATTGGAAGGATTGTTGCTCATGAGATGTCATTCAAGGACAAAGAGGAGCTACACAACAAGTCAAGTGGTGCTTACAAAGCTTCAACCAATGCTCCCACAACATCAAGCGGCAAACTAGTATCCAATGAAGAGATAAGCTTAATGGTGAAGATATTCAACAAGTTCTACAAGAGTAGAGGAAAACAAAGGAGCTCAAACTCAATAAACTATGAGCAAAGATCATCAAGTCGTGACCGTAATTGCTACAATTGTGGAAGACCCGGACACTACTCCAATGAGTGTACAACACCTAACAAGAAAAGAGACGAATCACCAAGAGGTAAGTATAGAAGAGATGAATAACCTCACAAGGAGAGAAGGAGTAGGGATGCTCGTTATGAACGAAGACCTTCTCGGAGAAGCAAGGATTCGGAAAGGAAGGACAAGTCATCCAAGAGCTACACTAGAAGAAGACAACAAGCTCATGTTGGTGAATGGATTTCCGGCTCCGACTCCAACAACCAATCCGAGAGAAGTTATTACTCCAACTCCGACTATAGTCAAGATGAAGGTGTTGCCGGACTTGCTCTCGTATCCTCCAACTCCTATGACCTATTTGATTCACCAAATGAGGGAATTGGAAGATGCTTCATGGCAAAAGGCCCCAAGGTATCACACCCCGAATACCTTGACTTTGATAGTGATGAGGATGATTTACTTGGTGATGATGATTTGCCTGTTGATAAGACTAGTAATGTGAGCTATAATGAACTTGCTAGTAATCATGATAGTCAAGATGAAACGAATGACAATGCTATGAAGGATATTGAGCGTCTAACTAAAGAACTAAACACTCTTAAATTAGCTCATGAAACAACTCAAGAGGATCATAGAGAGATTCTAAGAACTCATGAGAAGCTACGCTTCGAGAAGCTAAATTTAGAGCAAGAGCATGAGTTTCTAAAAGCTATCAATGACGATCTTCGAAAGAAGAGTTCTTCTTACTTTGCCAAACGTTTACTCTTGTCTACTTTTGTGCCACAAGTTAAATCTAAGCAAACTAGCAACAAAGGTAAAAAGGGTTCTACCTCTAGTAGTAACAATAACAATGCTAAATCTAATGTTGTTGCTTCTAGTAGTTCTATTGATTCTACTAATGATTCTCTTAGCCAAGTTACACTTGAGCAAGAAAACAATTTATTGAAAGGAATTATAGAAAAGGGTGTCTACAAGAGCCTTGCCGGGAGTAAGCAATTTGAGGAAATTGTACGCAAGCAAGGAAGGCACCGGAAGAACCAAGGTATTGGTTTTGAACGAAAGTTCAATGCCAATGGAGTTGAGTGGGAAGAAGATCAATACCCCAAGACGAAGTTTGTTCCTCAACAAGAGAAGTATGATCCTACTTCCTTCAAGGGAACACAAGCTCAAGATGATCTTCCACCACAAGACCACAAGTTAAATGGCAAGGACAAGCTTCAAGATGAGATTGACTCATTTGAAGAACCACCTCAAGCTTTGATCAAGTGGGTTCCCAAGACCTCATCAAGTTCTACTTCATCAAGTGCTACTACAACTCCAAGGATTCCCATCAAGTTGATGTGGGTCCCAAAGAACAAGAACTAAAGAGTTCTTGAGGGTGACTCCGCCAACAAACTTCACTCATATTCATTCATGGCAAGGACTTGTGCAACCAACTTCAACATCTTGCACTAGTTCATGGAGTCACAAACCCTCTTGTTGGTAAGACAAGGGACAAGGTCATTCACTCTATGTCTATGGATATCCTTGTTTGTTCCATGTGGGACTAACCCATGTAGGTATTGAAAGTGCAAAACTCCAAGGATTGCTCCCAACTCTAGATGGTCTACATCAACATTGAGCATCCACATGTACAACATCTACATGAAGTCCTCATCGACAAAACCCAAGGTTAGTTCATCCCTCTTTGGGGGATATCACATCTAGGGGGAGCTTTGCTCTAAGACTTGAGCTAAAGCAACTCTAATGGTGTGAACACATTAATGCTTTATATAAAAGTGGTAACCCCACTTGTGCTTAAATGATGAGTATGACCTATGATCAAATGTTATCATTTGACTCCTAAGTCAATATACTCATATATAGATGACTATGTCATCGCCCATTGTGTGATAGATGCTAGAATTGTTTGTGCATGTTTGCCACATATTTCATTTGCTATCTTATTGTGTGAGCATGTTGCTATGCATATTTCTCATTCGAGAACATCCATTTGTAGTTTGATTGATTTGGTTTTTCTTGGCCAAATGGATGTACAAGATGCCTAAGCACCTTCTCTAGCTATCTATTCTTTATTGTCTCAAATTCTCTTCATGCTACATCACAAAATTTGAACAAGTCTTTTTCGGACCCTCCGGGTGAGGCGCACTCAGAGTCACCGCTCTCTCATGGACTGAATTCCAAAACTTTCTAAATGCCTTTCGGTTTGACCAACTCACTCTCATTCGGTCTCATCGAAATCATTTGGATTGATCTAGGTTTTCATCTCGGTGCCATCGATCTGAACCATCTCGGAGTCACCGATGTGCTGTACTGCTAGCAGTTACACATCTCGGAGCCACCGATATGTTTCGATTGGAGCCACCGATAGATAATGGGTATATATATATCCAGCGAGACCGTACGGTTGAAACTTTCTCAAACGTTTCGTCCTCACGCCCCATAGCTGCCATCGCCCTAGTCTCCAGACAGTCGCCCTTCCATCCAGCGCGCCCTCACCATTGGATTTCGCCGCCGTCAACGAAAATCTCACCCTCCGTTGCCGCCGTAGAATATTTGCGCCAAGTTAGGGTAAAATCCGACCCCTTAGTGCCTCTATTTTCGATTCAATGCACTAGGGTTTTCGCCATGATTCATGCCACAGTTTGCAACCTCTATACCAAGTATGAATTCCTTAGATTAGATTCGAGCGAAGATTTTAGGTTTAAATTTTCGCAGAATACATCTCGGACCAGCTGATCTAAAAATTTCGGAGTCACCGATATGGCTTTGTCCATTGCACTAGTACGTCTCAGTGCCACCGAGTTGTACTGATCGTTGAGACCGAAATAAAGTTTCTGTGAGGCCCTAGCATCTCGGAGAGACCGAACCATATATCGGTCTGACCGAAACTATGTGCCAAGTCTCTGTTAAGTGCTTCGGTATCACCGAAATGATCAACTTGGTTGTTCCAAAATATCTTCTGTGAAAATTTGAAACTACGATTTGAACTCAAATTTTTGAAAAACCAGCTGCATTTTGTGATGACTCATCTACTCTGCCTATACCCAACTACTACACAGGTCAGCTTGCAAGATGTCAGATGCTAGTGATGGCCAGAACAGATCTGAGGAGCAGAATGTTGACTTGAGTGCAGGTTCTAGTCATGAGAGCAGTTTTGATGAAGGTAGCAGAAGCACTCCCAGCAATTTGCCTAAGGCTGCCAAGAGAACAAGAAAAGCAAAGGGCTCAAAAACTGAGGATGAGGACTTCCAGTTGGAAGAGGTCACCTCCAAGAAGAAGAAAGCCACTGTTCAAAAGGAGTATGCAGGAAGTGAAAAAGAGAGAGGAGTTACTAGGAAAGTTCCTGTCTCAGTTGCTGCAAAGAGAGGCATTACCTCAGCCAATCCAGAAGGATCTCAGGCTATGCCAACCAAGTCAAAGCCAAAGGCTACAGGCAAGAAGAGGGAAAGGAAGCAAGTGGCTCATGTGGTGTTCAAACCCACATCCATGAGGAGAGATGATGCCACAGATGAGGAAGGAGAAGAGGAAGAGCCAGCAGCTAACCCACCTGCTGCCAAGCAACAAAAGCTCATGGCAGATGCTATCAAGACTGTTGCTCCCTCCAAATCAAAACCCAAAGCCCCTACCTCCAAGCCTAGGAGAACCACAAGGAATGTGCCAGCTATAGGAGATATGCCCTAGAGGCAATAATAAATATTATTATTTATCTCCATGTTCGTAATTAAGTTTATATTCCGTGCTATAACTGCTATGGTTCTCGAGTCTGCAATAACCACGAGGCTCGAAGGAAGACTCATATGCACGTGTGGAATAATAAATGGTAAAATGTATTCCTAGTCTGGCCTCTAAGACTAGCTCAAGTGTTGCATGATGGTACTGTTTTCCTGATCATGGGCATGACTATGCCGGCCACTTTGAGGGCACATTGTTAGAAGAACACTTGTGTTGAATTGACCCAATTTGATGTTATGCTATGAGATACATTCGTCCCAAGTTAATGGTTAATAACACAGAGAAAGTTAATGTTTGCATAATTCCTTAGACCATGAGAGTATCGAGTTCCTTCGCACTTGCTTCATGAACTTTGGGGTTTGTTAAACATCATCCGTAAATGGGTGGCTATTACGGCGGCTTACGGGTTCATGGAAAGGTATGACAAGTAACTTGATAGCTCAAGATTAGGATTTGCTCCTCCGATGGTGGAGAGATATTCTTTGGGCCCTCTCGGTGATACGGTATCCATCATCGTCTGGCCAGACACAGCGTGATATGATCACGGGGATGCCGGAACGCGGAAACGAGAAAAGAGAACAAAACCGGTAACGAGGTAGCTGGCATAGTGGACAAAGTTGTTGCTCCACGGGGATTCCGATAAATCTCACCTCGGGTTTTTGTAACATATCACGAAGCAACAGGAATAGCACACGACAGCTAGAGGTTCACTCGAATATTTATTCGTGTGGGTATACGGGTCAATATGGGTGTCCACGGCTCCAATGTTGATCATTGATCGGAAAGTGTTCCGGTCATGTTTGTACTTCACCGAACCTATAGGGTAACATGCTTAAGGGTCATCTATCTGCTGAATACTAGGCAGGGAGTCTGAGAGAAAGTCAACGGAAGAGTTCCGGAGAGAACACCGGAATAGTTTCAGTAAAACCGAAAAGTTATTTCGGAGTATACCATTAAGTCAAAATGGTTTTGGCACATGCCTGGAACCTTTTGGAGGGTGCCAGAATTATTCTGGGAAGTTCTGAAATTTTTCTGGAGAACAAAACCGGAAATGTTCCGGAGCTGCCAGAACCACTTTGGTTGCTTTTCGCTGATGAAAATCACTGATCCGGAATTGTTTCGGAACGTGTCCAAAATTATTTTAGTGGGCACTGGAAATGTTCTAAGACCTACAGAAATATTTTCGGATTGAACGGTCGCGGGAAAATGTTTCATGAATAGCGGAAACACTATTCTGAATAGTGAAAACACTATATGTAAATAGTGGAAACACTATATGTATATAGTGGAAACACTATTGTAAATAGTGGAAACACTATTAGGGGATGATGCAGGCATGGTGATGCAGGCAACACTATTTGGAAGCCTCCCCATCTTGCCCTTTATGTGGGACATAAAGCATGGGCATTTTGGGTTTTTCAAGTGCCACCCTATCCCTTGGTTTTCCTATAAATAGAGGTGGAGATGAGCTCTCCACACTCACTCTCTTTCACATACAAATGCCATGCATGATCTGGCCTTCTCTCTCCCTCCCCGCGAAATAGTTTCGTAGAGCCGAAAGGCTGTCTGGGTTCCGGTGGGAACTAGTTCTGGATGGCGAAGCCCTGCCGGATAGCTGACACCGTATGTGTGCAACCCCGTAGAGAGGTCGTAGGTTCGATCTTTTTGCCCGAGGGGTTGTTCGAGAGTGCCTCCCGAAGGGCTGTCCGTGACACCGTCCGGGGGACTGTCCGACTGCCTCCTGAAGGGCTGTCCGAGGGGCTGACAAGGGAGTACATCCTCATGGTTGGGAGGTTGTAAATCCTAGTTGCGGGGATCTGCACCGACGATCTTCATCGACTCTACTTCCATTGCGCTACGAGTCGGTAATGATCAGATCAAACCTTGTATGCATCTCCATAGTGATCCTGGGCTTGCTCGCAGTACATAATTTTTTTGTTTTCTGTCGCGTTCCCCTACAGTGGCATCATGAGCCGTGCAATGCGTACATGCAGGTTACGATCTAGAATACATAGAGATGTATGGGTGTTGCACAATATAATTTGTAGTAGATGAGTTCTATTACTGAAAATTATTTGTGCGGGTAGCAGATGAAATCTATTACCCGATGTTCTTGTTGCTTCCCTTGAATTTGCGTAGTCCCGATCTTGACGGCATGGTGGAATCTCACAAAGTTCTGGCAATCCGCGATCCTTTCATGCTGCTCCTGAGTATGCTGATTGACAGATCAATGAAGTGCTTCAGTGTCTTTGGGTTCCACCATAGTTAAAGAAAGATGGATGTTTCGCAGACTAAAGGGCAATGCAGATATGATCTGCACGGGGTTCTTGCGTATGATGAAGTTCAGTATGGGGCTCAAGATTTTATTATCTCGTGTTTCATACGCCCCGCAAAGTTAATCTAGCGACTTGAATAATCATACTTGACGATAAATGTTGGTAGCTACGGTTTAGTTGAAACCTTAGAAGCCACGTAAAATAAAATCTTGTATGAACCGATTAGAGGCGTCTAACTTGGTTTTGCTGGATGACATGTGATGTGCATGAGATGTGGTATAGTCTTCATCATATTTAATTTGATTATGTATGAGATGACTATACAATGTAAATTAACATGACCTACGTGTCATGATTCGGCATGATGGCTGGAGCCAAATGATTGTCACTTTAAATTGACCTGCGTGTCAACCTTGTTGTAATGCATTATTTTATTAGCTATAGAGATAGCAGTATTATTTATTGCATCGACAAGGTGGTGGCAAACTTCACGAAGGTGAACACCGACGCAAATGCCGAAGACAAAGAAATTAAAGACTTCTCCGTCAGAAAGGGCTATACCATATCATGCTATTATGAATTGCCTGAGATGTTTATCCCTCTTGATGCACCCTTCTTGATTGCGCGGTAGTCGCTTTTTAGGGTGATCTCACACTCAAAATATCAAGTAGTTAGTGTTATCCCAAGTGTAGCACCGTCACGGCACCAATCTTTTTGGGGTGCGCCACGGATGCATGGGTACGAATGATTAGACAAGTGTGAGGCGGGTGATGTCAGACCTCGCAGCAAGATCATTTGGTTGTCTTGACGTTCATGGCAGGATCGTCCTGAGCTCGGAACACACGCATCGAAAGATGAACAAGAATCACATAGAGATGTGATCGGCAAGTTGGCCTACCGATTAAAATTCCCGTCATGAGATGATGATTCTATGGCGATGAATTGAGATATGGATCTTGTATCACTCACAATTAATTATGAGAGATATTGATTTGAGTGGGAGCACACTTTAGAATTAACTTGTTTAATTCTTAGTGAAAATTAATTGTGGACACTGTCTAAGTGTGATTTGCATAATAGTTGTAAAATAATGGCTCACATTTCCACCTTCCCTATTAAAATTGAATAAGCTGTTTTTTATCTGGTTAAACTTTACGGTTGGTAACGTAATGTGAGGATTGTCCTCAAGAGTGCCGAGAAGGACTTTGTCCTATCGCATGCTTTCGGTATTCTCCCGCTAAAGCTATGGATGATGTGACTCTCGTCCTTCGATCCAAAAGCTAGAATTCCGTTATGGTCAAGTGCAATATGTTTGCTTCCATGGGACCCGAACTTCAAAAGTTTGGGATAGTTATGTGATATTCATGGAAACTGATTTTTTTTCCAGATGCAGACAAAGGCTAAAAGATATGAGATATCCAAAGCAATGTTTGTTTGCAAATTATTAGTAAAGTATTTACTATGCATTTGACAGATAAGAGAGGGATCCAGAAGAACGCCTGTCATATGATGAAGGTGAATAAAACAACAACTTAAAGAGAAAGGAAATGTCCAAAGGGTGTTAGTGTGACTTACACGCCTAGGAAGTCCGGGGCTAACGCCACTCTTAAAGTGGGGTGCTTCTTCTGAGAGTAGGAGAAATACTGAAAGTTAAACTATTAGAAGTATAAAGGCAAAAAGAAAGAAAACTGGAATGTCCAGCTCATGTATGAAAGTCATACAAGTTATTGATGTATGGAAGGCTAGTTAAAGATATAATTCTTGGGAATTATGATTAAACATGTTAATCACTAATTCTTGGGTATTGTGAGTTGATCACAAAGATACCCGCTCGATCGCATTCTGTTGCGACTCGATGCAAGAACTACTATGGCCTAAAAGACTAGCTGAAAATGAGGTTGAGATACGCATTGGGAACATAGTAAAAGTTACTACACCTTCCAACGGTGTATTACCTCTGTGTATATTTTCATAATTCATTTTAGAGTTTTATACACTCTAGCCCATTGCATAATGTTTGTTGCAAGAAGGTTGTTCATGATAGAACAATTGTTGTTCGGTGTTATGAATAAACATAAGGGCCATGCTTCCATCATGGATGGAATGTAGGTTATGAACATTGATAATAATATGATACATCCGTGACACTGACGCTAAATGTCGCAAGACTAAAAGAATACCACATATGTGTGGCACTGCATTTGGTCACATTGGAGAAACCCGCATGGAGAAATTCCATAATGATGGATTTTGAAGTCATTTGATTATGAATCATCTGACACTTGCAACTTTCGTCTGAAAAGTGAAGTGATTGAAATACCATTCACAGGCCATAAGAACGAGCAACGAACTTATTGGTGATCATACATCATGATGTGTGTAGTCCGATAAATGTTGTTGCTGGCAGTGGATTTGTCTATCTTTTGAAATGACTCAAGTAGATATATGGATATTTACTTGATGAGACATAAGTCTGGATCTTTTGAAATCATTCAAAAGGTTTTCAAAATGAAGTAGAAATTATTGTAACAAGAAAATTATGTTTCCACAATTAGATTGCGGAAAGGAATATTTGAGTTACAAGTTTAGCGAATGTCTGATGAGTTGTGAAAAGAGTTTCATAACTTACACCTCTCGGAACACCACTATGAGTGGAATGTCCATGGAGATGTAATCAAACCATTTATGACATGGTAAGATCAAAGATGACATAAATCAATTTGCCATTATCCCTTTTAAAAGTAATGCTTTAGAGACTGCGGCTTTTACACTGAGAAGAGCGCCATCAAATCTGTTGAAATGACGTCATGGTATGGTACACCCAACCATGTTACATCTTTTCTTAACATTTGGAATATGGGGCTTGTGTAAAATATTTACAAACCTATTCCAAATCAGACAAGTGCTACTTTGTAGGTTGTCCCAAATTATTGGGTATTCCTCCCTAACTATACCGAGGCAAAAAGGTTTGCCACAAAGAACGGTATGATTTTGTAGAAAATGGTTCTTACAAAAAGGTGAGTGGGAGGACAGTGCAACTCGATGAGATAACAGTATCTTTGTCATCAGGTCATGGGAAAGAGACCTTGGAAGTGATTCCAGAGTTTCCTACTGTGACTGATACGGAAGCCTCTACATGAGATGTATGGACTTCGGTCGAACTTGCAGCTGAACCACGTAGGCAAAACTCGTGCAAACCTCTCAGGTGCGCAAACGAGATATTGCTGTTAGACAACATTATACCTATGATAATCAAGGAAGCGGTGATAGGCTCTGACTCCGGAATTGGCTAAATACCAATATAATCCGAGATAGTTTCCCTATAAATGATTCAAGATTATATCTTGATAAAATCTCTGAAAGACTTAAAGTCTAACGGATTGTAGTGGAACTACAAACTGATACGGATAGAAAAAATTATCCATAAAGCTCAACTTGTTGCTTTTAACAAATTCAAGGAATTAACTACGATGAGATTGTCTCACCGTAGCGATGCTTAAAGTCGGTTTCGGTTAAACTAGCAATTAATACATATTTCAATGATGAGATATGATACTTGGATGCCAAAAGGATTTCCATGTGATGGAAATGCAACCAAGAACTTGCATGTGATACAGTCCAAAGTGTTTTGTCGATCCAAAGGATGCTAGTGAGTGTGCAAACTTCAGAGTTCTACTACTTGTAGCTTGCGTTGGTATTTCCCCGAAGAGGAAGGGATGATGCAGCACAGTAGAGATAAGTATTTCCTTCAGTTATGAAACCAAGGTTATCGAACCAGTAGGAGAATCACGCAACACCTCGTTAGCAGCACCTGCACACAAACAACAAATCCTTGCACCCAACGCAAATGAGAGGTTGTCAATCTCTCGGCGGTAAATTGCAAGATTAAATTGTATGTGATAGATAGATAGATAGAAACAAAAATACATAATAAAATAAATAAAATAAAATGGCAGCAATATTTTTAAGGTTCTAGTAATATGATTTAGACCCCGGGGCCATAGGTTTCACTAGAGGCTTCTCTCAGACAAATTACTGTTGGGCAATTGATAGAAAAGCAAATAATCATGACAATATCCAAGGCAATGATCATGTATATAGGCATCACGTCCAAAATAAGTAGACCGACTCCTGCCTGCATCTACTACTATTACTCCACACATCGACCGCTATCCAGCATGCATCTAGTGTATTAAGTCCATAAGAACGGAGTAATGCCTTAAGAACGATGACATGATGTAGACAAGATAAACTCATGTATGAATAAATCCCATCTTTTTACCCTTAGTAGCAACGATACATACGTGTCATGTCCCTTTCTGTCACTGGGATTGAGCACTGCAAGATCGAACCCACTACAAAGCACCTCTTCCCATGGCAAGATAAATCAATCTAGTTGGCCAAACCAAAACAATAGATCGGAGAAGAAATATGAGGCTATAATAATCATGCATAAAAGAGTGCAACAAAGACTCAAATAATTTCATGGATAATCTGATCATAAACTCACAATTCATCGGATCCCAACAAACACACTGCAAAAAGTGATTACATCGGATAGAACTCCAAGAACATCGAGGAGAACATTGTATTGAAGATCAAAAAGAGAGAAGAAGCCATCTAGCTACTGCCTATGGACCCGAAGGTCTGTGGTAAACTACTCACGCATCATCGGAAGGGCAGCAAGGTTGATGTAGAACCCCTCCGTGATCGATTCCCCCTCCGGCAGATCACCAAAGAAGGACCCCAAATGGGATCTCTCGGGAACAGAAACTTGCGGCGGCGGAAAAAGTATATCGTGGACTCCCCTGAGGGTTTCTGATTTTTTCTGAATTTATAATGGAAGAATAAGGTCAAATGGAGTTCGGTGGGCCCCACGAGGTACCAGGGCGCGCCCTGGTGCCTCGTGGCCCACTCCATCTTCTGGCCCTCTCCCGAAGCCTCTAGTGTTTATCTTGTCCAATAAAAAATCTCCAAAAACTTTCGTGGCATTTGGACTTCGTTTGGTATTGATTTTCGGTAAAACAAAAACAGGGCAGAAAACAGCAACTGGCACTGGGCACTAGGTTAATAGGTTAGTCTCCAAAAATGATATATAATTGATGTAAATGATCATAAAAACATCCAAGATTGATATTATAACAGCATGGAACAATCAAAAATTATAGATACGTTGGAGACGTATCAAGTTCCAGCAATGGACAGAAGAGACCAAAATAGAGTTGGAATCTTCGTTTTTGATGAAATAGTCAAAAGAGTTTGATTTCATCAATGGATAACGAAGATGCTTGTGGAAACAAGAAAGTAAGTGGGAGCATAATAATATTTCTAAAAACCTAGTGTGCTTGACACATTGTTGATTGGAAATAATATAAATTTCTTAACACGTATTAGGACTTCTTTGAAAATAGTTTTTCAATGAAGCACTTGGGCTAGATGGCTTAGTATTAGGCATAATGATCTATGGAGATAGATTTGCCTAATAGGGCTAAGCAAAAATACATATTGACAAGATGCTAAAACAGTTTAGCATAAGAACGCCAATGAGTGATTCTTGCCGAAGTCACATGGAAAGAGTTTTTGCAAGACTCGGTGTCTTAAAACACTGATGAGCAAAATACATGATGGAAATTCCACACACCTTTGTGTTTGGATTAATCATCTATTCCATGGTATGTAAAACAACCAGATATGTTCGGTACTCCAAGTTAGTTGCGAGTAAGATACCAAAGTGATCAAAGTATTGATCATAGGACAACAGTGAAAAATGTCATTGAGTACTAAAGTAGCACTGATGACATGTTTTCTCGCAAGCGAAGATTATGAAGAGTTCGTTGTAAAAGGTTACATTGATACAGTCTTCACCAATACTCCATGTGATTTTCGATTGAGTTAAGGGTTTTGTGTAATACATGATATGGTGGCACAGGGAGTTGGAATTGTTCCAAATAGGTTATTGTGGCAAATTCTATAACGAAGGCTAAGTATGTTGCCGCTTTAGAAGTGACAAAGAAGATGATGAATCATATAGTTCATTCATGAACTTAGTATGGTTCCAAGAAGGCTTTGGTCAATGGAAACACTATTGTAGATAGTTGCTCCATAGCTTAGTCTGAGGAATCAAGGTTCGACCTGTGATTCACATATATACAAAGCCAAAGTCCACACAAAACATGGCTTTTGTGAAAGCATGAAAATGCGAGGACATACAAACATACACACGGACCTGAAGTTGTCAGTTCCGTTGGACAAAGACTATACCACAAGCGATGCATATTTTACACCGGTATACCATAGGTGTAAAGTGCATTAACATTGACTACATTATTGACTCTAGTGCAAGTGGGAGTCTGTAGGAGATATGCCCTAGAGGCAATAATAAATGTTATTATTTATCCCCATGTTCGTAATTAAGTTTATATTCCGTGCTATAACTGCTATGGTTCTCGAGTCTGCAATAACCACGAGGCTCGAAGGAAGACTCATATGCACGTGTGGAATAATAAATGGTAAAATGTATTCCTAGTCTGGCCTCTAAGACTAGCTCAAGTGTTGCATGATGGTTCTATTTTCCTGATCATGGGCATGACTATGTCGGCTACTTTGAGGGCACATTGTTAGAAGAACACTTGTGTTGAATCGACCCATATTGATGTTATGCTATGAGATACATTCGTCCCAAGTTAATGGTTAATAACACAGAGAAAGTTAATGTTTGCATAATTCCTTAGACCATGAGAGTTTTGAGTTCCTTCACACTTGCTTCATGAACTTTGGGGTTTGTTAAACGTCATCCGTAAATGGGTGGCTATTACGGCGGCTTACGGGTTCATGGAAAGGTATGACAAGTAAGTTGATAGCTCAAGATTGGGATTTGCTCCTCCGACTATGGAGAGATATTCTTTGGGCCCTCTCGATGATACAGTATCCATCATCGTCTGGCCAGACACAGCGTGATATAATCACAGGGATGCCGGAACGCGGAAACGAGAAAAGAGAACAAAACCGGCAACGTGGTAACTGGCATAGTGGACAAAGTTGTTGATCCACGGGGATGCCGATAAATCTCACCTCGGGTTATTGTAACATATCACGAAGCAACAGGAATAGAACACGACAACTAGAGGTTCACTCGAATATTTATTCGTGTGGGTACAGGGGTCAATATGGGTGTCCACGGCTCCGATGTTGATCATTAATCGGAAAGTGTTCCGGTCATGTCTGTACTTCACCGAACCTATAGGGTCACACGCTTAAGGGTCATCTATCTGCTGAATACTAGACAGGGAGTCTGAGAGAAAGTCAAAGGAAGAGTTCCGGAGAGAACACCGGAATAGTTTTGGCAAAACTGAAAAGTTGTTTCGGAGTATACCATTAAGTCAAAACTAAAAAGTTGTTTCGGAACCTTTTGGAGGGTGCTAGAATTGTTCTGGGAACTTCTGAAATTTTTCTGGAGAACAAAACCGGAAATGTTCCGGAGCTGCCAGAACCGCTTTGGTTGCTTTTCGCTGATGAAAATCACTGATCCGGAATTGTTTCGGAACGCGTCCAAAATTATTTTAGTGGGTACTGGAAATGTTCTAAGACCTACAGAAATATTTTCGGGGTTAACGGTCGCGGGAAAATGTGTCATGAATAGCGGAAACACTATTCTAAATAGTGAAAACACTATATGTAAATAGTGGAAACACTATATGTATATAGTGGAAACACTATTGTAAATAGTGGAAACACTATTAGGGGATGATGCAGGCATGGTGATGCAGGCAACACTATTTGGAAGCCTCCCCATCTTGCCCTTTATGTGGGACATAAAGCATGGGCATTTTGGGTTTTTCAAGTGCCACCCTACCCCTTGGTTTTCCTATAAATAGAGGTGGAGATGAGATCTCCACACTCACTCTCTCTCACATACAAATGTCATGCAAGATCTGGCCTTCTCTCTCCCTCCCTGCGAAATAGTTTCGTAGAGCCGAAAGGCTGTCTGGGTTCCAGTGGGAACTAGTTCTGGACGGCGAAGCCCTGCTGGATAGCTAACACCGTATGTGTGCAACCCCATAGAGAGGTCGTAGGTTCGATCTTTTTGCCCGAGGGGCTGTTCGAGAGTGCCTCCCGAAGGGCTGTCCGAGTGACAGTCTGAGTTTCTGTGAGTGCCTCCCGAAGGGCTGTTCATGACACCGTCTGGGGGACTGTACGACCGCCTCCCGAAGGGCTGTTCGAGGGGCTGACGAGGGACTACATCCTCGCGGTTGGGAGGTTGTAAATCCTAGCTGCGGGGATCTGCACCGACGATCTTCATCAACTCTACTTCCGCTACGTTACGAGTCGGTAATGAACAGATCAAACCTTGTATGCATCTCCATAGTGATCCTGGGTGTGCTCGCAGTACCGAATTTTTTTGTTTTCTGTCACGTTCCCCTACACCAGCCAGTGAGAAGAACAAGGCCCCGGTGCCTATAATTCTGCTGGTAATGATGAACCTTCACTTTTGAAGAAGCTAAGACCCAGATTGCTAGAGCACAATGATACACATCCAATTGCTGAAAACATGAAAGAGAGGATGGACAATGGCCTGAGAAAATGGAGAGAGTCATATCCATATGCTAAGAGGAGGAGGACTGCTGTAGACTACCGCTTTCACACTGATACGTCCATTTTGCATCATGTTTTGCTACTGTTATTTATAGTGTTTTTAATCAATATAACACTTTGAGGAGCAATTCTAATGCCTTTTCTCTCTTAATATGCAAGATTTACACAAGGAGGGAGAATGCCGGCAGCTGGAATTCTGGACCTGAAAAAGTTATATCAGAGATACCTATTCTGCACATCTCCAAATGAGCTGAAATTTCAGGAAGAATTATTTTGGAATAAATAAAAAATACTGGAATCAAGAAATACCAGAGGGGGCCACCCAGGTGCCCACGAGGCACCAGGGCGCACCACCCCCCTGGTGCGCCCTGGTACCTCGTGGGGCCCCTGGCGGTCCTCTGGCCCCCATTTTCTGGTATATAAGTCATTTTGCCCTAGAAAAAATATAGAGAAGACTTTCGGGACGGTGCGCCGCCGTCTCGAGGCAGAACTTGGGCAGGAGCACTTTTGCTCTCTGGCGGAGAGATTCTGTCGGGGATACTTCCCTCCAGGAGGGGGAAATCATCGCCATCGACATCATCAGCGATCCTCTCATCATGGGAGGACTAATCTTCATCAACATCTTCACCAGCACCATCTCATCTCAAACCCTAGTTCATCTCTTGTATTCAATCTTTGTCTCAAAACCTCAGATTGGTACCTGTGGGTTGCTAGTAGTGTTGATTACATCTTGTAGTTGATGCTAGTTGGTTTATTTGGTGGAAGATTATATGTTCAGATCTATTATGCTATTCAACACCTCTCTGATCTTGGACATGATTATGATTTGTGAGTAGTTACTTTTGTTCTTGAGGACATGGGAGAAGTCTTGTCATAAGTAATCATGTGAATTTGGTATTCGTTGGATATTTTGATGATGTGTATGTTGTTGATTCCCTTAGTGGTGTCGTGTGAACGTCGACTACATGACACTTCACCATATTTGGGCCTAAGGGAATGCATTGTGGAGTAGTAATTAGATGATGGGTTGCTAGAGTGACAGAAGCTTAAACCCTAGTTTATGCGCTATTCCGTAAGGGGCTGATTTGGATCCATATGTTTAATGCTATGGTTAGAGTTATCTTAATTCTTCTTCCGTAGTTGCAGATGCTTGCGAGAGGGGGTAATCATAAGTGGGAGGCTTGTTCAAGTAAGAACAACACCCAAGCACCGGTCCACCCACATATCAAATTATCAAAGTAGCGAACGCGAATCAAACAAACATGATGAAAGTGACTAGATGAAATTCTCATGTGTCCTCGAGAACGTTTTACTTACTATAAGAGATCGTTCCGGCTTGTCCTTTGCTACAAAAAGGATTGGGCCAACTTGCTGCACTCTTTGTTACTATTGCTACTTGTCACTTGTTACAAATTATCTTGCTATCAAACTACTCGTTACCGACAATTTCAGTGCTTGCAGAAAACACCTTGCTGAAAACCGCTTGTCATTTCCTTCTGCTCCTCGTTGGGTTAGACACTCTTACTTATCGAAAGGACTACGATTGATCCCCTATACTTATGGGTCATCACACACTAGGGAATAGCAGGATTTCTATGAGATTGTGTTGCTTGACAAGAAGCCCATAGTCAGTGAGATGAGATGGGTGGACAGAAAATTCATTGATGCTAATGAAGACCACTTTCCTCATGTGCATGAGAGCTTCAAGATGATTGGGATTGATGAGTTCATAGGGAAGAAATTGACTGCTTGGAATGATGAGATGATCATGCAATTCTACTCCACAACTCATTTCTATCCAGATGGTCGGATTGTGTGGATGGAAGAAGGAGTTCGTTATGAGTCCACAGTTGAAGAATGGGCAACTTTGCGAGATGTGCCCAAGCCTGAGGAAAATGACATTGATGTATATGCCAAGCGCAAGATGGATCACAACTCCATGGCCAACTTGTACAAGGAGATTCCTTTGGATGATGTGGAAACACATAAGCTAGGCTCATCCTATCATTTGTTGGCAGGACTTGCTACCTCCAACACAATCATGAGATACACCTTGATGCCCAAGTCAGGAGATGAGAGGATGATCAGAGGGCACTCCATGAATATGCTTCATCACATTGATCGATCTGAGAGATTCAGAGTCATGGATCTTATTGTTCAGACTATCACGAGAACTGCCGTGGATCAGAAGAGGTCATGTGGATTTTCTCCACACATTTAGGTGCTTATCAACTCCAAAGTTGGTAACAAGACATATCTGCTTGACCGTGAGCATTTGCCGCTTAGGCCAGAGTTTGAGGATAACACAGTGACGATGGGTCCATCCCATCCCACTTTGGCAACAGCACAGGCTGAGAAGGAAGCACAAGCAGAAGCTACTAAGTCTGCAGAGCCCCGAGCCACTCCATCACTAAAGACCAAGGCCGATCAGATGAACCATCTTCTTCGAGCTACATAATTCTCTACAAGGGGCAAAAGCCTGATTCCTGTGCTCCCTGTGGGATCGATACTCTTACTTCGAAAAGGCTACAACTAAACCCTGTGCACTTGCAGGCTATCAGTATGGAGATACCGACGATCGAATCTCGGGCAAGTAACATATCGCCGGACAAAGGGAATTACATACGGGATTAACTGAATCCTTGACATCGTGGTTCAACCGATAAAGATCTTCGTGGAATATGTAGGAACCAATATGGGCATCCAGGTCCCGCTATTGGTTATTGACCGGCGAGGAATCTCGGTCATGTCTACATGATTCTCGAACCCGTAGGGTCCAACACTTAACGTTCGGTAGCGCTAGGGTAGTATTGAGATATTAATATGGTGAAGTCCAAAGGTTGTTCAGAGTCTCAGATGGGATCCAGGGCGTCACGAGGAGCTCCAGAATTGTTCGGAGGTAAAGATTTATATATGGGAAGTCATATTTTGGGTTTCGGAAAAAGTTTGGTTTTTTCCGGTATTGTACCGGGAAGGTTCTAGAAGGTTCTGGAGTGGGGCCTACCTGCATGGGGGGCCCACATGAACGTGGATAGTGGGGAAAGGCCCCACACCCCTGGTCTAGGCGCACCAAGATCCTCCCCTAAAAGGAATAGGATCATATCCCGAAGGGATAAAATCAAGATCCTAAAAAAGGGGGATAGCGATCGGTGGGGAAGGAAAGGAGGGATTTCCTTCCTCCCCCTTGGCCAACGACCCTAGGGGCTTGGAGGGAAAGCCACCAGCCCCCTCCACGCCTATATAAACATGGGGAGACATTGGGGGCATCCACCCTTTGACCCTTGCCCGTCTCTCTCCCGTTACACCTCCTCCACCTCGCGCAGACGCTTGGCGAAGCTCTGCTGCAGTTCCGCTGCTGCCACCACCACCACGCCATCGTGTTGGTTCAGATCTCATCTACCTCCTCTCCCTCAGTTGCTAGATCAAGAAGTAGAGGATGCCACCAAGCCAAACATGTGCTAAACTCGGAGGTGCCGTCCGTTCGGCACTAGATCGGTTGGATCGTGATTGGATCGCGAAGAGTACGACTACATCAACCGCATTTTATATGCTTCCGCTTTCGGTCTACAAGATTACATAGACACACTCCCCTCTCGTTGCTATGCATCTCCTAGATTAGATCTTGGGTTTTCGTAGGAATTTCCCCGAGTAGAACACAGAGAAGTTGTGGGCGTTGATGTTCAAATTGCTTACTTCCTTTGTCTTATTTGGATTCGGCGGTATTGTGGGATGAAGCGGCTCGGACCAACCTTAGTTGTCCTCGCATAAGAGACTGGTTCCACTGATTGACATGCAACTTGTATTGCATAAAAGTGGCTTTGTGGGTTTCTGTCTCTCCCACCTTAGTTGAATCTGATTTGACAACGGCGGTCCTTGTAGAAGGTTAAAAGGAAACTTGTAGATCACCGTTGTGGTTTTGCGTAGATAAGAACGGTTCTTATAGTTTGCCCTAGCAGCCACGTAAAAATTATAAGAACAAAGTAGAGGACGTCTAACTTGTTTTTGCAGGGCATGTTGTGATGTTGTATGGCCAAAACGTGATGTGATATATTTTGATGTATGAGATGATCATGTCTTGTAATAGGTTCACGACTTGCATGTCGATGAGTATGGCAACCGGCAGGAGCCATAGGGTTATCTTTAATTTATTTTATGACCTGCGTGTCAATCATTAAACGCCATGTAATTGCTTTACTTTATCGCTATGAGTTAGCAATAGTCGTAGAAGCAATAGTTGGTGGAGACAACCACATGACGACACGATGATGGAGATCATGGTGTCATGCCGGTGACGATGGAGATCATGCCGGTGCTTTGGAGATGGAGATCAAAAGCACGAGATGATAATGGCCATATCATGTCACGTATATTTGATTGCATGTGATGTTTATCTTTTTATGCATTTTATTTTGCTTAGGTCGACGGTAGCATTATAAGATGATCCCTTCACTTAATTTCAAGATAAAAGGTGTTCTCCCTAAGTATGCACCGTTGTGAAAGTTCATCATTTCGAAGCACCTCGTGATGATCGGGTGTGATAGACTCTATGTTCGCATACAACGGGTGTAAGCCAGTTTTACACATGCGGAATACTTGGGTTAAACTTGACGAGCCTAGCATGTACAGACATGGCCTCGGAACACGAAGGACCGAAAGGTCAAACATGAGTCATATAGTAGATATGATCAACATGGAGATGTTCACCATTGATGACCACCCCATCTCACGTGATGATCGGACATGGGTTAGTTGATTTGTATCATGTAACACTTAGACAACTTGAGGGATGTTGATTTAAGTGGAAGTTCTTTAGTAATTTGATTAACAGAATCAATTATCATGAACATAGTCTAATTGTCTTTGCAAATTAATGTTGTAGATCAATGGCTCGCGCTGTAGCTCCCCTGAATTTTAATGCGTTCCTAGAGAAAGCTAAGTTGAAAGATGATGGAAGCAACTATGCGGACTGGGTCCGTAATCTGAGGATTATCCTCACTGCTGCACAGAAGGCTTATGTCCTTGATGCACCGCTAGGTGAACCACCCGCTCCCGCAAATCTGGACGCTAGGAACGTCTGGCAGACAAGAAATGATGACTACACGATAGTTCAGTGTGCCATGCTTTACGGCTTAGAACCGGGGCTCCAAAGTCGTTTTGAGCACCACGGAGCATATGAGATGTTCCAGGAGCTGAAATTGGTATTTCAGGCTCATGCCCGGGTCGAGAGGTATGACGCCTTCGACAAGTTCTTTAGCTGCAAGATGGAGGAGAACAACTCCGTTAGCGAGCACGTACTCAAAATGTTTGGGTACTTCAACCGCTTGAATCAGTTGGGAGTTAATCTTCTAGATGAAGTAGCGATTGACAGAGTTCTTCAGCCACTGCCACCAAGCTACAAGAGCTTTGTGATGAACTATAATATGCAAGGGATGGAGAAGACGATCCCTGAGCTTTTCGTGATGCATAAGGCCGCGGAAGTAGAAATCAAGAAGGAGCATCAAGTGTTGATGGTCAAAAAGACCACTAGTTTCATGAAAGGCAAGGGAAAGAAGGGAAACTTCAAGAAGAATGGCAAGCCAGTTGCCGCTCCAGTGAGAAACCCAAGGCTGGACCCAAATCTAAGATTGAGTGCTTCCATTGCAAGGGGAATGGTCACTAGAAGCGGAACTGCCCGAAGTACTTGGCAGATAAGAAGGCTGGTAACGTCAACAAATGTATATTTGATATACATATTATTGATGCGTACCTTACTAGTGCTCACAGTAGCGCCTGGGTATTTGATACTGGTTTGGTTGCTAATATTTGTAACTCAAAACAGGAGCTGCGGAGAAAACGGAGACTAGCTAAGAACGAAGTGACGATGCGCGTCGGAAATGGTTCCAAGGTTGATGTGATCGCCGTCGGCACGCTCCCTCTACTTATACCTTCGGGATTAGTTTTAAACATGAATAATTGTTATTTGGTGCCTGCGTTAAGCATGAACATTATATTTGGATTTTGTTTATACCGATGATCGAATCTCGTGCAAGTAACATATCGTCGGACAACGGGAATTACATACGGGATTAACTGAATCCTTGACATCATGGTTCAACCGATAAAGATCTTCGTGGAATATGTAGGAATCAATATGGGCATCCAGGTCCCGCTATTGGTTATTGACCGGAGAGGAGTCTCGGTCATGTCTACGTGATTCTCGAATCCGTAGGGTCGCACGCTTAACGTTCGGTAGCGCTAGGGTAGTATTGAGATATTAATATGTTGAAGTTTGAAGGTTGTTCGAAGTCTCGGATGGGATCCAAGACATCATGATGAGCTCCGAAATAGTCCTGAGGTAAAGATTTATATATGGGAAGTCATATTTTGGGTTTCGGAAAAAGTTCGGTTTTTCGGTACTGTACCGGGAAGGTTCTAGAAGGTTCCAGAGTGGGGCCCACCTGCTTGGGGGGGCCACATGAATGTGCGTAGTGGGGAAAGGGCCCACACCCCTGGTCTAGGCGCACCAAGATCCTCCCCTAAAAGGAATAGGATCATATCCCGAAGGGATAACATCAAGATCCTAAAAAAGGGGGATAGTGATCGGTGGGGAAGGAAAGGAGGGATTTCCTTCCTCTCCCCTTGGCCAATTACCCTAGGGGATTGGAGGGCAAGCCACCAGCCCCCTCCATGCCTATATAAAGGTGGGGAGGCATTGCGGGCATCCACCCTTTGACCCTTGCCCGTCTTTCTCCTGTTACACCTCCTCCACCTCGCGCAGATGCTTGGCGAAGCCCTGCTGCAGTTCCACTGCTGCCACCCCCACCACGCCGTCATGTTGGTTCAGATCTCATCTACCTCCTCTCCCTCGGTTGCTGGATCAGGAAGGAGAGGACGCCACCAAGCCGAACGTGTGCTAAACTCGGAGGTGCCGTCCGTTCGGCACTAGATCGGTTGGATTGTGATTGGATCGCGAAGAGTACGACTACATCAACCGCGTTTTATACGCTTCCGCTTTCGGTCTATAAGGGTACGTATACACACTCCCCTCTCGTTGCTATGCATCTCCTAGATTAGATCTTGGGTGTTCGTAGGAATTTTTTTGATTTTCATGCTTCGTTCCCCATCATCGTTCTGGTGCTGCACTCTACCAAACACGATAAAAAAATGGGCTGAGGTAGGAACTATTCTCAAGTGGTGCACCCTACCAAACACACCCTTAGTTATTTCCTATAATTATTACAAGTGATCTGGGAGAGACCTCCGTCTTTAAGCTGATGTATTTAGCCGAAATGTATTTTTTTGCAAATAATATTTAGCAAAAATGTGATGCGCCATATCGCACAAACTAGCCAAATTAGTCTTGATTCATATATCCTAACAAAATGGATTATTATACCATTGGAATTATTAGGCATTTAGCCCATTTATTATTTCCCATAATTTCTGCAAATCCCAGAGGCCTATATGGTTTATTCATGCATGACAATGGGAGTGCGGAAAGTTTAGTCCCACACGATTATAGAGGGTGTGTTGGATCAACATATAATGTTGGCTCCTTCACACACCACTAACAGCTTAAGAAGAGGGCACACACATGTGTGTCATGTTTCCGCCTTATTTTTGTCACGTAGGAAAAATAAGTTGAAACATTTTGCCATAGATGCTGCCACTTCATCTCTAGTGCGCTCACCTCCCAGTTCCAAAGCTTTGCGACGCCTGCCCTTTCTCATCTCACTCCTCGGTGCACACCGCGAACTGAGACAACAGACCTTTGAAACCAGTGGCGGAGCTAGGCAAAAATCATTGGGGGGGGCAAAACACAAATCATCAGTGTTTGAGGGGTCCAAATGCTAAAAAAAAGTCTAAGTTGGTTGACGCATATCTTTATATGCGGGTCACCAAAAACTTGTGTCTCTCAAAGCTAAGTTCGGCGCAACCGATGCTGGAAGCGAGCTGTATGCTATGGAGCAGTTCCATGACTACAGGATGGTTGATAACTGTCCTGTTCGGGACCAGGTTCATGAGATACAGTGCATCGCTAAGGAGCTGGAGCTCGTGAAGTGTGAGTTACTAGACAAGTTTGTCGCGGGTTACATTATTGCAAAACTTCCTTCTGGATGGAGGAACTTTGCTACTTCTCTCAAACACTTGAGACATGAATTCTCTGTTGAGGATGCCATCGATCATCTAAGTGTTCAGCAGAACTCAAGAGCAAAGGACTCACACATGAAAGGGGTAGAGGGTTCTTCTAGCGCCAATGTGGTGCAGAAGAATTTCCACAAGTTCAAGGGAAAGGACACTGTCCAGCAGAATACTACATTCAAGAAGAAGGATAAGAAGAGAGACAAAAAGAAAGATGGCTGCTTTACTTGTGGTTCAGAGGAACATTGGGTAGACAAGTGCCCAAACAAGTAGAAGAAGCCAGGACAGGACTCCAAGTCTATCAATGTGACTATGAGCAACAATGATAACGGGGCATCTGGGTATGGTGTTTACCGTACTTTCATTTTGTCAGTCCACTGATTGGTGGCTTGACACAGGTGCTAATATTCATCCGTGTGCTGATATGTCTCTGTTGTCTTCTTACCAGGTCGCACGAGACTACTCCGTCCTGATGGGGAATACATCGCATGCTTCTGTTTATGGTGTTGGCACGGTAGATCAAAAGTTTACTTCGGGAAAGATCGTGCAACTGAAGAACGTGCAGCATGTCCCAGCCATCAAGAAGAATTTGTTTAGTGGCTCCCTTCTATGTAAAGAAGGGTTTAAGTTAGCATTCGAGTCCAATAAAGTAGTTGTATCTCGGTATGGACTATTTGTTGGAAAAGGATATGATTGCAGAGGTTTGTTCCGCCTTTCCCTAGCGGATTTATGTAATAAAGTCGTGAATCAAAATCATTCTAGTGTGAACGAATCTGAGGTTTGAAATTCACGTCTTTGTCACATTAATTTCGGTTGTATGACGCGGCTAGCTAAGATGGATTTAATCCTGAGTTTCACTTTACCCAAAGGCTCTAAGTGTCATGTGTGTGTGCAAGCTAAGCAACCTCGCAAGCCTCCCAAGCCTGCGAAGGAGAGACACTTGGCACCACTAGAGCTCATACATTCAGATCTCTGTGAGATGAATGGTGTGTTCACTAAAGGTGTAAAGAAATATTTCATGACGTTGATTGATGATTCCACTAGATTCTGCAATATGTATTTGTTAAATATACTAAGGATGATTCTCTACACTACTTTAAAATATATATGGCAGAAGTTGAGAACCAACTTGAAAAGAAAATAAAACGAGTTTGGCCTGATCATGGAGGAGCCTACTTTTCTAATTAGTTTGATTTATTCTGTGCGGAACATGATGTTATTCGTGAGAGGACGCATCCCTATTCACCTCAGTCAAACAGGGTTGCCGAACGGAAAAACCGTACTCTAACAGATTAGGTTAACGCCATGTTAGATACATCGGGTTTATCCAAGGCATGGGGGGGCTGTATTGACATCATGTCATGTCCTGAATAAAATTCCCACGAATGATAATGAGATTACTCCCTATGAGCAATGGGAGAAGAAAAGAACCACACTCTCCAACTTACGCACTTGGGGCTGTTTGGCCAAATTCAACGTGCCGATAACCTAAAAGCGTAAGTTGGGACCAAAGACTATGGACTGTGTTTTCTGGACTATGCCAAGCATTGCATTGGCTATAAATTTCTAGTGGTGAAATCTAATGTACACGACGTGAAGGTCGATTTGATCAAGTAGTCTAAAGATGCTACAGTCTTTGAAGATATTTACCCCATGAGAGATATGCAAAGCACTTCTAGAATGGAATCTGATGAGATTCCTGAACCTGTCATTCCTATGGAATATTATGAGCAAAAAAGTGATGAAAATTCCACGAAGGATGACGAGGAAGCTCCTTTTAGGAGCAAGAGACAGAGGACTGGAAAGTCCATTGGTGATGGTTTCCTTGTGTACCTCGTGGATGACACTCCCAGTTCCATTTCAGAAGCTTATGCATCACCGGATGTTGACTAATGGAAGGATGCGATCTGTAGCGAGATGGATTCCAACTTGGCTAATGGGACATGGGAAATCACTGATCGGCCTTATTGTTGGAAACCATTAGGATGTAAGCGGGTGTTCAAAAAGAAGCATAGGCCCGATGGTACTGTTGAGAAGTACAAGGCAACTTGTGGCCAAGGGTTATACCCAGAAAGAAAAAGAAGATTTCTTCAATACTTACTCACCTGTGCCTAGACTGACAACTATTTGAGCGTTACTCTCATTGGCTGCCTCTCATGGTCTTCTCGTTCATCAGATGGACGTTAAGACGGCTTTCCTTAACGGAGAGCTAGACAAGTAAATTTACATGCAACAGCCAGATGGCTTTATGGTAAATGGTCAGGAAAGAAAGGTGTGCAAGCTATTAAAATCTTTGTATGTCCTGAAACAAGCACCTAAGCTATGGCATGAGAAGTTCATTTAAACTTTGACATCTGCTGGCTTTGTTGTTAACGAAGCTGACAAATGTGTATACTATCACTATGGTGGGGGCGAAGGAATTATACTGTGTCTGTATGTCGATGACATACTGGTATTTCGGGACCCACCTCAAAGTCATTAAGGAGGTTAAGACTTTTATATCTCATAAGTTTGAGATGAAAGATCTTGTGTGGCTGATGTTATCTTGAACATCAAGCTACTGAGAGATAACGAGGGTGGAATTACACTTCTGCAATCCCACTATGTTGAGAAGATTTTGAGTCATTTTGGATATTTGTACTGCAAACCATCCGCAACACCATATGATCCTAGCGTACGGATTCGAAAGTTCGAAGGCACGACTGTAGATCAATTGAGATACTCTCAAGTGATTGATTCACTCATGTACCTAGCTTGTGCCACTACAAAAAAAACACTTCTGTGATGATACGTCTTTGTCACAGTAGGTCACGTTTTTTGTCATGCATGTACATCCATGACGATTTTATGACAGAATCAAGATAGTCATACCTGTGCTGTCGTAGAAGTGTTCCATGACAATCTTCAAATTATCATCACGGAAGTGTCCACTTCCATGACGATAAATGTCGTGTCATGGAAGTGTTTTCGTCAAGGGTAACCGACACGTGGCATCCACCATAACGGGTCGCCATTAAGCTATCGGGTTTTGGTTTGGATCCGATAACCTGTTAACAGCCCTGACCAATGGGGATATTCCATGTGTAAAATTCTCATTGGCCAACTGATCCACGTGTCAGGTCGGCGTTGCGACAGATGCCGTCCATTCATTGCATGAGATGCGCCTATGGAACAGTGACACGTGGCACGGCCCAACAGTGGCCCATTTAGGTTATAAAGGCCGGCCCGTTTGACTTGGTCAAAAGTTAACGGGTCGGCCCATGGAAAGCCCGTTACCAGCCTGTTCACATACAGCCCATTTATGGCCCGGGTACTCACGACCCGTTATGGCCTTTAAAAATTCGGCCCAGTACCGTCATGTGGGCCGTCCCATATGATTCCAGCCCGTTGTCACTTTCAGCACATCTATGGCCCGTGAAGTCTTTCGTCCCATATGAGGCCTTTTGCATCTCTAGGCCCATTGACGGCCCGTGGTCAATCAGGCCCATCATGAACAATGAACTGCTTTGAGCCCATTTAAGGGCCGATGATTTAGTTGGGCCGTTTCCAGCCCGTGTTCTCTTTCGGCCTTCTAAGGGCCCATAAATTCTTGTGCTCATTTCCGGCCCTTGATTACTTACGGTCCGTTACTGGCTAGTTATGCTAATGGGCCAAATTCAGCCCGTGGTTACAATCGGCCCATTTGTGGTTTGTTAACCCATTGGGCCATTTTCAGCCCGTCATGTATTCCGGCCCATTAACAACCCGTTATACCTGTCGATAGAATTAGGCCTATGATGACTTTCGGCCTGTTAACGGCCCGTTATGTTACGGGCCCTTAAACCGACCGTTCCCAAATTGGTCCGTTTACGGCCCATATTGCGCTCCGGTTTTAGCCCACGAACAGTACGGCCCATGGATCATATGGCGCATAGGAGGCCCATGGATCCTACGGCCCGTAGGAGGCCCATGGATTCTATGGCCTGTATTTGGCCCATGGTTATTGCGGCCACTAGCAAACTGAGGAAAAAGAACTGCAGTGACTACAAGCAATAAACATGACTAAGTAAATACATAAGCAAGAAACTAACGCTAGGCTATTACGGCGATTACATACATTACATCCACTGGGCATCAAAGTTCGCCACCAGTGCAAATAAAGGGAACAACAAAGCAACATATTACAAACACCGGGCGACTAAGTTGGCCACCAGTGCAAATAAATGCGGCAGCAAAACAAGTCCAGAAATGAAACAACATCAGAAGAGCTCAAGAAACGATATCCTGGGCACCCACCATGCTGGCAAGAAGCTTAGCAAGCTTATTAGCTTTCTCTTGTTTGGCGCTAAACTCCTCCAACTCTTGTTGTTGCACCAGAAAGTGTGCATTTGAATTCTGTAGGGACTTCCTCAGTCCTTCGGCTTCTTGTCGCAGCACAGCTGATCGTTGTCTTTCAACTTGCAGTTGAGACTCAAGAAGACGAACTAATTCAGGCAGCAAGTTCGAAGAGCTTGTTCCAACGGTAGTGGCCAGTAACTCGAACACTACGTCAAGGCAGGACTTTGGGGTTGTCTCACTGTCTTGAAGATAGTTTTTATCAGCTTTCTTGGAGACTAACAGGGTTGTCTCACTATCTTGAACCTTGTCTGCATTACTTCCTTTACCGTTGCATAATGGGGTACTCTTCTCCAATATTCCGCCGGCATTCTAAAAGAGGAACAAGCAGACACATCACAGCTTTAGCATGTAGTATATGAAACTCATTTTGGTAAACCAGTTCATTAGTAATGTTGATAGGATAATAGCATGAAACAAACATATATTTATGTACTATGGTCACTGTATTGTCTATATAATCCTAGGTAAATAAAGTAAATGCAAGTGAATGATAATTTGTGCGAAGGTACTTGGTAATTTTGATGATGTCTCCCCGGCAACGGCGCCAGAAATTCTTCCTGCTACTTGTGAGCTGCGTTGGTAATTCCCTGAAGAGGAAGGGAGATGTAGTACAGTAGAGATAAGTATTTCCCTCAGTTAACAACCAAGGTTATCAATCCAGCAAGAGAACAAAGCAAAATTCCGTTAAAGCGCACCTGCACACACAAGAGCAAACACTTGCACCCAACGCGAATAAGAGGGTTGTCAATCCTCTTAGCGGTTATTTGCAAGGATTAAATCTTATTGAGGTAAATAGATAAACTAAATTAATAATTAAAATAAAAGCAAACAAATTGCAGAAAGGTATTTTTGGTTTTTTATATGATGAATATAGACCCGGGGACCATAGTTTTCACTAGAGGCTTCTCTCTCGAGCACATAAGCATACGGTGGTTAAACAAATTACTATTGGGCAATTGATAGAAAAGCAAATAATTATGATGGATTCATGGCAATGATCATGTATATAGGCATCATGTCCGAGACAAGTAGACCGACTCCTGCCTGCATCTACTATTATTACTCCACCCATCGACCCCTATCTAGCATGCATCTAGGGTATTAAGTATGAAACAGAGTAACGCCTTAAGCAAGATGACATGATGTAGAGAAGCAAATTCAAGCAATATGAATAAACCCCATTTTTTATCCTTAATGGCAACAATACAAAGACGTGTCATGTCCCTTTCTGTCACTGGGATTGAGCACCGCAAGATTGAACCCATCACAAAGCACCTCTCCCATTGCAAGATAAACCAATCTAGTAGGCCAAACTAAACCGATAGATCGGAGAGAAATACAAAGCTATAACAATCATGCATAAAAGAGTTCAGAGAAGACTCAAATATTTCTCATGAATAATCTGATCATAAACTCACAATTCATCGGATCCCAACAAACACACCGCAAAAGAAGATTACATCGGATAGAACTCCAAGAACATCGAGGAGAACATTGTATTGAAGATCAAAGAGAGAGAAGAAGCCATCTAGCTACTAGCTATGGACCCGTAGGTCTGTGGTAAACTACTCACACATCATCGGAAGGGCAGCAAGGTTGATGTAGAAGCCCTCCGTTATCGATTCCCCCTCTGGCAGAGTACCAAAAAGGCCTCCAGATGGGATCGTGGAATAATAGAGGCTTGCGGCGGAGGAAAGGTTTTCTCTTCTGGCTCTCTGGGTGTTTCCCAATATTTGTGAATTTATAGAAGTGGAATTAGGTCAAACGGACTCACGTGGGCCCCACAAGGTACTACGGCGCGCCCCCCGGGGCGCGCCCTAGTGCCTTGTGAAGCCCATGTGGGGCTTCTGGCCTCCTCTCGAAGCTTCCCAGGTTTCTTTTGTCCACAAAAAAATCACCAAAAAGTTTGGGGCATTTGGACTTCATTTGATAATGTTTCTCTGAAAAGCCAAAAACAAGCAGAAAACAGCAACTGGCACTAGGCACTGGGTTAATAGGTTAGTCCCAAAAAATGATATATAATTGCATACAGTTGCATATAAAAACATTCAAGATCGATACTATAATAGCATGGAACAATCAAAAATTATAGATACGTTGGAGACGTATCAATCATCCCCAAGCTTAATTCCTGCTCGTCCTCGAGTAGGTAAATGATAAAAACAGAATTTTTGATGAGGAATGCTAACTATCATGTTTCATCATGTAATCTCTCTCTTACGGTATGAATAATAGGATCCAAATGATTCAAAGCAGTAGTCTATAATTTGATATAAAGACATCAATACTCAGGCATACTAGCAAACAATCATGTCTTTCAAAATAAAAATGCTAAAGAACGTTATCCCTACAAAATCGTTTAATCCTGTCATGTTCCATCTTCTTCACACAAAGTATTTATCATGAACAATCCCGGTTTTAGCCAAGCAATTGGGTCATACTTTTTAACGCGCTTCAGCTTTTTCAACTCCCACGCAATACATGAGCGCAAGCCATGGATATAGCACTATGGGAGGAATAGAGTATGGTGATAGAGATAAATAGGAGAAGTCAAAAATGGAGAAAGTCTCACATCAACGAGGCTAATCAATGGGCTATGGAGATGCCCATCAATTGATGTCAATGCGAGGAGTAGGGATTGCCATGCAACGGATGCACTAAGAGCTATAAGTGTATGAAATCTCAACATGAAAACTAAGTGGATGTGCATCCAACTTGCTTGCTCATGAAGACTTCGGGCATTTGAGGAAGCCCATCAATGGAATATACAAGCCAAGTTCTATAATGAAAAATTCCCACTAGTATATGAAAGTGACAAAATAGGAGACTCTCTATATGAAAAACATTGTGCTACTCTGAAGCACAAGTGCGGAAAAAGATAGTAACATTGCCCCTTCTCTCTTTTTCTCTCATTTATTTTTTCTTTTTCTTTTTTTTTCTTTCTTCTTTTTTTTCTTTATATTTTTTTCATGGCTCTTTTTCGCCTATTTTTTTTCCTTTTTTTTTATTTTCGTCTGGAGTCTCATCCCGATTTGTGGGGGAATCATAGCCACCATCATCCTTTCCTCACTGGGACAATGCTCTAATAATGATGATCATCACACCTCTATTTACTTACAACTCAAAATTACAACTCGATACTAGAACAAAAATATGACTCTATATGAATGCCTCTGGCAATGTACCAGGATGTGCAATGATGCTAGCGTAACATGTATAAAAATGATGAACGGTGGCTGAGCCACAAATACTATGTCAGCTATATGATCATGCAAAGCAATATGACAATGATGATGTGTGTCATAAAAATGGAATGGTGGAAGTTGCATGGCAATATATCTCGGAATGGCTATGGAAATGCCATGATAGGTAGGTATGGTGGCCGTTTTGAGGAAGATATGTAGAGGCTTATGTGTGATAGAGCGAATCATATCACGGGGTTTGGATGCACCGGCGAAGTTTGCACCAACTCACGATGTGAGAAAGAGCAATGCACGGTACCGTAGAGGCTAGCAAATTGCGGAAGGGTGAGAGTGCGTATAATCCATGGACTCACATTAGTCATAAAGAACTCACATACTTATTGCGAAAGTTTATTAGCCCTCGAAGCAAAGTACTACTACGCATGCCCCTATGGGGGAGGTTGGTAGGAGTTAACCATCGCGCGCCCCCGACCGCCACACAAAGGAAGTCAATCAATAATAATTCTTGCTCCAACTTCTTAGCATAACGATAGACCATACGTGCATGCTTCGGGAATCACAAACCTTAGCACAATTATTCTTACTAAACCACAATTATCTACTAATACCTCCCACATATTACCATCTTAATATCGCAAAACTATTGCAAGGAATCAAATTTATCATATTCAGTGATCTACATGAAAGTTTTTATCATATCCCTCTTGAATACCTATCATATCAGGACCAGATTCATAACCCATGCATATTACCATTGCTATCATGAGACTCTCAAAAAGATATAAGTGAAGCATGATAGTGCAACTATTTCTTTAAAATATCATCACCGCCGTGCTCTAAAAGATATAAGTGAAGCACTAGAGCAACTGCCTAGCTCAAAAGATATAAGTGAAGCACATAGACTATTCTAACAAATTACGAATAATGCGTGTCCCTCTCAAAAAGGTGTGTTCAGCAAAGACGATTGCGACAAACTAAAAAGCAAACAAAATATTTCACAAGACGCTCCAAGTAAAACACATATCATGTGATGAATAAAAATATAGCTCCAAGTGAGTTACCGATAGATTGTAGACGAAAGAGGGGATGCCTTCCGGGGCATCCCCAAGCTTAGACGCTTGAGTCTTCCTTGAATATTACCTTGGGGTGCCTTGGGCATCCCCAAGCTTAGGTTCTTGTCACTCCTTATTCCTTTGTCCATCGTAGTCTCACCCAAAACTTGAAAACTTCAGCACACAAAACTCAACAGAAACCTCGTGAGATCCGTTAGTATAACAAACAAATCTTAAACTTTAGGTACTGTTGTAAAATGATTAATATTTAATATTGGCATAATGATACTGTACTCCAACTTCTCCATGACTCATACCCCCCGATACGATCCATAGATTCATCAAAATAAGCAAACTATGCAACAAAAACAGAATCTGTCTAAAACAGAACAGTCTGTAAAGATCTATTTAAAAGTCATACTTCTGTAACTCCAAAAATTCTAAAAAATGAGGACAACGTGGGCAATTAATATACCAATACTTTGTCAAAATTTCAGATTTTTCGGACGCCCCAGTACAGAACTAAAATTCCAGCACTGGACGCAAAACTTTCTGTTTTCCAAATAGCATCAATTATACTATCTTCCAAATCATCCCAAAGGCATTACTTGGCACAAACACTAATTAAAACATAAAAAAATAATCATAATAGAAGCTATAATCATGCAAACACTCAAGAACTTATTTTATTCATTGGGTTGTCTCCCAACAAGCTCTTTCTTTATAGCCATTAAAATAGGTTTGAGATTTCAATGATGCTCTCATGAAAGATGATAATTGAAACACAAAGAGAGCATCATGTAGCATGTGAAAAACACATTTAAGTCTAACATACTTCCTATGCATAGGCATTTTATAGGGAAGCAAATTATCATGACAAGCAATATCTTGCATATGCAAATAGGAAGAATGGAACATTAATAATTTTAGCACAAAGAGAGGTAATTTAGTGACATGAAAGTTTCTACAACCATATTTTCCTCTCTCATAATAATTACATGTAGGATCATAATCAAATTCAACAATATAGCTATCATATAAAATTTTATCTTCATGATCCACATGCATAAAAGTTTTATAATCTTCCAAGATAGTGGGATTAACATCAACTGACGTCATGACCTCTCCAAACCCACTTTTGTCAAAAATTTCATAAGATTGAACACTCTCCGAGTATGTGCGATTCTTTTTACTTAAATTTGAAACTTTTCCAAACCCACTTTCAATATTATTGCAAACATTATTATCAATATCATATTCATCATGAGGCATAAATAAATTTTCAAGATCATAAGAAGCATCACCCCAATCATGATCATTACAATGAGTAATGGACGTAACAAAATCATCATCCCCAAGCTTGTAGTTTTGCATATAATTAACACAATTGACTTTAATAGAATTTTAAATAAAATCATTGCAATCATGCGTTTCATTCAAGGAGCTATCATGAATTACTTTATAAATTTCTTCTTTTAACACTTCATCACAATTTTTAGATTCATGATTTTCAAGCAAAACTTCATAGAGATAATCAAGTGCACTCAACTCACTAGCAATTGGCTCATCATAATTGGATCTTTTGAAAAGATTAGCAAGTGGATGAGGATCCATATCAATAATTTTTTAGCAAGCGAAGATGCAAGCAAATAGAAGGCACATGGCAACACAAGCAAACTAGCAAACAAGCAAATAAAATATTTTTGTGTTTTTATAAAATATTTTAGAAGTGGGGGAGATGAAAATGAGAGGCAAATGCAAATAAAAGGTAAATAAAGTAAATGCAAGTGAATGATAATTTGTGCGAAGGTACTTGGTAATTTTGATGATGTCTCCCCGGCAACGGCGCCAGAAATTCTTCGTGCTACTTGTGAGCTGCGTTGGTAATTCCCTGAAGAGGAAGGGAGATGCAGTACAGTAGAGATAAGTATTTCCCTCAGTTAAGAACCAAGGTTATCAATCCAGTAGGAGAACCAAGCAAAATTCCGTTAAAGCGCACCTGCACACACAAGAGCAAACACTTGCACCCAACGTGAGTAAGAGGGTTGTCAATCCTCTTAGCGGTTATTTGCTAGGATTAAATCTTATCGAGGTAAATAGATAAACTAAATTACTAATTAAAATAAAAGCAAACAAATTGCAGCAAGGTATTTTTGGTTTTTTATATGATGAAGATAGACCCGGGGACCATAGTTTTCACTAGAGGCTTCTCTCTCGAGCACATAAGCATACGGTGGGTAAACAAATTACTGTTGGGCCATTGATAGAAAAGCAAATAATTATGATGGATTCATGGCAATGATCATGTATATAGGCATCATGTCCGAGACAAGTAGACCAACTCCTGCCTGCATCTACTACTATTACTCCACCCATCGACCGCTATCAAGCATGCATCTAGGGTATCAAGTATGAAACAAAGTAACGCCTTAAGCAAGATGACATGATGTAGAGAAGAAAATTCAAGCAATATGAATAAACCCCATCTTTTTATCCTTAATGGCAACAATACAAATATGTGTCATGTCCCTTTCTGTCACTGGGATTGAGCACCGCAAGATTGAACCCATCACAAAGCACCTCTCCCATTGAAAGATAAATCAATCTAGTAGGCCAAACTAAACCGATAGATCGGAGAGAAATACAAAGCTATAACAATCATGCATAAAAGAGTTCAAAGAAGACTCAAATATTTCTCATGAATAATCTGATCATAAACTCACAATTCATCGGATCCCAACAAACACACCGCAAAAGAAGATTACATCGGATAGAACTCCAAGAACATCGAGGAGAACATTGTATTGAAGATCAAAGAGAGAGAAGAAGCCATCTAGCTACCAGCTATGGACCCGTAGGTCTGTGGTAAACTACTCACACATCATCGGAAGGGCAACAAGGTTGATGTAGAAGCCCTCCGTGATCGATTCCCCCTCCGGCAGAATACCGGAAAAGGCCTCCAGATGGGATCGTGGAAGAACAGAGGCTTGCGGTGGCGGAAAGGTTTTCTCTTCTGGCTCTCTGGGGGTTTCCCGATATTTGTGAATTTATAGAAGTGGAATTAGGTCAAACGGACTCACGTGGGCCCCACAAGGTACTACGGCACCCACCCTGGGGCGCGCCCTAGTGCCTTGTGAAGCCCCTGTGGGGCTTGTGGCCTCCTCCAGAAGCTTCCCAGGATTCTTTTGTCCAGAAAAAAAATCTCCAAAAAGTTTCGTGGCATTTGGACTTCATTTGGTATTGTTTCTCTAAAAAGCCAAAAACGAGCAGAAAACAACAACTGGCACTAGGCACTGGGTTAATAGGTTAGTCCCAAAAAATGATATGTAATTGCATACAATTGCATATAAAAACATCCAAGATTGATACTATAATAGCATGGAACAATCAAAAATTATAGATACGTTGGAGACATATCACATTGTCTGATCTGAAGACCATGTTTTCACTCCAGATTTTTCCATCACCGATTCAAATGGCTGATGCACAGGAAGAGTAGTTGAATAAACAAACATTGTCGACAAATGGAATACGTAATACAAAAAAAGGATGGCATGATATAATTCACACATATCATGCCTGGCTAAACAGCATGGCATTGCATAATTCACATATATAATGCCTTGCAACAAGATGGCATTGCATAATTCACATATATGGTAATTAGACACTAAACAGGTGGCATTCACACAAAGCATTGCTACTTGTAGCTTGCATTGGTATTATCCCCGAAGAGGAAGGGATGATGCAGCACAGTAGAGGTAAGTATTTCCCTCAGTTATGAAACCAAGGTTATCAATCCAGTAGGAGAATCACGCAACACCTCGTTAGCAGTACCTGCACACAAACAATAAATCCTTGCACCCAACGCAAACAAGGGGTTGTCAATCCCTCGGTGGTAAGTTGCAAGATTAAATTGTATATGATAGATAGATAGATTGAAAAAAAAATACAAAATAAAATAAATAAAGAAAAAGTGCAGCAAGTATTTTTAGGGTTTTGGTATATGATTTAGATAGACCCGGGGGCCATAGTTTTTGCTAGAGGCTTCTCTCAAGAAAATAGCATACGGTGGGTAAACAAATTACTGTTGGGCAATTGATAGAAAAACAACTAATCATGATGATATCCAAGGCAATGATCATGTATATAGGCATCACGTCCGAGACAAGTAGACCGACTCCTGCCTGCATCTACTACTATTACTCCACACATCGACCGCTATCCAGCATGCATCTAGTGTATTAAGTCCATAAAGAACGGAGTAACGCCTTAAGAACGATGACATGATGTAGACAAGATAAACTCACGTATGAATAAACCCCATCTTTTTACCCTTAATAGCAATGATACATACGTGTCATGTCCCTTTCTGTCACTGGGATTGAGCACCGCAAGATCGAACCCATTACAAAGCACCTCTTCTCATGGCAAGATAAATCAATCTAGTTGGCCAAACCAAATCAATAGATCGGAGAAGAAATACGAAGCTATAATAATCATGCATAAAAGAGATCAGAGAAGACTCAAATACTATTCATGGATAATCTGATCATAAACTCACAATTCATCGGATCCCTACAAACACACCGCAAAAAGTGATTGCATCGGATAGAACTCCAAGAACATCGAGGAGAACATTGTATTGAAGATCAAAAAGAGAGAAGAAGCCATCTAGCTACTAACTATGGACCCGAAGGTCTGTGGTAAACTACTCATGCATCATCGGAAGGGCAGCAAGGTTGATGTAGAGCCCCTCCGTGATCGATTCCCCCTCCGGTGGAGTACCGGAAAAGGCCTCCATATGGGATCTCTCGAGAAAAGAAACTTGCGGTGGCAGAAAAAGTATTTCTTGGACTCCCCTGAGGGTTTCTGATTTTTTGGGAATTTATAGTGGTGCAATTAGGTCAAACAGAGCTGGGGAGGGCCCACGAGGCACCAGGGCACGCCTGCCCCCCCAGGCGCGCCTTGGTGGCTCGTGGCCACCTCCTCTGGCGTCTGGTCTTCTCCCGAAGCTTCTAGTGTTGGTATTGTCCAAAAAAAATCTCCAAAAAGTTTCGTGGCATTTGGACTTCGTTTGGAATTGATATTCTGTAAAACCAAAAAACAGCAACTGGCACTGGGCACTAAGTTAATAGGTTAGTCCCAAAAAATGATATATAATTGCTGTAAATGCATATAAAAACATCCAAGATTGATAATATAATAGCATGGAACAATCAAAAATTATAGATACGTTGGAGACGTATCAGCATCCCCAAGCTTAATTCCTGCTCGTCCTCGAGTAGGTAAATGATAAAAACATAATTTTTGATGTGGAATGCTACCTATCATATTCATCATATTCTTTTTCTTTTATAGCATGGGCATTGGACTTGCATGATTCAAAGCAATAGTCTATAATTTGACATGAAGATATAAATACTCAAGCATGCTAACAAGCAACCATGTCTTTCAAAATATCAATGCTAAAGAAAGATATCCCTAGCCCATTATGCTCAATCATTGATCCATTCATGAAACACACTCAAATTTTAGCTACACACAATGCACAAGTATGACAATAGTGCTCTCTAGTTGGTGCTTTATAAGAGAAGACGGAGACTTAAAATAAAAATAAAAATTGCATAAAGTAAATAGATAGGCCCTTCGCAGAGGGAAGCAGAGATTTGCTAATGTGCCAGAGCTCAAAGCTTAAATTAAGGAGATCAAAATATTTTGAGAGGCATGCTTGTCCTGTCAACGAAAACGACCGAGAATTCCCAATATCTTCCATGCTAGACACATTATAGGCGGTTCCCAAACAGAAAGTAAAGTTTATTTCCTTTCCACCATTCTTTCACAATCCATGGCTAGCCGTATCCACGGGTGCCCGACATACCATCACTTTCCAAGGAATTTTGTTGTTATTAATTTTTGATTTCATTGTGGGACTGGGCATCCCTATTACCAGCCACTCTCTCGTGCAATGACAAGTGAATAAACACTAATCGTGAGAATAACACACCTAGCATGGAAAATATTGGCCACCCCCTGCCGCTTCATGAGCGGTACGGGCACACAAAATGGAAAAATTATTTTGAAAATTAGAGTTGGCACACGCAAATTTACTTGGAACGGCATTGAAATACCGCATATAGGTAGATATAGTGGACTCATTTGGCACAACTTCGGTTTAAGGAGTTTGGATGCACAAGCAGTATTTCCGCTTAGTACAAATGAAGGCTAGCACAAGATTGAGAAGCAACCAACCAAAAAACGAAAACGGTCATAAACATGCATTGAACATAACTAACACCGAATAATGCACCATAAGTAGGATATAATTTCGTTGCATAACTATTGACTTAATGTGCATGCATAGGGAATCACAAACCTTAACACTAATATTCTTACTAAATCACAATTACTCACTAACATGACTCACATATCATCATCTCCATATCACAAAACTATTGCAAGGAATCACACTTATCATATCCAATGATCTATATGAAAGTTTTTATTATATCCCTCTTGAATATTCATCACTTTTGGACCAAATTCATATCTTGTGCAAATTACCATTACTTTCATCAACTCTCAAAAAGATATAAGTGAAGCATGAGAGTGCAAATATTTCTTCAAAATTTCAAACTTATCAACTCTCAAAATAATATAAGTGAAGCATGAGAGTTTATTTCTTCAAAATTTAGCCACCGCCGTACTCAAAAAGATTTAAGTGAAGCACTAGAGCAAGTGCCTAGCTCAAAAAATTTAAGTGAAGCACATAGAGTATTCTAAAAATTATGATGAACGTGTGGCTCTCTCAAAATAGGTGTGTTCAGCAAGGATGATTGTGATAGACTAAAAAGCAAACAAAGCAAAGACTCATATAATAGACGACACTCCAAGCAAAACACATATCATGTGACAAATAAAAATATAGCTCCAAGTAAAATTACCGATGGTTGGTAGAAGAAAGAGGGGATGCCTTCCGGGGCATCCCCAAGCTTAGACGCTTGAGTATTCCTTGAATATTACCTTGGGGTGCCATGGGAATCCCCAAGCTTAGGCTCTTGTCGCTCCTTATTCCTTCATCCATCGTGATCTCACCCAAAACTTGAAAACTTCAATCAGACAAAACTCAACAAAACCTTCGTGAGATCCGTTAGTATAACAAAACAAATCACTACTTTAAGTACTGTTGCAAACCTATTCATGTTTTATTTTTGCATTATACCTACTGTATTCTAACTTCTCCATGGCTTATACCCCCCGATACAATCCATAGTTTCATCAAAACAAGCAAGCAACACATCAAAAGCAGAATCTGTCAAAAACAGAACAGTCTGTAGCAACCTATTTAAAAGCCATACTTATGTAACTCCAAAAATTCTGTAAAATTAGAAAAACGTGGGAAATTCATATACCAATACTGTGTCAAAATTTCAGATTTTTCTGACGTTCCAGTACAGAACCAAAATTCCAGCACTGGACGCAAAACTTTCTGTTTTCCAAACAGCATCAATTATACTATCTTCCAAATCATCCTAAAGGCTTTACTTAGCATAAACACTAATTAAAAACACAAAAACTCAATCATTAAAGTAGCATAAATGTTAAAACACACAATAACAGAAAAAAATTATTTTATTCATTGGGTTGCCTCCCAACAAGCGCTATTGTTTTATGCCCCTAGCTAGGCATAATGCATAGTTTCAAGTATTGTCATCTTTGGTTTCCAACTCCTCAATCACACACCCATTATCCCTAGAAGTTCTAACATGCATATTTTTAATGATCACGCTCCTAGGAACAAAGTTAAGAAATTTGTTCTCATAAGTGGGTTTCTTTATCAATTTAACGAAATTGGGATGAACACTAATCATTTTAAGATCCTCATTTCCCTTACTAGAGGTAGCACCATTGGTTTTAGGAACATATAGGAACTTGCAATTTTTATTGGGAGGAGTTCTATCAATATTCTTAACGGAGGAAAAAGCCGACCCCAAATTATTAATAATTTCTTCTATCTTATCAATTCTAGCGGGGCTTTGTTCTATTCTTTCATTAACTACCGGTTCCTTCTCTTTTAAAGTTTTCAATGCGATTCCTATCTTAGAACCAAATTGAGTGATATGATTATGGAATTTTTTATCTAAATTCTCAAGATGTTTAATAGTAGACATTTTACTTTCAATAGCTTCTAACCTTTGCATAACATGTTCCAAAGTCAAAGTTGTTTCATTAATAGTGATAGGTGGTGATCCCACTAAATTTCCCATAGCATTGAAAGCATCCATAGAGGGACACATCAAGAAATTCCCTCCGGTAATAGTATCAAGTACGAATCTATACCAAGTAATAATACCCACATAAAAATTGTGAAGAAGGATGGTAATGGATTGCTTACGAGTCGATCTATTATGAGCATCACAAATCCTATACCAAGCATCTTTTAAATTCTCTCCTCCCCTTTGTTTAAAATTAAGCACTTCATTTTCAGGGGTAATAGTAACGAGCGAAGAACTAACCATGATGGTAAAGCAAGCGAGCAAAGAAGCAAACAAGAAAAAGGCAAATGGAAAATATTTTGTATTTTTGTAAATAAAATAAATGCAAGGAGATGAGAGTTTATGCAAAGCTACTTGATAGATGTTGATGATGTCTCCACGGCAACGGCGCCAGAAATCCTTCCTGCTACTTGTAGCTTGCGTTGGTATTATCCCCAAAGAGGAAGGGATGATGCAGCACAGTAGAGGTAAGTATTTCCCTCAGTTATGAAACCAAGGTTATCAATCCAGTAGGAGAATCACGCAACACCTCGTTAGCAATACCTGCACACAAACAATAAATCCTTGCACCCAATGCAAACAAGGGGTTGTCAATCCCTCGGCGGTAAGTTGCAAGATTAAATTATATATGATAGATAGATAGATTGAAACAAAAATACAAAATAAATTAAATAAAGAAAAAGTGCAGCAAGTATTTTTAGGGTTTTAGTATATGATTTAGATAGACCCGGGGGCCATAGTTTTCACTAGAGGCTTCTCTAAAGAAAATAGCATACGGTGGGTAAACAAATTACTGTTGGGCAATTGATAGAAAAGCAAATAATCATGATGATATCCAAGGCAAGGATCATGTATATAGGCATCACGTCCGAGACAAGTAGACCGACTCCTGCCTGCATCTACTACTATTACTCCACACATCGACCGCTATCCAGCATGCATCTAGTGTATTAAGTCCATAAGGAACGGAGTAACGCCTTAAGAACGATGACATGATGTAGACAAGATAAACTCACATATGAATAAACCCCATCTTTTTACCCTTAATAGCAATGATACATATGTGCCATGTCCCTTTCTGTCACTGGGATTGAGCACCGCAAGATCAAACCCATTACAAAGCACCTCTTCCCATGGCAAGATAAATCAATCTAGTTGGCCAAACCAAATCAATAGATCGGAGAAGAAATACGAAGCTATAATAATCATGCATAAATGAGATCAGAGAAGACTCAAATAATATTCATGGATAATCTGATCATAAACTCACAATTCATCGGATCCCAACAAACACACCACAAAAAGTGATTACAACGGATAGAACTCCAAGAACATCGAGGAGAACATTGTATTGAAGATCAAAAAGAGAGAAGAAGCCATCTAGGTACAAACTATGGATCCGAAGGTCTGTGGTAAACTACTCACGCATCAACAGAAGGGCAGCAAGGTTGATGTAGAGCCCTTCCATGATCGATTCCCCCTCCGTTGGAGTACCGGAAAAGGCATCCAGATGGGATCTCTCAAGAACAGAAACTTGCGGCGGCGGAAAAAGTATTTCGTGGACTCCCCTGAGGGTTTATGATTTTTTGGGAATTTATAGTGGTGGAATTAGGTCAAACGGAGCTGGGGTGGGCCCACGAGGCAACAGGGCGCGCCTGCCCCCCAGGCGCGCCCTGGTGGCTCGTGGCCACCTCCTCTGGCGTCTGGTCTTCTCCCGAAGCTTCTAGTGTTGGTATTGTCCAGAAAAAAAATATCCAAAGGCATTTGGACTTCATTTGGTATTGATATTCTGTAAAACCAAAAACAGGCAGAAAACAGCAACTGGCACTGGGCACTAAGTTAATAGGTTAGTCCCAAAAAATGATATATAATTGTTGTAAATGCATATAAAAACATCCAAGATTGATAATATAACAGCATGGAACAATCAAAAATTATAGATACGTTGGAGACGTATCAAGCATGTCTAAACTAAGCAAATGGCATAGCAATGCAAGACACCATATGCATGATATGAGCAATATAACCCTGCCAAGTTAGAGCATACACCTTGGGGAGGGATACGACTGGTCATCTGTCTCTGAATCCTCCTCTGAGGAGCTATCTGTAACCGGCAAGATATGCGCTTCGTCAGATAACACTGTCTGCTCTGAAGACCTTGTTTCCACTCCAGATTTTTCCATCACCGTGTCAAATGGCTGATGCACAGGAAGAGTAGTTGAATGTACTAACATTGTTGCAAATGTAATACGTAATGAAAAAAGGATGGCATGATATAATTCACATACATGATGACTGGCTAAACAGGCTGGAATTGCAAAATTCCCATATATGATGCCTGGCTAAACGAGATGGCATTGCATAATTCACATATATGATATAGAAACTAAATAGATGGATTCACACAAAACATGTCTAAACTAAACAGATGACATATATGATGTTTAAAGTAAGCAATGCAAGGCACCATATGCATGATATGACCAACATCAGCATGCCAAGTGAGAGCAAAGACCTCAGGGGGTAAATAGGAGTGGTCTGCTCCCTCTGAATCCCCATCTGAACAGTTATCTTCCTCTTGATTACAATCTGGAATGGGGGGAGGGGGGCTGCCATTGCGGCCACCATGGAGCGACGTCTGCATGACATTATATTGCCACGCAAGGCTCTTCTCTTGTGCTCTACATGTTCAGTACCATTGTGTACAATAACTGACATGCGTAGGAATAAAACATAGTGAGATTATATAAGGAATGCATGCAGAAATCCAGAGTGATGGTAGCAACCAGTGGATAGACCCAAACCAATGATAGCAGGCAGATAATAGCTTCAGTTAAAAAATACAGGTAATGGCTCCTTTATAGTTTGTTTCCCACCCAATATGAAACACATAGTACACACCCGAGATTAAGCAGATAGTAGACAGAGATACTATTCGCTGCTACCCCGATTTGTACCCCACAACCACTTAAAAACTCAAGTTTGATTATTAGTTTGGACCTGACTCGGAGTCTAAGAGGTGAACAGGACGATAAAGTAGCAGGTAATATTAAGCGATGCATAACGTAAGCAGACAGGAAAGAGTGCAACCTCTCTTGCGGACCCGTGTAGTCCTCAAGGTCATCTCCTCAATTGATGATGGTAATGTAGTGGTGGTGGCTGCCGGCAGCGGGAAAGAAGATCTGAGGCGGCGAAAGACGGTCTGGAGGGGGGATCTCTGCTGCGGTGGACGCTTCCGTCGTTGGAGCAGCTCAGCTGGGGCAGACGATGGCGCGGCAGGAGCGGGACAAACCACACAAAGTTTTCTTTGATACCTATCTGTATCAGAAGTATAATTCTGTAAAGGCTCATTTGAATTGGATGATTCTAACAATGCAGGGATAGGAAATACACAGGAATAGGATAGGAATGCACGTGCAAAACACAGCATTTGCTAACACAGGATTTCTATCAATCTGGGTGTTTGGCTCACACGAATTGGAAGATCACAGAAATGCAAAGAAGCTTGGTCATATTAAAGTCAAACCACATGAAAATGTACAGTTATAATGCGATTATGCTACTATCACTTAGTCTTGTTCTTCATGAATAGGAATTTGAAAAGGAGGGCCAAGTGGATATTAAAATTCCTATGGTTTTTCTTTGAAAGAGACACTAAACGAAAAAATCCTACGGTTTTCCCTTGCTCCATTCCTTTGAACCAAATGCATGAATAGTAGTACCATAGGAAACTTTCCAATTCCTATGTCTTTCCTTCACTTTTCCTTTCAACCAGTGGCCATTCTAGTAGGCAGGCTTGAACAGGCTAAAGCCTACACTCCAAAAATGTTTTTGTACTACTTCTACTACTTTAGACCCAGCCCACTGCCCTACTAGCTCAACTCCCAGGCCCTTCTACACATGCACAGCTCCAACGCACAGAAATAAATAATGATGGCTTTCGAGAGAGTCCATCACGGATAGCTAACTTGCCTAGTACCTCACTGCTTGTCATATAGGAGAAACTATTCGTATTTCACTTTACTACGTGTGCTTAGTGGACAATATATATTACATGTAGAGTAAAAAAGTGATGCAACAAGTGTACAACCTCTTTGGCGAAGCCATGTCGATCTCAGCATCATTGGGTTGGTCGCTGAGGATGCTGCGGCTGATGTGGCTGTCGGAGGCGGGGAAGAAGATCTTAGGCGTCTGGAGATGGAGCCGAGGGTACTGCTCCGCTGTGATGGACGGTTTTGTCATTGGACCGGCTCCGGTGAGTTGTACGACAGCGAGGCTGAAGCAGGACAAGAGAGACAATGTTAACCTGAAGTGGGATTCTAATAGCATCTCCAATAGATGATGTAAAATACATCACCAAAAAGTGCTAGATGTAAAAGAAATCAGGCTCTCGTCTTTGAACTTAACTGTCGAAACTGAATTTAACTATCGAAACTAAAATGTACTCTCGAAACTGAATTTTGCTGTCGAAACTGAATTTTACTGTCAGAACTGAACACAGTAGTAGCAGAGAAGCAATGCACTAGTAGTTTTGGCCGCTCGAGCACTAGTGGCAGAGAAGCAGTGATCTAAATCGGCAGCCGCTCTAACAGGGAACGTACTACCAGAGAGTAGCCGGGGCAGCTGGTCATGCAGCAGTAGCAGCGCCCGGAGCATCAACGCGTGCGAGAGCTGTAGCAGCAGCAGGAGCGAGAGGGAGTGCCGGAGTTGCAGCTCATGCAGCAGCAGTGCGAGCAAGAGTAGAGCAGCAGCAAGAGCAAGAGCAGAGCAGCAGCGCAAGCAAGAGCCGGAGCAGCAGCAGCACGGCCAGCGACAGCCGGAGCCGTCGCCGCAGCAGCTCCTGCTGATGTGGGCGTCGCTGCCGAGGGAGCAATGCCATGGTGGAGAGACGCCGTGGAGGAAGTGGTCGGTGACGCCGCCGTCGATTGAGCCGCGCCATGGCGGCTCGAGATCGAGCAGCGGCAGCACCGTGAGATCAAATAAAGGAGAAAATACAGCGATTAGTGTAGAACCTCTTTGGTGGCACTGACTAGGCCTCAGTTTCATCCGAGGAATCGGTGATGGTGTTGCGGTTCCGATGGTCTAGGTGAAGATGGCACTGTGGGAATGGAGGTGGCGCGATAGACGAGGTGAACATCGGGGCAACTCCTTGGAGGTGGAGGACGGGGCGGCTGAACCGGTGGGACGACGAGATTGACGACGGATCCTCATCCGGTGCAGTGGATGAGGGACGTCGAGCTGTTGTGGCAGACAATGTCGTTGGGGAAGAGGCTCCGGCTGGGTGGCGGTCGGGTGGCGGACGGAGGAGCGTGGGGTTTTGCAGGTTTTGGCGGCCTTGGTGTACGAATGGGGGGTGGGAGGGGGGAACCATGGCTTAGGAATGCGCTTGTCCAAAATGTGGGGTAAGTTACGAAAGTACCCCTACCCGTTTGGACCATGGGACGTTGAGGCGGGATTTTCGGCTGAGGGATAGAAGGGGGATTTCGCGTGTCAGGGCGGCGCGACCGATTTCGGAGGAGGGGGGTGTTTTCGCGCGCGTTGAAATTTCGGGATAACAAGGCGCGGGTTGAAGGGGCGGGAGTTTCGCAGCACAAGAGACAAAGAGATAGCTTGAAATTTCGGGATAACAAGGCGTGGCTTGACATTTTGGGAGAACAAGCTTAACGTGTAAAAAAACAAAAACACAAAAAAGTTGCACCATACAAGAGAGAGTCATGTCCCGTTTTACTACATGAATTACTACAAATGCCATTCAAAAACAATAATGAACAACTTAAAAATTCGGGAGAACAAGCTTACCGTGTACGGTACCAAATCAATTCATACTTTCCTCAACAACAACAAAAAACAATTTGTACCGTCTACCGTATGGACTAAAATTGAGTCCATTTTCCGTATTTGAATGGGATTGTTGTCAGGTTAGTTATACCATCATCTAAATATTATCTTCACAACACACGACATGAATATAGTACTAAATTCCCATTTAAATATGAACTACATGTACCATATGATCTCGAATTCAAATATGTGTATCCATTTTATGTTGAATTCAATCATAGTACATGTATGCTCTAGCTAGATGTTCGGAATCTAAATGATGTTTGATATGTATAATGTGTTTAATACACAACACACACACACACAACATTTAGATGTTAGCTGCCAAAGCCACCCATTATCTCCAATTTGAATAGTTATGTCCTTGCATGGATGAAATGTGGTCAAACGATGCCTACCAACGGTATATCAAATTCAAATCAATTTGGCCTTGTTCGATGTGTATATAGTATAGCATACTCGATTCAAAACCACACCACATATCTCCATTATATCATGCATGCATGGGTTTCAAACACCATGATCTCTTATTCAAATATTTGAATTCACTTTTATATTGATTATGATCTCACCAAGTCTTTTACACCCACACAGTCGTCTTCTCTTTATAGTTGTACCACTAACTTTCTCTCGTGCATGCATGCATGCACACACACTCCCACTCGGCATTATCCATCGCACACACACACACACAATATCTTTCTTCAGGTCTGTCTCCCATGATCTCTCAAGCTAGGTCGATCTCTCCATCGCCCTCTCTTTCCCACACACACATCAATCGATATACCCCTCTAGCTAGCAGGTCTGCCTACCACACACACATGTACACACAGTCCCTTCCCCCTCTCACCATCCATCCCTCACGCCCCAGCTACGAGGCGCGCAAGCCCACACACACGCGCGCGCGCGCGAGCACGCTCTCGCCCCCTCATCTCTTATTATCGATCTTGCACTTGTAATGTATCTCTAACTAGTAGGACTCTCGCACCCACCCACACACACCTCCCCCTCTTCATCACTTCGGGCCTTCTTTAATTATCTCTCACATGCATGCGCACCGATCGATATTCCTCTCTGTATATATATAGCTAGGTCTTTCCCTGTTTTCCACACAAAGCGATCGATCTACATCTAGTCAGGTCTCGCCCTTTTTCCCACGTACACATCGATCAATCTACCTCTCTAGTTAGGACTGCCTAGCTACCCCACACACACATTGTCTATCCATCGTCTCACCTCTCATCATCCATGCCTTCCGCTTCATCTCTCAGATGCGCGCAACCGCGCACATTCTCGCCCCCTCTCTTAAAAATATCAATCTCACACTTGTACACTCCTTCCGAGTCTCCGTCCAGTTGGCCTCTCGCACCATCTCCCAACACCCCCCTCTGCTAGTGCTTGTAGGCTCGTAGAGTTCTTCCCTCCATCTGTCTCTATCAATATATTGCGCAGACGACCCCTCCTCTCCCTTCTCGTATATCACCCCCATGCACATACATCTATGTATAATATAGGCCTCTCTTTCATACAAATTGCATCATTGACACATGCTCCATCTATATTTCCCTCCCCCCCTCCCCCACCCACACATAAATTCACGAATCTCCCGTGATTTCTTGCACACACCATCTCTCTCTCTCCCAGACACACAGACTATGTGTACGAAAGAGAAGAGGTGCACGCACGCACTCGTTCCCACATACAAACGTGCGGGTACACGGTGGAGCACATTTGTATAAGAAATGTGCGTGTGTAGAAAGGCTTTAGATGATGTGGCACTAGTACTTCCAGTATGTGCAAAAGCACGTAAGTTAGAATTCCAATGGCACACTACAAAATGTCTCTCTTTTTTCAGCCAATATATTATGATTAAAATGATGTGGGTGCACCCATGAGGCCACGTGGCACATGGGGGAGGGGTTGTTGCGAGCTTCTTCTGTGGATTGATCATAGTGACGTGCTGCTGGTTCCAGAAGAATGTTGTAGACACAAGGTTTTGATAGATGCGAATCGCAGCCACCTAAACCATGGGATCAACAACAATCAACGGCTGATATCACGTCACACGTGAACGATTGAAAATTTCAAAGTTGATTATATAGAAAATATATTCGCAAAAAAAAGATTATATAGAAAATAGCCAGCAGCGGGCTCCTCGCTATCGCTACGAGAGGTTGGCGGGCGTCCGGCTCCGCCACGTATGCATCTGAGAACGCGGGCCCACGTACGCCTCCGACAAGCGTAGTAGTACTGCCCACCGCTTTGACTTTTGCAGTGCCGGGTCCATCCCATTGTAAAAAAAAACTACCACGCCTCCCGTGCGGCAAAAACGCCGCCCTACCCTTTCTTAATCGGGATTTGTATCGAGCAATCTCATCAAGGAGTAGGCGGTAAACTTACAGCCTATCGCCTTCGTGTCGCACCAACACACGGTCGGTCCGGCCCGCCGCTCACCGAAGGGACGCGCATCGACTTGGTACATCACTGACATGTGCGACCGCATGTGAGCAAACCGACAGTCCAAACTCCCCGCCTACCGCCAAAAGCCCGGACTATCGGGATTTTTAGCAAACCGGCAGTTGCGAACAATCACGTGGCAGTTTCATGTGTAGGGGAGGGGCGTGGTGTGGCAGTAAAAAGAAATGCCATGGCATTTTTTTTGTGCTGTTTTCGTCCAATAACTTCCACCGTTGGATGCAGATCTTACGGTTATTGGGGCGTTCACCAGGAATAGTCTTGTGGCGAACTATTGACTAGCCTCTTTTTCACACGCACTACGTTGACACATAAGTATCATCTCTCTCCCTCCTCCCCACGCACACACCTACACTGACGACTTTCTCGGGACTTTTGGCACACACCATCTCTCTATAGGTCCATGTCACACACATACACTTGTACTCTAGGTTTAGTACGTACACAAAGAGGAGAGGTGCATGCATGCACTCGTCCTCTCTCACATTGTAACACACACACGCGGGTACTCTTTCCGACACACACCATCACTCTTTTTTTGCAGGGACACACCATCTCTCTCTAGGTCTATGTATACCACTCTCTCTCTCCCCCACACACACTGGTGGAGTACGTGCATGAAGAGAAGATGTGCACGCATGCACTCATTCCCTCACACACACACGCGGGTACACGGTGGAATGCATTTTTGTACGAAGAGCCACCCCACGTGATAATTTGACACGTGTAGAGTCGTTCACTTAATGGATGGTCAATTAATACAGCGCATGCAAATTGAGTGGCGTGAGGGAGGAAGTACTAGTTGAGAATGACATTACTATCATCCACTGCATGCATGCGAGTAATTAAATCATGGGTTGCTAGTACTGCGAGGCAACGTCATCAATTTTTGCCTCGGTTACTGTTGGTGGCCTTTGTATTTAAAAATGGACGGAGTGGAGTACTACACTCGCCTACTAGGGCTCTCCCACCGCCTACGCTCACCTCCCCGCCTCGACCATCCGATTCCGCCATGGATAATCCCTTAGATCCCAGCATCCCGCGGGCTTCCCTCTCCCTGCGGCCCGTAGCACTGCCGCCTTTGAGCGAAACCCACATGTGTTTCAGAGGGGATCCATTGCTCTGGAATCACAGATCGGTGGCGCCGGAGGACATGCCGGGGCTGCGTTTCAGGTGGTGGGCAGCAAGGGCAAATTGGATCAAGGAAGCGTCGCATCGATTGGAGACAAGTTCGAAGGAGTTGCGCCTGGCGAAGCACAAGGCGGAGGCGCATGTCGATCTCAGGGGTGAGATGCTGAGGGATGTCAGCATCTGGCAGCGTCGCATTGATTTCGAGCTGGGGCTAATGGCAGAGATCATATTCACGGAGTGGACTGCGGAGGAGAGAACGCGTATGCCTGCGGAATGGCATGAGAAGTCGGTGCAACTGTTCAAATGGGCGGTAGGAGAAGCCAAATCGCTCAACCAGCGGCGGCGGCGGCGCTGGGGATGCATCATAGGTGAGGTGACCTGCCCTCCTTCCCCGCCAGCGATGCAGTGACCTGCTTAGTTGCTGCTGCAGTGAACACGCGGCGCCATGGTGGTTTGCAACCGTGACAATCACTCCATCTATGTATTGTATTTCTATGAAAATACTCCATCTATATGTGTTGTATTTCTATGAAAATAGTTGGTCGTTTGGAAAAAGATGGTCATTGATTTATCACGAGTTTTTGAATGCTTGGTCGTGAGAACTCATCGGGAGCCGTTCCGGGCTTTGAAACCAAAACCATCAATAAATTTTGAGCCTGATTCCCGTCACATTCCAAAGTACCATGCTATAATTAATTGCAAACCTGTTCACACCGATAAAACCTAAACGTGTTTCCACTTTGCAGCATATTAGTACTAGGTTATAAAAAGGGAAACTAACTACTTGAATATTACTGCACATTCCTCCTCATAAGCCTTTCTTGTTCATCGTTCCTTGCGTCTGCCATGGCCGGCAGGAAGAGCTCTCGGCCGAGAAATTACAAGGGAGCAACGACCAAGGCCGCGGAAAAAAAGAGAGGGCCCACCGCGTTGTGGTGGCCTCGAAAGATCTCTCATGGGCAGGAGAGGGTTCTCAGAAGCGCATTCACCGTGGAGGCGAACATGTCGAGCGGGCAATGCTGAAGTCGTTAGCCCGTGACGACATGCCCGCTCAGCTCAACAAGCAGAAGTTGATCGCCGGCTTGCTGAAGATGGTGAAGGAGAGCAATGCCTCGGTTGATAAGGCGACCGGTGAAATCGTGGAACTTCGGGAGGATAAAGCGAAGCTCTGACACGAGCTCGACCTGCTGAAGGAGGAGATCGCCGGCTGGGAGAAGTTGCGAGAGAAGAGCAGTGCCTCGGTGAAGATGCTGACCGCCGTCATCGGGGAACTTAGGGATGACATGGCGAAGCTCCGCACCGAGAACATGGCTGTTGTCAAGCAACATCATGCGGACATGAAACAGATCATCCACGCTCGCCTCGAGAAATCCCATGCCATGGAAGCAATGAAGAAGATGGCGGACGAGAGGCGAGAGGAGATGAAGGTCGTGGAGGCGATGAAGAAGCAGTTAGAACTCCGCGCCCAACAACCATTCATGAAGTAGAGAGCAGCACCCAGACCATTGTCTACGTCTTCCTTTTTTTTGTGGGTAATCTTCCTTCTTCTTTTGCCCCTGTGTCTTCTTCTTTTGCCACTGTGTCTTTCGGACGTTTCCGCATGTGTCCTTCTAAATTATCCTGAATAGGTAAGACAATTATTATCCGTTGCCATTGTCATCATATTATTTCGTTTGTACTAGGCTGTGAGGCACGACTAAAACAGTGCTACCGATGAGCAGTGTCGTGGGATCACAAGCAAACTAGATCATTTTTTATCGCCATATCGCACTGGGCTACCGTGTTTCGCACTCCTCCGCGTCGGGCTAGTACTCCAGTGGAAAACTAGAGTATACCGCATGGTTCTTTGCTCCTCCTTAGGTCGTCGGCAACAATTATACCTCCTTTCGCCAACATGTGGGACAGCCAGCATCCGGGTCGACGTGTCATGCACCAGATTAGAGTGGGGAACGGAAGGGGAGACTTACCCCTCGCAGTAATAATGACTATAAGGAGTAGTCAAATCACAAGGCCCCACCTTCCAGCAGTAATGAGCCATCAAATCACAAAGCCCCACCTTTCCCACAGTAAGTTGAATCCGCTACTCCCTCGTTCTACTCGCCTCTCTGTCAAACCGACCAGGCGAAACTTGCCCCGCCCTCGCCTTTTAAATATAGTTTTGTAAGTATCGATGGATTGCGCCATGGAGCAAAACTAACAAGCTCAAATTAAAGAAAAGGGTGGGACATATACAGCACGCTCCTCACGTTTGCGTCGCACCTACATGGTCGGTACGGCACGCCACTCACAGAATGGAACGCGCGTAGGCTAAGTTACTACTAAAGTAGAAAAGAGAGAACAACGATACTAGTACAATACGTACGTAGTACTACTATACTAGTATATGATGTTGGATGTGGGACAGTCATCATCTGGATTGACGTTTCATGCACCAAATTATGCATAGTACTACATGCTTAGATGGGGTGCTAAAGTCTTTCTTTGACAACTAAACTCCTTCATGCATTGCGTAAACTTCTCTCATTTAAGTGGTTTGCATAGGTCCGCGTGCTTCGCATTCGTTCTTCCTGGGGTCACCAAACTCCTCTCTCTTCTCTTTACTCCTCCCTTGTCACATCAGATTTTTTTCATATGTGGCATGCTTAGCACCTGTACACCATGGAGGGGGAGACTCACCCCGGTCGTAGCGTCGCAGTAATAATGATTATAATGAGCAGTAAAATCACAAGGCCCCACCTTTCCATCAGTAACGAGCCATCAAATCACACAGCCCCACCTTTCCAGCAGTAAGTTGAATCCGCTACTCCCTAGTCCTCCTCGCCTCTCTGTCGAACCGACTAGGCGAAACTGCCCCGCCTAACGCGCGGGAAAAGCCCCGCCCTCAAGTTTTAAATATAATTTTGTATCGATGGATTGCGCCATGGAGCAAAACAAAAAGAAAACGATGGTACTACATGTATACAGCACGCACGTCGCATTCGCGTCGCACCCCACACGGTCGGTCGGTCTGGCACGCCGCTCACGGAATGGAACACGAGTCATCTTGTGTTTGCACTCACATGTGGGACCGCAATTGAGCAGCCGACCATAGGCACACTCTCCCCCGTCCCTCAGGCCCCACGCGTCGGCTGAGTTGTACTAGAAGAGAGACACCAGCGAGTACTAGAGTAGTGATGTACACACATCGTTGCCTGGACGATCCCTGCACGACAGGGGAGATCAGTTCGTCCATCCATGTGACCAGAGTCCAGCAAACGACTGGATTGTCTATCGTGTACATATCGTGCAGGTTGTGTCGTACTAACATACGGCTGTAGTTCTGTTGATAAATCTAAAAAAAAGTAGGAGCACTAAGTATATCGCAATACCAATAAAATTTGAATCCATTCTCAGTATGAATACAAATCTAGTCCACTCACCCTAGGCGGCTAGGGCAACCTCTCCCCTCCCTACTTCACCGATGAGCCAGTGGATTCACCCCTCCCCTCTTCCCACCGCTCCGTCGACCGGTGGCGGGGAGGGGAATCCTGGTGCCTATGCTCCAGTTATTAGTTTATGTTAGGGGTTTAAGTCCTCCCACGCGCAACGCTCAGGCAGACGATGTCGGCGCTTCTTATTCCGAGTCTGTCTTCCAAGCTCTGATCCTCCTTGAGTTCATTCGTCTAGACATAGTCGATGGAACTTCAGCGTAGATTCTTGTCGTCTCCTTTGGGGTGGTTAGGTTAAGGTTTATTGTCATCCGACGAGATTTGGTGTCATTTGCTTTGGATCAATGCGAGGGTTAAACAACAACAACTGCGTTCCTCCAGGGCGCTGGTTATTAGGGGCACATGCACGAAGACTACTCGGTTGCCATCAAGAAGGTGAAGTCGGCTATGTTAGGACATCAGCGACATCGATTGACGACTTTTCTACGAGTTTGCTCTTTGAGCTTTGATCCTCATCGAGTTTGTCTGTCGGGACATAGTCGATGGAGCTCCGGCGTAGATTCATGTTGTCTCCTTGGCGCAGTGAGGTTAGCGTTTATTGTCATATGGGAAAATTTGGTGTTATATTAATTAGGTGCTTCAGATCAATGATGACAACTACGCCTCCGGGGCGCTGCTCCTTAGGGGCATGTCCACGAAGACTCCTCGACAGTCATTGATGAGGTCAAGCCGGCTCCAGTAGGATAGCAGCGACAACGACGCGTCGATGGCTCTTTCTGACTACAGTTGGTTGTTCGCTGGTCTCGGAATTTGGATGTATTTTTTTATCAGAGATGCTATGTACTTGCAAACATTTACAATACACCTGGTCTCCCTCAAAAAAGGTTGCATACAGTTTATGTTCAAAATCAGAACAAAGATTGATGTGTCTTACATTTTTTTGCAAATGCTAAGATCACGAATTTTCAGAAATTTGATTTCCCTTTATGTTGGAAACAATACATTTCAAGCTCTAGCTAGCTATTCGAAATGTAAATTGTGCATGTTTTATAAGTATAGCGTGGTTAGCAAACAAAATGTATGGTGTGCCCCCATTTAGATGTGAAATACAAAAGCCACACATTACCTCAAATTCAAACTACTTAGTCCATGGATGCAATGTGTTCAAACGGTGCCATCGACATCTCAAATTCAAAAGAGTTCGAGCTTGTTCATTCTATTTTTTTTGAGGGATCGAGCTTGTTCGTTCTATATTTTCACCAGTGATAATTTGACCCATGTGGTTGTTCAATTAATGAAGGGCCGGGGACCATAAGTGAACAATACAAAGTGCGACCTGGTTCGTACGCAATTTTAAACGATTATTTTTATGGAGAGAAAAAAATAAAACTACTCCACTATATGCATATAAGCAGGAGCCTCCGCTCTTGGTTGCTAGGGTTGCTCTCTTCACACACTCATCCTCTCCAGATCTAAACACGACAGCGGTGGCCACACTCTCTCTCTGCTCACCGCTGGTCACAGATCCGGCCGGATCCCCTCCGTCGGGGAAGGGGTGAAGGTGCAACGTTCACGTGGTCCTCATCGGCGATAGAGCAAACCCACTGCCGGCGCGTCCCGATACGCGTGCCTTGCCATTCTCTCCCACACAGCGCCGAAAAGGGAGGGCCTTCGACCCAGTCTTCCTCGTTGATGTGGTGTGGGCAGATCCGGCCTCCCACCGCCCAGCTAGCTAAATCCCGACAAACCTCAGGTATAACTTCCTTCGAAACTGGCCTTGCTCTACTGCCACAGGTCCCCACGTTGATGCATGTGAATCCTTTTCTACTTCTCAGCCCCCTCGTAGATTGGCTCGATCGACTGTTCCAAAGCCACCTAAAATATTACTATTAGAGGTAAAGCTACTTCATGTAGTCGAATCTACGACTTGGTTCAAAGCGGGAAGAACGGGGGAAAAGTTCTAGCATGACTCTAGGACTTGGTTCAAAGAGGAAAGATTGGGGGGTCGGGGTAGTAGAGACTGGCTACCCAACCGATCTCTTGGTTGAAAAGGGAAATAAAGGGAAAACAAAGTACAAAATGGATATAGAACTGATCTACTGGTTGAAAAAGGAAAGAAAGTGGGGACTGGGGGACAAGTCCACAGAGTATTTCCAGCACTAGATTTGCTGCCCTCGCATAGTAAAAGGTGGCTATAGTGTACAAAAATGGGACCAATCCAGATATCCTGTTTGGATGTTTGTTTGCATCACCACTTTGTTCATCGGTGGAGGTACATGGTGCTGGTGCGCCCACTGTCCGATGCCCTTATGGCAATTTTTAGTTGTTGTTAATCTAATACCGCTGGTAAATGCAACAATCTCACTGTTAAAGTAAGGACATGTTTAACCAATGTTGTTTTTTAATGTAATGCCCCCAGTAATATGAAGCAATGGCCATGTTTTAATGCCCTGCTATATTTCTCATTAAGATAAGTAAGTTGCTTCTTTTTGTTAGAAATGCAACTGTCCTGGTCTGCCTACTGTAACATGCCCTTATACCAACTCTTTAGCACCTGTTAATCTAATGTAGCTGGTAAAATCAAGCAATGGCACCATTAAAGTAATGTCAAATTTAACAGTTGTCATTGTTAATCTTAATGCCCCCGGTAGTACGAAGCAATGCTGCAGCTTTAGAAATTGCTATTGTCCTTCTATGATTGCCATTAAGATAAGGACGATGCTTCTTTTCATTTGACGTATGTTTCATCACTTGTTATTCACCCGCCTTTCTACCTATTTGTGCAAACAGAGATATACATTTCACCTCGTTGCTATTGCGACCTTTTGGTGAACTGCACAAAACACTTCTTTTCTGGAAAGATTGTCTTGTGCAGTTCTATTAAAATGTCACACAGGCAACATTTCTTCATTTTAGTGGAACCGCACAAAGGGTGATTGGAGTTCCTAACCTTCTCGTTGAACTCTGTGGTTAATCTCCTCCAATAGTTAATTAGCCTTTGCAAGATTAGCCGTCACTGTCACCACAATGGCACTTTGCACATATTTGTGTAACGAACATGGACGCTTGATTTTAGTTGAACTGCACAAAAGCATATCCAAATTATAGTTGCACTTTCCACGAGCTTGACGACCAACCTTGATGTTGCTCAGTTTTAGTGCAACTAATGAAGAAGCTGCCAGCTCATGGGACCAAGTACTTCTTGCTAACTGCATGATGCAAACATTGCTTCATTTTAGGTGAACAACACAAAAAGGTCGCTTGAATATAATCATCCATGTTGGTGACTGGTGTCAACCCATCTACTATGACGTTGACTGCAGATATGGTTCCCATGACGAGGTATGTTCCTTTTTGGTACTACCCTTTGCCAGAACGATCTTGCATGTTGACTCTGCATGCAGCTAGTGATCTTGTCCTAATGTTTTGGCACTGCCATGAGAAAGCAATAATGTTATTATTTCACACCTTAATCTAATGCCACTAATAATTTGTGGCAATGTATTGGCACCGCTAGTGCCACTGATAAAATGAAGTAATAATACAGTTAAAATAGAGTTACTATCTTTGCTATCATTTCATTTCCAATGTAGATAATGAAAGAGCTTCTCTTTGTTAGTATACGGTTCATCAAATAGTCCCATTCTTAAAGTAATGACACGTTTAAGTATTTCTACAACAGGGATGCTTAATTTTAGTTGAACTGCACACAAAAAAGTGATTGGAATGACGCAAGGCCCTTCCTGGTTCATCACTTGTAGAAGGTGTATCCGGGAGCATTGGGTCGATGTGCCCTATTAGGCCTGCCGTTGAGTCTCAGTCCCTATGACGCCTATCGTCGAGGCGGCGCAGGGCCCCTCACTCCCTCGCCACACGGCGGGCACCATAGTTTTAGTTGAACTGCACAAAAAAAGAGATTGGAATGACTCAAGGCCCCTCCTACTGCCACACTAAATTTGTTCATAGTTTTCAACGAATTGTCTTCATGGCAAGATACGACGACCTGAAGAATAACTTGATCTCACTAAGTCATCTCACACAGGTCAGTCTTGTCCTTCATCCACATCATCGTGCTTTGTCATACTGTGCTACTGTTCTATTTTATTTTAATAAACTTATTGTATCGCAATCTTTTCCCATTAAGAAAATGAAGTTACTTCTATTTATTAGTGTATGTTTCATCAACTAGTGCCACTATTATATTAATCACGCTTTTTCATTATCTGTGCAAATAGGGTTATTCAGCTACATTTTAGTGGAACTGCACAAATGTTTGGATGGAATCCGCATATGAAGAGTGTGAGTGCCACCATCTAAAATAATGTGGCTTCGAACGACACAGATGTTCAGATGGTTCCACAAGTTCTTGGCGACCTACTTATGTAGAACATGTTAATCTGCCGGTGTTTAACATGCGTGCCCATAAACTAGACTGGTTTCGGTATTGTAGCAAATCCTTGAATCAAATAGCTTACATGAATTACGTTTATGGTTTGCTGGATATATTGGCACTTCTCCAGGGATTACTCTTTTCTCAGAGAAGCATCAATCGATTTTTCTTTACATGTACACATTCTCACAACTTTGTTTTAGTTTTAAAGTTAATATTGGCTCTGATCTGTGAATCAATGAGATGCATAGTCATCTTTGTTGTACTTATTATGGGAATCGTATGAGTTGGTTGTGAATCTTGGAAGCTGTGAAACACGGCATGATGATGCAGGCGACAGCAACCCTATCAAGCTCTTCAATACTCCCTCCATTTCTTTTGAATTTGACCAAATTTATATAAAAAAATCAACATCTACAATACCAAAGTTATATGGTATATGAAATTTAATTTCGTCATGCATCTAATAATATTGATTTCATATTGTGAATGTTGGTATTTTTTCCTATCAAGTTAGTCCAACATTACAAAGTTTGACTTTGACCAAATTATATATGCAAACTAAAAAGAAAGATTTAGGGTGGTAGGCATTTTTGTAAGCCTTCTGTTGATCTAGATCTAAAGGTAGATAATGGTAGTACTAGGTAACGTGGGGGTCAGTACTCAAGTTTATGTGGGATCGCTTCGTAAGTGAGGGGTAAATTAGTTATTAGGATGGATCCACTCACAGCGCGCCGCTCTCGTCCAAATCCAAAACCGCCGCCCGCCGCTCCTCTCCTCTTCCATTGCAAAACCGCCGCCGCTCCTCTTCCATTCCAAAACCACCGCCGGCGAGTGAAGGTGTTGTGGAGAAGTAGATCGATGGAGGAGTACAACCGATACGTGACGATCGCAGACGGCGACCCTGTGAAGCTAGCCATGATGATGGAGATACAGTCTTGGTTTGACAACCAACGGCAATTAGCGGCGACGGTGATGGCGATGGCCAAATATCTGAAAAAGAGCAAAAAGGCAGCGATCCACCTGAATGGAGTCGCGCGGGAGTCCATAGAGCTGCTCCTCTGGGCCATGGAGCAGACAGATTCGCCGAATCTGGTCGTGAGGTGGAGGTGGTGGGAGTATCGATCCAAGATCGAGCATCCAGAGGATCAAGGATCGAGCATCCACACGGTGCCATTTGTGAGGGTGTCGTGTCAGAGCGAGCCGGTGGAGTCTTCGTACCCAACCGCAAGAGGAGAAAAGCAGTTGGCGCGACGACGCTTCCCCGCCATTCTCCAAGTCTCCCTCATCATTCACCTCGTCTCATGGGGCGGCGGTCTGCCGCCAAGGAATAGGAGGGGAGTGCCCCAACGAATAATCATAGGAGGAGCTTAGGGTTATCAGTATTTGCAGTTTGTGAATTGTGTTTTGTGTTGTGTATTTTGGGTACTTTCAGATATGAATGTCTTTTGAATTTCAGATCTTTGCAGTATTGAGCATATGAAGTATTTTCTGAATTCCAAAGATCTATTTTTAGTACTTTCAAAAATGTAGTTTCATATAAAAGTGCAGACCATGCCATTTTCAGAGAAGAAACTGCAAGTTTCAGAGGCAGAGCATTTATATCAACACGCCCTTTTCGAACAGGGATAACAGCATGTTCCAAATTTTATTCATGGTCAAAAATGGAACTAACAGCAAGCTAACATCATGCTGATCAACATTCATGTATAGCACATCTTCATATGATGCACAGTCAAAAAGATATGCTATTTTCAAAATGCCCAGACAATGTTGAGAGTGCGAAAAACAGAGAAAACTAGGGACGAAATTCCGGCTAGTGTTGGAGGTGGTGTGTGTGGATGACAAGGGGAGACTCACATGTCAGTAATAGCAGAGGCAAAAAAATTGGGAATATTGCAACTGCAGCAGGGGTAATCGAACCCGGGCTGAGCAGGTGCGGGTAAGGGGGTATAGCTACTGGGCTACTGCGGCATACTCAACAGAAAGAAGGCGCGCAAACTACTACTACACTGCCCCGTCTTCCCCGGTTTCGGTTCGTTCCCGTCCCACAAGGTCCATGGCCCTACGCAAGCAAGTGCCACATTGGAAAAAAAAAATCTCTCGGAAATGGATATTCGTTTCTCCTAATGGTATACTGACGTTGGGGCCCACGGGTCTGTCAACGTAGTCAATAAACGAGATAAATTTACAATGAAGACTATCATCGGGGAGCTAGCAGGTATAATTTTTTCAGAGGGCGAACAAGTATCAGCTGGGTTGTGGCTTGCCCAGCCTAGGTTCTGTTTTTTAACATGCGTAGGGCGCAACCCACGACATGCCGACATAGTGTTTTAAACTAATTGTTTTGAGCTCTAGCATGTATCTACTGGCCCATGGGCCTCCCAGCCTAGGTTTTATTTTGTCTTAAACATCCACAGCCCAACTTATGTTTTTTTGAAGAAAACGCAAAACTCTTTTCTATTTTTCTATATATAAGAATAAGAATGCCAGGTCCAACTTATGTTTTCCCTTCTAACTATATTATATATATTTAAATTATTTTATGTTATTATATATTATTATTATCATATATTTAATAGATACATATATATTAAAAAATATCCCACGTCTTATTAACTTATAAAAAATAAATGTTTAACAGAAGTTCGCAAGGAAAATCCTGATTTTTTTTTACAACGAAAATCCTGGTGATTGCGTACAAAAGCTTGCTCAGATTTAAGGACCAATGTAATAATAATGCGCTCATTTTTTTGAGCAATAACGCGCTAATTATCTAATTTTATATATAATAAAATGCCCAGCCCCGGTTTATTTTTTGATAACATTGCTCCGTCCAACCCAACATTATAATTACAACAAGCCCGGCAAATTCGTGTATTTCGAGAAAGTGCAAATGGGTTGTGATTTCTTAGAAAAAAATTAAATGGACCTCATAGATGCTACATTATTTGTTCACCCATCCCAGCAAATCGACTGTAAATGTTGAATATGTGCCATATTTTTGCAGGCTGACATGTGGGCCAATAGGTCGAAGCCCACGCAAGGCGTTGTCAACTTGGTCAACAAATGATTCTGACATCCATAGCCATTGGATTTACATCCAACGGCCGGCATGCATCTTGAATCTGTCGTCTTCTTCCTCCAGCGCCGCCGGGAATGCCCGCTCACGCCTCCGGCGGCTAGTGGCTCTGCTTAGCACGCCTCGCTGCAAAGCGCTACCCCACTGCCGGCCAGGCCATCCCTCCAACTCTCCACACCTCCTGTTATTCTCCGCCGACTGCAGCCCCACGCCGCACCAGAACCTGTTAACCCTCGTAGTCCTCTCCATCTGCGTCTCCACTGTCGCGTCTTCCCCATCTCCTGGTCGTTCCTGTCCGGGGCCTCGCCGTCGTCCACCGCCTTGGTGTGCTCAGCGCGGCGTGGTCAACCTGGTCAACAAACAAGAGTCATCGGAAGAGGACTGTACGTGGAGAGGCTGGCAGTGGGGACGCACCAGGTCCATGGACGCACACATGCAACTGCCTCCTTATTACGCGAAAAAAATTATTCTTCCCCTGGGAGCTGGGACCCACCAGCTACATCTTCGCACGCAAGGAAGTGCCTCCTTATTACACGGAAAAAAATGTTTCATCCCCCTGACAGCTGGGACCTAGTAGCTACATCTTCGCACACAAGGAAGTGCCTCCTTATTACGGGCAAAAAAAATTTATTCCTCCTCCTGACAGCTAGGACCCACCAGCTATATCTTCGCACATAAGGAGGCTGACATTGTGGGCCAATAGGTCGAAGCCTACGGAAGGCATTGTCAACTTAGTCAACAAATGATTCTGACATCTGTAGTCGTTGGATGTACATCCAACGGCCGGCATGCATTTTCAATCTCTCGTCTTCTTCCTCCAGCGCCGGCGGGACCTCGTGCTCCCGCCTCCGGCGGCCAGCGGCGCTGCTTCGCACGCCTCGCTGCGAAGCGCTACCCCACCGCCGGCCAGGCCATTCCTCCACCCCTCCTGTTATTCTCTGTCGACTGCAGCCCCAGGTCGCATTGAACCAGTCAACTCTTGTACGTCGTACTCCTCTTCGTCTGCGACTCCACTGCCGCATCTTCCCCATCTCCTGGTCATTCCCGTCCGGGGCCTCGCCGTCGTCCACCGCCTTCGTGCGCTCGGCGCGGCGTGGTCAACAAACAAGAGTCATCGGAAGAGGACTGTACGTGGAGAGGCTGACAGCTGGGACCCACGAGGTCCATGGTCGCATGCAAGGAAAGTGCCTCCTTATTACGCTGGAAAAAAGTTTCCTCCTGAGGGTGTCCCGGACTTTGGGGTACTCGGGCTGCCGGCCTATCTCTCGTAGGCCGGGCTGGTGGGCCGCTCTCTACTCGTTGATGGAAGGCCGGATTGTGGGCGACCCCGTGTATCAGAATGAAACCTCCGACGACTTGGCGTCTCCTCCAAGGAATAACTGGCGTGGCCGGCATGTTTATCCCCTGATGGTAACCGACCATATGTAACCCTAGGGCCTTCTTGTGTCTATATATAAACCAGAAGGCTTAGTCCGTAGAGGATCATCATATCCATAGCCTAGGGTTTTGTCCATCCGATCTCGAGGTAGATCAACTCTGTAACCTTCATACAATCACATCAATACAATCTTGCAGGACGTAGGGTATTACCTCTTCGAGAGGGCCCGAACCTGGGTAAATCGCCGTCTCTACGTTCTCTGTTACCCATCGATTCCTAGACCCACAGTTCGGATCCCCTACCCGAGATCTGCCGGTTTTGCTACCGACATTGGTGCTTTCATTGAGAGTTCTGCCGTGGGTCATCAAGGATCAATGGCTCGCCTAATCATCAACAACAGCGCTAGCCGCAGGGACACTTTGGTCCCCGGCCAACTCTTCGCATTCGGCAGCATCATGCTACACGCCGATCCGGCCGGTCGCCTCGGCCGGGTCGACAGCTTCACCCCCGACCAGGAGATCAAGTTCGGAAACTTAGAGTTTGTCGCCGACTCCTGGGGAGATCTTATCCTCACGGGGTCCTCAGCTTCGCCTGAAGGACCCACAAATCCTGAAGCACCGACTTCGATTACGGCCAACCCCACTACCAAGACGGCCGCCACCGCAGATCCAGCCTTGAGCCCGGACCTAATCCCCGCGCTCGACAGCCGAAGATCAGCCTCGGCCGAACACGACTGCGGGGCGAATTCAGACGCCCCCATCACGGCCATACTGCGGGTTGACCCCGTAAACTGCCAGAACTTGGAGCCGATGGATCTCTCATTATTAAACGGGATACTAGATCGGATCCAGGCCCTGGGAATCACCGATGGCCAGTCCTCGGTCTACGATCAGATCAGGCTTAAAACCGACGATAGGGAAATTCACGCCCCGGCCACCACCCACTTGGTCGCCACTATCGAAGGCCCCACGGAGGGCTCACCCCTTCCCCTAGAACCGAAAGTGCATGGGGCGCAAGTTTCTGACCAGCAGGCTTCATCCTCCAGCTCGGCAGCCGAACTCCGCTCCGGAGAGGGTTTAGGGCCGAAGTCTGGTTCAGCACGCAATTCCGGGTCCACGCACCCGCGCCCGGCCAACTATCCAGAGCTTGGCGCATCGGATTCCATGTCAATCCAGGACGCGGCCACCAAAACCCCGAACTCACACTCCGCTGGGATCAAATTTTTATCCCACCCACCCCCACATCGAGTGCTATCCAAATAACTCAGGACGGCCCGACATATGGGACCTAATGTACGTAAAGCAGCAGCCCGGAGAGACAGTTCGGCACTTCTGGGCCAGATTCCTTATCGTCAAAAAAAAGATGACGGACGGCTGCAACAAGGAAATTCTGGAGATCTTCCGACAGAACTGCCGAGACGAGGGCGTCTTAAATGCCCTCGCCCACCGCCGCATCCAAAATTTCTCTGATTTATCAGATCTGGTGTCCAAATACTACGCCATGGATTATGCCTGGCAGGCTCAGCTCGAGCAAACGGAGTCAATCCGTACAGAGGAACCAAACCGAGTTCGGGCAAAACAAGCACACCCTCGCCGGACACCCCAATACGAGCCATCCGAGAAAAGGATGAAACCCCTGACAAGATCCAGAACGGTCCTTGATGAACTACTGGATAAACCATGCCCCATACACTCCGTCCTCCTCAACACAAACCCAACCCACAGCCTTCGAGCTTGCTGGGTAGTCAGGCAAGTCGCCGAGAGAGGCGAAGTCATCCTCGGAGGCCCGCACTCAAATAAATGTCCAGCAATGCCCTTTACTGACGACGCCGAGATCTTAACAATCTACGAGACGTATTCCTCGAATAATCAGAGGAAGAGAGCCCTTCGAGAGCTCGCTCAAATTCACCATGTGGCACCGACAGACTCATGGACAGACACACCCATCACTTTTAGTGAACAACACCAGCCGAGGTCCTGCCCTACTCGAGCTGTTGCCGCCCTTGTCCTTGATCCCATAGTGGATGGATTCCGACTCCAAAAGGTGTTAATGGACGGCGGTAGTGGGCTAAACCTCATTTACGAGGACACCTTGGATAAAATGCAGTTTGACAGATCCCGCATCGAGCAAAGTCACACCACCTTTCGAGGGATCATCCCCGGAAAGGAGGCACGTTGTAGTGGCCGAGTTGCTCTTGATGTGGTCTTCGGAACTCCCGAGAACTACCGATCCGAAGAACTGCTTTTCCACATTGTGCCCTTTCGCAGTGGCTACCATGCCTTATTAGGGCGCGATGCCTTCGCACGATTCCATGCCGTCCCACACTACGGGTACATGAAGCTTAAAATGCCACGGCCAAATGGTGTGATCACAGTAATAAGTGATCCGGACAAAGCTCTTCGGGCCGAGAACAAAACAGCATCCCTCGCCCTCGAAGCGTTGTCCGAAGCCCTCGCAGCTGAAGAACTGACCGCGCTCTGCTCAATGGTGGATAAGGACGACGTAATCCTCGACAAAAGGCCCAAATCTACGTCCTTCAAACCAGCGGATGAAATCGTCAAATTCCAAGTCCACCCAACAGATCCCAACAAGACGACGTCCATTGGAGCTCAGCTGGACCCCGCGGTCGATGAAGAGCTGCGCAAATTTTTGCGGGCAAACTGGGATATCTTTGCCTGGCACCCGTCAGACAAGCCAGGGATCCCGCGTAGATTAGGCGAGCACAGCTTGAACATCATTAAGGGTTTCAAGCCAGTCAAACAGACTCTACGTCGGTTTTTCGAACCCAAGCGTCAGGCTATGGGCGAGGAACTGGCAAAGTTGCTCGAAGTCGGATTCATCCGGGACATCAAACATCCCAAGTGGCTGGCCAATCTGGTCATGGTACCAAAGAAGGATAAGTCCTGGCGGTTGTGTGTCGATTTCAAGGATTTAAACAAGGCCTGCCCCAAGGATCCTTTCCCCTTGCCCTGCATAGACCAGATCATAGAGGCCACTGCCGGGCTTGACTCACTGTGTTTCCTCGACGCTTACTCCGGGTACCATCAAATTAAAATGAAGGAGTCCGACCAAGCGGCCACTGCATTCATCACTCCTTATGGACCATTCTGTTTCAACACAATGCCCTTCGGATTAAAGAACGCAGGGGCTACATACCAGCGCATGATTCAAACATGTTTGGAAAAACAAATTGGCAAAACAGTCGAAGCATATGTGGACGACGTGGTTGTCAAAACCAAACACGTCAGCCAGCTGGTGGACGATCTCCGGCAAACCTTTGATAGTCTTCGGACTTTCGATATACGGCTCAATCCAGAAAAGTGTGTCTTCGGAGTGTCGGCCGGTAAGCTGCTCGGATTCATCGTTTCCCATAGAGGAATAGAAGCCAACCCAGTGAAAATACGGGCACTGTCCGAGCTGGCGATCCCCATTGAGCTCAAACACGTCCAGAAACTGGCCGGCACTATCGCAGCCCTAAGCCGCTTCATCTCACGCCTCGGAGAAAAGGCCTTACCACTATATAAATTGCTCAAACGGACGAAGAACTTCGAATGGACCAGTGAAGCGGTGGAAGCACTCGAAGAAATAAAAACTCTACTGGCCAACAACCCGATCTTGACAGCACCCAGTCCGGGCGAGCCAATGCTGCTATATATCTCGGCCACGAATCAGGTGGTCAGCGCGGTTCTCGTCGTCGAACGAGAGACAGCGGGTCACAAGCTCCAGGTGCAGAAACCTGTGTATTACGTATCCGAAGTGCTCATCCCGTGTAAAACGAGGTACCCGCATTATCAGAAGATCGCCTACGCAGTTTTCATGGCATCCCGAAAGCTCCACCATTATTTCCAGGAGTGCTCGGTTACGGTGGCATCCGAAGTACCACTGAATGACTTAATCAACAATCGTGATGCCACCGGTCGTATAGCCAAATGGGCTATAGAACTCCTCCCCTTCGAAATCATATATCGACCACGCCGAGCTATTAAATCTCAGGTTTTGGCTGATTTCGTTGCGGAATGGACGGAAGCCGAACTCCCTAGGGAGTACAATACATACTCGCATTGGACGATGTACTTCGACGGCTCCAAAATGCTCGCCGGGCTGGGGGCTGGAGTGGTCCTCACATCCCCCACTGGCGATAATATTCGGTACATACTCCAAATCATGTACACCGACTCCAACAATGCAGCTGAATACGAAGTCTTGTTGCATGGACTTCAGATTGCGATGTCAATGGGCATACAGCGGCTCGAGGTACGGGGAGATTCTAATCTTGCCATCTCCCAAGTCAACGGCGAATTCGACGCAAAAGACCCAAAAATGACAGCATACAGCAATGTCGTCCTAAAAATCTCCGCCTGTTTCGAAGGACTGGAGTTTCACCATATACCTAGAGACAGCAATCAAGCTGCCGACATTCTTGCTCGAATGGGCGCCAAGCGCGACCGTGTCCCTGAGAACACCTTTTTGGAACGACTCTTCAAGCCGTCCGTGGTATGGCAGGAGGATACCCAGGGCTCGGAAACAAATACCTCAGGAGAACTCGTCCCTCCGCCTATCAACCCAGACGAAGGAATTATCGGGGGCTCGGCCGTCGAAATGACGTCTTCGGCTCACAAAGTCATGGCGGTAATTGCGTCATGGACCGAGCCTTTCCTCGCCTACCTCCTCCGTCAAGAACTACCGGACGACCAGACTGAGGCAAGGCGTATCATTCGACGATCTAAAGCCTATAAAGTCCACGAGGGAGAACTATATAAAAAAAGCACTACTGGCGTCCTCCAAAGATGTATATCCGAAGAGGAGGGAAGGCAGCTCCTGGCCGAGATTCACGCTAGCATGGGCGGTCACCACGCGGTAGCTCGGGCCCTGGTCAGCAAGGCTTTCCGAGCAGGGTTCTTCTGGCCCACTACCCGAACAGACGCCCAAACATTGGTCCAACATTGCGTTGGATGCCAGCTTTTTGCAAATCAGAGCCATATGCCTCCCACGGCCCTTCGGACGATACCGATCACTTGGCCTTTCGCGGTCTGGGGGCTGGACATGGTCGGACCACTTAAAGGGGGGACCAAGAAAAAGAAATATCTACTCGTCATGGTAGACAAATTTACTAAATGGATTGAGGCAAAACCGGTAACTTCCGCCAATTCTAAACCGGTCATCGATTTTATATCCGGTGTCGTGCACCGTTACGGCGTCCCCCATAGTATAATAACGGACAATGGATCCAATTTTACCGCCCAGGAAGTTAAAGACTGGTGCGCTAATCTGGGCATTAAGCTCGACTATGCCTCAGTATATCACCCACAGTCTAATGGACAGGTCGAGAGAGCTAATGGACTGATTTTGAGCGGCATCAAGCCCCGTTTGGTCCGATCTCTAAAAGAATCTGACTGCCATTGGGTTGAGGAGCTCGACTCCATGTTGTAGGGCCTGCGCACCACTCCTAATCGATCCATGGGCTACACACCGTTCTTCATGGTGTATGGGGCAGAAGCCGTCCTCCCCAGCGATCTTATTCACGACGCACCTCGGGTGCGTGTGTATGAAGAAAAGGAGGCCGAGTTGGATCGGCAAGATGACCTGGACGCCTTGGAGGGCGAGCGCGACATAGCTCGGGCTCGTTTTGCTTTTTATCAGCAGCAGGCCAGACGTTATCAGAGCAGGGAAGTAGGGGCAAAGGCCTACAACGTCGGCGATCTAGTCATACGCCTCCCGGAGAAGCAGAATCATAAGCTGTCGCCCAAATGGGAGGGGCCCTTCATAATCGATCAAGTACTCGCGGGCGGAGCATATCGTCTCCGCGACCCAAAGGACGACCGCCTCGAACCAAATCCATGGAACGCAGCTCGGCTACGACGTTTCTACGGCTAACTCCGCGACCTTACCTTGTTCGCTTTATCCTTCTAGGATTTATATTTTTCTAGTCTCTCTCCCGGGTTGTGTTCGGATACGCCAAACTATGTTAAGTTTTTCTTCGGCTATTACCTGGGGGCTTCTTTTACAGAACCAATCATATTTTATTTATGCAACCATCCGTCTTTTACGAGTTTGCAACCTTCCTGCATCATTTTAAAGCCACTATATGCATCAATTTGACTTAAGATTTGGCCAAGCTGGGTTGCCTCGCTCCTGTGTTTACCCCCTACGTTCCCGATTGTTCGGCTAGGGAGTAAAGGGAGCACCACTGTGATTGTTACATCCGGTTTTCCCGGGTACGTACCTCAGACGGGTGAAGCCAAAAGCTAGCGTTCTTAAGAACACAGTTGGTCGGCCACGGGGGAAGTGAAAATAATTGGTAACTATCACCAAGTTTCCGGGGTATTTTCCCGAAGTAACCATCCCCGTCTACTCCGGGTATTCGGTTATCCATCCACGGCTAACGTGATAACCCGAAGAAAGGGACCCATAGAGGAACTATTTTCGTCGAAAGATGTTTCTTACGTTAAACAGTAATATAGCATAACTCCCCGAGCACGTTTTTGTCTGTTTGCACCAAATGGCCGGATTGCCTAGTTCTCCGAAGTGTTTTCTGATGTTTTCGGATCACATAGTAGGAAACACTCCTCGACTCCTGGTCGAGGAGGCGGAAGCCGATGGCTGGTTAAGACAACGTTTTACACACGGTTTGGAGACTACTTGATGTAAAGTACATAGATACATAGAATCAAATTGTTAATCTTGATCAAGACCATCTATTATGGTCTCCAGAGCACAATCTGCTTCGGACAGCCGAGCTGCGGGCATAACCTGGTCATATACCAGATGCACGGGCACTTCCTGCCGATCGGGCCCTACCGGCCCAACCCTAGCTAAATGCTCCGGTTCCAGCTTGGTGAAACGGGTCTTGATCATCGCCAAAGCCTCTCGTGCTCCCTCACGACAAGTTGACATCTTCCATAACTCCAAGCGGCGCCGAGCTCCCTTGAAACGATTCGTGAGTTCGGCCATCCCTTCCGGAGCCACTTCGCCAGGCCACAGTGCTTTGAACATGCTCTTCATGGCTTTCTGGGCCCGCTCATGTACGGCAGATAGCTCCTTCAGAAGGTCCCACCCGAATGAGCCGGCCTCCTCTTCGAGGCGTCCGGTCAGAAGAACTACAACGAGACGTGGCGTTGTTCATATTGCTGCCTAATACGTGCAGTTTATGAACTGAAAAATCATATTGCACTTACCGAACATGCCCTCTTTTAGTCTCTGGTTCTCCTCTTGGGATAGGGTCAGTTTAGCTTTCAAGCTTTTGATTTCTTGAGCCTGTTGTTCGCCTTCCACCATCAGCTTATCCCTCTCCTCATAACTTCGGGAAAGCACCCGGTAGCCAGCCTCTTGCTATGACTCCGCATACCTTTGAGCTTCCCTGGCAATATCCAGATCTTTCTGCAACTGATTTATCGACTCGGCTGCTATGGAATCATCTTTAATTAGCAGAGGTGTTCCATCAATTTTTTCTTAAAACAACTTTGAGTTCAGCGCTTACCATGTGCCTCTCTGGTGAATTTCTTCACGCCCTCTAGCTCGGCTTTCACAGCCTCTAACTCTGTTTGCGCCAGCTTGAGGTCCTCGGACAGCTTTTTGTTTTGCTCCCGAACAGTCTGCACAATGGCATGGCATTATAACTATCAGACCCTTAACTCGGCCGTCCCGCCCAAATTAAGGCTCGGGGGCTACTGGGTTAGATACTAGTTATCAAAACCAACACCATACCTGCACATTAGTAGACATGAGCTTCACGGCCCCTTCAAGTCCCGTTCGGGCAGCGCCGAGGTACGCGTCTACCGAACTAAGGGCATTAAACTCCTGATTGGAAAACGCGGAGTGCCGGAGTGATGCCTTACGCCACCGATGATTCATCACACTTTCAACCTCGGAGTTAGTGACCGAGACACCTCCTGAGTCCTCGGGACGTTGGTCCTCGGTAGGGACCCCCGAAGTAACTCCGGTTACAGCTGGCGATCTCGGGTTTGAGTCACCCCTCGGCGCCTGGTCACCCCACGGCTTCTCGTCACTGGGGCCGCTGGTGCCGCTCTTGCGGCTGTCCGGCGCGTCGTACGGCGGCCCTTGGGAGTAGGTGTCAGTGTATTCGGAGCAGCAGCGACTGAGTGTTTCTTTCGAGAGGAAGCCCGTTGGCCACTTACAGCGGAGGCGGGAAGCGCCCCGGGATGATCGGCCAAAAGGGCCACCTTAGAACCATCAAGGCTCTCCTGGTAGAAGACCCCCTCCTCGAAATTAATTGATGTTTCAGGGTCATCATGGAACCCAGGATCATCGTCATGAGAGTAATCCTCCGGTTGAGGAGCAGGGCAGCTCACTGTCTCGATCCAGCGCCTCCAGTTCTGTTCGGACATAATAGAAATCTGGTTAAGAAAAATTTGGGGTGCCTTCCGAACTATAAAACGTGGTCGGACTCACCATTTCAATGGGCTTGTAGCTCGAGAAGCCTTCCTTGGGCCTTAACCGAGCAAATTCTTGCTCTTCTCCCTTGAAGAGATTGGCCAGTATGGCTGCCGTCGCCGCCTGGTCGGCAGGTCCCATCCGTGTGTACCGGGTTGCATCATCTTCCCCGTTGTAGCACCAAAGCGGGTGCATTCTCTGTTGGAGAGGTTGGACGCACCGAGCAATGGCTGCCGCCATCACGTCGATAATGGTTAGCCCGTTGTGGGCTAGCCACCTCACTTGAGCGGCCAGCCGAGTTACTTCGGCACTTTCCTCTTGGGAAGGACTCTTCGGGCGCCAGTTGAACCGCTTCTTCGGCGGGACCAATGAGAATTCGGAGAGCCCCCTCCGGACTAGATCAAATAGGGGGATGTCTTCAATATAAAACCATTCCGAAGTCCACTCTTCGGCATCTTTCTTCGGAGTCCCTACGGGGTATCCGGTTCTAGCGATGCGCCATACTTCGGCCCCGCCAACCTCGTAGATTGTCCCTCCTCGGGTACGGGGGACTAGGCAGAAGAACTTCCTCCACAACTCGAAGTGGGCCTCGCAGCCCAGGAACATCTCGCAAAAAGCGACGAAGCCTGATATATGAAGAATCGATCCTGGGGTAAGGTGGTGGAGTTGGATCCCGTAAAACTCTAGTAGACCCCTCAAGAAAGGATGAATGGGGAAACCCAGCCCTCGCAAGAGGAAGGGCACGAAGCACACCCTTTCCTCCCCGTGGGGGGAAGGAAAGTTCTCTGCGAGGGCCTCCCTGTCTGCGGAAATTAATCCGGGGCGGGTGGATGCGAGATCTGAGGCAGGGAGATATCCCTGCGTCTCGAGCCTGCGTAATCGCATGCGGGATACGGAGCAGCTCGCCCAATCACCCTGACGGGGGCCGTGAGGGCGTGAGGAAGAACCTGGGACGCTCGCCATTGTTTGCTAGACGCGACCTCGCGGGGATGTGAGGAAGAACAGCTGGGGGTGGGGTACGTTAGCCTCCTCGCCCTTAGCCTATTAAAAGGGCACTGTCTCCCCCCCCCCTCAACGAGGGGCATTTTTGTAAAAACCCATCGGGTCACTCGCATTCCTCCGATGCGTAGGAATCGAGGGTCGTCATTTAATTCTAGGCGGAGAGAAGCGGAATGGCGGGCCCCACGAAGCCCCGCCCATCGGAGGATTCTTCGGTAACCAAGCTATTGGTGGCCGAACTGTTGTTAAATCAAATACAGGTAAAGGAAGGAACTCGCCACCCAAGCCGAAGACCTTTGAAGCATGAAGCTGCCGAAGACTGTTAACTTCGGCGTTGGAGGCTAGTTCGGGGGCTACTGAGGGTGTCCCGGACTAGGGGGTACTCGGGCTGCCGGCCTATCTCTCTTAGGCCGGGCTGGTGGGCCGCTCTCTACTCGTCGATGGAAGGCCGGATTGTGGGCGACCCCGTGTATCAGAAGGAAACCTCCGAAGACTTGGCGTCTCCTCCAAGGAATAACTGGCGTGGCCGGCATGTTTATCCCCTGATGGTAACCGACCATATGTAACCCTAGGGCATTCTGGTGTCTATATATAAACCAGAAGGCTTAGTCCGTAGAGGATCATCATATCCATAGCCTAGGGTTTTGTCCATCCGATATCGAGGTAGATCAACTCTGTAACCTTCATACAATCACATCAATACAATCTAGCAGGACGTAGGGTATTACCTCTTCGAGAGGGCCCGAACCTAGGTAAATCGCCGTCTCTACGTTCTCTGTTACCCATCGATTCCTAGACCCATAGTTCGGATCCCCTACCCGAGATCTGCCGGTTTTGGTACCAACACCTCCCCCTGACAGCTGGGACCCACCAGCTACATCTTCGCACGCAAGGAAGTACCTCCTTATTGTGCGAAAAAATGATTCCTCCCCATGACAGCTGGGACCCACCAGCTATATCTTTGCACGCAAGGAAGTGCCTCCTTATCCCCCAGACTGCTGGGACCCACCAGGTCGAAACGTACGTATCATTATCTGTCTGGTCGCAAGCGTGTACGTACATACTGGTCAATCGGTCTCTCTGCCACGATGAACTGTGGTCGTGTAAAGAGCGGCACGTGTCGTAGTAGAGCCCCCGATGTAGCAGTTCAGGTAGCCCCGTCTAAATCGTGTACACGTACTTACAGCCACACAGCAAAAAATACGACCACGTACGTACATATACGAGCGGGGTCTTGAACGCGTACTCGGGCAGACGTACGGCCAGGGCTCGTGTACATGGAGAGAGCCAACGGACGGCAGCAACGGCCTCCTATTCATCGGCAAGCAGCCGATTGGGTCGGAACGGAGGAAACAGCGTCGTGTTCATCGGGAGCCAAGCAACTGGGTCAGAACACGTCCTGTTCATTGGGAGCCAACCTGCTTGGACGGAACAGCCTAAACGGGGTCCTGTTCATTGACTTGGGGTCTGGCGTACCGCAAAACGGAGGAAACGGCCTTCTGTTCGACCGCCTACGGTCGAAACAGGGTCCTGTTCATCGGCTGGGGGTCTGGCATACCACAAAACGGAGGAAACAGACTTCTCCCCCACCGCCTACGGTCAAAATGGGGTCCTGTTGATCGAGAGGGGTCTGGCGTACCGCAAAATGGAGGAAATGGACTTCTGTTCAACCGCCTATGGTCGAAACGGGGTCCTGTTGATCGTGAGGGGTTTGGCGTACCACAAAACGGAGGAAACAGAGTTCTACCCAACTGCCTAAGGTTGAAATGGAGTCCTGTTCATCGGGAGGGGTGTGGCATACCGCAAAATGGGACTCCACGGGCTACTGTTCATCCACCGTCGACCTCCTCCAGCCTCCACCGCCACTGTTCATCCAGCCTTCACGGGGTCCTGTTCATCCAGCCTCCACCGGCTATTGTTCATCCAGCCTTCACGGGGTCTTGTTCATCCACCCCCCAACCGGCTGGGGTATGGCGTACTGCGGCATGGCCTCCTCGGGGTCCTGTTCATCCAGCGCCAACCGCCTACACGGCCGGGGTCCTGTTCATCCAACCCCCACCGGCTGGGGTGGGGCGTACGAGCGGGCGGCACTAACGGGAACTGTTCATCCACAGCCAACCAACCGGCTCGATCGATGCGTCTCGACTCGTGTCTACGTGTATCGCGCGCGCGACAGCAATGGGCACTGTTCATCGAGAGGCAAACCCAACCGGCTACATCTCGCACTGGGGCTCGATGCAACGCATCAATCGATCGGCTTCAGTAAGCATCAGCAGCGATCGATCGCTCGGGTTCTGTTAGCAGCGAAGGAATCGGTCGAGTTCAGTTTAGCAGCAAAGGAATCGCTCGGGTTCAGTTAGCAGCGAAGGGATAGATCGGCTTCAGTTAGAAGCGAAGGGATCGATCGGGTTCAGTATGTAGTGCGAGGGATCGATCGCTCGTATTCAGTACGTAGAGCGAGGGCGATCGATCGCTCGGGTTCAGTAAGCGAACGTACGCCTCGCTCGGGTTCAGTTAGCGAGCGCCTCGCACACACGCGCGCGTACGAGAGAGAAACGCGCAAAACCACACTGCATCGCTCGGCCCGGCCACCCACCGTAACCGGGAACTCCCCAAAAATTTCCTCGTCCTCACTTCTACCACGATTTTTTACGTCATGGATGGCCCAAAGAATGTCATGCGGGTGCGTCTCCGGCCCGCCCAGAATGAAAAGCCCATTTTCTGTCATAATTTTCTGTCATAGAAGTAGGAGCCCACCACATCTATGATGATACGTGTTTTTGTCACAATTATTGTCATAGAAGTGTCACAACCATGACAGAAAAAGTTTTCATTCGGGCCATAATGTCACGGATGTGTCTTTTTTTTGTAGTGTGCTACTCGGCCTGACATCTCATTTGCTGAACCGAGCCGATTTGTTTCTAATCCGGGAGATGTGCACTGGCATGCTGTTGAGCGAGTTATGCATTACTTGCAAGGTATTGTGAACTATGGAATACACTATACTGGGTACCCGACGATACTTGTGGGGTATAGTGATTCGAATTGGATACCTGATGCTGATGAGATGAAAGCCACAAGTGGATATGTGTTCACACTTGGTGGTGGTGCTGTTTCCTGAAAGTCTTGCAAGCAGACGATCTTAATGAGATCGACTATGGAAGCAGAACTCACAACATTAGACACATCATGCGTCGAAGCAGAACGGCTTCAATAGCTTTTGATGGATTTGCCAGTGGTTGATAAGCCAGTTCAGGTTATCCTTATGAACCGTGACAATCAGACAGTGATTGCCAAGGAAAAGAGTTCAAAGGACAAAATGCAATCCACAAAGCATATAAGAAGAAGATTGAAATCTGCCAGGCATTCAAGAAACTCCGGAGTAATAGCGTTGGATTAGATCCAGTCAGCTAAGAATCTGGCAGATCCCTTTACGAAAGGGCTATCACGGATTGTCATAGAAAATGCATCGAGGGTGATGGGCATGAGACCCACGTAAGTTGCCATGGGGGTAACCCAACCTATGTGATCGGAGATCTCGTGAATTAGGACCTGGAAAAATAATCTAGCGGTCAACTGAGGAGAGTATCCTTACTAACCCACTCCATTGGAGATGGAGTACTCTCGTAATCTATAAGGCAGGTTGACTTTTGCCTTAATGTGTTACAAAGCTTGTGTAAGCAAGATGCTATTCTACAGAGCATTCTTTGGAGGAACAAACCTATGTTAGCCCGACTACTGGTCACAGTCTATGAGATAGGGTAATCTCTAGGAAGCTCATGAACATGCCAGGAGTATGACTAATAAACTCCACCTATGGGGTTTAGCCTTCGGCAGCCACGTATCAGCTGACAATTGGCGAAACTTCTGCACGCTAAACTGACAATTCAAGGCATAGTCCATTGTTCAGTTGTGAAGAAGTCTAATCTAGTTGCTCTAGGTGGAAGTTCAACTTCACAGTCTCCACTAAAAATTCCGGTATACCAAAACATTGTTTGGAACATATGACAAACTAATGTGCCTCGAGATCTGGTGGGGGATTGTTGAATTACAGATGGGCTTTGGCCCATATAAGATAATAATTGCTGGTTAATCTCTAAGGCCCATGTAGGTGTAGGGAAAGTGGTGAGAAGTTTAGTACCACTTTGCTAGTTGAGGAGAGTTAAGATCCCTTTATAAGGGCTGCTCTACCATATGCCATTGGGAGCTTGGGAAGAGGAGTTGTACACGCGAGTTGCGGGAATGAGCCGAGCCGAGCTCACACCTATGGTTTTTTTTATGCCGGTCAGGAATAGTTAATTAATCAGAGATTAATTAACGAGTCGCTAACAGATGCACCATTGTCTGAGATGTTGGACCGTGGGCTGTTTGCGTTCCCGAGATACGTCGGCTCCATTCCCGGGGGTGCATCGACTCGGTCGTGGGGCTAAGCCCAGGCCCACGACTCCCTACCTGACGGCCTATATATTGGAGGCGTTGGCCAGTGCAGCCGAAACACTCACTCCCTACTCGCGCAACCCTAGCCGCCATCTACTGTTCCTCTCACTGTGTTGCTTCCGGCGATCCCATCCCGACGACCGCGTGCACGGTTGGTCGGGAGAGAAGGTGCCTCCGGAACCCCGTCCTTCAAGATCCTGCCCGACAGAAGGGCGATAAGGTTTTTGGGGAGCGTCTTGGCGCGACTGCTCCCGATCCATCCCCGTCTTCGTCCTCCTCTGCTTCGACTACTTTCCCTGCATCGACTCCATGGCCGACGACGAAGCCGCCAAGAAGAAGGTCGCGGACAACGCCGAGGCTGCTGCCGCCGCCGCTGCGTTGGCTTGGCCAACTGGAGGGTGTAATTTGTTCATCCCCTACTTGCTTGTTCATGTGCTAGCCGTATATGTTGTGTTCGTAGATGTTTCGGTTCTATGTGTTGTACGTGCTCACATGCTTAGGTATCGGTATGAAGTGCATGCTGTGATTGCCATATTTATTATCTACTCGTGGATTAGATTAATCGAAAGTGTGCTAATATTTCCAACACATACGTATTCTTGTCCTTTCTGTTAGGGATTGTGTTTGGTCTACTAGCAGTAGCAATTGATATGGATATGATGTTTGACATTTATGTTCCTGATTGCATGATTAGTTTCATCAATTTGTTACTTGATTCAATTATCATGTGTAATATGATTATCATGTTTTCTAATGTTTTTCTGGATTAAACTTAAAAATTTGCTCAAATATAATTTTTTTCTGGATGAAGTGTGGCCACCATACGTGTTCTTGACCAGGCATTGTGTTCGGTCTACTAGCAATAGCAATCGAGATGGATATGATCTTTGTCCTTGATGTTCCCGATTGCATGACTAGTTCCATCAGTTTGTTACTTGATTCGATTATCATCTACATTATGATTATCATATTTCATCTACCCATTTTGTTGTTAAACTTAATGAAAAATTGCTCAAATATTCAACATATACTAGTTCTTATTATATTGTTTGGCTCTTGTTTTGTATATACAATTAACTATCTAACCATTTCCCGCAAAAAAAAGAAAAATCGACCCATTTGATAACTAGTTGTCATCGTACTTGTTCTTGTGCAAACTCGTTCTTTCTGTTATTTTGCAAGCTTGTTCTTTCCGTTGAGAGTAAATTGCATTGCGCGCCATGCCTATTTCTTCAAACCGGGGCTTGCGCTGCTTGTAAGTTGTAAGCAAAACCCCCGCCTTCTTCCACCATATAAAATTGGCAAAATTGATGAAGGCTCTCCCCAACCGGGTCAACTAGCGGACGATGTCCATTCTGTCATATGGGGCATCCAAAAGCCTAGTAGTACTAGTAGTGGTAGATTAGTACCAGGGATCATTGATCAATTAACATGTAGAGAGCAAAAATGTGAAGCTTGCGATTGTACAGTGATTACTACGGATGGAAAGTGTTCCCTTGTAATTCGCTGAAGTGGATGGTGTAACGTGCAATTTATACTCTCGCCGGTTCCGAAAGTTGCCACACTTTGCATGCTCCAATTAGGTCTACTAATGAGGCAGGTTTGCAATAATTAAAGATCTACCAAGAGCGTAGGACAGTTGCCATTCATGTCTCCTTTAGATCTAGATAATCAGTCATGCTCCCCAAATCAATACTGCCATGTGCTACGTGTCTCTCGTTTCTATGCTCAGCTACACAACCATTTCTATGGTCCTTTTCCGGTGGGAAACGATATAGTACGATGTCACGTCCTGGATCTTCACAACACACAATATCTCAATCAATATATTCGGAAGTGTAAGTTGCTCACAAAAAATAACACAAGTATTTGGTGATTACAGCTTTTTTTTATCATAACTAACTTATTCCTCAAATAATAGCCATGTCGTTTACAACTTTGGGAAGAATAAAGTCTGGAGTATCAAAGAACTCAAGCTAAAAGAATGTCTAGCTAGGCAATCAGCTACCTGGTTGGCCTCTCTGCTCACAAAAAATAACACAAGTATTTGGAGATTACAATTGACAAAGAAGGATCGAGAACTCTTGTTTCATATTTTGGGAATAGTCGACATGCTGAGACTGTGAGGTTTTCTATCCGATTTTTTCCTTCTAGAATGAATCAAATTTTTTAATATAAATACCTAAAGCTTCCAGTGGCTTCTCAAAAAAGATAAACATCGGAAAAAAACACAAATATTATCAAGGCTACCGTAAAAATATCGCGACCTGGTCAGAACGACGACATCACCACTCATACCCCTCCATGAACTTAACTACCATAGGTTTCAGAAACCCGCTTGAGTTGATCATCCAAAAGGATAGGAAGCCGTGAATTCGTGAGCACATAATCCTAAAATGTTTGACATCAAATACACCAAACCTACATAGACACAAACTTTCTGGCTCCGTGGCATAACCCGATAAGACAAAGCCACAACAGGAAGAACCATAGTACCTTTATTCTCGACGACGTCGTACCCTCCGCTAGGGTACAACGTTGCCCTGAAGACCGTTGAATACATCTAAGAAGATCCAAGCCCAGGCAAGGGAACTGGCAAAATATATAGCGGTTGGTCTGTGGAACTCTAAATTCTTGTTGGGTGTGTGTGTTGTGTGTGGTGGTAGCATGTGTTTGTATCGGTCTCTCGAATGTACTACGGTGATAGTTGCTTTATAATATAAAGCGGGGGAAATCATTTTTCGTCAATTCTTGTTCCCGTCCAGATTGATCAATGTCCTAGCCTCTAGATAGGGAAATTTGTGACGATTAAAAACACACACACACAAAAAAATGCGAAAAGGCCAAAGCTGATATATTATGTAGCATAGGCCCTTGCAAAAACACACTCGTAGAAATTAAAAAAAATACATCCAAACCGTTAGGGGTGTCGAAGTCATCTTCTTCTGGATCCACAGGCGGTGCCGTGACCAAATATCATTGCCACCGATGGGCCTCCGTCTTAGCGGAAGAAACTTGTTGAAACCTAAGAGTTTGTATAAGCAACGGCCGAGAAGTCATCGATGTAGACCAGAAGATGTCGGTGACTGTTGTGTAGCAAATCGCCGCCTCGAAGAAGAAAACGCCAAGGAGGGCTTGTATAATGCCAAAGGTCCAACCAGACGGATTCGGGGAACACAACTCCCACATGCTCCCTGATGAGACCGAATCTGGTCAACCTTCTTCGATTGGAACTGGAGCCTGATGACCAACACACATAGTCGAACCACACTACATAATGTGTTTTATTTTGCGATGTTTCACTTGTGTCATGTAAAGTCGTTTTTCGGAGTAAAAAAAATCAACAGCTTGATAAATTTCTGCGATTTTAGGTTAGAAATTTACGCCAGATGCGTCCGTCAGCTATGAGTGCACACGAGCTTCAGACAATGTATTTTAAGATAATGTACACGCTAGCAGGCATCAACGTATGCCTGTAGAGGCATCAACGTATGCCTGTAGCTCAATAAACCGTGGGCCCAAACGGGCTTCGCTCACGACAGCGACAGGCGGGGCCATGCGGCCCGGGGCTGGTTTAACAAGTTATTCCTCGGTACTGTTACGGTGGCACGTATGGGCAAGTAAAGCTTGTCTTCTTAAAAAAAAACGTATGGGCAAGCAAGCAAATCCAAGGTTGTGGAAAACAGAAGTGCCATCCAAGGTTCGGGTTTTTGTGTGGCGTTTGGCTCACACGTCTCTGGCGACGGGCACGACCAGACACGAGCGGAAGATGGCCACATCTCCGGTATGCGCGATATGCTCGGCGACAGACGATACTTGGCGTCATTCTCTTCTGAATTGCCGCATGGCTCGGTGTGTCTGGTCGCTGGGAGATGAAGGAATTCTGGAGCATGTGATATCAAATCAATCTGAAGATGCAAGACAATGGCTTTTCTGGCTGTTTGATACGCTTCCACAACATGACCTGGCCCTTGTGCTTATCACGATGTGGTCTATCTGGTGGGCCAGGAGGAAAGCGATCCATGACAATGAGTTTCAGAGCCCCTTGTCTACGATGTGTTTCATCAATCGCTACCTGCAGGACTTGGAGATCACCGCTGCTTCATTGCCGAGAGCTACTGCAGGTGCGCCGCCGCGTCAGAGGCAACGGGGGTGGCTTCCCCCGGCAGAAACAGAGGTAAAAATAAACGTGGATGGGGGTTTATCCCGACATGGAAACAAAGGTGCAGCAGCAGCTATTTGTAGAGATAGATGCTTCCTTGGAGCATCAGCTGTTCATTTCGACGGCCTCTCCGATCCAGCCAGCTTGGAAGCGTGGGCATGCAATGAGACTGGCTTTGGGCCAGGATTTACATGTCCAGCGACTACTAATCGCCTCCGATTGCGTTGAAGTAATCACCAACATTAGCAGAGGTACAGCTGCAGTTTACGCGCCAATTCTGCATGAAATATCAAGTCGCAGAAGTGATTTTGAGCGTGTTATCTTCCGTCATGAACCAAGGGAATGTAATAGTGAGGCTCATAGATTAGCTAAGGCCGCGTCAACTCTTGACATGGGCCGCCATGTGTGGCTAGGGACTGTCCCGGACATCATTTGTATCCCAAACCGTTTGAATTTTGAATAAATCCCTAGTTACACCTCAAAAAAAAAAAACGTATGGGCAAGCAAGCAAAGTTGTCTAGCGCGCGAGAGAGAGAAAAAAAACTTTCGCAGATGCGTGCTTATAACGGAATAAAGGAAAATGATTAAAGTATATTTCAGAAACAGAGTACAGTACCTTGCCCGAAATGGGAAGACATGGCTCACTGACCGTCACGTGGCACCGTACCGTCCGGGAGCGTGGTGGGCCCGTCTGGTGAGAGGCCGCTGTCAAACTGGCAGGTTTTGTTTTCCCTTTTCTATCTACCACGTGAACATCGCTGGCGTATTGTACCACGGGTGTTAACCTCGAGGAGATCTTGATTTGTCAGTCATGATTCCGTAATAAATGCTCAACTGGTACTCCTAGAGCATCAATTTATCACGATAGAGTAGTAATAATCCTAGAGCAATTAGTGTTAAACATCGAGTAGAGTACTACAGTACGTAATCGTATTATGCAGTTGATTCGAAAAAAAAAACCGTACTCCATTGTGCAGTTTGTTCTTGGTGAGAAAAATAGTACGCGCCAATATACTTTTGAAGAGCATGCAAGGAGAAATACAACACTAAAAGTCCAAAAATACTCCCTCCGTAAACTAATATAAGAGCGTTTATAGAGCTCTTATATTAGTTTACAGAGGGAGTACATGTATAAATGTGACCTTCAAAGAGATCACAAGCACGCACGCAACTTCACGGACTACATAAAAAAAAGGTCCCACTTGTGCGTGTTTGTTAATAAATCCGGCACGCCATGCTGATATCATTGAGGAGAGCGAGCGACAGGTGGACGCATATGGACACATGGCCTGGGCGAAGCAGTGCAAGACATGGCCATCGATCCGTACCGGCGGCTGCTGTCACGCTGGGAATCTGTGGATATGTCTCTGCGTTGATCGATCGGGTGCGCACAGGACAACGAAGGGTACAGGACGACGGGGGCGCAACCACACGCGTACGCGATGGCCCAACCGCAGTTCCATCCATCGTACGGGTATTATTTGACAAATCTGTCCCTTTGCCGAAACTAATGCCACATCTGGCCTCTTGGCTAAACTATGTGTAAATCTGGCCCTTAAGGTCGGCGTCAAAGAGGATGGAGCCGAACATGTGCAGGTCGACGCCAACAGAATCAAGCGCCGAAGCAAGGTCGGCGCCGAGCTCCTTGGAGCCGACCCCTCAAAGCATCTCACTGCAGAAATGTCTTGATGCCGACCTGCACAAGTTCGACGACATCCTCTTTGGCGCCGACCTCAGGGGCCAGATTTGCAAATAGTTTCGCTAAAGGGCCAGACGTGGCATTAGTTTCGACAAAGGGCTAGATTTGTCAAATAATACCCGGATGCGCCACACCGCAACGACCCGTCCGTTTCGGTGCGGCTGGGTGTACTGTGCACGCAGGGTTCACATTTTTTTTTTTAGAAAAGGAGGATGACCCCCGGCCTCTGCATCTGGGAGATGCATGCGGCCACTTTATTAATTATTCACAAATACCTTACAAAGCAATACATCAATATGTCTGAAGCCGCCCTCTTGGCAACATCTGTCGCTACTCCTATCCAATGATGACGGGGTGCAGAACGTGTGAGCCAAATACCCAGACCTCTCACCTAGCCTAACATCTAAAGCCGGAGGCCCCGACCGAGCCACATACTGGGTCAGGAGCACAAACCGGCCCGACGCACCCTCATAGGTCGTCGCCGCCGCCTTCCATCAATCCATCTTCAGCACAGTTACCGACGCATCGACCTTGCAAGGCCTGCCGTCGATGCCCCCACGGCGCCAGACATCGCCTCCTCCCTACGCGCGCTCATCATCACGCATCCGTCGCCGAGACTTCGCCGCGCCTCGCCGCGGAGACTCCACGACGTAGATGTGTCACAGGGAACGCCGCTCCACCGCAGATGCCGACCACTGGTCCCTCGAGCCTATGCACACCTCCAAGAATGACGCCCTCAAGAGGGGTACGACACATGAGCGCCGCCGTCATCCGATCAACTGACCTAAGGTTTCCCCCGGAGGTAGAGGATCGGGGTCAAGAGCTTCTCCACGACGATGCCTTCAAGAAGGGGACGACGCAGAAAAACGCCGCCATCGCCGTCCTTGGCAATGCGCCAAGAGTAGGGTTTTCACCCGGATCCGCTCGAGGACCCTGCATCCTACATTGTGTGCACGGGGCCACCACCATGACACCAGCCACCTCCTCCTGCGCGAGTCCATCTCCGCGCATCGGTCGTCGAGCCTCCACAGGGAAGACATTGCCGCACCGACGCACTCCGCCAACACCATAATGAAGCACACATCCCATCCTTGTTCCCAAAACAGCGCCTTCAAGAAGGTTACGGCGCCAGAGGCGTCGCCGCCGTCCAACAGAGTTGGGGTGTTAACCCGGGAAACAAAGGGGAAGGTGGTGGGGACCAAGACCTGACCGGCGCCTCCAGGAAGGTGTGCGTCGCCCGCGAGCGTCGCCGCCGTCTTAGCCGGCAAGGCTGGCAGGGTTTCCCCGGTCCTGCATCCCGTCACCCGCTCCCACCCGACGAAAACCGGATCCCCACGCAGAGGCAGACCGGATCTGGGGGGGATGAGCTCACTGGAGAGGTGATGGAGTGAAGATGTCCAGATCCGAAGCCGACGCCGCCGCAGCGCCCGGCCCGCATCCTCCGGTGGACTCGCCGTCCACACGGCCGAGATCCGCCGTCCCGCGCCCGCACCACCGGAAGACGAAGCCGGAGGCGCCACACCAGCCGGGGCCGCCGCCCCGGAGCCCGAGCCCCCCCGCGAACGAGGCGAGGCAGCGAGGGCCCCGCCGCCACCCTCATCAGCAGCGCCCAGGGCTTGCCCGGAGGCTGCCTCAGGCGGCGGCGACGGAGGAACGATGGGGGAAGGGCACCCGAGCGTGGCTAGGATTTCGCCCCTCGGGTCGCCCGAGCGGGGCGACGCGAGGGAGGGGAGGCTTGTACTTCTAAAAATTGGGGGAGAATTTCACTTCCCCGGCCTCTACACCAACTAGGGATGCATACGGCCATTTTAGTATGAGTACCAAGATAAACATGGTTCTCAGAATTTTTTAAATGAGTATCAAGATATTTTTTGATGAGTGGTTCCACCACACACACCAAACTTGATCCTCAATAAATGGGGGAAAACCCCTGTGCATCACCTGTCAATTCTAAGAATTGAACTCGGGTCGTTACGCTGCACAACCGCATGCCCAACCACTGAGCCAAGGCTCTCTTTGCAAAATGATTGGAGTTAACCCGCACCGCCAAGGAATTGAACTCGGGTCGTTACGCAGGGTTCACATGGCACGCGCGGCCGGTACGTCGACGTCTAGCCAAAATGATTGGAGTTAAATCTCTTTCGGACTCTTAAGGAGTTTTTTGCTAAGATTCAAGCACCATGTGGTGTAGATATGTTCTCAATGTGGTGTGCTATACAGATATTTTACATCTAGATTTGTCAGTTTTGTTTATCGATTTGTAAAGGTTGATGAATCCATTATTTTTAAATTCATGACTGGTTGGTTACATCTCCAACAGACGCACGGTTGCGCGGCGCGCTAAAGTTTTTTTGCAGCGCCGAAATAGTGTTTTAGCGCGCTGGGCTGGTGTTTTGCTTTACCAGAAGCGCAAAAACACGGCGCCCAATCCGACGGCCCCACCCGCAGCAGCCCAGATTTTGCAGCGCGCGCGAGCGGGCGCACCAAATAAGCAGCGCGCGATGCCGTTTTCCTCCGCGCGCTGAACCAACTTTACAGCGCGCGCGATTTTAGCGCGGCTGCTGGAGCACCCGTTTCGGTCCGGCGCGCGCAATAAAGCGGTTTTTTCCAGCGCGCGGCTAAGATAGCGCGCCTGTTGGAGATGCTCTAAGTTTGGCGCAAAATAAGCCCTGCTGAAAACTTTAGCACGATGTGACCCCTGTTTGCAACGCGGAAGTCTTCGGCGTTTGCTGCTGTGCTGAGAAACGCCAAGGTTCCCGACGTTGCACCCTTGGGCAACGCCATAGTCTCCAGCGTGGCCTCGCACTGCAGTGCTGGCTGGTGCTGGTACGGGGCAACTTGGGGCAGCGCCATAGCCCCCGACGTTGCATAGTGCAACTTCAACGCCAGGTTGTTGGACGTTTTTTAAATGGTCAGATCATGCTAAAGTTTTCAGCATAGATCATTTCATGCCAAACTTGTCGAAAAGGGTCAAACACAGTGATTTTTCCCTGGAAGCGCTGCATGATGTAGATTTTTTTCCTCAACCATACATGAGAGTTGCATGTCAATTCTTCGAGAAAGAAGATGATACAACGCCAAAAAAAAGGCACGAGTCATACATGCGACACAAACTCAATTGGATAAAAGCTTAGATGGCCAAGGATCGTTTATCTAATAGTCGGCGATCCATGACTCGAAGATGTCCAACCCCGGCCTAGACTAGAACAAAAGTATACAACACAAGCCATAAAAGCAAGAACCATTCGCTGCAACAGCATAACATAGTCAACTACAACACGACCCAAATGTCAACAACATGATGACTACGACTGCAAGGACTGAAGCACGACACTGCTGGGACGAATGTACCACCAACCTTTAGACTACACCACCTGCATCATCCCAGGCACAACATCGTCGAGCAACGAGGCCACCAACCCGAAGCAGTCAAACCTATCCTCACCTAGGTCGCAGAGGGAATGCCATACGAGGGAACATTCACCAGTCGAGGGGAGGGGGAGGAGGGTGCACAGGAGCACCGAGGACGAAGCCCAACACAAGGTCCACAACCAACAACCACATGGCTACAAGCCAGAACATGACCAATGACCAAGTCCTCCGAACGGCCGTAGACGAACGAACATGAGGCGGATGGGTTATATCCAGTTGAACTACCACCAAATATGGCAGAGAACGAGCGAGCGGGGCGTGGGACACATCGGGGAGGGCGGAGATTGGGAGGTCCGTCGGGACGATTCGGAGAAACCACTATCGCGCGGGTCGGCGGGTGAACAACCATGAGCCGAAGCCCATCCAAAGAACTATTGGAGCGACCAAACCAGGCTCAGCGGCGCCGCAACCGACCGCCAGGAATGACCAGGATAACCAACGAGTGGTGGCGTCGATTGGGGAGGGCGCCGACGAAGAGAATTTGCGAGCAACATGGGGAAACGATATAGAGATGATGGGAAGAGGAAACGATGAACAAGAATGACCACTTCCCACCCCCGCCCTCCGTTGCGATCTCCCACTAGGTCCGCCCAGTGGCATATACCGACGACGGTGGGAGGGATGGAATCGTGGGGTTCATGAACGAGTGGGGGGTCAAATGCCTATCTCCCAAAGTCACATTCAATGTAGATATGGTCTCGGAATGATATGGTATATAGGGCTGCAAGAAAAGCTCAGGGCTTGTGAGTTGTTCAAGATCAACTCGTCTTTTTGGCCGGATTTGAGATTTATTCAAAAAATAAGTGAAGTATAAACACTTTATGTAGTTTGATCAGAAACGAGTTGATCTTGAGCTAACAGCAGCTCGCTCGATTTCAACTCGATAGCTCGATGCAACAGAATTATGTTACATGATCCTGTTAAATACTAAAAGAAAAGAGGATAATCTATTATCATCTAAGAGTATGTTGTTTATATGATTTTTTTTTCATTTTATCTACAAACAAGCATGGAAGGTTAATTAAATGTGGAGTAAATTTATGCCTTAGCATGGTACGTGGCCGTGTGCTAAATCGACATCTTATGTTTTCTTACATTGGTGTAGCGGCCTATCTAGTTGGTAAAATGGTCTTACACTACAGATCGACAAAAATCAATTTGAACTTGCTTGAATTTTAGTACAAGCTGAGTTGAGCCTAGGCCAGCTTGCTCGAAATCAACTAGTTTGCCCTGCTACTGGTACACTGGTACGTGTGAATTGTGTGCGACCTCAAATGGGCTCCCTCTAGCTCGACAAGTGTCATCATATCCAGCCAAAATACCCGCATTAAAAAAATGACACCGTATGCTAGGAGGCATGAATAAACATTGCATCTGTCGAGCGCCCCACACGCATACATGTGGGTGTGACCCTTCGAATTTTTCTAGATCTCATTATTGATTCCAGAAGAAAAACGATGTGGACATGTACATTGTATACCTTTCCGTAGAAAAACCTGTTATTGTCATTTTCCGGAATAATTTGGCAGTTCCTGCTAGATGTTCCACACATATGCTTTATACATATCAAGAAGTATCGATCATTGTAGTTTCTTATTGGGCTCATGGAGTAGGAGCACGAGCATGTGAGGACTATAGAAGATCAGATGAGGCTACTGATTCCTGTGGGTCTCTACGTATAATACTCTGTGTGTGTCCTGGAGTTGTTCACAACGTTTTGGCCACCCATGCGCCACCCGATCGATCTGGAGTAGTTTGTGCACTGTACCCCATCGCCCACCTGCAACTAAACAAACAATACTCCAATCTCCAAGCTGATTAATTTCCTGCAAGCATCTCACAGCGCATCAGCTGGAGACTAAATTAATAGGGGGGTGTTCTAGAAGTTCCAATAGCATTATCTTCAACGATATATTACATTTCCAGCTTCCACGTAGCCAAGAAAAAAAATCAAAGGTATTGTACAGAATGTGGACTTGCTAATTAGTTAACCAAATACACATATATATTGATTTAAATCAATTAGCATATGATTATATGAAGTCCATACTGGCAGTATAATATTGGATCACGCTAAGCATTTTGGGATCTCTAGGAATATTGTTTAAGCAGGGTCAATCGCGCCCAACTGGCCTCTGCCCCGCATTTAATTTGGCGGCCACATCTCTTTCCACAAGTCGCACAATATGTTTAATAACGAACCCGTGGATGCAAAACCTGTGGGCGCAAATCCGGTTCGTGGCATGTGGCGCATGGCGTCGATGAAATCCAAATGATGAAGCGATGCATGGATGGCATGCTCCCCTTTTAATCATGGGGCGCATGATGTGTGTGTATGCATGGGAGCTCAGGCCCAGCGTTTTGCATAGAATATGTTTTCCGTCCAGCTAATCGGATTTGATGCCCTCGTTCCGGTACGGTAATCTGCACCTAGTCTTGTTTATATTGATTGAAGATGAAGAAGTCGACGAATTGTAGCCAACCCATGGCATGCGCTCAAGTAGTATGTGGTACCCCACGCCTAATTTCCTCAAATGTGAGATCCGTGGAAATCGTAGCATAGAAGCAGCATTTTCATGCTGATTTAGCGGCCAAGCCGAAATTGGTGAAGATTTTTTTTTTGCGAGGATAACTAACGATCTATTCATCAACTATCAAGGTAGTGCAAAAAACTCCAGAATTAAAAAATACATCTAGGTCTGTAGACCACCTAACAACGACTATTAGCACTGGAACGAGCCGAAAGCGCGCCGTTGTCTTTGCCCCTCTCTCATCGAAGCCGGGCAAAACTTATTGTAGTAGACAATCGGGAAGTCGTCGTGCTAAGGCCCCATAGGACCAGCGCACCAAAACAGCAACCGCTGCCGATGAAGAGAAGCGTAGATCGGAAGAATTCAACCTGTAAACACACGAACACACCCGCGAGATCCGTCGGAGACAAAATTGATGAAGATCGTTGTTAGTTACATTTTTTTTACCAGATTTAAATCTAGTGAAATTTTGTGTGTGTTCGTGGCCAAAAGAAAACGTGTGTTGTAGGTTAATTGTTACTGAGTACTTTGAAAACTTGATTCAGGTTTTATATTAAGGATTATATGTTGTGAAATAAATTTACTTGACACCACTTTTTTCCTAAACAGGATAGTAGCAAATTAATGAGCGATAATCATATTCTGAGCGCAGGCTCATCTGCACCCTCGCTGACGAAAAAAATAAAAACAAATTCAAATTTTTTGTATAGTAGATAATTTGATGTGTGAGGTCCGCTCCAAATTTTAAATCATTTGGACATCTGAGAAGCTCTCGGCAAAAAAGACAAATTCAGGGTCTGTAAAAAAGTTTACTATTCATGCACTGTTCTGACCCCGATTTGTCTTTTTTGCCGAGAGCTGCTGAGATGTCCAAATGATTTGAAAATTGGATCGGACCTCACGCATCAAATTTTCTATCATGCAATTTTCTTTTTAGAATTTTTAGAATTTTTTTGATTTTTTTATGATTTTTTTTCTAACAGGGTGCAGATGAGCCTGGGCACCGAATTGCTGCACTCATTAATGAGTGCTATATATACTTGACAGTTGAGTGGCAGTCAAGACCGAAGAAGGAGACTGGCTTAAAATGTTGATTGGGAGGCGGCTACAAAAGCTTGACAGTTCATCAACTCTAGGATCTAGGCGCACAGAGAAGAAAAGCACATGCATCCTGCATGGGAGGATGGACAAACTTCTTTAACAAAGCTACGCTAAATGTTTAGCTACTATTATTACGTCCTAATGCAATCGGGCGTCGCCACGTATGGGGACAAACCTGCATCATGTACAGTTGATTAAGTACGTAAACTACGCTATTCAAGTCCTAAGCCCACTGATCCTCAAAAAAAAAAAAAAAAAATCCTAAGCCCACTCTCGATAAAAAAGAAGTTCTAGACCTACTCGACTGATGACCACCTTGTTAAAGTAATCAACACGATCGATCAGCAAGCTAACTGCTCCTGGTACAGTGGCGTGGAGTATAGTAATACTGCTACTGGTCGGTAGCTCCACATGGTTTGTACCTTATCTCCCTATATTAACCAAGTACTTAGTCGTGGGATGCCGATGGGAATCTTGCACAGTGTCTCAGACAAGTTTGACAAGACTGTTTGTGCTTATATCACTAAATGATGTTAAGGAAAGCACTCAATTTAGTCATCGTTTTACTTTTCAAAGGTAGTACAGTATAATTTACGACATAAACTGGGGAGATAAACAAACTTATCTCAGTGGACCTAAAGACACTACCATAGAAATTGACAAGAAGACGTGTTTGAATAGGAAACCACAATTTCCCGGCGAAAAAATGATAATAGACCATAATTTGGTACTACTTATACTATTCAAGAGGTCACGCTCCGAGGTTCATGTTGATTTGATAGTCCCTTCGTTTCAAAATATAGTGCGCCCGCGCTTCCCGAGGTTCAACTTTGACCATAAATTTAACCAATGAGACCGACTGCGGCGGGAGCAAAAATTATATAATTGAAAACTTCTTTCGAATACGAATTCACTGGTATAATTTTTGCCCCCGTCGCAGTCGGTCTCATTGGTCAAATTTATGGTCAAAGTTGAAGCGCGGAAACCGAGGACGCACTATATTTTGAAACGGAGAGAGTATTTACTCCAAAATGGACCATGGAAAAAAAAACTCTTCTTTTAAGCCGACATACAAAAACTGTAAAATTGATTAACCAACTGTTGTCGATAAAAAAAGATCACCCGACTGGTGCGTAGAGAGATTCCTAAAAACGAGCAAAATGCTACAAATTCGTTTGAAAATCCACGAAAGGCCCTCAAACTCACCTCGAAAGGCCACGCATGGCTGTCTCCTTTCCGAAAAGGCAACGTCACTATCTCTAATAATCTACTCACTGAACCCTAGAAATCTTTGCTAAACAAATCCTGCAGCCTAAGCAAGTACAAGTCCAGTTGAAAAAAAAAACATGGTGCGCACATGGCACATGGTCATGGCCACAAGACATAAACAAAACCGGCGCAGGCCCCGCCCCACCCCAGTAGACATGGTCATGGCACATGGTCCAGTAGACATGGTCATGGCCACAAGCCCCGCCCCACCCCACCACACCCAAGGAGAACCAGAACCAGAACCCCCCGTGACGCAATTTTTTTATTACCAGACACGCAAAAAAGAGGCACGGCACGGGATTATTATTATTCTAACCGTAAATCCAAAAGTCTACTGTAAGCTCGGGCGCCGGCCCCCCCGCGACGCGCAGCACGTGGTCTTCCCCCGCGACCCACGCGCAGGGAATGCCGCGGGCCCACAGCGTCAGCGACGGCCCGCTCCCCGCCTGGTAATTCGGCTCGTGTGGTCGACCCGGGGCTGCACGTGTCGCCACTGCAGCCGCCGCCACGGCGCCTGTGCCCGCGACGGGCGGGTCGCCGACGCGCGGGGCAGGGGCGGGGGTTTGACCGGGCTGTCAGTGGCAGTGCGCGGAGTGGGGGCCTCGTGGAGCGGGACGCGCTCGTGCCCGACCACGTGGGCGCGACCGGGCTGGGGCAGCCGCGGGACCCGCGCGAGAGGGCGCCCCGATCCTGTCACCGCGGTGGCCCACCGCCGTGCTCGCCACACCTTTCCTCTCGGCTGATTAATCAGTTTTGTTTATTTATCTAGTTTATTACTTTATTTAAGTATAATCATCTCCCACCCGATCTAACCTCCTCGGCCGAAAATAAATAAGCGATTAGTGGCACCACAAGCGCACGCACACCCCCTAGGCCTAGGCTAGGAGTACTGGAGCAGTATACATACGTGAGGCAGGGAGGGAAAGGTAGCGCGGTCAAGGCTGGGAGAGGGAGAGCAGGCATCGTCGTCGTCATCATTCGTTCACAGAGGAGTAGTAGTATTAGCAGTGAGAGAGTCAGAGGAGGAAGGAAGGTTCAGGGGGGGAGTGAAACGAAATCCATTTATTCCCCTTCTATCGGAGGCAAATCCGCGGCCTCCTTTCCCGAGCCGGCTGGATGGAGAGGGACTTCCTGGGCGCCATAGGCCACGAGCAGCTGCTGCAGCAGCGCCAGCGCGCCGCCGCCGAGGACGACGCCACCAGAAAGGAGTCAGGTATGCTGCTCACTGCCCTCCCCTTTCTCGATTTGGGCGTGTTCGGCGTAACGAATCTCGGGATTGCCAGGGTAGGCGGCCACGGCCATGCCCTCGCGCGCCGGTAGTATTTTTTTCTCGCTCTGTTCGTTCCTGGCTCTCATCGTCGCGCCACCGCCACGACGCCGTGTCTAGCCGCCTGATTCATCTGCTGGCGGTGGCGGGTTCAATTCTTTCTCGCCTTTCTTTCAGTTTCCTCCCCTCCCCATCTTCTTCTATTGTTTTCGGGAAAGGAGAGCGCGTTAGGTATGGGCTGCCGAATTCCTTTCGGCGGTTCCCTTGCCGCGGATGGCGAGGGTTAGCGCCTCGGGGAAGCGACGGTTCTGGTTCCAGGGAGGGGGAGACACGCCAAATCTTTCCGGCGCCCGCGCATGTGGCTTTGCTGATTTCGATTAGCCTCCGTCTCGCTGGTGGGATGGGGATGTTTAACGGATCCGTGCTTCTTTCGTTTGCTTCATGTGTGTCCATCCATCCTCCTATATGTACGCCGTCGTCCGGGTCTAACTGAGAATTGTCTCTGTGTCTGTGTGTGCAATCCGCAGCTTACTTTGGAGGAGGAGGAGGAGTGCCGCCCATGGATTGGTCCTTCGCTGGCAGGGCCGGGGCCGCGCCGGCGGTCATGTCGTTCAGGTCGGCATCGAGGGAGGAGCAGCAGGGCGAGCTCGCGTTCCCCAAGCAGCAGGCCTCCCGTGTCCTGACGCCACAGGTAGCTGGTGCTCCTGCTCTTGATTTATGAGAGATTCATGTTTGCCTGCCAGTTTTGCTTAACTGTTGTGTGCTCGTTATGTTGTGCAGAGATCGTTTGGTGCTGAGAGCCATGGCAGCGCGCAGTACGCTGCCGCCGCGCGTGCGGCTTACGGCGGGCAGCCTCCGCAGCAGCAGCATGCTCCTAATGGTGCTAGAGTGATTCCAATGTCGTCGCCGTTCAATCCCAACAATCCGATGTTCAGGGTTCAGAGTTCGCCTAACCTCCCGAATGGCGTTGCTGCTGGTAGCCCGTTCAAACAACCGCCTTTCGCAATGAACAATGCGGTCGCTGCTTCTACCGTTGGGGTCTATAAATCAAGGTAGATAGTTGTCCCTGTTTGATTTGCAGAAAATACTATCTGTGAAATCCAACTTTCAAACTGAACTCTAACTTGTCTTATTTGTAAAGGGACATGCCGAAGCCAAAGACAGCGCAATTAACTATCTTCTACGCTGGTTCTGTCAATGTATTCAACAACGTCTCAGCAGAAAAGGTAAAGTACAATTTCTTCTTATTGGTAATGCATTTTCATGTCATCATGGTTTGCTGGCTAAGATGAATAATTTTTCCCCATCATTACAGGCTCAGGAACTCATGTTCTTAGCTAGCAGAGGATCTCTTCCAGCTGCACCCAGCACTGTTACTCGCAGCCCAGATGCAACCTTTTTCACTCCGGCTAAACTCCCGGCACCTGAGGTCTCACCTGCAAAGCAAATGTTACCTCAGATACCACAGCGCGTTTCGCCTCCTTTGTCAGGCATTTCCAAACCGATCTCCATGGTGTCTCAAGCTGCATGCGTCCCCAAGAGCGCTTCTAGCTCCAACATTGACTCCACAGTGCCAAAATCTTCAGGCCAGTTGATTGTGCCCCCCACGAGTCAGCCTTCGTCGTCGACTCATCCTGTGACACTAGCCTCCACCACTGCTGCAAGTATTATGCCAAGAGGTATGGAATGGATGCTTACGCGTGCATCTTGTGCTGTTTGATGATGTTTAGTACGTCTGTTGAATTGATAATACGCTGGATAATGTATTGACGTCGTTGTTTTTCGTTTCAGCTGTTCCTCAAGCTCGGAAGGCGTCCCTTGCCCGATTCTTGGAGAAAAGGAAAGAAAGGTACTACAGCCTTAGAATTCAGTCTTCTTCGCTATACGAGTGTTACAGAACATTTACCAGTGAACTTAGCTTAGCTACATACCATAGCCTGTATTTGTGGCCGTAGGCTGATATTCATCATGTCTTTGTGCTTATTTTGCAGAGTGACAACTACCGCACCATATCCATCAGCCAAGAGCCCGATGGAGAGCAGCGACACGGTCGGAAGCGCCAACGACAACAACAGCAAGTCCTCATCATGCACGGAAATCGCCTTCTCAAGCAACCATGAAGAGTCGCTGCGTTTAGGCCGGCCCAGGAACATCAGCTTTAGCGGGGAGTCCCCAAGTACAAAACTACACATCTGATCCGATATAATAATCTTCCGGTGTCCATAGGTTCAACCATGATGGCTGATGCAAAACCGTAATAAGATTTTGCATCCAGGCAGGAAGGGATATTGGGAAAGGCGGCATGATATATGTTATTGATGATGCTCTTATTCTTGTTTATGATGTGTTTTGTTTGGTTAATTAGTTCGCAACCTGTAATGCTGGTCTAGCTGGTGCAACACCCCACCTAACTAACAGGAGAGCTGTCACTTGCAGACTCTTGATTGTTATTTTTTTTGCCCCTGCGCCCATTGTATTGCAGAAAGAAACATGTTAATTTAGCAGTATGAAATTATAGGCTTACAAATTTCTACCATCGGTCGCAGAGCTGTGTTGTTCTTGTTCTTATGTTTTTACGAGCTTGTACAGGCTGCGGGATACAAGAGCTTCATGATGTTGCATGCTTGAGCTCTTGTGAAGTGATGCGATTTGGGGTGCATAGGGGTGTTCACAGCAAATTCAAAAACAATAGTGAAAAATTCAAACAAATCTGAATTCTTTTGGCATCCAAGATCTTCAAATGCGCGATGTGTGTGTAAAAATTCGTGGTGTTTGCCTGTTTGGACATTTGAGGAGGCCGTGGCAAAAAAAGAATTTAATTATGAAAGAAACTTTGACAAAAACACTGTTTGGTTTTTTTTTCCCTAGAGCTCCTTGAATAGCCAAACACCATGAAAATTTGCATCTCACTACACCCAATATCTTCATGCCAAAAAGTTTAGATTTTCTTAAAAAAATTAGCTATTTTTTGAATTTATTGTTCATCGGCGCAGATAATAGTAGAACATACGTGAATTACCGCTGTTTTTGTATCTAAGGTCTGTGTGACTATCTAATTATAGATCTGTCAGGTGAGCACTGAAATCAGATAACCACCCTGGGCCAGCCACTACCGGCATCCTTAATTTAGGTGGTTTTGCTTGAAACTGTGGATGCCAGATGGTACTCCGCAATGAATGGATGTACTGTATGTTCTACATTATCTTTCCTTTCCTTTCGTTTTATTTTATTTTCTGTTACTCTAGTTCTTTTACTTCTGTAACCTCACAGATGAACACAGAAAGCTTCATGGGCTCACTTTGACCGTACAGTACGTAGGAGTAGTACATTTTGTTGGGAATTCCAAGAAAGATGCCCCCAAATTGGTTGTACTGGTGATTCTTGCATTGGGTTTCTTAGATATTTCTCCAGACGAGGATATTTTCCCAGCTGAGCTGTTGTACAGGTCGAGAAAATGACCCTTTTAACGTGCAGTTCCTTTTTTTGTCGAGCACTTTTAAAGATTCTCACTCGTCGAGGGTAAGTGTGAGAATATAGGTACTCTCAGTCTCGGTGCTATTTTTTTTTTTTTTTTTTTTTTGAACAAGCAAAGGCACCGAAGTGCCAAATTCATTCAGCTCATAGAGAAAGTACACAGAGAATTACATAGATCTGCTGAAGAAATAAGGAGTAGCAGTATCTAGAGAAGAGAGCTGAAGAAAGACCCTATATGAGGCAAAGTGGTAAAAAACCACTACACCAAGAACAACATGGTCAGAACCAAGCACAGGAACATTCTGAATCTAAAACTAGAAACTGCTGCTGCCTTTTGCTTCACAACTGGACGACCATCTTTGATAAAACAAGCAGAGCAAGGTCCTGAAGGTAAGGAAGTTGGAGCGATATGCAAGAAGGATGATAGTACTGCAGCGGAGATTGCATCCCAGCATTCAATCTTCAAGACATACAGCAGCTAAAGTTGACCTGTAGAAACAGCAAAAATACATCTGCAAACAAGATGAAAACCCTGCCAAATAAGAAACTGATGGATTCCAGCTTCACGTTACAGCGTCCACACCAAAACATACAGAAGACCAGCCTGAAGAGAACAATAGCAGAAGATGAAAGCCAGCAGTCTCTGCAAAAGACAAAGAGAAAATCCAGCAGAAGGCACATGAGAGTTAAAAACAATATATAGTATGCAGATTAACGCCCTGAATCTGGAAGTTAGAAAAAAGAGAAATCATAGGGCAAGATCGATGGGAATGAGCATAAGCCGAGCAAGAAACTTGGTTGGAAACATTAGATCTAAAAACCTGTTGTGCAAGATTGTGGGCAACACCATTAATTTCCCTGGAAATATGGAACACTTGCGCATTCAGATTAGTGGTGTCTTTAAAGAAATGAGCAAGATGATTCCTAATGTTCCAAGTAGCAGCTGAAATATTTCTTAAGGCAGCAAAAGAGGCTAACGGCAGGCAATCCATGAGAAAAGTAGAGTTAGCAAGATTAAGCCTCAAAGCTATTTGCGCCGCGCAGTAGAGAGCCACAGCTTCAGCCTGCAAAGGAGTAGAGGTAGGAAGGGCCGAAGCCTGAACCTGCAAATTAAGTCCACCCTGATCCGAAGGTATGGAAATAAAAACACCTATACCTGTACCCACCTGCCCTGGAGATAGACCTGGGATTTTTGACGACCTGAATGCTGCACCAGAGAAGATTTTAGTACCAAGAACTAACAAGTCAGACTTAAGAGTTCGACCCTGCAAGGGAAGAACATGATCTTCATGAACATCATTAGATTGAGGCTGTTTAGAATGGGTACAAGAAGGATCCGCCAGAGACTCAAAGTTCAGGGTAGCAGCAGCAATATTAACCTGATAAGGAAGATGCTTTTTCCGATCAAAAAGGAAATCGTTCCGAGCTTTCCAAAGACACCACAAAAAATTTAAAACATTCTTAATGGAAGCATGGGGATGGCCCATTCGAATAAGCGCAATAAGCACGGAATGCATAGTAGGATGCCCATGGGTGAGAACATCCGAGCGAAGAAACCAGGGCGAAGAAAACCAAGCTGCTCTCGCAAAATTGCAAAGGAAAAAAATGTGGAGTTCATCTTCCTGCTGGCCACATCGACAACAAGTCTGAGCAATATGCTTAGAGAAGCGGCCAGCCCTCATACCTGTAGGCAAAGCCCTGCGAAGAAGTCTCCAAGCAAAAGTTTGAACTCGAGGGAGCAAATTTTTTTGTTTCCAAATGAACTTAAGAAAGTCTTTCAAGTCCAAAGGAATATCCAAAGGAGTATTTCTGGGATTATTATGAAGCTCTTGCAAGCAAAGTTTGTAAGCAGATTTTGAAGAGCAAATACCATTTGGGGTGAGGTCCCAACACAACAAGTCTGGACCATCATCATTTAAAATTGAAGTATTAACAATGTGAGAAGCTAAAGGCTGTTGAAAAAGAGAAAATATGAGCGGATGATTCCAGCTTTTTAAACCAGGAAGCCAAAGATCTTTCACATGAGACGGGTAAACAAAACCCGCTTGTTGTGGAACAAGATGATCATAAATAGAATACCAAAGAGTACACCAAGGCATGCTCCACAAAGAAATGTTACCCTGGGTAAGTTGATAAAAACCATGATCTCTTAGTTTAGGCAACATTTTCAAGATAGAGGCCCAGAAAGCAGATTTAGGTGGGTAGTGGTGGCTCTCCAAATTGAGGAATCAGGAAAGTACTTAGCTTTAAGGACAAGATACAAATGAGAAGAAGGAGCACTAGCTAACCTCCAAGCCGCTGAAAGAATGAGACTTTCATTAATGGCCTTTAGATTCCTGATGCCCAAGCCACCTTCTTCCTTAGAACAACAGATATCCTTCCATGCCCTAAGACAAAGACTTTTCTTTGAGTTAGTCTCTCTAATACCTGTCCACCAGAAATTTCTAATAATGGCCGTGAGCTTAGCAATGAATTTCTTAGAGAACAAGATGTTTGCCATGTAATAGAGTGGAATAGCTGAAAAAACCGATCGAATCAATTCAAGCCTAGCAGCATGAGAGAGCATATTAGCTTTATAAGATGGCAGCTTATTCACAAATCTATCCAACACAAAGTTGTAAGCAGACACTCTATTCTTAGCAGGAAGGGTAAGAGGATGACCAAGATGAGTGAAATTAGCATCAAGATTAGAGACAGGAAAAAATTGCTTAATGCCTTGAATCGTAGCCTGAGAAACGTGTGAGCTAAAAAGAATAGCAGATTTGCCCCAGTTGGGAGTTTGACCAGAAAGCTCACAAAACTGATGGATAAGATTAGCCATGGACTGGGCTTCTTGAAGAGTAGCCTGACCACAAACCAATAAGTCATCTGCAAAGAGAAGAGAATGAACAGAGGGGCAATTTGGACCAAGAGAAATACCCTGCAAATGGTTAGCCTGAAGAGCCTCGTTAAGCGCGATCGAGAGTTCATTAATAGCAATGACAAACAAATAAGGAGACATGGGACAGCCTTGCCTAATTCCTCTAAAACTTTTGAACCTTTGAGAAGGTTGGCCATTGATAAGCACAGAGAATGTGGGAGAAGAGATGCATGCATGAACTAAATTAATGAAATGACCATGCAACCCTTTACGAGCAAGAGCAGAAACAATAAAATCCCATTCTAGTCTATCAAAAGCTTTAGCAAGATCAATTTTAAGCATGAAAGCATCATGTTTCCAAGACTTGAGAGAGAAAGAATGAGCAATTTCTTGCGCAATGATAATGTTGTCACTAATTCTCCTCCCTTCAATAAAAGCCTGCTGAGTAGGATCTATATAGTCAGGAAGGTGAGGCTTAATTCTGTTGGCAAGAGATTTGGCAATAATCTTATAAACAACATTACAAAGACTAATAGGCCTGAAATCCATAGGCACTTGAGGCACAAGCTTTTTGGGGATAAGAGCAATATTGGTGTCATTAATGTGCGGAGGAAGAACTCCAGTGAGATAAAAGTTGATAACAAGCTGAGTTACCTCATCCCCAATCCAGTCCCACGTAGCTAAGTAGAACTCAACATTGAAACCATCCGGCCCTGGAGAAGCATTGAGTTTCATATCTTTAAGAATCTGCAAAATCTCATGATTGTCAGGAAGAGCATACGTAGGATCCAGCGAGCTAGTGGGCCAATGAGTTGAAAAGTAAGGTCTACCAGCATTATTATTCGGGGAAGAGAAAATGTAGCGAAAATAGTTAACAAAGGTATTCGTGATAGCAACAGGATTGAAATGAACCATATCACTCTCATCCTTAATAGAACAAATGGTGTTTCTTTTCCTACGCTTGACAACAGCTTGATGAAAAAAATTAGTGTTACGGTCACCAGCTACAGCCCATTTATTCTTACTGCGTTGCTTATAGAATTGATTCAATTTAGAAAGAGTGAGCTCATACCTGGAAGTGAGAGCACTTTCTAAATTATGGTCCTGTTGCTGCAATGGAAGTTTCTGAAGTTGATTGATACGGTGCTAATTTACTCCCCAGCTAAGATGCACCCGCCATAAACAGTAAAAAAAAAGTAGGAAGGTTCAAAAAGCAATAAACTATTTTGGCAATAAAGATTGCTTAGTGTTCTATCTACGTGTAATTTTTTGTGAAACAATGGAATTCATGGTGAGCTGGGCAAAAATTGCTTTTAGTGATAGCCTTTTGGAGTACTGATTTTTTCAACCATAGTGTTGTGAATGTGTTTTCTTCATGAAAATTCACGTAGTGGAACATTCAAACATGTTTGTTGCTAAAAAATTCATTTTTTGTCTCTTATTATTTCCCCCAGATTTTGCTGTTCATCAGGAGACAAAAATCCATGCCCCCATGTATCGAGTACAGAAAGGAAATGGGTTAAATGGACCCGGGCTATTGGTTATCTATCGTCCATCCTCTCATAGACTGTTAATTTGGATGTGTATTAAAAAATCTATTATATCATTTGCAAAAAAAAAATCTATTATATCTCTCATGTTGTTTATTTCTATTATAAACATGTGTACTCCCATCTAAGGACAGAGTGTAATGTCATAAGAAATTGGGTTTAGGTGACAAAATATTAAGATACCTAAGAACAAGGCATGCCTTAGATGATGATTGGAGTGATCATACCTCTAGTCCACCGAGGATTAAATCTCATGTTTGATATTCAGTGTATCTCACTAAGATAGATTATCCTTTTAGTGTCCGCGCAAGAAAAGTATCCTTTTTAGAGTAGGTGACATGTCCTTGGTAGTTAGGCATCGGTGATGATTTCATGAATCTCAACGCTCCATGACTTCAGTCTTTTCTGGACGCCATTGACATGTTTGGTAGCCTGCATGAGGTTCACCTAGGCCCGTGCGATGTAGTTTAGGTTATTTGGTTGTGTGCTTTGCATCAAAATCTCGTCCCCCGTGATGTTTAAAGCATCTCCGGGCCTAGCTGAAGAGAAACGTTTGAATCAGTGTTTCCAGCGAGCTAGGCCCGAGCGATGCAATGAAGCGCACGTGGATGGCTCTTTGCCATGCAAACTGGATGACACATGGTGCACGGGTGTAGATGGTTGTACTTTGTTATGTTCTAATCAACCTCTTACTTCTTTGCTTAGTCATTTTTAATCTACACAACGGTGCTTCGATTAGAGATAAGCTGTACACGAAAAAGATTCACGTCGACAATCTGATTCCATTCAGATGATTGGTTCGTAGTTTCATTGATTGTACATGTTGAATTTTATGTTCATGTTTGGAGCCTTTTCAGACAAATTTCGGCAAATTCCTCGCACACTGTCAACGGTTTCATGTTGCTGTGTACAATTTTTACTCACCCTTCTTAATTAACTTCACCTAGTCCTTTCTAATCTATACAACCGTGCTTCAATTCGAGATAAATTATACACGGAAAAGATGCACATTGACGTTCCGATTCCATTCAGTCGATCGGTTCGTAGTTTCGTTGACTGTAAGTGTTCATTTTTGTGTTCATGTTTGGAGATATTTTGGACGAATTTTGTCAAATTCATCGCACACGGTCGACCGTTTGATATTTTCTTTGTCCAGTAGCTTCATCTCGCTATTTCACACAACTCTCGTGTTGTACGTTTTCATTTTCGGCAATCATAGACGCGTATCTCTCTATCGTACTGTACTTTCATGTGATTTATGTGTCTGGATGAAATTCGGCAAATTCATCACACATGGTTGATCATTTGAAATTTTCTTTGACCACTAGCTTCGTATCATTGTTCGACACAACTTTCACGTTGTATGTTTTTCGTTTGGACTCGCGTAGACAAATAAATCTACACCTATCTACTCCGTTGTACCTGTGTTCATGTGTACGTATTAACTCTTAATCAGTCCAAATCACACCGAATGCGTGCAACCAAACGCTTCTAGTGCCTCAGCCTAGCTCAACACACGCAACTAAATGCTGGGAAAAAATTGTTTCCCTCTGCAGGCAACCCATATGCAGGAGAACAAATGAGTTGCACAACGTGGTTTTTTATCTGCGTTAGCCCCAAAAAGATGCAACCTATCAAACGAGTCGTATGTGCCTGCATGTCTTTTTTCTTTTTGAACACAGTACAGATGCAATCGCTCATATATACGCGCATACACTCACCCCTATGAACGCACACACGGACACCCTACCCCTATGAGCACCTCCGAGAGACTGAGCCGGCAAATTTTACGAAGTCACCGTAGGCGCCTCGTAGTCGACGGGAACATCTCCTCCCACTAAACGCGCATCGCCGAAAATCCTGAATAAATGCGAGCACCAGGACTTGAACCCTGGTGGGCTGACCATCCAACCACAGGTTGGTTCGCGCCTGCATGTCTTGTGATGTGCGTATATATTGTTCTTGGTCTTGGAAAAAGAAAGAAATCCCACCTTCATATATTCGACAAGAAAAAAAAAAGGCACGGGCTTCATATGTTTGGGCCAACAGCGGATGCATGGGTCCGGTCTAAACGGGCCACAACTAGCACTGGCGACTAAAACCGACTTGCACACAGTTGCGGCTACTAAAAGGACCATAACTTACCTAAAAAACAAGCCCACAACTAGTGCTGGCGAGTAAAAACACTTGCACGGTTTACCCTCAAAAAACTAAAACAAAAGCTTGCACGGTTGCACCGAATGACCGTGACCTCGAGACCCGGCAGCTCCGACTAAGAGCATCTCCAGCCGTTCGGCCCCGAGGGTCTTGAAATAGCGCCGCCTGGGGATCAACCGGCGATAAAATCGGCGTGGGGGGGGGGGGGGGGGGGGGGGGCTATGGTTCCTACTCGCCGACCCAAGATCGCCCCCCAGCCGCGGATTTCGGCCCATTTTCGGCGCAAATTGGCCCAATTTCGGCGTGCTTCGGCACAAATTCAACACAAACTAATTTTTATCACATAGTTCATCACAGAAATCAATACAAATCAAATAGTTCGATAAATCAAACTCATATTTCATCACACGTCGAGCTAGGCGTTGCCCTTGAGCCTCCATAGGTGCTCCACCAGATCGTGCTGCAGTTCTTGATGCACCTGTGGGTCTCGGATCTCCTGACGCATATTGAGGAAAGCAGTCCAGGTTGCCGGTAGCTGGTGATCAACTTGGGCAAGAGGACCCTGCCTGTAATATGGTTCAGTGTCAAACACTGGCTCTTCCTGCTCGCTCTCAATGATCATGTTGTGCAAGATGACATAGCAAGTCATGACTTCCCACATTTGATCTTTCGACCAGGTCAGAGCGGGGTACCGGACAACAGCAAATCGAGATTGGAGCACACCAAATGCCCGCTCGACATCCTTCATGCAAGCCTCCTGACACTGGGCAAAGTAGGGGTTCTTACCTCCTGGCACATGGTTTGAGATAGTCTTCACAAATGTGGACCATCTCGAATAGATGCCATCTGCTAGGTAGTATCCCTTGTTGTAGTGGCGCCCATTGACCTCGAAGTTCACCGGAGGAGCATGACCTTCAACAAGCTTGGCAAAGACATTCGAGCACTGCAGTACGTTGATGTCATTGTGAGTTCCTGGCATACCAAAGAAGGAGTGCCAAATCCAGAGGTCCCGTGTGGCCACTGCCTCAAGTACCACACTGCAAGCTCCTTTGGCGCCTTTGTACATCCCCTGCCAAGCAAATGGACAGTTTTTCCATACCCAATGCATGCAGTCGATGCTACCAAGCATCCCAGAAAATCCTCTTGTTGCATTCTGTGCTAGGATCCGAGCAGTGTCTTCAGCATTGGGTGATCGCAAGTATTGTGGTCCAAACACTGCCACCACTGCTCTGCAGAACTTGTACAAACACTCAATGGTGGTGGACTCGGCCATGCGTCCATAGTCTTCCAGTATATCACCGGGAGCTCCGTATGCAAGCATCCTCATAGCTGTCGTGCACTTCTGGAGTGAGGTGAATCCAAGTGTGCCGGTGCAATCCTTCTTGCACTTGAAGTAGCTGTCGAACTCACGGATGGAATTCACGATCCTGAGGAAGAGCTTTCGGCTCATCCGATAACGGCGCCGAAATACTTTCTCGCTGTGCAGTGGAGCGTCGGCGAAGTAGTCGGCGTAGAGCAAGCAATAGCCCTCCAGCCGATGCCTCTGCTTTGCCTTCTGCCGGCCCGGCGCCGAGCCACCTCGCCGCGGCTTCGCATTGCTTGCAAACAGGTCGGCCAGAGCGGCGAGGACAATGAGGTGCTCTTCGTCCTGGGTGTCGGCTTCGGCTTCCTCCTCCAGCAACGCCGCGAACACCTCCTCATCGTCCGAGTCCATCGCCGAACACCTGGCGGGCGTGGTAGGCGCGCAGCCACCGCCGGTATCCCCGCTTGCGTGGCCGAAGCGCCGGAAAAGCTCGCCCAAGAGCGGGGGTTGGGGCTGCCGCGGCGAATCCTCTCTTTCTCGACGGGGAAATGGCCTTTCTAGCGGCGGTGGGTAGGTGGGCGGCGCCGGGATCGGCACGGCGGCGGAAGGGGTAGCGCGCGCGGGGGGCGAATCTGGAGGTGGAAAAAACGTCTTCCGCCTGACAGTGGTGGCCCATGTGCCGTTTTCCCTTCCGCCGGAGCCCCCAAGTGCCCCCCAGTGTACTGGGTTCGGCCTGGGATCGCCGGGCCAAAAAATGGGCCGAACCGGCGAAAATCGGCGTCCTGGGGACGCGACGGGGGGATTTTTCGGCGCCGGCGGTAAAAAACACGCCGTGGGGGCTGTTGGGGGCGCGAGTGGAGAAGCTCTAAGCGAGCGAGTTCGAACGGCCGGCGGCGCTTCGTGCGGCTAGTAGGGCGAGTCTACCTCGGTCGTTCTACCAAGCTAGGGCACGGCAGCCGTCAGGGCTCCAGCGAGCAACACCGTCCCTCTCGACCGCGAGGGCCTGCTCCGTGCAGCGGCACCGGGGCCGCGTCAAGACAAGGTCAGCGCCTTGCCTCCTCCTTGATCTGCGCTGCTGCGTACCCTAGAATTTCCCCGTCGACGGAGTGCAATTTTGAGCAGTATATACATGTTTTCCGACCTAGTTGCGAGCCTCCGCGATGTTTGATTTCGCCATGCTCAGATTCGGGTACTCCCGTTGCTGATTCAGCTTCGTAACATGTGCGTCGTTCCTGAATTTTGTTGCTCGGTAAAATTCTCTAGCGTTGTTTCGGGCCGATGAAGTAGTTCATTCTGCCCGTGGCTGTAGCATCTAGATTGCAAGATCTGGGCACTAGGTTCTCCTGGTTGTGGATTCGGTACGGCCCTTTTAGTTTAGTTGATTGATTCTCCCATGGTTGCGTGAGTTGGTAATTCTGGCCTTCCTAAAATTCTGTCATGGTTCTGTCACCCAATTCAGTTGCAAACTCCTCTTGCTGGAGAAGCAACTGCACAGTTCATATAAGCGCAACTATAAACTATCACTTACACTGAAGCTACAAAGTCTGTGGTTGGTAATTCCGTCATCGTTGTTCAAAGCATAATCATGTACGAATATGCAAACCTAATTATATGGGAAAATCCTCGCAGCTCAAATTGAATTGTAGGATGATTATCTTTATTAGTTCTTAACGTTGGCTGCAATTACTCCTAGTAGTTGGCTTTGTGCAAGTTATTCAAACAAAATAACTTTACAGATTAGTTGAATTTTGGTGAATTCTGGTTTTTGCAGAAGGCGTCAGAAGGCATGGCGAAGACGGGAGAAAACAGCTTCGAGGATGAAATCATGGAGTCGGACATCGAATTGGAAGGGGAAGTTGTTGAGCCGGACAATGATCCTCCACAGAAGGTCAGGATTTGGGTGAAAAGTCCTCTGACTTTGATAGAACCATGAACCATATGTTCTGTGCTTTTTTTGTTTTTGTTTTGAGAGTCATATGTTCTGTGCTGGTGGTGTGGAAAATTGATGTTGTTGCTTTGCCCTTATCTGTTACAGATGGGAGATCCCTCGGTTGAAGTCTCTGAAGAAATGCGCGACAAGGCACAGCTCTACAAAAAGAAGGGCGTTGATGCGCTTTCAGAAGGTAAGGTTTAATTATTGTCATAGGGATGTGAGGCAACTAATCTTTGAATATCTGCAATATAAGAGAATGGATGCGAGCTTTTGTAGTTCGGTTGTGCTCCTCCTATTTGAATATTTGAATAAATGTGGATCTGTGTATTAGGTAAACTGGACGAAGCAGTCGAGCACCTGACGGAGGCCATCTTGCTGAACCCCACTTCAGCTATCCTCTATGCAGCCAGGGGTATCGAGAGTTACTATATGTAATCCTTCAATTTGATCTTGACTTTATATGGCGCTCTTATCTTTGATGCACTTTATGCAGCTGGTGTTTTTGTGAAGATGAAGAAACCAAATGCAGCAATTCTTGATGCGGAGGCAGCATTACAGGTTTGGATGCCTCATGAATAATAAATCCCATTGCTGTCCATAGATATGCTCACAATCAAGTTCCTGTTAATGTGTATACTTGCTCAGATAAATCCAGATTCTGCTAAAGGATATAAATCACGAGGAATGGCAAAAGCTATGCTTGGGAAGTGGGAAGATGCTGCTCATGACCTTCACTTGGCAGCAAAATTGGATTTTGATGAAGAGATCAGCTCAGAGCTTAAGAAGGTAAGATAGTAACCATTAACATCCAAAATGCCTTTTGGACCCCGGGCTTAATGATCCTGGACTTTCGAGAAATTCGAAAATAATTTTTGAGGTGTTAAAATTTGTTGAAGATAGCAAACAGCACATACTCTGTTTCTTTTACAAATCCACAAATTTGTATTTTTATGTAGCTCACAAAAGTAGTTCTTAATGGAATTTTACACATGTATATATATATATATATACATGTGGAATTATTTTAGGATTTTTTCAAAACTTTTGATATGATTTTCGATTTTTTTTAAAAAAAATTCTGGGATCATGGAGCCTTTTTTGTCTCGAGAAAACGCAAAAGCCCCACGTTTCAATGCATTCCCTGAGCTCCAAATCGCCACACTCCTGTTAACATAGCCTACCATGGAAAAAAAGGAGAGTAGGGAAGACACTGATCCTGTCCGCTTGAAGTAAAGCTGTGTCTCAGACATGCATTCCCATGTACAGGTTGAACCCAATGTACACAAAATTGAGGAGCACAAGAAAAAGTATGAACGCCTGCGTAAAGAGAGGGACATGAAAAAAGCTGACTTGGAAAGACAGCGTAGGCATGCTGAGGAGGTAATCATCTTTCCGAATGGTTGATAAAAGTAGGAAGGTCTCTACAAATCCTTTGTGTTTCCGAGTGTTATCATTAAGACTGAAACTCGTTTACTCCCTCTGTTCCTAAATATAAGTCTTTTTAGAGATTCCAGTATGGACTACATACGGAGCAAAATGTGTGAATCTACACTCTAAAATACGTCTATATACATCCGTATATAGCGGAAATTGCCTTTGGAGCTCGGCCTCCATGGAGGCCTCCAAATTCAAAATTCAAATTTCATCGAAATTCATATTTTTACATTTCAAAAAAATCCGAAAAAAAATACAGATATACATGAAGGCATAACACACATGTGTGTAAATTTTCAGGGCAAAATACGTTGAAATGAGGGCTGTGCAAAAAAGACAAATCTGGGGCCTTTTAACACATGATACTATTCATCCTCCCAGGCCATGAATTTGTCTTTTTTGTACAGGTCGCATTTCAACGTATTTCATCCTGAAATTTTACACACATACACATAACATCCTTGTTTACTTGCACAAATTTTTTCAGATTTTTTTGAAACCGAAAAGTTTGAATTTTGAATTTTTCGAAAAAACGGCCTCCATGGAGGCCGAGAGCCAAACGTCCATTCTCCGTATATAGTCCATATTGAAATCTCTAAAAAGGCTTATATTTAGAAACGGAGGGAGTAATTAGTAGGAAGGTCTTCACAAATACTCAAACCATGTTTGGTATTGTTGTGACTGTCTTGATACCTCAAGCAACTTCTGTATACTAATGTTTTCATAATCATTGTGTTACACAGGTTTCTGCTGCTTCTGCTGTTCTAAAGCCTGGTAAGTTCCGTATATAATTATTTGTTAGATTATCTCCATACAGACTTATATATACAAACATTCGAAGGAAGTATACACAATATTTTTTGCTTGCTTTCTGTGTTCTGATAACATTTTCTCTGCAAAGTGAAGTGATTAATATTGTTACTGATGCTGGATTTAATGTGTCTGACGCACATATTATTTTGTGATGTTTTATCAGGTGATGTGATCACTATCCACTCATCTAATCAACTGGAAGAAATATTTACAGCTGCGTCAAAACTGTCGAAGCTTGTGATTCTGTATTTTACTGCAACATGGTGTGGACCATGTCGTTTTATGGGCCCTGTTTACAAAAGCCTATCTGAACAGCACCGGAATGTCGTATTCCTTAAGCTGGACATTGATGAACTAGGCAATATTGCCCATCGCTGGAATGTCTCAAGTGTTCCAACATTCTCCTGTGTGATAAACGGCAAAGAGATTGATAAGGTTGTCGGTGCTGACAAGACCGGCCTTGAGAGAGAAATTGCGCAGCATGGCTCTCTTAAACAGTGAGCTATCATATTACTTCTCTGTTGTACTCGTATGGACTCAACTCTCAATAAATGAGTGCTTATGAATAAAAATTGACTTGCATGTGTGGAAATTCTGGTTGTCTCCGTATTTTCCATATATTAATTTATGTGCTTTAGCGGTCCTGGTGCATGCACATACACCCGAGAGAGTATGTATTTTGATGTTCCATGGAAAGTTGCTCTAGCAATCTACATGTCGAAAGTTTACCTACAAAACTGAAGTTGCTCTTGCAGGATTCTGTTAGCTTTCTGTCTAAAATGAACTATATTTCTTGTGCTACCAATGTCGTTATGTGTTTTTAATTTATATAAAATCTAATAACTTGAACATTCCTCATTTGATCTCTGAAAAGTATTTCTCATATTGTAGACTACTTGTGTGAATCTGATTTCCTGTTGATGCCAACATAGTTTGCTTGTCCGTTTCCATTGATAATTGATGCAGTAGCTGCTGTAAAAGATAATGGAGAAATAAATACATTTGATAACAATGATTCCACACCTTTGTTTTGTACTCCCTCCGATAGTGTCAAAAAAACGTCTTATATTTTGATATAGAGGGAGTAAGTTATAAGTTATTCATGGTAAAATGTGTGCCTACTACATATTCTATGGTTCTTATATGTAAGAGCACGATGTCATGAAACAATACATTCAGCAAAGAGTCGACTTCCTCCATTACTGCATTGGGACCTACAACAAAATACTGCGAGGTGTAGCTTCTGGGGTAATGAATTTGTCAATCAAAATAAGAAAGAATGATGTTGGCTTTCACTTGATGCTTTTGAAGACAATCTTTCTATTACATAGATTAAAGCTGGTAGCAATGTGCTGAAAGGAGATAACAAATGCATTCCGTCAAAAGAGAATGAGAAAGACAACAAATGCACACAATGAGATATGGGATACATATTTGGTATGCCTTTGCTGGAAAGCTATTTACTTCCTCTCATTCTTGGAGTAGAATCTCAGGACCACATAGAAGAAGAGTCGATAGAGCACACCCCAGGCAAGGAGGATTGCAACATCAACCCAGATGCTGTCCATTGTGATATCCATGGAGGTGAGCACATCCTGGCCTATCAAGGGGCATGTTGTGAAGTTTGGGTTCAGTTGTGTATGAAGGTCACTTTGCTTGATTTCTCCCAGAGGTCCTGGTGACAGCTGATTGAATGTGCCAGTGTAGCAATGGCTGCCTTTGAACTCGTTGACGAGCAGCGCCTCAAACGGGTACTTGATTGCAGAGATGTAGTGAAGCCATCTCCAGAAAATCGGGATCTTGTTCCGCTTCAGGAAGAACCCGCAGGTGAGGAAGAAGAGCGCCGTCGTTGCAATCACGACGGCGTAGCCAGTGATGTAGCTCGGAACAAGCGCACTCACCAGCATCACATAGGCATTTGTTGTTATGAGCGATGCAAAGAGGACGATCCAGAAGTAGAGCAAGCTGCTATTCAGATGGAGCATGAACTTTGTGATCACCGCAAAGGTGAAGCCCTGGATGGCGAAGAATGGAAGGTAGACAATGAGGGAGGAGATCACATAGGTCGAAGCACGGTATGCATTGTGTGACCTCTCGCGGATGAAGATGAAGCGCTCCTGGATGAATGTTGGGACCGCATCATTTGAGGAGAAGAAGACAAGGCAGACTGCAAAGATGTAGAAGTTGAGGAGGCGGTTGATGGTAAGGAAATCAGAACCGCTGAGGCGATGGAACAGCGTCGAGAGGATGAGCGCCATGACCGTGAGCACGATCTCACGAGAGAGGAACAACTCCGGGGTGCGCACAACATTCAGTGCGGTACGCCATGAAAGTACAGCCACCTCCCTGAGCCAAGGATTGGCGAACTTTGGCCCGTCCTCTGGTGCATCTAGTGGCTCAATATCAAGCCCCTGCTCCTCATAGTCTGGCTCTTCTGGCTTGAACACTGGTTCTTGGGGAGATGGAGGAATTGACCTGTGCGGCGTATTCACACGGCTTCGCTGGTAGCTTGACATTGGGGTCCTTGCTGGTGTTCGAGCTGGAGTCCAAGTAGGCCTGCGCTGCGGTGTCCCTGCGACACCATTGTAAACCCAGACTGAGAAATCTTTGTAGAACTGTGAAGCTAATCTTGGATGGTACCCCGAGGTCACAGTATGCAGTGGTGTCTGTGTTTTTCTCTCAAGAGAATTGTCGAAATCGCCCTCTTCGTCATCAATATTGTAGGACTCAAAGTTTGAGAAGGGGTTAGCATGAGGTGTTGCGCTTGCAAGTGAAAACTGGTTGCTTTTGAGTTGCATTTGCCTGAACTGGACTGACTTCTGGTATGGTGTCCTTGGTGTTCTCGGCACCGGAGTCTTTGCAGCTTCGGTGGGTTTGCTGCCATCCCTCTGATATGCAACCAGAGGCTCAAGGCCAAGTGTTGATTCATCGTACTCCTTGATGACATCCAGTAGATATTCCATGCTGTTCTCACCCTCAGGTACTGGTCGGCCAAATCCAGCAAGGTATGTGGGAAGTGTGGTTGGGTTGCCTAGATAGATCAGTCGCCCTCTGGATAAATCATTGGAACTAGTTAGAAGAGTATATAGCATAGCGCAATACGACTGGAATGTAATTAACCGTTAACAGCCACTATAAGTTATTAACAGGCCTGAGATACCAGATTGAAATGGAATACTACCTTGCAAGGATGACAATTCTGTCGAGAAGCATCTGTATCCTGAAAGATGGTTGATGGATTGTCATGAGCACAATGCTTCCTCCTTTTGCAATGTCCTTCACTTTCTCCACCACACTGTATGCACTAGTGGAGTCGAGCCCGGAGGTTGGTTCGTCGAGAAATAGCAGAGATGGCTTATGGATGATGTCCGTGCCGATCGAGACTCTGCGGCGTTCCCCGCCAGAGACCCCTCGCACCCCTTCATCCCCAATGTATGTGTGAGCTGTTGTCTGTCATTCGGCAAGGGTATATGCTTGTCAAAAATCTGAACAATTTTCTCAGGTGTTATTTTCCGGTGGACCAGATATTATTGGATTATTACTGTGCCGACTAAGCTTCTGAAGTTCGGTTGCGATTCGTAGCTAGTATTGGTCAGTTGCGTCGCATATTTTTGCGTAGAATTACAATCTACCGTGACGGAAATTATCAAATAGTAAATTGGGAAACATGAGAGTTCTGAACTAGTATTGTCGCTAGAGATGCTTATGTGATCAATTTAAGGTTCAAGATGTAGCAAAGCATTGCATAAATTGAACTATTATTATTGCTTGACTCATTTAGGAATGCTATAATAGGGAGAATTAAAGGGTTACCTACCTGCAGACCGAGCTGCTCAATGAGTTCCCACACCCTCTTGAGCTTCTCAGCCCTTGAGAGGGATGGCGGGAGCCTGACCTCAGCTGCAAACGTAAGCGTCTCCAGCACCGTAAGCATGGGAAACAGCTGATCATCTTGCATCACGTAAGAGGAAATCTGCTTCATGTAGCTCGTGGTGACCTGAACAAGTTTCAGTTTATAGAGCATCAGAAACTGCACCGTTTGTTCTTTTTTCTTCTTCTTCTTGTAATTAACCTAGCTGGTACTTGAATGAAAATGCAGCATAACCATCGAGTGTTAATCTTACAGGTCGTCCGTCGATGCTGACAGACCCTTCGAGGCTCCCCTTGGCGATCCTTCCGGCAATGGCGTCGAGGAAAGTGGACTTGCCGGCGCCGCTGGGGCCGAGGATGGCGGTGACCTGCCCGCGGAGAGCCTGCCCGGATATGTCATTCAGCAGGTACACCTCCTTCTTGATCTTGACCCCGTCCTTCTTCTGCTTCTTGATGACGCTGTAGGACAGGTTCTTGAACTCGAGGCCCTGGCCGGGGAAGGTGGTGATCTTCTCGCCGACCGGCACAGGGCCGCCGCGCTTCCCCCGCACGTCCGCGGCGTCCAGGAGGCTCTCCAGGCTCTTCTTCCTCTCCGTCCGGCGGGTGGGCATCTCCGCCGCTCTCCGGGTGGTGGCCGCCGCCTCACCCGCCCTCTCCGTCCGGTGGGCGGGCACCTCGGCCGCCCTCTCCGTCCGGCGGGGAGGCGTCTCGGCCGCCCTCCAATGGGCCGTCTCGTCCGCCGCCGCCCTCTCCGTCCGGTGGGCGGCGGGCCTCTCGGCCGCCGCTCTCCGGTGGTCCCTCTCGCCGTCCCTCCGCATGGCCGGCTTATGCTGATGATGATGCTGCGGCTGCTGCATCTTTGCTGCGGTGGGCTTGCGGCTTCCTCTTCGCCCTGCTTGATTCCTTATATGATGCCGCAAACAAGAAAGTTTCTGAGTACGCGATGCGCCGATGGACGCATCCCAGGCCACCAAACGCGAGGTGTTTTGTCCTGCGTCCAGAAGCTTTGGAGGCGATGTTCCCGCTGGTGGCGCCTTGGTTTCGCAGGTGGTGCTCTTGGCGCGTTGCCGCGACGTTGATATTGAGGCAATGGTAGACTGGTAGCCACACTGTGCCTTGGCCTGTGCTTCTCTTGGGTTTGCAAGTTCCACTAATGGTTGCTTGCTGCAGCTTGGACTGGGGCAGAACGACGATGACTAATTCAGAGCCTCTGCTGCATGCTGCTGAAGCTGAGTGTTGGGCCAACGGAGCATACTTTTTTTTTTTTGCGGGGAAGGGCCAACGGAGAATACAGAGCAACTATTACCGGGTCTTAGATACACAGAGTTAATTAACGACGGGAAGGGAACTGAACTGAATCGTCGCCTAACTCGCGAGCAGTGTGACTCTGACCTGCCGCCGAGTGTTTGCTGCTGGCATTCGTTCAAAGCTGAGCCTTGAGGAGCGTACGGAAGGCACGTCGTCGTTAGCAGTCGGGAAACAAATTCCCAGCTTAATTCCTCGCGGTCGCAGGAGAGACAACCTTCTTCTGCGGGAATCCAGCCGACGATGGCGTCCGGTCTCTAGCCGCAGTCTTGTCCAGCATTTCTCCTCTCGCAGGACGCAGCGCGGGACGCGCGCCGCTTCTTCCGTTGGGTGTTGGAGGGGGGCTTTGTGCGGCCCGCTGTGGTGATATCGGCATCAGGCATGCCAGGGTTCACCGGCCTGCTATCTTCTGAGGGCAGACGCTTTCCGCGGTTCCGCCAGAGCCACTGGGCCGGCCTAGTACTGTAGCTTCAGACGTGAGTTTTCCTTTTTCTTTCAATGCTTTTGTTATCAGTCACTGTTTGCAGCGGTTTTCCTTGGGTTTCTATGGTTTTATTCGATTCCCCCTTTTTTCTTTGTTTTTTTGGCAGTTTTCACCGGTTTTCTTTGATTTTTTTCTCCTTTTTCTCTACACATGTCTACATTTTGCATACACATTGTTCACTTTTTGCATACATTAGAAACATTTTCTAAATACATGATTAACTTTTTGTCAAATATATGTTTTGATGTCTATTTTTTTCATACACATTGTAAAAAATTATACTTATAATATTTTTATACACGTTTAAATTTTTTCAAATGCATGCTTAACATGTTTTAAAATACATTTTTTCGAATACATGTTTTTTGTTTTCCAAATACACGTTGATACTTTTTTTGAATGAAACAAAACATTTTATTAACTATGCGAACATTTTTTACACTGTATAAACATTTTTAAAAATTTCACAAACATATTTTTAAACACGTGAACATTTTTTAAAAGTAACTTAATTTTTTTAATGGTGCACAACATTGTCTTTTGAATTACATAAACATTTGTTTTACATTGTATAACATTTTTTTTAAAAAGTGTCACGTACATATTTTGGAACGCATGAACGGTTTTTAAATGTCATGAATATTTTTTGAATGCTATCAACTTGTTTTTTAAATTACACCAACAATTTTTTTAAACTATGCTAACAGTTTTCAAATTTTTATTTTTTTTAAAAAATTAAGTACATTTTTAAATATATGTATTTATAATATTTTAAAAATACAAACAATAAATGGTTGAGTTGTACCTGCGTGATTATGGGCCGGCTCATTTAGGGAATCCTTGAGATGAGACGTGCTTCTGTCTCGCTGCGAGCGAGACACGGTCACTCCCGACGGTTACTCTTGCCGCGGGCCGCGGCGGCAAATCCATGGTGCCAACTGATTTAGTGCAAGTATCCGTACCATAAGCCTCTTGGGTTTGCAAGTATCAGTAATGGTTGTGTCGTGGTGAAATCACGGTAGATGCCATGAGATGACTAAAAGTGGGGGGCTGCGTGAGGACGGCGGTGGGTTCCGGACGCGCGGTCGGCACGCGCAAGTGTGAGACACGAGACGTACCCAGGTTCGGGGCCCTCCGTGGGAGGTAACACCCCTAGTCCTGCCGAATATGGTATGATATGCACAAGGGCTACAATGGTGCTCCTGGAGCTGTTTGGGCGGAGGAGGGAGAAGGAGCTAGCTCTCCATTCTTACCTCTCCTGTGAGCGTGTGAGTGTGTGCTAGGAGTCGACCGGAGAAAAGATCAGGCCCCTTTGCATGGAGGGCTCCTGGGGGGTCTTATAGCTCGACCCCCCAGGGTTACAATGGTAAATCTACGCGCGGGCGGGACCCGGCTGTCATCGTCTGGAGCCGGCAGTGGGGCCCGCCGACTGCCGGGTCCTGTCGGTTGCGGGGCCCGCTGGCCGATCGGCACTGCGGCCCGTCGCCTCCTGCGTCACGGAGTGGTTGGCGTCGTGGGGCTACAGTGGCATGCCGCGCTGACGTCGGTCGCCCGGGTCAGCGGGTACGGTTGTACTGTAGCCACGCGCTCCCGTCGTGGGAGAGTAGTCTTGTCGTATGGCTGGATGGGACGGCCGCTGACCCTCCGCGGGCCGGCTGGCGGCTAGTCGGCCCGGGCGTGGCGCCGCACCCAGTCGGCCCGCCTCGGGGCGGCCGGCTGGAGGGCTAGCCGGATTGAGGGGCGTGAGCCGCCCTGATGTTTTGAAAAATCCTCCGGGCTCCGGTGCCTACCCCGGGGTCATCCCCCGATAGTAGTCCCCGAAGCTGTAAAGGCTTGCCGGCTCCGAGCGGGTGGGCCTTTGTAGCTTACCCCCCTGGAGAAGACGGTTGTTGATGGCGAAGCGCCGGCTTGACGCTGCGGGCGCCGGCTGCCGGTAACCGGGCCGCGGCGCCCAGCTGGGGTGGAAACCGAAAGGTCCGGCCGGCCAGAGCCCAGCCAGCATGGGGGATCGCGCCAGCCGCCTGACACGGACCCGCACGTGCAGCCCAGCAGCGGGCCAGGCCACGCGCGTGACGGGACGTCGCAGTGGGCCGGGACCCACCAGGCCGCGGCCTCGGCCCGCGCGCGGGATCCGTTGCGGCCGCGCGCGACGATTGGATTCCTCGAGGCAGTTAATGCGCGCGTGCAACGCACCCGCACATTGCGAGAGAGTGGGGAACGTGGGCGCAAACGATCCCACTCCCCCACGTCCGCCACAGGTTTAAATGGAAGGGGAGGGGGAACGGCCGAGGCATTCGTGCATTTGCCCCCGCTGCTCTGCCCCTCCGCCTCTTGCTCTCTGCTCCTTTCTCTCGCGCACACAAGCGGAACTCTGCCGCGGCGGCGACTGCCCGAGCCACCACTGCACCACGCCGGCGACTCGCAGGGTGTGGGCTCTCTTCGATTCTTCGCCGCGCCGTCACGACGCTCGCATCTCCTCCGCGCTCAGCAATGGCGCCGCCGAAGGGCTCTTGGGAGGGTTCAGTGGTGACCGACGACGACATCACCTATCTCCGCAGCACGCGTCGGTTGCCGCCGGTGGAGGGGACGATGAAGTGGTGGTCTTTTACACGCACTTCCTCCACGGGCTCGGCCTCCCCGCGAGCCTCTTCTTCCGCCGGTTTCTCACCTTCTTCGGCCTTCAACCGCACCACCTAGGCGCGAACTCCATCTTGCAGCTCTCGGCCTTCGTGGCGCTCTGCGAGGGCTACGCCAGCCTCCTGCCGTATACGGAGTTGTGGTGTCGCCTCTTCTAACTCAAGCAGCAGGGGGCGGCAGCCGGCAGCATGTCCGCCTGCGGGGCAGCCATGGTGGTCGCCCGGCCGGTGGGACCCTTCCCCAACCTTCCACTCGAGGAGTCGGCCAAGAAGTGGCAGAAATTGTTCTTCTATGTGAGGAACGTCAACCCGACCGACGACCGCATCAACCTCCCCACCTTCAACGACGCGCCGCCGACTGAGAAGCTGAACTGGGGGCATAACCCGAGGAACCCGTCGGCGGAGATCATGGGAATCTGCCGCCGGATCAAGGAGCTGACGGACCGCGAGGGGCTCGTCGCCACGGACCTTATCGCGACCTTCATCGGCCGCCAGGTGCTGCCGCTGCAGTGCTGGCTGCACCGGATCTGCGACATGAGCGGCTGGCATGACCCTTGCCGGATGTCGACGAAGGAGTTGTTGCCGACCGGGATCGCCCGACGCGTCAACGACATCTCAACCGCCGGGCTCGACGAGACGGCGTGGCGCTTCGGCAAGGAGCCGTACAGCCGGCAGGCTCCCGCACCGGCGGTGAGTCCCTGGTCTCTGTTCTTCGTGACCTTCGCTATTTTCTTGCGCCCTGACGTGTTGGGACGGCTGCAGCAATTCCCGAGCCAACAGACCCATGACGGGCCGAACCCCCAGGTCCTGCAGCCGGACCGGGCCGACTCGGACGTGGAGGAGGAGGGGGACGATGAGGCGGAGGAGGGAGGAGACGGGGAACGCCTCGAGGACGCTGAAGCCGGCGGATCTGGCCAAGCCGGTAAGTCCCTGACCCCGGACCCTTTGCGCGAGTGGACGGACGACGATGAAGATGCCCAGAGTAGTGCGCGCGGTGCAGTGCAACCGACCGCGGAGGAGGATGACGGCGCTGCCCCCGGGGGGCGGCAGCGGAAGGCGACCGGGGAGCAGGCGGCCACGGGACGGCCGCATGGGAAGCAGCCGGTCGAGCCCCGGCCGGCTGGAAAGCGTCAGGCTGCGGCGCAGCCGGGGGTGTGAAGAGGTCCGTCAAGAAGACGGGCCGGCTGGCCCTATAAGCAGGCCCGAAGCGGGCGGTTCCCACGGCCATCGGGTGAGTTTTCTTTTTCTACTTCATACTGCTTCTGTCCTTGGCGTTGCCGCGTCGTCTTCCTCCCCCCTTATCTTTCGCTTGCACCGATCAGGACCGCGCTCGAGCTGGCGGAAGCGGCCGCGGCGGGCGTAGCCCAGGAGGCGACCAACCGGCGGGGGGATCAGAGCGGCGCGGGCGGGCGCGAGCCGGCCGAGACCGCCGAGAAGGTGCTCGCGGCCCGGCAGTCCGGCGTCGCGCTGGAGGTGGACGAGAAGGCCGCGTGGAGGTCGCGGGCGGAGGCCGAGCGGGAGGTGCAGGAGGCCTCGGCCAAGGCGTGGACCGACGCCATGGGGACGCGGGGGAGCGCCGCCAAGGAACCCGCATGGCCGGCCTGGGAGACAACCTCGCTGCCGCCTCCGGAGCACCGCTCCAAGATGGTGCACGATCCGGCCCGCCGGGCGGAGGCCGACGCCCGTGCTGCCGAGGAAACAGCCGGCCGCGGCGAGATGGATGACCGCGAGCCGGCCGCCGACCAGCCGGCCGCTCCGGGGACGCCGCCGGCCGCCGACCCGGCCGACGAAGCCGGACGTGACGATGAAGGAGGCTGCGGATCAGAGACCGCACTAGGTGGGGGAGGAGCGCCGCCTCCGAACACGGAGACCACGCCAGGGGACTCCGGCGCCATGCTGGTCGTGGAGCCATGAGGTTCGGGACGCAGCGCCGAGCCGAGGCCGACGGGGAGTGAAACCAGCGCCGGGTCCACGGCTCAGATGCAGCTGGACTGGGCGAGCGTCGGCGAGGCCACCAACGGGGTGCACCCCGGCGACCTGTCCGCGGCAGTGAACGCGCTGCGCCTGCAGTTCGCTAACCACTGCGGCCAGCTACAGAGCTTCGCCGAGGTGGAGCAGGGCCGTCTACGTCATCTGGAGCAGACCGTCGCGGTGAGTCCCTTGCACATTGCATATACCGGCTTGGTCGCTCCCCAGTGGGGACGCGTCAGCGCACCCACTGGGTGTAGCCCCCGAGGCCCGGGCCGGCTGCGCAGCAGGCGGGTCGGGCCTACTCAGGCGTCATCTCTTTTTCCTTCTAACTTTTTCTTCGCAGACCCTCTACAATCAACGGGTTGCGGCGTACAACTGCCTCCTGAAGACGTAACGCGGCACCAAGACCCAGCTCGCCGCCAAGGAGGAGGAGCTGCACCAGGCCAAAGGTATGTGGCTTGCGTTCTTCCAGTGGGGGCGAATCTTCTTGCTTTTCCTTTTTACTTCTTGCCCGGCTACTGACCGGGACTCCCATCCGGCTGCGCAGCCGACGCCATCGACCCAGCCGAGGTGCAGGAGCTCCGGCGCCAGGTGGCTGAGGCCGGCAACGCGACGAGGCGACCGCGGAGCGCGACCGGCTGCGGGACGAGGCGGGCCGGTTGGCCCGGGAGAGGGACGAGGCGGCGGCCGCGCACAAGGCCGAGTTGGACCGGCTGCGGGACGAGGCGGCGGCCGCGCACCCTTTCCTGAGACGTAGGCGCCGGCCGAGGAGGCCGTGGAGGCCTATCGGGAGGAGCAGAGGGCGATGGGGGTCCACATCGGCATGCTCGCCGCCTGGACTGTGACGGAGATCGGGGTCGCCACCGAGACCCGGTTGCGGGGGGTGGGGCGCGGCATGGGCCGGCTCCATGATGCCGGCCTGGCGGTGGTGGGCGCTCTGTGGCCGAACGCGATGCAGCCCCAGACCATCAGCCGGCTGGCATGGTGGCTTGAGGCCGGCTCGGCGCGGCTCGACCCCTGGAGGGCTTCCGCGGCCCGAGCCGGCGCGGAGATGGCGCTGTCCTTCGTGCTGTCTTGGTACCCGGGCGTCAATCTGGACCAGCTGGCCGCTCGGCGGGCCGGGGCGGAGGACAACCTGGCGCAGCAGGCAACTCCGATCGCCGTGCGGGCCAGCGACATCGCGTCGTTCACCCCTCATGACGAGTTCGTTCTGGAGAGGGCGGCAGACGGCACTGCGCTCCCTGCGGACGAGTTCAGCCTGGCGTTCGAGGACCCGGAGGGCAGCGAGGGCGAGATCGGAGACGAGGGGACCGGCTCCAGTGCCGGGGCCTATGCCAACGCTGACGCCGAAGAGGACACCGACGCCACGGGGGAGCCGGCTCCGCCTGAGGCCGACGCGCCCATAGCCTAGGGCTTTTATTTTTCCTGTATCTCTTTCATGCCTTGAACTTTTGTTAGTCTGCAAGTCCACCCACTGGAGGTGTAGATTCATGTAATGAACTCCTGGCCGTGGGCCTTTTGCTATATACATGCATGTGTTTCTGTCCATGTATGTCTTTTGCCGGCTGGCGGCTCGCCTTTGCTTTTTCCTTAGACCGTTTTTCTTGTGCACCCGCTTCTCAACTTCCTCCCCGCCAGCCGGACAGCCGGGAGCTGGTCTGTAGCTGGAACGGGGAGTCGGATTCGAGAGAGAGAGCACCATACTTAGGTTTTTAGGACTTGAGCGCAAGCGAAACACCCACTGGGCCGGCTGGAGCACAGCCGGTCTGTGCGGCGACGAATGAGAGGGCCAGCCGGATTGGCCGAGTCGGGCGTTCCTCCTTAGCCACTTTTCGCGTGAGTGTGCTTTCAACCTTTGGCTCTTGCCATCCGGACAGCCGGGAGCCGGTCTGTGGCTTGCGGCAGAGAGAGGGTTTAGGCGGTGCGCACGCTACTGGGACGGCTGCGGAAGAGCAAGGCGCGGGCTAGCCGGCGAGCCCCCGAGCCGGACGTGCCAACCCGGCGGTAGGGAGGCAAATGCAGTAAAGTGCGCAAGAAGTAAAAAAGCTCGATAGAGATGAAACGGTAGCCCCCGAGTGTCGTTCGGGGGACCTACTGCTTTCATTAAGTCCAAAAGGTAGCGATACATACATACATGGTTCAACTGTAAAACTGACGGAGGAGCTCCGCGTTCCATGGGCGTTCCGTCTCCTCGCCGGAGGCATCTCTCTTGCGTTTGTTTTCCTTCTGCGCGTCGATGAGGTAGTATGCGTTGTTGTGCATGGCTTTGCTGATGATGAAGGGGGCCTCCCATGGGGAGGACAACTTGTGCTGGCCGGCTGTCCGCTGGACCAGCCGGAGCACGAGGTCGCCCTCGCGGAACGTGAGGGGCTTGATCTTCTTGCTGAGGTAGTGGCGCAGGTTCTGCTGGTATATGGCCGACCGGCTGAGGGCCAACAGGCGTGCTTCCTCGAGCAGGCCGACGCCGTTTTCGCGCGCCGCCTTCGCTTCCGCCTCCGTGTACAGGGTGACCCGAGGCGAGTCGAACTCAAGGTCCGTGGGGATGACCGCCTCGGCCCCGTAGACGAGGAAGAAGGGAGTGAAGCCGGTGGACCAGTTGGGCGTGGTTTGGAGACTCCACAGGACAGCCGACAGCTCGTCGATCCAGCTGCTGGGTGAACGTGCGTGTGGCTCGACGAGCCGGGGCTAAATGCCGCCTAGGATGAGGCCGTTTGCCCGCTCCGCCTGGCCGTTCAACTGGGTGTGCGCAACGGAGGCCAGGTCGAGCCGGATGCCGGAGACGGAGCAGTAACAAGCCAGCGCGCCTTTGGAGAAGTTGGTGCTGTTGTCGGTGATGACGCTTTTGGGGACGCCATAGCGGACTGCGATGTCTTTGATGAACTTGACGGCTATGGGACCCTCGAGCTTTTTGATCGGCCTTGCCTCGATCCACTTTGTGAACTTGTCAACGGCCACCAACAGGTGCGTCATGCCGCTTCGAGCGGTCTTGAAGGGCCCCACCATGTCGAGGCCCCAGACGGTGAAGGGCCACGTGATGGGGATGGTCTGGAGGGCCGCAGCCGGCTGGTGGCTCTGGGTGCTGAAGTGCTGGCAACCCTTGCACTTGAGGACCAGCTGCTCGGCGGCTTGCAGAGCGGTCGGCCAATAGAAACTGTGGCGGAAGGCTTTGGCCACCAGAGACCTCGAGGCGGCGTGATGCCCGCACTCGCCCTGGTGGATGTCGCGCATGATCTCGAGCCCCTTGGCCGGCTCGACGCAGCGCTGGAAAACGCCGGTTGTGCTGCACTTGATGAGCTCGTTGTTGATGATGCTGTAGGCGGACGCCCGACGCTGCACTTGCCGGGCCTCGACCTCATCGTTGGGGAGTTCGCCACTCACCAGAAATGTAAGGATGGGTTGCGCCCATGATGGTGCCTCCACCACCGTGAGGACGGCAGCTTGCACAGGATCGGCCGGATCGGGAGGTGGCGAGCCGGAGCCGGCAGCCCCCGGGACTGGGCCGGCAGTCCCCGAGCTGGAGCCGGAAGCCCCCGGGACCGGGGCGGCAGTCCCCGAGACGGAGCCAGCATTCCCCGAGCCGGAGGCGGGGGCCGTCGGGTCGGCCGGGACAAAGATGGACTCCGAGTCAGGAGACGACTTGATGGTGGGCTTGCGTAGGTGCTCGAGGGAGACGCCGGCTGGGATGGCCTGCCGGGTGGAGCCAATCTTGGCCAGCGTGTCAGCCGCCTCGTTCTCGGCTCGAGGGGCGTGGACGAATTCGCAGCCATCGAAGCCGCTGGTCATCTGCTGGACCAGGATGCGGTAGCTGGCCATGTTGGTGTCCCTGGCGTCCCATTCGCCAGAGACTTGCTGCACCACTAGGTCAGAGTCGCCGTAGCAGAGGATGCGCCGGATGCCGATGTCCTTGGCCAGCCGGAGGCCATGGACAAGGGCGTCGTACTCGGCCACGTTGTTGGAGGCGGCGAAGTGGATCTGGAGCGCGTAGCGTAACCGGTCGTTCTTGGGGGAGGAGAGCACGATGCCGGCTCCCAAGCCGGTGAGCATCTTTGAGCCGTCGAAGTGCATGCGCCAGTGCGTCAAGTCGGGAGCCGGCGGCAGGTACTGGGTCTCCGCCCAGTCGACGAGGAAGTCGGCCAAGGCCTGGGACTTGATGGCGGTGCGGGGCTCGTAGAGGATCGTGTGGGAGGCCAGCTCGATGGCCCACTTGGCGACCCGGCCAGAGGCATCGCGGTAGCCCATGATCTCTCCGAGGGGGGCCGTGCTCACCACGGTGTCGGCGTGCTCCTGGAAGTACTACTTCAGCTTCTTGGCGGCCAAGTACACGCCATAGCACATCTTCTGGTAGTGGGGGTAGTTCTGCTTGGAGGCGGAGAGCACCTCGCTTAGGTAGTACACCGGGCGCTGGACCGGCCGCGCCTTGCCCTCCTCAGGGCACTCTACCACCAGCACCACGCTGACCACACGGGTGGTTGATGTCTACTACACAACTTATTCTTGTAGACTCGTGTTGGGCCTCCAAGCACAGAGTTTTGTAGGACAGTAGCAATTTTCCCTCAAGTGGATGACCTAAGGTTTATCAATCCGTGGGAGGCGTAGGTTGAAGATGGTATCTCTCAAACAACCTTGCAACCAAATACAAGAAATCTCTTGTGTCCCCAACACACCCAATACAATGGTAAATTGTATAGGTGCACTAGTTCGGCGAAGAGATGGTGATAAAAGTGTAGTATGGATAATATATACAGGTTTTTGTAATCTGAAAATATAAAAACAGCAAGGTAGCAAGTAACAAAAGTGAGCACAAATGGTATTGCAATGCTTAAAAACAAGGCCTAGGGTTCATACTTTCACTAGTGCAATCTCTCAACAATGCTAGCATAATTAGATCATATAATCATCCCTCAACGTGCGATAAAGAATCACTCCCAAGTTCCTATTAGTGGAGAACATAAGATAGAAATTGTTTGTAGGGTACGAAACCACCTCAAAGTTATTCTTTCCGATCAATCTATTGAACTATTCCTATAAGTGTCACAAACAGCCCTAGAGTTCGTACTAAAATAACATCATATGATACACATCAACGAACTCTAATGTCACCTAGATACTCCAATGTCACCACAAGTATCCGTGAGTTGATTATACGATATGCATCAAACAACTTCATAATCATAATATTCAATCCACACAAAGAACTCCAAGGAGCACCCCAAAGTTTCTATCGGAGAAAACATAATGAAAACGTACATCAACCCCTATGCATAGATTACCCCAATGTCACCACGGGAATCCGCGAGTTGAGTGCCAAAACATATATCAAGTGAATCAATATAATACCCCATTGTTACCACGGGTATTCATATGCAAGACATACATCAAGTGTTCTCAAATCTGAAATATTCAATCCGACAATAACGAAACCTCAAAGGGAAAAGATTCGATTCATCACAACAAGGATAGAGAGGGAAGAAACACCATATGATCCAACTATATTAACAAAGCTCGCGATACATCAAGATCGTGCCAAATCAAGAACACGAGAGAGAGAGATCAAACACATAGCTACTGGTACAAACCCTCAGCCCCGAGGGTGAACTACTCCCTCCTCATCATGGAGGCCGCCGGGATGATGAAGATGGCCTCCGGTGATGATTCCCCCCTCCGGCAGGGTGCCGGAAAAGGGCTGTACATGAGATCGTGGAGGTACAGAGGCTTGCGGCGGCGTAAAAACTCATCTAGGTTAACTTTCGGGGGTTTCTGAATATATATGATTTTTTGGCGTTGGAATCACGCGAAGAAGGGCCACAGGGGGGCCACGAGGCACCAGGGTGCGCCTGGGAGGGGGGGTGGCGCGCCCTGGTGGCTCGTGGAGCCCCTGTGGGTCTTCTGGCCTCCTCCCGAAGCTTCTAGTGTCTCTTATGTTCCAGAAAAAATCGTCAGAAAGTTTCGCTGCATTTGGACTTCATTTGATATAGATTTTCTGGAAAACCAAAAACAAGCAGAAAACATCAACTGGCACTGGGCACTAGGTCAATATGTTAGTCCATGAAAATCATATAAAAGCGATATAAAAGTGCACCAAAATCATACAAAACTATAATAAACATGGCATGAATACTTCATAAATTATAGATACGTTGGAGACATATCAGCATCCCCAAGCTTAATTCCTGCTCGTCCTCGAGTAGGTAAATGATAAAAGAAATGATTTATGAAGTGTGAATGCTAGCATAGTGCATAAGTTTGAGCAATGATAATTTCAATCACTTTTCCTAGCATCATTATATATCATAATCAGTAGCTCATCTCATAAAACTTCTCATGATCAAGTAGCAAGCTATTCACATGTTTAAAGTATAGGCCATAAACTTTCTTGAAAACTAACAAACTATGTTCTCAGTCATCAAATAATTGCAATTCATCTTATTTTCCGGAAGGGTCTATGTAAGAGCTTTGATCTAGCAAATTCCACATACTCAACCATCATTTAGTCTTCCATGATTGCTGACACTCAAAGCATATTTTTAGAACAAACCGTTTCAGTCAAACACATAGGAAGATAGGGGCTTAATGTTTCGCCTCCCAACTTATTTATCTCAGGGATAATGTCAACAATAATAACTCATGATCACCTATATTCAACTGGATATATGTGCCTGGATCTTTCCCCACCACATAATGCTTGCCAACTAAAGAATAAATAGAGCGGAATAGGGATGAACATTAATGACTCTTGCATAAAAGTAAATACAGAAAAGTAAAAGATAGGCCCTTCGCAGAGGGGAGCAGAGGTTGTCATGCGCTTTTTGTTGTTGGATGCACAAGCCCTTAATGCAAAGGAACGTCACGTTATATTGCCCCTTGTGATAGCAACCTTTATTATGCAGTCCGTCGCTTTTATTTCTTTACCATCACAAGTTTGTACAACGCTTATTTTCCCTTACAATAAAAGATCATACATATTTTAGGAGCAATTTTTATTGCTTTTTGCACCGATGACAACTTACTTGAAGGATCTTATTCAATCTATAGGTAGATATGGTGGACACTCATGGCAAGAAACTGGGTTTAAGGGTTTTTGGATGCACAAGTAGTATCTCTACTTAGTGCGAATTTTTGGCTAGCAAAAGATCCTAAGCAATCACCACATGTTAGAGGATCCATGACAATATAACTTCTATGTGAATATAAACTAACATAACTCATTACGTTGTCTTCCTTGTCCAACGTCAACTACTTGATCAAGCTTGAAAATAATTAATGGGGGCTCACAATCATAGAAGATGTCCAAGATAGTATATTTATATGTGAAATTTCTCTTCCTTCAAAATTCTTTCATGAATTGTTCAAGTGACCAATGCTATGTTTGTTAACTTTCAATAAATTTTACCACTTATACTTCTTGTATGTGAAGTCACTACTCCCCATGGGACAAGCATATGAAGCATATAAATTTCAACTTTATGATATTCAATTCATTTCAACAATTTACTCATAGGATATAAGTGAAGCACAAGAGTAAATGACAAACTACTCCAAAAAGATATAAGTGAAGATCAAATGAGTAGTTAAGTAAATAGGTAGCTATGTGAGAACTCTCTTTCATTTAAAAATTTCAGATCTTAAGTATTTTATTCAAACAGCAAAGAAAACAAAATAAAATGACATTCCAAGAATAGCACACATCATGTGAAGAAGCAAAAACTTAGGCTCAACCAAAACTAACCGATAATTGTTGAAGAAGAAAGGTGGGATGCCTACCGGGGCATCCCCAAGCTTAGATGCTTGAGACTTCTTGAAATATTATATTGGGATGCCTTGGGCATACCCAAGCTTGAGCTTTTGTGTCTCCTTAATTCCTCTCATATCACGGTTTCTATGAATCTTAAAAACTTCATCCACACAAAACTCAACAATAACTCGTGAGATAAGTTAGTATAAATCAACTCAAAACCTTAACATTATCTACTGTAGAAAATCAAAAAAATTATAATTAAACATTGCATACTAAATGCCTCTTCATATTTAATACTCCTATCCTCAAATAGAAACATTAAACACGCAAACATAAGCAAACAATGCAACTATAACAGCAATCTGCCAAAACAGAACAGTCTGTAAAAGGGGAATAAGAATCCATACTTCCCTAACTCCAAAAATTCTGAAAAATTACCATGTGACAGAGAACTCATGCATTCTTACTGTGTAAAAATTTCAGATTTTTATCATGTTCTGACTATTCAGGAATATGCTGGACATAACAGAAAACTTTCTGTTTTGAATCAGCAACACATGAACTTGCAAACTGAGCATGGTAAAGGCTATAATTGGCATTTTATTGAACTAAAAGATACAAAACATGATTATTGATAACACAAAGCAAATATCAACAGAATAAAATGACGCTCCAAGCAAAACTCATATTATGTGACGAATAAAAATATAGCTCCAAGTAAGGTTACCGATAATGTTGAAGACGAAAGAGGGGATGCCTTCCGGGGCATCCCCAAGCTTAGTTGCTTGGGTCTTCCTTGAATATTACCTTGGGGTGCCTTGGGCATCCCCAAGCTTAGGGTCTTGCCACTCCTTATTCTCCTCATATCGATATCTCACCCAAAATTTGAAAACTTCAATCACACAAAACTTAACGAAACTTCGTGAGATAGGTTAGTATGATAAAAATAAATCATCCACTTAGGTACTGTCAAGAAAAGATTCATAATTGTTTTCACATAATGCCTGCTTTATTATATCATTTCCACAATTTATATTACTCAATATAAGCTATGGAAACACTAAAACAAGCAAACTATGCATCGAAAACAGAATCTGTCGAAAACAGAACAGCGTGTAGTAAGCGATTTAAAAACCATACTTCCGTACCTACAAAAATTCTGAAAAATTAGGAAAACGTAAAAAAATTGTAACCAAATACTGTGTAAAAATTTCAGAATTTTTCACTCTCCAGTACAGAATAGAAATTCAAGCACTGGACGCAAAAGTTTCTGTTTTTGCACAGAATCAAATCAACAAGCATCCACACTATCCCAAAGGCTTTACTTGCCACATTATTGAAAGAAAACATATAAAACATGATTAATACAGTAGATTAATCACGTGAACACACAAAAACAGAAGGTATAAGTATTGGGTTGTCTCCCAACAAGCGCTTTCCTTTAATGCCCTTTAGCTAGGCATGATGATTTCAATGATGCTCACATAAAAGTGAAGAATTGAAACATAATGAGAGCATCATGAATCATATGACAAGCACATTTAAGCCTAACCCACTTCCTATGCATAGGGATTTTTTGAGAAAATAGTTTATGGGAGCAAGAATCAACTAGCATAGGAAGGCAAAACAAGCATAAGTTCAAAACTTTCAACACATAGAGAGGAAACTTGATATTATTGCAACACCTACGAGCATATGATCCTCTCTCATAATAATTTTCAGTAGCATCATGAAGAAATTCAACAATATATCCATCACACAAAGCATTATTTTCATGATCCACAAGCATAGAAATTTTACTACTCTCCACATAAGCAATTTTCTTCTCATTCATAATAGTGGGAGCAAACTCAACAAAATAACTATCATGAGATACTTGATTGGCATAATCCAATTGAAAATTAAAATCATGATGACAAGTTTCATATTTATCATTATTCGTTATAGCATACATGTCATCACAATAATCATCATAGATAGGAGGCATGCAATCATCATAATAAATTTTCTCATCAAAACTTGGGGGACTAAAAATATCATCTTCATCAAACATAGCATCCCGAAGATTGTGGCTTTGCATATCATTAACATCATGGATACTCATAGAATTCATACTAACAACATTGCAATCGTGCTCATCATTCAAAGATTTTATGCCAAACATTTTATTTAATTCTTCTTCTATCAATTGAGCACAATTTTCCGCTCCATCATTTTCAAGAAAGACATTATAAAGATGAATAATATGAGGCAACCTCAATTCCATTTTTTTTGTAGTTTTGTTTTATAAAACCAAACTAGTGATAAAACAAGAAACTAAAAGATTCGATTGCAAGATCTAAAGATATACCTTCAATCACTCACCTCCCCGCCAACGGCGCCAGAAAAGAGCTTGATGTCTACTACACAACTTATTCTTGTAGACTCGTGTTGGGCCTCCAAGCGCGGAGTTTTGTAGGACAGTAGCAATTTTCCCTCAAGTGGATGACCTAAGGTTTATCAATCCGTGGGAGGCGTAGGTTGAAGATGGTATCTCTCAAACAACCCTGCAACCAAATACAAGAAATCTCTTGTGTCCCCAACACACCCAATACAATGGTAAATTGTATAGGCGCACTGGTTCGGCGAAGAGATGGTGATAAAAGTGTAGTATGGATAATAGATATAGGTTTTTGTAATCTGAAAATAAAAAAACAGCAAGGTAGCAAGTAACAAAAGTGAGCACAAACGGTATTGCAATGCTTAAAAACAAGGCCTAGGGTTCATACTTTCACTAGTGCAATCTCTCAACAATGCTAACATAATTGGATCATATAATCATCCCTCAACGTGCGATAAAGAATCACTCCCAAGTTCCTATTAGCGGAGAACATAAGATAGAAATTGTTTGTAGGGTACAAAACCACCTCAAAGTTATTCTTTCCGATCAATCTATTGAGCTATTCCTATAAGTGTCACAAACAACCCTAGAGTTCGTACTAAAATAACACCATATGATACACATCAACCAACTCTAATGTCACCTAGATACTCCAATGTCACCACAAGTATCCGTGAGTTGATTATACGATATGCATCAGACAACTTCATAATCATAATATTCAATCCACACAAAGAACTCCAAGGAGCACCCCAAAGTTTCTATCGGAGAAAAGATAATGAAAACATACATCAACCCCTATGCATAGATTACCCCAATGTCACCACGGGTATTCATATGCAAGACATACATCAAGTGTTCTCAAATCTGAAATATTCAATCCGACAATAAAGAAATCTCAAAGGAAAAAGATTCGATTCATCACAACAAGGATAGAGAGGGAAGAAACACCATACGATCCAACTATATTAACAAAGCTCGCGATACATCAAGATCGTGCCAAATCAAGAACACGAGAGAGAGAGAGAGAGAGATCAAACACATAGCTACTGGTACAAACCCTCAGCCCCGAGGGTGAACTACTCCCTCCTCGTCATGGAGACCGCCGGGATGATGAAGATGGCCTCCGGTGATGATTCCCCCCTCTGGCAGGGTGCCAGAAAAGGGCTGTAGATGAGATCGTGGAGGTACAGAGGCTTGCGGCGGCGTAAAAACTCATCTAGGTTAACTTTCGGGGGTTTCTGAATATATATGATTTTTTGGCATTGGAATCACGCGAAGAAGGGCCACAGGGGGCCCACGAGGCACCAGGGCGTGCCTGGGAGGGGGGGAGGGGTGGCGCGCCCTGGTGGCTCGTGGAGCCCCTTGTTGGGGAACGTTGCATGGGAAACAAAAATTTTCCTACGCACACGCAAGATCTATCCATGGTGATGAGCATCTACGAGAGGGAGAGTGAATCTACATACCCTTGTAGATCGCTAAGCGGAAGCGTTAAGAAACGCGATTGATGTAGTCGAACGTCTTCGCGATCCAAATCGCAAGTCGTCCCTCGATCCAATCACGATCTAGCGCCGAACGGATAGCACCTCCGCGTTCAACACACGTACGGCTTGATGACGCCTTCACCTCCTCGATCCAGCGAGCGATGGTGAAGTAGTGGATGAGTTCCGGCAGCACGACGGCGTGGTGATGGTGGTGAGGAACAATCTCTGCAGGGCTTCGCCAAGCACTACGGAGATTATGACGGATGAAGAAATAGAGGGTTAGGGTTGCCGGCACACGGCTTGGGGAAATCTTGATGTGTCCCATGTGCTAGCCTTGCCCCTCTATTTATATGTTGAGCCCTGGGGTCTAAACTTGGAGAGAAAGCCTCCACAAGGTCGGTTTTGCCTGCACAAGGTCGGTTTGGCCCGCACGGAAAGAGTCCCACTCGGATTCCAGCAGTACCGCGTACAAGCGGTAGTACCGCTCACGAGCGGTAGTACCGCTTCACACAAGCGGTAGTACCGCTTACGCGGTAGTACTGCCTTACCAGCGGTAGTACCGCTTAAGACAGCAGCAAAACTTCCTTTTGCACTTTCCAATACCTCGTGGGCTTTACCCCTTTGGCCCATATAAAGTGTTGCTGCACCCGAACACTTCGGTAAACACCCGGAACCCCTTCCGGAGATCAAAACACTATTATCACATATATCAATCTTTACCTCCGGACTCTTCCGGAGATCCTTGTCATGTCCGGGATCTTATCCGGGACTCCGAACAACCTTCGGTCACCAACACAATAACTCAACTATACTAATCGTCACCAAACGTTAAGTGTGTAGACCCTGCGGATTCGAGAACTATGTAGACATGACCGAGACACCTCTACGGTCAATAACCAATAGCGGGACCTGGATGCCCATATTGGTTCCTACATATTCTATGAAGATCTATATCGGTCGAACCTCTATGTCAAGGATTCAGTTAATCCCGTATGCTGTTCCCTTTGTTCTTCGGTATGTTACTTGCCCGAGATTCGATCGTCGGTATCTCTATACCTAGTTCAATCTCGTTATCGGCAAGTCTCTTTACTCGTTCCGTAATACAAGATCTCGTGGCTAACACTTTAGTCACATTGCTTGCAAGGCTCATTGTGATGTTGTATTACCGAGTGGGCCCTGAGATACCTCTCCGTCACACGGAGTAACAAATCCCAGTCTTGATCCATGCCAACCCAACAGACACCCTCGGAGATACCTGTAGAGCACCTTTATAGTCACCCAGTTACGTTGTGATGTTTGATACACACAAGGCACTCCTACGGTGTCAGTGAATTGCATGATCTCATGGTCATAGGAACAGATACTTGACATGCAGAAAACAATAGCAATAAACTGACACGATCATATGCTACGTTTATAGTTTGGGTCTTGTCCATCACATCATTCTCCTAATGATGTGATCCCGTTATCAAATGACATCTCATGTCCATGGCTAGGAAACCTTCACCATCTTTTGATCAACGAGCTAGTTAACTAGAGGCTTACTAGGGACACGGTGTTGTCTATGTACCCACACATGTATTTGAGTTTCCAATCAATACAATTATATATGGATAATAAACGATTATCATGAACAAGGAAATATAATAATAACCAATTTATTATTGCCTCTAGGGCATATTTCCAACAGTCTCCCACTTGCACTAGAGTCAATAATCTAGTTCACATCACTATGTGATTTACATTGTAATGAATCGAACACCCATGCAGTTCTGGTGTTGTTCATGTTTAGCCCTTGGAAGAGGTTTAGTCATCGGATCTGCAACATTCAGATCCGTATGTACTTTGCAAATATTTATGTCATCCTCCTTGATGTAATCGCGGATGGAATTGAAACGTCGCTTTATGTGTCTGGTCCTCTTGTGAAATCTTGGTTCCTTGGCTAGAGCAATGGCACCAGTATTATCACAAAACAGAGTCATTGGGTTAAGCGCACTAGGCACTACTCCAAGATCTGTCATGAACTCCTTCATCCAGACACCTTCCTTCGCCGCCTCCGAGGCAGCGATGTACTCCGCTTCGCATGTAGAATCAGCTACCACACTTTGCTTGGAACTGCACCAGCTAACCGCACCCCCATTAAGAATAAATACATATCCGGTTTGTGACTTAGAGTCATCCGGATCAGTGTCAAAGCTTGCATCGACGTAACCTTTTATGACGAGCTCTTGATCACCTCCATAAACGAGAAACATGTCCTTAGTCCTTTTCAGGTACTTCAGGATATTCTTGACCGCCGTCCAGTGTTCCATTCCTGGATCACTTTGAAACCTTCCGACCATACTTATGGCAAGGCTGACATCGGGTCTTGTGCACAGCATTGCATACATGATAGAGCCTATGGCTGAAGCATAGGGGATGACACTCATCTTTTCTCTATCTCCTGCAGTCACTGGGCATTGAGTCTTACTCAACTTCACACCTTGCAAAACAGGCAAGAACCCCTTCTTGGACTGATCCATTTTGAACTTCTTCAAAATCTTATCAAGGTATGTGCTTTGTGAAAGTCCTATTAAACGTCTTGATCTATCTCTATAGATCTTGATGCCTAATATGAAAGCAGCTTCCCCTAGGTCCTTCATTGAAAAACTCTTGTTCAAATATTCCTTCACGCTTTCCAACATTTCTATATTGTTTCCAATCAGTAATATGTCATCCACATATAATATTAGAAACGCTATAGAGCTCCCACTCACTTTCTTGTAAATACAAGCTTCTCCGTAAACTTGTATAAACTCGAACGCTTTGATCACCTCATCAAAGCGAAGATTCCAACTCCGAGATGCTTGCACCAGTCCATAAATGGATCGCTGGAGTTTGCAAACTTTGTCAGCATTCTCTGGATCGACAAAACCTTCTGGTTGCATCATATACAACTCTTCCTTAAGGAAACCGTTAAGGAACGCTGTTTTGACATCCATCTGCCAAATTTCATAATCGAAAAAGACAGCTATTGCTAACATGATTCTGACGGACTTAAGCATCGCTACAGGTGAGAAGGTCTCATCGTAGTCAACTCCTTGAACTTGTGAAAAACCTTTTGCCACAAGTCGAGCTTTATAGACGGTGACATTACCGTCTGCGTCCGTCTTCCTCTTAAAGATCCATTTGTTCTGAATGGCCTTACGCCCTTCAGGTAATACTTCCAAAGTCCATACTTTGTTTTCATACATGGATCCCATCTCGGATTTCATGGCCTCTAACCACTTCTCGGAATCCGGGCCCATCATCGCTTCTCCATAGCTTGTAGGTTCATCGTTGTCTAACAACATGACTTCTAAGACAGGGTTGTTGTACCACTCAGGAGCAGTACGCGTCCTTGTCGACCTACGAGGTTCGATAGCAACTTGGTTCGAAGGTTCATGATCATCATCATTAACTTCCTCTTCAACTGATGCAGGCTCTACAGAAACATCTTTCTATACTGTGCTACTCTCAGGTTGAAGCAAAGGTTCAATAACCTCATCAAGTTCTATCTTCCTCCCACTCAATTCTTTCAAGAGAAACTCTTTCTCAAGAAATGTTCCGTTTTTAGCGACAAACACTTTGCCTTCGGATCTGAGGTAGAAGGTATACCCAACTGTCTCTTTTGGGTATCCTATGAAGACGCATTTCTCCGCTTTGGGTTCCAGCTTTTCAGGCTGAAGCTTTCTGACATAAGCATCACATCCCCAAACTTTAAGAAACGACAGCTTTGGCTTCTTGCCAAACCAAAGTTCATATGGCGTAGTCTCAACGGATTTCGATGGTGCCCTATTTAAAGTAAATGCAGCTGTCTCTAATGCATAACCCCAAAACGATAGTGGCAAATCGGCAAGAGACATCATAGATCGCACCATATCCAAAAAGGTTCGATTACGACGTTCGGACACACCATTACGCTGTGGTGTTCCAGGCGGTGTCAGTTGTGAAACAATTCCACATTGTCTTAAGTGACTGCCAAACTCATAACTCAGATATTCTCCTCCTCGATCAGATCGTAGGAATTTAATATTCTTGTTACAATGATTCTCAACTTCACTCTGAAATTGTTTAAACTTTTCAAACGTTTCAGACTTGTGTTTCATTAAGTAAATATACCCATATCTACTTAAGTCATCAGTGAAGGTGAGAAAGTAAAGATAACCACCGCGCGCCTCAATGCTCATCGGACCGCACACATCAGTATGTATGATTTCCAACAAGTCACTTGCCCGTTCTATTGTTCCAGAGAACGGCGTTTTAGTCATCTTGCCCATGAGGCATGGCTCACATGTGTCAAGTGATTCAAAATCAAGTGACTCCAAAAGTCCATCAGCATGGAGCTTCCTCATGCGTTTTACGCCAATATGACTTAAACGGCAGTGCCACAAGAAAGTGGTATTATCATTATCAATTCTACATCTTTTGGCATCAATGTTATGAACATGTGTATCATTACTATCGAGATTCAATAAGAATAAACCCCTCACATCAGGTGCATGACCATAAAAGATATTACTCATATAAATAGAACAACCATTATTCTCTGATTTAAATGAGTAACCGTCTCGCAATAAACAAGATCCAGATATAATGTTCATGCTTAACGCAGGCACCAAATAACATTTATTCAGGTTCATCACTAATCCCGATGGTAATCGAAGAGCGAGCGTGCCGACGGCGATCACATCAACCTTGGAACCATTTCCCACGCGCATCGTCACTTCGTCCTTTGCCAGCCTCCATCTATTCCGCAGTTCCTGTTTTGAGTTGCAAATATGAGCAACCGCACCGGTATCAAATACCCAGGCACTACAACGAGAGTTGGTAAGGTACACATCAATAACATGTATATCATATATACCTTGTTTCTTGTTGGCCGCCTTCTTGTCAGCCAAATACTTGGGGCAGTTCCGCTTCCAGTGTCCAGTTCCCTTGCAATGAAAGCACACAGTTTCTGGTTTGGGTCCAGCCTTGGGTTTCTTCACGGGAGGAGCAACTGCTTTGCCACTCTTATTGGAGTTACCCTTCTTACCCTTGCCATTTTTCTTGAAACTAGTGGTTTTATTGACCATCAACACTTGATGCTCCTTCTGAATTTTAGACTCAGCGGCTTTCAGCATCGCAAACAGCTCGGCGACTGACTTGTTCATCCCGTGCATGTTATAGTTCAACACGAAGCTCTTGTAGCTAGGTGGCAATGATTGAAGAACTCTGTCAGTGATAGCCTCTGGCGGAAGGGGCATCCCCAATTCAGCCAGACGGGTGGAGTACCCAGACATTCTGAGTATGTGATCACTGATAGACCCGTTCTCCTCCATCTTGCAAGCATAGAACTTATCGGAGATCTCATACCTCTCGATCCGGGCATTCTTCTGAAAGATAAACTTCAACTCCTGGAACATCTCATATGCTCCATGATGTTCAAAACGTCTTTGAAGTCCCGGTTCTAAGCCATACAATATTGCACATTGAACTATTGAGTAATCTTCAGAACGAGCCTGCCAGGCGTTCACAACGTCTAGAGACTCAACTGGAGCGGGTGGATCACCAAGCGGTGCATCAAGGACATAAGCCTTCTGGGAAGCCGTAAGGATAATCCTTAGATTACGGGTCCAGTCCACAAAGTTACTTCCATCATCTTTCAACTTAGCTTTCTCTAGGAACGGATTAAAATTCAGGGGTGCTACTGCGCGAGCCATGATCTACAACATAAATATTGCAAAGACAATTTAGACTATTGTTCAAGATAATGAGTTTAGTTAATCATATTACTTAAAACTCCCACTCAGATTGACATCCCTCCGGTCATTCGAGTGTAACATGATCCAAATCCACCAACTCAAGTCCGATCATCACGTGAGTTGAGGTGGTTTCAATGGTGAACATCTTCATATTGATCATATCTACTATATGACTCATGTTCGACCTTTCGGTCTCTTGTGTTCCGAGGCCATGTCTGTACATGCTAGGCTCGTCAAGTTTAACCCGAGTGTTCCGCATGTGCAACACTGGCTTGCACCCGTTGTATGTGAACGTAGAGTCTATCACACCCGATCATCACGTGGTGTCTCGAAACGACGAACTTTCGCAACGGTGCACACTCGGGGAGAACACAATTTATCTTGAAATTTAAGTGAGGGATCACCTTATAATGCTACCTACGTCCTAAGCAAAACAAGATGCATAAAAGGATTAACATCACATGCAAATCATAAGTGACATGATATGGCCATGAACTTGTGCTTTTGATCTCCATCTCCAAAGCACCGGCATGATCTCCATCGTCACCGGCATGACACCATGATCTCCATCATCTTGATCTCCATCAACGTGTCACCATGAGATTGTCGCGCCGACTGTTGCTTCCACGACTATTGCTAACTCATAGCGATAAAGTAAAGCAAAACGGCGAAAATAATTAAAGACAACTCTATGGCTCCTGCCAGTTGCCATACTCATCGACATGCAAGTCGTGATATTCTATACAACACATGATCATCTCATACATCACATATATCTCATCATGTAATTGGCCATATCACATCACAACATACCCTGCAAAAACAAGTTAGACGTCCTCTAATTGTTGTTGCAAGTTTTACGTGGCTGCTACGAGTATCTAGCAAGAACGATTCTTACCTACGCAAAAACCACAACGGTGATATAAAAATTGCTTTTCAACCTTCTCAAGGACCGACTTTGCCAAATCCGATCCGACTAAAGTGGGAGAAACAGACACCCGCTAGCCATCTTTATGCAACGAAGTTACATGTCAGTTGAAGGAACCGGTCTCTCGTAAGCGTACGAGTAATGTTGGTCCGAGCCGCTTCATCCCACAATACCGCCGAAACAAGAAAAGACCAAGGGAGGAAGCAATCTGAATATCAACGCCCACAAAACCCTTTTGTGTTCTACTCGAGATCTCATCTACGCATAGACCTAGCTCTGATACCACTGTTGGGGAACGTTGCATGGGAAACAAAAAATTTCCTACGCACACGCAAGATCTATCCATGGTGATGAGCATCTACGAGAGGGAGAGTGAATCTACATACCCTTGTAGATCGCTAAGCGGAAGCGTTAAGAAACGCGGTTGATGTAGTCGAACGTCTTCGCGATCCAAATCGCAAGTCGTCCCTCGATCCAATCACGATCTAGCGCCGAACGGACAGCACCTCCGCGTTCAACACACGTACGGCTTGATGACGCCTTCACCTCCTCGATCCAGCGAGCGATGGTGAAGTAGTGGATGAGTTCCGGCAGCACGACGGCGTGCTGATGGTGGTGAGGAACAATCTCTGCAGGGCTTTGCCAAGCACTACGGAGATTATGACGGATGAAGAAATAGAGGGTTAGGGTTGCCGGCACACGGCTTGGGGAAATCTTGATGTGTCCCGTGTGCTAACCCTGCCCCTCTATTTATATGTTGAGCCCTGGGGTCTAAACTTGGAGAGAAAGCCTCCACAAGGTCGGTTTTGCCCGCACAAGGTCGGTTTGGCCCGCACGGAAAGAGTCCCACTCGGATTCCAGCAGTACCGCGTACAAGCGGTAGTACCGCTCACGAGCGGTAGTACCGCTTGAGTGGTAGTACCGCTTCACACAAGCGGTAGTACCGCTTACGCGGTAGTACTGCCTTACCAGCGGTAGTACCACTTAAGGCAGCAGCAAAACTTCCTTTTGCACTTTCCAATACCTCGTGGGCTTTACCCCTTTGGCCCATATAAAGTGTTGCTGCACCCGAACACTTCGGTAAACACCCGGAACCCCTTCCAGAGATCAAAACACTATTATCACATATATCAATCTTTACCTCCGGACTCTTCCGGAGATCCTTGTCATGTCCGGGATCTTATCCGGGACTCCGAACAACCTTCGGTCACCAACACAATAACTCAACTATACTAATCGTCACCAAACGTTAAGTGTGTAGACCCTGCGGGTTCGAGAACTATGTAGACATGACCGAGACACCTCTACAGTCAATAACCAATAGCGGGACCTGGATGCCCATATTGGTTCCTACATATTCTACGAAGATCTATATCGGTCGAACCTCTATGTCAAGGATTCAGTTAATCTTGTATGCTGTTCCCTTTGTTCTTCGGTATGTTACTTGCCCGAGATTCGATCGTCGGTATCTCTATACCTAGTTCAATCTCGTTATCGGCAAGTCTCTTTACTCGTTCCGTAATACAAGATCTCGTGGCTAACACTTTAGTCACATTGCTTGCAAGGCTCATTGTGTTGTTGTATTACCGAGTGGGCCCTGAGATACCTCTCCGTCACACGGAGTAACAAATCCCAGTCTTGATCCATGCCAACCCAACAGACACCCTCGGAGATACCTGTAGAGCACCTTTATAGTCACCCAGTTACGTTGTGACGTTTGATACACACAAGGCACTCCTACGGTGTTAGTGAATTGCATGATCTCATGGTCATAGGAACAGATACTTGACATGCAGAAAACAATAGCAATAAACTGACACGATCATATGCTATGTTTATAGTTTGGGTCTTGTCCATTACATCATTCTCCTAATGATGTGATCCCGTTTTCAAATGACATCTCATGTCCATGGCTAGGAAACCTTCACCATCTTTTGATCAACGAGCTAGTTAACTAGAGGCTTACTAGGGACACAGTGTTGTCTATGTACCCACACATGTATTTGAGTTTCCAATCAATACAATTATAGCATGGATAATAAACGATTATCATGAAGAAGGAAATATAATAATAACCAATTTATTATTGCCTCTAGGGCATATTTCCAACACCCCTGTGGGTCTTCTGGCCTCCTCCCGAGGCTTCTAGTGTCTCTTATGTTCCAGAAAAAATCGTCAAAAAGTTTCGCTGCATTTGGACTTCATTTGATATAGATTTTCTGGAAAACCAAAAACAAGCATAAAACAACAACTGACACTGGGCACTAGGTCAATATGTTAGTCCATGAAAATCATATAAAAGCCATATAAAAGTGCACCAAAATCATACAAAACTATAATAAACATGGCATGAATACTTCATAAATTATAGATACGTTGGAGACGTATCAGTGGTCACCGCGATGTACATCAGCAGGGGCTCCTTCTTAGCCGGCGCGGCCAGGACGGGTGCGGTGGAGAGCATGCGCTTGAGGTCGCGGAAAGCTTCGTCCGCCTGGTCAGTCCACTCGAACTTAGTCGTCTTCTTCATCAGCTGATACAGGGGCAGGGCCCTCTCCCCCAGCCGGCTGACGAACCGGCTGAGAGAGGCCAAGCAGCCAGTGAACTTCTAGACATCGCGCAGCCGAGCCGGCTTGCGCATGCACTCGATCGCCTGGATCTTCTCCGGGTTGGCCTCGATTCTGCGCTCCGAGATGAGGAACCCAAGGAGTTGGCCAGCCGGCACGCCGAAGATGCACTTCTCCGGGTTGAGCTTGATCTGGAACCGGCGAAGATTGGCGAATGTCTCCTTGAGGTCCTCCAGGAGGGTGAGGTGCTGCTTGGTCTTCACCATGATGTCGTCGACGTAGACGTGCACATTCCTGCCAATCTGTGGCTGGAGGCACTTTTGCATGCAGCGCTGGAAGGTGGCGCCGGCGTTCTTCAGGCCGAACGACATGGTGATGTAGCAATACTCCCCAAAGGGCGTGATGAAGGACGTCTTGAGGGCGTCGGCCGGGTCCAGCTTGATCTGGTGGTAGCCGGAGTAGGCGTCCAGGAAGGACAGGAGCTCGCAGCCAGCGGTGGAGTCGATGACTTGGTCGATCCGGGGTAGAGCAAACGGGTCCTTGGGGCACGCCTTGTTCAGGCTTGTGTAGTTGATACACATGTGCCAAGTACCGTTCTTCTTTAGGACGAGGACTGGGTTGGCCAGCCACTCGGGGTGGAAAACTTCCATGATGAAGCCGGCTGCGAGCAGCCGGGCGATCTCCTCACCAATGGTTCTTCGCTTCTCCTCGGAGAAACGACATAGCGGTTGCCGGACCGGCTTGGCATCCGGCCAGATGTGTAGTTTGTGCTCGGCGAACTTCCTCGAAACACCCGTCATGTCTTTGGGGGACCATGCGAAGATATCCCGATTCTCACGGAGGAAGTCGACGAGCTCGCCTTCCTATTTGCTGTCGAGGCGGGTGCCCACGACGACGTATTGGTCGGAGTCGGGGTTGGCCGGGCCAAGCGAGACCTTCTTGGTGTCCTTGGACGGCTGGAAGGACGCCTCATTGGCCGGCTGCTTGAGCGGAGCCGGCATAGCCGACAGCTCGCTAGCCAGGGCCACGAGGCGGTCGAGCTGGCGCCTCTCCTTGGCAATGACCAGCGACTCGGCCAGCTTCGAGCCGGCTTGTGCGCACTCTAGGGACATCTTGTAGTCGCCGGTGATGGTGATGATGCCCTTGGGACCCGGCAACTTCATCTTCAGGTAGGCGTAGTGGGGAACCGCCATGAACTTGGCCAGGGCAGGCCGGCCCAAGAGCGCGTGGTAGGGGCTGGCCAGGTCGACCACCTCAAACTAGATCGGCTCACGGCGGAAGTGAACGTTGGTGCCGAACAACACGTCCAACCAGACCTTGCCGATTGGGGAGCAGGAGGCACCCTGCACGATGCCATGAAACACCGTCCGGGTGGGCTGCAGCTGGCTCTCCTCGATGCCGAGCTTGATCATGGTGTCGCGGTAGAGGATGTTGATGCTGCTGCCGCCATCGATCAGCACCCGCGAAAAGCGGCAGGTGCGCTTCTCAGTGATGAAGGTAGGGTCCAGGATGAGGGCATAGCCGCCTGGTGTGGGCATCACGGCTGGGTGGTCCTCCCGGGTCCAGCTGATGGGGCGGTCGGACCAGTGCATGAACTAGGGGACCGGGAGGACGACGGCGTTCACCTCGTGCTGGTACTTGCGCTTGCTATGCTTGTCGTCGCCCTCGCTGGTGAAGACGCTGTAGGCCGTGTCCTGGCATGGGAAAGCGTTGTTGGCGAGGGCGCTGGCTGCCGGAGGCGGCGGGGGAGGCGGCGGAAGTGCCGGGCCGGGAGGCGGAGGCGGGAGGTCGCCCCGCATCAGGCATTGGGTGATGCTGCAGTTCTGGAGCGTGTGCATAGACGGCTTCGCGCTGCTATGGTGCTTGCAGGGGGCGTCGAGCATCTACTCGAAGGTGAGCTTGGGCTGCCAGGCAACCTTGCCGATGCGCTGGCGCCAGCTGCCGCCCTGCTCGGCCGGCTGCTCTTCCTCCACAGCGGCGACTTGCCGGTTGTCGTAGCAGGGGGCCGGCTGCTCGCCCTTCCGCTTGTTGTTGTTGTCTTGCCAGCGTTGGTTGCTGTCGCCAGCCGGCTGAGGGCTGGCCGGCTGGACCTGGACAGGCTTGCCGGCCGCGTCGAGCGAGACCTTCACGCGCATTGCGGAGTCGGCCGTGGCGTACTTGTCCGCCGTGGCCATGAGCGCCACCAAGGTGTCCGGCTCGTCACACATCAGCTGGTGCTTGAGAAGGGTGCCATCCGGCACCCGTTGATGAAGTACTGGATGGCCTGCACCTCGTGGACCCCCTCGCAGGAGTTGCGCAGCTTCGTCCACCGCGTGAGGTAGTCGCGGAGGGACTCGTCCGGGCCTTGGACGCACATGGAGAGCTGGCGAGGCCGACACAGACGCTTGTACGTGCTGGTGAAGTTGCGCACAAATGCATCCTCGAAGTCCAGCCAGGAGTTCACGCTGTCGGCTTGAAGGCTGTCCAGCCATGTCCGGGTCGAGCCGAGCAGCATGAGGGGGACGTAGCACACGGCTACGCGCTTGTTGCCGCCGGCTATGCCGACGACCGTGGTGTAGTCGACCAGCCAGTCCTCCGGCTTGGTGACGCCACTGTACTTGGGGGTGTCGCTGTTGGAAATATGCCCTAGAGGCAATAATAAATTGGTTATTATCATATTTCCTTGTTCATGATAAATGTTTATTATTCATGCTAGAATTGTATTGACCGGAAACTTAAATACATGTGTGGATACATAAACAACACCGTGTCCCTAGTGAGCCTCTACTAGACTAACTCGTTGATCAAATATGGTTAAGGTTTCCTAACCATAGACATGAGTTGTCATTTGATAAACGGGATCACATCATTAGGAGAATGATGTGATGGACAAGACCCAACCGTAAGCTTAGCATCAGATCGTTTAGTTATTTGCTACAACTTTCTTCATGTCAAGTATCTGTTCCTTAGACCATGAGATTGTGTCACTCCCGGATACCGGAGGAATACCTTGTGTGCTATCAAACGTCACTTCGTAACAGGGTGATCATAAAGATGCTCTACAGGTATCTCCGAAGGTGTTTGTTGGGTTGCATGGATCAAGACTGGGATTGGTTGCTTCGTATGACGGAGATATATCTCTGGGCCCTCTCGGTAATTCAACATCGTAAAGAGCTTGCAAGCAATGTGGCTAATGAGTTAGTCACGGGATCTTGTATTACGGAACGAGTAAAGAGACTTGCCGGTAACGAGATTGAACTAGGTATGGAGATACCGACGATCGAATCTCGGGCAAGTAACATATCGCCGGACAAAGGGAATTGCATACGGGATTAATTAAATCCTCGACATCGTGGTTCAACTGATAAAGATTTTCGCTGAATATGTGGGAATCAATATGGGCATCCAGGTCCCGCTATTGGTTATTGACCGGAGAGGAGTCTCGGTCATGTCTACATGTTCCCGAACCCGTAGGGTCGCACGCTTAACGTTCGGTAGCGCTAGGGTAGTATTGAGATATTAATAGCGGAAAGTCCGAAGGTTGTTCGGAGTCCCGGATGAGATCCTGGATATCACGAGGAGCTCCAAAATAGTCCGAAGGTAAGATTTATATATGGAAAGTTGTTTTCGGGGTTACGAAAAAAGTTTGGTTTTTTCGGTATTGTACCGGGAAGTCACCGGAAGGTTCCAGAAGGTTCCGGAGGGGTCCGGGAGTCCTCGGAGGGTTCCACCACGCCCCAAGAAGTAGCATGGGCTATAGGGGGCGCCCTGGCCTTATTGGGCCAGGCGCACCAGCCCCTACTTGGCCCATGCGCCTAGGGGAAGGAAACCCTAAGGGGGAGGGCCCTCCACTTGGCTTGGAGGGCACTCCTCCCCCCTTGGCCGCCGCCCCCTGCCTTGGGAAGGGGGCTAGGGCTAGCACGCTCCTCCCTCACCCCTATATATAGTGGGGAGGTGCAGGGGGCAGCCAACCCTTCCATGCTTGCCCCGTCTCCCTCCCGTTACTCCTCCACTACATACCGACAGCGCTTGGCGAAGCCCTGCCGGAATTCCGCTGCTGCCACCACCACCATACCGTCGTGCTGGTTCCGATCTCATCTACCTCCTCCCCCTCTCTTGTTGGATCAAGAAGGAGAGGACGCCATCAAGCTAAACGTGTGCTAATCTCGGAGGTGTCATCCGCTCGGCACTAGATCAGATTGGATCGCGATTGGATCGTGAAGAGTACGACTACATCAACCGCGTTACGACGCTAACGCTTTCGGTCTACAAGGGTATGTAGACACACTCCCCTCTCGTTGCTATGCATCTCCTAGATTAGATCTTGGGTGTTTCGTAGGAAATTTTTTGATTTTCATGCAACGTTCCCCATCAGTGGCATCATGAGCTAGGTCTATGCGTAGATGTATATGCACGAGTAGAACACAAAGAAGTTGTGGGCGTTGATGTTCAGATTGCTTACCTCTATTTGTCTTATTTGGATTCGGCGGTATTGTGGGATGAAGCGGCCCGGACCAACCTTACTTGTCCTCGCACAAGAGACCGGTTCCACCGACTGACATGCAACTTGTATTGCATAAGGTGGCTGGCGGGTGTCTGTCTCTCCTACTTTAGTTGGATTCGATTTGACATTAGCAGTCCTTGTAGAAGGTTAAAAGGCAACTTGACTATCACCGTTGTGGTTTTGCGTAGATAAGAACGGTTCTTATAGTTTGCCCTAACAGCCACGTAAAAATTGCAACAACAAAGTAGAGGACGTCTAACTTGTTTTTGCAGATCATGTTGTGATGTGGTATGGCCAAAACGTGATGTGATATATGTTGATGTATGAGATGATCATGTTTTGTAATAGGTTCACGACTTGCATGTCGATGAGTACGGCAACCGGCAGGAGCCATAGGGTTGTCTTTAATTTATTGTATGACCTGCGTGTCAACTATTAACCGCCATGTAATTGCTTTACTTTATCGCTATGCGTTAGCAATAGTTGTAGAAGCAATAGTTGGCGGAGACAACCACATGACGGCACGATGATGGAGATTGTCGGAGTCTAGGATCTGCGTCCAAGAAACTTCTCCAAGAACTAAGGATTCGAACTCTGGGGGAGTTTGATTGGCAACCTACGACACGACGGTGACTATGGGGGGAACACGACGGACTCGCTGGCTCTCGCCGGACATGAAGGGGACGCGCGAGCTACCCAGGTTCGGGCCACCGTGCGGTGTATTACCCTACTCCTGCTTGTGTTGGATTGCTTTGTATGGAGAGCTTGTGGCTCGAAGTACACGAGGTGTGGGGGAGAATGGGTCGATCCCTTACATGGAAGCGGCCCTGCCCCTTTTGTAGTGCCTTGGTCCTCTTCCCCAAAAATACGAGCGGGAAAGGGTGGCCACATGGCGGCAATTCAAAGGGGAACAGGCGCGCAGGTCTATCCTGACTAAAGGCGGTCTCCGCCTGATAAAGTGGTCTTCGTGACGTGCAGATGGGCTTGGCGGTGACCTCCGTCCTGGCGTGCTGATCCGTCCTGATCTTCTTTCACCAAAGAGGAAATGCTTTGGGACTTGCTTTGGGAGAGGCAGATACCGTTGCTCCCTTATCACCAGAATGGAAGCTGGGCTCGGTCACGCCCTGCTGTCGTTATCCTGACAGCGGTTCGTCACCCATGTGTTGGGAGCGAAGCCCCGCGGCTGACGCCGCACACCCTGCCTCATGAGAAGGCCTCGCGAGGGGAGCCTCGCGAGGCATCCTGGCACTTGGCGGTCTCGGCAAGGCCTGGCCTGGCGGCGAGGGGCCTCGCGAGGCTCGCCCCTCGTGAGGCGGCTTCCTCCGGTGCGGTCGTGGCAGAGCCACTCTCGTGGGCCGGCCCAAGCATTGTCCTCCGGGCCAGAGGCAGACGGGCCATGGTACCCTGGTTCCCACTGGGCTGACAGTAGCCCCCGGGCCTACGGCGCGCACGTTCCGTCTGTTAGGGACGAAACGACATGGGGCCCATTGAGCTGCCGGGCTCGGAGGTGACGCGTGGCAGCGTTTGCGGGGCGAGCCGCCCCCACTCCCCACGATGCCTCGGTAACCGCCGTCCTAGCGATAAAGCCTGCCCGCACGGGGCGCAGGCGCGTCATTGCTCTCCGTCTTCTCCTCGCCCTGCATCTCGCACGAGCAGCTCCTTAGTTACTCCTCCCCAACTTCCAAATTCTCCGCCGCCATGGCCCCAGGCAAGAAAGGGAAGAAGAAGACCGCCGAGCCGAGGTCATCGGCCCCGCTCGGGTCGGGGCCCGCGCTGATGAAATCGGTGATCCTCAACGAGGAGGGCCTGGACAAGGTGCGGCCGATGACGGCCAGCGCCCACAACGGGAACGGGGCGACGAAGATTTGGCCGGCGTCCCGCCCCGCGGCTCAGCGAGGGGGCACGACCTTCCCGTTCTTCCTCCACTCCGTCTTCGCCGGGCTGGTCCGCCCTTCTCCGACTTCTTTGACGCTGTGCTCAGCCATTACCAGGTCCATGCACTGCACCTGCACCCGAGCTCGGTCCTCCTTCTCTCCGTCTTCGCCTATCTCTACGAGGCCTTTCTGGGGGTGATGCCATCCGTGACCTTCCTCCGGAAATTCTTCCGCCTCCGACTGACCGAGGCGGACCAGTGCTCGGGCTGCGTGTCGTTCTAGATGGTCGAGGGCATGCACGCGCACATCATCGACATGCGGATCCCTGAGGAGGTGGAAGGCTTCAGGGAGCGCTGGGTCTACATGGACGCACGCCAGTACAGCCCCTTGCTCGAAGTCCCGGAGGCGCCAGCAGTGCCGAGCTCCGGGTGGGGGCCCGCCGAGCTGACCGAGGCTACGCTGAGGCCAGTCATGGCGAGGATGCGAGTGCTCCAAACTGGCGGGCTCACCGCGAGCATGGTCGTCAAGGAGTTTGTGCGCAAGCGCATCGCTCCCCTCCAGAGGTGCCCTCGCCAAGTGTGGACCCACTCAGGCCTGGGGGACCTCATGAGGCTGAGTCCCGATCGCCTTGCCCCGGAGGTGGTGGAGGGGCTGGTGAGCGTTCTCCTTGCCGCGGCGACGCCGTTCCCGCCGCCAAGCGCGGCTCCAGTTTACTGCTTCAGGAACCGGGAGGACGTGCTGGCCGGCATGCCGCAGTTTGATCAGTGAGGGCTTGTGCCCTCGGGTCATGTGGGGCCCCGCGACAATCCGATCCAGGTGTTGCCGCTTCCCAGAGGTGAAGACGACGTCAAGGTGGCAGCCGCGGCCGATGCCTGGAGTGAGGCGGCGGCCTCCGAGTCGACTCGCTACTCGTCGATGGCAGGAACCGGCAGCGGCGGCGGCAGTGACGCCGGAGGGCCCCGAGTCAAGCCCATGCGGTTTGCGCCCCCGGTGGAGGAAACCCTTGGCGCGGAAAGCCCCTCACCCGGCGGGGCGATCCCGCCCGCCGAAGCCTCGGGAGGGGGCCTAGGCGGGCCCCATGGCGGGGCCTCGGGAGGGGGCCCCAAAGAGTCTCGAGGGGGCGGAAGCGGCAGCCGCCCGGGAGGGAAGCTGAGGAAGCGGCGATGGGTCCCCAGAGACGAGTAAGCCCCCTTGCCTCGCACATTCCTTACGCTCACCGCCTCGTCTTGCATGGCTCGGCCTGATCCCTAGCTATGCAGTAGGGGCCCCCTGCCGAAGAAGAAGAAGAAGGAGGATACCCGGGACGAGGACGTCGGAAAGCCCGCCGGGGCTCAGCGGGAGTTGGGGGCGGTTGGCGCACCGGCGCCCCCAACGAGCCCCGCGAAGCGTGCCGGAGTCGCGGAGGAGGGGTCTGCGGAATCTGCCCAGCCTCCCAAGGAGGCCTTCCCCCCTGCCGGAGAAAGGGTGCCTCCGGAAGAGGCCCGCCCCGAGGGGGAGGCAGGCGCCGACGCGGCGGCCACTGCAAGCCTCGAGCGATCACCGGGGCGCCACGAGCCGGAGGCGGCCGCGCCCAGACCTCCCCGCGCAGCCGAGCGGCCGGCAGGGGCGGGAGCCGAGGCGGAGGTCGAGGAGGATTCTGGCCGCTTGGAGGGGAATGAGGCCCCCTCAGGCGGGGCCCTAGGCGGATCCGATGACGCCGCAGCCCCCGAGCTCCCAGCGCCACGGGGAGTCGAGACGGAAGGGCCGAACGCGACCGGGACCTTGGCCCTGGTGAGCCGTAGCATCCTATCGCGGATCGGGACTCTCCGCCACGCCCGGTCGATCCTCAGCTCCCTAGAGGCCGAGCTCGTGGCCGAGGAGGAGAACCTCCGCCTGGAGCAGGGGCGCGTCGCGGCCCGCAAGTCCCGGCTAGCCTCCCGCGAGGAGGCGGTCACCCGGCGCGAGAGCATGGCGGCGGTCCTGGAGATGGACATGGAGATCCGGGAGCGAGAGCGCTTGGAGAATCTGGACCGTATCGTGGCGGCCGGCGAGGCCACCTACCAGGAACGCCTCACGAAAGCCAACACCACGCTTGAAGAAAGAGCTGCGAGGTACAAGGCTGAGATCGACAAGCGGTGCTAGGAAGAGGTTGCGCGGAAGGCCAAGGCCCTAGCCAACACTTACTCCAACAACCTGAAGAAGCAGGAGGACCGCTTCACGAAGAGGCACGGCGAGCTCGACGCCGAAATTGCCAAGCTCAAGCAGCAGCTCGCGGCGTCGGAGGCCGAGAGGCGGAGTGCGGCGGAGCTCCACGCCACGACTTGCCGTGAGCTGGAAGACCTCCAGGCTAAGGTGGGCGAGGTTAGCGACGAGGCGCAGCGGGCCCGTGACGAGGCCGCCCGAGGGCGCGGGGAGCAGCTCCAGCACTCCAAAATGTTCCCCGAGCTCATGGGTCGCCTCTACAGCGCCGTGGCTGCTTTCTCGGTCGAGAGGGTGGAGGATCCCCTGGAGACCGATGACGCCAGCTACCTGGCCTTCTTCACAAGGCTCGTGGAGCGGCTGGAGGCGAGCTCCACCCGGTGGGACGAGATCCGCGACGCTGAGTGCCGCGACCTCCTGTGCCAGGCGTCGACCCGCGTCTTCAGCAACCTGCTGCGCGTTGATGGTAGCTTCAACTTTGACCAGGTGCTATCTTCGGTTCCCGAGGAGCTCCAAGGCAAGTTTGCGAGGGCAGTGGAGGACCATGTGGCGGGCCTGCTGGAGCGGTTCGCGCCCGTCGGGGAAGGGTCTGGCGACGACGGCAATCCAGTAGTTGACGACGCCGACGGTGGCTCCGTTGCTTGAGGCCCTGCGCTCACCTTCATGTAACAGAGTAGATGCAGCCCCGAGGGGGCGTGAAGACATTTGTACGGCACTTTTGCTGTTAAGTACTCGATGTTTAATGCGTTTTCGTTTTCCTCTTGCGGTCTTTAATTTCCTTTTTTACATTGCCTTCGTGCCCTGCGTCGCTGGGACCTAGCCCCCGAGGCGGGCTACACCGTCGCTGGTATGCCCAGAGCGTGCGCTCGGCAAGGCCAGAGGGTGTAGGGCTCTTAGGGCTGGTAGGAGTCCCTGAGGCGCGATGCTTAGGGTCCCCCCCTTGATGCGCAGGCGGCTCGTGCCAAGGAAATCGAGACACCACGAGAGAGAAACGAGAGGGAAAGGACCCGAGGGGTGTTTTGGACTTAGCTCCTTGGAGGCGTGCGGCCTGGGGCGAGCCCTTCGCAGGGCGCGGCTCATGAGGTGCAGCCCCTTCGTGAGGCCCTCCGCCCGCGGGACGCCGCTCGCGAGGCCTCCCGAGGGGGGCTCCTGAAGCTTCGATATCCTGCACCAGGGAAACTGCCAAGTTTTTGCAAGTAGTGCAGCAGGGCGCGCTCGCGAGGTCACCTGTGGGTGTAATGCGAGGAGACAAGAGCACCAAGGACCTGGTGAGGTGACGTACACGGGAGCAGGCCCGCGAGCCAGAGCTCAGTCGCTTAGGTTTTTCGGCGCTGCTGGGACTGACCCGAGCATAGACACCGTGCCCCAGGAGACAAGGGCACCAAGGACTTGGTGAGGTGACGTGCACGGGAGCAGGCCCGCGAGTCAGAGCTCAGTCGCTTGGGTTTTTCAGTGCTACTGGGACTGACCCAAGCACAGACACCGTGCCCAGCCCCCGCTCGCGTGACAGGCACAGGTGAGACCACGAGCGCACACCTCCGCCAGGGTACCCTTAGATGCAAGCACACAGGGTTTTTGAGGGAATAAGCTTTACTGATGCATGAAGCAAGTTCATTACATAACAGAAAGATACATGCCGCCGTGTTCGACACGGGTCAGCTTGAGGATGCGATGGCCGAGGGCCCCTCAGGTAAGTAGGCCACCAGCGCGGAGCATGGGGCATCCGCCAGCGCTGAGCATGGGGCTTCCACGAGAGTGGGAAGGAGCTCTCACGTGCCGGCGGCAGCGTGGGTAGAGAAAGCCCCGGAGCATGTACAGCTCCATGTCGCTCGTATCCGTGGGGCACGGATAGAACTTACGGTGATGGCGGGCGTTCCATGTGTTTGGTACCGGAACACCCGCCGCCGTCACGAGTGGGGCCGCGGTGGGCCGGTGGGCGAGTGTTAACCACCTCTGTATTCCTTGCGATGTGGGACTCCAGGCTCATGCGCATCAGCCTCGCGAAGGTGGCTCCGGCACCCTCCAGGCCGAACGGCATACGCACGAGCCAGGGCAAGCCCGCGGCAATGCGCGGAGGAGGGAAGGGGCCCGCGGGGCGAGCCTGGTTGAGGGCGATGAAGTCGACGCACATGCGCGTGCTGCTACACGGCCTGGCGACGGGGGTGAGGCTAGCGATCCACCTGGGGTGGGGAGCTTCACGGGTGGTTCCAGCATCCTTGGGCTGGTTGACTTCTTGGGTGACGACTTCCTGCTTCTTGGGCACTTGACGATATTCCTCATGCTTGACGGGCCGCGCGCTCCGGCACGCGGCTGAGTGGTGCTCGACCACCTCCCTTGGTAGGCCAGGCACACCTGATGCTGTCCAAGCCAACGCATCAGGGCTTGCCCGGAGGGAGGTGACGAGTGCGCCTTCCTATTTGAGGGAGGGCCCGCCGCTGACGGTGAGGGAGGGGCTGGCTTCTCCCCCATCCGGCGACACCTTCTTGGGCTCGGCCCGCTCCAGAAAGAGTAGGGGTTCTTCTTCGCGGGAGCCTCCTCGGCAGGCCCAGGCACGTCTTCATTGGCCGGGTATGCGATGGAGGCAGTCTTGTAGGCGTGCTTGAGGGCCTGCAGCGCATCCTTCTCGTCGCAGCGAATAGTGAGGGTACCACGGTAGCCGAGCATCTTGACGAGGCCGTAGGCATGGTGGGTCGCGGCCATGAACTTGGTGAGCGCCGGGTAGCCCAAGATGGCGTTGTAAGGCAGGCCGAGGTGAGCCACGTCGAAGACGATGAACTCCGTACGGTAGTTCTTGCGGGTGCCCAAGGTGACGGGAAGGCGCACCTGCCCCAAGGGGATAGTGGAGCCGTCGGTGATGCCCGAGAAGGGCCTGGTGGGCATCAGGCGCTCGTAGGGCACTTGCAGCGTCTCGAAGGTCTCCACGGAGAGTACGTTGAGGCCTGCTCCACCGTCGATGAGCGTCTTGGTGATGGCCACATTGCTGATGGTAGGCGTACACAGCAGGGGGACGACGCCCATGGCCTTCGTGGACGCGGGGTGGTCGTTGGCGTCGAAGGCGATGGGGAACTCAGACCACTTGAGGCGGCCGGTGGACTCGAGGGCCGGGAGGGCCGCGCTCACCTCCCGAGAGAACTGCTTGAAGTAGCAGTTGGACAGAGGGGCCTGGGCCCCGCCGAGGATGCAGGCCACCCTGCGGGGCTCTTGGTAGCCCCCAGCGTTCTCAGCGGGAGGGGAGTCGTTGGCGCGTGCTGGGGCGGCGTTGGGCTGAGGGTCAGCTTGCCGTGGCTGGATCTGCCAGCCCTGACGATTGTTGTCGCCGGCGCCGTTGTTGTGGTTGCCGCCCCAGCGGCTGCCTTCGCTGCCGCCCCCGCGGCTCTGCCGCGCTCCTTGCGGCTGCCGCGGCTCTCGGTGCGGCCCTCGCGAAGCAGCTTGAGCTCGTGGCAGTCCTCTGTGCTGTGGGAGTTCATGTTGTGGTAGGCGCAGAAAGGACGGGCGTCCTTCTTGGCCTCGTCATGGCCGCAGCCGCGCTTGTAGTCCGGCTCCGCCGCGAGCACGGCAGGGCCCTTGCGCTTGGTGTCCTTGCCCTTGGGTTTCGCCGCGTCAGGCCCAGCGTCAGCGTCATTGTGGAGGAAGAGGCGTCCCTCTTCGGCCTTGGCGCAGCGGTCGGCGAGGACGAACAGCTCCGCTGCAGAGTCGAGCTCGTCTCTGACTGAGAGCTTCTCGTGCATCTTCATGTCCGTGACGCCGTTGGTGAAGGCGGAGACGATCGCGGCGTCGGAGGCCTTTGGGATCTTGTGGCGCACCTGGTTGAAGTGCTAGATGAACTTGCGAAGGGGCTTTCCAGGGCGCTGGCGCATGTTCCGCAGGTCGTTGAGCATGAGGGCGCGGTCGCTCGTGCCCTTGAAGTTGGCGATGAACTGCTTGCACAGGTCCTCCCACGAAGAGATGGACACCTCGGGGAGGTTCATGAGCCATGAGCGCGCAGCGTCCTTGAGGGCCATGGGGAACCAGTTCACCATGACCCGGTCGTCCCCCCTCGCGGCCTGGATGCTGATGGTGTAGAGCAGGAGGAACTCCGTGGGGTTGGCGCTGCCGTCGTAGTGTTGAGGGACCTCTGGCTTGAACTTGTCGGGCCACACCACGCGGCGCCGCTCAGGGGCGAGGGCCAGGTAGCCCCCGTTAGTGACGGCTCGACCGTCGAGGGCCGCGCGGTTCTGGCGCCCAGCCATGGCGACGTCATGGAGGACGCGATCCTGGCGGTCGCGCGCCTTCTCGTGGAGGACGCGATCCTGGAGCACGCGGTGGACGATCTGGCAGCTGTCACCGTCGCCGCCTGGCGCGAGCGAGCCGCGGGACGGCTCCAGGGCGCGCGCGGCGGGGCGGCGCTCGGCCACGTCGCGGTCCGGAGGAGGAGGAGGAGCGCCGTGCCTGGCCTGGTCGGCGCAGGATGGAGGAGCAGGCAGGGAGCGGGAGGGCGCCTGGCCATCGCGCGCGGCATCGACGAGCTCGGTGATGCACCCGAGCCAGGCGTCGTAGCCGTCCTCGGTGGGGCGGTAGCGCAGCAGCTCTTGCGCCATGAGCAGCGCGGCGTGCGGGGCAGGAAGGTCGCGATGCGCAAGCGAGGAGGTGGCCGTGGAGCGGCCGTGTGCCTGCTCGTTCACCGACGAGTGCGCAGAGGAGGCCACCCGCTCCCCAACGGGCTCGGTGGCGGCTCGAGGGCGCCGCGGGCGGTGGGCGCCGCGGGGACCCTGACAGCGGCGCGGCGCGCAACGCGTTCCTGGCGAGCGGCGGCGGCGTCCATGTCGATGCCGGCGTCGAGGTCCAAGGCGCGAAGACGGCAAGCCCCCCTACCTGGCGCGCCAAATGTCGGAGTCTAGGATCTGCGTCCAAGAAACTTCTCCAAGAACTAAGGATTCAAACTCTGGGGGACTTTGCTTGGCAACCTACGACACGACGGTGACTACGGGGGGAACACGACGGACTCACTGGACACGAAGGGGACGCGCGAGCTACCCAGGTTCGGGCCACCGTGCGGTGTAATACCCTACTCCTGCTTGTGTTGGATTGCTTTGTATGGAGAGCTTGTGGCTCGAAGTACACGAGGTGTGGGGGAGAATGGGTCGATCCCTTACATGGAAGCGGCCCTGCCCCTTTTGTAGTGCCTTGGTCCTCTTCCCCGAAAATACGAGCGGGAAAGGGTGGCCACAGGGCGGCAATTCAAAGGGGAACAGGCACGCAGGTCTATCCTGACTAAAGGCGGTCTCCGCCTGATAAAGTGGTCTTCGTGACGTGCAGATGGGCTTGGCGGTGACCTCCGTCCTGGCGCGCTGATCCGTCCTGATCTTCTTTCACCAAAGAGGTAATGCTTTGGGACTTGCTTTGGGAGAGGCAGATACCACTGCTCCCATATCACCAGAATGGAAGCTGGGCTCGGTCACGCCCTGCTGTCCTTATCCTGACAGCGGGTCACCACCCATGTGTTGGGAGCGAAGCCCCGCGGCTGACGCCGCATGCCCTGCATCATGTGGAGGCCTCGCTAGGCATCCTGGCACTTGGCAGTCTCGGCAAGGCCTGGCCTGGCGGCGAGGGGGCGAGCCTCGGCGGCTTCCTCCGGTGCGGCCGTGGCGGAGCCACTCTCGTGGGCCGGCCCAAGCGTTGTCCTCCGGGCCAGAGGCAGACGGGCCGTGGTACCCTGGTTCCCACTGGGCCGACAGAGATCATGATGATGGAGATCATGGTGTCATGCCGGTGATGATGGAGATCATGTCGTTGTTTTGGAGATGGAGATCAAAAGCACAAAGATGATGATTGCCATATCATGTCACATATTGATTGCATGTGATGTTTATCTTTTTATGCATCTTCTTTTGCTTAGGACGACGGTAGCATTATAAGATGATCCCTTCACTTAATTTCAAGATAAAATGTGTTCTCCCTAAGTATGCACCGTTGCGAAAGTTCGTCGTTTCGAAGCACCTCGTGATGATCGGGTGTAATAGACTCTACGTTCACATACAACGGGTGTAAGCCAGTTTTACACATGCATAATACTTGGGTTAAACTTGACGAGCCTGGCATGTACAGACATGGCCTCCGAACACGGAGGACCGAAAGGTTGAACATGAGTCATATAGTAGATATGATCAACATGGAGATGTTCACCATTGATGACTACCCCATCTCACGTGATTATCGGACATGGGTTAGTTGATATGGATCATGTAACACTTAGACAACTTGAGGGATGTTGATTTAAGTGGGAGTTCACTAGTAATTTGATTAACTGAACCAATTATCATGAACATAGTCTAATTGTCTTTGCAAATTAATGTTGTAGATCAATGGCTCGCGCTGTAGCTCCCCTGAATTTTAACGCGTTCCTAGAGAAAGCTAAGTTGAAAGATGATGGAAGCAACTATGCGGACTGGGTCCGTAATTTGAGGATTATCCTCACTGCTGCACAGAAGGCTTATGTCCTTGATGCACCGCTCGGTGCGCCACCCCTCCAGCGTCATCTGTGGATGTTGTGAACGTCTGGCAGACACGTTCTGATGACTACTCGATAGTTCAGTGCGCCATGCTTTATGGCTTAGAACCGGGGCTCCAAAGACGTTTTGAGCACCACTGAGCATATGAGATGTTCAAGGAGCTGAAATTGGTATTTCAGGCTCACGCCCGGGTCGAGAGGTATGAAACCTCCGCAAGTTCTTTAGCTGCAAGATGGAAGAGAATAGCTCCGTTAGCGAGCACGTACTCTAAATGTCTGGGAACTTCAACCGCTTGAACCAGTTGGGAGTTAATCTTCCGGATGAATTAGCGATTGACAGAGTTCTCCAGTCACTGCCACCGAGCTACAAGAGCTTTGTGATGAACTATAACATGCAAGGGATGGAAAAGACGATCCTTGAGCTCTTCGCGATGCTTAAGGCCACGGAGGTAGAAATCAAGAAGGAGCATCAAGTGTTGATGGTCAACAAGACCACTACTTTCAAGAAAGGCAAGGGAAAGAAAGGGAACTTCAAGAAGAACGGCAAACAAGTTGCCTCTCCCATGAAGAAACCCAAGGCTGGACCCAAACCTGAGACTGAGTGCTTCTAATGCAAGGGGGGTGGTCACTGGAAGCGGAACTGCCCCAAGTACTTGGCAGATAAAAAGGCTGGCAACGTCAACAAAGGTATATTTGATATACATGTTATTGATGTGTACCTTACTAGTGCTCATAGTAGAGCCTGTGTATTTGATACTGGTTCGGTTGCTAATATTTGTAACTCGAAACAGGAGCTGCGGAATAAACAAAGACTAGCTAAGGACGAGGTGACGATGCACGTCGGAAATTGTTCCAAGGTTGATGTGATGGCCATCGGCACGCTCCCTCTACATTTACCTTCGGGATTAGTTTTGAACCTGAATAATTGTTATTTGGTGCCCGCGTTAAGCATGAACATTATATCTGGATCTTGTTTATTGTGAGACGGTTATTCATTTAAGTCAGAGAATAATGGTTGTTCTATTTATATGGATAATATCTTTTATGGTCATGCATCCTTGGTGAATGGTTTATTTCTGTTGAATCACGATCGTAGTGATACACATATTCATAATATCGATGCCAAAAGATGCAAAGTTAATGATGATAGTACCACATACTTGTGGCACTGCCGCTTAGGTCATATTGGTGTAAAGCGCATGAAGAAACTCCATGCTAATGGACTTTTGGAATCTCTTGATTATGAATCATTTGAGACATGTGAACCATGCCTCATGGGCAAGACGACTAAAATCCCATTTTCTGGAACAATGGAGCGGGCAAGTGACTTGTTGGAAATAATACATACCGATGTATGCGGTCCGATGAGTGTTGAAGCACGCGGTGGATATCGTTATTTTCTTACCTTCACAGATGATTTGAGTAGATATGGGTATATTTACTTAATGAAACACAAGTCTGAAACATTTGAAAAGTTCAAGGAGTTTCAGAGTGAAGTAGAGAATCATCGTAATAAGAAAATTAAATTTCTACGATCTGATCGTGGAGGTGAATATTTGAGTTACGAGTTTGGTATGCATTTAAGACAATGTGGAATTGTTGCACAACTCACGCCACCTGGAACACCACAGCGCAATGGTGTGTCCGAACGTCGTAATCGTACTCTATTGGATATGGTGCGTTCTATTATGTCTCTTACCGATTTGCCACTATCATTTTGGGGTTATGCATTAGAGACAGCTGCATTCACTTTAAACATGGTGCCATCTAAATCCGTTGAGATGACACCGCATGAATTATGGTTTGGTAAGAAACCTAAGCTGTTGTTTCTTAAAGTTTGGGGATGCGACGCTTATGTCAAGAGGCTTCAGCCTGATAAGCTCGAACCCAAAGCGGAGAAGTGCATCTTCATAGGATACCCTAAAGTGACCATTGGGTATTCCTTCTATCATAGATCTGAGGGAAAGATCTTTGTTGCCAAGAATGGGTCCTTTCTAGAGAAGGAGTTTCTCTCGGAAGAAGTGAGTGGGAGGAAAGTAGAACTTGATGAGGTAATTGTACCTTCTCTCGAATTGGAAAGTAGCGCATCACAGAAAGAAGTTCCCGTGATGTCTACACCAGCCGGAGAGGAAGCTAATGATGATGATCATGAAACTTCGGATCAAGTTACTACTGAACTTCGTAGGTCGACCAGGGTACGTGCCGCACCAGAGTGGTACGGTAATCCTGTCCTGGAAGTCATGTTGTTAGACAACGACGAACCTACGAACTATGAAGAAGCAATGATGAGCCCGGATTCCGACAAATGGCTTGAGGCCATGAAATCCGAGATAGGATCCATGTATGAAAACAAGGTATGGATTTTGATGGACTTGCCCGATAACCGGCAGGCCATTGAGAATAAATGGATCTTTAAGAAGAAGACAGACGCTGATGGTAATGTCACCATCTATAAAGCTCGACTTGTCGCAAAGGGTTTTCGACAAATTCAAGGGGTTGACTACGATGAGACTTTCTCACCCGTAGCGATGCTTAAGTCTGTTAGAATTATGTTAGCAATTGCCGCATTTTATGATTATGAAATCTGGCAGATGGACGTCAAAACAACGTTCCTTAGCGGGTTTCTTAAGGAAGAGTTGTATATGATGCAACCGGAAGGTTTTTTCGATCCTAAGGATGCTAACAAGGTATGCAAGCTCCAGCGATCCATTTATGGACTGGTGCAAGCATCTCGGAGTTGGAATATATGCTTTGATGAGGTGGTCAAAGCTTTTGGTTTTATACAAACTTACAGAGAAGCTTGTATTTACAAGAAAGTGAGTGGGAGCTCTGTAGCATTTCTAATATTATATGTGGATGACATATTGTTGATTGGAAATGATATAGAATTTCTGGAAAGCATAAAAGGTTATTTGAACAAGAGTTTTTCAATGAAAGACCTGGGTGAAGCTGCTTACATATTGGGCATTAAAATCTATAGAGATAGATCAAGACGCCTAATAGGACTTTCACAAAGCACATACCTTGATAAGATTTTGAGGAAGTTCAAAATGGATCAGTCGAAGAAAGGGTTCTTGCCTGTGTTGCAAGGTGTGAAGTTGAGTAAGACTCAAAGCCCGACCACGGTAGAAGAAAGAGAAAAGATGAAAGTCATCCCCTATGCCTCAACCATAGGCTCTATAATGTATGCTCAAGATGGGAATGGGCCGACCCGGACCTGGCCTTGGACCCGGCCCTGTGGCCCCAAGGTCAATATGTGAGGCCATGGGTCGGCCCATTTCATCTGAAATATGTGGCCTCACTGACCCGTTGGGCACATGAGGCCGACCCAAAATCCAGTGAATTCACACTTACATCTCTATTTACAAAGAAATAGCAGTTCGGGTCAGTCTAAAGGAGCCAAAAAAAACTTTCTGAACCATACTGCTTCAATACTACCAGGCATTAGTCAATACTAAGTTATTTTGAATAGATATACAGTGTTGGATGTGAAGTGCGTAGGTCCTGTCCTGTCTTCCCGTGAAGTGGGCTGCAGTAGGCTGGGCACTCAGACTGCTAACGATAAACTCTAATGCATTCAGACAAGCTAACTAGAGGAATAATCTGTGAGTGCATTCAGCTGGCTGCTCACGGATTGGACTTTGCATATGTAAAAAAAATGCTTTAGGCAGGACGGGCCACGTTGGCTCCCTCGGTGGATACAAGTAACTTACACAGTATGTCTGTATAGTATCTACTGCCCATATCAGAACGGGTCGACCCGTCTGACCCATCGGGTCGCACGGTGCCGGCTCCACTGACCCGTATATCATTTAAGGCCAACCCACTTGAGTCATCGGCCTCGACTTTTTGGGTCGGGTCAGTGACCCGGCGGGCCGATCCGGCCCATTCCCATCTTGATTGTATGCCATGCTGTGTACCAGACCTGATGTGTACCTTGCCATAAGTTTGGCAGGGAGGTACCAAAGTGATCCATGAGTAGATCACTGGATAGCGGTCAAGAATATCCTTAAGTACCTAAAGAGGACTAAGGACATGTTTCTCGTTTATGGAGGTGACGAAGAGCTCGTCGTAAAGGGTTACGTCGATGCTAGCTTCGACACGATTCGGATGACTCTAAGTCTCAAACCGGATATGTATTTATATTGAATGGTGGAGCAGTCAGTTGGTGCAGTTCCAAGCAAAGCATCATAGCGGGATCTACATGTGAAGCGGAATTGTCGGGGGGATGACCCCTGGGTAGGCAATCAAACCCGGAGCCCTTTTCAAAAATTCGGGGCAGCCCGTGCCCCTCCAAACCGGCTGGCCGTCTGGCCGGCTTCCCGACACTGGCCGGCTGGGCCCGACCCCGAGCCGGGTCCGGCTGCCCGCTAGCCGGCCGACGACGGGTCAGCGGCCGTCCCATCGCCCCGAACGACAAGACGGCCCTCCACGGCGGGGGAGCGTGGCTACAGCGCAACCCGCCTCAGGAAGGCGCGGCAACAGTGCCGCCAACCCCGCTGACCGGGGTGACCGACGTCAGCGCCAGCGCGCCGCTGTAACCCCACGATGCCAACCACTCCATGACGCACGAGGCGACAGACCACAGTACCGAGCAGCCGGCGGGCCCCGCAACCGGTGGGTCCCAGCAGCCGGCGGGCCCCACAGCCGGCTCCAGACACCGACATCCGGGTCCCGCTCGCGTATAGCTTTACCAATGTAACCCTGGGGGGTCGGGCTATAAGACCCCCCAGGAGGCCTCCATGCAGAGGGGTTCAGCTCCCTTCGTAGTTCATACCCGCACACTCACACTCACAGGAGAGGCGGGACGGCGGCCTAGCCCCTTCTCCCTCCTCCGCCCTAACAGCTCCAGGAGCACCATTGTAGCCCTTGTTCATATCATCCCATTCGGCAGGACTAGGGGTGTTACCTTTCCGGTGGGCCCCGAACCTGGGTACGCCTTGTGTCCCGCGCTCGCGCATACCAACCTCGCTTCCGGTACCCACCGACGTCCTCACGCAGCCCCCCACTTTTAGCCATCTCATGGCATCTGCCGTGATTTCACTACGACAGTTGGCGCCCACCGTGGGGCTGCTCGCGGCGTCGGCCGGAGTCAAGTTCTGGACGAGGCCCTTCACCAGATCCGGCGAGCGCATTGGGTACGGCTTGCTCCGCACGCCTTGCGTGGCCAGCCCAGCCGGCTGCGACGCTGCGCCGGGCACGGATGCCGCCCGCCCGGCAGGCTGCTCCATCGTCCCCTTTGGCGCACTGCGCGTCTTCGTCGCGCTCATCCCCGACGAGTACCGTAGCGAGGTACACAGCTTCACCGACTCGCCCGTCCCCTTTGGCTGCGCCGTCTCCGACGACGTCGCGGACCTCTGCACCCGTGCGGAGGTGCTGACCATCGGCGCTAGCTCCGGCTCCTCGCGCAGCAAGGAGAAGGCCGCCGCGGCTACCGCTGCCGCGGCTGTGGCCCAATCCCGTTGTGTCGACCCGCTTCGCGAGACGATCCGAAGCCTGCAGGCCCCCATCACGCCCGACGCCAACCTGGCGGCCGCGGCGGCTCAGGTCAACGAGGACCGTCAGCAACTGCTGGACGAGGCCACGGCGCTCGCGGCAACGCGGCGCCGGCTGGAGGCCGCCCATCGGGAGTATGACAGCGTTCACGGCTTCACGCCGGCCGCCGCTGAGCCCAGCCGGGCTGCGGAGGTGCGGATCCGTGGAGGCGCCATCGGCCGTGTGCTAGGCGCAAGCCAGCGCACCTACGACACCCCTGTCAAGAACATTCACGCCGCGCAGGCGGCCATGGCGGATCTCGAGTTCCTGGAGGGCGAGGAGCTGCTGCAGCAGCAGCAGCGCGTCCGCGATCTCATCACCGCGGCAAACGAGCAACAGAAGCGCTTTGATTTGGCCCGGCCCGCCCCCTCTGCCTCAGGAAACACCGCGGACCCAGGAAGGGCCCTGCGGGACGCGCAGCAGGCATCCTCCCCCGCCGGCAGCGCCAGCCGCTCCGGCCGGCACCAGGCAAGCCAGAGCCGGCACAACCGTGCCGTAACGACCGGCAACGGCATTGCTGATGAGACTGCAGGCGACGACCGAGCCCAGCAGCCGGAGCTTCCCCCTCCGCCGCCTCGGCGGCCCCGACCGGCTTCCGCCGGCGCATTGCCACGCGGCCCCATCGCAAGCCGGCTGGGTCCCCGCGAGCCCTACTACGAAAACGACGCCCGCCATCGCATCGACCGGCTGACGCGGTCCACGGCCCTCGAGGAGGAAAGTTCCGCTGGTCCCGCCTGCTTCAGACCCCGCATCCGCGAGGAGCCCTTCCCCAAGGGGTTCACGCAGGCCCGCGACACCCCCAAGTACAGCGGCATCACCAAGCTGGAGGACTGGCTAACGGACTACACCACGGCTGTCGGCATAGCCGGCGGCAACAGGAGCATAGCGGTCCGCTATGTCCCCCTCATGCTACTCAGCCCAGCCCGGACTTGGCTTAACAGCCTGACGGCCGGCAGCGTCAACTCCTGGTTGGACTTTGAGGATGCGTTCGTACACAACTTCACCAGCACATACAAGCGTCCGGGTCGGCCTCGCCAGCTCTCCATGTGCATTCAGGGCCCGGGCGAGCCTCTCCATGACTTCCTCACGCGGTGGACCGAGTTGCGCAACTCCTGCGAAGGGGTCCATGAAGTGCAGGCCGTCCAGTACTTCATTGACGGGTGCCAAGACGGCACCCTGCTCAAGCACCGGCTGATGTGTGATGAGCCGGACACCTTGGCGGAGCTCATGGCTGTGGCGGACAAGTACGCCATGGCCGACTCCGCGATGCGCGTAAAGATCACGGTCGACGCGGACGGCAAGCCGGTTCCGGTCCAGCCGGCCACCCCAAAGCCGGCTGGCGAAGCCAACCAGCGCCGGCAAGACAACAACAACAACAACAAGCGGAAGGCCGAGCAGCTGGCTCCCTGCTACAACAACCAGCAAGTAGCCGCCGTGGCGGAGGAACAGCCGGCAGAGCAAGGCGGCGTCAGGCGCCAGCGCACCGGCAAGATGGCCTGGCAGCCCAAATTTTCCTTCGAGCAGATGCTCGACGCCCCCTGCAAGCACCACAGCGGCACGAAGCCATCCACACACACGCTCCGGAACTGCAGCATCACCCAGCGCCTGATGCGAGGCAACTTTCCACCGCCACCTCCCGGACCCGACACGCAGCTCCCGCCGCCTCCCCTGCCACCTCCGGCAGCCGGCGCCCACGCCAACAACGCCTACCCTCAGCAGGACGCAACCTACATCGTCTTCACCAGCGAAGGTGACGACAAGCACAACAAGCGCAAGTACCAGCATGAGGTGAACGCCATCGTCCCCCCGGTTCCCCAGTACATGCACTGGTCCGACCGGCCCATCAACTGGACTCGGGAGGACCACTCGGCCGTGATGCCCACACCGGGCGGCTACGCGCTCGTCCTTGACCCCACCTTTGTCACTGAGAAGCGCACCTGCCACTTCTCGCGGGTACTGATCGATGGCGGCAGCAGCATCAACATCCTCTACTGCGACACGATGATCAAGCTCGGCATCGAGGAAAGCCAGCTGCAGCCTACCCAAATGGTGTTCCACGGCATCGTGCCGGGCGTCTCGTGCTCCCCCATCGGCAAGGTGCGGCTGGACGTGCTGTTCGGCACCAGCGCCCACTTCCGCCGCGAGCCGATTTGGTTCGTGGTGGTCGATCTGGCCAGCCCCTACCACGCGCTTTTGGGCCGGCCCCCCTTGGCCAAGTTCATGGCGGTCCCCCACTATGCCTACCTCAAGATGAAGCTGTCGGGTCCCAAGGGCATCATCACCGTCGTCGGCGACTACAGGAAGTCCCTAGAGTGCGCCAAAGCCGGCTCGAAGCTGCCCGAGTCGCTGGTCATTGCCGAGGAGAGGCGCCAGCTTGACCATCTTGTCGCGCTGGCTGGCGAGCAGCCGGTCATGCCGGCTCAGCTCAAGCAGCCGGCCGACGAGGGGTCCTTCAAGCCGGCTTAGGGCACCAGGAAGGTTTCGCTCAACCCATCCAACCCCAGCTCCAGCGAGTACGTTGTCGTGGGCTCCAGCCTCGACAGCAAATAGGAAGGCGAGCTCGTCGACTTCCTCTGTGAGAATCGAGACATCTTTGTGTGGTCCCCCAAAGACATGTCGGGTGTTCCGAGGAAGTTCACCGAGCACAAACTCCACATCCGGCCGGATGCCAAGCTGGTCCGGCAGCCGCTACGCCGCTTCTCCTTCTCCGAGGAGAAGCGAAGAACCATTGGCGAGGAGATTGCCCGGCTGCTCGCGGCCGGGTTCATCATGGAAGTGTTCCACCCCGAGTGGCTGGCCAACCCGGTCCTCGTCCTGAAGAAGAACGACACTTGGCGCATGTGTATCGACTACACCAGCCTGAACAAGGCCTGCCCCAAGGACCCGTTTGCCCTACCATTGGCGAGGAGCTTCTGTCCTTCCTGGACGCCTACTCCGGCTACCACCAGATCAAGCTGGACCCGACGGACGCTCTCAAGACGTCCTTCATCACCCCCTTCGGGGCGTATTGCTACATCACCATGTCGTTCGGCCTGAAGAATGCTGGTGCCACCTTCCAGCGCTGCATGCAAAAGTGCCACCTGTCACAGATCGGCAGGAACGTGCACGTCTACGTCGATGACATCGTGGTGAAGACCAAGCAGCACCTCACCCTCCTCGAGGACCTCAGGGAGACATTCGCCAACCTGCGCCAGTTCCAAGTCGAGCTCAACCCGGAGAAATGCATCTTCGGCGTCCCGGCTGGCCAGCTCCTTGGGTTCCTCATGTCGGAGCGCGGTATTGAGGCCAATCAGGAGAAGATCAAGGCAATCGAGCGCATGCGCAAGCCGGCTCGGCTGTGCGACGTCCAGAAGTTCACAGGTTGCTTGGCCTCTCCCAGCCGGTTTGTTAGCCGACTGGGGGAGAGGGCCCTGCTCCTGTATCAGCTGATGAAGAAGACAATGCCGTTCGAGTGGTCTGATCTGGCAGACGAAGCTTTCCGCGACCTCAAGCGCATGCTTTGCACCACGCCCGTCTTGGCCACGCTGGCTGAGAAGGAGCCGCTCCTGATGTACATCGTGGCAACCACCCGCGTGGTCAGCGTGGTGCTGGTGGTAGAGCGCCCCGAGGAAGGCAAGGCACAGTTGGTCCAGCGCCCTGTGTACTACCTGAGCGAGGTCCTCTCCGCTTCCAAGCAAAACTACCCCCACTACCAGAAGATGTGCTATGGCGTGTACTTGGCCGCCAAGAAGCTGAAGCAGTATTTCCAGGAGCACGTCATCACCGTGGTGAGAACGGCCCCCCTCGGCGAGATCATGGGGTGCCGGGACACTTCTGGCCGGATCGCCAAATGGGCCATCGAGCTGGCCGGCCACACCATCCTCTACGAGCCCCGCACGACCATCAAGTCGCAGGCGTTGGCCGACTTCCTCGTCGACTGGGCAGAAACCCAGTACTTGCCGTCGGCCCCCGACGTGACGCACTGGCGCATGCACTTCGACAGCTCGAAGATGGCCTCTGGCTTGGGAGTCGGCATCATGCTCTCCTCCCCAAAGGGCGACCGGTTGCGCTACGCGCTCCAGATCCACTTCGCTGCCTCCAACAACATCGCCGAGTACGAAGCCCTCGTCCACGGCCTCCGGCTGGCCAAAGAAATCGGCATCTGGCATAACCTCTGCTACGGCGACTCTGACCTGGTGGTCTAGCAGGTCTCTGGCGAGTGGGACGCCAGGGACTCCAGCATGGCCAGCTACCGCAACCTGGTCCAGCAGATGACCGGCAGCTTCGACGGCTGCGAGTTCCTTCACGTCCCACGAAACGAGAATGAGGCGGCGAACACTCTAGCCAAGCTTGGATCCAGCCGGCAAGCGATCCCAATCGGCATCTCCCTTGAGCACCTGCGCAAGCCCTCCATCAAGTCATCTCCAGATTCGGAGTCCATCTTCGTCCCGGCCAACCCAGCCCCGGGGGCTGCCGGCTCCGGCTCGGGGACTGCCAGCATCACCCCAGGGACTGCCATCCCGGTCTCGGGGGCTGCCGTCTCTAACCCAGCCCCAGGGGCTGCCGGCTCCGGCTTGGGGGCTGCCGGCTCTGATGTCTACTACACAACTTATTCTTGTAGACTCGTGTTGGGCCTCCAAGCGCAGAGTTTTGTAGGACAGTAGCAATTTTCCCTCAAGTGGATGACCTAAGGTTTATCAATCCGTGGGAGGTGTAGGATGAAGATGGTCTCTCTCAAACAACCCTGCAACCAAATAACAAAGAGTCTCTTGTGTCCCCAACACACCCAATACAATGGTAAATTGTATAGGTGCACTAGTTCGGCGAAGAGATGGTGATACAAGTGTAGTATGGATAGTAGATATAGGTTTTTGTAGTGCGAACAATAAAAAACAGCAAGGTAGCAAGTAACAAAAGTGAGCATAAATGGAATTGCAATGCTTAGAAACAAGGCCTAGGGTTCATACTTTCACTAGTGCAATCTCTCAACAATGCTAACATAATTGGATCATATAATCATCCCTCAACGGGCGATAAAGAATCACTCCCAAGTTCCTATTAGCGGAGAACATAAGATAGAAATTGTTTGTAGGGTACGAAACCACCTCAAAGTTATCCTTTCTGATCGATCTATTGAGCTATTCCTATAAGTGTCACAAACAGCCCTAGAGTTCGTACTAAAATAACACCATATGATACACATCAACCAACTCTAATGTCACCTAGATACTCCAATGTCACCACAAGTATCCATGAGTTGATTATTCGATATGCATCAAACAACTTCAGATTCATAATATTAAATCAAACACAAAGAACTTCAAAGAGTGCCCCAAGATTTCTACCGGAGAAAGTAGGACGAAAACGTGCATCAACCCCTATGCATAGATTACCCCAATGTCACCTCGGGAATCCGCGAGTTGAGTGCCAAAACATATATCAAGTGAATCAATATAATACCCCATTGTCACCACGGGTATTCATATGCAAGACATACATCAAGTGTTCTCAAATCCATAAAAGTATTCAATCCGATAATAGTGAAACCTCAAAGGAAAAAACTCAATTCATCACAACAAGATAAAGAGGGAGAAACACCATATGATCCAACTATATTAACAAAGCTCGCGGTACATCAAGATCGTGCCAAATCAAGAACACGAGAGAGAGAGAGAGATCAAACACATAGCTACTTGTACATACCCTCAGCCCCGAGGGTGAACTACTCCCTCCTCGTCATGGAGACTGCCGGGATGATGAAGATGGCCTCCGGTGATGCTTCCCCCTCCGGCTGGGTGCCGGAAAAGGGCTCCAGATGGGATCTCCTTGGTACAGAGGCTTGCGGCGGTGTAAAAACTCATCTAGGTTAACTTTCGGGGGTTTATGAATATATATGATTTTTCAGCATTGGAATCACGCAAAGAGGTGCCACAGGGGGCCCACGAGGTACCAGGGCACGCCTGGGGGGGGGGGGGGGTGGCGCGCCCTGGTGGCTTGTGGGGCCCATGTGGGTCTTCTGCTGCTCCCCCGAAGCTTCCTGGGTCTGTTTCCTTGTAGAAAAAATCGTCAAAAAGTTTCGCTGCATTTGGACTTCATTTGATATGGATTTTCTGGAAAACCAAAAACAAGCAGAAAACAGCAACTGGCACTGGGCACTAGGTCAATATGTTAGTCCATAAAAATCATATAAAAGCCATATAAAAGCCATATAAAAGTGTACCAAAATCATTCAAAACTATAATAAACATGGCATGCATACTTCATAAATTATAGATGCGTTGGAGACGTATCAGCATCCCCAAGCTTAATTCCTGCTCGTCCTCGAGTAGGTAAATGATAAAAGAAATAATTTATGAAGTGTGAATGCTAGCATAGTGCATAAGTTTGATCAATAATAATTGCAATTACTTTTTCTAGCATGAATATATATCATAAACAGTAGCTCAACTCATAAAACTTCTCATGATCAAGTAGCAAGCTATTCACATGTTTAAAGTATAGACCATAAAATTTCTTGAAAACCAACAAACTATGTTCTCAGTCATCAAACAATTGCAATTCATCTTATTTTCAGGAAGGGTCTATGTAAGAGCTTTAATTTAGCAAATTCCACATACTCAACTATCATTTAGTCTTCCATGATTGCTGACACTCAAAGCATATTTTTAGAACAAACCGTTTCAGTCAAACACATAGGAAGATAGGGGCTTAATGTTTCGCCTCCCAACTTATTTATCTTAGAGATAATGTCAACAATAATAACTCATGATCACCTATATTCAACTGGATATATGTGCCTGGATCTTTCCCCACCACATAATGCTTGCAAAAGAGAAAAATAAAAAAGAATAGAGGAGAACACTATTGACTCTTGCATAAAAAGTAAATACATAAAAGTAAAAGATGGGCCCTTCGCAGAGGGAAGTAGAGGTTGTCATGCGCTTTTTGTTGTTGGATGCACAAGCTCTTAATGCAAAGGAACGTAACTTTATATTGCCCCTTGTGATAGCAACCTTTATTATGCAGTCCGTCGCTTTTATTTCTTTACCATCACAAGTTCGTACAAAGCTTATTTTCCCTTACAATAAAAGTTCATACATATTTAGAGGCAATTTTTATAGCTTTTTGCACCGATGACAACTTACTTGAAGGATCTTATTCAATCCATAGGTAGATATAGTGGACTCTCATGACTTGAAACTGGGTTTAAGGGTTTTTGATGCACAAGTAGTATCTCTACTTGGTGCGGATTTTTGGCTAGCAAAGATATTGGGCAAGCACCACATGTTGGAGGATCTATGACAATATAGCTTCTATGTGAATATAAGCAAACATAACTCAAGAGACCAATGCTATGTTTGCTAACTATCAATAAATTTTACCACTTATACTTCTTATTTGTGAAGTTACTACTCCCCATGGGACAAGCATATGAAGCACATGTAATTTCAACTTTATGATATTCAATTCATTCAACAATTTACTCATAGGATATAAGTGAAGAACCAGAGTAAATGACAAACTACTCCAAAAAGATATAAGTGAAGACCAAATGAGTAGTTAAGTAAATAGGTAGCTATGTGAGGAATCTCTCTCATTTAAAAATTTCAGATCTTAAGTATTTTATTCAAAAAGCAAAGAAAATAAAATAAATGACATTCCAAGAATAGCACATCTCATGTGAAGACGCAAAAACTTAGGCTCAACCAAGACTAACCGATAATTGTTGATGAAGAAAGGTGGGATGCCTACCGGGGTATCCCCAAGCTTAGATGCTTGAGACTTCTTGAAATATTATATTGGGATGCCTTGGGCATCCCCAAGCTTGAGCTTTTGTGTCTCCTTAATTCCTCTCATATCACGGTTTCCCTAAATCTTAAATACTTCATCCACACAAAACTCAACAAGAACTCGTGAGATAAGTTAGTATAAATCAACTCAAAACCTTAACATTCTCTACTGTAACAAATCACTAAAATTATAATTAAACATTGCATACTAAATGCCTCTGCATATTTAGCACTCCTATCCACAAATAGAAACATTAAACAAGCAAACATATGCAAACAATGCAACTATAACAGCAATCTGCCAAAACAGAACAGTCTGTAAAGGGGGATTAAGAATTCATACTTCCCTAACTCCAAAAATTCTGAAAAATTACCACGTGACAGAGAACTCATGCGTGCTTACTGTGTAAAAATTTAGATTTTTATCATGTTCTGACTATTCAGGAATATTCTGGACATAACAGAAAACTTTCTGTTTTCAAACAGCAACACATGAACTTGCAAACTGAGCATGGTAAAGGCTATAATTGGCATTTTATTGAACTAAAAGATACAAAACATGATTATTGATAACAGCAAGCAAATCTCAACAAAATAAAATGACGCTCCAAGCAAAACTCATATTATGTGATGAATAAAAATATAGCTCCAAGTGAGGTTACCGATAATGTTGAAGACGAAAGAGGGGATGCCTTCCGGGGCATCCCCAAGCTTAGGGTCTTACTGCTCCTTATTCTCCTCATATCGATATCTCACCCAAAACTTGAAAACTTCAATCACACAAAACTTAACGAAACATCGTGAGATAGGTTAGTATGATAAAAATAAATCATCCACTTAGGTACTGTCAAGACAAGATTCATAATTTTTCTCACATAATTCCTACTGTATTCTATCATTTCAACAATTTATATTACTCAATATAAGCTATGGAAACACTAAAACAAGCAAACTATGCATCGAAAACAGAATCTGTCAAAAACAGAACAGCGTGTAGTAAGCGATTTAAAAACCATAATTATGTACCTCCAAAAATTCTGAAAAATTAGGACAACGTAAAAAATTTGTAACCCAATACTGTGTAAAAATTTCAGAATTTTCTCACGCTCCAGTACAGAATAGAAATTCTAGCACTGGACGCAAAAGTTTCTGTTTTTGCACAGAATCAAATCAACAAGCATCCACACTATCCCAAAGGCTTTGCTTGGCACATTATTGAAAGAAAACATATAAAACATGATTACTACAGTAGCTTAATCATGTGAACACACAAAAACAGTAAGGATAATTATTGGGTTGTCTGCCAACAAGCACTTTTCTTTAATGCCTTTTAGCTAGGCATGATGATTTCAATGATGCTCACATAAAAGTAAAGAATTGAAACACAAAGAGAGCATCATGAAGCATATGACTAGCACATTTAAGCCTAACCCACTTCCTATGCATAGGGATTTTGTGAGCAAATAGTTTATGGGAGCAAGAATCAACTAGCATAGGAAGGCAAAACAAGTATAGCTTCAAAACTTTCAACACATAGAGAGGAAACTTGATATTATTGCAACACCTACAAGAATATGATCCTCTCTCATAATAATTTTCAGTAGCATCATGAATGAATTAAACAATATAGCTATCACATAAAGCATTCTTTTCATGATCTACAAGCATAGAAATTTTATTACTCTCCACATAAGCAAATTTATTCTCATCAAAACTTGGGGGACTAAAAATATCATCTTCATCAAACATAGCATCCCCAAGCTTATGTCTTTGCATATCATTAGCATCATGGATATTCATAGAATTCATACTAAAAACATTGCAATAATGCTCATCATTCAAAGATTTTATGCCAAATATTTTATTGAATTCTTCCTCTATCAATTGAGCACAATTTTCCGATCCATCATTTTCAAGAAAGACATTATAAAGAGGAATAATATGTGGCAACCTCAATTCCATTTTTTTGTAGTTTTCTTTTATAAACCAAACTAGTGATAAGACAAGAAACTAAAAGATTCAATTGCAAGATCTAAAGATATACCTTCAAGCACTCACCTCCCCGGCAACGGCGCCAGAAAAGAGCTTAATGTCTACTACACAACTTATTCTTGTAGACTCGTGTTGGGCCTCCAAGCGCAGAGTTTTGTAGGACAGTAGCAATTTTCCCTCAAGTGGATGACCTAAGGTTTATCAATCCGTGGGAGGTGTAGGATGAAGATGGTCTCTCTCAAACAACCCTGCAACCAAATAACAAAGAGTCTCTTGTGTCCCCAACACACCCAATACAATGGTAAATTGTATAGGTGCACTAGTTTGGCGAAGAGATGGTGATACAAGTGTAGTATGGATAGTAGATATAGGTTTTTGTAGTGCGAACAATAAAAAACAGCAAGGTAACAAGTAACAAAAGTGAGCATAAACGGTATTGCAATGCTTGAAACCAGGCCTAGGGTTCATACTTTCACTAGTGCAATCTCTCAACAATGCTAACATAATTGGATCATATAATCATCCCTCAACGGGCGATAAAGAATCACTCCCAAGTTCCTATTAGCGGAGAACATAAGATATAAATTGTTTGTAGGGTACGAAACCACATCAAAGTTATTCTTTCCGATCGATCTATTGAGCTATTCCTATAAGTGTCACAAACAGCCCTAGAGTTCGTACTAAAATAACACCATATGATACACATCAACCAACTCTAATGTCACCTAGATACTCCAATGTCACCACAAGTATCCGTGAGTTGATTATTCGATCATTCATATTATTCAATCCAACACAAAGAACTTCAAAGAGTGCCCCAAGATTTCTACCGGAGAAAGTAGGACGAAAACGTGCATCAACCCCTATGCATAGATTACCCCAATGTCACCTCGGGAATCCGCGAGTTGAGTGCCAAAACATATATCAAGTGAATCAATATAATACCCCATTGTCACCACAAGTATTCATATGCAAGACATACATCAAGTGTTCTCAAATCCATAAAAGTATTCAATCCGATAATAGTGAAACCTCAAAGGTAAAAACTCAATTCATCATAACAAGATAGAGAGGGAGAAACACCATATGATCCAACTATATTAACAAAGCTCGCGGTACATCAAGATCGTGCCAAATCAAGAACATGAGAGAGAGAGAGAGATCAAACACATAGCTACTTGTACATACCCTCAGCCCCGAGGGTGAACTACTCCCTCCTCATCATGGAGACCACCGGGATGATGAAGATGGCCTCCGGTGATGCTTCCCCCTCCGGCAGGGTGCCGGAAAAGGGCTCCAGATGGGATCTCCTTGGTATAGAGGCTTGCGGCGCTGTAAAAACTCATCTAGGTTAACTTTTGGGGGTTTCTGAATATATAGGATTTTTCAGCGTTGGAATCACGCAAAGAGGTGCCACAGGGGGCCCACGAGGCACCAAGGCGCTCCTGGGGGGTGGCGCGCCCCGGTGGCTTGTGGGGCCCCTGTGGGTCTTCTGCTGCTCCCCCAAAGCTTCCTGGGTATGTTTCCTTTCAGAAAAATCGTCAAAAAGTTTCGCTGCATTTGGACTTCATTTGATATGGATTTTCTGGAAAACCAAAAAACAAGCAGAAAACAGCAACTGGCACTGGGCACTAGGTCAATATGTTAGTCCATAAAAATCATATAAAAGCCATATAAAAGTGTACCAAAATCATACAAAACTATAATAAACATGGCATGAATACTTCATAAATTATAGATACCTTGGAGACGTATCAGGCTCCGGCCCGCCGCCTCCCGACCCGGCCAAAACTGCGCAAGTGGCCATCTTTACGGTGGTGTAGGCACCGTCTTGGGCCCAGCCAATCCTCACCTTCCTGATGAGCGGCGAGCTCCCGGCGAATGAGGTCGAGGCTCGGCAAGTGCAGCGCCGGGCCTCTGCCTACATCATCATCAACCACGAGCTCGTCAAGCGCAGCACAACCGGCGTTTTCCAGCGCTGCGTCGAGACGACCAGGGGCCTCGAGATCTTGCGTGACATCCACCAGGGCGAGTGCGGGCATCACGCTGCCTCCCGGTCTATGGTGGCCAAAGCATTTCGTCACGACTTCTACTGGCCGACTGCCCTAAAAGACGCCGAGGAGCTGGTCCTCAAGTGCAAGGGCTGCCAACACTTCAAGGCTCAGAGCCACCAGCCGGCTGCGGCTCTCCAGACCATCCCCATCATGTGGCCCTTTGCTGTCTGGGGCCTCGACATGGTGGGACCCTTCAAAACTGCCCGAGGCGGCATGACGCACCTATTGGTGGCCGTCGACAAGTTCACCAAGTGGATCGAGGCAAGGCCGATCAAGAAACTCGACGGTCCCACAGCCGTCAAGTTCATCAAAGACCTCGTCGTCCGCTACGGCGTCCCCAACAGCAACATCACCAACAACGGCACCAACTTCGCCAAAGGCGCGCTGGCGCATTACTGCTCCGTCTCTGGCATCCGGCTTGACCTGGCCTCCGTCGCACACCCTCAGTCAAACGGCCAGGCGGAGCGGGCAAACGGCCTCATCTTGGCCAGCATCAAGCCACGACTCGTCGAGCCACTTGCGCGCTCACCCGGCAGCTGGACCGATGAGCTGTCGGCCGTTCTCTGGAGTCTTCGGACCACACCCAACCGATCAACCGGCTTCACCCCATTCTTCCTCGTCTACGGGGCCGAGGCGGTCATCCCCACGGACCTCGAGTTCGACTCGCCTCGGGTCACCCTATACACAGAGGTGCAAGCCAAAGCGGCACGCGAAGACGGTGTCAACCTGCTGGAGGAGGCGCGCCTGCTGGCCCTCAGCCGGTCGGCCATCTACCAACAGAACCTACGCCACTACCATAGCAAGAAGATCAAGCCCCTCGCCTTCCGCGAGGGCGACCTCGTACTCTGGCTTATCCAGCAAACAGCCGGCCAGCACAAGCTATCCTCCCCATGGGAGGGCCCCTTCATCATCAGCAAGGCCCTGCGCAACAACGCGTACTACCTCATCGACGCGTAGAAGAAAAACAAGCGCAATAGAGACGCCTCCGGCGAAGAGATAGAATGCCCCTGGAACGTGGAGCTCCTCCGTCCGTTTTACAGCTGAATCATGTATGTATGTATCACCACCCCTTTTGGAAATTAATGAAACCAGCAGGTCCCCCGAACGACACTCGGGGGCTACCTTTTCATCTCTATCGAGTTTTCTGCGCACTTTACCGCATTCGCCTCCCTCCCGCCGGGTCGGCACGGCCGGCTCGGGGGCTCGCCGCCTAGCCCGTGATCCGCTCTTCTGAACCCGGCCAGTAACGTGCGCCCCGCTAAAAGCCCCCTCTCTGCCATAAGCCACAGACCGGCTCCCGGCTGTTCAGGCTGGCAAGAGCCAAAGGCTGCAAGCATCCTCATGCGAAAAATGGCTAAGTACGAACGCCCGGCTCGGCCAACCCGGCTCTCTCCCTCTCTCTTTCACTCTCTGCCGCACAGACCGGCTGCGCTCCAACCGGCTTCGCCGCCTGCAGCCAGTCGGCCCAGTGGGTGTTTCGCTAGCGCTCAAATCCTAAGGCCCAAGTACTGCCCGCTCTCCTTCAAGTCCGGCTCCCCGTCCCAGCTACAGACCGGCTCCCGGCTGTCCGGCTGGCGGGGAGGAGGTCGAAAAGGGGAAGGGAACAAGAAAACGGCTAAGGGAAAAGAGCAAGAGTGAACCGCCAGACGGCAAACACAAGCATAGAAGGGAGCAAACATGCATACATACATATCAAAAGGCCCACGGCCAGGAATTCATTACATACCATACACCCACAGTGGGTGGATCTGCCAGCTAACAAAAGTTTCAAGTTCAAGAGAAAACAAAATACAGGAAAAGTAAAAACGCCCCAGGCGGCGGCCTCGTCGGCATCGCTCCGCGCCGGATCTTCCGTGGCGGCGGTGTCGTCCAAGTCGGCGGCGTCGTCATCCGTGCCAACTCCCGTCTTGGCCGAGCTACCCTCCGGGTCCTCGAGTGCCAGGCCGAAGTCGTCGGCGGGAAGCTCTGCGTTGTCCGGCGCCCGCTCCGGCACGAACTCATCGTGCGAGGTGAACCACGCGATGTCATTGGCCCGCACGGCGATTGGCGTCGCCCGCTCCGCCAAGTCCGCTTCCGCCCCGGTCGTCCGTGCGCACAGCTGGTCCAGGCGGATGCTTGGGTACTAAGACAGCACGAACCCGAGCGCCATCTCTGCGCCGGCCCGGGCCGCGGAGGCCCTCCATGCACTGAGCCGCGCCGGCTTCCAGCCAACGCGCCAGCCGGCTGACGGTGGTCGGCACCACCGCACCCGGCCAGAGGGCGGCCACCATCGACAAACCGGCTTCGAAAAGCCGGTTCATGTCGTGCTCCACCGTCTCCAAGCGGGCCTTGGCGGCCATGGTGATTTCCGCCACCGACCAGGTTGCGTACTCCTCAACGCCGGCTCCCGACGCCCTCTGCTCCTGCCGGTGGGCGTTCACCGCCTCCTCGGCGGCACTTGGGTCTCGGGGAAGACCCCTAGAGAAGAAGAAGGAGAAGATCGGTCCAAAGGTCGAAAGGCTAAAACCAGGAAGAAACCAAGAGAAAGACAAGCAAGAATACTTACGTGTGAGGAGCTTGTCGATGTACAGGGCCTCCTGCAGCACCTCCCGCTCCCTCGCCACCAGCGCGCTGGCGCTGCGATCGCGGTCCGCCTGGAGCTGGGCGACCTCCTCGGCGGCCTTCTTCGCCTCCTCCTCCTGTCGCGCCGCCGCCTGCTGGTGCTCCTCGGCGAGCCGGTCCAACTCGGCCTTATGGGCGGCGACGGCCTCGTCCCTCTCCCGGACCGCCTGGGCCGCCTCCTCCTGCAGCCGGTTGCGCTCCGTGACCGCCTGGTCACGGAGCTGGCCGGCTTCCACCAGCTACCGCAGGAGCCCCTCCATCACGGCCGGGTCGACGGTGGCGGCTGCGCATCCGGATCCGGATTCCGGTCAGGAACCGGACAAGAAAGCAAAATATGAAGCAAGAAGATCCGACCCGGCTAATGAACAACCGGCCCGGATCTTGGGGGCTACACCTAGTGGGTGTGCTGGCGCGCCCCCACTGGAAGAAATGCAAAAAAGCTTGAAGGAATACATTTGGCCTGGCGAAGCTCCTCCTCCTTGGCCGCCAGCTGGTCCCTGGCTGTGCGGTACCGGCCCAGGAGACGGTTGTACGCCGGCACCCGCTGGTCATAGATGGACTGCAAGAAAAATAAAGTCAGCACATAACGCCTGAGAAGGCCCGACCCGTCTGCTGTGCAGCCGGCCCGGGCCTCGGGGGCTACACCCAGTGGGTGCGCTGACGCGCCCCTACTGGAAAGCGACCAAGCCGGTCGAGAAAGGGAAAGAAGAAACAAGACGCGAGAAAACACGAAGGATAAGCGAACTTACCGCAAAGGTCCGCTCCAGCTGCTGCAGCCGGCCGCTCTCCGCCTGGGCGAAGCTCTACCACTGGCCGTGGTGGTTGGTGATCTGCAACCGCAGGGAGTCCACTGCCACGTCCAGCTCGCTCCGGGGGACGCCGCTCGTCGCCTCGCTAGCGCTCGCCGCCCAGGTCCGCTGTGGCTGGGCCGAGGACCCGGCACTGGTCCCGCTGCCGGACGGCCTCAGTTCGAGGCTGCTCCCCGCGGCCCGCGGCTCTGCAGCCACCAGGGCGCGGGAGCTCCCCGGCGTGGCCTCCGCGCTCGGGGGCTGCGCTCCTCCTCGGCCTGGTGCGGCCTCCGGCTCGCGGCTCCCTCCGTCTCCGCCTTCGGCCCTGTCGACCGGGTCGGCAACCGGCGCACCTCCGGGTTGGCCGCCTGCTCGGCCTCCGGCTCGTGATCGCCGGTTTCACCGCGTCCGGCTGCTCCCTCGGCGGCAGCACGGGCGTCCGCCTCCGCCCGGTGGGCCGGGTCGTGCACCAACTTGGAGCGATGCTCCACAACCGGCGACGGCGGTGGCGATGACGCCGTCCATTCCGGCCACGCGGACTCCTCCGCGATCCTCCGCCGCCTCGCCACGACCTCGGCCATCTCCTTCTCGGCCTTGGCCCGCGCCCTCCAGGTGTCCCTCTCGGTGTCCTCCAGGGTGGTGCCAGACTGGCGGGCCGCGAGCACCTCCTCGGTGGTCTCCGTCGCCTCGCGCCTCTCCGCGCCGCCCTGGCCCATTCGCCGATCGGCCTCCTCCGCGTCTGCCGCTGCCGCGGCCGCCTCCGCCAGCTCGAGCGCGCTCCTGGACGGTGCGTGAGGAAGATAATGAAGAAGAAGAAAAAACAAACAGCAGCAACGGCAAAAAAGGCAATAACTTAGCAACGAAGAAAAACTCACCCTATGACCACGGGAACCGCCCGCGTCGGGCCTGCGGGCGGCGCCATCCGGCACGCCTTCTTGACGGACCTCTTCATGGTGCCCGGCTGCACCGTGGCTGGGCACTTCGCAACCGGCCGCGCCTCGACTGGCTGCTTCCCGTGCGGCCAGCTTGGGTCCACCGGCTCCCCGGTCGCCCTCCGCTGCCGACCCCTGGGGGCGGCCCCGTCGCCCGCCTCCGCGTCCTGCGGAGCTGCATCGCCCGCCCCATCCTTGTCATCTTCGTCATCATCCGGCCACTCGCGCAAAACATCCGGGATTAAAGACTTACCGGCTTGATCGGAGCCGCCGGCTTCCGCGTCCGCGAGGCGCTCCTCGCCGCCTTCGGCTCCCGCGTCACCGTCTCCCTCCTCCTTCGGGTCCGAGTCGTCCCGATCCGGCTGCAGGACCATGGGATTCGGGCCGTCATACACCAGCTGGCTCGGGAAGTGCTGTAGCCGGCCCAGGGCGTCAGGGTGCATGAAGAGGGCGGACGCGGCGAAGAACAGGGACCAAGGACTCACCGCTGGTGCCGGGGCGGCCCGGCTGTACGGCTCCTTGCCGAATCGCCACTCCTCCACCTTGAGCCCGGCGGCGGAGACATCGTTGACGCGCTGGGCGATCTCGGCCAGCGTCAGCTCCTTCGTTGATAGCCGGCAGGGGTCGTGCCAGCCGCTCATGGCAGCACCCGACGACCAATGAAGGCGGCGATGAGATCCACGGCAGCGAGTCCCTCGCGGTCCGTCATCTCCTTGACCCGGCGGCAGACGCCCACGATCTCCACGGATGGGATCCTCGAGTTGTGCCCCCAGTTTAGCTTCTCATCCGGCGGAGCGTCGACGAAGGGGGGGAGGTTGATGCGGTCGTCGGCCGGGTCGACGTTCCTCACATAGAAGAAAGATTCCTGCCACTTCTTGGCAGACTCCTCGAGCGGCAGCTTCGGGAAGGGGCCCGTCGTCCGGGTAACCGGCACGGCCGCCCCGCACTTGGACATGACGCTGGCCGATGCTCCCTGCTGCTTCAAGTAGAACATCCGGCACCACAGCTCCACGTACGGGAGGAGGCCGACGTAGCCTTCGCACAGCGTCACGAAGGCCGCGAGCTGCAAGATCGCATTCGGGCCTAAGTGATGCGGCTGGAGGCCGAAGTACGTGCACCGGAAGAAGACGCTCGCAGGGAGCCCGAGCCCGCGGAGGAAATGGGTGTAGAACACCACCACCTCGCCAGCCCGCGGCGCCGGCGCCGTCTCCGTGCCAGGCGCGCGCGCCTCCACCAGCTCCGCCGGCGACAACCATCGCGTGCGGCGGAGGTACCCGATGTCATCATCCGTCACCACTGACCCCTCCCAAGAACCCTTCGGCGGCGCCATCAGCGGGAGCGGGAGGTGCGCGAGCGAGAAGAAAGAAGGGCAACGGCGAAGCAAAGAGAGAAAGACCGCCCGTGGCTCGCGGCGCGGCACAACTGCAGCTCGAAGCGGGCGACGGCGTGTGGCAGTGGAGTGCGCAAGAAGGAGGCAGGGAAGTTGGAGGCGAAGCAACGAGCGGGGGCAAGGGAACGAATGCCTCGGCCTTTCCCCCTCCCCGCTCATTTAAAGGCCACGATTGAACGTGGGGGAGTGGGATCGCCTATGTTGGAATATGCCCTAGAGGCAATAATAAATTAGTTATTATCATATTTCCCCGTTCATGATAATAGTTAATTATTCATGCTAGAATTGTATTGACCGGAAACTAAATACATGTGTGAATAGATAAACAAATACTGTGTCCCTAGTAAGCCTCTACTAGACTAGCTCGTTGATCAAAAGATGGTCAAGATTTCCTGACCATGAACATGAGTTGTCATTTGATAATGGGATCACATCATTAGGAGAATGATGTGATGGACTTGACCCAACCATTAGCATAGCAAATGATCGTTCAGTTTATTGCTATTGCTTTCACTATGTCAAATACACGCTCCTCTGACCATGAGATCATGCAACTCCCGGATACCGTAGGAATACTTTGGGTGTATCAAACGTCACAACGTAACTGGGTGATTATAAAGGTGCACTACAGGTATCTTCGAAAGTGTTTGTTGAGTTGGCATGGATCGAGATTGGAATTTGTCACTCCGACTATCGGAGAGGTATCTCTGGGCCCTCTCGGTAATACAGCATCACAGAAGCCTTGCAAGCACTGTGACTAAAGAGTTAGTTACAAGATGACGTATTACGGAACGAGTAAAGAGACTTGCCGGTAAGGAGATTGAACTAGGTATTGGATACCGACGATCGAATCTCGGGAAAGTAACATACCGCCAGACAAAGGGAACAACGTATGTTGACATATGAGGTTCACCGATAAAGATCTTCGTGGAATATGTAGGAACCAATATGAGCATCCAGGTTCCGCTGTTGGTTATTGACCGGAGAGTCATCTCGGTCATGTCTACATCATTCCCGAACCCGTAGGGTCCGCACACTTAAGGTTCGATGACGATTTAGTATTATATGAGTTATGTGATTGGTGGCCGAAGTTTGTTCGGAGTTCCGGATGAGATCACGGACATGACGAGGAGTCTCGAAATGGTCGAGAGGTAAAGATTCATATATTGGAAGGCTATATTCGGACGTCGGAAAGGTTCCGAGTGATTCGGGTATTTTTCGGAGTACCGGGGAGTTACGGGAATTCACCGGGAGAAGTAATGGGCCTTTTTGGGCCATACGGGAAAAGGAGAGGCAGGCCACGTGAGGAGGCTCGCGCCCCCCCCCTTGCCCAAACCGAATTGGACTAGGGGAGGGGGCGCAGCCCCCTCTTTCCTTTCCCTCTCCCTTCCCTCTTTCCTACTCCGTATGGGAGGTGGAATCCTACTAGGACTAAGGAGTCCTAGTAGGACTCCCCACTTTGGTGCGCCCCTAGGGCCAGCCTCCTCCTCCCTCCCTCCTTTATATACGGAGGGGGGGGGGCGTCCCTTGGAGACACAACAATTGTTCCAAGCCGTGTGCGGCGCCCCCCTCCACCGTTTTCCACCTTGGTCATATTTTCGGAGAGCTTAGGCGAAGCCCTGCCGGAATCACTTCACCGTCACCGTCGCCACGCCGTCGTGCTGATGGAACTCATCTACTACCTCGACGTCTTGCTGGATCAAGAAGGAGAGGAACGTCACCGACTTGCACGTGTGTAGAACTCGGAGGTGCCGTACGTTCGGTACTCGATCGGTGGAGCTCGAAGGATTGTTCGACTACATCAACCGTGTTGTGAGACGCTTCCGCTAACGGTCTACGAGGGTACGTAGACACACTCTCCCCTCTCGTAGTGATGCATCTCCATGGATAGATCTTGCGTGAGCGTAGGAATTTTTTTGAAATTCATGCTCCGTTCCCCAACAGTGGCATCCGAGCCAGGTCTATGCGTAGATGTGATTTGCACGAGTAGAACACAAGTGAGTTGTGGGTGTGGGTGTATACATATTGCTTTCCGTTACTAGTTGTTACTTGAGTCAGCGGTATTGTGAGATGAAGCGGCCCGGACCGACATTACGCGTACGCTTACGCGAGACAGGTTTCACCGCTTCGTGCACTCGTTGCATAAAAGTGACTGGCGGGTGTCTGTCTCTCTCACTTTAGTTGAATCGGTTTCAATGAAGAGGGTTCTTTTAGAAGATCAAAAAGCAATCACTACACCACGTTGTGGTTTTGTGTAGGTGAGAACGGTTTTTGCAAACCCGTAGCAGCCACGTAAAACTTGCAACAACAAAGTAGAGGACGTCTAACTTGTTTTTGCAGGGTATGCTGGTGATGTGATATGGCCAAGACATGATGTGATATAAGTTGTTGTATGAGATGATCATATTTTGTAAGTTATCAGGCAACTGGCAGGAGCCTTATGGTTGTCTCTTTATTGTATGCAATGCCAACGCTATGTAATTGCTTTACTTTACCGCTATTAGTTAGCAGTAGTAGTAGTAGCAATAGCCGGCGAGACGACCACGACGCTACGATGGAGATCAAGGTGTCACGACGCTACGATGGAGATCAAGGTGTCAACCCGGTGACGATGGAGATCATGACGGTGCTTTGCTGATGGAGATCAAAAGCACAAGACGATGATGGCCATATCATGTCACATATATTGAATTGCATGTGATGTTAATCCTTTTATGCATCTTATTTTTCTTAGAACGACGGTAGCATTGTAAGATGATCCCTTCACTAAATTTCAAGATAAGTGTTCTCCCCTAGTATGCACCGTTGCGAAGGTTCGACGCTTCTAAGCACCACGTGATGATCGGGTGTGATGGATTCTTTCGTTCGCATACAATGGGTGTAAGCCAGTTTTACACACGCAGAATACTTGGGTTAAACTTGACGAGCCTAGCATGTACAGACATGGCCTTGGAACACAAGAGACCGAAAGGTCGAACATGAGTCATATAGTAGATATGATCAACATGAAAGATGTTCACCATTGATAACTAATCCACCTCACGTGGTGATCGGACGTGGTTTAGTTGATGTGGATCATGTTACACTTAGACAACTTGAGGGATGTTAATCTAAGTGGGAGTTCTTAAGTAATTTGATTAATTGAACTTCAATTGTCATGAACATAGTCTTACTTTAGCAAATTTATGTTGTAGATCCATAGACCGCGCTGTAGTTCCCCTGTTTTTATTATGTTCCTAGAGAAAACGAAGTTGAAAGTTGATGGAAGCAACTATGCGGACTAGGTCCGTGATCTGAGGATTGTCCTCACTGCTGCACAGAAGGCTTATGTCCTTAATGCACCGCTCAGTGAAATACCCCTACGGCTTCGTCTGAGGACGTTATGAACGTCTGGCAGACAAGAAAAGATGACTACTCGATAGTTCAGTGCGCCATACTTTACGGCTTAGAACCGGAGCTCCAAATATGTTTTGAGCAACACGGAGCATATGAGATGTTCCAAGAGCTGAAAATTTGTTTTTCAAGACTCACACCCGGGTCGAGAGGGATGACACCTTCGACAAGTTCTATAGCTACAAGATGGAGGAGAACAACTCCGTTAGTGAGCATGTACTCAGAATGTCTGAGTACTTCAAACACTTGAATCAAGTGGGAGTTAGACTTCCGAATAAAGTGGTGATTGATAGAGTTCTCTAGTCACTATCACTAAGCTACTGGATCTTCGTGATGAACTATAAACATGCAAGGGATAGAAGATCCTTAAGCTATTCACGATGCTACAATCTGCGGATGTAGAAATCAAAAAAAAGGGAGCATCAAGTGTTGATGGTTAATAAGACCACTAGTTTCAAGAAGGGCAAGGGAAAGAAAAGGGAACTTCAAGAAGAACGGTAAAACAGTTGCCGCTCACGCGAAGAAACCCAAGGCTGAACCAAACCTGAGACTTAGTGCTCCCATTGCAAAGGGAAATGTCACAGGGAGCGGAACTTCCCCAAAGTAACTGGCAGATAATAAGACTGGCAATGTCAACAAAGATATTTGATATACATGTTATTGATATGTACCTTACTAGTACTCGTAGGAGCACCTGGGTATTTGATACTTGTTCAGTTGCTTACAACTTGAAACATGGAGCTTCGGAATAAACGAGGGCTAGCTAAGAACGAGGTGACGATGTGCATTGGAAGTGTCTCCAAGGTTGATGTGATCACCATCGCCACGCTCTCTCTACCTTCAGGATTAGTGATGAACCTAAATAATTGTTATTTGGTGCTTGCGTTAAGCATGAACATTATATCTGATAGTGTTTATTGCAAGACGGTTATTCAATTTCAGAGAATAATTGTTATTCTATTTCGATAATATCATTGATGATCATGCACTTAAAATGAAAGGTTTATAGAATCTTGATCGTAGTAATACATATGTTCATAACACGAATGCCAAAAGATAATGATAGTACCACATATTTGTGGCACTGCCGCTTAGGTCATATCAGTGTTAAACACATGAAGAAACTCCATGCAGATGGGTTTTTGGAATCTCTTGATTATGAATCATTTGAGACGCGTGAACCGTGCCTTATTGGCAAGATGACGAAAACTCCGTTCTCCGGAACAATGGAGCGAGCAACCAACTTATTGGAAATAATACATACCGATGTATGCGGTCCGATGAGTGTTGAGGTGCGCGGTGGATATCGTTATATTCTCACGTTCACTCATGATTTGAGTAGATATGGTTATGTCTACTTGATGAAGCATAAATCTGAAACATTTGAAAAGTTCAAAGAATTTCAGAGTGAAGTAGAGAACCATCGTAACAAGAAAATAAAGTTCTTACGATCTGATCGTGGAGGAGAATATTTGAGTTACGAGTTTGGCAATCACTTAAGACAATGTGGAATTGTTTCACAGCTCACGCCACATGGAACACCACAGCGTAATGGTGTGTCCGAACGTCGTAATCGTACTCTATTGGATATGGTGCGTTCTATGATGTCTCTTACCGATTTGCCACTATCATTTTGGGGTTATGCATTAGAGACAGCTGCATTCACTTTAAACAAGGGCATCGTCTAAATCCGTTGAGATGACACCGTATGAACTGTGGTTTGCAAGAAACCTAAGATGTCGTTTCTGAAAGTTTGGGGATGCAATGCTTATGTCAAAAGGCTTCAGCCAGATAAGCTCGAACCCAAAGCGGATAAGTGCGTCTTCATAGGATACCCAAAGGAGACCGTTGGGTACACCTTCTACCACAGATCCGAAGGCAAAGTATTCGTTGCTAAGAATGGATCCTTTCTAGAGAAGGAGTTTCTCTCGAAAGAAGTGAGTGGGAGGAAAGTAGAACTTGATGAGATAATTGTACCTCCTCTGGATAGTAGTACGCCACAGAAAGAAATTTCTGTGACACCAACACAGACCAGAGAAGAAGTTGATGATGATGATCATGAGGCTTCGGATCAAGTTGCTACAGAACCTCGTAGGTCAACCAGGACACGCTCCGCACCAGATTGGTACGGCAATCCTGTCTTGGAGGTCATGTTGTTAGACAACGGTGAACCTACGAACTATGAAGAAGCGATGGCGAGCCCGGATTCCGATAAATGGCTTGAGGCCATGAAATCCGAGATTAGATCCATGTATGAGAACAAAGTGTGGACTTTGGTAGACTTTCCCGATGAAACGGCGAGCTATTAAAAATAAATGGATCTTTAAGAAGAAGACGGACGCTGATGGTAATGTCACCGTCTATAAAGCTCGACTTGTTGCTAAAGGTTATCGACAAGTTCAAGGAGTTGACTACGATGAGACTTTCTCACCCGTAGCGATGCTAAAGTCTGTCAGAATTATGTTAGCAATTGCCGCGTTTTATGATTATGAAATCTGGCAAATGAACGTCAAAACGGCATTCCTTAATGGATTCCTTAAGGAAGAATTGTATATGATACAACCGGAAGGTTTTGTCGATCCTAAAGGTGCTAACAAAGTATGCAAGCTCCAGCGATCCATCTATGGACTGGTGCAAGCATCTCAGAGCTGGAATACTCGCTTTGATGAAGTGATCAAAGCGTTTGGGTTTATGCAAGTTTATGGAGAAACTTGTATTTACAACAAAGTGAGTGGGAGCTCTATAACATTTCTAATAAGTATATGTGATTGGAAATGATGTAGAATTTCTGGAAAGCATAAAGAATTAATTGAAAGGAGTTTTTCAATAAAAACCTGTTTTTTGAGTTATCCACGATTTGGGCATCGAGATCTATAGAGATAGATCAAGACACCTGATAAAATATTTTCACACACCTTGATTAGATTTTGAAGAAGTTCAAAATGGATCAAGTCAAAAGAAATAAGTTCTTGGCTGGTGTGAAGTGGAGTAAGACTTGAAGATCTAGGTAAAGGTTGTTTACATGTTAGGCATCAAAATCTATAGAGATAGATTGAGACGCCTCATATGACTTTCACAAAACATATACCTTGACAAGATTTTGAAGAAGTTAAAAATGGATCAGTCAAAGAAGGAGTTCTTGACTGTGGTGAAAGGTGTGAAGTTGAGTAAGACTCAAATCTCGACCACGGCAAAATAAATAGAATGGATGAAGGTTATCCCCTATGCCTCGGCCATAGGTTCTATAAAGTATGCCAAGCTGTGTGCCTTGCCATGTGTCTGGCAAAAGAGGTACCAAAGTGATCCAGGAGTAGATCACTGGACAGCGGTCAAATTATCCTTAAGATGACTAAGGAAGAATTTCTCGGGAATAGAGATGATAAAGAGTTCGTCGTAAGGGGTTACGTCGATGCAAGCTTTAAACACTGATCCGAAAGACTATGAGTCTCAGACCGGATAAGTATAGTGGGGAAATTTTTTGGAGTAGCTCCAAACAGAGTGTGGTAGCAGCATCTACATAGAGATTTGCCAAGAACACATGGATCTGAATATTGCAGACCCGTTGACTAAAACCTCTCTCACAAGCAAAACATGATCAGCTTTAGAACTGATTAAGTGTTAATTACATGGAGATGTAATCTAGATTATTGACTCTAGTGCAAGTGGGAGACTGTTGGAAATATGCCCTAGAGGCAATAATAAATTAGTTATTATCATATTTCCCCGTTCATGATAATAGTTTATTATTCATGCTAGAATTGTATTGACCGGAAACTAAATACATGTGTGAATAGATAAACAAATACTGTATCCCTAGTAAGCCTCTACTAGACTAGCTCGTAGATCAAAAGATGGTCAAGATTTCCTGACCATGGACATGAGTTGTCATTTGATAATGGGATCACATCATTAGGAGAATGATGTGATGGACTTGACCCAACCGTTAGCATAGCAAATGATCGTTCAGTTTATTGCTATTGCTTTTACTATGTCAAATACACGTTCCTCTGACCATGAGATCATGCAACTCCCGGATACCGTAGGAATACTTTGGGTGTATCAAACATCACAACGTAACTGGGTGATTATAAAGGTGCACTACAGGTATCTCCGAAAGTGTTTGTTGAGTTGGCATGGATCGAGATTGGAATTTGTCACTCCGACTATCGGAGAGGTATCTCTGGGCCCTCTCGGTAATACAGCATCACAGAAGCCTTGCAAGCACCGTGACTAAAGAGTTAGTTACAAGATGACGTATTACGGAACGAGTAAAGAGACTTGCCGGTAACGAGATTGAACTAGGTATTGGATACCGACGATCGAATCTCGGGCAAGTAACATACCACCAGACAAAGGGAACAACGTATGTTGACATATGAGGTTCACCGATAAAGATCTTCGTGGAATATGTAGGAACCAATATGAGCATCTAGGTTCCGCTGTTGGTTATTGACCGGAGAGTCGTCTCGGTCATGTCTACATCATTCCCGAACCCGTAGGGTCCGCACACTTAAGGTTCGATGACGATTTAGTATTATATGAGTTATGTGATTGGTGGCCTAAGTTTGTTCGGAGTCCCGTATGAGATCACGGACATGACGAGGAGTCTCGAAATGGTCGAGAGGTAAAGATTCATATATTGGAAGGCTATATTCGGACGTCGGAAAGGTTCCGAGTGATTCGGGTATTTTTCGGAGTACCGGGGAGTTACGGGAATTCACCGGGAGAAGTAATGGGCCTTTTTGGGCCATACGGGAAAAGGAGAGGCAGGCCACGTGAGGAGGCTCGCGCCCCCCCTTGCCCAAACCGAATTGGACTAGGGGAGGGAGCGCAGCCCCCTCTTTCCTTTCCCTCTCCCTTCCCTCTTTCCTACTCCGTATGGGAGGTGGAATCCTACTAGGACTAAGGAGTCCTAGTAGGACTCCCCACTTTGGTGCGCCCCTAGGGCCAGCCTCCTCCTCCCTCCCTCCTTTATATACGGAGGGGGGGGGGCGCCCCTTGGAGACACAACAATTGTTCCAAGCCGTGTGCGGCGCCCCCCTCCACCGTTTTCCACCTCGGTCATATTTTCGGAGAGCTTAGGCGAAGCCCTGCCGGAATTACTTCACCGTCACCGTCGCCACGCCGTCGTGCTGACGGAACTCATCTACTACCTTGACGTCTTGCTGGATCAAGAAGGCGAGGAACGTCACCGAGCTGCACATGTGTAGAACTCGGAGGTGCCGTACGTTCGGTACTCGATCGGTGGAGCTCGAAGGATTGTTCGACTACATCAACCGCGTTGTGAGACGCTTCCGCTAACGGTCTACGAGGGTACGTAGACACACTCTCCCCTCTCGTAGAGATGCATCTCCATGGATAGATCTTGCGTGAGCGTAGGAATTTTTTTGAAATTCATGCTCCGTTCCCCAACAGCCTATGCCCACGATCCCCACTCCCCCGCAACGCACGGGCGCATTAAGACGTGCATTAACTACCCCGAGAACTCCAACAGACGTGCGCGGCCGCAGTAAATCCCGCGCACGGGCCGAGGCCGTGGCCTGGTAGGACCCAGCCCACCGTGACGTCCCGTAGCGCGCGTGGCCTGGCAGGCCTCATCCGCCGTTGGGCTGCACATGGCGGGGTTTCGTCAGGTGGCTGGCGCGATCCCCCATACCGGCTGGTCCGGCCGGCAGAACCGTTCTGACTTCGTGACAGCTAAGCGTCCCGACCCGGCTCCCGGCAGCCGGCGTTCGCGGTCTCAAGCCGGCACCTCTTCATCGATGACCGCTCTCCTTCGGGGGGATAAGCTGCAAAGCCTCCCCCGCTTGGAGCCGGCGAGCCTTCACAGCTTCGGGGACTACTGTCGGGGGGATGACCCCCGGGTAGGCAATCGAACCCGGAGCCCTTTTTCAAAAATTCGGGGCAGCCCGTGCCCCTCCAAACCGGCTAGCCGTCCGGCCGGCTTCCCGACACTGGCCGGCTAGGCCCGGCCTCGAGCCGGGTCCGACTGCCCGCTAGCCGGCAGACGACGGGTCAGCGGCCGTCCCATCGCCCCGAACGACAAGACGGCCCTCCACGGCGGGGGAGCGTGGCTACAGCGCAACCCGCCTTGGTAAGGCGCGTCAACAGTGCCGCCAACCCCGCTGACTGGGGTGACCGACGTCAGCGCCAGCGCGCCGCTGTAACCCCACGACGCCAACCACTCCGTGATGCACGAGGCGACAGACCACAGTACCGAGCAGCCGGCGGGCCCCACAGCCGGCCCCAGACGCCGACATCTGGGTCCCACTCGCGTATAGCTTTACCAATGTAACCCTGGGGGGTTGGGCTATAAGACCCCCCAGGAGGCCTCCATGCAGAGGGGTTCAGCTCCCTTCGTAGTTCATACCCGCACACTCACACTCACAGGAGAGGCGGGACGGTAGCCTAGCCCCTTCTCCCTCCTCCGCCCTAACAGCTCCAGGAGCACCATTGTAGCCCTTGTGCATATCATCCCATTCGGCAGGACTAGGGGTGTTACCTCTCCGGAGGGCCCCGAACCTGGGTACGCCTTGTGTCCCGCGCTAGCGCATACCAACCTCGCTTCCGGAACCCACCGGCGTCCTCACGCAGCCCCCCACTTTTAGCCATCTCATGGCATCTGCCGTGATTTCAATTTTTTTTGAAACTATGATGATTTTTATAGCAAATTCGAAAACTATACGCCCTAATGCATAAAAATCGAAAGTATGACCCCGTCGGCCTCCTGTTGGCCGAAGTGGGCCTTTTCGGCCTACCGTTGGCCGAAGTGGGCTCTTCGGTCTCGCGTCGGCCGAAGACAGTGGGCTGGCGACCGAAGAGGTGGTCTTCGGCCTACCACCGGCCGAAAAGGCTCTTTGGCCATCCCGCGACCGAAGAGGTCTGGATAAGGGCCGACGGGTTTCTTCTTCCTCTCGCTTGCTGTTCTTCCTCTCTCTCTCGTTGCTCTCTGTCTCTCGCTGCCCTTCGCCAATCTCTTCCCTTGTCCACCCATTTTCACATCCAAGCCGCAGAAAGAGTAGATCGTAGCCATCCCCGCCGGCCTACGGTCATTTTTTTCCTATGGGATAGTTTTTTTTGCGTACAAGTGAGGAGGAGCCATGGTGGGGTGAGGAGGAGGAGGTGGTTCGGCTGGGGAGGAGGAGGTGGTGAGGAGGAGGTGCGGCTGGGGAGGAGGTAGTGGTGAGGAGGAGGTGCGGCTTGGGGGGTACCGAAGTCCAACCTCCGGCCGCCGAGGGGGTGGCGGTGGTGTTTTCTGGTGGTGCAAAGTACTCCGTGAGGTGGCCGGTGCCGAAGAGTTGAAGAGAGGATCGAGAAGCAGGGGACACACGCGTCGAAGGTATAACCATGTCGTCACAAATTTTCTCTGACTTGTAGAGTTTAGTTAGTGTAGATAAGTCATATTGCGTACTTCGAGTGTTAATTTGTCTGTGGTGGAATTTTAGCGGTTAGTTAGTGTAGCGGGTAATAATTTTGTTTGTTGTGATTAATGAGAAGATGAAAATGTTTGACAGGTGAAAATATCCGAATCAGTAAATTTGACTGTTTACTATGGCCTTGGTAATGTTCGATACAATGAGTTGGGGGTTGATCTTAGCGAGTATAAAAATGGCGTCATGACACTTCCAGACCCGGACAGACTGGACATTAGACAGTTGAAGTACTGGTTGACTACTAGTTTTGGGCTGGAACCTGAAGTATGTTTCGTTAGTATTCATGCATTGTGGACCAAATCCTATAAAAATGTCAAATGGGAGTTGATGCCGATAGATAGGAGCCAACATTGGTTGACGTTGTTAAGTCGTTGCCAAGACTGAAGAATCCACCCATATGCCCTAGTGCAACCTGTGGCGAAGGAGGAGAATACCGTACAAGTCGACGGGGGGTATGAACCCGGCCAGGGCAGTGAAGTGGCTAACGAGATTTGTTTATCCGGGTCACAACCACTAGATGTGGATGGTAGGCAACCCGAGAAAGAGTCAGACTACGTGCCACACAATGGGTGTGGTCATGATACTGGGCAGAGTAGTCAGTCGATAATATTAGCTGGTTCTGGTTTTGCTGATGGGGATGAGGAAGAGGAGGAAATGCAGAGGGTGATGGAGGAAAAGGACAAGGATGGATTGGCGGAGGATCTAGATTCTGAAAATTCCGAGGATGAAGTGGAGGTACCGATTCCTTCTGCATGGGATCAGGACATATCCACCAGCCTTACGGTCAACGATGGCCATGAGACTCCATGGCAGTATAATCTGAACCAAGTCCAGATAGGGGCTATGTTTGATACAAAGAAAAAATTGAAGTATGCGGTGATCAAGTGGGCTATGTCTACGCAGAGGGTTTTCCGGACACACATATCAAGTCCAACAAACTATACCGTGAAATGTGTTGAAACAGGTTGTCCTGGAAAGGTGCACGGGCCGAAGTATAACATCCACTGGGTTGTGACCGATGTCGTCCCACATAATTGTGTGAGGAAAAACCTTCTGGTGAATCATCCAAACCTGACTTCAACTCTCATTGCGCAACTCATGTATACTGAGATAGTGCAGAAGAAAGATATGGAAGCAAAACACATCCAGACAGTAGTGAAGGTCAGATGGAATTATGACATTCCTTATGGGAAGGCTTGGAGGGCTAAGCAGAAGGCTATGGAGGAAAGGTTTGGGACGTTCATTGACTCATATGATAATGTTGTCCGTCTCCTTGACATACTGAAGGAGAGGAATCCCGGCACTTATGTTAACGTACAACACACGAGGTTGCCGAGTATACTAGATTTCAAGGTGTTGAAACGAGTATTCTTCTCTTTCGCTATGTGCATCGAAGCTTTCCGGCATTGTCCTCCTGTGATGTTTGTGGATGGTACATTCCTGAGTGGTCAGTACAAAGGGCAAATCCTGACTGCTATTGGTGTGGACGGGAACAATCAAATCATCCCACTTGCCATGGCATTTGTGGAGGGTGAGAACTTTCCGAGCTGGGTATGGTTCTTCCGGCAAGTGAAAATTGCCATAGTGAAGGACCGACCAAACGTGTGTGTCATTCATGACAGACATGCTAGTATATTGAAGGCCGTGAAGACACTAAGGAATCCAACAGAAGACGAATGAACACCTTGGAAGGACTTGCAGAGCCGGTGGTGCATGCGCCATCTTGGGGCTAATTTTTTCTCACAGTTCAAGAACAAGCGGTTGATGAACTTGTTCAAAAAATTATGCAAGCAGAACCAGCAGCGTAAATACCATTTTATTTGGTCAAAACTTGACGAGTTTACTAAGAAGCAGGTCGGTGCCAGGAAGAAAATGGAAGAAGATCAGGTTAAATTAGCAACACTCATGGAGGAGCTAGAGGAGCCAGTAGGTCTTTGTGACTTGCCAGCAATTGACCCTCCTGGTACTAAGAGAAAGAAGGGGAGGGCAATAAAGAGTTTTTCTCAGTGGATAGAGAAAGAGCCTCCCGTGAATTGGTCTTTGTTGCATGACACCCATGGAGCTAGGTATGGCCACATGACAACCAACCTTGCAGAGGTGTATAACTTTGTACTCATAGGGAATAGAGCATTGCCACTCACAGCTATTGTGGAGGCTGTATTCCATGGCACTTTGATATATTTCAGAGAAAGGCACGAGTTAGCAAAGAAGCATATTGCAGATAATCACAACACACCTTATTATAGCCGTGTCATGGAGTACATGGCAAAGAAGATAGAGAAAGCAAAGAAACACACTGTCAGACTCATAGGTAATCAGGAAAGGAGGTATGAGGTTCAGCTTCCTACCAATGGTTTTGGTTCTGCAAATGAGGTGAATACGCACGAGGTAAAAATTGGAACGGAACTTTATCCAACGTGTGAGTGTACATGCAACAAACCGAAGTTGTTGCACCTGCCTTGCTCACATGTGTTGGCTGCTTGTGGCCAGATTGAGTTGGACGCCATCTCCTTCGTGTCCCCATACTATTTAAAAGAGGTAGTACTCAATGTCTAGACCGGTGAGATGACAGGGTTTAGAGTCGTCGGCAATTTTAACAAGGTAAACGACGGTGAGAGAGTATACATCCCGGATCCAGCTCTTCGGCGAACAAGCAGGGGTAGACGTAAGGTCCGTCGCATCTGAAATGATATGGACCAATCTGAAGCTGGTGGAGCAACCAGACAATGTTTGCTATGCGCGGCTTATGGGCATAGGATGAAATATTGTCCCGACCTCAAGAAAGACGGTGCTTCCACATCAATGAGTGCGACAACAGGAGCAAGAGGCGGACGTGGTCGAGGCAGTCGAGGATGAAGGAGAGGACGAGGAAGAAATAACTCACAGGCTATATAATTTGTGAGGACTAGGTGATACTTATTATTATGTGTCGGACTACGAGAAAATGTCGGACTATGTTTTATTTTGTAATATGTCTGGACTATTGTTTTAATTTGTAATATGTCTGGACTATGTTTTAATTTGTAATATGTCTAGACTATGTTTTAATTTGTAATATGTCTGGACTATGTTTTAATTGCATGTTAGATTTGTTGTTTTAATTGCAGATATGTCTTTGTATCCATTGCTTGATGGTAAGATTGATAGAGTTCACCAGGCTGCACTTATGCAAGGGGGCAAGAACTTAGACGTGTTGGTCACTCGCACACCAAGGACTAACTGGATGACACACCCTTTATGGGTTAATAGGTATGTGTACATATAATGACTTACATGTTTGACATACTTTTGATACCCACTAACTGTATGCTACATTCTTGTAGGTTAAGTTGGGCTGGACTTCTACCCTTGGCACGGCTGGTTGAGGGTACATTGGATGAGTGGGTTGAACATCCGGACTTGGATGAGGAAGGTGAACCAATGCAGTTACACAAGAAGCAAGTGAAATGTTTCTCTTACGACAGGTTACTGCTTACCTGCTTAGTAGATAGATGGAGACCAGAGACACATACGTTTCACTTTCCCTGGGAAGAGATGGCTCCTACTCTACATGATGTGTCTTTCTTGTTGGGATTACCTTTGGCCGGTGCTGCCATAGGTCCTTTAGAGCCAGAACCTGGCTGGCTAGCACTGATGCAGGCACGTTTTCTAGCTGCATTGCCAACTGCTCTGGCCTTAGACGACGATCCTCACGGGCCTCGTTTTAGGTGGTTGAGCTAGTTTCAGGTAACCTTCTCAGTGAGCTGAACATATTTTGTTTTCCTAGTTGCCCTTACTAGATAGTTTACACAATCGTATGGTTTCTATACAGATTGTCTCGTTAGGATACCCCGGAGTTGAGTTGTCAGAGGCACAGATTGATCGATCCCTAGAGGCATATATTCTTTGGTTGTTCGGCAAGATGATGTTCACGGAGAACCACGTGACTACTGTCGATGCGCGACTCATCGGTATTGCACGAGAGATAGCTGACGCACGTTGCCCTTGGAACATTGTGCAGAGAAGTTTTGGTTCTGCTGTGTTAGCAGCTACGTACAGAGGCCTATGTAAAGCTTGCTCGTTGAAGTCCAGAAAATCAGCTCTGGTTGGATGTCCACTACTGTTGCAGCTCTAGTCATACGAGAGATTCCCTATTGGATGACCCTATGTATACGTTGATAGACCTTTTGGGATGGAGGACATAGCAGGGGCTTACGTGCCTGCTATTGGCGATTTGCCTACTGTGGGATCTGTTTGGGCACGGAGAGAGGTACTTATATATTACGTAACAATTTATTTGATTAATTATTTCCATGCAAAAGTATTACTAATGTTTATTTGTTGTCATGTACAGAGACAGTTTGCGCATACCCAGGTTAGGGGCTGCTACCCGTCCTTCACGGCACAGTTTGATAGTTTGCACGAGGATCAAGTTATTTGGGAGCCATACTCACATCAGGCTATATCATCCAGGTATCCAGTTGGGATATCTGGAATGTGCACTAGAGATCAACACTATTGGATGACCAAGTCCAGAGTGGTGTTCGACGTGACGGTTGAGGAGATGGCTCTTCATAGGGTGATGAGACAGTTCGGTCTATGTCAAGAGCCTGAAATTCCAGTCATTCCACACATACCAGCACACGTGCACAAGTAAGTAATTGTAATTTAGTTCTCAACACTGCATTCCGAACATAGCTAACCATGTAACACGCATGTCAATCTCAAGGAAAGCCGCGTAGGAGGAAACAAGTCCATGGTTGTTTGGCTTCAGAGCATTGGCCCTTACGTTCAGGAATGGGCTAACGCGCCGACAAATATCTGGGATGAGGTTGGGCCCTTTGACTGGGAAAAGTTCGGGTTGTATCTGCGACGTTACCGGCATAGCACGAGGATCTACTTGGTTCCATCAGTTGCTCCTGATCAGATGGACGCCCCTCTCACCAGCGATATGTTCCCAACTGCCTCTGTTGTGGGAACCAGACACCACGCGGTACGTGCCATGGTTTAATCATAACCTAAACATATACAATTGGTTAACTCTTCATGTACAGAGTGACTTGACAGTCGAGGCGCGAGAGGAGGTTTCCGCTTTAATGCGGCGGGTTGAGAGGGGGGATACTATCCCACAGCCAGAGCACCTCTCATGGTTGAGGCGTTTTGATGAGAAGCTACGAGGGATTTACGCAGCTGTTACATGTAGACGATCTTCGGATGTTGCAGTTCCTCGTCCAGCACATCGTCCCCCACGTCCCTCTATGCAGTGTTCAGAGCCACGCTACTCCGTGCAGCGTTCAGAGCCACCTCCTCCACAACCAGGGAGCTCGTCCTGGCATCAGCCACCTCCTTCACAACCAGGGAGCTCGTCCTGGCATCATCAAATGGAACTAGGTAACACTACTTTGTACATTCTTTTAAACATTTTAGGTTCGCAAATCAATTTTACATGTTTTACTATACTGCAGGCGGCAACCAGTCGCAACAGTTCATGCATTCAGTGCAGTCACCGATACTTAGTGGTGTTGGATGTGGATTAGAGGGCTACGGCGATGACGATGACCAAGCTGCAAACACTTATGACTTCTCTCAGACAGTGTTTCACACTCCACCACCACTACCGACGCAGGAGACACAGACAGTGACAGACGAGGTTATCTATGGTCGTGGTTACTGTGAGCCTCTCCCACCGCCTCACCGCTTATCGCCTTCCGGTCCTCGCCCGAGGAAGACCCAGATTCTTCGTCGTCCCCAGCAGTGATATGGTTATCTATGTATGAGTCATTATCTATGTTAGTTTCAGACTTTTCTCATGTGTGAGTCATTATCTATGTATGAGACATGCTTCATGTATGTGTTACTATCGCACTTGCATCTATCTGATCAGGAGACATATATCTACCTATGTATGCGAGAGACATATTACTATTAATTCGCATTGTTATTCCAGTTACATTTCCAAAGAGACTGCAACAGATAATTAAGATACAAGTACATCTGAATTAAACGGTAGGGCTGAACTTAAAAAATACAGCTTACAAACTACATGAAGGCATCATCGTCATCCTCCATCGATGCAGCACTCTTGCCCTTCGACGATGCGGTACTCTTGCCCTTCGACGATGCGGTACTCTGGCCCTTGGTGCTCGGCATGAAAATATCGTCTTCGTCCTCGCTGTCTTGGGTCCATAAATAAGTATGTTCTGCTGCAGCCTTTAGGAATGCTTCACTCTTATGTTGTTGCTTCTTCCACCTTCCATGCAACCTGAGAAGTTCTTTTCGTATCTCCTCAAAGGTCCTTGCAGGCCACCCGCACCTACTTAATGCGTGAGCCAACTCATTCAGTAAGGTGTCACTACTGAGGAGTTCGTCCCATGGAACTATCCTATTGTCTATCTTGAAATCGGTGGCTAACCTCAGAAGACATTTCGACATACTAGGGTGAAAACTACAATCGAAAGGATAACCGGACATCTTGACGAGACTACACTGGCCTGCTTACCCTCCTTAGTGTGGAGGGGGTTTTATAGGTTGAGAAGAGAAGATGGCGGGAAAGAAGATGGCGGGAGAGAATGGCGGGAAAGAAAATGGCGGGAGAAAATGGAGGGAGAGAATGGCGGGAGAAAATGGCGAGAGAGAATAGCGGGAGAAAATGGCGGGAGAGAATGGCGGGAAACAAAATGGTGGGAGAAAATGGAGGGAAAGAACGGCGGGAAAGAGTTGGCGGGAATGAGTTGGCGGGAACATATGGAGGGAAAAAGGTTGCGGGAAAGTACATATTTTTCATGTATAAGACGGGAATGGTTGTACAGGATTTATAAGCCACTTTTAAATATAAAAAAACACTTCGGCCTACTATAAACCGAAGATAGTATCTTTGGTCTTCCGTTTACGCGAAGATGGCACTCTTCGGCCAACGCCCGGCCGAAGACCACTCTTCGGCCAACAGGAAGCCGAAGATAGTATCTTCGGCCTACCTTTGCCTGTCTTCGGCCAACAGGAGACCGAAGGTAGGTCTTCGGCCAATGGTAGGCCGAAAAGGGCCTCTTCGGCCAACAGGAGGCCGGCGGGGTCATAGTTTTGATTTTTTTTGAATTAGGTCGTATAGTTTCCGAATTTGCTATAAAAACGTCATAGTTTCAAAAAAATCTGTGATTTCACCGCGACAGGAATATATAGCTGCTTCGGAAGCAGCGCAAGGAGTCTGGATGAAGGAGTTCATATCCGATCTAGGAGTAATACCTAGTGCATCGGATCCAATGACTATCTTTTGTGACAACACTGGAGCTATTGCCATTGCCAAGGAGCCCAGGTTTCACAAGAAGACCAAGCACATCAAACGCCGCTTCAACTCCATCCGTGATTACATCAAGGAGGGATACATAGAACTTTCCAAAGTACATATGGATCTGAATGTGGCAGACCCGTTGACTAAACCTCTTCCGCAAGCAAAACATGATCAGCACCAGGACTCCATGGGTGTTAGATTCATTACAATGTAAACTAGATTATTGACTCTAGTGCAAGCGGGAGACTATTGGAAATATGCCCTAGAGGCAATAATAAATTGGTTATTATCATATTTCCTTGTTCATGATAAATTTTTATTATTCATGCTAGAATTGTATTGACTGGAAACTTAAATACATGTGTGGATACATAAACAACACCGTGTCCCTAGTGAGCCTCTACTAGACTAGCTCGTTGATCAAAGATGGTTAAGGTTTCCTAACCATAGACATGAGTTGTCATTTGATAAACGGGATCACATCATTAGGAGAATGATGTGATGGACAAGACCCAACCGTAAGCTTAGCATCAGATCGTTTAGTTATTTGCTACAGCTTTCTTCATGTCAAGTATCTGTTCCTTAGACCATGAAATCGTGTCACTCCCGGATACCGGAGGAATACATTGTGTGCTATCAAACGTCACTTCGTAACAGGGTGATCATAAAGATGCTCTACAGGTATCTCCGAAGGTGTCTGTTGGGTTGCATGGATCAAGACTGGGATTTGTCGCTCCGTATGACGGAGAGATATCTCTGGGCCCTCTCGGTAATACAACATCGTAAAGAGCTTGCAAGCAATGTGGCTAATGAGTTAGTCACGGGATCTTGTATTACGGAACGTGTAAAGAGACTTGCCGATAACGAGATTGAACTAGGTATGGAGATACTGACGATCGAATCTCGGGCAAGTAACATATCGTCGGACAAAGGGAATTGCATACGGGATTAACTGAATCCTCGACATCGTGGTTCAACCGATAAAGATCTTCGTTGAATATGTAGGAATCAATATGGGCATCCAGGTCCCGCTATTGGTTATTGACCGGAGAGGAGTCTCGGTCATGTCTACATGTTCCCGAACCCGTAGGGTCGCACGCTTAACGTTCGGTAGCGCTAGGGTAGTATTGAGATATTAATAGCGGAAAGTCCGAAGGTTGTTCGGAGTCCCGAATGAGATCCCGGATATCACCAGAAGGTTCCAGAAGGTTCCGGAGGGGTCCGGAAGTCCTCGGAGGGTCCCACCACGCCCCAAGTAGTAGCATGGGCTGTAGGGGGTCGCCCTGGCCTTATTGGGCCAGGCGCACCAGCCCCTACTTAGCCCATGCGCCTAGGAGAAGGAAACCCTATGGGGGAGGGCCCTCCACTTGGCTTGGAGGGCACTCCTCCCCCCTTGGCCGCCGGCCCCTGCCTTGGGAAGGGGGCTAGGGCCAGCACGCCCCTCCCTCACCCCTATATATAGTTGGGAGGCGCAGGGGGCAGCCAATCTTTCCACGCTTGCCCCGTCTCCCTCTCGTTACTCCTCCACCACATACCGACAGAGCTTGGCGAAGCCCTGCCGGAATTCCGCTGCTGCCACCGCCACCATACCGCCGTGCTGGTTCCGATCTCATCTACCTCCTCCCCTCTCTTGCTGGATCAAGAAGGAGAGGATGCCATCGAGCTGAACGTGTGCTAATCTCGGAGGTGTCGTCCGTTCGGCACTAGATCGGATTGGATCGCGATTGGATCGTGAAGAGTATGACTACATCAACCGTGTTATGACACTAACGCTTTCGGTATACAAGGGTATGTAGACACACTTCCCTCTCGTTGCTATGCATCTACTAGATTTGATCTCGGGTGTTTCACAAGAATTTTTTTGATTTTCATGCAACGTTCCCATCAGTCGCGAGCCAGTGAGAAGCCTTTAGGAAAGGGCTCCTCGCGGATGCGTGGCCCGAAACAGGCGGGGCCGATGGAGCTCTCCTCCTCGAGGGCCATGAACCGCGCCAGCCGGTCGATGCGATGACGAGCATCGTTGTCGTTGACGGGCTCGCGGGGCCCCAGACGGTCGGCGACGGGACCGTGTGGCACAGCACCGGCGGAGGCCGGCCGGGGCCGCCGAGTAAGCGGCAAGGGGCGTTCCGGCAGCTGGAGCCGGCCGTCTCCAGCCGACTCGTCAGTGACGCCGTCACCGGCCGTTGTGGCGCGGTTGCGCCGGCTCTGGCCTGCGCGGTGCCGGCCCGAGCGGCTTGCGCTGGCGTGCGGGGAAGAAGCCTGTTGCGTGTCCCGGAGGGCACTGTCCGGGTCCCCGATGTTCCCCGAGGCAGAGGCGGCGAGCTGGGCCGGCTCGAACCGCTTCTGCTGCAGGTTCGCAGCGGTGATGATGTCGCGGACGCGCTGCTGCTGCTGCAGCAGTTCTTCGCCCTCCAGGAACTCGAGGTCTGCCATGGCCCCTGTGCGGCGCGCATGTTCTTGACGGGAGTGTCGTAGGTGGGCCGGCCTGCGCCTAGCTCACGGCCGAAGGCGCCACCATGTAGCCGCACCTCGGCGACCCGGCTGGGCTCGGCGCCAGCCGGCGTGAGGCCGTGGGCGGTGTCGTATTCCCGCTGGGTGAACTCCAGCTGGTGCTGCGCCGCTGCGAGCGCCGCGGCCTCGTCCAGCAGGTGTTGGTGGTCTTCGTTGAGCCGTGCTGCAGCGGCGGTCGGGTCGGCGTCGGGCGTGATGGGGGTGCGGAGGCTCCGGATCGTCGCGCGCAGCGGGTCGACCCGGCTGGCTTGGGCCGCGGCGGCAGTGACCGCAACAGCTTTCTCGCCGCGCGAGGAGCCGAGGCTGGAGCCGGTGGTCAGCACCTCCACACAAGTGCAGAGGTCCGCGACGTCGCTGGAGACGGCGCGGCCGACAGGGACGGGCAAGTCGGTGAAGCTGTGTACCTTGCTAGGGTACTCGTCGGGGATGAGCGCGATGAAAACGCGCAGCGCGCTGAAGGGGACGATGGAGCAGCCTGCGGGGCAGACGACGTCTGCGCCAGACGCTGCGTCGCAGCTGGCCGAGTTGGCCGCGCATGGCGCGCGAACCAAGCCGTGCGCAATGCGCTCGCCGGAGCTGGTGAAGGGTCTCGTCCGGAACTTGACTCCGGCCGACGCTGCGAGCAGCCCCACGGTCGGCGCCAACTGTCGTGGTGAAATCACGGCAGATGCCATGAGATGGCTAAAAGTGGAGGGCTGCATGAGGACGGCGGTGGGTTCCGGAGGCGAGGTCGGCACGCGCAAGTGCGAAACACGAGACGTACCCAGGTTCGGGGCCCTCCGTGGGAGGTTACACCCCTAGTCCTGCCAAATATGGTATGATATGCACAAGGGCTACAATGGTGCTCCTCGAGCTGTTTGGGCGGAGGAGGAAGAAGGAGCTAGCTCTCCATTCTCACCTCTCCTGTGAGTGTGTGAGTGTGTGCTAGGAGTCGACTAGGGAAAAGATCAGGCCCCTCTGCATGGAGGGCTCCTGGGGGGTCTTATAGCTTGACCCCCCAGGGTTACAATGGTAAATCTACGCGCGGGCGGACCCGGCTGTCATCGTCTGGAGCCGGCAGTGGGGCCCGCCGGCTGCCGGGTCCTGTCGGCTGCGGGACCCGCCGGCCGCTCGACACTGCGGCCCGTCGCCTCCCGCGTCACGGAGTGGTTGGCGTCGTGGGGCTACAGTGGTACGCCGCGCTGACGTCGGTCGCCCGGGTCAGCGGGTACGGCTGTACTGTAGCCACGCGCTCCCGTCGTGGGAGAGTAGTCTTGTCGTATGGCTAGATGGGACGGCCGCTGACCCTCCGCGGGCTGGCTGGCGGCTAGCCGGCCCGGGCGTGGCGCCGTGCCCAGCCGGCCCGCCTCGGGGCGGCCGGCTGGAGGGCTAGCCGGATTGAGGGGCGTGAGCCGTCCTGATGTTTCGAAAAATCCTCCGGGCTCCGGTGGCTACCCGGGGTCATCCCCGACAGGTTGCTTGCTGCGGCTTGGACTGGCGCAGAACGACGATGACTAATTCACAACCTCTGTTGCATGCTGCTGAAGCTGAATATTTGGGCAACGGAGAATACAGAGCGTCAGAGCAACTAGTATTACCAGGTCGTAGTTACACAGGGTTAACGACGGGAAGGGAACTGAACTGAGCTAGTTCGTCGCCTAACTCCTCGCGAGCAGCGTGACTCTGGTCTGCCGCCGAGTGTTTGCTGCTGGCATTCGTTCGAAGCTGAGTCTTGAGGAGCGTACGGACTACGGAGTGCACGTCGTCGTCGTTGGCAATCGGGAAACAGATTCCCAGCTTAATTCCTCGCGGTCGCAGGAGAGACGCAGGAGCGACAACCTTCCTCTGCGGGAATCGAGACGGCGATCGGCGTCCGGTCACTAGCCGCAGTCTTGTCCAGCATTTCTCCTCTCGCAGGACGCAGCGGTGAATGCTATGTCTTCTCTTACAGCGAGACTAGCATCCGTCCCGCCCTTGCAGCGTATGGGCCGGCCCAATAGCGTGTTACTCCTTTGGTCGTTGGTCTGTTCGATGATGTGTTTGTTCGTTTTCTTTTGTTCTTTGTTGGTTTTATTATTTCTTCTCCGGTTTTCTTTGGTTTCTTTGTTTCGTCGTTATAATTCGTTTTTGTTTGCTTTCTCTTTGTTTCTTCCATGGTTTTCTACGGTTTCTTCTTTTTGTTTCTCAATTTTCTTCTTTTTTTCTTCGGTTTTCTTTCTTTCTTGATTTTCAACGGTTTCTTTTGTTGTTCTTTGTTTGTTTATCGGTATTCACTATTTTCCATTCATTTGCACTTGTTTCTTTGATTTCCTTTGTTTATTTTTCGGTCTTCATTGATTTTTTTGTTTTTCTTTGTTTCTTTTGGTTTTCATTCTACATTCTTCGTGTACATCAAGAACATTTTTTTAATACATCTTTAACACCTTTTGAATACACGGTCAACATTTTTTCTATACACCCTTTAAACTTTTTTCAAATGCTTAATTAACATATTTTAATACAAGATTAACATTATTTGAATACATGGTCAATATTTTTTCTATACACATTTTAACATTTTTAAATGATTGATATACGATTCCCATCTTGCGAGTCTTCCTACCCTAGCCTCCGCCACGAGCCAGACGACTAGGGAGGCGATCTCCTTCCACCGATCTCCACCGGCCGGGGCGCTGGCCCCCTCTCCCTCCGGCTGCTCCGGCGGCAGGAGGGAGGGGGGACCCCGTTCCTCTGCTCTGTAGTTAGGGTTTGGATTTGTAGGTCGTGGTGTGCTGTTGGGGTGGTGGGAGCGGCGTCCGGACGAATAAATCTGCCTCAGCCCCACTCCCACACCGGCGGTGTCCTTCATGGCGGCGTCTCGGAGTTGATGGCATCGTGTGTCTGCCGATCTTTCAGATCAGCGACGTTAGGGTTCATGGATGGTGTTGGCAAGGCGGCGGCGGCGACTCCATCAGGTGTGTCTCTCCTTCTGCTCTGTCCCCGTTGCTGTGGCGTTGCCTCCGACGTCATGGTGGAGCATGGAGGTTTGATCGTTCAGGAGTACGTGCAGACGGTTGTCTACGCAAGTGACAGCTGAAAGATGGAGCATCTTGTGCTGGATTTGTGATTGGAGGCTGACAGTTCTGGTTTCCTCCTCCGACGTCGTCGTCACGCGGGGGTGTCAGTTCTGAAGTTCGATGGCGTGTCTGGGGACATGTTGCCCCGGTCTGATTCTTTCAACGGTAATGGTTTTGCTTCTGGCAAACTACTTTGGAGGTCCGTAAAGCTGCAGATCAGCGATGGAGCCGCGTCGAGCTTGGGTAAAGAGGTGATATGTATTCTTTCCCTTTGGTGGCCGCTTCGGTGGTGTCGAAGGAAAGGGACAGACGCTGGTACTTTGCATAGGATTTTCCTATCTTTTCAGTCATGTAAGGTCGGTGCTTACGTGCCTTGTAACTTGATCTTTATTCTATAAATGAGACACGTATTACCATGCAAAAAAAATGCTTGATATACATTTTTTTATACAAGATTAATCTTTTTAATACATGGTCAATAATTTTTCTATACACATTTATTATTTTTAAAATGCTTGATTAAAAATTTTCAAATAAAAGATTAACATTTTTCTATACACATTTAACATTTTTCAAATGCTTGATTAACATTTTTCAGTTACTTGTTTAACATTTTTTTCAAACGCTTGATTGACATTTTTTACATTCATGATCAAATTTTTTCATACACATAGTATTTTTTTTATGTATTTTTTGTGTACATGAGAAATATTTTCTCTATACACATTTAACATTTTTCAAATGCTTGATTAACATTGTTCTTTCAAATGTTTTTATGTAAAGTGTTTTTTGTAATATATTTGTTTAGAATATTTAGAAGTAAAAAAAAGCAAAAAAAGTGAAAAAATATAGAAAAAACGAGCTGTGGCCTCCCGCGAGCTGGGCCAGCCCATCTGGCGCTCGACTTGACGCGAGGGTTCCCTACATCTCGCTATAAGCGAGACATAGGGGAGCCCGGATTTTGTCCGTTGGTTGTTGGAGCGGGCTGTGTGCGGCCCGCTGTGGTGATATCGGCATCAGGCATGCCGAGGGTTCACCGGCCTGCTATGTTCCTAGGGCAGACGGTTTCCGACTCGTCTCTGGCGCAACACTACCGGGCCGTCCTAGTACTGTAGCTGCAGATGCGAGTTTTTCTCCAATGGTTTTCTTATCAGTCACTATTTGCAGCAGTTTTGTTTGGGTTTCTATGGTTTTATTTGATTTGTTCTTTTTTTTCTTCGGTTTTCTTTGGCCTTTCTCTAGTTTTCACCGGTTTCTTCATTTTCGCTTTTTTTAACACGTATCTACATTTTTCATACATATTGTAAAGTTTCACATATATATTAGAAACATTTTTTATACACGTTTAACATTTTCTAAATACATGATTAACATTTTATCAAATATATTTTTGATGTCTATTTTTTTCGTACACATTGCAAATTTATCTTATACATATAAAATATTTTTCATACACGTTTAACAATTTTCAAATGCATGATCAACATTTTTTAAATACATGCCTTTGAACTTTCTTTTAATACGTGTTAACATTTCTCTAATACATGTTGAAACATTTTACTGAATGATATAGAACATTTTATAAACTATGCAAACTTTTTAACATTGTATAAACACTTTTCAAAATTTTCAAAGAAATATTTTAAACAGGTGAACATGTTTTTAAACATGTGAACATTTTTTTAGATGTAACCCAATTTTTTTAATGGTGCATTTTTTGAAATTACATGAACATTTGTTTTACATTGTATAACATTTTTTTAAATGTTACCTACATTATTTTGGAACGCATGAACATTTTTTGAAATGTCATGATTAATTTTTGAATGCTATCAACATGTTTTTTAAGTTACACCAACAAATTTTTTTTGCACTCTGTTAGCATTTCCAAATTTGCAGTGATTTAAAAAAAATTAAGTACCTTATTTTTTTTTGGTAATGATAAATCCTGAACATTCGGGATTTGCGCATGGCAAATCGAACATTTTATGGTTACTTTCCTGACAAAAAACAAACGGAGGGCGAAATTACCGTGCTTGCCAACTAAATTTGCCATCCCCCGCGGATATAAATTGCCAAAAAACGAACGATTTTCCATAGGCAAATCCCAAACGTTCGGGACATATCGTCATCAATAAATGTATTTATAATATTTTTAAAAATTTAAATAAAAGTAAAAAGGCGAACAGTAACTTGTGTACGTGTACCTGTGTGATTATAGGCCGACCATGTAGGGCATCCTTGAGGTGAGACGTGCTTGTGTCTCGCTGCCAGCGGGACACACTCACTCCCGACTGTTACTGTTGGGGCCGCGGCCGCACATCTATACCGCCAACTGATTTAGTGCAAGTATCCGTACCTTTAAGCCCACCACGTATCTAGATATGGCAATAAGAAATTGTGTACAATGGATTATTTCTTAGTCTTTTATTTAATAAAATGATAAAAATCTTACGTCAGATTTTTAGGCGTGGCAATTGAACGTTTTTATACCAATTTATGTTGGCGTGAGGATGACAAATTTAGTTGACGAGCACGGTAATTTTCTAGCAAAAAAATGAACTATAACGAATTTGCCATGCTAGCCAACTAAATTTGCCACCCGTAGTAAACATAATTTGCCATGAAAAACGATTGATATGTCATGCTTAAAAATCTAACGTCGCTGGATATCCGGTTCTATTTTTAATAATTAGATATACCTAAATATATGGTCCTACGAGATCATCTTTTAATTAAGAGAAGACCAATCTTTACTTTGGATTTTTACCTACTTCACCTCAGCATTTTTTTTATATGACATTTCTAAGCCCTAGCGCAAATACATGCTGAATCTCATAAAACAGAAAGTGGGGATAGCACATGCGGTACCTGAGAAAAAAACTGTTGATAACAAAGCATAGAATGGCATAATTTGAAACAAATCAATAAAAGCATCTACAACCGCGCTCCTCAAAAGTGACCCCTCGTATATCCACGGACGCACGCGTCCACGAACAGGGCCAATCACCCCTCATTTTTTGTGTGCTGCAACCACAAATCTCAAATCTCACATCCTATTTCCATACTAGAACATGCAACCAAATAAAAGGTACATACCACATAATACATTGATAAAACTACACTAGCTCTACTTGTCATTGGAGATGTGGACGACCTCCATATCGGTAGTGCCAGACGGACCTCCCTCGTTGGCCATGGCCCATAGCCCCGGCTCCTCGTCAGAGCCCAGGTCAACGAAAACTTCTTCCAGCTTCGCGTTTGCCTCGCGGAGGTAGCGGCAGTTTGCAGCGACCTCGAGCTCTGACTGGATGGACTTGAAGATGGCCTGCTGCTCTGCTGCCTCCTCACCTTGGGCCACCTCGAATTCGGCCAGCGCGTCGTCCATGACGAATCCAGCAGCAGGAGGCGTCGGATTCGCCTCACTTCTCCTCCTCATCCCCTGTCTCCGCGTCCGGCGCCCCCCTACTCCGGTGCCTCCTGCTCATCCTGCTTTGGAGAGTCCGAAGGCAAGCCGACTGTAATCCGAGCGGCGCGCCATGCCTGTATCTCCCTATGAGTTTTGACCGACGCTGCAGAGTGAGCATCTTGTACGTGGTGATCCGCTGGCAGACCATGGCTACTGGCGGACGGCGAGCTCGGAGCGGATTGGGAGTGGCTGCGCGGACGGGAGGAAGAGGGTGGGAACAGGAGTGGCTTGGGTTGGGGCTCGCCGTCTGGTTTAAATAGTCAGATTTGGTCCGTTGGGCGACGGGCCGGACCGGCATCCTCATCGGATCGATGGGTTTCGGTGTGTGTCCGCGTGGGTTCCCCACATAAGTCCTCCATGGCGGACGCGTCCGAGCCTCTCAACCCGGATGTATATGGGATTGCCTGCTTAAGAAATCCGGTTGGGTCGTGATTTTGGGACCGGTCACTGACTGGGCAGTCCGCCCGAGCTTATAGGGGGTATTTGAGAAGCCCGGCCATAGGTGCTCTAAGCCATGCGCAATGTTCACTCGTAACAAGATACGTAAGGCTGACATCCCTCCCTAAATTCAAAACCTATCAGAGGCCCGTCGAACTCCAACGAACGACACGGCCACGCCGCCGGCAGAACGTCATGCCACCACAACGTAATACATCTGCCAGCCGGATGGTGCCCAAAACTAAATCGCAATCATCAGCACACTCAGGACCTGCACTAACCACAACCAGTGGACAGTGGTGGCCAGTCCATGATCGCAGTTCTGCATTCAAAGCAGCAAAGGGCGGCCCAGCCTCTAACAATCCTTTTGCCTTTGCTCCACAACAAATTCACCATCTGTTTAGTCTGAAAGTGGTTTGGTAGGGCAGTCCACCGTCTGGGGGCGCACACGCATATCCCTGATCTGGTGAGATGGTGCTGTTTATTCTCCCACTTACGTGGGCCTTCTTCTCCTTTCTCTCGTTGGTGCCGGCCGCGAGTCTGAGTGTGATGATTGTACCGGAGATCGATTTGTCGGGCGAAATATTCAGAGGCTTCATGGATTAGCTGAGTTCACTGCATCTTTTTTAGCCCTAGCGTTGGCCTTTTGGGGCAGGCGTGCACCGGCTCCACTGAAGAGAACATTATTTTCTCCCATGAATTGTCAGAACAAATGTCAACGAGCAAGGCGGCAGAAATGTTTTGGATCTGGATTGGGTTTCGGGTGACTTTATTGGCTCCAGTTTCATCTTGCATTCATGTGTGAAACAGAGGACGTGTATACGCATGAAACTTGGAAACTCAGAGCAACTACTGTATCTGTATGCAAAGTCCCAAGCCTTCTAGCAAGCCCGTAGTCAAGCAGTTGAACAAGTTGTCCCAAATGGTGCTCTAGATATTATAGGTATATATGTATGTATATGCACACGTGTGAACTGTAAAGTCATGCTCCTGCCAACTCTGTCCTTTTTCTGTTATCTTGAAACTTTCCACTCTTAGATGTCTATTGTATATACGTATGCAGGATTACCAACCCGAAAAAGACCCATTAATTTAATTGTAGCTACTATTTTTTTTTTTGAACAGCTACTGTCTAGTTTACTGCTTTTTTAGCTCAGTGTTGGCCTTGTCAGGAAGACCCTAATTCGACGCTTTATGGGGGCATATAAGGAGGGATAAAGACGATATTCGGCCAGCCCAAGGGCGAGGTTGAATCCAACCTTAAGTCGGTTTCCCATAAAAACAGACTCTAAAAACTGTACGTAGTCTTTTACTTCGAAAATACATTAGTCTAGCCCAAAACTATAAACTGCACGTAGTTACCCTAAAAAAAATGCACGTAGTCATAAGCACTAATAATGAATGAAATTATAAAGTGTCTCCTTGTATATTTTGTCCATGTCGCTCATATGCTATCACGGTGACTTCAAAATCTGAAATCATCACTCTTAGATGTCTATTGTATCTAGTAGCAGCTACGTTCGCATATACGTATGAAGGATCACCAACCCGGAAATGACCCATTAATTTAATTTTAGCTACTATCTAGTTTACTGCTTCTTTTTTAGCTCTGGTGTTGACCTTCTCAGGAAGACCCTAATTCGACGCTTTAAAGGGTATATATAAGGAGGGGTGAAGGCGGTATTCGGCCAGCCCAAGGGGGAGGGGAGAGGTCGAATCTAACCTTAAGTCGGTTTCCTATAAAAACGGACTGTAAAAAACGGCACGTAGTCTGTTACTCTGAAAATACATGAGTCTGGTTCAAAACTATAAACTGTGCGTAGTCATAAGCACCAACTGTGGACGAAATTATAAAATGTCATCTTGTCTATTTTATCCATGTCCCTCATGTGTTATCACGGTGACTTCAAAGTCCTAAAATCATCACTTGAAGCTCCATCTTCGTTCCTTTTGCGCTTGCTGCCTTCTCCATGCTTGATCATACTCCAGCAAAAATCAGGCTTGTCCGTGCTAGGTCCTTCATTCATAAGTAACACAAATATATCCGATTTAGGAAATATCATAGTCTCTTAAGTATGTGGAAGCGTTCCTAGAAACATAAGTACCTGATATTTGAGTTGACGTGTGTGAGCTCTAGTCATTGATCCTTATATTTCAGCAACTTGAGCTGGTGTAGTGGTTATGAGTGTAACTGTGGTAGGGATGTCCTCATCATGTTGCTGATTTTACATTATTATGTGATGATTTCTATGCGACGCCCTTGACCATTTGAAGTATAGCCTCGCCGTTTTAGCTCAATGTGTTAATTGCTATGCCGATTGACGATGCCATGCCCTCAAGGTATAGCCACGGAGGGAAGAGTCGGCCTAGCTACCACGGGGTGGCTCAGGTCCACGACTCGAAGCACATCTAGTATGCTAGAGCGCATCATCGACTTGGAGTACAAGACAAAGAATCTCCCGAAGATTTAGGAAAATATCTGTCGGTTAGATAGATCGGAATCAACTCAGATTGTAACCCTGGGTAAACTCTCCTCGTGTGCTTCCCATCTAGACAAGCAGGAGTAGGGTATTACCTCATCCCCGAGGGTCCGACCTGGGTAAACTCTCCTCGTGTGCTTCCCATCTAAATTACCAGCTCATGCGATACCCCTGAATACTATTGGTGGGAAAATACCACGACACAGGTCCTAACTGATTTGCATTATTACATGTTAATTGATATGTAATCATATGACACTCACATCATTATACCCTCATTATTTTATCCTGATTCTCTCAATGTCACTTTAGATCCAAGAGAAGCTAGGGATCAAGTCTCCCATGTCACGGATTCTGGTTCAAATTCTTTCCTGAAAGGAATACAATAGGGGAGCCCCCTACAGGATTTTATTTTTGAAAGAATAAGATCCCAAATTTGCACCCACGAGGACATAAACTCTGGTGGCTGGGTTGTACATCCACTCCGCTAAATCTAGGCATTGATTAGGTCGGGCCTTGCAGAGCCGACATGAAACCGCCAAGCCCGTGCCCAATTTGTTTTTTTGTGGCTATTTTCTTATTTCAATATACTAAATTAATTACTTTAGTATTAAATAATGCAATATTGTACCTTTTTTATATTAACCCCCAAAGTCATGTCTTCGGGGCTTTTAGGCTGAAAGTGAGGTCTAAGCCTAGCCTGTAGATAGGCTTACGGGGCGGGCTACCCATTCCCAGGTTTAAACTCACCTAACCAAGTGAACTAGCCTCACTTCTTCCAGTTCGGACTATTGAAATAACCATGGCTTCAAATGATGACATTTTTTGCATCCGGACTCTGAGTTGAGTGATCTTGGGCTTTTGGGGTATCTTATCTAGTACAATTTCCAAAAGATTCTACCAAGTCTCCAAAGTCCTTTTGAGCGTGACACAATTTCGAAAATAGTCGAAGGATGTGACATAAATCAAGTCAAAATGTGCCACACCACCTCCACTTGGGACAATGGGCATTGTATGATCTATTTACTTGCCTTGTGAGTTGTGACATGTGTTCACCTCTTCCTATATAGATATATAGATCACCCTCGTACCAATTTATTTGATTTATAGTTGTAACGTCGTGTAGTTTGTTTGTGTTAAACGACCAGGCTAAGATAACTTTCAGACCCTACTTTTTCATTAACAATTAATATAAATTTGCAATGTTCTTATTGCATATCATAGATCTTGTTTGTTCTCATTTTCTTGTAGGTTTGCTTGCAAGAATTAGATCTTCGTGGCCAGACTAATTGTGATCCATTGTGATCAATAACCAATTGTAGTTGGTTTACCGACTGCTAAGGCAGGACATCATGGCATGTTGTAGTTGGATCGTCGAAGTCGTCTGCACAAATCAGCGGAGTGTTTATCAAGGGATACCGACAATACTATCTGATGTGGACCGAACCTCGTGGCGAGATCCGATATGTTGTTGAGGCCCGATCTTTCACGACACTCCACCTTCGGTAGCAGCAACCTCTCGCCCGCACACGCGATGTACACGAAATAGAGGGTTTGAACCTTACGGCTCAGCACGAGAAAACCAATCTCGACGACGGTACCCACCATGACCTGTGTACTAATCATGTTTGCAGTAGGGCATGCCGCATCATCCTCCCTCTCTTGAAAGGAAACCGTCCTTAGTTTCGAGCTGTCCTTCTGTAACACCCCCAGTGGTTAACTACAGTGACCACATGGTAATGATGCCAGGTCATCATCATTATATCCTAAGAAATGCAATTAAGGAATAATTCAACTCAAATTCAAAATTCAAATAACAAGTGAAATTAGAAAAACTCCAAACTTGCAAGCAAAATAGTTCATAATTTTGTAAATAATCCATATGTAATTATGGTTAGGGAAAATAACATCCCTTGTTTACTCATTTTGAAGCTAGCATCCAAAACAGTAGCAAAACAGCCCCAAATTAAATCATTTCTATTTAAACAAAATTCAAATGGATTCAAATAATCCTCAAACTTTTTGTGGCAGTGCCAAAAATTGCAATGTATTTATGTGGCAAGTTTCATATTTTACAAAAATCATTTGATGGCTAAACTAAATAGAAAAAGTGCGGGAAAATGAAAACAGAAAAAGAAAAGAAAAACGGAAGGAACCTACTGTGCCACTGGGCCTAAGTGCCACAGTGCACTATGGCCCAGCCCGGCAGAGCCTTTCTCCTCCCTCTGTACAGAGGAGGAGGCAGGGCATGGCGTGGCGGCCATCCACCCCCCCATGGCCGCTGCCGTCGCCGTGTCGGCCATCCCCCGGGTCCTCTGGGTGGATAAGAACCACCCCGTCACCAGGGACAAACCCTAGGCCACCCACTCTTCCTCCCTCGCTCGTCCCGTTCCGTTCCTCGCGCCCGAGTACGCAGCCGCCATGGCCATCGTCATCGTCGCGGCCACCGGCCTCCCCGTCGCCTGAGAGCATGTCCAGGAGCATCATCGCCGACGACTCCTTCGACTACGTGCACCGGTTCGAGCTCGGACGCCCTGCTGCCTCGCCATCGCGTCTTCTTCTCCGCCACCGCCGCTGCATCTCGTCGTCGAGCTCGTCGCGTCCGGCCATCCCCGTGCTCCCCGACCTCGCCATCGAACTTGAGTGAGCATCCCCTCCGTTTCCCCCTTGTTCCTCGTCTCGATTCGTCGCCGTAGATGCCTGATATGTCCCCAACGTATCTATAATTTTTGATTGTTCCATCTGTTATATTATCAATCTTGGATGTTTTTATATGCATTTACAGCAATTATATATCATTTTTTGGGACTAACCTATTAACTTAGTGCCCAGTGCCAGTTGTTGTTTTCTGCCTGTTTTTTGTTTTACAGAATATCAATATCAAACGAAGTCCAAATGCCACGAAACTTTTTGGAGATTTTTTTCTGGACATAACAAGAACTGGAAGCTTCGGGAGAGGGCCAGAAGATGAAGGAGTGGCCCATGAGGCACCACGGCGCGCCTGGGGGGGGGGGCAGGCGCACCCTGGTACCTTGTGGGGCCCACAGAGCTCCTTTTGACCTAATTCCACCACTATAAATTCCCAAAAAATCATAAACCCTCAGGGGAGTCCACGAAATACTTTTTCCGCTGCCGCAAGTTTCTGTTCTCGAGAGATCCCATCTGGAGGGCTTTTCCGGTGCTCCACCGGATTGGGAATCGATCACGGAGGGGCTCTACATCAACCTTGCTGCCCTTCCGATGATGCGTGAGTAGTTTACCACAGACCTTCGGGTCCATAATTAGTAGCTAGATGGCTTCTTCTCTCTTTTTGATCTTCAATACAATGTTCTCCTCGATGTTCTTGGAGTTCTATCCGATGTAATCACTTTTTGCGGTGTGTTTGTTGGGATCCGATGAATTGTGAGTTTATGATCAGATTATCCATGAATATTATTTGAGTCTTCTCTGATCTCTTTTATGCATGATTATTATAGCTTCGTATTTCTTCTCCGATCTATTGATTTGGTTTGGCCAACTAGATTGATTTATCTTGCCATGGGAAGAGGTGCTTTGTAATGGGTTCGATCTTGCGGTGCTCAATCCCAGTGACAGAAAGGGACATGACACGTATGTATCATTGCTATTAAGGGTAAAAAGATGGGGTTTATTCACACGTGAGTTTATCTTGCCTACATCATGTCATCGTTCTTAAGGCGTTACTCCGTTCTTTTATGGACTTAATACACTAGATGCATGCTGGATAGCGGTCGACGTGTGGAGTAATAGTAGTAGATGCAGGCAGGAGTCGGTCTACTTGTCTCGGACGTGATGCCTATATATATGATCATTGCCTTGGATATCGTCATGATTATTTGCTTTTTTATCAATTGCCCAACAGTAATTTGTCTACCCACCGTATGCTATTTTCTTGAGAGAAGCCTCTAGTGAAAACTATGGCCCCCGGGTCTATCTAAATCATATACTAAAACCCTAAAAATACTTGCTGCAATTTTATCTTATTTATTTTATTTTGTATTTTTGTTTCAATCTATCTATCTATCACATACAATTTAATCTTGCAACTTATCGTCGAGGGATTGACAACCCCTTGTTTGCGTTGGGTGCAAGGATTTGTTGTTTTGTGTTCAGGTGCTGCTAACGAGGTGTTGCGTGATTCTCCTACTGGATTGATAACCTTGGTTTCATAACTGAGGGAAATACTTACTCTACTGTGCTGCATCATCCCTTCCTCTTCGGGGAAATACCAACGCAAGCCACAAGTAGCAGGAAGAATTTCTGGCGCCGTTGCCGGGGAGACATCATCAACATCTATCAAGTACCTTTGCATAAACTCTCATCTCCTTGCATTTATTTTATTTTCCTCTCATTTTCATCTCCCCCACTTCTAAAAAGTTTTTACAAAAATACAAAAAATATTTTCCGTTTGCCTTTTTGCTTGTTTGTTATCTTTGCTTGTGTTGCCATGTGCCTTCTATTTGCTTGCATCTTCGCTTGCTAAAAATCTATTGATATGGATCCTCATCTACTTGCTAATATTTTCAAAAGACCCAATTATGATGAATCAATTGCTAGTGAGTTGAGTGCACTTGATTTCCTCTATGAAGTTTTGCTTGAAAATCATGAATCTGAAAATTGTGATGAAGTGCTGAAAGAAGAAATTTATAAAGTGATTCATGATAGCTCCTTTAATGAAAAACATGATTGCAATAATGTTATTATAAATTCTATTAATGTCAATTGTGCTAATAATATGCAAAACTACGAGCTTGGGGATGATAATTTTGTTATATCCACTACTTATTGCAATGATCATGATTGGGGTGATAATGCTTCTTATGATCTTGAAAATTTATTTAAGCCTCATGATGAATATGCTATTGATCATAATGTTTGCAATAATATTGAAAGTGGGTTTGGAAGAGTGTCAACTCTAGGTAAAAATAGTTCCACATATTTGGAGAGTGTTCAATCTTATGAATTTTTTGATAAAAGTGTGTTTGGAGAGGTCATGACTTTAGTTGATGTTAATCCCACTATTTTGGAAGACTATAAGAATTTTATGCATGCGGATCATGCAGATAATATTTTACATGATAGCTATATTGTTGAATTTGATTATGATCCTACATGTAATTATTATGAGAGAGGAGAATATGGTTGTAGCAACTTTTATGTTACTCAATTACCTTTCTTTATATTGAAATTATTAGTGTTTCATTCTTCCTATTTGCATATGCTAGATGTTGTTTGTCTTGATAAATTGTTTACTTATAAAATGCTTATGCATAGGAAGTATATTAGATTTAAATGTGTTTTTCACATGCGTCATGATGCTCTCTTTGTGTTTCAATTATTATCTTTCATGTGAGCATCAATAAAATCTGAAACTTATCTTAAATGGCTATAAAACAATAGCGCTTGTTGGGAGGCAATCCAATGAATAAAATAATTTTTTACCTTTTGTTTCTGTTATTGTGAGTTTTCACTTTCAAGCTACTGTTATGATTGAGTTTTTGTGTTTTTAATTAGTGTTTGTACCAAGTAAAACCTTTGGGATGATTTGGAAGATAGTATAATTAATGCTGTTTGGAAAACAGAAAGTTTTACGTCCAGTGCTGGAATTTTGGTTCTATACTGGAGCGTCAAAAAAATCTTAAATTTTTAAAAAGTATTGGTATATGAATTTCCCACGTTGTCCTAATTTTTCAGAATTTTTGGAGTTACATAAGTATGGCTTTTAAATAGATTGCTACAGACTGTTCTGTTTTTGACAGATTCTGTTTTTGATGCTTTGCTTGCTTGTTTTGATGAAACTATGGATTGTATCGGGGGGTATAAGCCATGAAGAAGTTAGAATAAAGTAGGTATAATGCAAAAATAAAATATGAATGGGTTTGCAACAGTACTTAAAGTGGTGATTTATTTTGTTATACTAACGGATCTCACGAAGGTTTTGTTGAGTTTTGTGTGATTGAAGTTTTCAAGTTTTGGGTGAGATCACGATGGATGAAGGAATGAAGAGTGGCAAGAGCCTAAGCTTGGGGATGCCCGAGGCACCCCAAGGTAATATTCAAGGAAGACTCAAGCGTCTAAGCTTGGGGATGCCCCGGAAGGCATCCTCTCTTTCTTCTACCAACCATCGGTAATTTTACTTGGAGCTATATTTTTATTTGTCACATGATATGTGTTTTGCTTGGAGCGTCTTGTATTATATGAGTATTTGCTTTGTTTGCTTTTTAGTTTGTCACAATCATCCTTGCTGAACACACCTATTTTGAGAGAACCACACGTTCATCATAATTTGTTAGAATACTCTATGTGCTTCACTTAAATTTTTTGAGCTAGGCAGTTGCTCTAGTGCTCCACTTAAATCTTTTTGAGCACGGCGGTGATTAAATTTTCAAGAAATAAACTCTCATGCTTCACTTATATTATTTTGAGAGTTGATAAGATGAAAATTTTGAAGAAATATATGCACTCTCATGCTTCACTTATATCTTTTTGAGAGTTGATGATAGTAATGGTAATTTGCACAAGATATGAATTTGGTCCCAAAGTGATGAATATTCAAGAGGGATATAATAAAAACTTTCATATAGATCATTGGATATGATAGGTGTGATTCCTTGCAATAGTTTTGCGATATGGAAATGATAATATGTGAGTCATGTTAGTGAGTAATTGTGATTTAGTAAGAATATTAGTGTTAAGGTTTGTGATTCCCTATGCATGCACGTTAAGTCAATAGTTATGCAACAAAATTATATCCTACTTATGGTGCATTATTCGGTGTTAGTTATGTTCAATGCATGTTTATGACCGTTTTTGTTTTTTGGTTGGTTGCTTCTCAATCTATTTGCTAGCCTTCATTTGTACTAAGCGGAAATACTGCTTGTGCATCCAAACTCCTTAAACCCAAGTTGTGCCAAATGAGTCCACTATATCTACCTATATGCGGTATTTCAATGCCGTTCCAAGTAAATTTGCGTGTGCCAACTTTAATTTTCAAAATATTTTTTCCATTTTGTGTGCCCGTACCGCTCATGAAGCGGCAGGGGGTGGCCAATATTTTCCATGCTAGGTGTGTTATTCTCACGATGAGGTGCAAGGATTTGTTGTTTTGTGTGCAGGTGCTGCTAATGAGGTGTTGTGTGATTCTCCTACTGGATTGATAACCTTGGTTTCATAATTGAGGGAAATACTTACTCTACTGTGCTGCATCATCCCTTCCTCTTGGGGGAAATACCAACGCAAGCAACAAGTAGCAATGCCCCGCGCGTCGCTGTCCGCCATGGTCGGAGCCCCGCTCCCCGCGCATGCTCGCCCGCTCCTGTCGCTCGTCCACCGCGCCCCGGCCCTGTCCCGGCGCGCCCGCGCCTCGCCCGGCCGCGCGCCCGCGCTTGCCGCGCCTGCTGCCGCCCGCGCCCTCGCCTAGCCACGCGCCTGCTCCCGATGCCTGACGCCCGCCGATGCTGCTGCCTGCTCTCGCGCTCGCGCACGCCTGCTGCTCGCCCCCGTTGCCGATGCTGCTGCCCAGCGCTGCCCCACTCGCCCACGCTTCCGCCGCCCGCCGTTGCCTCTGTTGGCCGGCCTCGCCGCGCCCGCCTCTGGCCACGGCCGGCCTTCTCTGTTGGCGCGGCGCGTCGTTTACCCCCTCCAGTGGCCGGCCTGGGCCACTGCCATGTGGGGCCGCCCATATAAAAAAAAGGAATAAAGAAAAATAAAAAATAAAAGAAATAATTAGTGGGATAATTAATTAGTTAATTATTTAGTTAATTATTTAGTTAATTAGCCTAATTACTCAATGACAGGTGGCCCCACCCCCCTAATTAGCTAATTAGAAAAATTCTGTTAACCCTGTTACAATGACAGGTGGGCCCCATGAACAGTTGCAGTTGACCAGTCAACCTTTGACTGGGTCAACTGGGCCCCACTGGCCCACTGCCAGTCTCTGGTGCAACTGCTGGGTACACTTTCCTATGTACCCATAGCATTTTCATTTAAATGAATTTTGAATCTAATTAAATCCAGTAATTTCAGAATATTGTTAAAACTTTAGAAAATCATATAAAATAAACCGTAACTCAGATGAAAATAATTTATATATGAAAAATGATCAGAAAAATAAGACGAATTCGAATATGTGATCAAAATGCTTGACAATTACTCCTAACTAGGTGAACATGGAACCTTCCCCTCCGGATCAATATACCGATAAGCACCTGGAGCTAGGAAAATATTCCCGGATATTTTTCCTGCTCCGTCTAAAATACCTAGTGATGCATTAGAGCACATAGTCAACCCATACTGCCATGTCATGCTCTGTGTTGCATTTGTATGCTTTGTATTTATTTGTTTCCTCCCCCTCTTCTCTCCGGTAGACCCCGAGACCGACGTGGCCCCTGGGTACAACTACGTCGCAGACGCCCAGCCTCTTTGAGCAGAGCTTCCAGGCAAGAAAAACCCCCTTGATCATTCCTATATCGCCCATTCTTTCTCTCCCATGCTTGCATTAGAATTTGCTACTGTAATTGATTGCTCCTATTCTGATGCATAGCCTGATTTTATAACCTACTGTTGATACTTTACCTGTTGTCCTAAATGCTTAGTATAGGCTGGTTAGAGATCCATCAATGGACCCACACCCTTGTCCTTGTTGCCATGGTTTACCACCGGTGACTCGATCAGTGTGATCGATGTACAGAGACCGAACACAGCACCGCACACCCCCTTAGTTGTACGACTCTGTAGGGCTACCATCGAGTGCCGAGGGTGGTACCTCCTACCTCACTCCTAATGATATCTCTGTAGCGTAGCTAGTCGGTTGTGGGTTACCGAGGGTGATTCCTCTTTCACCACCTCAGATGAGGCCTCGGTCGTGCAACCCCTTAAGTGTGAACCAATGTTGAGGAAATCGTTAACTGGTAGCTGCTCGCTTGGCTTGGGAGTAGTGATTAATCACTGAATCGGCCAATTAACTGGATTAATCGGTCGACCATTAATCGGTGGAATTTTAAACTCTATAGAAGCAGATTTTGTATGGCGGAAGAATCTACATTGCAAATATGAAGCAAATGGCACTGTTTTCTTTTCTCAATAGATCACAAACATGTGTAAAACAATAATTATCTATGTGGGCATCAAAAATCATCAACAAACATGTATAAAACAACATTTTTTGTTGATTTCTGCCAAGGCCGCTACTCCGAGAGATGGCGGCCATGTCACGGCGACAGACAGAGGGAAGGTCATGGCAGCCGCGCAGGGCGTCTGAACAGGTAGGTTGCCAGAGGTGGCAGGTCGCGAAGGAGGGGATGTAGCAGCGCGAAGAGGGAGAAGAGGAAGCGGCGACACACAGGGGAGGACGGGGAGAGGTGGCGCGCCAATGAGGACCAAGACAACCGCCATCTAGGTCGAGAGGGGATGAGAGGAGATGGAGGGGGTGGGAGGAGGGCCAAACCCTAGCTATTTAGGAGTGGGAGGGGCTGGGAGGGGTTATAGGCCAAATAATTGGGCTTTGTTTGCCCACGAGTTAACGGGCCAACGGCGATTAATCGGCCTGACAACTGATTAATCGGTCTGACATACCATTTAATCGGCCTGGCAAGTTAACGCAATGAATAAGTGTTATTCGACTCAGCCACGTGATGAGTAGCGATTAACTGGCCAATTAACTGATTAATCGGATGATTTATTGAATAGTGGTGTGAACTCATCGAGGGTGATTCCTCTAAGTTCACCTTGACGGTTACATCGAGTGGGAATCCATCGAGGGTGATTCCTGGGATTCCCCACGATGTTATGGACACACGGGTACTTTGACCTTCACCTCAAACCATTGTTAAAGACGGGTCGGCTCCAAGAGCACCCGCGAGATAATGTTGAAGTCAGGCCGACCCCAAGGGTACCCGCGAGAGAGTCCTGTGGCGGCTGGCTGTTAGCGGTACCACCCAGGATGTGGTGGTAGCTCGGGACTTGTCCCGACAGCCGACACGGAACTTACACTGTGGACGGAGCGACAGGGTAGGCGGAGACTACCTAGGAGAGAGGTGGGCCTAGTCCCTGGTCGTGGTCCGCGAGATACCTAGTCGGAACGGCCGAAGCACTGGTCGTCTCCGCGAGCTCCTAATAATTCACTAACGTATTTGGGTATTTGATCTGAGTTGGCCACTGGCCTATACGCACTACCACCACGCGAAATAATGGTTAATGGGGCCCTCGGTGCCGTATGTATCAGCCGAAAGCTCTGCCAGACGTCCAGTTCAGCATTGTGGCCGGGCCGGATCGCGCCATCCAGGCAGAGGTGGTGCTGGAATCCGCCTGCGCACAACGACCCGGAGTGCAATGGGCGATGGGCCCAAGACCCCTGAGCACTTAGGATGTAGACCAGCGGGGACCTCTCTGCGGAGCCTAGGTAGGACTACGTCATGTCGATCAGCCGAGGCCGGGCATGACCCGGAAAAGTGTGTCCGGCCAGAGTTAATCGAGTGTGTTGGGTAACAGTAGTGCACCCCTGCAGGGAAGTTATCTATTCGAATAGCCGTGTCCACGGTAACAGGACGCTCAGTGTTGTATCCCGATCTACTACAAATAGAACTGGATACTTGAGTTACTTAATAATTTGATAGCTCCGGGATCGCTTTCTCGCAGGGAGTCGAGGAGGGATCTCTAGGCTTTTCTACTACATACTTATTGCTTTATTATATGCTACTAATCTACACTCTTCTAATGCCGCAAGACGCTGCAAGATGCTAGTCTTCGATAGGCTAGTCCTTCCCTCTATTCTGGCATTTCTGCAGTCCAGTCCACAGATACAGCCCCCTCTTTTGATACCGATGCATACTTAGCATAGATCTGATGTAAGTCTTGCGAGTACTTTGGATGAGTACTCACGGTTGCTTTGCTACCTTCTTTTCCCCTCTACCCAATTGCTGCGATCAGATGACGGAGCCCCAGAGCCAGCTGACCCCGTCGACGACTACTACTACCCGACGGAGCCTACTACTACGTGGAGACCGACGACCAGGAGTAGTTCGGAGGCTCCCAGGCAGGAGGTCTGCGCCTTTTCGATCTAGATATCGTTGTTTTGCTCAACCTTCTTAAGGCAAACTTGTTTAGTTATGTCTCTTCTCAGATACTAATGCTTCCGCTGACTCTTGTGTAACTCAAGCTTATGTATTCGAGCCCTCGAGGCCCCTGGCTTGTAATATAAAGCTTGTATTATTTTATTTTGTGTCTAGAGTTGTGTTGTGATATCTTCCCGTGAGTCCCTGGGCTTGATCGTGCGCATTTGCGTGTATGATTAGTGCATGGTCGGGCCGGGGGCATTGATACGTCTCCAACGTATCTATAATTTATGAAGTATTCATTCCATGTTTATTATAGTTTTGTATGCTTTTGGTGCACTTTTATATGGCTTTTATATGATTTTCATGGACTAACATATTGACCTAGTGCCCAGTGCCAGTTGCTGTTTTCTGCTTATTTTTGGTTTTCCAGAAAATCCATATCAAATGAAGTCCAAATGCAGCGAAACTTTTTGACGATTTTTTCTGGAACATAAGAGACACTAGAAGCTTCGGGAGGAGGCCAGAAGACCCACAGGGGCTCCACGAGCCACCAGGGCGCGCCACCCCCCCAGGCGCGCCCTGGTGCCTCATGGGCCCCCTGTGGCCCCTCTTCGCGTGATTCCAACGCCAAAAAGTCATATATATTCAGAAACCCCCGAAAGTTAACCGAGATGAGTTTTTACGCCGCCGCAAGCCTCTGTACCTCCACGATCTAATCTACAACCCTTTTTCGGCACCCTGCCGGAGGGGAGGGGGGAATCATCACCGGAGGCCATCTTCATCATCCCGGCGGTCTCCATGACGAGGAGGGAGTAGTTCACCCTCGGGGCTGAGGGTTTGTACTAGTAGCAATGTGTTTTATCTCTCTCTCTCGTGTTCTTGAGATGGCACGATCTTGATGTACCGCAAGCTTTTTTGATATAGATGAATCATATGGAGTTTTCCCCTCTTTATCTTCTTGTGATGAATTGAGTTTTCCCTTTGAAGTTTTCTTATCAGATTGAGTCTTTAAGGAATTGAGAACACTTGATGTATGCCTTGCATATGGATATCTGTGGTGACAATGGGATATTCACTTGAGTCACTTGATGTATGTTTTGGTGATCAACTTGCGGGTTCCGTGACCTTGGGGATCTATGCATAAGGGTTGGCACACGTTTTCGTCTTGACTTTCCGGTAGAAACTTTGGGGCATTCTTTGAAGTTCTTTGTGTTGGTTTGAATAGATGAATCTGAGATTGTGTGATGCATATCGTATAATCAAACCCGTGGGTACTTGTGGTGACATTGGAGTACCTAGGTGACATTAGGGTTTTGGTTGATGTGTATCTTAAGGTGTTATTCTAGTACGAACTCTAGAGCTGTTCGTGACAATTAATGGGGATGGCACATAAGATTGATCGGCAAGGATAACTTTGAGGTGGTTTTGTACCCTACAACAATTTCTTCGTTTGTTCTCCGCTATTTGTGACTTTGGAGTGAACTCTTTGTCGCACATGAGGGATTTACATATGATTCAACTATGTCAGCATTGTTGAGAGATTGCACTAGCGAAAGTATGAACCCTAGGCCTTGTTTTTAAGCTTTGCAATACCGTTTGTGCTCACTTTTATCGTTTGCTACCTTGCTATTTTTATTTTTTCAGTTTATAAAAATATATTTCTACTATCCATACTACACTTTTATCATCATCTCTTCGCCGAACTAGTGCACCTATACAATTTACCATTGTATTGGGTGTGTTGGGGACACAAGAGATTTCTTGTATTTGGTTGCAGGGTTGTTTGAGAGATACCATCTTCAACCTATGCCTCCCACGGATTGATAAACCTTAGGTCATCCACTTGAGGGAAAATTGCTACTGTCCTACAAAACTCCGCGCTTGGAGGCCCAACACGAGTGTACAAGAATAAGTTGTGTAGTAGACATCAAGCTCTTTTTTGGCGCCGTTGTCGGGGAGGTGAGTGCTTGAAGGTGTATCTTTAGATCTTGAAATTGAATATTTTAGTTTCTTATTTTATCACTAGTTTGGTTTATAAAAGAAAACTAAAAAAATGGAATTGAGGTTGCCTCATATTATTCGTCTTTATTGTGTCTTTCTTGAAAATGATGGATTGGAAAATTGTGCTCAATTGATAGAAGAAGAATTCAATAAAATGTTTGGCATAAAATCTTTGAATGATGAGCATGATTGCAATGTTGTTAGTATGAATTGTATGAGTATCCATGATGCTAATGATATGCAAAGCCACAAGCTTGGGGATGCTATGTTTGATCAAGATGAAATTTTTAGTCCCCCAAGTTTTGATGAGCAAAATTATTATGATGATTGCATGCCTCCTATTTATGATGATTACAATGATGAAAGTGGATTTGGAGAGGTCACAACTTTATTTAATGATGATTCCACTATTTTTGGAAGAGGTTTCAATTGACTATGATAACAAAGTTGCTATCTATGATGATTATTGTGATGACATGTATGCTATAAAGAATAATGATAACCATGAAACTTGTCATCATGATTTTAATTTTCAATTGGATTATGCCAATCAATTATCACTTGATAGTTATTTCATTGAATTTTCTCCCACTATTATGAATGAGAATAAATTTGCTTGTGTGGAGAGTAATAAAAACTCTATGCTTGTAGGTCATGAAAAGAATGCTTTATGTGATAGTTATATTGTTGAATTCATTCATGATGCTACTGAAAATTATTATGAGAGAGGATCATATGCTTCTACATATTTTAATAATATCAAGATTCCTCTCTATGTGTTGAAAGTTTTGAAGTTATGCTTGTTTTGCCTTCCTATGCTAGTTGATTCTTGCTCCCATAAATTGTTTGCTCACAAAATCCCTATGCATAGGAAGTGGGTTAGGCTTAAATGTGCTGGTCACATGCTTCATGATGCTCTCTTTGTGTTTCAATTCTTTACTTTTATGTGAGCATCATTGAAATCATCATGCCTAGCTAAAAAGGCATTAAAGAAAAGCGCTTGCTGGGAGACAACCCAATACTTATACCTACTATTTTTGTATGTCCACATTATTAAGCTACGGTAGTAATAATGTTTTATATGTTTTCTTTCAATAAAGTGCCAAGTAAAACCTTTGGGATAGTGTGGATACTTGTTGATTCAATTCTGTGCAAAAACAGAAACTTTTGCCTCCAGCGTTTAATTTCCCAGATTTTACTGGAGCGTCAAAAAATTCTGAAATTTTTACACAGTATTGATATGCAAATTTTTGACGTCGTCCTAATTTTTCAGAATTTCTAGAGTTCGATAAGTATGGTAGTTGCTCAGATCATTACGGACTGTTCTGTTTTTGACAAATTCTGTTTTCAATACATAGTTTGCTTGTTTTAATGTTTTCATAGCTTATATCATGAGATATAAATTGTGGAAATGATAGAATACAGTAGGAATTATATGGTAACAATTGTGAATCTTGTCTTGGATAGTACCTAAGTGATGGTTTATTCTTTATCATACTAACCGTTCTCACGAAGTTCCGTTAAGTTTTGTGTGATTGAAGTTTTCAAGATTTGGGTGAGCTGACGATGGATGAAGGAATAAGGAGTGTCAAGACCCTAAGCTTGGGGATGCCCAAGGCACCCCAAGGTAATATTCAAGGAAGACCCAAGCGTCTAAGCTTGGGGATGCCCCGGAAGGCATCCCCTCTTTCGTCTTAATCCATCGGTAACCTTACTGGGAGCTATATTTTTATTCATCACATGATATGTGTTTTGCATGGAGCATCATTTTATTTTGTTTGTGTTCGCTTGCTGTTACTTAGAGTCATGTTTGGTATCTTTTATTTCAATAAAAATGTCAAGTATAGCCTTTACCATGCTTATTTTGCAAGTTCATGAGTTGCTGTTTCAAAACAGAAAGTTTGCTGCTATTGATTAAATTGCCTAGAAATGTAAGAATGTGATAAAATCTTGAAATTTTGATAAAGTCAACTTTGATAAATTATTTCCAGTGTGGTAAATTTTCAGAATTTTTTGAGTTATCTAAGTATGGATTCTTAATTATCCTTTACAGACTGTCCTGTTTAGGCAGATTGCTGTTATGTTTGCATATGTTGGCTTGTTTAATGATTCTATTTGAGGATAGGAGTATTAAATATGCAGAGTCATTTAGTATTCAATGTTTAATTATAATTTTAGTGATTTGCTACAGTAGAGAATGTTAAGGTTTTGTGTTGATTTATACTAACTTATCTCACGAGTTCTTGTTGAGTTTTGTGTGGATGAAGTTTTTAAGATTTATAGAAACCGTGATATGAGAGGAATTAAGGAGACACAAAAGCTCAAGCTTGGGGATTCCCAAGGCATCCCAAATTAATATTTCAAGAAGTCTCAAGCATCTAAGCTTGGGGATGCCCCGGTAGGCATCCCATCACTTTTCTTCATCAACTATCGGTTAGTCTCGATTGAACCCAAGTTTTTACTTGTTCACATAATGTGTGCTATACTTGGTTGTGTCTTTGTTTTGCTTGCTGTTTGAATAAAAATATCAAGATCTGAAACTTTTTTTAAATGAGACAGAGTCCTCACATAGGTACTTAATTGTTTCACTACTCATTGATCTTCGCTTATATATTTTGGAATGGCTTGTCATTAATTCTCATGCTTCACTTATATCTTTTTGAGAGTTAATAATAGTAATGGTAATTTGCACAAGATATGAATTCGTTACCAAGATGATGAATATTCGAGAGGGATATTATAAAAACTTTCATATAGATCATTGGATATGATAAGTGTGATTCCTTGCAATGAAAATAATGAAAGAGATCATATGCTAATCCTATGGAAAGTACTGACATTACATAAAGAAAAGTATAAGTGGTAAAATTTATTGGAGGTTAACAATCATAGCATTAGTCAATGATGCAATTCATGAAAAAGTTAATAAGGGAAGAGAAGATTCACATACAAATATACTATCTTGGACATCTTTTATGATTGTGAGCCCCCATTAAGTATTTTATGTCAAAGTGTTGACGTTAGACAAGGAAGACAACGTAATGAATTATGTTTGTTCATATTCACATAGAAGTTATATTGTTATAGATCCTCCAACATGTGGTGCTTGCCCAATATCTTTGCTAGCCAAAAATCCGCACCAAGTAGAGATACTACTTGTGCATCCAAAACCCTTAAACCCAGTTTCTTCCCATGAGTGTCCACCATATCTACCTATGGATTGAATAAGATCCTTCAAGTAAGTTGTCATCGGTGCAAAAAGCAATAAAAATTGCCTCTAAATATGTCTGAACTTTTATTGTAAGGGAAATAAGCGTTGTACGAACTTGTGATGGTAAAGAAATAAAAGCGACGGACTGCATAATAAAGGTTGCTATCACAATGGGCAATATAACGTGATGTTCCTTTGCATTAAGGGCTTGTGCATCCAACAACAAAAAGCGCATGACAACCTCTGCTTCCCTCTGCGAAGGGCCTATCCTTTACTTTTATGTATTTACTTTTTATGCAATAGTCAATAGTGTTCTCCTCTACTTCCTTTTTATTTTTCTCTTTTGCAAGCATCATGGGGTGGGGAAAGATCTAGGCACATATATCCAGTTGAATATGAGTGATCATGAGTTATTATTGTTGACATCACCCTTGAGGTGAATAAGTTGGGAGGCGAAATCACAAGCCCCTATCTTTCTATGTGTCTGGCTGAAACTTTTGCTCCATATATATGTTGTGAGTGTTAGCAATCATAGAAGACTAAATGATGGTTGAGTATGTGGACTTGCTAAAAAGCTCCTACATGAGACCCTTCCTAAAAATATGATGAATTGCAATTGCATTGTTGACTAGATTAGTTTGTTAGTTTTCAAGAAAGTTTATGCCTTATACTTCATTGTTGTGATGAATTGTTACTTGCTCATGAGAAGTTTTATGATAATAAATATTGCTGTTATAATAATGATCTTGCTTTGAATCATTCAAGTCCAATGTCCTTGCAACAAAAGAAAATATTATATGATGATTATGATAGGTAGCATTCCACATCAAAATTTCTATTTTTAATTGCTACTTTATCATGATGACTTTTATGAGAAAAACTTGCTGTTGTGATGCTAGGAAAAGTGATTGAAATTATCATTGATCAAACTTATGCACTATGCTAGCATTCACACTTCATAAATTATTTCTTTTATCATTTACCTACTCGAGGACGAGCAGGAATTAAGCTCGGGGATGCTGATACGTCTCCAACGTATCTATAATTTATGAAGTATTCATGCCATGTTTATTATAGTTTTGTATGATTTTGGTGCACTTTTATATGGCTTTTATATGATTTTCATGGACTAACATATTGACCTAGTGCCCAGTGCCAGTTGATGTTTTCTGCTTGTTTTTGGTTTTCCAGAAAATCCATATCAAATGAAGTCCAAATGCAGCGAAACTTTTTGACGATTTTTTCTGGAACATAAGAGACACTAGAAGCTTCGGGAGGAGGCCAGAAGACCCACAGGGGCTCCACGAGCCACCTGGGCGCGCCCTGGTGCCTCATGGGCCCCCTGTGGCCCCTCTTCGCGTGATTCCAACGCCAAAAAATCATATATATTCAGAAACCCCCGAAAGTTAACCGAGATGAGTTTTTACGCCGCTGCAAGCCTCTGTACCTCCACGATCTAATCTACATCCCTTTTCTGGCACCCTGCCGGAGGGGGGGGGATCATCACCGGAGGCCATCTTCATCATCCCGGCGGTCTCCATGACGAGGAGGGAGTAGTTCACCCTCGGGGCTGAGGGTTTGTACTAGTAGCTATGTGTTTTATCTCTCTCTCTCTCTCGTGTTCTTGAGATGGCACGATCTTGATGTACCGCGAGCTTTGTTGATATAGATGAATCATATGGAGTTTTCCCCTCTTTATCTTCTTGTGATGAATTGAGTTTTCCCTTTGAAGTTTTCTTATCGGATTGAGTCTTTAAGGATTTGAGAACACTTGGTGTATGTCTTGCATATGGATATCTGTGGTGACAATGGGATATTCACTTGAGTCACTTGATGTATGTTTTGCTGATCAACTTGCGGGTTCCATGACCTTGGGGATCTATGCATAAGGGTTGGCACACGTTTTCATCTTGACTTTCCGGTAGAAACTTTGGGGCATTCTTTGAAGTTCTTTGTGTTGGTTTAAATAGATGAATCTGAGATTGTGTGATGCATATCGTATAATCAAACCCGTGGGTACTCGTGGTGACATTGGAGTACCTAGGTGACATTAGGGTTTTGGTTGATGTGTATCTTAAGGTGTTATTCTAGTACGAACTCTAGAGCTGTTCGTGACAATTAATGGGGATGGCTCATAAGATTGATCGGGAAGGATAACTTTGAGGTGGTTTTGTACCCTACAACAATTTTTTCGTTTGTTCTCCGCTATTTGTGACTTTGGAGTGAACTCTTTGTCGCACGTGAGGGATTTACATATGATTCAACTATGTCAACATTGTTGAGAGATTGCACTAGCGAAAGTATGAACCCTAGGCCTTGTTTTTAAGCATTGCAATACCGTTTGTGCTCACTTTTATCGTTTGCTACCTTGCTATTTTTATTTTTTCAGTTTATAAAAATATATTTCTACTATCCATACTACACTTTTATCACCATCTCTTCGCCGAACTAGTGCACCTATACAATTTACCATTGTATTGGGTGTGTTGGGGACACAAGAGATTTCTTGTATTTGGTTGCAGGGTTGTTTGAGAGATACCATCTTCAACCTATACAAAACTCTGCGCTTGGAGGCCCAACAAGAGTCTACAAGAATAAGTTGTGTAGTAGACATCAGGCATCACAAGTTGGTATCAGAGCCGACTCCCTGTAGGAAGCCGCTTTCCAACTCCTTGGCCGAAGTTGAGTCTAGTCTTTAAAAAACTCTTTTACTAACATGACTGTGTGGCTTACGGGCCCACGTCGCCAATGGATGGGATTAGGGTCTTTTATTCCTCTTCCTTACTCTGGGACTCTTATCTCTCTTCTATTCGGGTTAAATATTTTACTAACACTAACATTAGGTTCTCGTGTTCACATCCACCCGGAGAGCTGGATTGTCTGCAATTATTCCGTTTCCATTGGACTGTTTAATCTGATAATCACATTTTCCTTTTCATTGGTCTGTTTAACCTTTCTTGTAATCTAGCTTTTATCTGAGCAGTGATAATTCCCTGGTTAAGTCAACACCCCCAAATAAAACCTTGTTACTATTGTTGATGACATTCCGGTAACCACCGATGGACGAGAACATTGCCTATTGGTCCGCCTCATTTTAACGAGCAGGAAAATGGTTCTCTTCGTTCCCTGCCCATGGTACCGACGTGTTGCCAACATAGCTGACAGACTTTTCTCTGACACGTCTTGTTGTCGTGACCGCGCAAGATGTCACCGCCCTTCCTATTCTTAAATCCACACTCACCACAATTCCACATGATCGAAACCTGACTCTCCTGTACATCCCTATTTCCAAAGTTATTCCTCGCGCTTGACTTCGTATGTAAATCGCGAGCCACCTTCCTAGAGGTGATCTAATCTAGTATCAGACGCAAGAACTCATTCTTCGTCACTCTGGACTTTTCTTACATCCTGGATCAAGCTGAACGTCAGGCCCGTCAGAAGGCAACCAAGTTCCTTAAAGTGCAGTGGTCGAATCACACTGAAGATGAAGCCACTTGGGAATGTGGAGATCGCCTACGGGAAGAATACCCCGATCCTTTCCCTTCTACCTCCTGAATTCTTGGGACGAGAATTTCTTTTAGAGGAGGAGAATTGTAACACCCCCAGTGGTTAACTACAGTGACCACATGGTAATGATGCCAGGTCATCATCATTATATCCTAAGAAATGCAATTAAGAAATAATTCAACTCAAATTCAAAATTCAAATAACAAGTGAAATTAGAAAAACTCCAAACTTACAAGCAAAATAGTTCATAATTTTGTAAATAATCCATATGTAATTATGGTTAGGGAAAATAACATCCCTTGTTTACTCATTTTGAAGCTAGCATCCAAAACAGTAGCAAAACAGCCCCAAATTAAATCATTTCTATTTAAACAAAATTCAAATGGATTCAAATAATCCTCAAACTTTTTGTGGTAGTGCCAAAAATTGCAATGTATTTATGTGGCAAGTTTCACATTTTACAAAAATCATTTGATGGCTAAACTAAATAGAAAACAGTGCGGGAAAATGAAAACAGAAAAAGAAAAGAAAAACGGAAGGAACCTACTGTGCCACTGGGCCTAAGTGCCACAGTGCACTGTGGCCCAGCCCGGCAGAGCCTTTCTCCTCCCTCTGTACAGAGGAGGAGGCAGGGCATGGCGTGACGGCCATCCACCCCCCCCATGGCCACTGCCGTCGCCGTGTCGGCCATCCCCCGGGTCCTCTGGGTGGATAAGAACCACCCCGTCACCAGGGACAAACCCTAGGCCACCCACTCTTCCTCCCTCGCTCGTCCCGTTCCGTTCCTCGCGCCCGAGTATGCAGCCGCCATGGCCATCGTCATCGTCGCGGCCACCGGCCTCCCCATCGCCTGAGAGCATGTCCAGGAGCTTCAGCGCCGACGACTCCTTCGACTACGTGCACCGGTTCGAGCTCGGACGACCTGCTGCCTCGCCATCGCGTCGTCTTCTCCGCCACCGCCGCCGCATCTCGTCGTCGAGCTCGTCGCGTCCGGCCATCCCCGTGCTCCCCGACCTCGCCATCGAACTTGCATGAGCATCCCCTCCGTTTCCCCCTTATTCCTTGTCTCGATTCGTTGCCGTAGATGCCCCGCGCGTCGCTGTCCGCCATGGCCGGAGCCCCGCTCCCCGTGCATGCTCGCCCGCTCCTGTCGCTCGTCCGCCGTGCCTCGGCCCTGTCCCGGCGCTCCCGCGCCTCGCCCGGCCGCGCGCCCGCGCTGGCCGCGCCCGCTGCCGCCAGCGCCCTTGCCTAGCCCCACGCCTGCTCCTGCTGCCTGACGCCCGCCGCCGCTGCTGCCTGCTCCGGCGCTCGCGCATGCCTGCTGCTCGCCCCCGCTGCCGATGCTGCTGCCCAGCGCCGCCCCACTCGCCCATGCTTCCGCTGCCTCTGTTGGTCGGCCTCGCCGCGCCCGCCTCTGGCCACGGCTGGCCCTCTCTGCTGGCGCGCGCGCGCCGTTTACCCCCTCCAGTGGCCGGCCTGGGCCACTGCCATGTGGGGCCGCCCATATAAAAAAAAGAAAAGGAATAAAGAAAAATAAAAGAAATAAAAGAAATAATTAGTGGGATAATTAATTAGTTAATTAGCCTAATTACTCACTGACCGGTGGCCCCACCCCCCTAATTAGCTAATTAGAAAAATTCTGTTAACCCTGTTACAATGACAGGTGGGCCCCATGAACAGTAGCAGTTGACCAGTGAACCTTTGACTGGGTCAACTGGGCCCCACTGGCCCATTGTCAGTCTCTGGTGCAACTGCTGGGTACACTTTCCTGTGTACCCATAGCATTTTCATTTAAATGAATTTCGAATTTAATTAAATCCAGTAATTTCAGAATATTGTTAAAACTTTAGAAAATCATATAAAATAAACCGTAACTCAAATGAAAATAATTTATATATGAGAAATGATCAGAAAAATAAGACGAATCCGAATATGTGATCAAAATGCATGACCATCACTCCTAACTAGGTGAACATGGAACCTTCCCCTCCGGATCAATATACTGATAAGCACCTGGAACTGGGAAAATATTCCCGGATATTTTTCCTGCTCCGTCTAAAATACCTAGTGATGCATTAGAGCACATAGTCAACCCATACTACCATGTCATGCTCTGTGTTGCATTTGCATGCTTTGTATTTATTTGTTTCCTCCCCATCTTCTCTCCGGTAGACCCCGAGACCGACATGGCCCCTGGGTACGACTACGTCGCAGACGCCCAGCCTCTTTCAGCAGAGCTTCCAGGCAAGCAGAACCCCCTTGATCATTCTTATATCGCCCATTCTTTCTCTCCCATGCTTGCATTAGATTTTGCTACTGTAATTGATTGCTCCTATTCTGATGCATAGCCTGATTTTGTAACCTGCTATTGATACTTTACCTGTTGTCCTAAATGCTTAGTATATGCTGGTTAGAGATCCATCAATGGCCCCACACCCTTGTCCTTGTTGCCATGCTTTACCACCGGTGACTCGATCAGTGTGATCGATGTACAGAGACCGAACACAGCACCGCACACCCCCTTAGTTGTACGACTCTGCAGGGCTACCATCGAGTGCCGAGGGTGATACCTCCTACCTCACTCCTGATGATATCTCTATAGCGTAGCTAGTCGGTTGTGGATTACCGAGGGTGATTCCTCTTTCACCACCTCCGATGAGGCCTCTATCGTGCAGCCCCTCAAGTGTGAACCCATCGAGGGTGATTCCCCTAAGTTCACCTTGATGGTTACATCGAGTGGGAATCCATCGAGGGTGATTCCTCGGATTCCCCACGATGTTATGGACACACGGGTACTTTGACCTTCACCTCAAACCATTGTTAAAGACGGGTCGGCTCCAAGAGCACCCGCGAGATAATGTTGAAGTCGGGCCGACCCCAAGGGTACCCGCGAGAGAGTACTGTAGCGGCTGGCTGTTAGCGGTACCACCCAGGATGTGGTGGTAGCTTGGGACTTGTCCCGACAGCCGACACGGAACTTACACTGTAGACGAAGCGACAGGGCAGGCGGAGACTACCTAGGAGAGAGGTGGGCCTAGTCCCTGGTCGTGGTCCGCGAGATACCTAGTCGGAACGGCCGAAGCACTGGTCGTCTCCCCGAGCTCCTAATAATTCACTAACGGATTTGGGTATTCGATCTGAGTTGGCCACTGGCCTATACGCACTACCACCATGCGGGATAATGGTTTAATGGGGCCCTCGGCGCCGTATGTATCAGCCGAAAGCTCTGTCAGACGTCCAGTTCAGCATTGTGGCCGGGCCGGATCGCGCCATCCAGGCAGAGGTGGCGCTGGAATCCCCCTGCGCACAACGACCCGGAGTGCAAAAGGCGATGGGCCCAAGACCCCCGAGCACTTAGGATGTAGACCGGCGGGGACCTCTCTGCGGAGCCTAGGTAGGACTACGTCGTGTCGATCAGCCGAGGCCGGGCATGACTCGGAAAAGTGTGTCCGGCCAGAGTTAATCGAGCGTGTTGGGTAACAGTAGTGCACCCCTGCAGGAAAGTTATCTATTCGAATAGCCGTGTCCACGGTAACAGGACGCTCAGTGTTGTATCCCGATCTACTACAACTAGAACTGGATACTTGAGTTACTTAATAATTTGATAGCTCCGGGATCGCTTTCTCGCAGGGAGTCGAGGAAGGATCTCTGGGCTTTGCTACTACATACTTATTGCTTTATTATATGCTACTAATCTGCACTCTTCTAATGACGCAAGACGCTGCAAGATGCTAGTCTTCGATAGGCTAGGCCTTCCCTCTATTCTGGCATTTCTGCAGTCCAGTCCACAGATACAGCCCCCTCTTTTGATACCGATGCATACTTAGCATAGATCTGATGTAAGTCTTGCGAGTACTTTGGATGAGTACTCACGGTTGCTTTGCTACCTCTTTTTCCCCTCTACCCGATTGCTGCGATCAGATGACGGAGCCCCAGAGCCAGCTGACCCCGTCGACGACTACTACTACCCCGACGGAGCCTACTACTATGTGGAGACCGACGACCAGGAGTAGTTCGGAGGCTCCCAGACAGGAGGCCTGCGCCTTTTCGATCTAGATATCGTTGTTTTGCTCAGCCTTCTTAAGCCAAACTTGTTTAGTTATGTCTGTTCTCAGATACTAATGCTTCCGCTGACTCTTGTGTAACTCGAGCTTATGTATTCGAGCCCTCGAGGGCCCTGACTTGTAATATAAAGCTTGTATTATTTTATTTTGTGTCTAGAGTTGTGTTGTGATATCTTCCCGTGAGTCCCTGGGCTTGATCGTGCGCATTTGCGTGTATGATTAGTGCACGGTCGGGCCGGGGGTGTCACACCTTCAAAACTCTCTCTTTCCGTACTGTCAGCACCACATCTGAACAAATCGATGTCTCTTCCATTTGCTTTAGTGTCATTCGTTTCCCATCATGAACAAAAGTATATGTATTCATCCTCCTGGCATGTGTTGCATTGCGGTCGTACTGCCATGGCCGTCCAAGCAATAAACCACAAACTTCTAATGGCAAAATGTCGCATTCCACCTCATCAATATACTGTCCAACTTTAAACGACACACGCACCTTATGTGTAATTTTGAGCTGCCCACAATTATTCAACCATTCCAAACGATGTGGTTCATCATATCGCCATGTAGACAGGTCAAGTTTCTCCACCAACATCTTGCTGATTCCATTGGTGCAACTACCACCATCAATAATCAATTTACACGCCGTTCCCTTGAAGAGAGCACGACGTCGGACGTGCCGCTGATTTGACCCAATCTTTTACAATGCAATAACCTTCAAGATCCACTGATAAAAAATACTCCCAATTACGCGAGCAGTACGCGTAACCTGAAATTGGGGTAACGACGACCAACGAACAATCCCTCGACAGACCAAGAACCTCCCGCCGTAGTAGACGTAACCAGCACGCAACCCGTCGATGATGACGGACCTCGAGCCAAGTGCAACTTTCAAGCAAAAAATTCACACAAAATAAATAACGACACCCAAAGAGTGCCGCTTAAATATTCGATACACGATATTGTCTAAACTCCAGAAAATTTAACCTAAAACTACTACGTGAACACCAAAATCACAATGTGCTAATATCTTGGTTGCACGCCAATCAAAACCATCAGCGTAATCACGTGCACGTCCAAGATCTGGTGCATGTATGACTACATGCAATTCTTTTTCTCTTACTTTATCTTGGTATTTTTCTTTCGACTGAACAAAACTCATCTCAGGTCTTGTAGCTTCATGTTTACCCGCAGTCGCAACAAAAGTCTCAGCCTCCTTATTATCTGTACCAAATTGAATTATGTTTGGCATGCAAATATTATTGATCTGTAGTTCATTAAAATGCGACAATGTCTGAACAGCAACAACATCATCGCCAATCGTGGTCATATCATTCTTGAAGTGAAACCGTCCTCGGTTTTGAATTGACCTCTTGAAAAATATTTTTGTTTGCAGACTGGACGACGGCCATACAAATTTCAGTAGCTTCGACCTTCTTCTTTTTGCTCATTTATCTTCTCAAGATGTTCTTTCCTCCAAGAAATAAAACGCTCCTCACCCATTGGCACGAGGCTGCACTTCTTACCCCTCTTGACAGTATATTTGTGTGTTTTGCAATCATACGCAACATCGTGCTCTTTGTACCATGGCTCACCCAACAACAAGTGACACGAAATCATCGGTACCGGAATCACGTCGCACAATACCTCACAAAAATATTTTCCCAACAAAAACGGTACCTTGGCCTGGTGCGTGACAGTGAGCTCTTCATGACCCCAACGGAACTAGTATGGTTGTGGACATGGTGTTATCGGTAGTTCCAACTTCTCCACCATCTCGATGCTCGCGGCGTTGGTCAAACTCATGTGATCGATTGTCATAGCACATGATCTCTCTTGTACCACGACACGAGTATGAAAAAGTCCATCCATCGGCCTTCCTCCTCCAATTGAAATCCATAGCTTAGCTTCCATGATAATCCAGTCATCTTCTGCACAGTGCCGTGAACAACCTTGCTCTGAATACCACCTGATGTGGACTGAACCTCGTGGCGAGATCCGATCTGTTGTTGCGGCCCGATCTTTCACGACACTCCAGCTTCGGTAGCAGCAACCTCTCGCCCGCGCACGCGATGTACACGAAGTAGAAGGTTTGAACCTTACGGCTCAGCACGAGAAAACCAATCTCGACGACGGTACTCACCATGACCTATGTACTAACCATGTTTGTAGTAGGGCATGCCGCATCACTATCAATAGATATGCCCTAGCCGAACTGTATTGTATTATTGCCAATGTATGTAGCTTGACTATGTTATGTTGCTAAATTGATGTTAACTCTGCAATGTTGCTTGCATTTAATTATGTTAGGTGCTATTATTCTCTGCAATAAGCTATGTTGCTTATATTTAATTATGTTGAGCCGTATTAACTCTGCCCATCAATTCTCATTTTCTTAAATTCTTCCTTCTTTCCTCTCAGTTGATCTAGGCATATACTTATTATTCCTTTTTTAGAGAATATTCTTATTATTCTAGGTCTTTCCTCTAGCAGAACTTGGTAAAAAAGATCATTAAATATTTTTTTCTCTTATCTTCTTTCTCTCCGATCTAAGTTGGACATATATTTATTCCTGTCCGTATTTTCTCGTTAAAAATTGACCTATACTTAATTTAAGATGAACACATGATGTTGGTTTTAATCCAAAGGGTTCTTTCTTGTTGATAGGAGCAGATGCTAGTGGGCGACTTTCAATGCTTGAGGACGATCTCGGGTACATGTTCTTAATGTGCACAGCTTCTGAGAGCACATTTCTCATGTCTTGTTTATATGTTTGCTTTAGAGCAAGTACAATAGCAGACTTATAGCCGGAAAATACACCGGAGCTCCTGGGTGCTCCACACCCCTATACGAATATTAAACGTAAAAAATACCAAAAAAATTCAAAAAAATCTGAAATTTGGGGATACCAAACCTGGGTTCTCAATTTACTCCCGTATGAAGTTTCGTGAAAAAATACCTGGAAACGTATCCGTGGCGAAGGAAATACTGTCCGAACAAAAATCCATCCAAACAGTTTTTTTTTCTATACATAGGAATTTTTTGTCTTTTTTGCCACGAATACGTTTCCTGGTATTTTTTCACGAAATTTCACACGGGAGTAGATCGGGAACCCATGTTTGATATCCTAAAATCTCAGATTTTTTTTTTTCAAATTTCTCGGTATTTTTTTGAATTTAATGTTCTTATAGGGGTGTGGAGCACCTGGGTGCTACAAATCCGCTTCCACTTATAGCCCTCTTACATGGCACTTTTGCCTATGTGGAGGAGGAAGATGTGAAAAAGTAAGGGAAGTGAGCTCTCATGCAAGAGCCCAGCTATATATGTACTCCTAGGCGAATACAATAAATATGAAGAAAGAGAAAGAGGGAAATTAGAAAAAAAAATACGAATGTAATAGTCAACCTTATAGCCCACATAAGGGAGTCATTTTGACAAAGGATAACTTGGCAAAGCGTAGCTGGGAAGGTAGTAAACATTGTTGCTTTTGTGATCAGGACGAAACAATAGAACATCTATTTATACTTTGCCCACTTGCTAAGTTACTGTGGCGAACCATTCATGTAGCCTTTAACGTTACTCCATCAGTCTCGGTTACACATCTATTTGGAAATTGGTTAACTGGGATTGAGCCTAAAATTGCGGCACATATTCGAGTAGGAGTGTGTGCATTACTTTGGGCCATTTGGAATTGTCGGAATGATGTTGCCCTTAACAGACAAACCGTAAAACAAAAATTGCAGGTTATCTTCAGGGCGTCGGCTTGGATCCGTACGTGGTCCTTGCTCAGCCGTGTGGACCACATGGAGCTTATGGATATTGGGTGCAACCGATGGGAGATGATTGCACGGGATACATACAACCGGTTTGGATGGCGGTCCAACAATGGGATAGGTGTTTAGTCATCTTAACCTATTTTCGCCGGTTGTGGCATATCTTCTTTGTTTGTTTGAGATTTGTAAGACTTTTTGAGACCTTGTTTGGATCATGGATTTTTAATAATATGGCTGTGTGCATCAAGAGATGCAGAGGCAGGGGGTATTCCTCCTTTTCGAAAAAAAAATAGCCCACACTATTACATGAGTGACTATAGATGATGTCTATAGATGACATGACAATTTTATATAGCCATCATCTGGCTATATTATTAACCATGCTCTTACCATGTTTTATATCTTGGGTGGGCACTCTTAGAACTTTGACAACAATTTTTATGGATGCTAGTGAGCGACTTTCAATTCCTGGACCCGCCGCTGCATACTCTATCTCATAGTTCTTCCTTTCTTGTTATTTGAAACTTTTCAACTTTGGTAGTGGCCTTTGACACCCCCCCCCCCCCCCCCCCTTGTGTCATCCTCATGACGGTGACCCGAGGGCCGAAACCCTAACCCCCCTGACGGTCCGTCTATGTGATGCTCCCTTGCCAACACTAGCGTGTTTGGCCGACTGTTTGGAGCAGTTGGTCGGTGTGTCTAAAGTTGTAGGTTATATTCCACGACGGCCGGTGTTGACATATTGTAGTTTTTCCGCCTATTTTTAATAACCTAGGCAACTACTTCTTTACTAACGAGACGAGGTAAAGTTTCTGCCTCCATTTTGAAAGAAAAAAATCTTTAGAATCTCAGGAGTTTATTGTACTAGCTGGCAATCTAGTAGCTAGTAGCGTTGGGCATATAGAGTACGTACGCATGACCACCAACCCCAACATGACCCATCAGACCATCAATCCTAGCTCGTGCATGGAACCCACGTCGATCTTCCTTTGACACTTCCGATTCAAACCCATGAAAAGAAACCTCGAACCGAGGTCAATTCAAAACGTGAGAGATCGAGCGAGCTCGTGTCGTGTGAGTCATTGACAGGGATAAATGAACCTTCAAATTTACACGCACGCATGCAGATGCATGCACGCGACTCGTGGGAAACCGTTTTGCAGTACTAGTCAGCTGCTAATTGAAGTGGTGTAGCATACTAGCAATCTAGCATATGTACGTACGTGTCCACATCATGCCGGACGAATAGTCACGTCGATCGTGCAAGTTACATGCGTACCTTCAAACAACCAGAATATACAAGCTGATCCTGGAGGAAGAAAATGGAAGATTGTGTTGGAAGTTCTCCGTGAAATTAATGCATGCATGCCTCTGATGTTGAAGTTGAACGGAGGACTGTTTGCGATTCAACTCTACGTGTGAGACTGACAGAAGGGAAAGAGACTATTCATGCTTCCGGATCTACGGCCATGGATCACCATGCGTTTGCCTGCATGCTGGCCTCATGGTGATATCAGGAGTGACGGCATCGATCCATGTACTATCATATAATGCCTGGTTTGACCTATGTTTCATGATTTGTTCATGTCAATATGTCAGCCGTGAACTCATGCATGCATGGAGATGGAGTTGGTGGCACACTCGCTCTATCAAATCAAGCACCGAAAAGAGCACATTATATGATGGATTGAACAACTGCGTAATCTTTTTCAACTAGATCGATCTGCAAATCTATCTATCAACTAGACCTGCAAATCGACACGTTAACAACCTTATAAAGGCTGTCGTCAAGTGGAGACAACGGATAAGATGTCTAAAATGTAATTTTCCAGGACCTTTTTCCCTTTCCATGCATGGTGCACTCCCTGGTGATCCATCGCATCATGCCGACGTTGTTGTGGGCGGCGTTTGACTTCTCTTCTCTTCTAGTAATACCTCTTCCACGGCCAGTCAAGAAAGTGAAACCATGAGGGTCGTTCTATGCCATGTGTGTAGTGGCAAGTGGCGATCTTGTTTGAACTTCCTGCGATGGATGGAGCAGTCCAGCACTAGGTGAAGGTTCGTGATCGTGTGTGCGTACAATGATTTAATGTCTTCATCCGAGAGTCGGATTCCTTTCAAAGCACGAGTGGTCTCTTTCTTTGGACTCCACTACAAATCTGACGTCGGATTTTTTACCATGACAAATCAACGTTTTTTATGATAGTATGTGTTTGCTAAGGATGACAAGTTTAGTTGACAAGCACGGCAAATCCGTCCCATTTCAATTTTTTTTTGGCAGAAAATTGTTGTGCTCCTAAACAAAATTTGCCATCCTCAAGTCAACTGAATTTACCATAAAAAACGTTCAATTTATCATGCTTAAAAATCCGACGTCGGATTTTTAGCATTACCGTTTTCTGTTCTCTTTCATTGTTGAGAACTCAAGATATAGGATATCATTATTTTATCATTTCCTAACTGCTCCAACTGAATGTACGAATTCCTCAGTATATATAGACATGTGAATTTCTACATGGACATTTTTATTGACTATTTGCACATTAAACATGGATATATATAATCACAATATTATTCTGCATAACTTGTTGGCTCTGAGCGCCTTTGATTTTTTTTGTTGGGGGGGGGGGGGGGGGGGGCGGGGGGGACCAAGTTTTATTCATCAAAAACCACATGGTGTGGGATACAGTTTTGGTCATGAAATTGGCCAAACCAAACGTGACGTCCCAGCCTAAAGAAAGCGCAAACTTGGCTAGACTGTGTGCTTCACAATTAATAGCACGACCTTCAAAAATGAAATTACATTGAAATAAAGACGCTCTAGACGTGATTTCGCTAATGATAGCCCCGTATTCGCCTCGTCCATGGTTGATGATGTCTCCAACAACTTGTTTTGAGTCAGATGAGATGATAAATTGTTGGATATGAAGATCTTCCACGAGGGCCATTGCCTCCCTACACGCAATTGCTTCAACTGTTGCTGGGTCACACACCCCGCCTATGACAAGAGCCGAGCTCCCCAGAAAAGAACCTTCCCTGTCTCTGCATACTGCAGCTGCTGCTTGATGTCTACTACACAACTTATTCTTGTAGACTCGTGTTGGGCCTCCAAGCGCAGAGTTTTGTAGGACAGTAGCAATTTTCCCTCAAGTGGATGACCTAAGATTTATCAATCCGTGGGAGGCGTAGGACGAAGATGGTCTCTCTCAAACAACCCTGCAACCAAATACAAGAAATCTCTTGTGTCCCCAACACACCCAATACAATGGTAAATTGTATAGGTGCACTAGTTCGGCGAAGAGATGGTGATACAAGTGTAGTATGGATAGTAGAAATATATTTTTATAATCTGAATAAATAAAAACAGTAAGGTAGCAAACGATAAAAGTGAGCACAAACGGTATTGCAATGCTTAAAAACAAGGCCTAGGGTTCATACTTTCACTAGTGCAATCTCTCAACAATGCTAACATAATTGAATCATATAACAATCCCACAACGTGCGACAAAGAATCACTCCAAAGTTCCTATTAGCGGAGAACATAAGATAGAAATTGTTGTAGGGTACGAAACCACCTTAAACTTATTCTTTTCGATCAATTTATTGAGCTATTCCTATAAGTGTCACAAACAACCCTAGAGTTCGTACTAAAATAACACCATATGATACACATCAACCAACTCTAATGTCACCTAGATACTCCAATGTCACCACAAGTATCCGTGAGTTGATTATACGATATGCATCAAACAACTTCATATTCATAATGTTCAATCCAACACAAAGAACTTCAAAGAGTGCCCCAAGATTTCTACCAGAGAAAGTATGACGAAAACGTGCATCAACCCCTATGAATAGATTACCCCAATGTCACCTCGGGAATCCGCGAGTTGAGTGCCAAAACATATATCGAGTGAATCAATATAATACCCCATTGTTACCACGGGTATTCATATGCAAGACATACATCAAGTGTTCTCAAATCCATAAAAGTATTCAATCCGATAATAGTGAAACCTCGAAGGTAAAAACTCAATTCATCACAACAAGATAGAGAGGGAGAAACACCATATGACCCAACTATATTAACAAAGCTCGCGATACATCAAGATCGTGCCAAATCAAGAACACGAGAGAGAGATCAAACACATAGCTACAAGTACATACCCCTAGTCTCGAGGGTGAACTACTCCCTCCTCGTCATGGAGACCGCCGGGATGATGAAGATGGCCTCCGGTGATGATTTCCCCCTCTGGCAGGGTGCCGGAACAGGGCTCCAGATGGTATTTTAAAGGTACAGAGGCTTGCGGCGGCGAAGTCGAAGTTCTAAGATTATTTCTGGGGGTTTTGGTATTTATAAGAATTTTTGGCGTTGGAATCACGCGAAAATGGGCTAAGATGGGCCAACGAGGCACCACGGCACCATACCCCCCCCCCCCGGCGCGCCCTGGTGCCTCGTGGGCATCTCGTGACTCTTCTGGTCCTCCCACGAAGCTTCCTGGTTCTCTATTGTTCCAAAAAAAATCGTCAAAAAGTTTCGCTGCATTTGGAGAACTTTTATTTCTGCACAAAAAACAACACCACGGTAGTTCTGCTGAAAACAGCGTCAGTCCGGGTTAGTTCTAATCAAATCATACCAAAACCATATAGAATTGTTATAAATATGGCATGAATAATTCATAAAATACAAAAATAAGAAACAGCCGAGGGGACCCACCTGGTGCCCACGAGGCACCAGGGCGCGCCACCCCCCAGGCACGCCCAGGTGGCTCGTGGGCCCCATGTGAGCCTTCCCGACTCCGTTTTCTTCTGGATTACTTGTTTTGCAAGATAAAAAAATCTTTATATATACTCCCAGGCGTTTTGACCACCGTATCGCAGAAATCTCCTCTGTTCTTGTTTCATGCTATTTTCTGTCAGATTTCGAGGCCAGGCATCATGTCCTCTCTTCCTCCAACAATGTGGGAGATGACGCTTGGTAGCTGCAGATGGAGCTTAGGAGGGAGGGGGAAGGAGAGGTCACCATGGAAGACGGTGATGGAGATTCGCTTGAGGTCCACCCTCCGGCTTTCGAGAGGGGCACCCTTGCCGGTATCTCCACAATCCCGAATCCTCATCAAGCCATGAGAAGCATTACAAGCCATGGGATTCCAGAGGTTCAAGAAGGGCTTCCCCCTAGAAGGCCCTTACACAGGTTACGTCGGAACAATTTTCATAATTTGGTTCACAATTATGGGGTCGAAAATACTTCTCGTAGACACATACCCTCCAATTGGGACATCTCTCGTCCAAGTGAAAGTGATGCAGGAAAGAATGCTTGGGGCCCAGAGAATAAGCATATTATGGCCGAAGTCCAAAGGAATACAGAGATGATACATCATGTGCTCCGGGAAATCCAGAGCCTAAAGGAGATCCTAATTAATGTCATGGAGGACAAGCCCGCCACTTCACCATCACCACCATCACCGAAGAAGGAGACTTGAGCACATGGGTATGGGCACTCCCCTTGGCTTGTGCCAAGCTTGGGGGAGGTGCCCCGGTATCGTATCACCATCACTTTTACTTTTTTTACCTATTTTTAGTTCGATCCCTAGTTATTTCGTGATTTAGTTGAATAAAAGTTTAGTATGATCTATTTTCGAGTGTTAGCTTCGTGATCCATCTATCTATGTAATCGAGTTGAGAGTTATATAACAAAGAGTAGTTTGAGTTTTTGCTTCTTTACTTTCATGTTCCAATTCTAGCAATGAAAATAATGAAAAAAATCATATGCTAATGTTATGGAAAGTAATGACATTACATAAAGAAAAGTATAAGTGGTAAAATTGATTGGAAGTTAACAAGCATAGCATTAGTCAATGATGCAATTCATGAAGGAATTAATAAGGGAAGAGAAGATTCACATGCAAATATACTATCTTGGACATCTTTTATGATTGCGAGCCCCCATTAAGTATTTTATGTCAAATTGTTGACGTTGGACAAGGAAGACAACGTAATGAATTATGTTTGTTCATATTCACATAGAAGTTATATTGTTATAGATCCTCCAACATGTGGTGCTTGCCCAATATCTTTGCTAGCCAAAAATCCGTACCAAGTAGAGATACTACTTGTGCATCCAAAACTTTTAAACCCAGTTTCATGTCATGAGAGTCCACTATATCTACCTATGGATTGAATAAGATCCTTCAAGTAAGTTGTCATCGGAGCAAAAAGCAATAAAAATTGCCTCTAAATATGTCTGAACTTTTATTGTAAGGGAAATAAGCTTTGTACGAATTTGTGATGGTAAAGAAATAAAAGCGATAGACTGCATAATAAAGGTTGCTATCACAAGGGGCAATATAAAGTGACGTTCCTTTGCATTAAGAACTCTTGCATCCAACAACAAAAAGCGCATGACAACCTCTGCTTCCCTCTGCGAAAGGGCCTATCCTTTACTTTTATGTATTTACTTTTTATGAAAGAGTCAATAGTGTTCTCCTCTACTTCCTTTTTATTTTTCTCTTTTGTAAGCATCATGTGGTGGGGAAAGATCTAGGCATATATATCCAGTTGGATATGAGTGATCATGAGTTATTATTGTTGACATCACCCTTGAGGTGAGTAAGTTGGGAGGCGAACTCATAAGCCCCTATCTTTCTATGTGTCTGGCTGAAACTTTTTGCTCCATATATATGTCGTGAGTGTTAGCAATCATAGAAGACTAAATGATGGTTGAGTATGTGGACTTGCTAAATAGCTCTTACATCAGACCCTTCCTGAAAATATGATGAATTGCAATTGCATTGTTGACTGAGAACATAGTTTGTTAGTTTTCAAGAAAGTTTATGCCTTATACTCGATTGTTGTGATGAAGTGTTACTTGCTCATGAGAAGTTTTATGATAATAAATTTTGCTGTTATAATAATGATCATGATGCTACTATGTCCTTTTTTTATTTTTTATCGACACCTCTCTCTCTAAACATGTGGACATGATTATCGATATCGGCTTTCGCTTGAGGACAAGCGAGGTCTAAGCTTGGGAGTTGATACGTCCATTTTGCATCATGTTTTGCTACTGTTATTTATGGTGTTTTTAATCAATATAACACTTTGTGGAGCAATTCTAATGCCTTTTCTCTCTTAATATGTAAGATTTACACAAGGAGGGAGATTGCCGGCAGCTGGAATTCTGGACCTGAAAAAGATATGTCAGAGATACCTATTCTGCACATCTCCAAATGAGCTGAAATTTTACGGAGATTTATTTTGGAATAAATAAAAAATAATGGAAGCCAGAAGTACCAGAGGGGGCCACCCAGGTGCCCACGAGGCACCAGGGCGCGCCACCCCCCAGGCGCGCCCTGGTACCTCGTGGGGCCCCTGGCCAGCCTCTGGCCCCCATTTTCTGGTATATAAGTCCATTTTCCCTAGAAAAATAGAGAGAAGACTTTGGGGACAGTGCACCGCCGTATCGAGGCAGAACTTGGACAGGAGCACTTTTGCTCTCCGGCGGAGAGATTCCGCCGGGGATACTTCCCTCCGGGAGGGGGAAATCTTCGCCATCGACATCACCAGTGATCCTCTCATCGTGGGAGGACTAATCTTCATCAACATCTTCACCAGCACCATCTCATCTCAAACCCTAGTTAATCTCTTGTATTCAATCTTTGTCTCAAAACCTCAGATTGGTACCTGTGGGTTGCTAGTAGTGTTGATTACACCTTGTAGTTGATGCTAGTTGGTTTATTTGGTGGAAGATTATATGTTCAGATCTATTATGCTATTCAACACCTCTCTGATCATGGACATGATTATGATTTGTGAGTAGTTATTTTTGTTCTTGAGGACATGGGAGAAGTCTTGTCATAAGTAATCATGTGAATTTGGTATTCGTTCGATATTTTGATGATATGTATGTTGTTGATTCCCTTAGTGGTGTCGTGTGAACGTCGACTACATGACACTTCACCATCTTTGGGCCTAAGGGAATGCATTGTGGAGTAGTAATTAGATGATGGGTTGCTAGAGTGACAGAAGCTTAAACCCTAGTTTATGCGCTATTCCGTAAGGGGCTAATTTGGATCCACGTGTTTAATGCTATGGTTAGAGTTATCTTAATTCTTCTTTCGTAGTTGCGGATGCTTGCGAGAGGGGGTAATCATAAGTGGGAGGCTTGTTCAAGTAAGAACAGCACCCAAGCACCGGTCCACCCACATATCAAATTATCAAAGTAGCGAACGCGAATCAAACAAACATGATGAAAGTGACTAGATGAGATTTCCATGTGTCCTTGAGAACGCTTTACTTACTATAAGAGATCGTTCCGGCTTGTCCTTTGCTATAAAAAGGATTGGGCCACCTTGCTTCACTCTTTGTTACTATTGCTACTTGTCACTTGTTACAAATTATCTTGCTATCAAACTACTCGTTACCGATAATTTCAGTGCTTGCAGAAAATACCTTGCTAAAAACCGCTTGTCATTTCCTTCTGCTCCTCATTGGGTTCGACACTCTTACTTATCGAAAGGACTACGATTGATCCCCTATACTTGTGGGTCATCAAAAGGTGGGATGCCAACCGGGGCAACCCCAAGCTTAGTTGCTTGAGACTTCTTGGAATGTTATCTTGGGGTGCCTTGGGCATCCCCAAGCTTGAGCTCTTGTGTCTCCTTAATTCCTCTCATATCATGGCTTCTCCTAAATCTTAAAAACTTCATCCACACAAAACTCAACAAGAACTCGTGAGATAAGTTAGTATAAATCAACTCAAAACCTTAACATTCTCTAATGTAACAAATCACTAAAATTATAATTGAACATTGCATACTAAATGCCTCTGCAGATTTAATACTCCTATCCATAAATAGAAACATTAAACAAGCAACATATGCAAACAATGCAACCATAACCGAAATCTGTCTAAACAGAATAGTCTGTAAAGGGTTAATAAGAATTCATACTTCCCTAACTCCAAAAATTCTTAAAAATTACCACGTGACAGAGAACTCATGCATGCTTACTGTGTAAAAATTTCAGATTTTTATCATGTTCTGACTATTCAGGAATATTCTGGACATAACCGAAAACTTTCTGTTTTCAAACGGCAACACATGAACTTGCAAACTGAGCATGGTAAAGGCTATAATTGGAATTTTATTGAACTAAAAGATACAAAACATGATTATTGATAACAACAAGCAAATCTCAACAAAATAAAATGACGCTCCAAGCAAAACACATATCATGTGACGAATAAAAATATAGCTCCAAGTAAGGTTACCGATAATGTTGAAGACGAAAGAGGGGATGCCCCCCAAGCTTAGACGCTTGAGTCTTCCTTGAGTATTACCTTGGGGTGCCTTGTGTATCCCCAAGCTTAGGGTCTTGCCACTCTTTGTTCTCCTCATATCGATATCTCACCCAAAACTTGAAAACTTCAATCACATAAAACTTAACGGATCTTGTGAGATAGGTTAGTATGATAGAAATAAATCATCCACTTAGGTACTGTCAAGACAAGTTTCATAATTGTTCTCACATAATGCCTACTGTATTCTATCATTTCCACAATTTATATTACTCAATATAAGCTATGGAATAACTAAAACAAGCAAACTATGCATCGAAAACAGAATCTGTCAAAAACAGAACAGCATGTAGTGAGCGATTTAAAAACCATACTTATGTACCTTAAAAAATTCTGAAAAATTATAAAAACGTAAAAAAATTGTAACCCAATGCTCCGTAAAAATTTCATATTTTTATCACTCTCCAGTACGGAATAGAAATTCCAGCACTGGACACAAAAGTTTCTATTTTTGCATAGAATCGAATCAACAAGTATCCACACTATCCCAAAGGCTTTACTTGGCACATTATTGAAATAAAACATATAAAACATGATTACCAAAGTAGCTTAATTATGTGAACACACAAAAACAGAAGGTATAAGTATTGGGTTGTCTCCCAACAAGCGCTTTTCTTTAATGCCTTTTAGCTAGGCATGATGATTTCAATGATGCTCGCATAAAAGTAAAGAATTGAAACACAAAGAGAGCATCATGAATCATATGACAAGCACATTTAAGTCTAACCCACTTCCTATGCATAGGGATTTTGCGATCAAACAATTTATGGGAGCAAGAATCAACTAGTATAGGAAGGCAAAACAAGTATAACTTCGAAACTTTCAACACATACAGAGGAAACTTGATATTATTGCAACACCTACAAGCATATGATCCTATCTCATAATAATTTTTAGTAGCATCATGAATGAATTCAACAATATAGCTATCACATAAAGCATTCTTTTCATGACCTACAAGCATAGAATTTTTATTACTCTCCACATAAGCAATTTTCTTCTTATTCATAATAGTGGGAGCAAACTCAACAAAATACTATCATGAGATACTTGATTGGCATAACCAAATTGAAAATTAAAATCATGATGACAAGTTTCATGGTTATCATTATTCTTTATAGCATACATGTGATCACAATAATCATCATAGATAGGAAGCATGTCATCATCATAATAAATTTCCTCATCAAAACTTGGGGGGACTAAAAATATCATATTCATCAAATATAGCATCCCCAAGCATATGGCTTTGCATATCATTAGCATCATGGATATTCATAGAAAGCATACTAACAACATTGCAATCATGCTCATCATTCAAATACTTTATGCCAAACATTTTATTGAATTCTTCTTCTATCAATTGAGCATAATTTTCCGTCCATCATTTTCAAGAAAGACATTATAAAGATGAATAATATGAGGCAACCTCAATTCCATTTTTTGTAGTTTTCTTTTATAAACCAAACTAGTGATAAAACAAGAAACTAAAAGATTCAATTGCAAGATCTAAATATATACCTTCAAGCACTCACCTCCCCGGCAACGGCGCCAGAAAAGAGCTTGATGTCTACTACACAACTTATTCTTGTAGACTCGTGTTGGGCCTCCAAGCGCAGAGTTTTGTAGGACAGTAGCAATTTTCCCTCAAGTGGATGACTTAAGGTTTATCAATCCGTGGGTGGCGTAGGATGAATATGGTCTCTCTCAAACAACCCTGCAACCAAATACAAGACATCTCTTGTGTCTCCAACACACCCAATACAATGGTAAATTGTATAGGTGCACTAGTTCGGCGAAGAGATGGTGATACAAGTGTAGTATGGATAGTAGAAATATATTTTTATAATCTGAATAAATAAAAACAGCAAGGTAGCAAACGATAAAAGTGAGCACAAACGGTATTGCAATTCTTAAAAACAAGGTCTAGGGTTCATACTTTCACTAGTGCAATCTCTCAACAATGCTAACATAATTGAATCATATAACAATCCCTCAACGTGTGACAAAGAATCACTCCAAAGTTCCTATTAGCGGAGAACATAAGATATAAATTGTTGTAGGGTATTAAACCACCTTAAAGTTATTCTTTCCGATCAATCTATTGAGCTATTCCTATAAGTGTCACAAACAGCCCTAGAGTTCATACTAAAATAACACCATACAATACGCATCAACCAACTCTAATGTCACCTAGTTACTCCAATGTCACCACAAGTATCCGTGAGTTGATTATACGATATGCGTCAAACAACTTCAGATTCATAATATTCAATCCAACACAAAGAACTTCAAAGAGTGCCCCAAGATTTCTACCAGAGAAAGTAGGACGAAAACGTGCATCAACCCCTATGCATAGATTACCCCAATGTCACCTCGAGAATCAGCGAGTTGAGTGCCAAAACATATATCAAGTGAATCAATGTAATACCACATTGTCACCACGGGTATTCATATGCAAGACATACATCAAATGTTCTCAAATCCATAAAAGTATTCAATCTGATAATAGTGAAACCTCAAAGGTAAAAACTCAATTCATCACAACAAGATAGAGAGGGAGAAACACCATATGATCCAACTATATTAACAAAGCTCGCGATACATCAAGATCGTGCCAAATCAAGAACACGAGAGAGAGATCAAACACATAGCTACTAGTACATACCCCTAGCCTCGAGGGTGAACTACTCCCTCCTCGTCATGGAGACCGCCGGGATGATGAAGATGGCCTCCGGTGATGATTTCCCCCTCCGGCAGGGTGCCGGAACAGGGCTCCAGATGGTATTTTGAAGGTACAGAGGCTTGAGGTGGTGGAGTCGAAGTTCTAGGGTTATTTCTGGGGGGTTTATATTTATAAGAATTTTTGGCGTTGGAATCACGCGAAGATGGGCTAAGATGGGCCCACGAGGCACCACGGCGCCATACCCCCCCTGGCGCGCCCTGGTTCCTCGTGGGCACCTCGTGGCTCTTCTGGTCCTCCCACGAATCTTCCTGGTTCTCTTTTGTTCCAAAAAAAATCGTCAAAAAGTTTCGCTGCATTTGGAGAACTTTTATTTCTGCACAAAAAACAACACCACGGTAGTTCTGCTGAAAACAGCGTCAGTCCGGGTTAGTTCTAATCAAATCATACCAAAACCATATAGAATTGTTATAAATATGGCATGAATACTTCATAAATTATAGATACATTGGAGACATATCACTGCTCCTCCCTTTCCAGCCCGGATACCAGCATCAACATGGATTTTTCTACCTATTCGATCACGGGTCAGCGACCCAAGGCACCCCCTCGGAGCGCCTTTGGTGGTGGCTCTAACCAGTGGCGGAGCTATGGCTGGGCCGAACCAGGCCATGGCCCGCCTAGCCTAACAAGAATTCTGTCAATAGAAGAACTGAATCTAGGCTTTGAGAGCAAGATTTCGTTGGTACTTTTCTACCTAGCCTGTTTTGGCCTGCCCAGAAAAATGGCTGTAGCTCCGCCACTGTCTCTAAACACATGCTATGGTGAAATCTGTGGTAGCAGTTCAAATATTCCCCTTGTTATTCCCGAACTTTTGTCTATGTTGTTCGTGAACCTTACCCAACTAAGTGCCTTGCGTGTTGTCTTCATTCTGAATTTTTTTTGGCACCCTTGAAGTTGAGCCTACCCTCCATTTACGCCCCAATTTGTAGCTGATTTCAGACATACATTACTTTTGGGATGTTTTGTGGTTTAAAATATACAAAGTCCATCTTACATAGTACCTTGTTTGCCCACATTGTGAGAGTATATGATGGTGAGATCGGATATAAACCGCATAGGTAGAATATTGAGATGTGTAGGATCGAAAGTATGTCTAGAGGGGGGGTGATTAGACTACTTGACCAAATAAAACCTAACCTTTTCCCAATTTTATTTGTGGGCAGATTTTAGCAATAGTACATGTCAAGCATCACCCTACACATGCAATTCTAAGAGTATAGCAGCGGAATGTAAGCAATTGCATATGTATGTAGAGAGGGGGTAGGAGATTTCAAACGCAATGAAGACACGGTGGTTTTTGGCGTGGTTCCGATAGGTGGTGCTATCGTACGTCCACGTTGATGGAGGCTTCAACCCACGAAGGGTAACGGCTGCGCGAGTCCATGGAGGGCTCCACCCACGAAGGGTCCACGAAGAAGCAACCTTGCCTATTCCACCATGGCTTACGTCCACGAAGGACTAGCCTCACTCGGGGTAGATCTTCACAAAGTAGGCGATCTCCTTGCCCTTACAAACTTCTTGGTTCAACTCCACATCTGGTTGGAGGCTCCCAAGCGACACCTAACCAATCTAGGGGACACCACTCTCCAAAAGGTAATAGACGGTGTGTTGTTGATGAACTCCTTGCTCTTGTGCTTCAAATGATAGTCTTCCCAGCACTCAATCACTCCTCACAGATTTGGCTATGGTGGAAGAAGGATTTGAGTGGAAAGCAACTTGGGAAAGGCTAGAGATCAAGGTTCAAATGGTAGGAATGGAATATCTTGATCTCAACACATGAGTAGGTGGTTCTCTCTCAGAAAATGTATGGTGGAAGTATAGGCATGTTCTGATGGCTCTCCTTACTGAGAAGGATGGGGTGGAGGGGTATATATAGCCTCCACACAAAATCCAATCGTTACACACTTTTGACCCAACTCGGTGGCACCGAAACGATAATCTCGGTAGCACCGAACTTTGTAAAAGATATGGACTTTAGGAATCTCGGTGGGACCGATACGAACAACTCGGATGGACCGAAGTGCAATGGCTTAGGGCAATCCTCATCTCGGTGGCACCGATTGCATCAACTCGGTAGGACCGAAGTGAAGCAATAAGGCAACAGAGAGTTGGCAAGCCATCTCGGTGAGACCGATTTGCAAACTCGGTGAGACCGAAGTAAATGCAAACGATTACAGAGAGTTGGCAAGGCCAACTCAGTGAGACCGAGATCCATTTCGGTGGATCCGATTTGTTAGGGTTTGGCAGTGGCTAAGTCTTGGATGAACTCGGTGGGGCCGGATTGGAAATTTCGGTGGGGCCGAGTTGGACTTTGGGTTTTGGACATATTTGGGATAGAGAGAGTGGTTGAGGGTTTAGTAATGCTGTCACTAAGCACTTGAGCAAAAAGACCATTAGGCAACACCTCATCCCCTTTTAATAGTATTGGCTTTCCTATGGACTCAATGTGATCTTGGATCACTAAACCAAAAATGTAGAGTCTTGATCTTTGCCAATTCTTGTCCTTAGCATTTTGAGGGGTCCACATCTCTAGTCCATGCCATGCCAATCATTGAACATCCTGAAATCTTAATCTTGAATGGATATTAGTTCAATGAGATATATGTTGTTATGAATTACCAAAACCACCAAGGGAGCAAATGTGCTTTCAATCTCCCCCTTTTTGGTAATTGATGACAACATATAGATCAAAGCTTCGACAGATGATTAAGTAAATGAAATACATCGTCGCTTTGAGAAGTATGTGATAAGCAAGAGCTCCCCCTAAATTTGTGCATTATTAAAAAATTGTGTTTGAATGCAAATGCACAATCGATTAGGCTCATGGGTCACTCTTCCATGTCACATACATCTTGGTGGAGCGCGTAAAATGATATGATTGGAAAGGTAAGCACGCATCACCAACATAACTAATTGATCATACAAGATAATAGTAGAGATAAACATGGAATATCACAATAGGCATAATATGATCAATCACCATCGTATCTCACAAGTATAAACGACAGAATATTGTAGCAAGCACACACATAACAAAGTATCAACGAACGATCAAACAAGTAGCAAAAGAAACTCTCGAAGCAAATAAAAAAAAACTCTCTTTCTCGAAGCCTATGATCTATACAAATCCTCCCCCTTTGGCAACAAGTACCAAAAAGTTCGAATCGTATAGCACTAGTCGGCTCTCTAGGCACGATCCTCTGAAGGCGATCTCCTGCTGGCGGCTCCGGTGTGCGTAGATGGCGTTGAGATGAGAGCGTCTGCGAATGCTTCTGCTGACGACTGATGGACTGGTGGAGTGGAGACCTGCTGTGGCACTGTGGCTGTGGTGGCTGGTGCAGATACTGTGGTCCGTGGATCCACAACTGGTATCGCAGCTGACCTGGCAGCCCTAGGCACTGACTGAAACTGCTCTGTAGTCGGTCTCTCATCTTCACTGTCATCTGATCTGGCAAGCTTGACAGCATCGACATCTCCTTGCAGCTGTTCCACTAAAGTCTGAATCTCAGTCACTTTGACATCCAAGTCATGAAACTTTGTCTCAATAATCCGCTCAAAACTAGCCTGGGTCTGGGTGAGGTTGGCCAGACTTCGCTCAATCCTCAGAGTGGCTTCAAGCAGATATTGCATTTGGTATTTTGGTGTCTTGAGATTCGCAATTGGAGCATTGGGAGCTGTTGCTTCCTGAGCTGCTTTAGCTTCCTGTGCTTTGCCGATTTCCTCTTGAGCTTGGGCAGAAGTAGGATGCGAAAGATCCATCACTATGACATTGTCCTCAAAGTCTGGACGGAGTGGCAAATGCTCTCGATCAAGAAGATACGTGCTGGTTCCAACCTTGGAATTGATCAACAACTGAATATGTGGAGCATAACCACACGATCTCTTTTGATCTGCTGCTGTCCTCTTGATAGTCTCTACTATCAGGCTCATCACCTTGAATTTCTGAGGTGTATCAAATAAATGCAGCAAGTTGATGGAGTGGCCACGAATCATCTTATCATCTCCTAACTTGGGTAGCAGAGTGTACCGCAGTATAGTGTTTGAGGTGGCCAGACCTGGTAGCAAATGCTTTACTGATCCAAGCTTATGAGTCTCAAGATCCTCCTGGGGAATAGCAGTGTACATGTTCTTCATAGAATTGTGATCAAACTTGAGCTTGGCATAAACATCATAATCATCATCCTCTTCCTTGGGTGCACCAAGAAGATTTGCCCACTCAGAAATAGTTGATTGATATCTAATGCCCTCAGTCATCCACACTATGCGACCATCTGGATAGAAATGAGTAGTAGAGTAAAATTGCATGATCATCTCGTCATTCCACTTGGTCAACTTCTTTCCAATGAATTCATCAACTCCAGCAATTCTGAAACTTTCATGGACGTGGGGGAAATAGTCCTTGTTCTCATCGATGTATTCCCAATCCACCCACTTCATGTCACTGACTATGGGCTTCTTGTCAAGCAATATTGTCTCATAGAAATCCTGTTGCTCACGGGTGTGAAAACGATAATCACAAGCAGTCCTCCTTCTGATAGCATAAGGATCTGACAATCTCCATTGACGCAGTCCTTTGTCCTTTCTCAATATCATGTTCTCAGCTACTGGGTGTGCGTTGTCATGTTCTGGTATCTTGGGCTTCAATTTTCTGAGCACTAGAGGCTCTTCATCAACAGTTGATTCAGGCATTGGGGCCTTGTTCTTCTCTGCAGCAGATATGTTTCTGGTTGATCTCTTGGGTGCTGGTGCCTTAGGCTTTGACTTGGGAGGTGCAGCAGTCTTGATAGCATCAGACATGAGCTTCTGTGCTTTTGCAGGGGGTGCAGCAGCTGGCTCTTCCTACTCTTCTTCTTCCTCATCAATCATCATAGTAGGTCTGCCAATCACTCGGGCAAAAGATTTCCTTACTCTTTTCTTCTTGGCACCTGCAGTTGCCTCACTAGGCTCTTGCATAGTCTTCTGAGGCACTTTCCTCACAGCTGTTCTTTCCTTGACAGAAGTAGGCTTTGTGCTGTACTCCTTAGCTAGCACTACTCTCTTCTTCTTTTGTGCAGTTTCACTTGCAACAAAGGCCTCATCCTCACTGTCTGAGGTTTTCTTCTTCCGTGTTCTGGTTGCTGCTTTAGGAAGATCTGGAGAGCTTCTCTCTCCCTCATAGAAACTTTCATTATGGCTTGATCCTTCACTTTGTTCTTCATGCTGCTCTGACCTATTCTGACTGTCACTGACATCAGACATTGTGCTGAGCTGACCCTGTGAATAGATAGGTATGGGTAGAGTAGATGAGTCATCACAAAAAGCAGATAGTTTTTCAAAAAGTCGAGTTCAAACTTTAGTTCTAGGTTTTCACAGAATGCAGTTCGGATGGACCGAGTTGGTAATCTCGGTGACACCGAAGCACACTACAGAGACATGGCACGCCATTTCGGTCAGACCGAGATGGGTTTCGGTGGCTCCGAGATGCTAGGGTTTCACTGAGACGTTACTTTCGGTCTTACTGATTCGCACAACTCGGTGGCACCGAGATGTACTTGTGCTATGGCCAGGGCCAAATCGGTGGGACCAAAAATTCCTATTCGGTCGGTCCGAGATGCATTCGGCGGAAACCTAACCCTAAATTTTTTGCTCGAATCTGGTTCAAACGAACTAATCTGGTGGAAAGTGAATTGCATTCGTGGCAAGATTACAGGCTATCCAATCGTGCATTGAATCGAAAAAGGGAAGCACGAAAGGGATCGAAACTCACCCTAACTCGTTGGAATTCCTCTACGGCGGCAACGGCGGTGGAGATTACCGTTGACGGCGACAGAATCCTGCGGCGAGGGCGCACAGGCGACGACGGCGACGATCCGGAGACCAAAGGGGCGGCAGCAATGGGGCGCGGGCGCGTGACGTTTGAAGAAATTTTCAACCGCACGGTTCGCTGGGAATATATACCCATTCGCTGTCGGTGGCACCGAGTGGAACAAATCGGTAGCACCGAGACGTGCAACTGCTTGCAGTTACAGCAACTCGGTCCGACCGAGTTGGTCTAATCGGTAGCACCGAGATGAAAACTTAGATCAATCTAAATGCTTTTGGTTCGACCGAGTTTGAATGGGTTGGTCTGACCGAAATCAATTAGAAGGTTTTGGAGGTTCAGCCCTTTCAGATCGGTGGCTCCGAGTGCTCCTCACCCGGAGGGTCCGAAAATGACTTGTTCAATTTTTTGTGATGCAGCAAGAATAGAATTTGAGACAAGAAAGCATAGATAGCTAGAGAAGGTTCTTAGGCATTCTTGTACATCCACTTGGCCAGAAAAACCAAGACAATCAAAACAACAAATGGATGTCCTCGAATGATGAAAACATGCAAATCAACATGCTCACACAATAAGATAGCAAATGAAATATGTGTCAAACATGCACAACCAATTCTAGCATCTATCAAGCAATGGCGATGACTAGGTCATCTATATATGAGTATATTGACTTAGGAGCCAAATGAGAACATTTGATCATAGGTCATACTCATCGTTTAAGCACAAGTGGGGTTACCACTTTTACATAAAGCATTAATGTGTTCACACCATTAGAGTTGCTTTAGCTCAATTGTTTAGAGCAAAGCTCCCCCTAGATGTGATATCCCCCCTAAGAGGGTTGAACTAACCTTGGGTTTTGTCGACGATGACTTCATGTAGATGTTGAAGATGTGGATGCTCAATGTTGATGTAGATCATCAAGAGTTGGGAGCAATCCTTTGGAGTTATGTGCTTTCAATACCTACATGGGTTAGTCCCACACAAGGAACATACAAGGATATCCATAGACATAGAGTGAAATATACATATGATGATGTCCATGAGTGCATTGATTACCTTGTCCCTTGCCTTACCAACAAGAGGGTTTGTGACTCCATGAACTAGTGCAAGATGTGGAAGTTGGTTGCACAAGTCCTTGCCATAAAGAATATGAGTGAAGTTTGTTGGCGGAGTCACCCTCAAGAACTCTCTAGTTCTTCTTCTTTTGGACCCACATCAACTTGATGGGAATCCTTGGAGTTGTAGTAGCACTTGATGAAGTAGAGCTTGATGAAGTCTTGGGAACCCACTTGACCATGGCTTGAGGAGCTTCTTCAAATGAATCAATCTCTTCTTGAAGCTTGTCCTTGCCTTTTAGCTTGTGGTCTTGTGGTGGAAAGTCTTCTTGAGCTTGTGTTCCCTTGAAGGAAGTAGGGTCATACTTCTCTTGTTGAGGAACAAACTTCATCTTGGGATATTGACCTTCTTCCCACTCAACTCCATCGGCATTGAACTTTCGTTCAAAACCAACACCTTGGTTCTTCCAATGCCTTCCTTGCTTGCGTACAATTTCCTCAAATTGTTTACTCCCGGCAAGGCTCTTGTAGACACCTTTTTCTATAATTCCTTTCAATAGCATATTTTCTTGCTCAAGTGTAACTTGGCTAAGAGAATCGTTAGTGGAATCAATAGAACTACTAGAAGCAACAATATTGGATTTAGCATTGTTATTGTTACTACTAGAGGTAGAACCATTTTTACCCTTGTTGCTAGTTTGCTTAGGTTTAACTTGTGGCATAAAGGTAGACAAGAGTAAACGTTTGGCAAGATATGAAGAACTCTTCTTTCGAAGATCGTCATTGATAGCTTTAAGAAACTCATGCTCTTGCTCTAAATTTAGCTTCTCGAAGCGTAGCTTCTCATGAGTTCTTAGAAGTTCTCTATGATCCTCTTGAGTTGTTTCATGAGCAAACTTAAGAGCATTTAGTTCTTTAGTTAGACGCTCAATATCCTTCATAGCATTGTCACTCGTTTCCTCTTGACTATCATGATTACTAGCATTTTCATTATAGCTCACATCACTAGCCCTATCAATAAGTAAATCATCATCACCAAGCAAATCATCTTCATCACTATTAAAATCAAGATACTCGGGGTGTGATACCTTCGGGCCTTTTGCCATGAAGCATCTTCCAATTCCTTCATTTGGTGAGTTAAATAGATCGTAGGAGTTGGATGACACAAGTGCAAGTCCTGCAACACCTTCATCTTGACTATAGTCGGAGTTGGAGTGATAACTTCTCTCGGATTGGTTGTCGGAGTCAGAGCCGGAAACCCATTCACCAACATGAGCTTGATGTCTTCTTCTTGTGTAGCTCCTTGATGACTTGTCCTTCCTCTCCGAATCCTTGCTTCTTCGAGAGTGTCTTCGTTCATAATAATCATCTCTACTCCTTCTCTCTTTACGAGGTGATTCATCTCTTCTATGTCTTCCTCTTGGTGATTCGTCTCTTTTCTTGTAGGGAGCCGTACACTCATTGGAGTAGTGTCCGGGCTTTCCACAATTGTAGCAATTACGGTCACGACTTGATGATCTTCTCTCATAATGTCTTGAGCTAGAGCTTCTTTCTTTTCCTTTGATCTTGTAGAACTTGTTGAACCTTTTCACCATTAGGCTAATCTCTTCATTGGATACTAGCTGGTCACTTGAAGTTGTTGGAGCATCGGTTGAGGCTTTGTAAGCACCACTTGACTTGTTGTGCAGCTCCTCTTTGTCCTTGAGCGCCATTCAATGAGCGACAATCCTTCCAATGACTTCCGTGGGCTTGAGATCTTTGTAATTTGGCATCATTTGGATCAATGTGCAGACGGTATCATATTTTCCATCCAAAGCTCTAAGTATCTTCTTGATGATGAATTTGTCGGTCATCTCTTCACTTCCTAAGCCGGCAATCTCATTTGTGATGAGAGCAAGCCTAGAGTATATCTCTGCGACTCCTTCACCATCCTTCATCTTGAACTTATCAAGTTGACTTTGGAGCACATCCAACTTAGATTCCTTGACGGACTCGGTACCCTCATGCATATCAACCAAGGTATCCAAAATTTCCTTTGCATTCTCGAGGTGGCTGATTTTGTTGAATTCTTCGGGACATAAACCGTTGAATAGAATGTCACAAGCTTGAGCATTGTATTGCAACATCTTCAATTCTTCCGGGGTTGCTTCACGATCCGGTTCCTTGCCATCCTCAAAGAAGTCACCTTGCAAGCCAACACGAACAACAGCCCAAATGGCAGGGTTATGACCAACAATATGCATTTTCATCTTATGTTTCCAACTAGCAAAGTTTGTACCATCAAAATATGGACCTCTACGGTGATAGTTACCCTCACTAGACGCCATACTCTCCTAGGTTGTGAAACCAAGGCTATGATCACCAAAGCTATGGAAATCAAGGCTTACGGAGACCAAAGCTATGATACCACTTGTAGGATCGAAAGTATGTCTAGAGGGGGGTGATTAGACTACTTGACCAAATATAACCTAACCTTTCCCCAATTTTATTTGTGGGCAGATTTTAGCAATAGTACATGTCAAGCATCACCCTACACATGCAATTCTAAGAGTATAGCAGCGGAATGTAAGCAATTGCATATGTATGTAGAGAGGGGGTAGGAGATTTCAAACGCAATGAAGACACGGTGGTTTTTGGCGTGGTTCCGATAGGTGGTGCTATCGTACGTCCACGTTGATGGAGGCTTCAACCCACGAAGGGTAACGGCTGCGCGAGTCCACGGAGGGCTCCACCCACGAAGGGTCCACGAAGAAGCAACCTTGCCTATTCCACCATGGCTTACGTCCATGAAGGAATAGCCTCACTCGGGGTAGATCTTCACAAAGTAGGCGATCTCCTTGCCCTTACAAACTTCTTGGTTCAACTCCACATCTGGTTGGAGGCTCCCAAGCGACACCTAACCAATCTAGGAGACACCACTCTCCAAAAGGTAATAGACGGTGTGTTGTTGATGAACTCCTTGCTCTTGTGCTTCAAATGATAGTCTTCCCAGCACTCAATTACTCCTCACAGATTTGGCTATGGTGGAAGAAGGATTTGAGTGGAAAGCAACTTGGGAAAGGCTAGAGATCAAGGTTCAAATGGTAGGAATGGAATATCTTGATCTCAACACATGAGTAGGTGGTTCTCTCTCAGAAAATGTATGGTGGAAGTGTAGGCATGTTCTGATGGCTCTCCTTACTGAGAAGGATGGGGTGGAGGGGCATATATAGCCTCCACACAAAATCCAACCGTTACACACTTTTGACCCAACTCGGTGGCACCGAAACGATAATCTCGGTAGCACTGAACTTTTCAAAAGATATGGACTTTAGGAATCTCGGTGGGACCGATACGAACAACTCGGATGGACCGAAGTGCAATGGCTTAGGGCAATCCTCATCTCGGTGGCACCGATTGCATCAACTCGGTAGGACCGAAGTGAAGCAATAAGGCAACAGAGAGTTAGCAACCATCTCGGTGAGACCGATTTGCAAACTCGGTGAGACCGAAATAATGCAAGCGATTACAGAGAGTTGGCAAGGCCATCTCGGTGAGACCGAGATCCATTTCGGTGGATCCGATTTGTTAGGGTTTGGCAGTGGCTAAGTCTTGGATGAACTTGGTGGGGCCGGATTGGAAATTTCGGTGGGGCCGAGTTGGACTTTGGGTTTTGAACATATTTGGGATAGAGAGAGTGGTTGAGGGTTTAGGAATGCTGTCACTAAGCACTTGAGCAAAAAGACCATTAGGCAACACCTCATCCCCTTTTAATAGTATTGGCTTTCCTATGGACTCAATGTGATCTTGGATCACTAAACCAAAAATGTAGAGTCTTGATCTTTGCCAATTCTTGTCCTTAGCATTTTGAGGGGTCCACATCTCTAGTCCATGCCATGCCAATCATTGAACATCCTGAAATCTTAATCTTGAATGGATATTAGTTCAATGAGATATATGTTGTTATGAATTACCAAAACCACCAAGGGAGCAAATGTGCTTTCAAGATGCATATTTTGTATTGCCTTTAGACTTTGCCCAATCTATAAGGAATACAACCACTTCATCACAAAATTGTAAATTGCCTGGAACACTTGCTCGCACTAGATAGTACTACTTTCTTCACACCCCCCACACACACTCACTCTCTTTAGTTGAAATATTTACCTTTTGGCACCTAAATTGCCTCTGTCAAACAAATTATAGCTTTTAACTTGACAATTGGTAAAGTAGACTTATAAAGTACATAGAAGGGTGTGTAAGTGACATACATAACTTGACATAACATGAAGCCAACCTATTTTCTCCTATGGGGTTCTACACTCAAGACTGGTCTTTTTCTCCAAATCTATTTTTGTATGACCCCCCACCCCCAAATGAATTTAATTATGCACATAAAAAACACATGGTAATTATGCCGAAAATGTCTTCAGTAGCAGCAATTAGTATTCTATAGGGCGGGATTAGAAGAGAAACCTTAAGAAAAATGATCAAAAGGTAAATATGTTTTGGACATATCAAGGCCTAACTAGTGTCTACTAGAATAGAAGTGTGTAGTAGACATCAAAGGGCTACAAAGATACCCGTCAGTGGTGCTCAACTCCAATGATAGGCAAAAAATACACGCGTTAGTGTATTGGTTCCGTAGAGGGTTAATCTATCACTATTGCAGAAAAGCCTAGCTATGGCATGGCAAAATGGCCTTGCTGGCGTTGGGTTCCAACGCCACCAATATGGCGCCAGTGACAAAATTTAATGGTGGCGTTGGAGCACACGTCAGCAGTATTTTAGATACTGATGGCGTGCCACGTGGCCAACGCCAGTAGTAAGTGTATGTTACCACCGACATGCCTTGTTGGCCCAACGCCACCAATTTGATTTTTTGTTTATAAAAAAATATGCAACTATGTAATCCATCAACTTTAAGATATATTACTGCATTAACTAGTTCAACTTAACAAACTAGATAGGTACGCATCAACTTAACAAACTACATAATAGTTAGCAGTTCAAGAACTAAACTAGTTCAACTTAACAAACTATTCAACAAAACATACAACATCATCCATAGCCTAGGTGGTCGATCACATTTCTTGATCAAGGATTGCCTTCACCCGTCGAATCTTGTACCTATTGGTTTCTCCATCTTTTTAAAATGAGCTTTCTCCATCTTGAGCTCATTTCTCTCGGCCCCGAGGAGCTTTCTCTCATTCTTCAGCTGATCCCTCTCCTCGATCAATTGATCCCTCTACTCCCTCAGCCTAAGAGTCTTATCGAAGAGATCAGTCTTCTCATCGATCATCTGATCCCTCTCCGCCTTCAGCGCTGCATTCATTTCCTTCGGTCTTGATGGTACTTTCATGAGACTCTATAAGCTGGCGGTTGAGCATGTCCACATCATAGACCTTTCCCTCGACGGGTGTCAGATCTGGTACGTATCCCTACCAAGTCAAATGTTTGAAATCGTTAGATATGCATGTGTTTGCAATGATCATGGATGTGTTTGGAATCTTACTTGGTTGGTGCTCGCTTCGCCTCCATCGGCATACGCCACGAAGTTACAAGAAGACCGGTAGTGGCTGTTGTAGGCACTTATCGGCGCCAACTACAAAATAATAACAAGTCAGCCATGACAGCTACAACTAGAACCAATTGAACTATGACAACATATGACAATTGAACTATGACAACATATGACAGGGAATTAACCACACACAAATTAGATGCATGAAGGTAGTACCCATTCATGTCATTATACCATGGCATTTGACAATTGAACTATGTATGACCACAATATGACACTGTTTGGGCACTGTTTTGACACTAGTTTGGCACTGTTTTGGCACTAGTTTAGCACTGTTTTAGCAGTGTCAAAGCTTTGGCAAACAAAAAAAAACACTAGTTCATGGATTTAACCAAGCACGAAATCTTTAACCAAGCACAACTAGTTTTGACACTAGTTTGGCACTATTTTGGTAGTGTCAAAGCTTTGGCAAAAAAAACACTAGTTCATGGCTTTAACCAAGCACAACTAGTTTTGGCACCGTTTTGACACTAGTTTGGCAGTGTCAAAGCTTTGGCAAAAAAATTAACACTAGTTCATGGCTTTAACCAAGCACACAATTTAACACTAATTCATGGCTTTAACCAAGCACGAAATCTTTAACAGTAGTTCATGGCTTTAACCAAGCACAAAATCTTTAAACAAGCACGAAATGGAGTTTATCAGGGCATCTTTAACACTAGTCCATAGCCATAGGCTTTAACCCTAAACACAAAATCGCCACGGCCATGGCTTTAACCAAGCACAAAATGGAGTTTAACAAGGCATCTTTAACACTAGTCAACGGCCATAGGCTTTAACCCTAAACACAAAATCACCACGGCCATGGCTTTAACCCTAAACACAAAACCGCCACGGCGATGGCTTCAACCCTAAGCACGAAATCGCCATGTCCATGGCTTTAACCCTACGCACGAAATAGCCATGACATGAGCTCACCTTGTGGGGTTTGTAGCCGAGGCGGAGCTCGTCACCGTCGTCTCCCTCGCCGGCGCCGAAACCATAGCGTGGGAATCAAATAGGGATGACCTCAGCGAGCACAAAAAGGCAATCAAATGGGTCTACGAGATAGGGCAATGAGAGGGGGAGCCGTAGAAGTTTACCTCAATAGCGGAGACGACCGGAAATGGCCGGAATCGGCCGGCGAAGAGCAGCAGCGAAAGGGGATCGACAGAGGAAGAGAGAGTGCGGGCAGAGAGAGAATTTGGGACGAGGGTGTCTGATGCCCCTCCGTTTTGACCCACTGCTTCCGATGCACTCTTGGGCTAGGCCCAATAGGCCAGTGGGCCAGTAATTACATATTTTTTAATTTATTAAAAGACTCAAAATAATACTAGTACTTTGATAAAAAAAATAAAAAATATTTTTACTTTAATTAAAACAATTAAAAGACTAGATATATTTTAAAAAAATGTCAGCTTTTCCAATTCAAATATTCTTACTTTCATAAAAGTAACTACAATATTTTTTGACTACTTTAATATAAAAATGTTCACACCATTTACAAAAAATAAAACAAAATAAAAAGGTAACAAAATAAAAAGACTCAAAATATATTATAAAAATGTCACCATTTCCAATTAGAATATTCTAAATTTAATAAAGATAAACTAAAATATAATATAAAAATGTTCACCACTTACAAAAAAAGGTAAAAATTTAAATGTCTCAAAATATAATATAAAAAAGTTCATGATTTACAAAATAATATTATTAATTTAATTAATGGAAGTCCTAAATTTTTGGCTAAAATATTTAATAAATACTTAATCACAGTTTAATCAATTAAGAATAAATAATTACAAATAAAAGTAATTCCAAAAAATAGACCCCACGTCATATAGTGCTGACATGGCAACACATGACACGCCACAAGTAAACATAATAGTGCTAGTGTTCGATGTTATGCCACTTCACCACTATATGACGCCTTGTATCAACTATGGGTCCCACCTACAAGTGGCGTTCAACAATTTTCCAACACCACCACTATGGCCTTAGTGATGTCGTACCAAATATGCCAACGCCAACACTATTTGGAAAATATAGTGGTGGCGTTGATTGAAATGAGGCGCCGCCAACTAAAATTGTGGCTAGGCATTTCTCTACTAGTGTATAGCAGTGGTTTCAATTTCCTGCTAAATATATATATGGCAAGTCATTAATAAAAATAAAAATCATGAATAACGACGTAGAGCACACATGAATAAAATAATGTGAGCCCAATCAGAACTCAGATAATTGTTGTGGTGTTGTCGGGGGGATGACCCCTGGGTAGGCAACAGAGCCCGGAGCCTTTTCAAAACATCGGGTCAGCCCGTGCCCCTAAAATCCGGCTGGCCGTCCGGCCGTCTTCCCGACACTGGCCGGCTAGGCGCGGCCCCGTGCCGGGTTCGGCTGGCCGCTAGCCGGCTGGCAACGGGTCAGCGGCCGTCCCATCACTCTGTACGACAAGACGGCTCTCCACGATGGGAGAGCGTGGCTACAGTGCCGCCAACCCCGTTGACCCGGGCGACCGACGTCATCGCGGCGAGCCACTGTAGCCCCACGACGCCAACCACTCCGTGACGCATGAGGCGACGGGCCACAGTGCCGGGCAGCTGGCGGGCCCCGCAGCCGGCGGGCCCCAGTAGCCGGCGGTCCCCATTGCCGGCTCCAGACGCCGACATCCGGGTCCCGCCCGCGAGTAGATTTACCCGAAGGCGCGCAAGACGGGTGCTCTTCGGCTCGGTCGCGCGGTCTCATGCCCATCACGTGGGTGACGCGCGCGGTGACGAACGGCGACAGAGGTCGTGCCTGCAGGCGCGGATGGAGAGGATTTCCCCTTTTGTGCTAAGGGAGCAAGACCAGCAATCCACTTCCCAAAGCAACCTCCAAAGGTTGCCCGATCGGTGAAAGAAGACCAAGACGGTGGGCGCGCAGGACGGAGGTCATCCCCGAGCCCACCGGCGCGTCATGGACGGTCACTTTGCAGATGAAGACCACCTTTTGTCAGGATAGACTGCGCCCCTGTCCCCCTTCAAATTTGCCGTTGTGTGGCAACCCTTCCCGCCAATGCTTTCGGGGGAAGAGGACCAAGGCAGATATAAAAGGAGGGCAGGGTGCCGCTGTAGAGGGGGCTTGGATCGACTCTTCCTCCCACAACATTGTACTCTCATGCCAGAGCAATCCCAACCAAGCAGGAGTAGGGTATTACACCGCAAGGTGGCCCGAACCTGGGTAAACCGCTGAGTCCACGGTCCGCTCCCGCTAGCGCGGTCTTGCCGTAGCTTCGCCGTAGTTCATCCGTGGTAGGGGACGAGGAGGTAGGAACGAGCTCACCCCAGTGTTCGAACCTTTGGGTCCCCGGAGCCCGAACTTTGACATTTGGCGCGCCAGGTAGGGGTCCGCTACTGTTCTTCCTCTCCGTCCTCCGCTCCATCAGCCCCATGGCCGACGCCCGCCGCGAGCGCGCTGAGCGCAGGGCTGGCCGCGTGGCTCAGACGAAGCCGGTGGCCCGCGGCAACCGCCGCCGCCCTGTCGAGGCCGCTGTCGCCACCGACCCTGCCGCCCGGGAGAAGCAGGATTCCTCCCTGCACCCCTCCGTGCGGGCAGAGGGCCACACCGCCACGGCCTCCTCCTCCCTCGCCCGCCATGGGCCTTCGAACGCGCAGGCCGCGCTACTCATGGCGCGCGAGCTACTCCGCTACCGTCCAGCTGACGCCGGCTATGACGCCTGGCTTGGTCGCATCACCGAGCTCGTCAACGCCGCCGGGGACGCTCCAGCGCCTTCCCACTCGCTCCGCCCTCTGCCGTCTCGCGCTGGGGACGTAGCGCATGGCGCCCCCACCACCTCCTCTGCGCGGCGAGCTCGCCGGGCCCTAGCGCAACGCGCGGGTACGTTAGCCGTCCTGCGGCGCTTCCTCGCCGGTCCGAGATGAGGCCAGCTGCCAGATCGTCCGCCGCGCGCCGCCTGATGCGCGTGTGCTCCTGGAACAGCAGCGCCGGCGCCAAGACCGGGCCATCCAGGAGGTCAAGGCGGCTAGCCGCCAGAATCGCGCCGCCCTCACCGGCGGTGTCCCTTCGAGTGGCGTGGGCTGCCGCGCCTTCACTCGCGAGCTGCGTCAGGTGGTGTGGCCTGCGAAGTTCAAGCCGGAACTGCCTCCACGCTACGACGGCACCCCCAACCCCGCAGAGTTCCTTCAGCTCTATGCGCTGAGCGTCGAGGCGGCGAACGGCGGCGACAAGGTCATGGCGAACTGGTTCCCCATGGCCCTCAAGGACGGCCCGCGCTCCTGGCTCATGATCCTCCCTGAGGCGTCGATCTCATCGTGGGCCGAGCTCTGCAGCCAGTTCGTCGCCAACTTCAAGGGCACGCACGACCGCTCCCTCACCATCAACGACCTGCGGCATGTGCGGCAGCGCCCAGACGAGACCATCCGCAAGTACATCCAGCGCTTCAGCCAGGTGCGCAACAAGATCCCGCGTGCCTCCGACGCGGCCGTCATCTATGCGTTCTCCACCGGCGTCACGGACGTCAAGATGCTCAAGAAGCTCGCCATCAACGACGAGCCGGACTCGGTGCTTGAGTTGTTTGACCTCGCCGACAAGTGCGCCAAGGCTGAAGAAGGTCGTCTCTTCGTCCACAACGACCCCGATGCGGCGCCCGACGCCACCAAGGCCAAGAACAAGGACGTCAAGCGCAAGGGCCCTTCTGTGCTTGCGGCGGAGCCTGAGCAGATGCGCGGTCGCGACTGCGACGAGCCAAGGAAGGATGACCGGCCACTCTGCGCCTACCACAACGTGCGCTCCCACAGCACTAAAGACTGCTAGGAGCTCAAGCTGCTCCGCGACGAGCGCCAGGGCCGCCGAGGCGATCGCAACGACCGCGGCGCCGGTCGCAGAGGGGGCCGCGGCGGCAACCGCTGGGACGGCTCCAACGGCAATGGCAACTTCCGCCAGGGCTGGCGCGACCAGTCTCGTGAGGCCGCCTGGCGCGACCAGCCTCGTGAGGCCGCCTCGCACGATCAGCCTCGTGAGGCAAACCCTCAGGCCAACGCCACTCTCCCGCCGTTGCCACCGCCACCCTGGAGGAATGACGTCAACCAGCCCGACGAGGGCGCTGGGGGCTACCAGGAGCCTCGTGTGGTTGCCTGCATCCTCGGCGGGGCTCAGGCTCCCGTGTCCAACCGCCACTTCAAGCAGCTCTCTCGCGAGGTGAATGCCGCCCTCCCGAAGCCTGAGGCCGCGCGGCCCCTCAAGTGGTCGCAATACGCCATCACCTTCGACTCCAAGGACCACCCCAAGTCCACGGACGCCGCAGGCACGCTCCCCATGCTGTGCACTCCCACCATCAGCAACGTCGCGGTCACCAAGACCGTCATCGACGTAGGCGCCGGCCTCAATGTGATCTCCGTTCAGACCTTCGAGATGCTCCAAGTGCCCTGCGACCAGTTGATGCCGACCAGGCTCTTCTCCGAAGTGACTGATGGCTCCACCATCCCTCTGGGGCAAGTTCACCTCCCCGTCACCTTCGGCACCCGCAAGAACTACCACACCGAGCTCATCGACTTCGACGTGGCGCACATCGGCCTACCGTACAACGCCATCTTGGGCTACCTAAGTACCCAGTTCTCGCCAAGTTCATGGTGGCGACTCACCACGCCTACAACGTCCTCAAGATGCCTGGCTGCAACGGCATCATCACTGTCACCTGCGACGAGAAGGACGCGGTCTGCTCCCTCAAGAACGCCTACAAAGCCGCCGCTGCCGCGCATCCGGCTGACAAGGACGCGGTCGAGCCTCCTGAGGCCGCACCCGCGAAGAAGAAGCAGTTGTTCTCTCAGGACCGCGCCGAGACGAAGAAGGTGTCGGTTGACGGCAGCGGCTCAGGCCCTGCCTTCACCATCGGCACCTGCCTCCCTCCTGCATAGGAAAGCGTGCTCATCGCCTTCCTTCAGGCAAACTCGGATGTTTTCGCCTAGAAAGCGTCTGACTTGTCCGGTGTACCAAGGGAGGTGATCGAGCACCACTTAGCGGTGTGCCCCAACGCACGCCCCATCAAGCAAAAAGCACGGCGCCAGGCGCCCGAGAAGCAAGAGTTCATCATCCAAGAAGTGCACAAGTTGCAAGAAGCTGGAGTCGTCCGTGAGGTGCGCCAACCCGAGTGGCTCGCCAACCCAGTCGTCGTCCCCAAGAAGGGCGGCAAGGAACGTATGTGCGTCGACTTCACGAGCCTCAACAAGGCCTGCCCTCAAGACCCCTTTCTGCTGCCGCGCGTCGACCAGGGCGCGGACTCCGCCACCGGCTACGCCCGCATGCCCTTCGGCCTGAGGAACGCCGGCGCCACCTTCCAGCGGCTGACGCGCTTCGAGCCCCTGGGCCTCAGGAGCCCCTTGGTTCCTGAGGAGCAAGCTTCCGCGGCCAACCTCGCTGAGCGACCCGCGCACTTCTCCAGCACAGTACTGCCAGCTGATTTTTGGGTTGTTTAATTGAGGGCGCCCCACGGGCCGCACCAACCTCAAGCTGATCCGTGCCGGACACGGCAGCCTCGCCCCTCCCCCTTTTTGGTTGTGTAATGGATCCTACTGATTACGCTCTAATAAGTTTATGTTGCTTATATAATTGCATATTTGGTGCGATGCCATCTCGAGAGCGTCGCGCGCTCGCGACCCCTCTCCTGACCTTTCCATGAGCGGGGGCTAGGCACGGCGCCTATGCTCAGGTCCGTCCCTGCAGCACCGTTAAATCCAAGTGACTGAGCTCTGGCCCGCGGGCCTGCTCCCGTGCACGTCACCTCACCAAGGTCCTTGGTGCCTTATCTCCTCACGCAACGGCCACGAGCAGGCTAGCAAGCGCACGTCGCTCCCCCAGTGTGTGATTTATCGACATGCAATTGTCTTTGGAGGCAAGCCGCTCGGGAGCCACATGGGCAGCGTCTCGCCAGCCGGCCTGCGGCGGTCGCCTCGGTATGGGACATCGCGAGACGAAGACTTCGAGGGCCAAGCCTCGAGAGGCACGCCTCGTGAGCCGCGCGCGCCGCGCGCTCCTCATGAGCTGCGGCTTGCCCGACGCTACCCTCCGTGAAAAGCTAAGTCTAACCACCTTGCGATACGCCCTCACTATCACTCGAGTTCTCTCCCTTCGCGATCTCGCTAAGTGCTGGCATTTCTCTTTCGCGTGAGCCGCTTGCACGCCAAAGGGGGGCTTCCTGAGCATCGCGTCTCAGGAGCCCTCACTAGCTCCCGGTGCCCCTCACCTCCCGGCCTTGTCCAGACATCACGACCTGACATACTAGCGACGGCTGCAGGCCCGCTCGGGGGCTGGGTCCTGATGGCGTAGAGCGCCGAGGCAAACGGGAAAGAGAAAAACAGGCCTCGCGAGAGGACTTCGGGAGGGAACACACACGTTCCAAACCACAAGAGCATTAAATTAAAATATAGAGGCCACTGTTTTCACACCCCCACGAGGATACATCGATCCAGTGCAGGAGAAAAGAAAAAAAAAGAGGCCTAGGCGGGGCGCCGTCGTCCCCGAGACTCCAACACGGACTCCGCGCGCGCCTAGTCGGGGTCTTCATCTTCGCTCTTGACGCGGGGGGAGCTGTCGTCGCTCCCACATCCATCGGAGGAGGCGGCGCCGTTGTCGCTGTCGTCCTCGCTGGAGGAGCCGCTGTAGCTGCCGTCCTCGCTCTCCGCGCAGTACTCCAGACGGCTGCCGGAGATCCCGAAGATCTCCACGAAGAGCGTGGCGGCCCCGTCGTACTTGAACTGAAGGACGTGGCCCCGCTTCAGGCCGCGAGCGAGGGTGAAAGATCATGGATGTCGCCTAGAGGGGGGGGTGAATAGGCGCTTTAAAATAATTACGGTTTAGGCTTGAAAAATACGGAATAAAACTAGCGTTTAATTTGTCAAGCACAAAACCTAAATCGACTAGGCTCACCTATGTGCACCAACAACTTATGCTAAGCAAGATAAATGACTAAGTGATAGCAAGATATATAATAAGAAACAATATGGCTATCACAAAGTAAAGTGCATAAGTAAAGGGCTCGGGTAAGAGATAACCGAGGCACGCGGAGACGACAATGTATCCCGAAGTTCACACCCTTGCGGATGCTAATCTCCGTTTGGAGCGGTGTGGAGGCACAATGCTCCCCAAGAAGCCACTAGGGCCACCGTAATCTCCTCACGCCCTCGCACAATGCAAGATGCCGTGATTCCACTAAGGGACCCTTGAGGGCGGTCACCGAACCCGTACAAATGGCAACCCTTGGGGGTGGTCATCGAACCCGTACACTTTGGCAACCCTTGGGGGCGGTCACCGGTACCCGTCAAATTGCTCGGGGCGATCTCCACAACCTAATTGGAGACCCCGACGCTTGCCCGGAGCTTTACACCACAATGATTGAGCTCCGAGGCACCACCAACCGTCTAGGGCGCCCAAGCACCCAAGAGGAACAAGCTCTAGGGTACCAAGCACCCAAGAGTAAAAAGCTTCTCAAACTTCACTTCCACGTATCACCGTGGAGAACTCAAACCGATGCACCAAATGCAATGGCAAGGGCACACGGAGTGCCCAAGTCCCTCACTCTCAAAATCCACCAAAGCAACGAAAGCTATGGAGGAATATGAGAGGAAGAACAAGGAGAACACCAAGAACTCCAAGATCTAGATCCAAGGTGTTCCCCTCACATAGAGGAGAAAGTGATTGGTGCAAACGTAGATCTAGATCTCCTCTCTCTTTTCCCTCAAGAACTAGCAAGAATCATTGGAGGGATTGAAAGATAGCAAGCTCGAAGAAGGTCAACAATGGGGGGCAAACAGGAGCTAGAAGGGATAAGGTTCAAGGGGGAAGAAGACCCCCTTTTATAGGAGGGGAAAAATCCAACCGTTACCTTGCTCTCAGCCCGCACAGAGCGGTACTACCGCTCCACAGAGCGGTACTACCGCTCGGGCGGTAGTAACCCAAAAGCAGTGCAATGGCACGAAGCCACGAGGCGGTAGTGCAGCCGGAGTGGTACTACCGCTCTCCCCAGCGGTACTACCGCTGGGGTTGCAGCTCGGGGTTTCTCAGAAGCAGAGCAGGAACAGGGGAGAAGCAGTACAACTGCTACAGCGGTACTACCGCCCACCTGAGCGGTACTACCGCTTATAGGCAGTAGTGTTGCTCTCCATTGCCGCTTCACTTCCGCTGAGAGTGCATCGAGACCTGGAGGGAGCGGTAGTGCAGCGGTAGTAGCGGGCGGTACTACCGCTTATAAGCGGTACTGCCGCTTCGCACTACCGTTGCACTTCCACGCAAACCCGACACGAAAGTCGAGTTCCCAGAAGCAGTGGTAGTAGCCGCGGAACTGGACATCGGTACTACCGCTAATAGGCGGTACTACCGCTTACCAAAGCGGTACTACCGCTTGTGGCCTCCAGCTCACAAACACAGCAACAGATGGCTACAAGAAAACCAGAACTGCCATAACTTCTGCAAATGACCTCCGAAAAGAGCAAACTCAAGCTTGTTGGATAGAGGACGACGAGTACAACTCAAGCTTCAAGCATGATCTCTTCGTGATGCTCCACTTGAACTTGCACACCGCAATCTTGATGATGATCACCACTTGATGTCATCCTCCATGGGTTGTATGATATCTTCCTTTTGATGCACGCCCATGGAAACAAATCTAACCCCACAAAGAACTCTCGCATAGAACATGGGTTAGTACACAAAGCGTAATGGACAATGCTTACCATACCGTGAGATCACTTGATCCCACTCGGTACATCTTCTATGCTTTGTGTGTTGATCAACTTGAATCACTCTTCATATTTAGTCTCGATCAACCTTGAATCTTTCCAATTCTCTTCATTAAGATGATGTCTTGAAGGTAAACATGAATGTCCACACAATCTTCTTCTTCAAGACATGCTTGCAATAGGCTCATCTCTTACATGACCAATCTTTGGATAAATCCTTGAATAGCACCTTGGTCATCACATAATCTCCTTGAAACCAACAAATGGACTTCAAGAAATGCCTATGGACAAACCCTTCAATATAACTCATGGCAACCATTAGTCCATAGAGATTGTCATCAATTACCAAAACCAAACATGGGGGCACCACATGTTCTTTCAGAGGGCAAACGACTTCCACCCCTGCTTCAAGAACATGAAGCCTAAGGGGGTGAACTCCGTCGCCACCCAGGAGGGGCCGTTGCAGCAGCCATCCGCCTGCACCCACAGGCCCAAGGGCGCGCGGTCCGCCATCGCCTCCGCGAAGGAGTCGGGAAGCTGGAGCCAGGTGCAGGGCCAGTGATGCATGTTCACTGTGAACTCATGAGCCGCCTCCGCTGAGTGGCTCCCTGCCTGGGGGTAGGGCGGCTGCCCCGCCGCGGCCGCCTCGGCCGCGGGCACCGCGCCCTCCGCGCCGGCGGGCGGCGCCCCTTCCACGGCCGCTGGGACCGGCGCCGGCAACCGCCGGAGAGCGCCCATGCCCCCGGGGCGGAACCCTGGATGCAGCAGCGGAAGCGCGAGCTCGACCTCTTCCCCTCGCCATCGTCGCGGAAGCCCACCTGGATTGTGTAGTAGGGAAGAGGAGCTGATGGAGAAGATGGGCGGGGAGTCCTTCCCCTTCACCTTTATAGCGCTCGAGGGAGGCGCGCTTAGCGCCGCTCTGCCTTCGGCGCGTGGGGAGACGGAATGCGTGAAGGAAGGCAATGATGGTCTCGCGCCGCGCGCGGGCAGGCTTTATGTCAGCGCGGGCGGTTACCGAGGCGTCGTGGGAGAAGTGGGGGCGTCCCCCGTCACATCGTGCGCCACGCGTCGCGCCTGGCCCGCAGACGGTTAGGGCCCGCGCCGTTTCGCCCCCGAGTAGGCGGGAACGTGTGCGCCGCGGGCCCGGGGGCTACTATCGGGCCCGTGGAACCCGGGGTATCCCGGCCCGTCTGCCTTTGGCCCAGGGCGCAATGCCTGGCGGAGGCCCAACCGGTGGTCACCAGCGGGCATCTCAGGCAAAACCCCTCATGAGGCCCCGGCCTCCTGAGGACCCCTCCTCAGAGAGCGAGCAAGCAAGACTCAGCCACTTCACCGAGAGCCTCGCGAGGCCCTCTCGCGAGGCGGCCTCCCGAGGTTGCCTCCCGAGGCACCCTTCCGAAGGCACGCAAGACGGGTGTTGTTCGGCTCGGTCGCGCTATCTCATGCCCATCAAGTGGGTGACGCGCGCGGCGACGAACGGCGACAGAGGCCGTGCCAGCAGGCGCGGATGGAGAGGATTTCCCCTTTTGTGCCAAGGGAGCAAGGCCAGTAATCCACTTCCCAAAGCAACCCCCAAAGGTTGCCCGATCGGTGAAAGAAGACCAAGACGGCGGGCGCGCAAGATGGAGGTCATCCCCGAGCCCACCGGCGCGTCATGGACGGTCACTTTGCAGATAAAGACCACCTTTTGTCAGGATAGACTGTGCCCCTGTCCCCCTTCAAATTTTCCGTTGTGTGCCAACCCTTCCCGCCAATGCTTTCGGGGGAAGAGGACCAAGGCAGATATAAAAGGAGGGCAGGGTGCCGCTGTAGAGGGGGCTTGGATCGACTCTGCCTCCCACAACATTGTACTCTCACACCAGAGCAATCCCAACCAAGCAGAAGTGGAGTATTACACCGCAAGGTGGCCCGAACCTGGGTAAACCGCTGAGTCCACGGTCCGCTCCCGCTAGCGCGCTCTCACCGTAGCTTCGTTGTAGTTCATCCATGGTAGGGGACGAGGAGGTAGGAACGAGCTCACCCCAGTTTTTGAACCTTTGGGTCCCCGGAACCCGAACTCCGACAGCCGCGATGAGGTCCGCGGCGACGAGCCCTTCGCGGTCCGTCATCTCCTGGATCCGGCGGCAGATGCCCACGATCTCCGCCGACGGGCTCCTCGGGTTGTTCCCCCAGTTCAGCTTCTTAGCCGGCGGCGCGTCGACGAAGGGGGGAAGGTTGATGCGGTTGACGGCCGGGTTGGCGTTCCTCACATAGAAGAACGGCTTCTGCCATTTCTTGGCCGACACCTCGAGGGGAAGCTTCGGGAAGGGCCCCGCCGTCCGGGCGACCACCACGGCAGCCCCACAGGCGGACATGACGCTGGCTGACGCCCCCTGCTGCTTGATGTAGAACAAGCGGCACCACAGCTCCACGTACGGGAGAAGGCCGACGTAGCCCTCGCAGAGCGCCACAAAGGCCGAGAGCTGCAGAATCGCGTTCGCGCCTAGGTGGTGCGGTTGGAGACAGAAGAAGGTCAAGAACTGGCGGAAGAAGAGACTTGCGGGGAGGCCGAGCCCGCGAAGGAAATGCGTGTAGAAGACCACCACCTCGCCATCTTCTGGCGCCGGCGCAATCTCCTCACCGGGCGCGCGCGTCTCCACCTCTGTTGCTGGTGGCAGCCGCCGCGTGCGGCGGAGGTAGGCGATGTCGTCGACGGCCACTACGGACCCCTCCCAAGAGCCTTTCGGCGGCGCCATCGATGGGTGCGGGAGGGGTGCAGGCGTGAGGCGGCGAGGCGAAGAAACGAAGAAGGACCCCGCTCGCGAGTCGCGGCGTGGTGCGGCTGCGACTCGGGCAGTCGTCGCCGCGACAGAGCTCCGCTTGCGCGCGCGAGAGGAAGAAGAGGCAGAGGGGAAGACGAAGCAAGGGGAAGAGGGGCGGAACGGCAGGGGCAGGCGTGCAAATGCCTCGGCCTTTCCCCTCCCCCTTCATTTAAACCCGCGACGACGTGGGGGAGTGGGATCGTTTGCGCCCACGTTCCCCACTCCCCCGCAATGCGTGGGCTCATTACGCACGAGCAACAACTGCATCGAGAACCCCAACCATCGCGCGTGGCCGCAGCGGATCCCGCACGCGGGCCGAGGCCGCGGCCTGGTAGGACCCAGCCCGCTGCAATGTCCCGTTGCGCGTGTGGCCTGGCAGGCCTCGCCCGCTGCTGGGCTGCACGTGGCGGGATCTTGTCAGGCGACTGGCATGATCCCCCATGTCGGCCGGGCTCAGGTCGGCCGGGCCGCTCGGTTTCCACCTCGGCTGGGCGTCGCAGTCCGGCTTCCGGCAGCCGACTCTCGCGGCGTCAAGCCGGCGCTTCGACATCAACCACCACCTTCCTTCGAGGGGGGATAAGCTACAAAGCCCCCCCCCCCCCCCGCTTGGACCCGGCGGGCCTTTATAGCTTCGAGGACTACTGTCGAGGGGATGACCCCCGGGTAGGCAACAGAGCCCGGAGCCTTTTCAAAACATCGGGGCAGCCCGTGCCCCTCAAATCCGGCTGGCCGTCCGGCCGGCTTCCTGACGCTGGCCGACTGGGCACGGCCCCATGCCAGGTCCGGCTGGCCGCTAGCCGGCTGGCGATGGGTCAGCGGTCGTCCCATCCCTCCGTACGACAAGACGGCTCTCCATGACGGGAGAGCGTGGCTATAGTGCCGCCAACCCCGAGGGAGCGTGGCTACAGTGCCGCCAACCCCGCTGACCCGGGCGACCGACGTCAGCGCGGCGAGCCACTGTAGCCCCACGACGCCGACCACTCCGTGATGCATGAGGCGACGGGCCACTGTGCCGGGCAGCCGGCGGGCCCCAGCAGCCGACGGTCCCCACTGCCGGCTCCAGATGCCGACATCCGGGTCCCGCCCACGAGTAGATTTACCGATGTAACCCTGGGGGGTCAGGCTATAAGACCCCCCAGGAGGCCTCCATGCAGGGGGGTCGCTATTCGCCCCTTAGCACACACACACACCCACACTCACAGGAGAGGTAGAATGAAGGTCTAGCCCCTTCTTCCTCCTCCGCCCAAACAGCTCCAGGAGCAACCTTGTAGCCCTTGTGCTTATCATCTCATTCGGCAGGACTAGGGGTGTTACCTCTCCGGAGGGCCCCGAACCTGGGTACGCCTTGTGTCTCGCGCACGCGTGTGCCAACCTTGCTTCCGGAACCCACCGGCGTCCTCACGCAGCCCCCCACTTTTAGCCATCTCATGGCATCTGCCGTGATTTCACCACGACAGGTGTGGCCGATTAATGTTCTTTTTTCAATTAAGGAGCTTCCGCTCCCAATTTCATTGCTGGAATGAAGGTGATAAAGAACAGATGTGGTCGACCCACAGTTTCGATCTAAACTCTTCAACCAACAACATCTCGAAATAGTTAAAAACGCTCCACTAAAAACTTATCAATGACCCCAAGTTTACAACCACACCACCAACTATTCAAACTCCACCCGATAGCAAAAAGAACATTACCACTCACATCCACCGCAGCATCCAGCAACTTGTAAAGAACCCAAACTACGCCTTGACAACAAGTAACCAAAAATAAGCTTTCATCAAGGAGGCTCCTCCAGATTTAACTCACCGAAAAGACATGCATCTTCTTTAGCCAGCGATCCTCGGCACCAGCGGCGCCCAGCCCTTCCTCCTACTAAAGATCGCAGACGCAACTTGTATAGTAGCTTTGCTCCTCTGACTTGCAGCTCGCGAAGTCTCGGCTCTGTAATCCATCCAAAAATGTGAGTCGCTTGAGCTATCACACCGCTTGGATCATAGGGAAAATTATTCCTAAAGCATGCATTATTCCGACATTTCCAGATCGCCCAAATCACCGATGTAACCCCTACAGCCACCAAACCTCTCAATTTACCAGGAAAGTTCATAATCCAGACACACAATTCACTAACAGATCCCATGTTCATATTAATGCCAAAGGCACAATTGATCACCCTAGGCATATCTCACCCGCGGACAATGAATAAACAGATGACCAATGCTTTGACTAGCATCACAGAACCTACACTTTTCATTAACAGTCCAACCATGTTTAAGTAGGTTATCCTTAGTTAAAAATGTTGTTCTTAAACATTAGCTAAATAAATACTTTAATTTTTATAGGATTTTAATAAACCACAGTCTCCAAAAAGGACACTTGACCTGCAACGCTTTTGTCATGAAGTACATTGATTTAACTGTAAATTTATCTGAGAAAATTAAGACTCAAGATACATTTGTCCTTCTCATCTGAAAGCACAACCCCGACACACAACTCATGCAGCCGTTGCCACGCCATCTCCATATCTCCTCTTAAATTTCTCCTAAACTTTATATTGTTCCAACCTTCTCTAAAAACCTTAGCCACAATAATGTTTAAACTAATATTAACATTATAAAGCCTAGGGAACTTTACACAAAGTGGTTTATTACTAATCTAGACATCCTCCCAAAATCTTGTATATAAACCATCCCCCACTTCCTTTTTTACAAATCTATAAAAATCCTTCCTACAATCTAGGGTGCTTTTATAAACATGAGAAAATCTAGGCTTGCTATGAACATTAATAATTAAATTTTTACTACAAATATTTTTCTTAATAAAATCCTGCCATAAGCCTTCTTCATTTTCTATTTTCCACAGCACTTGCTAAGAAGACATTTGTTCATAATATTCAAATCAACTACCCTTAGTCCCCCTTGATCTATAGGTTGACACACTTCCTCCCACTTCACAGGATTATAGTTATTAGAATCTACACCTTCCTGCCACAAAAGCTTCTTCATGAAAAATCCAAATATGTGCAAAGGACCTATAGGTACATGAAACATAGATAACATGAAATGAGGGATGCCGCTCAAATGATCTAAGAAGCACTAACTTGGCCCCATAAGACATCATTTTACCTTGCCACGTCCCTAATCCACCTTCCATTTTTTGCTTCAACGGTTTCCAGTCACTATTCCTAAATTTTGCATTATGCACAGGATTGCCTAAGTACTTCATACGCAAAGTACCAGCTACACAAGTAAAATCTCTAAAATATTTTAAGTCTTCTTTTGTCTTCCAAAACCATAGATTTCACTTTTATTAAAATTCATGTTTAACCCAGATAAATGTTAAAAAAGACACAAAATACCTTTTAAATTTCTAGCATCCTCTGCATGAGCTTTTAACAGAAAAATTGTATCGTCTGCAGATTGTAACACACTCAAACCACCGTCTATTAAATGATCAACTACTCCTTTGATAAGCCTAGCATTCTTTTCCCTATAAATAAACTATTGTGGCACATCTACATCAATATTGAACATGATGGGTGAGAAGGGGTCCCCCTACCTCAACCCCTTCCTAGTAACAAAATAAGGGCCAATCTGGGCATTAACCACGACAGCTACATGATCACCTTCTACAAACTATCTAACCCAAATAATATACAGATATGGGAACCCTTTCATTGCTACAACTGAGAACAAGAAGTTCCAATTAATATTATCATACGTTTCCAAAATCTGCCTTGAATGTAATAGCATTTTCCCCTTTTTCCACAGATTTCTGCAAGGATTCATGCAATAAGACAACTCCATATAGTATGAAACACCATTTAATAAAGGACCATGATAAGTCCCGAACGTTCGGGATTTGCCCATGGCAAATCGAACATTTTTTATGGCAACTTTAGTTGACGCGAGGATGGCAAGTTTAGTTGGTAAGCATGGCAATTCCGTCCTCAGTTTGTTTTTTGCCAAAAAAATTGTCATGCTTGCCAAGTAAACTTGCCATCCTCACGTCAACTAAAGTTGCCATAAAAACGTTCGATTTGCCATGAGCAAAATCCGAACGTTCGGGATTTATCATTTTCTTTAATAAATGCCGATTAATGTTCTGCAACATGTTGTGCGCTCATGTGACAACAGGTAAAAAAAACTTATTTGTTTGCATTTCAGCTTATATTACTTTTAAAAAACCTAGTCCAAGAGGCCAAACAAATAAAATTGTGAGCGAAAGGAATCAAATTACATACAACAAACGAGATCTGTAACGCGCGAATCCGTAGCAAAATATGGACGTTTAGCTAATTTATTCAGCATCTTCGCCAGCAGATTCTCAAGAACTTCTTCCATTGATTACTTAGAGCTTTTTGGCACCGAGGTTTTGGTTACGCAATCCGAGCGGGACACTAACTTATGTTTCAGCAGTAGGTGATCAGCGCCACGAGGGCGAGGCACGGGGTTTAAGCTAGACACCTTGCTAGGCGGCTACGCATGCCGTAGTTTTCCGGTAGCTGGTCGATCATGTCTTGCATACACGGAGCGCGACCGTGGCTGGGCAGCGCCGACGAAAGCAGACGTACGTGTGGTTTAATGTCAGAATGGACTTTTGTCTACCCCTGCGACAAATAGAAACTCAGCTCCATCGTCCCCTAGGATCTGGACATGGCCAAAGTTCTCCTCGCAGGAACACATGCGCCAAAAACGTAGGTTCACACATGACACATGCATCATCAGCATGCGTCTACATTACATACGTACGGTGCTTACCTACCGAAAAAGGCTTTCGCCCCGCTTTATATATAAAGCAACGACCGACAACAACCCGGTACAAACGCACGCCACCACCACACACGCACACACCCAAGGCATGATACATAGGCGCTGAGCGCAGCAACACGACCCCTAGCACTACAAGAGCAACCGGAGACTCCAACAGTGACCACGCCACCACGAAGAAATGCAGCCACGTACGACGAACCGTGGGCTCCAAGACGGTGCCTTCAGGAAGGTTACGACACCGGAGCGCCGCCACCGCCCGATCCGAGGATCAGAGTTTCCCCTGGAGCCACACGACGGGCAATGAGAGCCGCGACGACGCCTTCAAGAAGGGAACGAGCAACGCCGCCGCCGGTCCGTCCGAAAATAGATCAGGTTTTCACCCTGGCCAACACTCACCGCCACCGAACGCCACACCCCGGCTACCACGCCGCCCACACGGCCATGGCCGCCGGGCAGCACCGAGCGACGGGCTCTGCCCATGAGCACCACGCTACCACCACCAGGGCCGTCGTCCCGGCATCCAAGACCTCGACACCACCTCACTCGATACCCGCCGCTACCCCAACTGAAAAGACGAGCGGACCCCGTGGCAAACTAGCTTCCATCGACTCGTCCTGCCGCACCGGGCGCGAGACGAGCACGGTCCTGCTGTCGGGCGCGAGACGGGCGCGGTCCTGCTGTCGGGCGCGAGACGGGCGCGGTCCTGCTGCCCGAGCGCGAGACTAGCGATGGGCCACAGCTGGGAGAGAGCCATCCCTTCAACGGAAATAGCACCCGGACGATGAGGAGACAAATCGAAGGCCGACACAAGCGGCCAACGGACGAGCCGACGCCGGGACATGCCAGCCGCCGCCGTAGCCGACTTGCCAAGCCACCGTGGAGCCACCCACGGCCGGAGCAGCAGCCACCCCGGGCCACTGTCGAACCCGCGCCGATCGGCGAGTTCCAAGCGTCGGAGCCGCCGGGCACGCACCCGCGCCACCAGCCACCATGGCCGCCGCCTGCACCAAAGCCGCGGCACAGGCCCGCGCAGCCTCCGCGCCACCACCAGCCAACCCCGCCGCCGCGCCACCACACGAGCGCGCCGCCGGGACTCGGACTAGTCGCCGCGCCGCCAAGCCCGCGGCCGAAAGCCCCCGACTTGACCCAGATGGGGCCGAGCAGGGTCCGTCACGGCGAGCCACAAGGTCAAGGGGGGATGGCGACGACGCACAGCCGCGACCAGCCCCCACAAGATGCGTCCACCGACGGGCGGGACCACCACCGCCAACACCAGCCGCGCCGCTCGCCGCAGATCGAGATCCAGATCGAGAGGAGCCCGACCAACACCCCGCCACCAACGACGCAGCAGCGCACCCCCACCTCCCAGCCTAACAGCCGTCGAAGCCCAACGTCCCCGCCGCCGAGAGCCCCGCCGAGCTCCGCGCCCCCACGAGCGGCTAACCCGCGCCGCCACAGCCTCGAACAGGGAAGGGAAGGAAAGGCCCCGCCGCCGCCCGTGTCGCACGGGCTTCGCCCGGCGGACGCCCTCCGGCGGCGGCGAGGGGGAGGAGAGGCTAGAGGAGAAGGAGTTCGCCGGCGGCGGATCGAGGGCCCCCGTGACGCGCGCGCGGGGCGCGTCGCGGGAGCGGTCTCTGCACTTAACAGTTAACAGTTGTTACCTAAGGCCGGTGCTAACCCAAAGAGGTCGACCGATAGGTGAGTGCGTGACTTTGCCGCACTAATGTATCAATAAGGACCAATGCTTCATGGAAATATACAGTTAGTTCACTTGTCGCTTTTAATTTTCCCGTGAAGCACATTGTTTTTCGAAAAGAGGAGTACCCCGGCCTATGCATCACCGGACCCTAGCTTATTTTTCTGCGAAGCACTTGCCGCTTAGACAGCTCTGCGCTGATTAATATTTGCAACTCAGGCCACAACTTGGGTGACTAATGTCGATCTAATTAACTTGTCTTTGTATACGTACGTAACCTTTGTTTCGTAGTTCTTACTATACAAAGACACGCACGGGCTGTAATTGTCAACGTATACCTACGCCAACATTATGCAACTAAGCACTACAAATATACCTTAAGAGGACTGCTTATGATGATGATACACTAGTCCTAGTTGCTGATTAGCCTGTTTATTTTTCCCTCAAGTGTACCTCGCTGTATTTTCTATTCTATTTCACTTGTTCTCGGTTGTGGGAGAGACTTGGTTTCGGCCGTGTACTCTTCTTCTATCTATTTATACACATGTAGCTCTCTTCCATGGTTCCAAAAAAGATGATACAACAAGAGGACTTGGCTCCGAGCAGTGCAACTATATTAAAGGTTGTTGCGCGTACTGTGTAAAAACGGGCAGAAGATTGCCAGAAAATCTTGACATTGTTTCCGGTAATTAGCTAAAAACTCCCGCGCAACTACACGAGCAATCATGTGGTACTAAAGTTTCTGAAAATTCTGTGTCGTGGGGTTGAAGACGACACCACGAATCGAAGGGATCTTACGGTCATCAAATGGAAATCTCAAGCAATTATGAAGCAGCTAGCAAAGCCGCAATCATATACTCCATACTAGACCCTCTGTCTCTAAATGTAAGACATTTTGTCAGTTTAGGTGGTACTTGTAAGTTGTGACCAAATTTTCTGGAAAAGTGTGGACAAGAGAGGGGAAATGGCCACCTTATCTTGCTAACAAGTCAAGCCAAAGGAAGGGTAGAGAAAATCCTAGTACACTTTCCGTTAAATAGCTAGGTAGATCGCCTGCGCACCCAATCAAAAAAGGATAAAGGTACAGCGACACATACACAGAGAAAGGCAGCAGGAGAATACTCCCTCCGTTCCTGAATATAAGTCTTTGCATAGTGAAATCTCTACAAGGACTTATATTTAGGAACGAAGGGAGTATATTACTATTAGAAATCAGCGTTGACTAGGACGTGCCAGTGCAGTCGTCTGAGTTCTTATTGGCACTTTCCAAAAAAAAAAAGAGGGTGAATTTGAGAGAAGACCTTTCTGCTCTGCTGATAGATCATGTAATTTTTTGTTCAGATTTCTTTTCGAGCAGTAGTTCATATTGTGAAATGGACGCAGAATGTTATTAATGTTAGTACTAGCATTTTGTTACCCAGTCAAACCAGCCATGCTCAAGATGTTGTGACCTCTGTGTGGATAATAAAGTTATGATGGTTTTCATTATCTTAGAAATGCTCAATGTCAAACCCGAAAAAGGGAAAAGAAATGCTCAACGCGTAACTAGGCGGTGTAAAGACAATATGAACCATAACAGAAACAGTGTGTACATACCCTAAAAAAAAGGGTGTGTATAACCCAATATTCTATATATTAAAAATAATATCACCATTTTCCTCCATTTCATTATCGAGATTCCTCCTTTCATCTCACTAGCATGCGTTTGTGCATGCCGCATCCACACCTATGTCCTTTCAAAGAGTTGAGGTGTCAAATATAGACTTGCCCAAGAGTTGAGGGACGAAAAATGAAATAGGGGTAGATATGTGTGTCTTCACTTATTTTCTTACTACTCCCTCTAATTGTTCTACTATGACCAACTAGGTGCACCGCCGATGAACTTTTACTGGGCAGTAATTAACATATAAGGACGCAATCGCACGACAGCAAGGCAACTAATTAATTTCGTCATAATAAAGAATAAGATATTGGGATCGACGACGACGAGCCGCTTCGTTCAAGCCCATGTCTCCTGGTGATCGAACAGGGCGATCCTCTGGTACGCGTTGAAGGCGTCCTCGAACTCCCATGCCGACGTCGGCCCGGTGACCACGTCGACGTCCAGCCCCATCATGAACATCGGCTCCACCGGCCACTCCATGATCTGCGGCAGCCAGTCGTCCTCGAAACCACCGCCACCGCCGCTCGACGCCGCCGAGGCCGACGACGAGGAGGAGGACGAGGACGACTCGGCTGGTGACGAAGCAGTGCCGCGGCTGCTGCCGAGCGGCGCCGGTTCCACGACGTCGCATGGCAATATGATGTTGTCCAGAAGTTGCATCATGGTCGGCACCTCGTCGGGGCAGAACATGTCCTCTTCGGCACCTGACTGACTTCCCGTGGCCGCCGCCGCCGCCGCCGGCACCTTCTGCTCCGGCGAGTCGCCGCCGGTAGGCCGCTGCGGCTGCTGATGGGCAGCAGCAGGCTGGAGGGGCTTGTGGGTGGCGGGGTCGATCCCCATCTTCCTCAGCTTCTTCTTGATGTGCGTGTTCCAGTGGTTCTTGATCTCGTTGTCGGTCCGGCCGGGCAGGTGGGACGCGATCTTGGACCACCGGTTGCCGAGCTGCTCGTGCAGGTCGATCACCGTCTTCTCCTCCTCGTCGGAGAGCAGCCCGCGCTTGAGGTCCGGGCGGAGGTAGTTGGTCCACCGCAGCCGGCAGCTCTTCCCGCACCGGAGCAACCCTGTTCACACAAACACAAGTCACAACACGTCAAAACATTGGTCAATCAAAGAAAGGTCGCCAGCTGTGGGCTGTGACATGCATGTATATCTACTCCGTATTAGTCAAGCTAACCGGCCGGTTAGCCGGCCGGCGAAGTAGCCAGGTGCATGTGCAGGCAGTGAGTGACCCACCGGCAAGCTTGGGGACGGCTCTCCAGCAGCATTGGCCGTTGCTGAGGAGGAAGCTGATGAGCTTCTGGTCCTCCTCCGCCGTCCACGGGCCTTTCTTCAGCCCCACCTTGTCGCAGCACGGCTGCCTCCCCATTGCCACGAGATTTGCTTGCACACACAAAGATCACTTCACTCACAAGGAAAAATCACCAAGCAACGTCGAGCCAACTAACCAAGCTCGTAGCAAACAGCTGCGAACTTTTTATTTTATTTTTAGCTCTGTTTTGGTTGCACAGGTACACTAAGCTAGCTAGCAAATGGCGGTTTAGCTTTAGCTACATGGTGAGACGCCATTGCCACCTTCCTTTATAAAGGAGGAGGAGGGAGAAGAAGACAAAGGGGCCGGTGGCTAAAAGCTTAGCCGAGGCACCATCAACTGGCGACTAACCAGAAGTAGAAAAAAAATTAGAATCGCAGTGCGGCTAGCGCGTGTGTGCGCGCGGAGGATGGACCATGGACCAGTACTGGAGCTGGCTAAGGATGACGTGTCGTGGCGCCGCGGAGACTGGCGCGTGGGGCCGTGTCATCGGTGTCGCCGCTCTTTTTTTTTACGGGAGAAAAAAAGGCGACGCCGACGTTGCCGGGCTGCTGCTCATGGGTCCCTTTTGCTTGCGTTGCAAGTGCTGCCCTGCTAAGTTTTCAAGCTTTTATTTGGATCCTCGTTTGTTGCTCAATCAAGGGTTTTCAACGGGATTATTTTTGGGGTATGTAATGTGTCCATTTCATTGAGTCATTATCATTTGTTTAGCTTCTAAACTTGCTAATTATATTGGCTTCCGATGTATCAAGGTCCTTCATTTTGTAGTTTCTTTTAATTCAAATACCGGGCTAAATGAAACTCCCTCCGTTCCATAATTCTTGTCTTGTCATGATTTTAGTTACTAAAACCACGACAAAAATTATGGAACGAAGGGATAGCTAAAACTTGCAGTACGCAACCACCTCACACGCCACAATTTTTGGAGGGCAAGAGAGGGGAATGGCTAGGCCTATGGTTTCTATGTGCTCGCGCTGATTTATGGTTAGGTTTTGCACCGCCGCATGATGAAAACTGGCACAAGCTTCTTTTGTGGCCCATTGAAAGGCAAATTTGAAATAGCAGCACTAAGTTCCTCTGACTGCTATGCAATTTAGTGAAAGTTAGCGTCCCTTTTATGGTCGTAGCTGCAATAGCGGTTGATATCACTTAGCTATAGCAAAAGTTTGTGAAAAATGCTATAGCGCCAGTTATAGCCCACTATATTTTCATGATGTGTTTTTTAAATAATATGGTGGTTGCATTTTGTAGTTGCTATGATTTCATCACTAGCATGCTGGTAACTGGAAAGGCTACTAAAGAAATGCTTCCATGCAACTTCAAAAGGTAACAATAGATAAGGATACATGGAGTGAGAGATACAATACAAGTATTTGCAATACAACTTTGGGTTTGTGACTTGGCTTAGATTTATATTATTATATATGATACAATTTCATCTTACAAAGAATAAACAGTTCCCATGTTCTAATTGCTACTTCCAAAATATATCCTATGAACTTTTACACTGACGATCTATGAAGTCCTAATTCAGACACGTGCCACAGATTTCTTCCACAAGGCATGTGCCTTTATCGTTGTCGAGTGATCCCCCGTAAGGCGCATAATATATGTACTTGTGCGCTTTGGGTTCATGTTTAAATGATGTTTGTAAAGGTACGAAGTATGACGGTGTTGGCTCGACAAGTAAGGCGGTAGCACAATGTGATTTCGGTTTGGTGGTTCTCTCGAAACTAGATCTTTATCTTCGAGGTGCAAACTCTAGATCTAGTTAGTGTTGCTTATAGATGGAAATGATGGTCATGTGTGTGTATAGGTCGTTCTCTAGTTGAATCATTGTCCATAGATTTCTCGGGCCTGCCCTTCGGGGAGAAAACACATGGTTTGGCCTTTAGAGGTTGGAACGGGCAATGGCGCCACATGCGCATCATTTTGTTTTTAGAAGTGTTGCTTGTGGAGGTCATTTTGAGAGTTCTTATGTTCCCAAAGATGGTAGCTGATGTCGATGATTGCTACTCCATACTATTGAAAGTTTCGTGTGTGTCATTGTTTTTTCTTCTTAATTTCAAATAATTTGGTTGTGTGCATCCTTTATGCCTTTTTGCCAGAATCATCCTCCATGCCTCGACCGGCTCTTAACATTAGTTGCTACACAGACCGGATATACTTGATATTAGCTCGATGTTAATAATACCGTCCATCGTTCAAAAATTACCGTGCTACTTATACGGTGCCCAAAACCTAACTTTGATGGTGGTAATTAACAACTCCCCTACACTCTTGCTGCCAACTTCCCAAACTATACTGCCAAGTAATGAGATTCTAGTTAACAATTGACAACTCCCCCAAAGTGAGGGAGAGAGAGATCAGAGAGCGACAGAAATTAAAAGATCTAAGCGGAGAGTTTGGAAACGACCAATACTAACTAGGTAGAGTTGAACAACACACCCATACTCGAACAAATATTTTATCAAGCTCGTGACCAATCCCACATTACGACCATTTCTCGATCTAATTAATTAGCAGCTTCATCCTCTTCTTCAGCGGGGGAAACGCGGTTGTTGTGAACTTGACCTTTGAAGAGTTCAGTCCATATTATGCGCGCGCAAAAACAAATAAAAATAAAAAGAGTTCAGTCCATTTGTTACTTTAGATTCAGGTGTCACCTGCAAACGGGATATTGCTAATGAACACGGTTAGGATAGAAACAAATAAGGAGCAGCGGTCAATAATTCAGAGGTCTGCAGCCGCAGTCTTCTCGATCTTCTCCGGACCGGATTTTGGTGGGCTGGAGACCTTGACTGACGCCGATCGATGCCAAGGAGCGTTGGGGGTTGACAATGGCGCTCGCTGCCAGCGGCGCAGACGGAGGTCCGAACGACGAACAAGTTTCAGTCACAAGTGTGTTTTGCTGACATTCCGGACAGTACGCGTTGCACTTGCAGTAGAGCCATAAACTAATGATCGTATATCCACTTCCCAGAGAGATGGTGGACCGTTTTGTCAACAAAATACGGTGTATTCGTAGCGAACTGCGGTCTACGGAAAATCGATACGCGCTCGATCGAGTCTACGGATCGGTACGCGCCCGATCGAGCACGCTGCGGAGGTAACAATGACATCGGTATTTTGATCAAAGAAGCTAGTTTGCTATTCGGAAATTCTGACCATGTGTCAGGCAAGCATCCAGCCAACGGTACAGCCAGTATATACAATACCGAGCCAGGACTTCAGAATGATCAGTTTCTCCGTTGACTGACTTCACGAGCAAGACATACATGCTTGCATCCGATTCGATCTCTAGGTCAGTTCCGTGTACATTGGTCTACTCTACTCACCGGTCTCCCACAAGTATTTACTAAATCAGTTTTGATTCAACTCATTAGTCTGAAGTCTGAACCCCGTAGAGCGCTTTCAGCTGGGTACGTAGAGCCTTCAGTTATAAGCTGGGATGGTTCCGGTCAAGATATACATATAGTAATCACAGTAGAATTAAGCACAATGCGTATGTAAAGTGTTATACTATTAGTCAGTGCACATGATTACTTTCTTTAACCTTGCAATTAGCATGCACCAGTCCAAAGTCGCTTGTTATTAGGGTTCCAAAAGGAAATTTGCGGGCACACGTGGACAGTTGCAGTTGGTCGTCCAATTTAATCTGGTCTTCTTCTGAATATCTCTACACCAGTACCAAAGGCACCATGCATGAATGAAACTTTAAAAAGATAACCAGGGTGTGGTTAGCATTTGTCTGTCATGAGGCTTGTGCAACCATTGGGCTAGCTACTTCCACGTAAAGAAAGTGAGAACGCGACGAGCAGCAGCAATGCGGGGTGGTCCAAAGATCGTGTCCCTGAACGAACCCAACAGCACCATGCATGCAAGAAGGCAACCCTTTGACTACCGCAGAACCATTGCCACCGGTGCTGCTTTTGCTCATCTCTACACCACACCCATGAACTGAAACTGTGTTCCGCGTGTCGCCGGGCCTCGCTCCGCTAGACCGGCGTCCATGTGAACGGCATGATCGATCTTACGGTTTACACCATGGGTGATCATTTGTCTGGTCCGTGGAGTGTGTAAGTGTAACTGCCGTTGGTTATGTATGGACAGCTCATGAGTGCCCTTCACTCCATGGCAAGGGCACACGTCTGCGACAACCCTGCGCTACTACTTGCCTTGGAATCCACTGATGGAAGGGTGATGTGCATGTACTTCAGTTAGGACTTAGGACGAGGAGCGGCCGTGGTTTCATTCCTCTCCCGTGGGGACATGGCTGGCTGCCTTCACTGTCTCGCAAGTCTCACAAAGTGTTTCCTATCACGCATGACGCCTTCACACCTCTTTTAAGACGGCTCTCCACTCCGGTGTGACATCTTTAGGAGTATGTAACGAGGAATCCCGTACCGCGGCTCTTCAGAATAATAATGCGCTCGCCTTTGCGACATCTCCATCATCAGTAAATAAAGATTGATTCCATTCACGAGACCGATCGCCGGAGCATTGGCTGCATCCTGAGCGCCTTTCATGGAGTCTCGTCGGCGGGTCGGTCTGACGGCGACGACTGCGCTGTGCGCCTTGCAATGGAACTGCCGACTTCAAGTCCATTTTTTCGATCAAGGACTGGAATGAAGTCCATAAAGTCTGCATCCCATACCACGTCTGAAAATGCATTGTGGTCCGATTCCGAGTCGACGAAGATGCTCGGTTTTTCGCATTTCAGCAAAGCATAATAACCAACCGGCCTCCGTGCTCAGGTCAGCGGGCATTCCTGTCCCCCTATAGTGCTGTCCAAACAGCAACGGCCAACAGGCACCGAGCGGGTTCGCCAGACTTTCGTTTGGCATTTGAATAATGGCATGTCTCAGGTCAAAGTCGCCAGGCGAAACATTCAAGGGTCTTCAAATCTTGAAACGATCGTTGCAAGACAAAATCAGAAAAATAAAAATATTGGTTACGTTGCTCTCCTAGCTACCAGTCCACGCTGTAAAATAAGCTCTTCCAGTTCCCAGCCCATTCTTGTAAGCCAACATGCTGCAAACAAAATAACTAGTATGCCGCATGAAAGTTACTCCGGAGTAAGCTAATCGATATTGACCGTTTCTTCTCATCAAGATATAAGGGACAATCATTGTGTCAAGGAACCAACAACAATTGATCCATGAGGAGGGTTCAAATTCTAAGCATAAGCCTCACATGTCCGACTTATTCAGCGCGTGATGAGAAATTAATTTGCACTTCAAACTACGATACGGATATTTTGGTTTTTTTTCCCCATTCTTAGTTGCCCACTTCATTACGAAAAAGTACTGCCCAATTTAATTTAAAATGAGCAAGGGAAAACTTTTTCTTCCATGGATATTTGACATATTCCGCATGCATAGTAACCATAGTTTCGATTTTTTTTTCCTTGAAGAAACTTATTTCTATATCAACAAACAACGGCACTTGTAAGTTGTAACCTTATCACCAGCACTTTTAAGAGATATATATATATAGCGCTACCGAATCGTTTTTTAGTATTCGGAAGATATGAGGCGGGGCCCAGCTTCCCCCCTCGACCTGCTGGCACCGCCACGGGTTCCTCTGCCCCCCGCCAGCAGCTACAACAGCGGGAGGGTGGGAGAACCTTAGACCCGTGTGTTTGATCTATGTCCCGTAGGATTCTCGAGTTCTTCATCGCCAATGAAGTTTGGGCAGCGGCGGTGATGGGAATAATTGTTCCTCGGTTTTTTGCATGTCGATGGTCTTCCTTGGAGGGACATCGGCGAGTCGGAAGATGTTGTCGACTGCTGGAGGGGATATTGTTGCGGTGTGTGCTTTCTCCAGTTTCTCTACCAGATACGACTCCATCGGGGAACTTGTGAGGTCAGTGTTCCCCTACCAGGCCACGCTGTAAAATAAGCACTTTGAGTTCCCAACCCATTTTTGCAAGTAACATGTTGCAAGCAAAATAACTATGCCCGAAAGTTAGTCCGGAGTAAAGTAATCACTATTGAACGTTTCGACTCGAGATAGAAGCCGACCATTTCTACTCAAGATATAAGGGACAATCATTGTGTGAAGGAAGGAGCCTACAATATATAATCCATGAGGATTGAAAGTTTAAACACAAGCTTCACATTTTTTTCACACCAGAAATACCATTGATAACAAAAGACAAGTTCATTGAAAACGAACACTTAATGATCTTGTCGACCTGAAAACGAACACTTAATGATCTTGTCGGCCTGAAAACAAACAATAAACTTCAATACAACATGATTTAGGGCCGCATTGATTTGCAAGAATTTTGTAGTCAAGGGAAATGGGAAAAATTCCTACAAAGCAAAGGGCCAATATGTCACTTACTCAGCACATGATGAGAAATTAATGTGCATTTCAAACTACAATCCAAATACTTTGGGTTTATTTGTCCATGCTTTGTTGCCCACTTCATTCAGAAGAAGTACTCCCCAATTAAAAATGAGCAAGTAAAAAACTTTTCCTTTTGTTTTTGGAGGGTAACTTTTCCTGTAGTTGGATTTTTTTTTCTTATGTGAATACGCACTCCATATGCAAGATCGGAAGAAAACTACACCCGTGTCGTCTGCATGGGTGACACGAGCGGATGTGGACCATTGTTCCCTTTCCCCACTAGTCCTCCCCTCACCGCCGTCGGGCTTGTCCGCACTGCTGACGGCGACGGCAGGGCTCTGTTCCTATGGATGTTGGGCGGAGAGTGATGATGTACAAGCGACAACTTGACGCAGTGAAGGCGGATATGGTGCAACGGGAGCGGGGGTGGACCTTCCCCTATGCAGCGGGAGCCCAAGCGACGAAGGAAAAGGAGCCGACACCGCCATGTCCCCAAATTGGAGAGCCCACTCGTCGAGCCAGGGTCGATGTTGCTCCTGAGGCATATCTTCGGCGTCAGGGCGTGGCAGGACGAGACGGTAGCCATGGAACGATTTCCTCAACAATGCCTATCACAGTTGACCAGTTGACTGGTCAATCATAGGCTTCTCAAAACACGAAAGAAAATAAGAAAAACAAGTGAATTAAAAATGTCCATGGACTTGAAAAAAAGTTCACAATTTTTTAAAAAGTTCGCGAATATGAATTTTTTTATTAAACTTTTAAAAAAGTTAATTGAATTTGAAAAAAGTTCATAAAATTTGAAGAAAAAAAGCTCATCGATTCTGTAAAAAAGTTTATCGAATTTGAAAAAAGTTCATCAAATTCAAAAAAGAAGTTCATCGATTTAACAAAAAGTTCACCAAATTAAAAAAAGGTTCATTGAATTTGCAAAAAATTCATCATTTGAAAAATAGTTTATCAAATTTTGTAAAACTTAATCAAATTTTTTTTAAAAAAATCATCCATTTTGAAAAAAGTTCATCGAATTGCAAAAAGTTCATCAAATTTTGAAAAAAAATCCAACTTTTAAAACAAAGTTCAGCAGATTGAAAAATAGTTCATTGATTTTGGAAAAGTTTATCAAATTTGAAATATATTCATCAATTTTTAATTTTTTTTACACATTTAAGAAAAGAAAAAAAAACATAAAAACAAAAAATAAAGGGAAAAAGAAAACATCAAAAACCCAGGTAGAACGCAGAAGAAAACCGTATAGAAAAGACAAATGGGCCGGCCCGCTACTAGACTTAGTGTACAGGGGGTGGGCCCTGTACCATTAAGCCTATAACGGACGCCACGGGCATGCCGTATAGGAAATGCCAAACAAGTCTTCTTTTCTTTTTGCAAGAAAACAAGCAGTATGTAGGCATCCAATGCAACAATTCCTATTGCGCGCGTGTAGGGCGGTGGTGCCAATCAAACGTGAACACCCAACGCGTTTGGTCGGCCCACTTCGGGTATTATAGGTAGTTCTGTTCGCACAGATTTTGAGAAGGTTCTCGAACCTCTCCTCGAAGTGCTCTTTCTATTTTGCGTTTTTAACTTTTTTTTTGTTTTTTTTATTCATGATTTTCCCCTATTTTTAAACATCTTTTCATATCGGGGACATTTTTGAAATTAAGTAATGTATAGCGACCCGACCTCAAACGGTCAAGCCTCTGTGTATCTGTGCCATCCCTGGATCAGTATGCTGGCACACACAGTACATCAACGTATATATCAAAGTGCAATCACATGTATAAATAACGTAATACTGATATATACCTCATAAGTCTCAGCGGAAACAAACAAACGGGTGTGGAGTCCCATCAACGCCATCGGCAGGTTGAGTGTAGACCGTAACCCTACAACGAAACTCACTCGTCGTAGAAAAAATCCTACAACATGATACGTTGCAGCCGTGTAGGTCAGTACATTGAATGTACCGGCAAAATCACAATATGAAGCAGATGATAAAGACTATTCAATATGCAATAAGGCTTTGAGGCTCTGTGTCTGAGTTTTTGCATAAAAGCTGGTTTTATTTTTCCTATCACAAAGGAATAATCAGGAGTCTTCACTACAGAATTATCTACTATGACATGGTTCCGCCAACCAATGTCTCATAGCCCACAAGCATCATAAGGTTGCCCACATTTAGTTATCAGTCCGGTGTTGAGAGTTCAGAGATAGATCCAAGTCCAGAGGCTCAAATTGTCCGTAACCGGGGACACGGCTAATCGATTAGATTTTACTCTGCAGAGTGTTGTGCACTTTACCCACAAGATTCGATCCCTCTTTTTACGTTCTCGCACTTCAGGTTGTTTGAGAACAAGACGATCGAAACATGGTCTTTCGAAGAGTTCCTCTAACCACTGTCCGGTGCTCATCCAATCCTACCGTAGTTCTACATCTGCTAGCACCGTCCCAGCCAGAGTCACAACTAAGGTCAACCAAGCCAGAGCCCATAATGACTTGCGGTTGCACAGGTAAGCTTCCGGGCATGAAGTATTCATCCGTCTCTTTGAGTCTGGGTGGAACTTTTCACATGAGTACTGGCCTACTCCAGCTCACAACGCATCCACTGGGTACTCCAGGGTGCCGCACGGTCCAATTTCCACCCAGTAGTGTGTATTGAAATCTTGTCTCGAGTCTTGAAGTCTTGAGGTCTTGAAGATGCAGGCCTTGAAGATGCCATCATGGAGTTGTCGTCATTGACGTAGAGTCTTCATGAAGTTGTCGTCATTGACGCAGAGTCCTCCTTCTCACACCACTCACGAACACTCATACCAAACCCCGTCTACTATAGCGTAGCATTAAAATAAACGACGTTCCCGGGCTTGGTAACAAGGGAGTGGGTTCCTACCTCATGCATTCTACTCAGCTACAAGATTCAATATACTACTGGAGGGATTGTTGAACGGTGACACTAAATGCAATAAAAAACATAGGTATGAATAAAATGGTCAAAGTGAACTTGCCTGGTAAGTTGATGAAGATAATAACGTTCTCGGAAACTTGATAAAACTAGTCGTCACTCTCCGATGAAATCTATATAGTCAAACATTGCATTCACATAAGCAAACATTCTAGCAATCAATACTAACAATCAAAAGCAATAAAGAAAATAATAATGAAATCAAAGCAAACCAAACAAAGATCCAAAGAAACTTCAAAAGAAAACTAGGGAGAAACAAACTCACACAATAACAAACAATAATTCACATGGCAACACTAAATTAATCTAAATAACTTTTCTACAGCAAAGAAAATACAATTTTAATAAAACAACAGAAAGTAATTTACTAAATTTTTAACTAGCAAAAAGAACTAATTTAAAATCTATTATAACTATCTAGTTAACACTAAAACAGTTATAACAACCAAGAATACACTAAAACAATACTAAACAATACTAAATAATTACAAAAACTAATTTAGTGCTACATAACAGAAACAACAACCTATTATAATCAAGAGGCAAAAAGAATTACTTTTGAAACTAATAAAACTATTTTCTATGAACTATAATTGTGATCTAAGCAAACAAAATACAAAACAGTAGCTAAATAATAATAACTAGTTATAAAAATTTATCTACTGTAGTCTAATAGAAGCATATGACAACATGTAAAAATCTACAAAAAGAACTAACTAAAAATAATTAAAACCACAATTAAATGACTAAAACAACTATATAAGCAAAACAGTACTGTTTTAGCTAAACACCTAATTTAAATAAAACTAAAAATAACTCACTAAATGCTAATGGATAGGAAAATCATTAACAAAACAGTAGCAAAAATAATCAATCAAAAATCTGTAAGAGATATGCCCTAGGGGCAATAATAAATGTTATTGTTTATCTCCATGTTCATAATTATGTTTATGTTCCATGCTATAACTGCTATGGTTCTCGAGTCTACAATAACCACGAGGCTCGGAGGAAGACTCATATGCACGTGTGGAATAATAAACGGTAAAATGTGTTCCTAGTCTGGCCTCTAAGACTAGCTCGAGTGTTGCATGATGGTTCTATTTTCCTGATCATGGGCATGACTATGCCGGCAACTTTGAGGGCACAATGTTAGGAGAACACTTGTGTTGAATCGACCCGAATTGATGTTATGCTATGAGATTCTTTCGTCACAAGTTAATGGTTAATAACACAGAGTAAGTTAACGTTTGCATAATTCCTTAGACCATGAGAGTATCGAGTTTCTTCATGCTTGCTTCATGAACTTTGGGGTTTGTTAAGCGTCGTCCGTAAATGGGTGGCTATTACGGCGGCTTACGGGTTCATGGAAAAGTATGTCAAGTAACTTTATAGCTCAAGATTGGGATTTGCTCCTTCGACGATGGAGAGATATCTCTGGGCCCTCTCGGTGTTACGGTATCCATCATCGTCTGGCCAGACACATTGTGATTTGATCACAGGGATGCCGGAACACGGAAACGAGAAAAGAGAACAAAACCGGCAACGAGGTAACTGGCATAGTGGACAAGTTGTTGATCCACGGGGATGCCGATAAATCTCACCTCGGGTTTTGTAACATATCGCGAAGCAACAGGAATAGCACACGGCAACTAGAGGTTCACTCGAATATTCATTTGTGTGGGTATAGGGGTCAATATGGGTGTCCACGGCTCCGATGTTGATCATTGATCGGAAAGAGTTCCGGTCATGTCTATACTTCACCGAACCTATAGGGTCACACGCTTAAGGGTCATCTATCTGCTGAATACTAGACAGGGAGTCTGAGAGAAAGTCACCGGAAAAGTTTCGGAGACACCGGAAAAGTTTCGGAGACAACGGAAAAGTTCCGGAGAGAGAGCACCGGAATAGTTTCGGTAAAACTGAAAAGTTGTTTCAGGGTATACCATTAAGTCAAATTGGTTTCGACACATGCCTGGAAATTCTTGGAGGGTGCCAGAATTGGTCTGGGAACTTCTGGGATTTTTCGAAGAAAAAAACCGGAAATGTTCCGGAGCTGCCGGAACCGCTTTATTTGCTTTTCGCAGATGATAATCACTAATCCGGAATTGTTTCGGAACGCGTCAAAAATCATTTGTGTGGGTACTGGAATTATTCTAAGACCCACAGAAATATTTTCGGATTTAACGGTCGCGGAAAAATGTTTCCATGAATAGTGAAAGTGCTTTTTGGGTGGCTTCTTGGAGAAGCCACCTTGAGGGCCTTTTGGTATTTTTTTCCCTTGGCTTCTTGGAGAAGCCACCCTTGGGCTTGGCCTATAAATATTGGTGGAGGGGGCTGCCTAAAGACACACTCTTTCTCAACATACACAAGCCATGCATGATCTGGCCTTCTTCTCTCCCTCCCCGCGAAATAGTTTCGTAGAGCCGAAAGGCTGTCTGGGTTCCGGTGGGAACTAGTTCTGGACGGCGAAGCCCTGTCGGATAGATGACACCGTATGTGTGCAACCCCGTAGAGAGGTCGTAGGTTTGATCTTTTTGCCCGAGGGGCTGTTCGAGGGTCCTCCCGAAGGGCTGTCTGAGTTACTGTCCGAGGATCCGTCCGGTGGGACTATCCGAAGGACTATCCAGAGGCCTCCCGGAGGGCTGTCCGAGGATCCGTCCGGTGGGACTATCCGAAGGACTGTCCAGAGGCCTCCCGAAGGGCTGTCCGAGGATCCGTCCGGTGGGACTATCCGAGGGACTGTCCCGAGGCCTCCCGAAGGGCTGCCCGGAGATCCGTCCGGTGAGCTGACGAGGGAGTGCATCCTCGCGGTTGGGAGGTTGTAAAATCCTAGCTGCGGGGATATGAACCGCCGATCATCATCGACTCTACTTCCGCTGCGCTACGAGTCGGTAACGAAAAGATCAAACCTTGTATGCAGTCTCCATAGTGGTCCTGGGCTGGTGCGTAGGTCAAAAAAAATTTGTTTTCTGCTGCGTTCCCCTACAGTGGCATCATGAGTCGTGCTATGCGTAGATGCAGGTTACGATCTAGAATACATAGAGATGTATGGGTGTTGCACAATATAATTTGTAGTAGATGAGTTCTACTGCTGATAATTATTTGTGCGGGTAGCAGATGAAATTTGTTACCCGATGTTCTTGTTGCTTCCCTGAAATTTGCATATTTCTGATCTTGATAACAGCATGGTGGATTTTCAAAGTTCTGGCAATCCGCGATCCTGATTGATCAACGAAGTGCTAACAGTTCATTGAATTCCACCATAGTTAAAAAGAAAGATGAAATTTCGCAGATGAAAGGGCAATGCAGATATGATCTGCACGGGGGTCATGCGTATGACGAAGTTCAGTATGGGGCTCGAGATTTTATTATCTCGTGTTTCATACACCCCGTAAAGTTAATCTAGCGACTTGAATAATCATACTTGATGATCGACGTTGGTAGCTTCGGTTTGTTTCGAAACCTTAGAAGCCACGTAAAATGAAATTTTGTATGAACCGATTAGAGGCGTCTAACTTGGTTTTGCAGGATGTGCATGTGATGTGGTATAGCAGTTCTCATATTAATTCGATTATGTATGAGATGACTATATAATGTAAATTAACATGACCTGCGTGTCATGATTCGGTATGATGGCTGGAGCCATATGATTGTCACTTTAATGACCTGCGTGTCAACCTTAAGTAATGCACTTATTTTATTAGCTATATAGATAGCAATATTATCTGGTGCATCAACAAGGTGGTGGCAAACTTCGCAGAAGGTGAACACCGACGCGAATGCCGAAGACGAAGAAATACAAGACTTCTCCGTCAGAAAGGGCTATACCATATCATGCTATTATGAATTGCCTGAGATGTTTATCCCTTATGATGCACCCTTTTTGATTGCACGGTAGTCGCTTTTATTAGGGTGATCTCTCACAAAAATATCATGTAGTTAGTGTTCTCCCAAGTATAGCACCGTCACGGCACCTATCTCTTCGGGGTATCACATGGATACATGGGTACGAACGATTAGATAAGTGTGAGGCGGGTGAGTTGAGACCTCGCAGCGAGATCACTTGGTTGTCTTGACGTTCAGGCATGAAAGTCATGAGCTCGGAACACACGCATCGAAAGATGAACAAGAGTCACATAGAGATGTGTTTGGCAAGTTGGCCTACCGATTGCAATTCTCGTCACTTGAGATGGATACATCCTTGGCGTTGAATTGTAATATGGGTCTTGAATCACTCACAATCAATTATGAGAGATATTGATTTGAGTGGGAGCGCACTTTAGAATTAATTCTTTTAATTCCCAGTGCAATTAATTATGGACTTTGTCTAAAGTGAAATTTGCATAATAGTTGTAGAATAATGGTTCGCGTTTACACCTTCCCTGTTAAAATTGAATAGCTGTTAAATATCTGGTTAAAACTTTACGATTGGTAATGTAATGTGAGGATTGTCCTCAAAAGTGTCGAGAAGGACTTCGTCCTATCGCATGCTTCTGGTATTCTCCTGCTAATGTTGTGGATAATGTGACTCTCGTCCTTCGATCCAAAAGCTAGAATTCCGTTACGGTCAAGTGCAATATGTTTGCTTCCATGAGACCCGAACTTCAAAAGTTTGGGATAGCTATGTGATATTCATGGAACTGAAAATCATTTTCAGACACAAACAAAGGCTAAAAGATATGTGATATCCAAAGCAATGTTTGTTTTGCAAACTATTAGTAAAAGTGTTTACTATGCATTTGACTAATAACAGAGGGATCGAGTAGAACGCCTGTCATATGATGATGGTGAATAAAACAACAACTTAAGAGAAAGGAAATGTCCGAAGGGTGTTAGTATGACTTACACACCTAGGAAGTCCGGGGCTAACGCCACTCTTAAGTTGAGTGCTTCTTCTGAGAGTAGGAGAAATACTGAAAGTAAAACTGTTAGAAGTATAAAGGCAAAAAGAGAGAAGACTGGAATGTCCAGCTCATGTATGAAAGTCATACAAGATATTGATGTATAGAAGGCTGGTCAAAGAAATAGTTCTTGGGAATTGTGATTAAATTGTTAGTCACTAATTCTTGGGTATTGTGAGTTGATCACAAAGATACCCGCTCGATTGCATTCTGCTGCGACTCGATGCAAGAACTACTACGCCCTAAAAGACTTGCCGGAGTGAGGTTCAGATACGCGCTGGGAACATAGTAAATGTTACTATACCTTCCATCGGTGTATTACCGTCTGTATTTATTTTCATAATTCATTTTAGAGTTTTACACACTCTAGCCCATTGCATAAGGTATCTTGCAAGAAGGTTGTTCATAAGAGAACTTTTGATGTTCGATGTTATGAATAACATAAGGGCCATACTTTCATTATGAATGAGATGTATGTTATGAATATTGATAATAATACATTACCTCTGTATTTACTTTCATAATTCATTTTAGAGTTTTACACACTCTAGCCCATTGCATAATGTTTGTTGCAAAAGGGTTGTTCATAAAAGAACAATTGTTGTTCAGTGTCATGAATAACATAAGGGCCATGCTTCCATCATGGATGGGATGTATGTTATGAATATTGATGGTAATATGATACATCCATAACACTGACGCTAAATGTCGCAAGACTAAAAGAATACCACACATGTGTGGCACTGCATTTGGTCACATTGGAGAAACCCGCATGGAGAAATTCCATAATGATGGATTTTGAAGTCGTTTGATTATGAATCATCTGACACTTGCAACTTTCCTCCGAAAAGTGAAGTGACTGAAATACCGTTCACAGGCCATAAGGAACGAGCAACAAACTTATTGGTGATCATACATTTTGATGTGTAGTCCAATAAATGTTGTTGCTGGCAGTGGATTTATCTATCTTCAGAAATGACTCAAGTGGATATATGGATATTTACTTGATGAGACGTAAGTCTGGATCTTTTGAAATCATTCATAAGGTTTTCAATATGAAGTAGAAATTATTGTAACAAGAAAATTATGTTTCTGCAATTTGATTGCGGAAAGGAATATTTGAGTTACAAGTTTAGCGAATGTCTGATGAGTTGTGAAAAGAGTTTCATAACTTACACCTCCCGGAACTCCACTGTGAGTGGTACGTCCGTGAAGATGTATTCAAACCATTTATGACATGGTAAGATCAAAGATGACATAAATCAATTTGCCATTATCCCTTTTAAAGGTAATGCTTTAGAGACTGCGGTTTTTACACTGAAAAGAGCGCCATCAGGTCTGTTGAAATGACGCCATGGTATGGTACGCCCAACCATGCTTTGTCTTTTCTTAACATTTGGAATATGGGGCTTGTGTAAAATATTTACAAACCTATTCCAAATCAGACAAGTACTACTTTGTAGGTTATCCCAAGTAATTGGGAATTCCTCCACCACTATATCGAGGCAAAAAGGTTTGCCACCAAGAACGGTATGCTTTTAAAGAGAATGGTTCTTGCAAAAAGGTGAGTGGGAGAACAGTGCAACTCGACGAGATAATAGTATCTTCGTCATCAGATCAAAGGAAAGAAACCTTGGAAGTAATTCCAGAGTTTCCTACTGCGACTGATACGGAAGCCTCTACATGAGATGTATGGACTTCGGTCAAACTTGCAAATGAACCATGTAGGCAAAACTCGTGCAAACCTCTCAGGTGCGCATGCGAGATATTATTGTTAGACAACAGTATACCTACGATACACAAGGAAGCGTTGATGGGCCCTGACTCCGGAATTGGCTAAATGCCAATATAATCTGAGATAGTTTCCATAAATACATATTGATTATATCTTGATAAACCCTTCGGAAGACTTAGAGTCTAACGAACATTAATGGAACTATAAACTGATGTGGATAAAATGTTTTATCCATAAAGCTCAACTTGTTGCAATAACAAATTCAAGGAGTTGACTACGATGAGATTATCTCACCGTAGCGATGCTTAAAGTCAGATCGGGTTAAACTAGCAATCAATACATATTTCAATCTTGAGATATGATACATGGATGCCAAAAGGATTTCCATGTGATGGAAATGCAACCTAGGACTTGCATGTGATACAGTCCGAAGTATTTTGTCAATCCAGGGGATGCTAGTAAGTATGCAAACTTCAGAGTTCCAGCAATGGACAGAAGAGAGCAAAATGGAGTTGGAATCTTTGTTTTGATGAAATAGTCAAAAGAGTTTGATTTCATCAATGGATAATGAAGATGCTTGTGGTTACAAGAAAGTAAGTGAGAGCATAATAATATTTCTTAAAACCTTGTGTGCTTGACACATTGTTGATTGGAAATAATATAAATTTCTTGACACGAATTAGGACTTCATTGAAAATAGTTTTCGATGAAGTGCTTGGGCTAAATAGCCTTGACATTAGGCATATTTATCTACGAGATAGAATTACCTAATAGGCTAAAGCCAAAAATACATATTGACAAGATGCTAAAACAGTTTAGCATTAAAACGCCAAGGAGTGATTCTTGCCAAAGTCACATGGAAAGGGTTTTTGCAAGACTCGGTGTCCCAAAACACTAATGAGCAAAATACATGATGGAGATTCCACACACTTTTGTGTTTGGATTAATCATGTATTCCATGGTATGTAAAACAACCAGATATGTCCAATACTCCCAAGTTGTTGCGAGTATAGATACCAAAGTGGTCAAAGTACTGATCATGGGACAACAGTGAAAAATGTCATTGAGTTCTGAAGTAGCACTGATGACATGTTTTCTCGCAAGCAGAGATTATGAAGTGCTCGTTGTAAGTAATTACATCGATACGGTCTTCATCAATGCTCCATGCGATTTTTGATTTAAGTTAAGGGTTTTGTGTAACACACAATTCGGTGGCACGGTAGTTGGAAATTGTTCCAAATAGGTTACTATGGCGAATTCTATAACTAAGGCTAAGTATGTTGCCGCTTTCAAAGCGACATAGAAGATGTTGAATCATACAGTTCGTTCATGAACTTAGTATGATTCCAAGATGGCTTTGGTCAATGGAACACTGTTGAAGATAGTTGCTCCATAGCTTAGTCTGAGGAATCAAGGTTTGACCAGTGATTCACATATATACGAAGCCAAGTCCACAAAAAATATGAATTTTGTGAAAGCGTGAAAATGCGAGGACATGCAAAGATACACACGGAACTGAAGTTGTCAGATCCGTTGGACATCAGGCTATACCACATGCGAAGCATTTTTACACTGGTATGCCATAGGTGTAATGTGCATTAGCATTGACTAGATTATTGACTCTAGTGCAAGTGGGAGTCTGTAGGAGATATGCCCTAGAGGCAATAATAAATGTTATTGATTATCTCCATGTTCATAATTATGTTTATGTTTCATGCTATAACTGCTATGGTTCTCGAGTCTACAATAACCACGAGGCTCGGAGGAAGACTCATATGCACGTGTGGAATAATAAACGGTAAAATGTATTCCTAGTCTGGCCTCCCAGACTAGCTCGAGTGTTGCATGATGGTTCTGTTTTCCTGATCATGGGCATGACTATGCCGGCAACTTTGAGGGCACAATGTTAGGAGAACACTTGTGTTGAATCGTTCCGAATTGATGTTATGCTATGAGATTCTTTCGTCACAAGTTAATGGTTAATAACAAAGAGGAAGATAACGTTTGCATAATTCCTTAGACCATGAGAGTATCGAGTTTCTTCATGCTTGCTTCATGAACTTTGGGGTTTGTTAAACGTCATCCGTAAATGGGTGGCTATTACGGCGGCTTACGGGTTCATGGAAAAGTATGTCAAGTAACTTGATAGCTCAAGATTGGGATTTGCTCCTCCGACGATGGAGAGATATCTCTGGGCCCTCTCGGTGTTACGGTATCCATCATCGTCTGGCCAGACACATTGTGATTTGATCACAGGGATGCCGGAACACGGAAACGAGAAAAGAGAACAAAACCGGCAACGAGGTAACTGGCATAGTGGACAAGTTGTTGATCCATGGGGATGCCGATAAATCTAACCTCGGGTTTTGTAACATATCGCGAAGCAACATGAATAGCACACGGCAACTGGAGGTTCACTCGAATATTCATTCGTGTGGGTATAGGGGTCAATATGGGTGTCCTCGCTCCGATGTTGATCATTGATCAGAAAGAGTTCCGGTCATGTCTATACTTCATCGAACCTATAGGGTCACACGCTTAAGGGTCATCTATCTGCTGAATACTAGACAGGGAGTCTGAGAGAAAGTCACCGAAAAAGTTTAGGAGACACCGGAAAAGTTTCGGAGACAACGGAAAAGTTCCGGAGAGAGAGCACCGGAATAGTTTCGGTAAAACTGAAAAGTTGTTTCAGGGTATACCATTAAGTCAAATTGGTTTCGACACATGCCTGGAAATTCTTGGAGGGTGCCAGAATTGGTCTGGGAACTTCTGGGATTTTTCGAAGAAAAAAACCGGAAATGTTCCGGAGCTGCCGGAACCGCTTTGTTTGCTTTTCGCAGATGAAAATCACTAATCCGGAATTGTTTCGGAACGCATCCAAAATCATTTGTGTGGGTACTGGAATTATTCTAAGACCCACAGAAATATTTTCGGATTTAACGGTCGCGGAAAAATATTTCCGTGAATAGTGAAAGTGCTTTTTGGGTGGCTTCTTGGAGAAACCACCTTGAGGGCCTTTTGGTATTTTTTCCCTTGGCTTCTCTGAGAAGACACCCTTGGGCTTGGCCTATAAATAGGGGTGGAGGGGGCTGCCTAAAGACACACTCTTTCTCAACATACACAAGCCATGCATAATCTGGCCTTTTTCTCTCCCTCCCCGCGAAATAGTTTCGTAGAGCCGAAAGGCTGTCTGGGTTCCGGTGGGAACTAGTTCTGGACAGCGAAGCCCTGCCGGATAGATGACACCGTATGTGTGCAACCCCGTAGAGAGGTCGTAGGTTCGATCTTTTTGCCCGAGGGGCTGTTCGAGGGTCCTCCCGAAGGGCTGTCTGAGTTACTGTCCGAGGATCCGTCCGGTGGGACTATCCGAAGGACTGTCCAGAGGCCTCCCGGAGGGCTATCCGAGGATCCATCCGGTGGGACTATCCGAAGGACTGTCCAGAGGCCTCCCGAAGGGCTGTCCGAGGATCCGTCCGGTGGGACTATCCGAGGGACTGTCCCGAGGCCTCCCGAAGGGCTGCCCGGAGATCCGTCCGGTGAGCTGACGAGGGAGTACATCCTCGCGGTTGGGAGGTTGTAAAATCCTAGCTGCGGGGATCTGCACCGCCGATCGTCATCGACTCTACTTCCGCTGCGCTACGAGTCGGTAACGAAAAGATCAAACCTTGTATGCACTCTCCATAGTGGTCCTGGGCTGGTGCGTAGGTCGGAATTTTTTTGTTTTCTACTGCGTTCCCCTACAAAATATAATATAAAACTCAAAATATGGCCAAATTAGTGATTTGAACAAAATTCAGCAAATTCAAATTTAAACTACTCAAATTTGAAATCCAAGTGCACCAACAGAAAAGTCATAAAATTTTGAATCCATAGCAAAAAGAATCACCAACAGAAACTATTCTGAAAATTAAAACAAATCAGAAAAAGAAAAACTGCTAACGATCGGTCAGTGGGCTACGTGGGGCTATGGGATTGGGCGAGAGCGGTGGCCGAAGTATGCATACGGGCAGGTGACCGATGTCTACAGAAAAACGTTTCACGCAAAATAAAAAAAACAGAATTAAACTGGACCGTTGGATCTGGATCGGGTGGCTGGGGTCTCACCGTGGCGACAAGGTCGTCGGACGTCGACGACGGCGGCGCTCCGGTGGTCGTCGGCGTCGGGGAAGGGCATGAGCGGACGCAGCGGACGACGGCGAGTCCAAGGGTGGGCGGCGGCGAGCTCGGGGACGACGGGAGTGAGCGAAGCAAGCTCGACGGCGGCGATGGCTTCGGTGGTCGTCGACGGCGGCAGCTCCGGTGGGTGTTGGGCTCGGGCGAGAGCATGGGGCGTGCGGGCGAGGGTGGCGAGTACAGGGATGGTCTCGGTGGGGCACGTGGACGTCTGTGGCGAGCGGGGCGTGCTCATCGAGGATCCTGTGTCCAACGCGCTCCGGTGAGAGCGCGTGAGCTCCGGTTCATCGCTGCGGGGAAAAGGAGATGGCGAGACCATGTCAAAACGGTGCGGGGTATCGAGAGAAGCCAAAGGACGGAAGAAAGGGCCTCGGTATGACCTACCGGCGACGGAATCGACGTCGACAGAAGCGGCGTCTGGCGAGATCGGAATGGCGAGGGCGAGAGCTGGGGTGGGGTTTGGCGTCGGGTTTAAAGGGGGATCGAGAGAGGAGGTAGAGGGGTACTTATAGGTCATGAGCGTGCGCGAGGGGAAAGACTTGGAACGCGATCCCGAGAGATCCGGGATTCGCCGCGCTCCGGGCGTGCTCCGGTACGGCATGCCGTGGGGAAGAAGAAGGGAGGCGGGACCCACCCGTCAGTGGGCGCGGGAGTGAGGGAGGTGGTGCGGGCGACCGTCGCGTAGCGCTTTCGGGCGCGGCGCAGGCTGGCTGGGCCGAAAGGCCAGGGGTGAGGGGAGAGAGAGAGTTCGTATAGTTTTTTTTTAAAATACAGACAGAAAGAAAAAGAAAAGAAACAAAACAAAATAAAAGTATTTTATAGGCATATAATATATCAAAATTTTCAGAAAAATATTTCCTAAAATATGAACTATTTTTCAAGTTTAAATAAATTTCACATGAAATCTCAAAATTCAAACAGTGCTACTATTGCATTTAAAATGCAATAAAAATTGTTTTCAAATACCAAAAATGATTTCAAATTTACTTTTCTCCATTTTTATGTTGCAGGGAATCATTTTACCCGTATTTCTATATATTTGTTTTTAGGAGAAAAATAATTTGAATAAAAACCAAATAACTCCAAATTGGATTTGAATTTGAATTTCAAACCACTTTCAAATCCTTCTTTCAAACTTCCAACTCATATTTCATATAATTTGAAGAGGTCATTTTAGCCTCTCTCATGAAAATCATTGAGTTGCATAAAGTTTCTGAATTTGAAATATTTTCAAATGGAATTCAAATTTTTTCAAAACCCTTTTCATTTAAATGGAAGAAGTCATGTCATCTTCACTCCAGGGTTTTGTATTGAAATGAATTTTAAATTCACTGAGTTCAAAAATGCAAGGTGAAAGTTTTGGGAAAGTCATTTCATTCCCTCTCTTTAAACTTTCAAAAAGTTTCAATTTTCCCTCACTTTCAGTCAATCAATCAAACAACCAATCATATTTATTTAATTAATATAACATTCCAAAACTTAGAATTTTGGGATGTTACATAATATTTTTAAATTTATGAACATTTTTAAAATCCATGAAGATTGTTTTTTGAGTTTAGCAACATTTTTTCAAAATTTAGATACTTATTTTGAAATACGAAAACACAAGTTAAATTCTTGAATATTTCTGTATTCGGGGAACAATTTTGAAATCTAAAATTTGTTAAAAAAATCAGGAAAACTTTTAAATTCATGAAATTTTAAAAATTTATAAATATATTTCTGATTTGATGGAATTTTTTAAATTGGATTAGGGATTAGCATTTTTTAAATGCACGAGCAATTTTCAAATTCTTGAACTTGTTTTAAATTTTATTGAACAATAAAAGGGAAAATAAATAAGAAAAAATAAAACAAAAAACGAAAATAAGGCGCGCCGCACCCCTGCACTGGGTTGACCCAGACTGCATCGCGGGATCGCGTTTGGTTGCGGGGTAATCCGTAAGAGCCTAATAAAGGTATGTCCGTGTGGGTCGCACACCCCTGTTTAGCCTGTGTGTGTGTGTGTGATCTGGTACACTTTTTTTACCTGTTCAAGGAAGCTTCTAGAACCTTTCTCGACATTTTTTGTATGTTTTGCTTTTATTTGGCTTTTTTTGGTTTATAACTGAATTTTTATTTTTAGTTTTTTTTAAAGAAAAATCCTGAAATTTTTGAAATTCATGACACTATATCAAATTCGTGAACGAATTTGATATTTTTTAAGATTATTTTCAATTCACAAGCCATTTTTGGATTCATGAACATTTTTCAAAATTGTGAAAAAAAATTGTGATTATCTTAAACTACAATTTTTTTAAAAAAATTGCGATTTCTCAAATATGCAAGCAATTGAATTAATGGACGTTTTTTAAATTGAACGTAAAAACAACTAATCCAATAATATTGTAAAAAATTTGGGGCACATTTAAAGACCATGAACTTTTTAAATATTAGGGAACATTTCTTAAATTAGCAAAAATAAAATTTGGACGCATCTTTTGAACTCGGGAGCATTTTTTGGAACTCTTGGACATTTGTAAGTTTGTTAACCAATAGAAAATAAAAGGACAAAGTAAATGAAAAAAATTTAATTTTGTTGAGCAAATAAAAAAAATAAGGATAAAAGGCACCCTGTGCCCTAGCACTTGTACGCCGCATAATGCATGGGGGCCTTTGTTTTCTCGCATGAAAAAGTACACTTTCTAGATTTCTTGTCTACGTCAGAGACATATTTTATATACACGTTTAACATTATTGAATATCATCAACATTTTTTGCAAACTAATATTTTTATACTATTTTACATACACATTGTAAATTTATGGTGTATATTTAATACATTTTTCTATTCACGTTTAACATTTTGCAAATACAAGATTAACATTTTTTTAATACATGGTCAACATTTTTCAATTGCAATAAAAGAAATTCTTTGTATACTCCAGAAACATTTTTAATACATATTAAACATTTTTTTTAAACTTGATCAACATTTTTTTCATACACCCTATATTTGTTTTGTATTTATTTTTCGTATACCGGACAAACATTTTTTCTATACACATTTAGCTTTTTTTAAATACTTGCTCAACATTTTTTCAAATGCTTGATAAACATTTGTTAAATACGTGATCAACATTTTTCACACACATCATATAATTTTTGTATAAGTTTTTCGTGTACATGAGAAACTTTTTCTCTATAGATATTTAATATTTTTTAAACACATGAGAAACATTTTTTCTATACACAGTTAGCATTTTTTTAATACTTGATCAACATTTTTTTTAAATGCTTTATAAATATTTTTTAAATACATGATCAACATTTTTCACACACATCATATATTTTTTGTATACGTTTTGCGTATACATGAGAAACTTTTTCTCGATAGAAGCTTTTTCCCAACATTTTTTTCATACACGTTGTTTTTATTTTGTATATATTTTTCATATACATGAAAAAAAATTCTATACACATTAAACATTTTTTAAATACTTGATTAACATTTTGTTAAAATACATGGTCAACATTTTTTATACATATTTTATATTTTGGTATAATTTTTGGGTATACATGAGAAACATTTTCTATACACATTTAACATTTTTTAATCACATGATAACATTTTTTGATACACATTGTTTTTGTTTTGTATATATTTTTTGTATACATAAACAATATTTTTTCAATACACATTTAACATTTTTCAAATGCTTGATTAACATTTTACGAATACTTGATTAACATTTTATCAAAGGCTTGATTAACATTGTTTTAAATACGTGATCAACATTTTCCATACACATTGTATATTTCTTGTATACACTTTCGTATACATGAGAAACATTTTCTCTCTACACATTTAACATATTTTAAATGCTTGGTTAACATTTTTACAAAATACTTTATGTAAAGTGTTTTTTGTAATATATATATATATATATATATATATATATAATATTTGGAAGTTTAAGCAAAATTATAAAAGAAAGAAAAGAAAACATGAAGAGACGGAAAAAAGGGACAGTGGCCTATGGCCTCCTGCGCTGGGCCGGTCCATTTAGTGAGGCGCCTGACGCGAGCACAACCTATATCTCGCTACAAGCGAGACATAGGCGCGCCCCAGGGAAATCCTCAATAGCGGAAGAGTGCTCCTAATCGGCGCCTTCTGCGCCGCTAGTCCAACTCCAACGCGCTGACGCAAACGAACACGGATTTAATCCCTTTTTTGTCCGTTTGGGTCGGTCGGACGGACAAATGTGTCTGGTTTTGGCGGGCGGGCTATAGGTGCGCCCAACGCGGCTGATGCAATTCAGGATTTGGCAAGTTACAAAAAAACTTAATAAGAATAAAACATTTATAATAGAAACTTCATATTAAAACACCGGCGATAGTCCACTTACAATAATTAAAACTTAAAACAATAGATAATAAAAACTTAAAATAACATCCGCAACCCGCAGCCCTAGGCGTCAACGTCCTTGTCTTCATCGGTGAGGTCGACAAATGTCGACGCCGCCCCCCATGGGAAGGCTTGCTCGTAGGCCACCAGAGTCGTAGCCTGAGCCGCCAACATGAAGTTGCCTAGGCGGCGCGACGAGCCGGCCTCGTGGTTGTGCTTGCCACGCTTGCTAAAGAAGCCCATGGCGCCGACGACGGCTAGGGTTCGTGTCGGGCGATGGGGGAGCAAGCTACATATGGACTCGTGTGGAGAGAAGTGGATGATGCCGGCCCCCAGCGCATGCTTGCATTTAAAATGGACGGGCATGGACGGTTCATGTGGCTGACGTGCGGGCCTGAACGTGTACATGACATTTAATAGATCGACATTGGTGGTTGGGCGGCCCACACGCGGGCACGAGACAGACACCGAGTGAACGCGCGGTGCTTCTGTCTTGTGTGTGTGTGGACGCAAACCTGAGCCAAATTTGGGCCGGAAATGCGTCCATACAGACCCCGAGCGGACCTCATTTAGGGATGTGTCGGCGCGCTGGGCCGTCATTTCTGTCCGCTTCAACCCAAACGGACACACGCGGACCTGAAAGCACATTTGCTCCCTTGGTGGTTTTGGTAATTCATAACAACATATATCTCATTGAACTAATGTTCATTCAAGTTAAAGATTTCAGGATGTTCAATGATTGGCATGGCATGGACTAGAGACGTGGACCACTCAAAATGCTAAGGACAAGGATTGGCTAAAGATCAAGACTCTACATCTTTTGGTTTAGTGATCCAAGATCACATTGAGTCCATAGGAAAGCCAATACTATTAAAAGGGGATGAGGTGTTGCTTAATGATCTTTTTGCTCAAATGCTTAGTGATAGTACTCCTAAACCCTCAACCACTCTCTCAATCCCAAATATGTCCAAAACCTATATTCCAACTCGGCCCCACCGAATTTCTCTATCCAGCCCCACCGAGTTCACCAAGACTTAGCCACTGCCAAAACCCTAACAAATCGGATCCACCGAAATGGATCTCGGTCTCACTGAGATGGCCTTGCCAACTCTCTGTAATCGTTTGCACTCACTTCGGTCTCACCGAGTTTTGCAAATCGGTCTCACCGAGATGGCTTGCCAACTCTCTGTTGCCTTATTGCTTCACTTCGGTCCTACCGAGTTGATGCAATCGGTGCCACCGAGATGAGGATTGCCCTAGCCATTGCACTTCGGTCCATCCGAGTTGTTCCTATCGGTCCCACCGAGATTCCTAAAGTTCATATCTTTTACACAGTTCGGTGCTACCGAGATTATTGTTTCGGTGCCACCGAGTTGGGTCAAAAGTGTGTAACGGTTGGATTTTGTGTGGAGGCTATATATACCCCTCCACCACATCCTTCTCAGTAAGGAGAGCCATCAGAACGTGCCTACACTTCCACCATACATTTTCTGAGAGAGAACCACCTACTCATGTGTTGAGATCAAGATATTCCATTCCTATCATTTGAACCTTGATCTCTAGCCTTTCCCAAGTTGCTTTCCACTCAAATCCTTCTTCCACCATAGCCAAATCTGTGAGGAGTGTTTGAGTGCTGGGAAGACTATCATTTGAAGCACAAGAGCAAGGAGTTCATCAACAACACACCGTCTATTACCTTTTGGAGAGTGGTGTCTCCTAGATTGGTTAGGTGTCACTTGGGAGCCTCCGACATGATGTGGAGTTGAACCAAGAGTTTGTAAGGGCAAGGAGATCGCCTACTTCGTGAAGATCTACCCCGAGTGAGGCTAGTCCTTCATGGACGTAAGCCATGGTGGAATAGACAAGGTTGCTTCTTCGTGGACCCTTCGTGGGTGGAGCCCTCCGTGGACTCGCGCAGCCGTTACCCTTCGTGGGTTGAAGTCTCCATCAACGTGGACGTACGATAGCACCACTTATCGGAACCACGCCAAAAATCACCGTGTCTTCATTGCGTTTGAAATCTCCGATCCCCTCCTTTACTTAAATATGCAATTGCTTACTTTCCGCTTCTATACTCTTAGAATTGCATGTGTAGGGTGATGCTTGACATGTATTGCTGCTAAAATCTGCCTACAACTAAAATTGGGAAAAGGTTAGGTTTTATTTGGTCAAGTAGTCTAATCACCCCCCTCTAGACATACTTTCGATCCTACAAGTGGTATCAGAGCTTTGGTCTCTGTAAGCCTTGATTTCCATTGCTTTGGTGATCATAGCCTTGGTTTCACAACCTAGGAGAGTATGGCGTCTAGTGAGGGTAACTATCACCGTAGAGGTCCATATTTTGATGGTACAAACTTTGCTAGTTGGAAACATAAGATGAAAATGCATATTCTTAGTCATAACCCTGCCGTTTGGGCTGTTGTTCGTGTTGGCTTGCAAGGTGACTTCTTTGAGGATGGCAAGGAACCGGATCATGAAGCAACCCCGGTAGAATTGAAGATGTTGCAATACAATGCTCAAGCTTGTGACATTCTATTCAACGGTTTATGTCCCGAGGAATTCAACAAAATCAGCCGCCTCGAGAATGCAAAGGAAATTTGGGATACTTTGGTTGATATGCATGAGGGTACCGAGTCCGTCAAGGAATCTAAGTTGGATGTGCTTCAAAGTCAACTTGACAAGTTCAAGATGAAGGATGGTGAAGGAGTCACTGAGATGTACTCTAGGCTTGCTCTCATCACAAATGAGATCGCCGGCTTAGGAAGTGAAGAAATGACCGACAAATTCATCATCAAGAAGATACTTGGAGTTTTGGATGGAAAATATGATACCGTCTGCACATTGATCCAAATGATGCCAAATTACAAAGATCTCAAGCCCACGGAAGTCATTAGAAGGATTGTTGCTCATGAAATGTCACTCAATGATAAAGAGGAGCTACACAACAAATCAAGTGGTGCTTACAAAGCCTCAACCGATGCTCCAACAACTCCAAGTGACAAGCTAGTATCCAATGAAGAGATTAGCCTAATGGTGAAAAGGTTCAACAAGTTCTACAAGAACAAAGAGAAAGAAAGAAGCTCTAGTTCAAGACACTATGAGAGAAGATCATCAAGTCGTGACCGTAATTGCTACAATTGTGGAAAGCCCGGACACTATTCAAATGAGTGTATGGCTCCCTACAAGAAAAGAGACGAATCACCAAGAGGAAGACATAGAAGAGATGAATCACCTCATAAGGAGAGAAGGAGTAGAGATGATCGTTATGAACAAAGACACTCTCGAAGAAGCAAGGATTCGGAGAGGAAGGACAAGTCATCAAGGAGCTACACAAGAAGAAGACATCAAGCTCTGACTCCGACAACCACTCCGAGAGAAGTTATCACTCCAACTCCGACTATAGTCAAGATGAAGGTGTTGCCGGACTTGCTCTTGTATCATCCAACTCCTATGATCTATTTGACTCACCAAATGAAGGAATTGGAAGATGCTTCATGGCAAAAGGCCCCAAGGTATCACACCCTGAGTATCTTGATTTCAATAGTGATGAAGATGATTTGCTTGGTGATGATGATTTACTTGTTGATAGGGCTAGTGATGTGAGCTATAATGAAAATGCTAGTAATCATGATAGTCAAGAGGAAACGAGTGACAATGCTATGAAGGAGATTGAGCGTCTAACTAAAGAACTAAATGCTCTTAAGTTAGCTCATGAAACAACTCAAGAGGATCATAGAGAACTTCTAAGAACTCATGAGAAGCTACGCTTCGAGAAGCTAAATTTAGAGCAAGAGCATGAGTTTCTTAAAGCTATCAATGATGATCTTCGAAAGAAGAGTTCTTCATATCTTGCCAAGCGTTTACTCTTGTCTACCTTTATGCCACAAGTTAAACCTAAGCAAACTAGCAACAAGGGTAAAAAGGGTTCTACCTCTAGTAGTAACAATAACAATGCTAAATCCAATGTTGTTGCTTCTAGTAGTTCTATTGATTCCACTAATGATTCTCTTAGCCAAGTTACACTTGAGCAAGAAAATATGCTATTGAAAGGAATTATAGAAAAAGGTGTCTACAAGAGTCTTGCCGGAAGTAAGCAATTTGAGGAAATTGTACGCAAGCAAGGAAGGCACCGGAAGAACCAAGGTGTTGGTTTTGAACGAAAGTTCAATGCCAATGGAGTCGAGTGGGAAGAAGATCAATACCCCAAGACGAAGTTTGTTCCTCAACAAGAGAAGTATGATCCTACTTCCTTCAAGGGAACACAAGCTCAAGAAGATCTTCCACCACATGACCACAAGCTAAAAGGTAAGGACAAGCTTCAAGAAGAGATTGATTCATTTGAAGAAGCTTCTCAAGCCATGGTCAAGTGGGTTCCCAAGACTTCATCAAGTTCTACTTCATCAAGTGCTACTACAACTCCAAGGATTCCCATCAAGTTGATGTGGGTCCAAAAGAAGAAGAACTAGAGAGTTCTTGAGGGTGACTCCGCCAACAAACTTCACACATATTCCTTATGGCAAGAACTTGTGCAACCAACTTACACATTTTGCACTAGTTCATGGAGTCACAAACCCTCTTGTTGGTAAGGCAAGGGACAAGGTAATCAATGCATTCATGGACTTCATCATATGTGTATTTCACTCTATGTCTATGGATATGCTTGTATGTTCCTTGTGTGGGACTAACCCATGTAGGTATTGAAAGCACAAAACTCCAAAGGATTGCTCCCAACTCTTGATGGTCTACATCAACATTGAGCATCCACATCTTCAACATCTACATGAAGTCATCATCGACAAAACCCAAGGTTAGTTCATCCCTCTGAGGGGGGATATCACATCTAGGGGGAGCTTTGCTCTAAACAATTGAGCTAAAGCAACTCTAATGGTGTGAACACATCAATGCTTTATGTAAAAGTGGTAACCCCACTTGTGCTTAAACGATGAGTATGACCTATGATCAAATGTTCTCATTTGGCTCCTAAGTCAATATACTCATATATAGATGACCTAGTCATCGCCATTGCTTGATAGATGCTAGAATTGGTTGTGCATGTTTGACACATATTTCATTTGCTATCTTATTGTGTGAGCATGTTGGTTTGCATGTTTTTATCATTCGAGGACATCCATTTGTTGTTTTGATTGTCTTGGTTTTTCTGGCCAAGTGGATGTACAAGAATGCCTAAGTACCTTCTCTTGCTATCTATGCTTTCTTGTCTCAAATTCTATTCTTGCCGCATCACAAAAATTGAACAAGTCATTTTCGCACCCTCCTGGTGAGGAGCACTCGGAGCCACCGATCTGAAAGGGCTGAACCTCCAAAACCTTCTAAATGATTTCGGCCGAACCAACTCACTCAAACTCGGTCCAACCGAAATCACTTAGATTGATCTAGGTTTTCCATCTCGGTGCTACCGAATTGAACCATTTCGGCGCCACCGATGTGCTAAACTGCGTGCAGTTACACATATCGGTGCCACCGAGTTGTTCAACTCGGCGCCACCGACAGCGTACGGGTATATATATCGCGCGGACCGAACGGTTGAAATTTCTCGACCCCACTCGTTCCCGCACCCCGTTGCTGCCATCGCCCTTCGTCTTCGGACTTCGCCGTCGTCTCCAGCGCCCCCTCGCCGCTGGACTCCGTCACCGTCCACGGGAATCTGCCCCGCCGTTGCCGCCGTAGAGAATCTCCACCGAGTTAGGGTGAGATTCGATCCCTTTCGTGCTTCCTTTTCCGATTCAATGCATGATTGGACTGCCTAAATTCATGCCACGGACTGAGAAATCCTATTACACAGCAAATTCCGTAGATTAGATGTGAGTAAAATTTTTAGGTTTAAGTTTCCGCCGAATGCATCTTAGACCGACCGATTCGAAATTTTCGGTCCGACTGATTTGGCCTCTGGCCATAGCACTAGTACGTCTCGGTGCCACCGAGTTGTACGTATCGGTGAGACCGAAAGTAAAGTCTCAGTGAAACCCTAGCATCTCGGAGCCACCGAAACCCATCTCGGTCTAACCGAAATGGCGTGTAAGGTTTCTGTAGTATGCTTCAGTGTCACCGAGATGATCAACTCGGTCCATCCGAAATGCATCCTGTGAAAACTTGAAACTAAAAGTTGAACTCAAATTTTTATGAAAAACTTCTGCTTTTTGTGATGACTCATCTACTCTGCCTATACCCATCTATTCACAGGGTCAGCTCAGCAAGATGTCAAGTGGCAGTGACAGTCAGAACAGGTCTGAACAGCATGCAGAACTTAGTGAAGGGTCAAGCCCTGCTGAGAGTTTCTATGAGGGAGAGAGGAGTTCTCCAGATCTTCCTAAGGAAACCACCAGAACAAGGAAGAAGAAAACCTCTGATAGTGAAGATAAAGATTTTGTTGCTAGTGAGGCAGCAACAAAGAAGAAAAGAGTTGTGCTTGCTAAGGAGTACAGCACCAAACCATCATCTGCCAAAGACAAGACTGCTGTGAGGAAAGTCCCAAAGCAGACTGCAATTCACTCTTGAAGAGCCTAGTAACACAGGAGCAGCTGCAGAATGACGTTGATGCTGTCAAAACAGCCCCATCTGATGACAGTGGAGATGACAGACCTACCACAGAGCATTTTCAGACAGTGCCTAGGGCAGCCAGGTCTGCCGCGGTGCCAGTTGTGGACCCGAGGACCACCGTATCTGCACCTGCTGCTGCTGCCACAGTGCCACCGCCAGTATCCACTCCACCAGCCCAGCAAACGTCTGCAGAAGCCTTCGCAGACGCTCTTCTCTCAACGCCATCTACGCACACCGGAGCTGCCAGCAGGAGATCGCCTTCAGGAGCTTCGGAGGACCGTGCTTAGAGTGTCGCATAGTCCTATACCTATTCAAACTTTTTGGTACTTGTTGCCAAAGGGGGAGAATTTGTATAGATCATAGGCTTCGAGAGAGAGTGTTTTGCTCGTTGTTTTCTTTCGAGAGTTCTCTTGCTACTGCTTGTTTGATGCTACTTTGTTATGTGTGTGTTTGCTACTGCTTGTTTGATGCTACTTTGTTAATAATGCACAAATTTAGGGGGAGCACTTGCTTATCACATACTTCTCAAAGCGACGATGTATTTCATTCATTTAATCTTTTGTCGAAGCTTTGATCTATATGTTGTCATCAATTACCAAAACGGGGGAGATTGAAAGCACATTTGCTCCCTTGGTGCTTTTGGTAATTCATAACAACATATATCTCATTGAACTAATGTCCATTCAAGTTAAAGATTTCAGGATGTTCAATGATTGGCATGGCATGGACTAGAGACGTGGACCCCTCAAAATGCTAAGGACAAGGATTGGCTAAAGATCAAGACTCTACATCTTTTGGTTTAGTGATCCAAGATCACATTGAGTCCATAGGAAAGCCAATACTATTAAAAGGGGATGAGGTGTTGCTTAATGATCTTTTTGCTCAAATGCTTAGTGACAGTACTCCTAAACCCTCAACCACTCTCTCAATCCCAAATATGTCCAAAACCTACATTCCAACTCGGCCCCACCGAATTTCTCTATCCGGCCCCACCGAGTTCACCAAGACTTAGCCACTGCCACAACCCTAACAAATCGGATCCACCGAAATGGATCTTGGTCTCACCGAGATGGCCTTGCCAACTCTCTGTAATCGTTTGCACTCACTTCGGTCTCACCGAGTTTTGCAAATCGGTCTCACCGAGATGGCTTGCCAACTCTCTGTTGCCTTATTGTTTCACTTCGGTCCTACCGAGTTGATGCAATCGGTGCCACCGAGATGAGGATTGCCCTAGCCATTGCACTTCGGTCCATCCGAGTTGTTCCTATCGGTCCCACCGAGATTCCTAAAGTTCATATCTTTTACACAGTTCGGTGCTATCAAGATTATTGTTTCGGTGCCACCGAGTTGGGTCAAAAGTGTGTAACGGTTGGATTTTGTGTGGAGGCTATATATACCCCTCCACCACATCCTTCTCAGTAAGGAGAGCCATCAGAACGCGCCTACACTTCCACCATACATTTTCTGAGAGAGAACCACCTACTCATGTGTTGAGATCAAGATATTCCATTCCTATCATTTGAACCTTGATCTCTAGCCTTTCCCAAGTTGCTTTCCACTCAAATCCTTCTTCCACCATAGCCAAATCTGTGAGGAGTGTTTGAGTGCTGGGAAGACTATCATTTGAAGCACAAGAGCAAGGAGTTCATCAACAACACACCGTCTATTACCTTTTGGAGAGTGGTGTCTCCTAGATTGGTTAGGTGTCACTTGGGAGCCTCCGACATGATGTGGAGTTGAACCAAGAGTTTATAAGGGCAAGGAGATCAACTACTTCGTGAAGATCTACCCCGAGTGAGGCTAGTCCTTCGTGGACGTAAGCCATCGTGGAATAGACAAGGTTGCTTCTTCGTGGACCCTTCGTGGGTGGAGCCCTCCGTGGACTCGCGCAGCCGTTACCCTTCGTGGGTTGAAGTCTCCATCAACGTGGACGTACGATAGCACCACCTATCGGAACCACGCCAAAAATCACCGTGTCTTCATTGCGTTTGAAATCTCCGATCCCCTCATTTACTTACATATGCAATTGCTTACTTTCCGCTGCTATACTCTTAGAATTGCATGTGTAGGGTGATGCTTGACATGTATTGCTGCTAAAATCTGCCTACAACTAAAATTGGGAAAATGTTAGGTTTTATTTGGTCAAGTAGTCTAATCACCCCCCCCTCTAGACATACTTTCGATCCTACAGGACCAAATGGGTTGCTGCGTTGGAGTTGGCCTTAGGAGACTTGGCGCTCACGCACCTCCCATCATGGACCGGTCCAAAAAGAAGTGCGAGTGCTGGTTCGGTTCCCTTGATCGCTCGTTCAAAAAAAGGACTTGGTTCGTTGGTTTTTTATTTCTCTGGTTCACTTGGTTTAGGTTGTTCCCAGTTGACCAGTCGTTGTTGGCCGTTCACCAGTGCCCATGTTGATTGTTGACTTCTCAGAAAAAGTTCAAAAAAACCGTGAAAATCAAAAAACTTTGTGTATTTAAAAAACACAAAAAACATTCATGGAATTCGAAAACTGTTCATAGATTTTTGGAAAAAGTTCATCAAATTTTTAAAAAAGTTCATGAATTTGAAAAAAAAACATCAATATAAAAACATCAATCTTGAAAAAAAGTTCACCGATTTTAAAAAAGATCAATTTAAGAAAAAAATCATAAATTAGAACAAAAATCATCAAATTTGAATTAAAGTTCATCCAATTTAAAAAAGTTCACAAATCTTAAAAAATTCATCAAATTTGAAAAAAAATCCGACATTTTTAAAAATAAAAAAAGTTTTTTTTTTGAAAACATAGATAACCCAGGTGGAAAAGCAGAAAAAAAATAACAGAAAAGAATATGGGCCGGCCCGTCCGCTTTGTGCAAAATAGTCTTTATTTAAGCGGCGCTTAAGGCACCAAATAGGCTTCGGCCGAATTTTGAGCGCACACTCCAGTATAGCCTATGTGTGTGACTGTGCCTGCTCACTATTTGTATCTGTTTTGGGAAGCTTCTAGAACCTTTCCGGTCAGGTTTTTGTTTTTTCCTTTTCTTCGCTTTTTTGTTGGCCTTTTGTCTGGTTTTGTGTTCGTAATTTCTTTGTTTTCAATCTTCTTCTTTTTTCTTTTTATTATTTAAGAAAATCATGAAACAAAATGAAATCCATGAAGTTTTATCAAATTCATAAAATGTCACGATCATTTTTTTTATTTGTTAGCATTTTTTTTGAATTTGCGAACATTTTTCTAATTACCTTTTTTAATTTTTGAATATATTTTTTACACTTGCGAACATTTTTTCAAATCCATGAACATTTGTTTAGTTCACAATTTTGAAAAATGTGCAAAATTTTTCTGAATTATGAACATTTTTTAAAATTCATGAACATTTATTAATTCACTATTTTTTTGAATTCATGAACGTTTTTCAAAATTTGTGAATTTCTTTTCAATTTCATAAATTTCTTAAAGTCCATGAAATTTTGTAAGCTTCTTTGATCCAACATGGATGGAATCATGAATATTCAATGGTTTAGTTTTTTGTATACTAATTCGAACTTGCCGTCTATGGAGCAATATGGATAAAAGAAAGTAAGTATTTATCCGGACGTCTCCGCCAAGATCCAGTTTATTTAACCCATACTATAATTCTATCATATACATGAGGACTAAAAGTTTGCTTAAGACTTAATTATTAAGAAATTTCTGTCCTCACATTTGGAATTACACAAAAAAGATTTTTCATCGGAAAGAGGTCTACAAAGACTTTTTGGAAAACGTCACGTTTGTGGCTTATTTGGCAAAGAAAAATAGAGTACATTATGAGAAAGTAATCGGTCGGTTGAATATTCGGAAGCGGTAATTTAATCGTTCAATTTTATTTTGATGAGCCTCGCTTTGAGGAATTCATGGAATAATCCGTTTTCAGATGGTTGGACGTAATCAATCTTGAAGTGGTAAGAGAAAGATTAGCTATTCCTCAAGAAATAAACTATCAACCTCCAAAAAAGTTTAGTTATTTTAATTACTATAATTAGAATCATATTAGTAATAAAAAATTGTGTAAAAAACAATTAACCATATAGCTAAACATTTTTTTTCTTACCTTTTGCTGATTTTATGATTTTTTAGCGCTTTATTTTCTTCTAGAAACAACGAGCGAGCATGAACAATCAAGCAAGCTAATGTGCCGCGACCCGTTACCCGTACGCGTGAGCGGCAGTGCCCGATTCGGCGCTGCAAGAGGAGTTCTTGGTGGCCCCGTGCCGTATCTCATTTAATATAGGCCATTGCATTCATTCTTTTAACAAGGCAAAAGATTTATCATTTCATTCATTAATTAATGAGAAAGGTTTGAAACAAGGAACCCAACAGAGGGTACAAAATAAAAGGCCATCACTCTCGCAACATTACATTACTCAATTGCTTACCACCCGTGATCACCCACAAACTCGCTTCCCCCTTAATGTTGCACACAATGACCATAGTGGAGGACGTGGTGTTGCGGAAGACCCTAGCATTATGCTCTTTTCATAATTCTCAAGAGACTAACATCAAGATGGAAGTCAGGGCTTTCCTCGAGTGAGATATAGCTTCAGCGGTCCTAGACCACCAATATTTGACGCTTGTGGCCGTCCTCCAATAACGTAACTTGACATCCAAGCAACGATGTCGCATCACACCCTCACTGAGAAGCGCGTCGACGATTCCTAGGTTTACATACATAGAGGACAAACGCAAAGACCGCAGTTGGTCTAACCATGGAGTTCGAGCCTATCTGCAGTTCGAATTCTATTTTGCATCACAAACCAAGTTCCATTGCATTCAGCCGCTCATCTATATCTATATAGCAATAAAAAAGTAACGAGTTGTGGAAATCCAACAAATCTCACCAGTTCAACCGCATCTATCCAACAGTCTATGTTGCTCCGTGTTTAGCAATAAACATGTTTAACATCCTCCACTAATTCGTATCATGCCTAATATCAACGTTAGTATTAACCAAGTAATTATATATCGTACCTAATATTTACATGCAATTTATATCTTGTCTGATATTAATGTGCAATATAATCAATATCTTGTCTAATCGAACATTCATTTCAAAATATAAGTCGTTTTGGTAGGCTATTTGTTGAAAATATGCCCTAGAGGCAATAATAAATTAGTTATTATCATATTTCCCGTTCATGATAAATGTTTATTATTCATGCTAGAATTGTATTGACCGGAAACTTAAATACATGTGTGAATACATAGACAACACCGTGTCCCTAGTAAGCCTCTACTAGACTAGCTCGTTGATGAAAGATGGTTAAGGTTTCCTAACCATAGACATGAGTTGTCATTTGATAACGGGATCACATCATTAGGAGAATGATGTGATGGACAAGACCCAACCGTAAGCTTAGCATCAGATCGTTTAGTTATTTGCTACAGCTTTCTTCATGTCAAGTATCTGTTCCTTAGACCATGAGAACATGTCACTCCTGGATATCAGAGGAATGCCTTGTGTTCTATCAAACGTCACTTCGTAACAGGGTGATCATAAAAGTGCTCTATAGGTATCTCCGAAGGTGTCTGTTGGGTTGCATGAATCAAGACTGGGATTTGTCACTCCGTATGACGGAGAGATATCTGTGGGCCCTCTCGGTAATACAACATCGTAAAGAGCTTGCAAACAATGTGGCTAATGAGTTAGTCACGGGATCTTGTATTACGGAACGAGTAAAGAGACTTGCCGGTAACGAGATTGAACTAGGTATGGAGATACCGACGATCGAATCTCGGGCAAGTAACATATCGCCGGACAAAGCGAATTACATATGGGATTAATTGAATCCTTGACATTGTGGTTCAACCGATAAAGATCTTCGTAGAATATGTAGGAACCAATATGGGCATCCAGGTCCCGCTATTGGTTATTGACCGGAGAGGTGTCTCGGTCATGTCTACATGATTCTCGAACCCGTAGGGTTGCACACTTAACGTTCGTTGATGCTAGAGTAGTATTGGGATATGTACGTTGGTGACCGGATGTTGTTCGGAGTTCCGTATGAGATCCCGGATGTCACGAGGAGTTTCGGAATGGTCCGGAGGTAAAGATTTATATATGGGAAGTCCTATTTTGGCTACCGGAAAAGTTCGGGGCGGCAATGTACCGGAGGCACCGAAGGGGTTCCGGAAGTCCTCAGAGGGTTCCACCACGTCCCAAGCAATAGCATGGGCTGTAGGAGGGCACCCTGGCCTTATTTGGCCAGGCGCACCAGCCCCTACTTGGCCCATGCGCCTAGGGGAAGGGAAACCCTAAAGGGAAGGGCCCTTCACTTGGCTTGGAGGGCACTCCTCCCCCCTTGGCCGCTGCCCCTCCCTTGGAGGAGGGGCTAGGGCCGGCACCCCCTCCCCCTTGCCCCTATATATAGTGGGGAGGTGGGAGGGCAGCCGGGACCCTCTCCTGGGGCAGCCCCTCCCCCTCTCTACCACCTCGTCGTCTCGGTACGGCTTGGCGAAGCCCTGCCGGAGTAACTCCACCACCATCTCCACCACGCCGTCGTGCTGGTTGAGATCCCATCTACTTCTCCCCTTTCACTTGCTGGATCAAGGAGGAGAAGGAGCCGCACGTGTGCTAAACTCGGAGGTGCCGTCCATTCGGCGCTAGATCGGTTGGATCGTGATTGGATCGCGAAAAGTACGACTACATCAACCGCGTTTTATACGCTTCTGCTTTTGGACTACAAGGGTATGTAGACACACTCCCTTCTCGTTGTTATGCATCTCCTAGATTAGATCTTGGGTGTTCGTAGGAAATTTTTTGATTTTCATGCAACGTTCCCCATCAGTGGCATCATGAGCTAGGTCTATGCGTAGATGTATTTGCACGAGTAGAACACAAAAAGTTGTGGGCGTTGATGTTCAAATTGCTTACTTCCTTTGTCTTATTTGGATTCAGTGGTATTGTGGGATGAAGCGGCTCGGACCAACCTTACTTGTCCTCGCACAAGAGACCGGTTCCACTGACTGACATGCAACTTGTATTGCATAAAAGTGGCTTTGCGGGTGTCTGTCTCTCCCACTTTAGTTGAATCTGATTTGACAAGGGCGGTCCTTGTGGAAGGTTAAAAGGCAACTTGTATATCACCGTTGTGGTTTTGCATAGATAAGAACGGTTCTTATAGTTTGCCCTAGCAGCCACAAAAAAATTGCAACAATAAAGTAGAGGACGTCTAACTCATTTTTGCAGGGCATGTTGTGATGTGGTATGGCCAAAACGTGATGTGATATATGTTGATGAATGAGATGATCATGTATTGTAATAGGTTCACGACTTGCATGTCGATGAGTACGGCAACCAGCAGGAGCCATAGGGTTGTCTTTAATTTATTGTATGACCCGCGTGTCAATCATTAAACGCCATGTAATTGCTTTACTTTATCGCTATGCGTTAGCAATAGTTGTAGAAGCAATAGTTGGCGGAGACAACTACATGACGACACGATGATGGAGATCATGATGATGGAGATCATGGTGTCATGCCGGTGACGATGGAGATCATGCCGGTGCTTTGGAGATGGAGATCAAAAGCACAAAGATGATGATGGCCATATCATGTCATGTATTGATTGCATGTGATGTTTATCTTTTTATGCATCTTATTTTGCTTAGGACGACGGTAGCATTATAAGATGATCCCTTCACTTAATTTCAAGATTAAAAGATGTGACGCCCCCGGCCCGACCGTGCACTAATCATATAGGCAAATGCACATGATCAAGCCTAGGGACTCACTTGAAGATATCACAACACAACTCTACACAAATAAAAGTCATACAAGCTTTATATTACAAGCCAGGGGCCTCTAGGGCTCGAATACATAAGCTCGAGTCATACAAGCATCAACGGAAGAAACAACAGTATCTGAGTACAGACACAAAGTTAAACAAATCTGCCTTAAGAAGGCGAAAACAAACAGCGGCTCTGATCGAAAAGGCACAGGCCTCCTGCCTGGGAGCCTCCTAAACTACTCCTGGTCGTCGGTCTCCACGTAGTAGTAGGCTCCGTCGGGGTAGTAGTAGTCGTCGACGAGGGAAACTGGCTCCGGGGCTCCGTCATCTGGTCACAGCAATCGGGTATGGGGAAAAGAGGTAGCAAAGCAACCGTGAGTACTCATCCAAAGTACTCGCAAGACTTACATCAGATCTAGTCTACTTATGCATTGGTATCAAATGAAGGGGCAGTATCTGTGGACTAGACTGCAACAATGCCAGAATAGAGGGGAAGGCCTAGCCTATCGAAGACTAGCATCTTCAGCGTCTTGCAGCATTAGAAGAGTGCAGAGTAGTAGTATAAAGTAAAGCAACAAGCATGTAGTAGCAAAGCCTAGAGATCCTTCCTCGACTCCCTGCGAGAAAGCAATCCCGGAGCTTACAATTTATTAACATGTATCCAGTTCAAGTTGTAGTAGATCGGGATACAACACTGAGCGTCCTGTTACCGTGGACACGACTATTCGAATAGATAATCTTCCCTGCAGGGGTGCACTACTGTTACCCAACACGCTCGATTAAATCTGGCCGGACACACTTTTCTCGGTCATGCCCGGCCTCGGCTAATCGACACGACATAGTCCTACCTAGGCTCCGCAGAGAGGTCCCCGTCGGTCTACATCCTAAGTGCTCAGGGGTCTTGGGCCCATCGCCCTTCGCACTCAGGGTCGTTGTGCGCAGGGTGGATACTAGTGCCACCCCTCTCCTGGATGGCACGATCCGACCGTGCCACAATGCTGAACTGGACATCTGACAGAGCTTTCGGCTGATACATACGGCGCCGAGGGCCCCATTAAACCATTATCCCGCTTGGTGGTAGTGCGTATAGGCCAGTGGCCAACTCAGATCAATACCCAAATCCGTTAGTGCATTATTAATTTTAGTGACGGCTGTCGAGACAAGTACGGAGCTACCACCACAACCTGGGTGGTACCGCTAAACAACCAGCCGCCATAGTAACTCTCGTGGTTGCTCTCCGGGCCCGCCCGACTTTCTATTGTATCTCTCGCGGGTACCCCTTGGGGTCGACCCGACTTCAACAAAGGACTGATGTAAAGTTCAAGGTACCCGTGTGTCCGTAACATCTAGGGAAATCCGAGGAATCACCCTCATTGGATTCCGACTCGATGTAACCGTCAAGGTGAACCTGGAGGAATCACCCTCGATGGGTCCACACTTGAGGGGGAGTGCAGATTAGTAACATGGCTTATAATATTAAGCTTGTAGTAGCAAAACCTAGAGATCCTTCCTCGACTCCCTGCGAGAAAGCAATCCCGGAGCTTACAATTGATTAACATGTATCCAGTTCAAGTTGTAGTAGATCGGGATACAACACTGAGCATCCTGTTACCATGGACACGGCTATTCGAATAGATAATCTTCCCTGCAGGGGTGCACTACTGTTACCCAACACGCTCGATTAACTCCGGCCGGACACACTTTTCTCGGTCATGCCCGGCCTCGGCTGATCGACACGACATAGTCCTACCTAGGCTCCGCAGAGAGGTCCCCGCCGGTCTACATCCTAAGTGCTCAGGGGTCTTGGGCCCATCGCCCATCGCACTTCGGGTCGTTGTGCGCAGGGTGGATACCAGTGCCACCCCTCTCCTGGATGGCACGATCCGACCGTGCCACAATGCTGAACTGGACATCTGACAGAGCTTTCGGCTGATACATACGGCGTCGAGAGCCCCATTAAACCATTATCCCGCGTGGTGGTAGTGCGTATAGGCCAGTGGCCAACTCAGATCAATACCCAAATCCATTAGTGCATTACTAATTTTAGTGACGGCTGTCGGGACAAGTCCGGAGCTACCACCACAACCTGGGTGGTACCGCTAAACAGCCAGCCGCCACAGTAACTCTCGCGGGTGCTCTCCGGGCCCGCCCGACTTTCTATTGTATCTCTCGCGGGTACCCCTCGGGGTCGACCGGACTTCAACAAAGGACTGATGTAAAGTTCAAGGTACCCGTGTGTCCGTAACATCAAGGGGAATCCGAGGAATCACCCTCATTGGATTCCCACTCGATGTAATCGTCAAGGTGAACCTAGAGGAATCACCCTCCATGGGTCCACACTTGAGGGGCTGCACGACAGAGGCATCATCGGAGGTGCTGAAAGAGGAATCACCCTCGGTAACCCACAACCGACTAGCTACGCTACAGAGGTATCATTAGGAGTGAGTTAGGAGGTATCACCCTCGGCACTCGATGGTAGCTCTGTAGAGTCGTACAACTAAGGGGGTGTGCGGTGCTGTGTAGGTCTATCCACATCGATCACTTTGATCGAGTCATCGGTAGTAAAGCATGGCAACAAGGACAAGGGTGTGGGGCCACTGATGGATCGCTAACCAACCTATACTAAGCATTTAGGATAGCAGGTAATGTATCAACAGCAGTTACAAAAGCAGGCTATGCATCAGAATAGGAGTAATCAAATACGGTAGCAAATTCTAATGCAAGCACGGGGAAGAAGGAATAGGTGATATAGGAATGATCAAGGGGGTTTGCTTGCCTGGAAGCTCTGCGGTAAAAGAGGGGTCATCGGTGGAGTAGCAGTCCTCGGGGGCAACGTCGGTCTCGGGGTCTACCGGAGAGAAGAGGGAGAGAAAACAGATAAATACATAGAAAACAAATGCACTCACAGAGCATGACATGGCAATATGCAATGAAGGGGTGACCTAATACATCCCTAAACCATTTTAGTTAATTTAGGAATTTATTTTAGAATTATTTACCGGAGGTCAGGCACTATTCATCTATCAGAAACAGGCCTAAAGTTACAGGTTCTCCTGCGCAGAGAGTTCTAACATGCATGCAAATGACATATTCGGATTCGTTGAATTTTTCTGATCATTTTTCATATATAAATTATTTTCATCTGACTTACGGTTTATTTTCTATGATTTTTCAAAGTTTTAAAATAATTTCTGGAATTTACTGATTTAATATTAACTCGAAAATAAAGGGGTAAAATGCTAGGTGCACCCACTAAAACATACACAGCAGTGTGCTGTGTGACGGACAGTGGGACCCAGTCAACTGCCCAGTCAGCAGTTGACTGGTCAGCTTTGACTGGTCAACGGGAACAGTGGGTCCCACATGCCAGTGACTGGGCTTGCCCAGTTAGCAGGTTGACTGGGTCAACTGGGCCCAGTGGGACCCGTGTGTCAGTGAGACATTTAATTAAACCGGTTTTTATTAGAATAGTTAACCCGCACGGGGCCCGTGTGTCAGTGGGATAGCGGGGTTGATTAACGCTAATGAGGCCACGTCAGCTAAGCCGACAGTTAGCCGCCGGTGGCCACAACACGCGGCGGAGGCTCGCCGGAGTGCGTTCCGGCGACCATTTGGGCGGTGGATGGGCTCTACGGGGTCAGTGCGCTGCCGCGCATCTAGTGGCACAGTCGGCTGGTCGCGGGAAGGCCCGAGCTCGCGGCGGCGGCCGGAGTTACGGCTACGGTGGGTGCAGTGGCTAGAGACGACGAGAGAGAGAGAGGAGAAGAGCGCATTCGGCGTGGCGGCTCACCGCGGGGTCGAGGAGAGGCTCGGGGAGGCCGGGGGTGCAGTGAGGCGGCGGATCGAGCGGCGGCGTCCGGCGGATGCAGTGAAGGGGATCGGCTCGATCCCATCGGTGTAGAGCTCCCCGGCTCGAACGGCTTGCAGGGCTCGTCGTGGAGGAGGCATGCGGAGCTCCAGGACACGTCCACGGGTCTTGGGGAAGCTGCTGGCCACGGCAGCCGCGGCGGGGCGGCGACGACCGCGCTCGGACAGAGAGAAACGAGAGGGAGAGAGACGAGCGAGGAGGGAAGGAATGGCCAGGGGGAACGCCCCGGGGTGGTTGAGGTCTCCTTATCCTCTCACGAGGGCGAGGGACGGCCAGCGCGTGGGGCTCCAGCGCCCACGGCCATGGCGCGCTCGACAAAGCGGCGGGAGCAGGTAGGAGAAGCAGTAGGCGGGCTGGGCCGGCCACTGTACCACTTGGGCAGGCAGCACAGTGGAGTTTTCCTTTTTCTTTTATTTACTTTTATGTTTTTCTTCTACAGCTTCTGTTTTACATTTCTTTGAGCTATCAAATGACTTTTATAAATTCTGGCACATGTCTCATTGAATAGTGTGCATTAAACCTCACTGCCACAAAAGTTTGGGAATGTTTTGAATTCAATTGGATTTTGCATAAATGGAAAAGGATTAAATATTGCTGTTTTGGTACTGTTTTGGTTGCTAGGGTCAATTTGGGAATGCAAATAATGTTGGTTTTATTTTTATAATTGCTTTGGAATTATTTGCAATATTGTGAACTATTTTGTTTTAATATTTGATCAACTTTTATTTTGACTTGCATTTTGAATTTTTGTTTAAAGTGGAATTTGAAATGGGATATGAACAAATGATGATTTAGCACTGCAAATGAAGATGACTTGGCATGATTAGAAGATGTTCACTGTAGCATATTACAAGGGGGTGTTACAATTCTCCTCCTCTAAAAGAAATTCTCGTCCCGAGAATTCAGGAGGTAGAAGGGAAGAGGTCGGGGTATTCCTCCCGTAGGCGATCCTCGCGTTCCCAAGTGGCTTCATCTTCTGAATGATTCGACCACTGAACTTTAAGGAACTTGATTGCCTTCTGACGGGTCCGACGTTCAGCTTGATCAAGAATTCGTATCGGATGCTCTTTATAAGAGAGATCATCTTGCAATTCAAGCACTTCATGATCCATGATACGTCTCCAACGTATCTATAATATATGAAGTATTCATGCCATATTTATAACAATTCTATATGGTTTTGGTATGATTTGATTAGAACTAACCCGAACTGACGCTGTTTTCAGCAGAACTACCGTGGTGTTGTTTTTTGTGCAGAAATGAAAGTTTTCCAAATGAGCTGAAACTTTTTGGAGATTTTTTATTGGACAAATAAAAAATATTGGCACCAAGACCCACTGGAGGGGGGCCACCCAGTGCCCACGAGGCACCAGGGCGCGCCACCCCCCCCCCCCCGGCGCGCCCTGGTACCTCGTGGGGCCCATGTGGCTCCGTTTCGCGTGATTCCAACGCTGAAATATCATATATATTCAGAAACCCCTGAAAGTTAACCTAGATGAGTTTTTACGCCGCCGCAAGCCTCTGTACCAGAGAGATCCCATCTACAGCCCTTTTCCGGCACCCTGCCGGAGGGGGGAAGGCATCACCGGAGGCCATCTTCATCATCCCGACGGTCTCCATGATGAGGAGGGAGTAGTTCACCCTCGGGGCTGAGGGTTTGTACCAGTAGCTATGTGTATGATCTCTCTCTCTCTCTCGTGTTCTTGAGATGGCACGATCTTGATGTATCGCGAGCTTTGTTGATATAGATGAATCATATGGAGTTTTCCCCTCTCTATCTTCTTGTGATGAATTGAGTTTCCCCTTTGAAGTTTTCTTATCGGATTGAGTCTTTAAGGATTTGAGAACACTTGATGTATGTCTTGCATATGGATATCTGTGGTGACAATGGGATATTCACTTGAGTCACTTGATGTATGTTTGGTGATCAACTTGCGGGTTCCGTGATCTTGGGGATTTATGCATAAGTGTTGGCACACGTTTTCGTCTTGACTTTCCGGTAGAAACTTTGGGGCACTCTTTGAAGTTCTTTGTGTTGGTTTGAATAGATGAATCTGAGATTGTGTGATGCATATCGTATAATCAAACCCGCGGGTACTCGTGGTGACATTGGAGTGCCTAGGTGACATTAGGGTTTTGGTTGATGTGTATCTTAAGGTGTTATTCTAGTACGAACTCTAGGGCTGTTCGTGACAATTAATGGGGATGGCTCATAAGATTGATCGGGAAGGATAACTTTGAGGTGGTTTCGTACCCTACAACAATTTCTTCGTTTGTTCTCCGCTATTTGTGATTTGGAGTGAACTCTTTGTCGCACGTGAGGGATTTACATATGATTCAACTATGTTAACAATGTTGGGAGATCGCACTAGTGAAAGTATGAACCCTAGGCCTTGTTTCTAAGCATTGCAATACCGTTTTTATTCCCGTTTACTTTTCGTTACCTTGCTGTTTTTATATTTTCAGATTACAAAAACCTATATCTACTATCCATACTACACTTTTATCACCATCTCTTCGCCGAACTAGTGCACCTATACAATTTACCATTGTATTGGGTGTGTTGGGGACACAAGAGATTTCTTGTATTTGGTTGCAGGTTTTTTTGAGAGATACCATCTTCAACCTACGCCTCCCACGGATTGATAAACCTTAGGTCATCCACTTGAGGGAAAATTGCTACCGTCCTACAAAACTCTGCGCTTGGAGGCCCAACACGAGTCTACAAGAATAAGTTGTGTAGTAGACATCAATCCACTACTCGGATCCGATCCTTGAAGCAGCGGCGGAGTTGCGACACATGGAAAACATCATGAACCTGAGAAAGGTTCGATGGCAACTCCAATTGATATGCCACTTCTCCACATCTTGCGATAATGCGGAAGGGGCCAATGTAGCGAGGAGCTAGCTTGCCCTTGATTCTGAAACGGTGAGTGCCCTTCATCGGGGTGACACGAAGATAAGCCTGTTCACCAGGTTGATAGACCATTACCTTGTGTTTACGGTCAAAATTGCTCTTCTGACGAGACTGAGCAGTCTTCAGATGCTCACGAACGATACGGACTTGCTCTTCAGCATGTTGGATAATATCCGGACCAAAGAGTGGCCGTTCCCAGTTTCTGACCAATTCAGAGGAGTTCGGCACTTACGTCCATAAAGAACTTCAAATGGTGCCATCTTCAGACTAGCTTGATAGCTATTGTTGTAAGAGAATTCAGCATACGGGAGAGATTCCTCCCATTTCTTGCCAAAGGAGATGACACATGCGCGAAGCATATCTTCAAGCACTTGGTTGACTCGTTCAACTTGACCCTGGGACTGGGGGTGAAAAGCGGTGCTAAAGGACAGATGAGTTCCCATAGCTTCTTGGAAACTTTCCCAGAATCTTGAGGTAAAGAGGCTGCCACGGTCTGAACTAATCTCCAACGGAACACCATGGAGTGACACAATTCTGAAAACATACAAGTCTGCTAACTGACTAGCAGTGATTGTCTCCTTGACTAGCAGAAAATGAGCAACCTTGGAAAATCGGTCAATGATGACAAAAATAGCATCATGACCCTTCTGTGATCTGGGAAATCCAGTTATGAAATCCATTTCAACTTTGTCCCATTTCCATTCGGGAATAGCAAGTGGTTGCAGAGTTCCAGCAGGTCTTTGATGTTCTGCTTTGATGCGACGACAAATGTCACACTCAGCAACATAACGAGCAATGTCTCGCTTCATATCAGGCCACCAGTACCGCTGACGAATGTCTTGGTACATCTTGGTACTACCCGGATGAATAGACAAAGGTGTGTCATGTGCTTCTTTCATAACATCCGAGCGCGAGTCTAGATTGTGCTTTCTGGGGACCACTAGGCGACCTCTGAAGAACAAGGTACCATCCTCATCAACAGTGAAGAACGATGAATTTCCTTTGGAGAGATAGTTTTTGATCTTCTCAACTTCGGAATCATACTTCTGCCTAGTCTTGATGTTGTGCTCGAGATCTGGTTCAACACCAAGGTATTTAGATATCCTTGAGGAACTATCTCGAGGTTCATCTTTCGAAGCTCTTCATACAGGAGTGGTTGTTGTAGCTGAACCTTAAGTTCACAACAATAGGATTTACGGCTCAAGGCATCAGCCATTACATAAACCTTGCCAGGGGTATAAGAAATACCCAAATCATAGTCTATAATGGCCTCCATCCATCTTTGCTGACGGAGGTTCAGAGATGGCTGAGTGAACAAGTACTTCAGACTTTGATGATCCGTGTAGATCTCGCATCGATTACCTAGTAGGTAATGTCACCATAACTTCAATGCATAAATAACTACTGCAAGTTTGAGATCATGCGTTGGATAGTTCTCTTCATGAGGATGCAACTGTCGTGAGCCATAAGCAATCACCTTGCGCTCTTGCATTAGGACACAGCCTAATCCTTGACGGGATGCGTCACAATAAATCACGAAGTCCTTGCGAGAATCTGGAGGAGCAAGCACTGGGGCAGATGTCAGCTTGTCTTTGAGTGTCTGAAAACTTTCCTGACATTTTTCTGTCCACTCAAACTTAACGCCTTTGTGAAGCAGATCAGTCAGAGGCTTGGCAATCTTGGAGAAGTTCTCGACAAAACGGCGGCAATAGCTGGCGAGTCCGAGAAAACTTCTGACTTGTTTGACATTCTTCGATGGAGTCCATTCAAGAATAGCTGAACTCGTTCTGGGTTAACAGCAATGCCATCTTTGGAAATCACGTGACCGAGATATGTCACTTCAGACAACCAGAATTCACACTTGGAATACTTGGCATACAGTTGATGTTCACGCAGCTTCTCCAGTACAAGCCGAAGATGTTCGGCATGTTCTTCTTCATTCTTCGAATATACAAGGATATCATCTAGGTAAACCACGACGAATTTGTCGAGGTAATCCATGAAGATGTAATTCATTAATCGAGAGAAGGTTGCTGGAGCGTTGGTTAAGCCAAAGGACATGACAGTGTACTCGTAAGAACCATAGCGAGTAACGAAGGTTGTCTTTGGGATGTCCTCTTTACGAACTCGGATCTGGTGGTATCCCAATCTCAAATCTTTAAGAACTCGGATCTGGTGGTATCCCAATCGTTGATTCTGGGGAGCGGATACTTGTTCTGAATTGTTGCCTGGTTGATAGGTCGGTAATCTTGAACCAACTGATTTGTTCCATCCTTCTTCTTAACAAAGAGAGAAGGTGCTCCCCAAGCAGAAGAACTGGGGCGAATGAAACCCTTACAAAGTGACTTGTCAATTTCCTCCTTAAGTTCAAGGAGTTCATGCGGCGGCATCTTGTATGGGCGCTTGGCAATAGGAGTAGTGCCCGGTTTCAGTTCGATAACGAATTCGACAGCTCTAGCAGGGGGTACTCCTGGAAGTTCCTCTGGGAAGACATCTTGAAAATCATGAACAACTGGAACGTTCTCGATGCCTTCAAGAGGTGAAGCATTCAATGCATTCAGAGCGTATATCTGACTCTCAGCATTCTGTATTATCCGGGTGGAGTAGTTGATCACCTGGCCAGAAGGGTGTGTGAGCTGGACTGTCTTGGTGGCACAGTCGATCAAAGCATTATAGGCTGCCAACCATTCCATACCAAGAATGATGTCTATGTTGGAAGGTCCGAGCACAGTGAGAGTAGCCGGAAAAAGTAGACCTCCAATTTCGATTTGGTTGCGAGGGCTTACCATTGTGGTTTGCCACTTGGCTCCCGGAGATTGAACCACTAAAGGAGTGGGCAAATTTTCCATATCTAACCCATGCAACCGAGCAAATTGTTGGGACACAAAGGCATGCGATGCTCTTGAATCAAAGAGAATAGAGGCTGGCACTGAATTAACGCGAAGGGTACCCATCACAATTTTTGGGGCCTCACGAGCTTCCTCCATTTTGACATGAGTGACCTGGCCACGTCCCATAGCAGACGGTCTGATATTACAGCTTCTGAAACGACGGCTTCAACAGCTCTTCTTGCGACCAACAGGAGGACGTGGAGCATCCTGAGGCTGATCCTGGCAACAGTTGATAGTAAGGTGCCCTGACTGTCCACACTGGCGGCATAAACCATCATTATGGGGAGGAGCCATAGCATTGGGCTTTCCACCCTGAATCGTTAGCTGTCTCGGCGGTGGAGGCAGACGAGGGGCAACATAAGACGGCCTTGGTGTTGGAGCAGGTCGGTGATAAACATTGTGCGGGATCTAGACTTGACATTTCTGAGCAGGCTAACCCGAGGATGAGCCAACATCACGAGTGCGCTTGAGCGATTCTTGGTACTCATTCAGACCAGTTTCAGTCCGGAAAGCTTGGCTGATAAGCGTCGCAAAGTCCGCGCAATCATGGACAACTAGTGCTAGCTTTATATCTAGACGCAATCCTTCACGGAATTTCTCCTGCTTCCGAGCGTCAGTGCAGACGTCATCCTCAGCATAGCGGGATAAGTCGAGAAATTTCCTCTGATATTCATCCACAGTCATTTTGCCCTGTGTGAATTTGCGGAATTCCTTCTTCTTCTGGTCCATCAGACCTTGAGGAATGTGCCGTGCACGAAAGGCTGACTGAAATTCCTGCCAAGTGGTTACAGTTCCAGTAGGTAACATACCCCTGTGACTTTCCCACCATTGAGCAGCTGGACCCTTCAGGTGAAATGCCGCAAAGGTGACGTAATTGTCAGGGGCAACATTAGCTGATTCCATTTCAAACAGGATGTCATGATGCCAATCATCAGCATCCATAGGATTGGTGGAGTTGCGGAAAATAGACGGGTTGAGGCGCACGAAATCTTGCAGTGAGATCGGGCCAGGCTGTTGATGAGCATTCTGGGTTGGAAATTGGGCCATTACCCCAGTCATAAAGTGACGATTCAGCTCAAACTGCTGCATCATTGCGGCAATATAGGGTGGAGGTGGAGGATCGTCAGCCATCCTGCCAAATCAACAGAGGCAGTTTAGCAAGAACAACTGCATGTGTAAGAGGCCATTCATGATGTAACATGAGCAATGAACAAGAAGGGCATTAGATACATATCAGTAGTCATTAAAGACATACAGATCCATGCACAGAGTCGGTCACAAACGGCAGCAGGTGTTCGGAACACACGCAGCTAGACAAACTAGGTGGCACGCAGCACGCGATGGAGAGATACAACAACGGGACATAGCAAAGGCGACATCACGTCGGAGAAAACTACTGGGGCGAGGAATCTGCAAGTGACAACGCAGGGTGCCCTCGATAAAAGGATCATGCGGTCCGTGAATACTGTGAAGCAGAACCTGGCCCACAATTCAAAGAAGGTTGATTCAAATCTTCGGGTGGACGTGATCACGAGAGCCTAGAGTCGGAGTTAGTAAAATCTTTAACCTGAAAAGAAGAGAGATTAGAGTCCCAGAGTAAAGGAGAGGAATAAAAGATCCTAATCCCATCCACTGGCGACGTGGGCCCGTAAGCCACACAGCCATATTAGTAAAATCGTTTTTTTAAAAGACTAGACTCAACTTTGGCCAAGGAGTTGGAAAGGGGATTCCTACAGGCAGTCGGCTCTGATACCAACTTGTGACGCCCCCGGCCCGACCATGCACTAATCATACATGCAAATGCACATGATCAAGCCTAGGGACTCACTTGAAAATATCACAACACAACTCTACACAAATAAAAGTCATACAAGCTTTATATTACAAGCCAGGGGCCTCGAGGGCTCGAATACATAAGCTCGAGTCATACAAGCATCAGCGGAAGCAACAACAGTATCTGAGTACAGACACAAAGTTAAACAAATCTGCCTTAAGAAGGCGAAAACAAACAGCGGCTCTGATCCAAAAGGCACAGGCCTCCTGCCTGGGAGCCTCCTAAACTACTCCTGGTCGTCGGTCTCCACGTAGTAGTAGGCTCCGTCGGGGTAGTAGTAGTCGTCGACGGGGGCAGCTGGTTCCGAGGCTTCGTCATCTGGTCACAGCAATTGGGTATGGGGAAAAGAGGTAGCAAAGCAACCGTGAGTACTCATCCAAAGTACTCGCAAGACTTACATCAGATCTAGTCTACTTATGCATTGGTATCAAATGAAGGGGCAGTATCTGTGGACTAGACTGCAGCAATGCCAGAATAGAGGGGAAGGCCTAGTCTATCGAAGACTAGCATCTTCAGCGTCTTGCAGCATTAGAAGAGTGCAGAGTAGTAGTATAAAGTAAAGCAACAAGCATGTAGTAGCAAAGCCTAGAGACCCTTCCTCGACTCCCTGCGAGAAAGCAATCCCGGAGCTTACAATTGATTAACATGTATCCAGTTCAAGTTGTAGTAGATCGGGATAGAACACTGAGCGTCCTGTTACCGTGGACACGGCTATTCGAATAGATAATCTTCCCAGCAGGGGTGCACTACTATTACCCAACACGCTCGATTAACTCCGGCCGGACACACTTTTCTCGGTCATGTCCGGCCTCGGCTGCTCGACACGACGTAGTCCTACCTAGGCTCCGCAGAGAGGTCCCCGCCGGTCTACATCCTAAGTGCTCAGGGGTCTTGGGCCCATCGCCCTTCGCACTCTGGATCGTTGTGCGCAGGGTGGATACCAGCGCCACCCCTCTCCTGGATGGCACGATCCGACCGTGCCACAATGCTGAACTGGACATCTGACAGAGCTTTCGGCTGATACATACGGCGCCGGGGGCCCCATTAAACCATTATCCCGCGTGGTGGTAGTGCGTATAGGCCAGTGGCCAACTTAGATCAATACCCAAATCCATTAGTGCATTATTAATTTTAGTGACGGCTGTCGGGACAAGTCCGGAGCTACCACCACAACCTGGGTGGTACCGCTAAACAGCCAGCCGCCACAGTAACTCTCGCGGGTGCTCTCCGGGCCCGCCCGACTTTCTATTGTATCTCTCGCGGGTACCCCTCGGGGTCGACCCGACTTGAACAAAGGACTGATGTAAAGTTCAAGGTACCCATGTGTCCGCAACATCAAGGGGAATCCGAGGAATCACCCTCGTTGGATTCCCACTCGATGGGTCCACACTTGACGGGGAGTGCAGATTAGTAACATAGCATATAATATTAAGCTTGTAGTAGCAAAGCCTAGAGATCCTTCCTCGACTCCCTGCGAGAAAGCAATCCCGGAGCTTACAATTGATTAACATGTATCCAGTTCAAGTTGTAGTAGATCAGGATACAACACTGAGCGTCCTGTTACCGTGGACACGACTATTCAAATAGATAATCTTCCCAGCAAGGGTGCACTACTGTTACCCAACACGCTCGATTAACTCCGGCCGGACACACTTTTCTCGGACATGCCCGGCCTCGGCTGATCGACATGACGTAGTCCTACCTAAGCTCCGTAGAGAGGTCCCCGCCGGTCTACATCCTAAGTGCTCAGGGGTCTTGGGCCCATCGCCCTTCGCACTCTGGGTCGTTGTGCGCAGGGTGGATACCAGCGCCACCCCTCTCCTGGATGGCACGATCCGACCGTGCCACAATGCTGAACTGGACATCTGACAGAGCTTTCGGCTGATACATACGGCGCCGAGGGCCCCATTAAACCATTATCCCGCGTGGTGGTAGTGCGTATAGGCCAGTGGCCAACTCAGATCAATACCCAAATCCGTTAGTGCATTATTAAATTTAGTGACGGCTGTCGGGACAAGTCCGGAGCAACCACCACAACCTGGATGGTACCGCTAAATAGCCAACCGCCACAGTAACTCTCGCGGGTGCTCTCCGGGCCCGCCCGACTTTCTATTGTATCTCTCGCGGGTACCCCTCGGGGTCGACCCGACTTCAACAAAGGACTGATGTAAAGTTTAAGGTACCCGTGTGTCCGTAACATCAAGGGGAATCCGAGGAATCACCCTCATTGGATTCCCACTCGATGTAACCGTCAAGGTGAACCTGGAGGAATCACCTTCGATGGGTCCACACTTGAGGGGGAGTGCAGATTAGTAACATAGCATATAATATTAAGCTTGTAGTAGCAAAGCCTAGAGATCCTTCCTCGACTCCCTGCGAGAAAGCAATCCCAGAGCTTACAATTGATTAACATGTATCCAGTTCAAGTTGTAGTAGATCGGGATACAACACTGAGCGTCCTGTTACCGTGGACACGGCTATTCGAATAGAAAATCTTCCCTGCAGGGGTGCACTACTGTTACCCAACACGCTCGATTAACTCCGGCCGGACACACTTTTCTCGGTCATGCCCGGCCTCGGCTGATCGACACGACGTAGTCCTACCTAGTCTCCGCAGAGAGGTCCCCGCCGGTCTACATCCTAAGTGCTCAGGGGTCTTGGGCCCATCGCCCTTCGCACTCCGAATCGTTGTGCGCAGGGTGGATACCAGCGCCACCCCTCTCCTGGATGGCACGATCCGACCGTGCCACAATGCTGAACTGGACATGTGACAGAGCTTTCGGCTGATACATACGGCGCCGAGGGCCCCATTAAACCATTATCCCACGTGGTGGTAGTGCGTATAGGCCAGTGGCCAACTCAGATCAATAGCCAAATCCGTTAGTGCATTATTAATTTTAGCGACGGCTGTCGGGACAAGTCCGGAGCTACCACCACAACCTGGGTGGTACCGCTAAACAGCCAGCCGCCACAGTAACTCTCGCGGGTGCTCTCCGGGCCCGCCCGACTTTCTATTGTATCTCTCGCGGGTACGCCTCGGGGTCGACCCGACTTCAACAAAGGACTGATGTAAAGTTCAAGGTACCCGTGTGTCCGTAACATCAAGGGGAATCCGAGGAATCACCCTCATTGGATTCCCACTCGATGTAACCGTCAAGGTAAACCTGGAGGAATCACCCTCGATGGGTCCACACTTGAGGGGTTGCACGACAGAGGCATCATCGGAGGTGGTGAAAGAGGAATCACCCTCGGTAACCCACAACCGACTAGCTACGCTACAGAGGTATCATCAGGAGTGAGGTAGGAGGTATCACCCTCGGCACTCGATGGTAGCTCTGTAGAGTCGTACAACTAAGGGGGTGTGCGGTGCTGTGTAGGTCTATCCACATCGATCACTTTGATCGAGTCAGCGGTAGTAAAGCATGGCAACAAGGACAAGGGTGTGGGGCCACTGATGGATCGCTAACCAACCTATACTAAGCATTTAGGATAGCAGGTAAGGTATCAACAGCAGTTACAAAAGCAGGCTATGCATCAGAATAGGAGCAATCAAATACGGTGGCAAATTCTAATGCAAGCACGGGGAAGAAGGAATAGGTGATATAGGAATGATCAAGGGGGTTTGCTTGCCTGGAAGCTCTGCGGTAAAAGAGGGGTCGTCGGTGGAGTAGCAGTCCTCAGGGGCAACGTCGGTCTCGGGGTCTACCGGAGAGAAGAGGGGGAGGAAACAGATAAATACATAGCAAACAGATGCACTCACAGAGCATGGCATGGCAATATGCAATGCAGGGGTGACCTAATACATCCCTAAACCATTTTAGTTAATTTAAGAATTAATTTTGAAATTATTTACCGGAGGTCAGGCACTATTCATCTATCAGAAACAGGCCTAAAGTTACAGGTTCTCCTGCGCAGAGGGTTCTAACATGCATGCAAATGACATATTCGGATTCGTTGAATTTTTCTGATCATTTTTCATATATATAAATTATTTTCATCTGACTTATGGTTTATTTTCTATGATTTTTCAAAGTTTTAAAATAATTTCTGGAATTTACTGATTTAATATTAACTCGAAAATAAAGGGGTAAAATGCTAGGTGCACCCACTAAAACGTACACAGCAGTGTGCTGTGTGACTGACAGTGGGACCCAGTCAACTGCCCAGGCAGCAGTTGACTCGTCAGCTTTGACTAGTCAACGGGACCAGTGGGTCCCACCTGCCAGTGACTGGGCTTGCCCAGTCAGCAGGTTGACTGGGTCAACTGGGCCTAGTGGGACCCGCGTGTCAGTGAGACATTTAATTAAACCGGTTTTTATTAGAATAGTTAACCCGCGCGGGGCCCGCGTGTCAGTGGGATTAGCGGGGTTGATTAACGCTAATGACGCCACGTCAGCTATGCCGGCAGTTAGCCGCCGGCGGCCACAGCACGCAGCGGAGGCTCGCCGGAAAGTGTTCCGGCGACCATTTGGGCGGTGGATGGGCTCTACGGGGTTAGTGCGCTGCCGCGCATCTAGTGGCGCAGTCGGCTGGTCGCGGGAAGGCCCGAGCTCGCCGGAAGCGAGCTCACGGCGGCGGCTAGAGTTACGGCTACGGTGGGCGCAGTGGCTAGAGACGACGAGAGAGAGAGGAGAAGAGCGCATTCGGCACGGCGGCTCACCGCGGGGTCGAGGAGAGGCTCAGGGAGGCCGGGGGTGCAGCGAGGCGGCGGACCGAGCGGTGGCGTCCGGCGGATGCAGTGGAGGGGATCGGCTCGATCCCGTCGGTGTAGAGCTCCCCGGCTCGAATGGCTTGCAGGGCTCATCGTGGAGGAGGCGTGCGGAGCTCCAGGACACGTCCACGGGTCTCGGGGAAGCTGCTGGCCACGGCAGCCGTGGCGGGGCGGCGACGACCGCGCTCGGACAGAGAGAAACGAGAGGGGGAGAGACGAGCGAGGAGGGAAGGAATGGCCAGGGGGAACGCCCCGGGGTGGTTGAGGTCTCCTTATCCTCTCACGAGGGCGAGGGACGGCCGGCGCGTGGGGCTCCAGCGCCCACGGCCATGGCGCGCTCGACAACGCGGCGGGAGCAGGTAGGAGAAGCAGTAGGCGGGCTGGGCCGGCAGCACAGTGGAGTTTTCCTTTTTCTTTTATTTACTTTTCTGTTTTTCTTCTACAGCTTCTGATTTACATTTCTTTGAGCTATCAAATGACTTTTATAAAATGTGGCACCTGTCTCATTGAATAGTGTGCATTAAACCTCACTGCCACAAAAGTTTGGGAATGTTTTGAATTCAATTGGATTTTGCATAAATGGAAAAGGATTAAATATTGCTGTTTTGGTACTGTTTTGGTTGCTAGGGTCAATTTGGGAATGCAAATAATGTTGGTTTTATTTTTATAATTGCTTTGGAATTATTTGCAATATTGTGAACTATTTTGTTTTAATATTTGATCAACTTTTATTTTGACTTGCATTTTGAATTTTTGTTTAAAGTGGAATTTGAAATGGGATATGAATAAATGATGATTTTGCACTGCAAATGAAGATGACTTGGCATGATTAGAAGATGATCACTGTAGCATATTACAAGGGGGTGTTACAAAAGTGTTCTCCCTAAGTATGCACCGTTGCGAAAGTTCGTCGTTTCGAAGCACCACGTGATGATCGGGTGTGATAGACTCTACGTTCGCATACAATGGGTGTAAGCCAGTTTTACAGATGCAGAATACTTGGGTTAAACTTGACGAGCCTAGCATGTACAAACATGTCCTCGGAGCACGGAGGACCGAAAGGTCGAACATGAGTCATATAGTAGATATGATCGACATGGAGATGTTCACCATTGATGACTGCCCCATCTCACGTGATGATCGGACATGGGTCAGTTGATGTGAATCATGTAACACTTAGACAACTTGAGGGATGATGATTTAAGTGGGAGTTCTTTAGTAATTTGATTAGAAGAACCAATTATCATGAACTTAGTCTAAATTGTCTTTGTAAATTAATGTTGTAGATCAATGGCTCGCGCTGTAGCTCCCCTGAATTTTAATGCATTCCTAGAGAAAGACAACTTGAAAGATGATGGTAGCAACCATGCGGAGTAGGTCCGTAATCTGAGGATTATCCTCACCGCTGCACAGAAAGTGTATGTCCTTGATGCACCGCTTGGTGATGCACCCCCTCAAGATGCGCCTGCAGATGTTATGAATGTCTGGCAGGCATGTTCTAATGACTACTCGATAGTTCAGTGCGTCATGCTTTACGGCTTAGAACCGGGGCTCCAAAGACGTTTTGAGCACCACTGAGCATATGAGATGTTCCAGGAGCTGAAATTGGTATTTCAGGCTCACGCCCGGGTCGAGAGGTATGAAACCTCCGGCAAGTTCATTAGCTGCAAGATGGAGGAGAATGGCTCCATTAGTGAGCACGTACTCAAGATGTCTGGGTACTTCAACCGCTTGAATCAGTTGGGAGTTAATCTTCCAGATGAAGTAGCGATTGACAGAGTTCTCCAGTCACTACCACCGAGCTACAAAGGCTTTGTGATGAACTATAATATGCAAGGGATGGAGAAGATGATCCCTGAGCTCTTCACGATGCTTAAAGCTACGGAGGTAGAAATCAAGAAAGAACATCAAGTGTTGATGGTCAACAAGACCACCAGTTTCAAGAAGAAAGGCAAGGGAAAGAAAGAGAACTTCAAGAAGAACGGCAAGCCAGTTGCCGCTCACGTGAAGAAGCCCAAGGCTGGACCCAAACCTGAGACCGAGTGCTTCTATTGCAAGGGGAATGGTCACTGGAAGCGGAACTGCCCCAAGTACTTGGCAGATAAGAAGGCTGGCAACGTCAACAAAGGTATATTTGATATACATGTTATTGATGTGTAACTTACTAGTGCTCGTAGTAGCGCCTGGGTATTTGATACTGGTTCGGATGCTAATATTTGTAACTCGAAACAGGAGCTGCGAAATAAACGGAGACTAGCTAAGGACGAGGTGACGATGCGCGTTGGAAATGGTTCCAGGGTTGATGTGATCGCCGTCGGCACGCTCCCTCTACGTTTACCTTCGGGATTAGTTTTGAACCTGAATAATTGTTATTTGGTGCCTGCGTTAAACATGAACATTATATCTGGATCTTGTTTATTGCAAGACGGTTATTCATTTAAGTCAGAGAATAATGGTTGTTCTATTTATATGGATAATATCTTTTATGGTCATGCACCCTTGGTAAATGGTTTATTTCTATTGAATCTCGATCGTAGTGATACACATATTCATAATATCAATGCCAAAAGATGCAAAGTTAATGATGATAGTACCACATACTTGTGGCACTGCCGCTTAGGCCATATTGGTGTAAAGCACATGAAGAAACTCCATGTTGATGGACTTTTGGAATCTCTTGATTATGAATCATTTGAGACATGTGAACCATGCCTCATGGACAAGATGACTAAAACCCCGTTTTCCGGAACAATGGAGCGGGCAAGTGACTTGTTGGAAATAATACATACCGATGTATGCGGTCCGATGAGTGTTGAAGCACGCGGTGGATATCGTTATTTTCTTACCTTCACAGATGATTTGAGTAGATATGGGTATATTTACTTGATGAAACACAAGTCTGGAACATTTGAAAAGTTCAAGGAGTTTCAGAGTGAAGTAGAGAATCATCGTAATAAGAAAATTAAATTTCTACGATCTGATCATGGAGGTGAATATTTAAGTTACGAGTTTGGTATGCATTTAAGACAATGTGGAATTGTTTCACTGCTCACGCCACCTAGAACACCACAGCGTAATGGTGTGTCCGAACGTCGTAATCGTACTCCATTGGATATGGTGCATTCTATGATGTCTCTTACCAATTTGCCACTATCATTTTGGGGTTATGCATTAGATACAGCCGCATTCACTTTAAACAGGGCACCGTCTAAATCCTTTGAGATGACACCGTATGAATTATGGTTTGGCAAGAAACCTAAGCTGTCGTTTCTTAAAGTTTGGGGATGCGACGCTTGTGTCAAGAGGCTTCAGCCTGATAAGCTTGAACCCAAAGCGGAGAAGTGCGTCTTCATAGGATACCCTAAAGAAACCATTGGGTATACCTTCTACCACAGATCCGAGGGCAAAATCTTTGTCGCCAAGAATGGGTCCTTTCTAGAGAAGGAGTTTCTCTCGAGAGAAGTGAGTGGGAGGAAAGTAGAACTTGATGAGGTAGTTGTACCTTCTCCCGAATTGGAAAGTAGCACATCACAGAAAGAAGTTCCCGTGATTCCTACACCATCCGGAGAGGAAGCTAATGATGATGATCATGAAACTTCGGATCAAGTTACTACTGAACTTCGTAGGTCGACCAGGGTACGTTCCGCACCAGAGTGGTACGGTAATCTGCTACTTGTAGTCTGCGTTGGTATTTCCCCGAAGAGGAGAGGATGATGCAGTACAGTAGAGATAAGTATTTCCCTCAGTTAAGAACCAAGGTTATCAATCCAGTAGGAGAACCAAGGAAAATTCCGTTAAGCGCACCTGCACACACAAGAGCAAACACTTGCACCCAACGCAAATAAGAGGGTTGTCAATCCTCTTAGCGGTTATTTGCAAGGATTAAATCTTATTGAGGTAAATAGATAAACTAAAATACTAATTAAATAAAAGTAAATAAATTACAGCAAAGTATTTTTAGGCTTTTAATATATGATAAACTAGACCGGGGGCCATAGTTTTCACTAGAGGCTTCTCTCTCGAACACATAGCATACGGTGGGTAAACAAATTACTGTTGGGCAATTGATAGAAAAGCAAATAATTATGACGGATTCATGGCAATGATCATGTATATAGGCATCACATCCGAGACAAGTAAACCGACTCCTGCCTGCATCTACTACTATTACTCCACCCATCGACCGCTATCTAGCATGCATCTAGGGTATTAAGTATGAAACAGAGTAACGCCTTAAGCAAGATGACATGATGTAGACAAAGTAAACTCAAGCAATATGATTAAACCTCATCTTTTTATCCTTAATGGCAACAATACAAATACATGTCATGTCCCCTTCTGTCACTGGGATTGAGCACCGCAAGATTGAACCCATCACAAAACACCTCTCCCATTGCAAGATAAATCAATCTAGTAGGCCAAACCAAATCGATGGATCGGAGAGAAATAGAAAGCTATAACAATCATGCATAAAAGAGTTCAGAGAAGACTCAAATATTTCTCATGAATAATCTGATCATAAACTCACAATTCATCGGATCCCAACAAACACACCGCAAAAGAAGATTACATCGGATAGAACTCCAAGAACATCGAGGAGAACATGGTATTGAAGATCAAAGAGAGAGAAGAAGCCATCTAGCTACTAGCTATGGATCCGTAGGTCTGTGGTAAACTACTCACACATCATCGGAAGGGCAGCAAGGTTGATGCAGAAGCCCTCCGTGATCGATTCCCCTCCGGCAGAGTACCGGAAAAGGCCTCCAGATGGGATCGCGGAAGAACAAAGGCTTGTGGCGGCGGAAAGATTTTCTCTTCTGTCTCTCTGTTGGTTTGTGAATATTTGTGAATTTATAGCGAAGGAATTAGGTCAAGAGGTGCCACGAGGGGCCCACAAGCCTGGGGGCGCGCCTACCCCCTGGGCGCACCCTCCAGGCTTGTCGCCTCCTCGTGACTCTTCTGGTCTTCTCCCGAAGCTTCCTGGGTCTCTTCCGGTCCAAAAAAAATTAATCCAAAGTTTTTTTCTCGTTTGGACACTTTTTGATAATGATTTTGTGAAAAGGCAAAAACAAGCAGAAAACAACAACTGGCACTGGGCACTGAGTTAATAGGTTAGTCCCAAAAAATGATATATAATGGCATATAATTGCATATAAAACATCCAAGATTGATACTATAATAGCATGGAATAATCAAAAATTATAGATACGTTGTACACGTATCAAGCATCCCCAAGCTTAATTCCTGCTCGTCCTCGAGTAGGTAAATGATAAAAACAGAAATTTTGATGTGGAATGCTACCTATCATGTTTCATCATGTAATCTCTCTCTTACGGTATGAATAATAAGATCCGAATGATTCAAAGCAATAGTCTATAATTTGATATAAAGACATCAATACTCAGGCATACTAATAAACAATCATGTCTTTCAAAATAAAAATGCTAAAGAACGTTATCCCTACAAAATCATACAATCCTGTCATGCTCCATATTCTTAACATAAAGTATTTATCATGTACTACCCCAATGACAAGCCGAGCAATTGGTTCATACTTTTTAACGCGCTTCAGCTTTTTCAACTCCCACGCAATACGTGAGCGCAAGCCATGGATATAGCACTATGGGTGGAATAGAGTGTGGTGGTAGAGATAAATAAGAGAAGTAAAAAATAAGAAGATAGTCTCACATCAACGAGGCTAATCAACGGGCTATGGAGATGCCCATCAATTGATGTCAATGCTAGGAGTAGGGATTGCCATGCAACGGATGCACTAAGAGCTATAAGTGTATGAAAGCTCAACATGAAAACTAAGTGGGTGTGCATCCAACTTGCTTGATCATGAAGACCTCGGGCATTTGAGGAAGCCCGTCATCGGAATATACAAGCCAAGTTCTATAATGAAAAATTCCCACTAGTATATGAAAGTGACAAAATAGGAGACTCTCTATATGAAAAAACATGGTGCTACTCTGAAGCACAAGTGTGGAAAAAGGATAGTAGCATTACCCCTTCTCTATTTTTCTCTCTCTTTTTTTCATGGCTCTTTTTCACCTCTTTTTTTTTAATTTTTCGTCCGGAGTCTCATCCCGACTTGTGAGGGAATCATGGTATCCATCATCCTTTCCTCACTGGGACAATGCTCTAGTAATGATGATCATCACACTTTTATTTACTTACAACTCAATATTACAACTCGATACTAGAACAAAAATATGACTCTATATGAATGCCTCTGGTAGTGTACCAGGATGTGCAATGATGCTAGCGTAACATGTATAAAAATGATGAATGGTGGCTGAGCCACAAATACTATATCAGCTATATGATCATGCAAAGCAATATGACAATGATGATGTGTGTCTTAAAAAATGGAACGGTGGAAGTTGCATGGCAATATATCTCGGAATGGCTATGGAAATGCCATGATAGGTAGGTATGGTGGCTGTTTTGAGGAAGATATAAAGAGGCTTATGTGTGATAGAGCGTATCATATCACGGGGTTTGGATGCACCGGCAAAGTTTGCACCAACTCTCGATGTGAGAAAGGTCAATGCACGGTACCGAAGAGGCTAGCAAATTGCGGAAGGGTGAGAGTGCGTATAATCCATGGACTCACATTAGTCATAAAGAACTCACATACTTATTGCGAAAGTTTATTAGCCCTCGAAGTAAAGTACTACTACGCATGCCCCTAGAGGGATAGATTGGTAGGACAAGGTCCATCGCTCGTCCCCGACCGCCACTCATAAGGTAGACAATCAACAATAAATCATGCTCCAACTTCTTAGCATAACGACAGATCATACGTGCATGCTTCGGGAATCACAAAACTTAACACCAATATTCTTACTAAACCACAATCATCTACTAATACCTCCCACATATTACCATCTTAATATCGCAAAACTATTGCAAGGAATCAAACTTATCATATTCACTGATCTACATGAAAGTTTTTATTATATCCCTCTTGAATACCTATCATATCAGGACCAAATTCATAACCCGTGCATATTACCATTGCTATTCATTAGACTCTCAAAAAGATATAAGTGAAGCATGAGAGTGCAACTATTTCTTTAAAATATAACCACCGCCGTGCTCTAAAAGATATAAGTGAAGCACTAGAGCAACTGCCTAGCTCAAAAGATATAAGTGAAGCACATAGAGTATTCTAACAAATCACGAATACTGTGTGTCCCTCTCAAAAAGGTGTGTTCAGCAAACATGATTGTGACAAACTAAAAAGCAAACAAACTATATCACAAGACGCTCCAAGTAAAACACATATCATGTGATGAATAAAAATATATCTCCAAGTGAGTTACCGATAGATTGTAGACGAAAGAGGGGATGCCTTCCGGGGCATCCCCAAGCTTAGACGCTTGAGTCTTCCTTGAATATTACCTTGGGGTGCCTTGGGCAACCCCAAGCTTAGGCTCTTGCCACTCCTTATTCCTTTATCCATCGTAGTCTTACCCAAAACTTGAAAACTTCAACACACAAAACTCAACAGAAACCTCGTGAGATCCGTTAGTATAACAAACAAATCTTAAACTTTAGGTACTGTTGTAAATTGATTCATATTTAATATTGGCATAATGCTATCGTACTCCAACTTCTCCATGACTCATACCCCCCGATACGATCCATAGATTCATCAAAATAAGCAAACTATGCAACAAAAACAGAATCTGTCTAAAACAGAACAGTCTGTAAAGATCTGAATTATTGTCATACTTATGTAACTCCAAAAATTCTGAAAAATTAAGAAAACATGGACAATTCGTATATAAATACTGTGTAAAAACTTCAGAAGGTTCTGATGCTCCAAAGAAAAAACAAAATTCCAGCACTGGACACAAAAGTTTCTGTTTTCAAACAACATCAATCATACTATCTTCCAAATCATCCCAAAGGCATTACTTGGCACAAACACTAATTAAAACATAAAAATACAATCATAAAAGAAGCTATAATTCTGTAAACACTCAAGAACAGAAGGTAAAAGCAAAAAAATATTTTATTCATTGGGTTGCCTCCCAACAAGCGCTATTATTTTATGCCCCTAGCTAGGCATGATGCATAGTTTCAAGTGTTGTCATCCTTCGTTTCCAACTCCTCAATTTCAACTCCATTTTTCCTAGTAGATTTAACATAGGAATTTCTCATCATCACACTTCTAGGCACAAAATCAAGAATTTTACTTTTATGGATAGGTTCCTTAATTATATCAATGAAATTGGGGTGCACGCTAATCATTTTAAAATCCTCGCTCCCTTTACTAGAAGTAGTACCCTTAACCTTGGGAACATATATGAACTTGCAATTTTTATTAGGAGGAGTCCTATCAATGTTTTTAGCGGAGGAAAAAGCGGAACCTAAGTTATTGATAATCTCTTCTAACTTATCAATTCTAGCGGGGCTTTGTTCTATCCTTTCGTTAATTATTGGTTCTTTTTTCTTTAAAGTTTTCAAAGTAATTCCCACCTTAGAACCAAATTGAGTAATATGATTATGGACCTTTTTATCTAAATTTTCAAGATGTTCAATAGTAGGCATCTTATTTTCTATAGCTTCTAACCTTTGCATAACGTGCTCCAACGTCAATGCCGTTTCACTAATAATGATAGGGGGTGAACCCACTAAATTTACCATAGCATTGAAAGCATCCAAAGTGGGACACATCAAGAAATTCCCTCCGGTAATAATGTCAAGCACAAATCTATACCAAGTAGTAATTCCCACATAAATTTTTTGAAGAAGAACGGTAGTGGATTGCTTACGAGTTGATCTATTTTGAGCATCACAAATCCTATACCAAGCATCTTTTAAATTCTCTCCTCCCCTTTGTTTAAAATTAAGCACTTCATTTTTTGGGGTAATAGTAACAAGCAAAGAACTAGCCATAATGGTGAAGCAAACAAGCAAATAAAAATATTTTTGTGTTTTTGTAAAAAAAAATTAGAAGTGGGGGGGGATGAAAACGAGAGGCAAATGCAAATAAAAGGCAAATAAAATAAATGCAAGTGAATGATAGTTTGTGCGAAGGTACTTGGTAATTTTGATGATGTCTCCCTCGCAACGGCGCCAGAAATTCTTCCTGCTACTTGTAAAATGCATTGGTATTTCCCCGAAGAGGAGAGGATGATGCAGTACAGTAGAGATAAGTATTTCCCTCAGTTAAGAACCAAGGTTATCAATCCAGTAGGAGAACCAAGCAAAATTTCGTTCAGCTCACCTGCACACACAAGAGCAAACACTTGCACCCAACGTAAATAAGAGGGTTGTCAATCCTCTTAGCGGTTATTTGCAAGGATCAAATCTTATCGAGGTAAATAGATAAACTAAAATACTAATTAAAATAAAAGTAAATAAATTGCAGCAAAGTATTTTTAGGTTTTTAATATATGATAAAGTAGACCGGGGGCCATAGTTTTCACTAGAGGCTTCTCTCTCGAACACATAGCATACGGTGGGTAAACAAATTACTGTTGGGCAATTGATAGAAAAGCAAATAATTATGACGGATTCATGGCAATGATCATGTATATAGGCATCACGTCCGAGATAAGTAGACCGACTCCTGCCTGCATCTACTACTATTACTCCACCAATCGACCGCTATCCAGCATGCATCTAGGGTATTAAGTATGAAACAGAGTAACGCCTTAAGCAAGATGACATGATGTAGACAAACTAAACTCAAGCAATATGATTAAACCCCATCTTTTTATCCTTAATGGCAACAATACAAATACATGTCATGTCCCCTTCTGTCACTGGGATTGAGCACCGTAAGATTGAACCCATCACAAAGCACCTCTCCCATTGCAAGATAAATCAATCTAGTAGGCCAAACCAAATCGATAGATCGGAGAGAAATACAAAGCTATAACAATCATGCATAAAAGAGTTCAGAGAAGACTCAAATATTTCTCATGAATAATCTGATCATAAACTCACAATTCATCGGATCCCAACAAACACACCGCAAAAGAAGATTACATCGGATAGAACTCCAAGAACATCGAGGATAACATGGTATTGAAGATCAAAGAGAGAGAAGAAGCCATCTAGCTACTAGCTATGGACCCGTAAGTCTGTGGTAAACTACTCACACATCATCGGAAGGGCAGCAAGGTTGATGTAGAAGCCCTCCGTGATCGATTCCCCCTTCGACAGAGTACCGGAAAGGCCTCCAGATGGGATCACGGAAGAACAGAGGCTTGTGGTGGCGGAAATGTTTTCTCTTCTGTCTCTCTGTTGGTTTGGGAATATTTGTGAATTTATAGCGAAGGAATTAGGTCAAGAGGTGCCACAAGATGCCCACAAGCCTGGGGGGCGCGCCTACCCCCATGGGCGCGCCCTCCAGGCTTGTCGCCTCCTCGTGACTCTTCTGGTCTTCTCCCGAAGCTTCCTGGGTCTCTTCTGGTCCGAAAAAAATTAATCCAAAGTTTTTTTCTCGTTTGGACACTTTTTGATAATGATTTTCTGAAAAGGCAAAAACAAGCAGAAAACAGCAACTGGCACTGGGCACTGAGTTAATAGGTTAGTCCCAAAAAATCATATATAATTGCATATAAAACATCCAAGATTGATACTATAATAGCATGGAACAATCAAAAATTATAGATACGTTGGAGACGTATCATAATCCTGTCCTGGAAGTCATGTTGTTAGACAACGGCGAACCTACGAACTATGAAGAAGCAATGATGAGTCCGGATTCTGACAAATGGCTTGAGGCCATGAAATCCGAGATAGGATCCATGTATGAGAATAAAGTATGGACTTTGGTGGACTTGCCCGATGATCGGTAGGTCATTGAGAATAAATGGATCTTTAAGAAGAAGATAGACGCTGATGGTAATGTCACCGTCTAAAAAGCTCGACTTGTCGCAAAGGGTTTCCGACAAGTTCAAGGGGTTGACTACGATGAGACCTTCTCACCCGTAGCGATGCTTAAGTCTGTTAGAATTATGTTAGCAATTGCCACATTTTATGATTATGAGATCTGGCAGATGGACGTCAAAACAGCGTTCCTTAATGGGTTTCTTAAGGAAGAGTTGTATATGATGCAACCGGAAGGTTTTGTCGATCCTAAGGATGCTAACAAAGTATGCAAGCTCCAGCGATCCATCTATGGACTGGTGCAAGCATCTCAAAGTTGGAATATACGCTTTGATGAGGTGATCAAAGATTTTGGTTTTATACAAACTTATGGAGAAGCTTGTATTTACAAGAAAGTGGGTGGGAGCTCTGTAGCATTTCTAATATTATATGTGGATGACATATTGTTGATTGGAAATGATATAGAATTTCTGGAAAGCATAAAAGGTTATTTGAAGAAGAGTTTTTCAATGAAAAACTTGGGTGAAGCTGCTTACATATTGGGCATCAAGATCTATAGAGATAGATCGAGACGCCTGATAGGACTTTCACAGAGCACATACCTTGACAAGATTTTGAAGAAGTTCAAAATGGACCATTCAAAGAAGGGGTTCTTACCTGTGTTGCAAGGTGGAAGTTGAGTAGGACTCAAAACCCGACCACGGCAGAAGAAAGAGAAAGGATGAAAGTCGTCCCCTATGCCTCAGCCATAGGCTCTATAATGTATGCCATGCTGTGTACCAGACCAGATGTGTGCCTTGCCATAAGTCTGGTAGGGAGGTACCAAAGTGATCTAGGAGTAGATCACTGGACAGCGGTCAAGAATATCCTTAAGTTGGCAGCCCAGCTCCCAGCTTAGCTTCAGGGCCTAGTAGATCAGTTGGCAGCCTAGCTCCCAGCTTGGCGGGCCGCCTCTATGCCCAAGAGCGGTCGCCTCCTCCTGGTTCAGTCGGTTTTATGTGCGGTCCCGATTCATGCTATGATGGCCCTGGACATCCCGCCCAAGACGATTGCGGCAATGACGAAAATCTGCAGAGGTTTCTTGTGGAGTGGCAAGGCGCAAGCTAATGGTGGAAATTGTGCAGTGGCGTGGGAGACAGTCTGTTCTCCTAAGTGGGCAGGAGGCCTTGGCATTCCAAACCTCGGTTGGCTGAATTGTGCAATGCAGGCACGATGGCCATGGCTACAACGAACTGACCCAACGAGATCATGGTGCGAGTTCCAGTTGAAGGTACCAAAGGAATCCATGGCCACGTTTAGAGCGGCAGCAAGAACCATACTTGGGGATGGGAGATCTTCCCTCTTTTGGGAGGACCGGTGGCTGGATGGATTTAGAATCCAGGAGATTGCACCAATGATTTATGACGAGGTGCCGGCAAGGATTAGAAAGGCTCGGACTGTGCATGAGGCAGTCTCGGAGGGCGTCTGGGCTCGTGACTTCGGTGTGGAGCTCAGCCACGAGCATCTACTTGAGTTCCTATCGCTGTGGGACCGAGTGTCTTCGGTGGATCTTTTGGAGGGGGTTGTGGACAGACTAGCGTGGTCATGGGAGAAGAATGGACAATTCTCGACGAGATCTGCATACGCCGCGAAATTCTGGGGCCGGGAGGTCTCTCCAATGGCAAACTTCACTTGGAAGTCAAGGGCCCCCCTTCAATGCAGGTTATTCAACTAGTTGGCAATCAAGAATAGGTGTTGGACATCCGACCGTTTGGCTAGAAGAGGGCTGCCACATCAAGACAGATGTCTGTTGTGCGACCAATAGGAAGAAACAATTAACCACATCCTGCTCACGTGTGTGTTTGCACGGCAGTTCTGGGCGGCTTTGGCTACGGCTTTCGAGGCACCGGACTGGATACCCACTGATGGAGACACGCTTGCTGGGTGGTGCACAAGCAGAGCAGGCGGACATCGGCCAGTGAAGGACACCAGGACGATCATTACCCTGGGACTGTGGACTTTGTGGAAGCACCGGAACGCAGTTGTGTTTGACGGAGTGACTCCCTCCTTAGGACTTGCCGTGACTACATTCGAGAAGGAGAGCAGGAGCTGGTCTCAGGCAGGTCTGATCAAGGGCGACCTCGCTGAGTCCTGGGGCAGTCTTGCTAGGTGGGGTATTGGGAGGAGTAGCTAGATCTCCAACCGCCTGTGGTGGAGTAGTGTTTGCATGTACTCAATATTGTAACGCTACAAAGTGGATGGGGCTCTTTATCCCCTTTCCCTCTCTTTAATAGATGATACGCACACTCGTGCGTATTCCAAAAAAAAGAATATCCTTAAGTACCTGAAGAGGACTAAGGACATGTTTCTCATTTATGGAGGTGAAGATAAGCTCGTCGTAAAGGGTTACGTCGATGATAGCTTTGACACCTATTCCGGATGACTAAAGTTCTCATTCCGGATACGTATGGAATAGTGGAGCAGTTAGCTGGAGTAGCTCCAAGCAGAGCGTTGTGGACATAAAGATTTACAAAAGTACCTACGGATCTGAATGTGGCAGACCCGTTGACTAAACCTCTTCCGCGAGCAAAACATGATCAGCACCAGGACTCCATGGGTGTTAGATTCATTACAATGTAAACTAGATTATTGATTCTAGTGCAAGTGGGCGACTGTTGGAAATATGCCCTAGAGGCAATAATAAATTAGTTATTATCATATTTCCCGTTCATGATAAATGTTTATTATTCATGCTAGAATTGTATTGACCGGAAACTTAAATACATGTGTGAATACATAGACAACACCGTGTCCCTAGTAAGCCTCTACTAGACTAGCTCGTTGATCAAAGATGGTTAAGGTTTCCTAACCATAGACATGAGTTGTCATTTGATAACGGGATCACATCATTAGGAGAATGATGTGATGGACAAGACCCAACCGTAAGCTTAGCATCAGATCGTTTAGTTATTTGCTACAGCTTTCTTCATGTCAAGTATCTGTTCCTTAGACCATGAGATCATGTCACTCCCGAATATCAGAGGAATGCCTTGTGTGCTATCAAACGTCACTTCGTAACAGGGTGATCATAAATGTGCTCTACAGGTATCTCCGAATGTGTATGTTGGATTGCATGAATCGAGACTGGGATTTGTCACTCCGTATGACGGAGAGATATCTGTGGGCCCTCTCGGTAATACAACATCGTAAAGAGCTTGCAAGCAATGTGGCTAATGAGTTAGTCACGGGATCTTGTATTACGGAACGAGTAAAGAGACTTGCCGGTAACGAGATTGGACTAGGTATGGAGATACCGACGATCGAATCTCGGGCAAGTAACATATCGCCAGACAAAGGAAATTACATACGGGATTAATTGAATCCTTGACATCGTGGTTCAACCGATAAAGATCTTCGTAGAATATGTAGGAACCAATATGGGCATTCAGGTCCCGCTATTGGTTATTGACCGGAGAGGTGTCTGGGTCATGTCTACATGATTCTCGAACCCGTAGGGTTGCACGCTTAACGTTCATTGACGCTAGAGTAGTATTGGGATATGTACGTTGGTGACCGAATGTTTTTCGGAGTCCCGGATGAGATCCCGGACGTCGTGAGGAGTTTTGGAATGGTCCGGAGGTAAAAATTTATATATGGGAAGTCTTATTTTGGCTACCGAAAAAGTTCGGGGGCATGCCGGCAATGTACCGGAGGCACCGAAGGGGTTCCGGAAGTCCTCAGAGGGTTCCACCACGTCCCAAGCAGTAGCATGGGCTGTAGGGGGGCGCCCTGGCCTGCGCACCGGCCCCTACTTGGCCCATGCGCCTAGGGGAAGGGAAACCCTAAAGGGGAGGGCCCTCCACTTGGCTTGGAGGGCACTCCTCCCCCCTTGGCCGCCGCCCCCTCCCTTGGAGGAGGGGCTAGGGACGGCGCCCCCTCCCCCTTGCCCCTATATATAGTGGGGATGTGGGAGGGCAGCCGGGACCCTCTCCTAGCGCAGCCCCTCCCTCTCTCTACCACCTCCTCGTCTCGGTACGGCTTGGCGAAGCCCTGTCGGAGTAACTCCAGCACCATCTCCACCACGCCGTCGTGCTGGTTGAGATCCCATCTACTTCTCCCCCTTCGCTTGCTGGATCAAGGAGGAGGAGCCGCACGTGTGCTAAACTCGGAGGTGCCGTCTGTTCGGCGCTAGATCGGTTGGATCGTGATTGGATCGCGAAGAGTACGACTACATCAACCGCGTTTTATACGCTTTCGCTTTCGGACTACAAGGGTATGTAGACACACTCCCCTCTTGTTGTTATGCATCTACTAGATTAGATCTTGGGTGTTCGTAGGAATTTTTTTGATTTTCATGCAACGTTTCCCATCACTATTAGCATGCATTTGTACGCACGTGGGCTACTTTAATTCAAAGGAATTTTATAGGATTTCCGGAGGATTGAAATCCTTAGGAATTTTTTCTATATTGGTCCTTTTAATTCATAGGATTGGATCCCATAGGAATTTTTCCTATGAAATATTTTGTACTACGTTTTAAAGAAAATCTAACATCTAATCCAACATCTTTTTACGATTCCTTTGTTTTTTCTGTGACATCAAACACTCATCGGTGATCCTATAGGATTCAAGTGCGCATGCCACTCCAACCTTATACTTTTTTTATTCCTACGTTTTCAAAATCCTACGAATCAAAGAGGCCCTACTATACTAGTAGTTAGTAAAAAGTGCCCACTGTCTCATCAATCGAAGCACGCTCGAAGATCGGGGGGGGGGGGCGCGTTTGAACGTGGTTGACGCCGTGGAACATCCCCGCCGCTTCTACATAGTCGTCTCGTCACGGCGAGAATCGTGTCGCCGTAAAAAAAAAAAAAAAAAAAAAATCGTGCCGGTGACCGGCCGCAAAGGATCGGTTCCAGGTTCACTCAAATACGTCACGCAACATACTCCGCACGATCGGTGGGACGTTGATCAGTTGATGGCCCCCTTCGTCCTCAATCCGTGGACCCGGTTTGTTGGACCGGGCGCAGCCGCGCATCCTACTTCCTGCCACGGATCCGACCGACCCACGAACGATGACGCAAAACCTGCCCCGCTGAACCCTGTCCTCCAACTATCCCGGTTCCAGAACAACCTAACAAACCGTGAATCGGCAGACGTCGTGCGAGTGCCTCAATTTTTATCTTGGACGTGGACACGCCAGCCCGCTCGCTACCGCGACGTGGCGGCGAAGCCGATGGATGCTTCCCCTGGCTGCATGCCGTGTCAGCAACGCATATGGTTAGTAAAAAAAAATGCTATTTTCCGTGAAAAATGGTTGGAAAAATCTGTGGATGCTGGGTTGAATTATTGCTGCCGCGCCGCTGCTGGTTCTAGTGCTCCTCCTTCGTGTCAAGGCCACGCTCCGCGGTTCAACCACGTGGGCAAAATGGTCTAGCCTACCTGACAGATGCGGATCTCGTCTTTATTCCGAGAAGATACACACGCGGACGCGACCTATGCTGCTTCCGAGTCAACGTTGGCTACCTCCGTCGATCAGTCATCAATTCTGAAGAAGCTACTAGCATGGAAGAACTTGGATGCGGTAGAAGCACGAAGTGAACTTCGGTATATATATTTACAACGGAAGAAGAAAAGTGGACTGAAACAGAGCATGTAAAAGCAGCTAGATCGATCAACTATAAGCTCTGGTTCCATGCACGCAGAGAGCATGGACAGGCATCGATCGTACTAATAAGGCTCTCAAATATAGAGCTATCTCGCTCGCTCTCCTATGTATCTACGCCGGCTGGCCAGCCAGGCGAGGCGACTAGGCCCAGTCTCCGACCGGTATGGCGCTCCCGGCGCGCCGGAGCGGCGACAGCGAGCGGGAGGCCGGCGGCGAGGCCTCCTGCCCGTGCCCGGCGGCCGGCCTCGTCTCCAGCAGCTGCAGCTTGAGGAGCTGCCTTCGGGTCTCCTCGTCCTCCCGCTTGATCCTCCGCACCTGGCTGTGGATGAGCAGCACCTCCCGCTGCTCCTCCTCCTCCTCCTCCAGCCTCCTCCCCTCCATCGAAACGGACGGAAGCGATCTCACCATGGAGCACGCACGCACGCACGAGCTGAGCTGAATTATTAATCTGCTGCACCTGAATTGCACGTATTGGCCGCAGTCTCCTGGCGTGTCGACCGCGATTTATATAGCGCGGTAGGTATGGGGGAGGTGGGAGAGGAGGAGGTGGTTGTCGGGTCTGGGTTTGCTTGCGGGTCGATTTTCGCTGGAGAGCGTCGGCGGCGGGCAGGAGACGTGGGGTGGCTTCCGAGCGGAGCGCGGTCGCCGTTTCAACTGTTTTGGAAAGGCACGCCACGGCTGCTCCTTTTCGTTCGATACATGGATTCATCGTGCGCGCCATTTTGCTTTCGTTTACCAGCCTCCTTTCTGCTGGGAGAACAGAAAAGAAAAGAAAACGTGTGGGGTGGTCACTGACTCGGCGAACGGATATGGTGGTGCCCCACTGGCAGTGATAAAAAAAAGAGGCTGATCACCTTTCCGCGGTCACATTCTCTATCTGTTATCTGGTCGGGTTACTGATCAACTCAATCCACGATTAACGCGTGCCGTCTGAAACAACCTGAAACTAAAACAAGAACAATAATCGAAGCGAAGTGCTCCTGAACCAAAACCGACGTTTCCCTGGTGATTTTGAAGATATTTTTCCGCAAGGTACCTAGGCAACACGGTTGAGTGGGCGCCGCTTCTACGAAGTTTCCATGTATCGAATTTCGGAGCAGAATGGCCGACTAAATCTGTCGAAACATCATTTGATATTTGCAGATTGTGCCAGTAAGACATTTCTTGTAGACTTCTTTACATTTTGTTAGGCTGGTCATAACAAGAAGTAAATTAAACTAGTTAATTCACATGACACCGGTCTAAGTACCATACCCCTTCCGTCCCATTATGGGACGAAGGGAGTAGTAAAATAGTGTCATAGCAACCGCAAAGACGGTACCACAAACATCTCTCATCATTAACTACTAACCACATAATTGCATTGGGTGCGTTATGTTACTATCTAAGTTACTCTTACTATGGTCAGCGAGGCGTCAGCGAGGCTAGTCATGGTGGGGAGTAACTTAGACTAGTGTCATGCATATGACACTAGTTTATGTTATTACCTTCATAGTGCAAAGTATTATAAAAGTAGTATCATAGATGGTTGCATTTATCAGGCTGTAGACTCATTTTGGCCTGGGCAACGTTATGTTATGATAACATATTATGTTACCACAAACACCTCTCCTCTCATTAACTACTTGCCACGTAACCAAATTTGTCTTGGAATGCGTTATGTTACTAGCTAACTTACTCCACAAACATCTCTCCTCATTAACTACTAGCGACATAGCCAAATTTGCATTGTCGTGCTTTCTATTACTAAGTAAGTTACTCCCACTATGGTCAGCCTTATAGATTCTTTACACATGACCTTGACAAAACTGATGTTTCCTTTCGTTCCCGCCTTGAGATTCTCTAACTTAAGTTTGGAGACTTGGTAGTCATTGACATGTGGGCCCATATGTCAATGACCCAAAGTCACATGACATAAGTCAGAGGATCTGCACCATTTTGTTCCCGTGAATATTACATATATATCCTCTAGGTCTCTTCATAAGTTGTATCTACGCTCTTAGTTTAGTCTTGCAAATATTTGTATAAATGAATGTACATATGTGCAAGACATATAAATAAGAGTATGTGTTTTCACTAAATTGAACTTGATTTTGTTTGTCGCCCAATCTAAAATGAGAAGACGCCTCCTCCCAACAACCTATAGCGATCCGCCTTTCTACCCAACCCAAGTAGTTATTTACCTCTCTTGTGGCCAATCCCACTACTATGTTACATCACCATCTTATCGTCACCCAATCACCATCACCACCGGTTCTGTCGCCGCCCCGTTCTCACTCGTCATCCACCTTTGCTTCGTGTCGTCGTTGCCTCTAGTTTAATCGGGCTCACCAGCATCATCAACGGTGCGTCGCCTCCATTCAACATCATCGCCTTTGGCTCAGTGAGCATGGATCATAATGAAAAAACTCGCGGTTAAGAAATCGATTGTGATTTTAGTGATATGTTAGGGCATCTTCAATGGTTGTATGACGACTGGTGGTAAAATTTGTACCTATTTCTTTTGATGGTCTATCGGTAATAAATGAGTAGAGAGAGTAAGTTTTTTTAACCGAGAGAGAGCAACATTTGTATATTCATGAATCAATAACTTTTCACAAGCGCCAAGGTGAATTAAGAGTGCAAAACCTGCATATTCTCTAGCGCAGGGCAGACCTAGGGGTGCCATGGGCTCTAAAAATTCAAAATAGTTCATACACTAACAGTAATTGTCTAAAAGTTTAATGCTATTTCGGGAACATTGGTTAGAATTATGAAACTAAGCTATCCTATCTACACTATAATTTTCACAAAATTAGAACTGATAAATTGAGATTAAGTTGTCTATACACTGTATATTTAAATTATGGCACCACGATACCAAGATCTTAGGGCATCTCCAAAGCGGACTCTCAAACCGCTCGCAACCGTCCGGACTGAGCAGTCCGGACGCATTTTGCCATCCAACGTGGAACCCCATCGGTCCGCGGAACGGTCCGGATGTCTGTTTCCCGCAAATTGGAGACAAACCAGGGGGGGCGTTGCGGGAGTCCGGACATCCCCCTGGCCAATCAAAAGCCAGCACATACCCCTCTCTTCTTCGTCCGAATGGCGGAAGGCCGTTGTTGTACTACTAATTGGATTTGGTGGAAGGATTAGCATGCTTTGCGTTGGCGGATAGCATGTTTGCAGTTTGGCGGAAGCCACTTATCACTTTGTTTCATTATTATTTTTTCTTCATTTGTTTTCTTCAAATGCTTAGTTTTGGCGGAAGCAAGTGCTAGCTAGTTCAAATGCTTCATTTCATTTGGCGGAAACTAGGCTAGCTTTGGTGGAAGGAAGCTAGTTCAGTGGCGGAAGCTAAGCAAGCAGGCTAGCTTTGGCAGAAGCTACACTAACACATGGATTAACAGCCTTCCGCCAAACAAAAACTACTAATCACAATTTTTTAAGGGAATCATGTAGTTATTTGGCGTTTAAATTTAACAGAGATGAACATTTACGGCTACGGTTGGATGGTCAGCTACCGCACCAGTGTCAGCAGACTGGTCCACCGGTTTGCGGACGGATGCGGTGTCCTGTTTGCGGGTCACCGTTGGAAATGCCCTTAGATCCACCACTATCTCTCACCTCATATTGGAAACTTAGATATATCATATTAAATTAGTATATGCTAAGTTGTTGGTTGATGACATGTCTATTTTTATCCACAAACTTATCTACTAGTACCTATTGGTGATCCTCTTAGGTTTCACAAATCTATAAAACTAGGACGACAAGTGGCACGAAGGAAAAAAAATTATTTGACGATCGAGCGAAGCCCAAGCTGGCAAGCTTGATATCCAACAGATCACAAGGTCCCATAAAGTAGACAGTAACTTTACACACAAGACCTGTATAATTTGACTTTGTTGTTCATGACGTTGAGATAAAACTACCAGCGGTAACTTTGATTTAGGATGTTAACCTCTCCAACCAAACCTTTGTTTTGCTGCTAGCATCAAATGCTTGGACAAGAACGTTCCACCTCGCTCCTAAAGCACCGCTAATTTGAAGCCACATTAGAGAAATTAAAGGTGGCCACGTTAGCACTTTTCTTTGTGGAAGTAGCTGTTGAAGGCACGACCGCGAACAATTTGGTCTTTCACGATGCAACGCCAGCCACACCAAATCTCTGTCAAAAAGCCCCGGAAACTTTCAGTGGCACGCATGTGTCCAGCCATGCCAGCCGTTCGATTTCCTCACGATCTGCAAAGTCGTCGGATCCCGCATGAGGGTACAACAAGTTTTATGTTTTAGTTTTTAAAACTTATGATTTTATCGGTCACAAGTTCTGAAATTTAAAATTTTGTCGGTCGCTCGTACCAAGTTTCAGAAGTTGAAACTTAACGAAGTTTTAATAACTCGTCAAAATGTATTCAAAATGGATCTCATTTAAAATCCTTCATCATTAGAAACACATATATGCAAACAAAACTTAATTTAAATTTTTGGTTCAAAAGATATGAAAGATTGAAAATTAAAAGCCAAAAGAAAAAGTGGGTTGCGTACCCGCCTCTGCATGCTACTAATCCCCTCCGCAAAACCCCCTCAGTAACATGAACAATGCAAATGTCTAGTGTTGATGTTTAGCTAAGGCCGTACGTCTCATGTAGTAAGTTTTGGTTGAGCTTTTGGTTGTTGAACTTTTTCTTATAAACATGGTACAAATGTAGAAGTTCACAAATGCGTACATATGAACGCACGCACACATATCCTATCCCTATGAGCATCTTCGAGAGATTGAGTCGATGGGTCTTGAAATTGACGTAGTCACCATAGCCGTGTCGCTGTCGATGGGAACGTCGTCTCCCACTGTAAAAAAATTCACTTTATGAGGTACCAAGATGTCAAGGCTGGTGTTTGATCGCTGGTAGGATAAGGATACCACTGCCCTCCTAACCATCCAACCACATATTGTTCCCGAACTTGTACTCTTTTAACTTCGTACTTCTTTACTTCTTTACACTCCTTTTGCATGGTTAAAAAAAATAGTTGCATGATCAGTACAAATAAACTAGAATAACAGCAGACCAGCGAGCAATCCAATTGTAACTGTAAGTGGGAAACCTCAAGAAAGAAGGAAAATACAATGTTAAGGGCCCATTTTTCTTCCTTCTTCCCCCCCCCCCCCCCCCGCCCCCTCCTCTAGTTTGAGTGTTAGCTGGGCCTCCTTGGCTCCCTTCTCCTCTTTCTCCGTTAGCGCCGCCGCTTCGGGCGAGAGTTAATGGAAAGAGAGCTGGCGATGCGTTTGTATATAGTAGATGTACGATGTGTTGTTGTCTTTGGGATGTCTGACGTGATGCCGATAAGGAGCGTGTTAGCCCTTGCAAGCTACGCGTGGTTGCTATCAATTGCTGCTATGCTATTCTTGCTACTCCGTGGAAAGTCGCCAGACGGCGAAGGCAGAATTGGTGTGTCCCCCAGTGGTAAGTGGAGATATGTCTGTAGTTTGGGATGGCCGTTTTGGCTCTGGGGTGCATATGATCCCGGATGAACAGTAAAATCAAAATGAATAGTGAATAAAATTTCAAAACTCTGATTGTTTTTAATGTTCATCTTAGTGCAACAAGTGTGTTTGACAATTTTCATGTGAAACGTGATAGCGGTGCTTCATGGGTGAAAAAACAAAAATAAGGTAACATTGGGAGGTAACATTTGGCATTCCTTTTTTTTTGCACATGTTAAAATGCTTAAGCATTCCCCAATAAAAATTTGCAGGTAGGATTTGGGTGTGACAATGAACACATCTATTTTTTGAAAAAAAAATAGCATTTGCAAAAGGCATTTTTGGTGCGCGGGAGCACATGCTCCCAAGAGCCGTTGGATTTCCATACTTTATACCTCAATAAAATATATTTCATGGCCCATGAAATTTGTTCTGTGCACAAAAGGTCAGGCAACCCATCAAAATTGTGTCCAATTCAAAAAAGTGTGCCCTGGATCATAAAATGTATAGCTAATAAAACCTACAAAACATTGTTCGTGTAGCTCGATGAAATTGTTCTCGCATGCCAGCAAAAAAATGTATATAGACAGAAAATATTATAAAACATGCTCTATGATCCATCGAAATATTTCATGTTCATATCAAACAAATATTCACCAAAAACTGTTTTTTTCTCCCACAAGTTACAACAATGTGAACGCAAACAAAAACCACTATATGAACAAGTGAATAAAAATAATGAAATAAAAGATTAACAAAGGAGGCTGACAAATAAAAGAAGCATGGCGCATGTTGACGAAGAAGGAAGGATGCCCCCACCAGTATGGAACACGAATGAGAGATGTGGTTGCAAAAGAATAAGAAGATGAAGAACACTACTACTACATGGAATCAATCGATCTATATTTTGTTAACACATCGACTTACATAATAGATTATTTATCTTTATCTTTATTTCTAATCTTCTATATCACTAAGTGCAAGAGGATTGGAGGCCTCTCATTCAATTGAGAACTTTGATTTCGATAAGATGCCCAATTTTGACTTGGTCTTAGCCTTGGACTTCTCTCGATGGATGGGTTTCCTTAGTAAATGCAATGATGGTGTGGACCTTGTCATCCATGGTCGACTCCGTTTAGAAGAGGAGAGAAGGGCCTGGGTCCAGAGCAGTGGATGCTGCTATTGGTCTGCAGCCTGAAGATGTCGCTCTTGCCCTGCATGACCCCACATACTCGGCGGTGGTTTTCACACCGTTCAACGTCGAGACACACACACACCGTTCAACGTCGAGACACACACTACCCCAACACGAGAGGCTCCAGCCAGTGAAAAGCACGCACCCACTTCAGTTGATGGGGTTATGTCATCCTGACTCCTGAGATTCAATGTTGATGGTGTGTTTGGTCAGTAGATTTCGGGTGACGTGTTTTTTCGTTTTGATTTGGTGGATTTTTTGGGTTATGGTTGTTGGGTCGGTGTGTGGGTACTATAGTTCATTCTCACGTCAGGAAGCGTGGTGCGGTATGTCTCTTTATTAGGGACGGTGTCTCACAGTTCTGTTTATTATTGTTGCTGTTCTATGTTTGTTGACGCCTTATCATGATCGCTCCACTTAAAATCAATAGGGACATCATTGGCTAAGCAAACCAAAAACGAGCAACTACCAAAGAAATTCTCAGGGGCAAACGGCGCAGCAAAGCACGCATACACTTCTAGTTTCTAATCTAATATTAAAGGGAGGATCCTTTCTTTGTTGTTTGTAAGTCTGGCTCAATCATTCTTTGCACGTTGCCCAACTGGGCACCTGGCACATGCGCCTTCGCCTATGTTCGCTCATTTCTTTCATACGTGCCCACCTTGCCTCGAGTCCTCCTCTTCGGCGCTTAAGGCACCATTTGGTTAACCAACGCCCAGGGTGTCACATGCATGGGCCTGACCCAATAACGCTCGCTCGCTTTTTTTTCGCTCCTATTTTGCTGCAGCGGGTATGTTGTTCTTAGAATAAAGCCAGCCGGTTTTTAAGTTAAAAATGTCGATGCCATTTTTTAAAGTTCATGAATAAAAAAAAGATCATAAAATTAATGTAAATTTGAAAATTGTTCATGATTTCTAAAAATGTTCACAGATTTGAAAACTGTTCGCGGATTTGAACAAAATGTGTGCAAATTTGAAAAAAAATCATGAATTTGAAAAAGTTCATGAATTTTAAAAAAAATCATGAATTCGAAAAACATTCATGAATTGGAAAAATAAAATCATGAATTTGAACAAATGTTTGTGGAACTAAAAATATGTTCAAATGTTTGCACATTTGATAAAAGTGTATGGATTTGAAAAATGTAAGGGAACGCGACAGAAAACAAAATTTTCGTTACAGCGAGCACGCCCAGGAACACTATGGAGATGCACATTTGATAAAAGTGTTTGGATCTGATCGTTACCGACTCGTAGCGCAGCGGAAGTAGAGTCGATGTTGATCGTTGGTGCAGATCCCCGCAGCTAGGATTTACAACCTCCCAACCGCGAGGATGTACTCCCTCGTCTGCCCCTCGAACAGTCCCTCGAACAGCCCTCCGGGAGGCGGTCGGACAGTCCCCCGGACGATGTCACGGACAGCCCTTCGGCAGGACCCTCGAAACTCGGACAGCCCTTCGGGAGGCACTCTCGAACAGCCCCTCGGGCAAAAAGATCGAACCTACGACCTCTCTACGGGGTTGCACACATACGGTGTCATCTATCCGGCAGGGCTTCACCGTCCAGAACTAGTTCCCACCGGAACCCAGACAGCCTTTCGGCTCTACGAAACTGTTTCGTGTGAGGGAGAGAAGAAAGGCAAATCATGCATGCCATTTGGTGAGAGAGTTGGAGTGAGTGTGGAGAGCTCCTCTCCACCTCTATTTATAGGAGAAGGAGGGGTGGAGGGGCTAAAAATTCAGCCACAAAAAGGGGTTCCTTCCCTCCCAAGCCTTCTCCAAGATCTTTTGGTAAAAGCCCCAAAAAGTGGCTTTCCAAAAAACAACCAAAAAGTGCTTTTCACTATTCACGGAAACATTTTTCCGTGACCGTTAGATCCGAAAATATTTCTGTAGGTATTAGAACATTTCCAGTACCCACTAAAATAATTTTGGATGCGTTCCGAAACAATTCCGGATTAGTGATTTTCATCTGCGAAAAGCAACCAAAGCGGTTCCGGCAGCTCCGGAACATTTCCGGGTTTTTTCTCCGGAAAAATCTGAGAAGTTCTGAGAACAATTCTGGCACCCTCTAAGAATTTCCAGGCGTGTGCCGAAACCATTTTGACTTAATGGTATACTCCGAAACAACCTTTCGGTTTTACCGAAACTATTCCGGTGTTCTCTCTCCGAAACTTTTCCGTTGTCTCCGAAACTTTTCCGGTGACATTCTCTCAGACTCCCTGTCTAGTATTCAACAGATAGATGACCCTTAAGCGTGTGACCCTATAAGTTCGGTGAAGTATAGACATGACCGGAACACTTTCTGATCAATGATCAACATCGGAGCCGTGGACACCCATATTGACCCCTATACCCACACGAATAAATATTCGAGTGAACCTCCAGTTGCCGTGTGCTATTCCTGTTGCTTCGCGATATGTTACAAACACCCGAGGTGAGATTTATCGGCATCCCCGTGGATCAACAACTTGTCCACTATGCCAGTTACCTCGTTAACGGTTTTGTTCTCTTTTCTCGTTCCCGTGTTCCGGCATCCCTGTGATCAAATCACAATGTGTCTGGCCAGACGATGATGGATACCGTAACACCGAGAGGGCCCAAAGAATATCTCTCCATCGTCGGAGGATTAAATCACAATCTTGAGCTATCAAGTCCCTTGACATACTTTTCCATGAACCCGTAAGCCGCCGTAATAGCCACCCATTTACGGATGACATTTAACAAACCCCAAAGTTCATGAAGCAAGCGTGAAGAAACTCGATACTCTCATGGTCTAAGGAATTATGCAAACGTTAACTTTCTCTGTGTTATTAACTATTAACTTGTGACGAATGTATCTCATAGCATAACATCAATCGGGTCGATTCAACACAAATGTTCTTCTAACATTGTGTCCTCAAAGTTGCCGGCATAGTCATGCCCATGATCAGGAAAACAGAACCATCATGCAACACTTGAGCTAGTCTTAGAGGCCAGACTAGGAATACATTTTACCGTTTATTATTCCACACGTGCATATGAGTTTTCCTCCGAGCCTCGTGGTTATTGCAGACTCGAGAACCATAGCAGTTATAGCACGGAATATAAACATAATTACGAACATAGAGCTAAATAATAACATTTATTATTGCCTCTAGGGCATATCTCCTACAGACCCCCACTTGCACTAGAGTCAATAATCTAGTCAATGCTAAAGCACTTTACACCTATGGCATACCGGTGTAAAATATGCTTCGCTTTTGGTATAGCCTGATGTCCAATGGATCTGATAACTTCAGCTCCGTGTGTATCTTTGCATATCCTCGCGTTTTCACGCTTTCACAAAATTCATATTTTGTGTGGACTTGGCTTTGTATATATGTGAATCACTGGTCGAACCTTGATTCCTCAGACTGAGCTATGGAGCAACTATCTGCAATTGTGTCCCATTGACCAAAACCATCTTGGAACCATACTAAGTTCATAAATGAACTATATGATTCAACATCTTCTTTGTCGCTTCCAAAGCGTCAACATACTTAGCCTTTGTTATAGAATTCGCCACAGTAACCTGTTTGGAACAATTTCCAACCACCGTGCCACAATATCGTGTATTACACAAAAGCCTTAACTTAAATCGAAAATCGCATGGAGCATTAATGAAGACTGTATCGATGTAATTACTTACAACGAGCACTTCATAATCTCTGCTTGCGAGAAAACATGTCATCAGTGCTACTTTAGTACTCAGTGACATTTTTCACTCTTGTCCCATGATCAGTATTTTGATCACTTTGGTATCTATACTCGCAACAGCTTGGGAGTATCGGACATATCTGGTTGTTTTACACACCATGGAATACATGAATAATCCAAACACAAGAGTGTGTGGACTCTCCATCATGTATTTTGCTCATCAGTGTTTTGGGACACCGAGTCTTGCAAAAACTCTTTCCATGTGACTTCGGCAAGAATCACTCCTTGGCGTTTTTAATGCTAGACTGTTATAGCATCTTGTCAATATGTATTTTGGCTTAGCCCTATTAGGCAATTCTATCTCCATAGATAAATATGCCTAATATCGAGGCTACCTAGCCCAAGTACTTCATTGAAAAACTATTTCTCAATGAAGTCCTAATTCGTGTCAAGAAATTTATATTATTTCCAATCAACAATGTGTCAAGCACACAAGGTATTTAGAACAAAGATTCCAACTCCATTTTGCTCTCTTCAGTCCATTGCTAGAACTCTGAAGTTTGCATACTTACCAGCATCCTCTGGATTGACAAAATACCTCGGACTGTATCACATGCAAGTCCTAGGTTCTATTTCCATCACATGGAAATCTTTTTGGCATCCATGTATCATATCTCAAGATTGAAATATGTATTAATTGCTAGTTTAACCCGAACCGACTTTAAGCATCGTTACAGAGAGACAATCTCGCCGTAGTTAATTCCTTGAATTTGCTATAAGCAACACGTCGAGCTTTATGGATAAAACATTTTTATCCGTATCAGTTTATAGTTCCATTAATATTCGTTAGACTTCAAGTCTTCCGAAGGGTTTATCAAGATCTAATCTTGAACCATTTATATGGAAACTATCTCGGATTATATTGGCATTTAGCCAATTCTGGAGTCAGGGCCCATCAACGCTTCCTTGTGTATCGTAGGTATACTGCTGTCTAACAACAATATCTCGCTTGCGCACCTGAGAGGTTTGCACGAGTTTTGCCTACGTGGTTCAGCTGCAAGTTCGACCGAAGTCCATACATCTCATGTAGAGGCTTCCGTATCAGTCGCGGTAGGAAACTCTGGAATCACTTCCAAGGTCTCTTTCCTTTGACCTGATGACGAAGATACTGTTATCTCGTCGAGTTGTACTGTCCTCCCACTCACCTTTTTGCAAGAACCATTTTCTTCAAAAGCATACCGTTCTTTGTGGCAAAACTTTTTGCCTTGGTATAATGGTGGGGGGAATGCCCAATAACTTGGGATAACCTACAAAGTAGTACTTGTCCGATTTGGAATAGGTTTGTAAATATTTTACACAAGCCCCATATTCCAAATGTTAAGAAAAGATATAACATGGTTGGGGTTACCATACCATGGCGTCATTTCAACAGATCTGATGGCGCTCTTTTCAGTGTAAAAGCCGTAGTCTCTAAAGCATTACTTTTAAAAGGGATAATGGCAAATTGATTTATGTCATCTTTGATCTTACCATGTCATAAATGGTTTGATTACATCTTCATGGACATTCCATTCACAGTGGCGTTCCGGGAGGTGTAAGTTATGAAACCCCTTTCACAACTCATCAGACATTCGTTAAACTTGAACTCAAAATATTCCTTTCCGCAATCTAATTGTATAAACATAATTTTCTTGTTACAATAACTTCTACTTCATTTTTGAAAACCTTTTGAATGATTTCAAAAGATCCAGACTTACGTCTCATCAAGTAAATATCCATATATCTACTTGAGTCATTTTTGAAGATAGATACATCCACTGCTAGCAACAACATTTATCAGACTACATACATCAAAATGTATGATCACCAATAAGTTCGTTGCTCGTTCCTTATGGCCTGTGAACGGTATTTCAGTCACTTCACTTATGGACGAAAGTTGCAAGTGTCAGATGATTCATAATCAAATGACTTCAAAATCCATCATAATGGAATTTCTCCATGCGGGTTTCTCCATTGTGACCAAATGCAGTGCCACACATATGTGGTATTCTTTTAGTCTTGCGATATTTAGCATTAGTGTTATGGATGTATCATATTACCATCAATATTCATAACATACATCCCATCCTTGATGGAAGCATGGCCTTTTATGTTATTCATAATATTGAACAACAATTGTTCTTTCATGAACAACCCTTTTGCAACAAAACATTATGCAATGGGCTAGAGTGTGTAAAACTCTAAAATGAATTATGAAAGTAAATACGGAGGTAATATATTATTATCAATATTCATAATATACATCTCATTCATAATGAAAGTATGACCCTTATGTTATTCATAACACCGAACATCAAAAGTTCTCTTATGAACAACCTTCTTGCAACATACTTTATGCAATGGGCTAGAGTGTATAAAACTCTAAATGAATTATGAAAATAAATGCAGACGGTAATACACCGATGGAAGGTATAGTAACATTTACTATGTTCCCGGCACGTATCTAATCCTCACTCCGGCAAGTCTTTTAGGCCGTAGTAGTTCTTCCATCGAGTCGCAACAGAATGCAATCGAGCGGGTATCTCTGTGGTCAACTCACAATACCCAAGAATCAGTGATTAACATGTTTAATCATAATTCCCAAGAATTATATCTTTGACCAGCCTTCTATATATCAATAACTTGTATGACATTCATACATGAGCTGGATATTCCAGTCTTCTCTCTTTTTGCCTTTATACTTCTAACTGTTTAACTTTCAGTATTTCTCCTACTCTTAGATGGGCGTGTTCCGAGCTCAGGGAGATCCTTCCAGAACGTCAAGACAACCAAGTGATCTTGCTACAAGGTCTCAACTCACCCACCTCACACTTCTCTAATCGTTCGTACCCAGGGAGATCCTGTGATACCCCGAAGAGATAGGTGCCGTGACGGTGCTACACTTGGGAGAACACTAACTACTTGATATTTTTGTGAGAGATCACCCTAATAAAAAGCGACTACCGCGCAATCAAGAAGGGTGCATCATAAGGGATAAACATCTCAGGCAATTCATAATAGCATGATATGGTATAGCCCTTTCTGACGGAGAAGTCAAGTATTTCTTAATCTTCGGCATTCGCGTCGGTGTTCACCTTCGCGAAGATTGCCACCACCTTGTCGATGCACCAGATGATATTGCTATCTCTATAGCTAATAAATATAGTGCATTACAGAAGGTTGACACGCAGGTCATTAAAGTGACAATCATATGGCTCCAGCCATCATGCCGAATCATGACACGCAGGTCATGTTAATTTACATTATATAGTCATCTCATACAAAATCAAATTGAATATGATGAAGACTATACCACATCTTATGCACATCTCATGTCATCCTGCAAAACCAAGTTAGACACCTCTAATCGGTTTATGCAAAAATTTATTTTACGTGGCTTCTAAGGTTTCGAAACAAACGGAAGCTACCTACGTCCATCATCAAGTATGATTATTCAAGTCGCTAGATTAACTTTACGGGGTGTATGAAACACGAGATAATAAAATCTCGAGCCCCATACTGAACTTCGTCGTACGCATGACCCCCGTGCAGATCATATCTGCATTGCCCTTTAGTCTGCGAAATTTCATCTTTCTCTCTAACTATGGTGGAAGTCAACGAACTGTTAGCAATTCGTTGATCAATCAGGATCGCGGATTGCCAGAACTTTGAAACTCCACCATACTGTTATCAAGATCAGAAATATGCAAATTCCAGGGAAGCAACAAGAACATCGGGTAACAGATTTCATCTGCTACCCGCACAAATAATTTTCAGTAATAGAACTCATCTACTACAAATTATATTGTGAAACACCCATACATCTCTATGTATTCTAGATCGTAACCTGCATCTACGCATAGCACGGCTCATGATGCCACTATAGGGGAACGCAGCAGAAAACAAAAATTTCTGGTACTGCGAGCACGCCCAGGATCACTATGGAGATGCATACAGGGTTTGATCTGATCGTTACCGACTCGTAGCGCAACGGAAGTAGAGTCGATGATGATCGTCGGTGTAGATCCCCGCAGCTAGGATTTAAAACCTCCCAACCGCGAGGATGTACTCCCTCGTCAACTCACCGGACGGATCTCTGGGCAGCCCTTCGGGAGGCCTCGGGACAGTCCCTCAGATAGTCCCACCGGACGGATCCTCGGACAGCCCTTTGGGAGGCCTCTGGACAGTCCCTCGGATAGTCCCACCGGACGGATCCTCGGATAGCCCTTCGGGAGGCCTCTGGACAGTCCCTCGGATAGTCCCACCGGACGGATCCTCGGACAGCCCTTCGGGAGGCCTCTGGACAGTCCCTCGGATAGTCCCACCGGACGGATCCTCGGACAGCCCTTCGGGAGGCCTCTGGACAGTCCCTCGGATAGTCCCACCGGACGGATCCTCGGACAGCCCTCTGGGAGGCCTCATGGACAGCCCTTCGGGCGGGTCACTAGGACAGCCCTCCGGGCAGGTACTCGAACAGCCCCTCGGGCAAAGGATCGAAACTACGACCTCTCTATGGGGTTGCACACATACGGTGTCAGCTATTCGGCAGGGCTTCGCCATCCAGAACTAGTTCCTGCCGGAACCCAGACAACCTTTCGGCTCTACGAAACTATTTTGCGGGGAGGGAGAGAGAAGGCCAGATCATGCATGGCTTGTGTATGTTGAGAAAGAGTGTGTATTTAGGCAGCCCCCTCCACCCCTATTTATAGGCCAAGCCCAAGGGTGGCTTCTCCAAGAAGCCAAGGGGAAAAATACCAAAAGGCCCTCAAGGTGGCTTCTCCAAGAAGCCACCCGAAAAGCACTTTCACTATTCACGGAAACATTTTTCCGCGACCGTTAAATCCGAAAATATTTCTGTGGGTCTTAGAATAATTCCAATACCCACTAAAATGATTTTGGACGCGTTCCGAAACAATTCCGGATTAGTGATTTTCATCTCCGAAAAGCAACCAAAACGGTTCCGGCAGCTCCGGAACATTTCCGGTTTTTATCCCGGAAAAATCCCAGAAGTTTCTAGAACAATTCTGGCACCCTCCAAGAATTTCCAGACGTGTGCCAAAACCAATTTGACTCAATGGTATACCCTGAAACAACTTTTTAGTTTTACCGAAACTATTCCGGTGTTCTCTCTCCGAAACTTTTCCGTTGTCTCCGAAACTTTTCCGGTGACTTTCTCTCAGACTCCGTGTCTAGTATTCAGCAGATAGATGACCCTTAAGCGTGTGACCCTATAGGTTCGGTGAAGCATAGACATGGCCGGAACACTTTCCGATCAATGATCAACATCGGAGCCGTGGACACCCATATTGACCCCTATACCCACACGAATAAATATTCGAGTGAACCTCCAGTTGCCGTGTGCTATTCTTGTTGCATCGCGATATGTTACAAAACCCGAGGTGAGATTTATCGGCATCCCCGTGGATCAACAACTTGTCCACTATGCCAGTTACCTCGTTGCCGGTTTTGTTCTCTTTTATCGTTCCCGTGTTCCGGCATCCCTGTGATCAAATCACAATGTGTCTGGCCAGACGATGGTGGATACCGTAACACCGAGAGGGCCCAGAGATATCTCTCCATCGTCGGAGGAGCAAATCCCAATCTTGAGCTATCAAGTCCCTTGACACACTTTTCCATGAACCCGTAAGCCGCCGTAATAGCCACCCATTTACGGATGACGTTTAACAAACCCCAAAGTTCATGAAGCAAGCATGAAGGAACTCGATACCCTTATGGTGTAAGGAATTATGCAAACGTTAACTTTCTTTGTGTTATTAACCATTAACTTGTGACGAATGTATCTCATAGCATAACATCAATTCGGGTCGATTCAGCACAAGTGTTCTCCTAACATTGTGCCCTCAAAGTTGCCGGCATAGTTATGCCTATAATCAGGAAAATAGAACCATCATGCAACACTTGAGCTAGTCTTAGAGGACACACTAGGAATACATTTTACCGTTTATTATTCCACACGTGCATATGAGTCTTCCTCCGAGCCTCGTGGTTATTGTAGACTCGATAACCATAGCAGTTATAGCATGGAACATAAACATAATTACAAACATGGAGATAAATAATAACATTTATTATTGCCTCTAGGGCATATCTCCTACAGACTCCCACTTGCACTAGAGTCAATAATCTAGTCAATGCTGATGCACTTTACACCTATGGCATACCGGTGTAAAACATGCTTCGCTTGTGGTATAGTCTGATGTCCAACGGATCTGACAACTTCAGTTCCGTGTGTATCTCTGCATATCCTCACGTTTTCACGCTTTCACAAAATTCATATTTTGTGTGGACTTGGCTTCGTATATATGTGAATCACTGGTCAAACCTTGATTCCTCAGACTGAGCTATGGAGCAACTATCTTCAATAGTGTTCCATTGACCAAAGCCATCTTGGAACCATACTAAGTTCATGAACGAACTGTACGATTCAACATCTTCTATGTCGCTTTGAAAGCGGCAACATACTTAGCCTTAGTTATAGAATTCGTCACAGTAACCTGTTTGGAACGATTTCTAAACACCGTGCCACCAGATCGTGTATTACACAAAACCCTTAAGTTAAATCGAAAATCGCATGGAGTATTGACGAAGACTATATCGATGCAATTACTTACCACAAGCACTTCATAATCTCTGCTTGCGAAAAAACATGTCATCAGTGCTACTCCAGTACTCAATGACATTTTTCACTGTTGTCCCATGATCAGTACTTTGATCACTTTGGTATCTATACTCGCAACTCCTTGGGAGTACTGGACATATCTGGTTGTTTTACATACCATGGAATACATGATTAATCCAAACACGAAAGTGTGTGGAATCTCCATCATGTATTTTGCTCATCAGTGTTTTGGGACACCGAGTCTTGCAAAAACCCTTTCCATGTGACTTCGGCAAGAATCACTCCTTGGCGTTTTAATGCTAAACTGTTTTAGCATCTTGTCAATATGTATTTTTGGCTTTAGCCTATTAGGCAATTCTATCTCGTAGATAAATATGCCTAATGTCAAGGCTATCTAGCCCAAGCACTTCATCGAAAACTATTTTCAATGAAGCCCTAATTTGTGTCTAGAAATTTATATTATTTCCAATCAACAATGTGTCAAGCACACAAAGTTTTTAGAAATATTATTATGCTCCCACTTACTTTCTTGTAACCACAAGCATCTTCGTTATCCATTGATGAAATCAAACTCTTTTGACTATTTCATCAAAACGAAGATTCCAACTCCATTTTGCTCTCTTCTGTCCATTGCTGGAACTTTGAAGTTTGCATACTTACTAGCATCCTCTGGATTGACAAAATACCTTGTACTGTATCTCATGCAAGTCCTAGGTTGCATTTCCATCACATGGAAATCCTTTTGGCATCCATGTATCATATCTCAAGATTGAAATATTTATTGATTGCTAGTTTAACCCGATCTGACTTTAAGCATCGCTATGGCGAGACAACCTCATCGTAGTCAACTCCTTGAACTTGTTATTGCAACAAGTCGAGGTTTATGGATAAAACATTTTATCCACATCAGTTTATAGTTCCAGTAATGTTCGTTAGACTCTAAGTCTTCCGAAGGGTTTATCAAGATATAATCTTGAATCATTTATGGAAACTATCTCGGATTATATTGGCATTTAGCCAATTCCGGAGTCAGGGCCATCAACGCTTCATTGTGTATCGTAGGTATACTGTTGTCTAACAACAATATCTCGCTTGCGCACCTGAGAGGTTTGCACGAGTTTTGCCTACGTGGTTCAGTTGCAAATTCGGCCGAAGTCCATACATCTCATGTAGAGGCTTCCGTATCAGTCGCAGTAGGAAACTCTGGAATTACTTCCAAGGTTTCTTTCCTTTGATCTGATGATGAAGATACTGTTATCTCGTCGAGTTGCACTGTTCCCCCACTCACCTTTTTGCAAGAACCATTCTCTTTAAAAGCATACCGTTCTTGGTGGCAAACCTTTTTGCCTTGGTATAGTGGTGGAGGAATTCCCAATTACTTGGGATAACCTACAAAGTAGTACTTGTCTGATTTGGAATAGGTTTGTAAATATTTTACACAAGCCCTATATTCCAAATGTTAAGAAAAGACAAAGCATGGTTGGGCGTACCATACCATGGCGTCATTTCAACAGACCTGATGGTGCTCTTTTCAGTGTAAAAGCCGCAGTCTCTAAAGCATTACTTTTAAAAGGGATAATGGCAAATTGATTTATGTCATCTTTGATCTTACCATGTCATAAATGGTTACACCTCACGGATATTCCACTCACAGTGGTGCTCCGTGAGGTGTAAGTTATGAAACTCTTTTCACAACTCATCAGACATTCGCTAAACTTGTAACTCAAATATTCCTTTCGGCAATCTAGTTTGCTGAAACATATTTCTCTTGTTACAATAATTTCTACTTCATTTTTGAAAACCTTATGAATGATTTCAAAAGATCCGTACTTACGTCTCATCAAGTAAATATCCATATATCTACTTGAGTCATTTCTGAAGATAGATAAATCCACTGCTAGCAACAACATTTATCGGACTACATACATCAAAATGTATGATCACCAATAAGTTCGTTGCTCGTTCCTTATGGCCTGTGAATGGTATTTCAGTCACTTCACTTTTCGAAGGAAAGTTGCAAGTGTCAGGTGATTCACAATCAAACGACTTCAAAATCCATCATTATGGAATTTCTCCATGCGGGTTTCTCCAATGTGACCAAATGCAGTGCCACACATGTGTGGTATTCTCTTAGTCTTGCGACATTTACCGTCAGTGTTATGGATGTATCATATTACCATCAATATTCATAACATACATCCCATCCACGATGGAAGTATGGCCCTTATGTTATTCATAACACTGAACAACAATTGTTCTTTTATGAACAACCCTTTTGCAACAAACATTATGCAATGGGCTAGAGTGTGTAAAACTCTAAAATGAATTATGAAAGTAAATACGGAGGTAATATATTATTATCAATATTCATAACATACATCCCATCCATGATGGCAGCATGGCCCTTATGTTATTCATAAAACCGAACATCAAAAGTTCTCTTATGAACAACCTTCTTGCAAGATACTTTATGCAATGAGCTAGAGTGTATAAAAACTCTAAAATGAATTATGAAAATAAATATATAGGTAATGTACCGAGTATAGCAACTTTACTATGTTTTCAGCGCATATCTAAACCTCACTCCGGCAAGTCTTTTAGGCCGTAGTAGTTCTTGCATCGAGTCGCAGCAGAATGCAATCGAGCGGGTATCTTTGTGATCAACTCACAATACCCAAGAATTAGTGACTAACAATTTAATCACAATTCCCAAGAACTATTTCTTTGACCAGCCTTCTATACATCAATAACTTTTGTGCCTTTCATGCATGAGCTGGACATTCCAGTCTTCTCTCTTTTGCCTTTATACTTCTAACAGTTTAACTCTCAGTATTTCTCCTACTCTCAGAAGAAGCACTCAACTTAAGAGTGGCGATAGCCCCAGACTTCCTAGGTGTGTAAGTCACACTAACACCCTTTGGATATTTCCTTTCTCTTTAAGTTGTTGTTTTATTCACCTTTCATCATATGACAGGCGTTCTTCTGGATCCCTCTTGTATTAGTTAAATGCATAGTAAACACTTTTACTATTAGTTTGCAAAACAAACATTGCTTTGGATATCCCATATCTTTTAGCCTTTGTTTGTGTCTGAAAATGATTTTCAGTTCCATGAATATCACATAGCTATCCCAAAACTTTTGAAGTTCGGGTCTCATGGAAGCAAACATATTGCACTTGACCATAACGGAATTCTAGCTTTTGGATCAAAGGACGAGAGTCACATCATCCATAGCATTAGCGGGAGGATACCGAAAGCATTCGATAGGACAAAGTCCTTCTAGGCACTTTTGAGGACAATCCTCACATTACGTTACCAACCATAAAGTTTTAACCAGATATTTAACAGCTTATTCAATTTTAACAGGGAGGGTGAAAATGCGAGCCATTCTTCTACAACTATTATGCATATAACACTTAGACAGTGTTCATACTTAATTGCACTGAGAATTAAACAAGTTAATTCTACAGTGCGCTCCCACTCAAATCAATATCTCTCAAAATTGATTATGAGTGATTCAAGACCCGCATTTCCGTACAACGCCATTGAACGAGATGAACACTGATGGCGCGAACTTCAATCGGTAGGCAAACTAGCCCATCACATCTCTATGTGACTCTTGTTCATCTTTCGATGGGCGTGTTTCGAGCTCAGGGAGATCCTTCCAGAACATCAAGACAATCAAGTGATCTTGCTGCGAGGTCTCAACTCACCCGCCTCACACTTCTCTAATCGTTCGTACCCAGGGAGATCATGTGATACCCCAAAGAGATAGGTGCCGTGACGGTGCTACACTTGGGAGAACACTAACTACTTGATATTTTTGTGAGAGATCACCCTAATAAAAAGCGACTATCGCGCAATCAAGAAGGGTGCATCATAAGGGATAAACATCTCAGGCAATTCATAATAGCATGATATGGTACAGCCCTTTCTGACAGAGAAGTCAAGTATTTCTTCGTCTTCGGCATTCGCGTCGGTGTTCACCTTCGCGAAGATTGCCACCACCTTGTCGATGCACCAGATGATATTGCTATCTCTATAGCTAATAAATATAGTGTATTACAGAAGGTTGACACACAGGTCATTAAAGTGACAATCATATGGCTCCAGCCATCATGCCGAATCATGACACGCAGGTCATGTTAATTTACATTATATAGTCATCTCATACAAAATCAAATTGAATATGATGAAGACTATACCACATCTTATGCACATCTCATGTCATCCTGCAAAACCAAGTTAGACGCCTCTAATCGGTTTATGCAAAATTTTATTTTACGTGGCTTCTAAGGTTTCGAAACAAACGGAAGCTACCTACGTCCATCATCAAGTATGATTATTCAAGTCGCTAGATTAACTTTACGGGGTGTATGAAACACGAGATAATAAAATCTCGAGCCCCATACTGAACTTCGTCATACGCATGATCCCCATGCAGATCATATCTGCATTGCCCTTTAGTCTGCGAAATTTCATCTTTCTCTCTAACTATGGTGGAATTCAACGAACTGTTAGCACTTCATTGATCAATCAGGATCGCAGATTGCCAGAACTTTGAAACTCCACCATAGTGTTATCAAGATCAGAAATATGCAAATTCCAGGGAAGCAACAAGAACATCGGGTAACAGATTTCATCTGCTACCCGCACAAATAATTTTCAGTAATAGAACTCATCTACTACAAATTATATTGTGCAACACGCATACATCTCTATGTATTCTAGATCGTAACCTGCATCTATGCATAGCACGGCTCATGATGCCATTGTAGGGGAACGCAGCAGAAAACAAAAATTTCCGGTACTGGGAGCACGCCCAGGATCACTATGGAGATGCATACAGGGTTTGATCTGATCGTTACCGACTCATAGCGCAGCGGAAGTAGAGTCGATGTTGATCGTCGGTGCAGATCCCCGCAGCTAGGATTTAAAACCTCCCAACCGCGAGGATGTACTCCCTCGTCAGCTCACCGGACGGATTTCCGGGCAGCCCTTCGGGAGGCCTCGGGACAGTCCCTCAGATAGTCCCACCGGACGGATACTCGGACAGCCCTTCGGGAGGTCTCTGGACAGTCCCTCGGATAGTCCCATCAGACGGATCCTCGGACAGCCCTTCGGGAGGCCTCTGGACAGTCCCTCGGATAGTCCCACCAGACAGATCCTCAGATAGCCCTTCGGGAGGCCTCTGACAGTCCCTCGGATAGTCCCACCGGGCGGATCCTCGGACAGCCCTCCGGGAGGCCTCACGGACAACCCTTCGGGCGGGTCACTCGGACAGCCCTCCGGGCGGGTACTCGAACAGCCCCTCGGGCAAAGGATCAAAACTACGACCTCTCTACGGGGTTGCACACATACGGTGTCAGCTATTCGGCAGGGCTTCACCGTCCAGAACTAGTTCCTGCCGGAACCCAGACAGCCTTTCGGCTCTACGAAACTATTTCACGGGGAGGGAGAGAGAAGGTCAGATCATGCATGGCTTGTGTATGTTGAGAAAGAGTGTGTCTTTAGGCAGCCCCCTCCACCCCTATTTATAGGCCAAGCCCAAGGGTGGCTTCTCCAAGAAGCCAAGGGGAAAAATACCAAAAGGCCCTCAAGGTGGCTTCTCCAAGAAGCCACCCAAAAAGCACTTTCACTATTCACAGAAACATTTTTCCGCGACCGTTAAATCCGAAAATATTTCTGTGGGTCTTAGAATAATTCTAGTACCCACTAAAATGATTTTGGACACGTTCCGAAACAATTCCGGATTAGTGATTTTCATCTGCGAAAAGCAACCAAACCAGTTCCGGCAGCTCTGGAACATTTCCGGTTTTTATCCCGGAAAAATCCCAGAAGTTTCCAGAACAATTCTGGCACCCTCCAAGAATTTCCAAACGTGTGCCAAAACCAATTTGACTCAATGGTATACCCTGAAACAACTTTTCAGTTTTACCAAAACTATTCCGGTGTTCTCTCTCTGAAACTTTTCCGTTGTCTCTGAAATTTTTCGGTGACTTTCTCTCAGACTCCCTGTCTAGTATTCAGCAGATAGATGACCCTTAAGCGTGTGACCCTATAGGTTCGGTGAAGCATAGACATGGCCGGAACACTTTCCGATCGATGATAAACATCGGAGCCATGGACACCCATATTGACCCCTATACCCACACGAATAAATATTCGAGTGAACCTCCAGTTGCCGTGTGCTATTCATGTTGCTCCGCGATATGTTACAAAACCCGAGGTGAGATTTATCGGCAACCCCGTGATCAGGAAAACAGAACCATCATGCAACACTTGAGCTAGTCTTAGAGGCCTGACTAGGAACACATTTTACCGTTTATTATTCCACACGTGCATATGTGTCTTCCTCCGAGCCTCGTGGTTATTGTAGACTCGAGAACCATAGCAGTTATAGCATGGAACATAAACATAATTACAAACATGGAGATAAATAATAACATTTATTATTGCCTCTAGGGCATATCTCCTACATGTAAGTCACACTAACACCCTTTGGACATTTCCTTTCTCTTTAAGTTGTTGTTTTATTCACCTTCATTACATGACAGACGTTCTTCTGGATCCCTCTCTCTTCAGTCAAATGCCTAGTAAACACTTTACTAATACTTTGCAAACAAACATTGCTTTGGATATCTCATATCTTTTAGCCTTTGTCTGCATCTGAAAATAATTTTCAATTCCATGAATATCATATAACTATCCCAAACTTTTGAAGTTCGGGTCTCTTGGAAGCAAACATATTGCACTTGACCATAACGGAATTCTAGCTTTTGGATCAAAGGACGAGAGTCACATCATCCATAGCATTAGCGGGAGGATACCGAAAGCATTCGATAGGACAAAGTCCTTCTAGGCACTTTTGAGGACAATCCTCACATTACATTACCAACTATAAAGTTTTAACCAGATATTTAACAGCTATTCAATTTTAATAGGGAAGGTGGAAACGCGAGCCATTCTTCTACAACTTTTATGCATATAACACTTAGACAGTGTTCATAATTAATTTGCACTGAGAATTAAAAGAATTAATTCTAAGGGGCGCTCCCACTCAAATCAATATCTCTCATAATTGATTGTGAGTGATACAAGACCCATATTACAATTCAACGTCAAGGATGCATCCATCTCAAGTGACGAGAATTGCAATCGGTAGGCCAACTTGCCAATCACATCTATATGTGACTCTTGTTCATCTTTCGATGGGCGTGTTTCGAGCTCAGGACGATCAAGACAGAACGTCAAGACAACCAAGTGATCTTGCTGCGAGGTCTCAACTCACCCGCCTCATACTTCTCTAATCGTTCGTACCCATGCATCCATGTGATACCCCGAAGAGATAGGTGCCGTGACGGTGCTACACTTGGGAGAATACTAACTACTTGATATTTTTGTGAGAGATCACCCTAATAAAAAGCGACTACCGCGCAATCAAAAGGGTGCATCATAAGGGATAAACATCTCAGGCAATTCATAATATCATGATATGGTATAGCCCTTTCTGACGGAGAAGTCTTTATTTTCTTCGTCTTCGGCATTTGCGTCGGTGTTCACCTTCGCGAAGATTGCCACCACCTTGTCGATGGACCAGATGATATTGCTATCTCTATAGCTAATAAAATAAGTGCATTACTTAAAGTTGACACGCAGGTCATTAAAGTGACAATCATATGGCTCCAGCCATCATGCCGAATCATGACACACATGTCATGTTAGTAAATTTACATCATATAGTCATCTCATACATAATCAAATTAAATATGATGAAGACTATACCACATCTCATGCACATCTCATGTACATCCTGCAAAACCAAGTTAGACGCCTCTAATCGGTTTATGCAAAAATTTATTTTACGTGGCTTCTAAGGTTTCGAAACAAACCGAAGCTACCAACGTTCATCATCAAGTATGATTATTCAAGTCGCTAGATTAACTTTGCGGGGTGTATGAAACACGAGATAATAAAATCTCGAGCCCCATACTGAACTTCGTCATACACATGACCCCCGTGCAGATCATATCTGCATTGCCCTTTCGTCTGTGAAATTTCATCTTTCTTTTAACTATGGTGGAATTCAATGAACTGTTAGCACTTCGTTGATCAATCAGGATCGCGGATTGCCAGAACTTTGAAACTCCACCATGCCGTTATCAAGATCAGAAATACGCAAATTTCAGGGAAGCAACAAGAACATCGGGTAACTGATTTCATCTGCTACCCGCGCAAATAATTTTCAGCAATAGATCTCATCTACTCCAAAATTATATTATGCAACACCCATACATCTCATGTATTCTAGATGGTAACCTGCATCTACGCATAGCACGGCTCATGATGCCACTGTTAGGGGAACGTAGCAGAAAACAAAATTTTCGATACAGCGAGCACGCCCAGGAACACTATGGAGATGCATACAAGGTTTAGATCTGATCGTTACCGACTCGTAGCGCAGCGGAAGTAGAGTCGATGTAGATCGTTGGTGCAGATCCCCGCAGCTAGGATTTACAACCTCCCAACCGCGAGGATGTACTCCCTCGTCTGCCCCTCGGACAGTCCCTCGGACAGCCCTCCGGGAGGCGGTCGGACAGTCCCCCAGACGATGTCACGGACAGCCCTTCGGGAGGACCCTCGAAACTCGGACAGCCCTTCGGGAGGCACTCTCGAACAGCCCCTCGGGCAAAAAGATCGAACCTACGACCTCTCTACGGGGTTGCACACATACGATGTCATCTATCCGGCAGGGCTTCGCCGTCAAGAACTAGTTCCCACCGGAACCCAGACAGCCTTTCGGCTCTACGAAACTGTTTCATGTGAGGGAGAGAAGAAAGGCAGATCATGCATGCCATTTGGTGAGAGAGTTGGAGTGAGTGTGGAGATCTCCTCTCCACCTCTATTTATAGGAGAAGGAGGGGTGGAGGGGCTGAAAATTCAGCCACAAAAAGGGGTTCCTTCCCTCCCAAGCCTTCTCCAAGATCTTTTGGTAAAAGCCCCAAAAAGTGGCTTTCCAAAAAGCAACCAAAAAGTGCTTTTTACTATTCACAGAAACATTTTTCCGCGACCGTTAGATCCGAAAATATTTCTGTAGGTCTTAGAACATTTCCAGTACCCACTAAAATAATTTTGGACGCGTTTCGAAACATTTCCGGATTAGTGATTTTCATCTGCGAAAAGCAACCAAAGCGGTCCCAGCAGCTCCGGAACATTTCCGGGTTTTTTCTCCGGAAAAATCCCAGAAATTCCCAGAACAATTCTGGCACCCTCTAAGAATTTCCAGGCGTGTGCCGAAACCATTTTGACTTAATGGTATACTCCGAAACAACCTTTCGGTTTTACGAAAACTATTCCGGTGTTCTCTCTCCGGAACTTTTCCGTTGTCTCCGAAACTTTTCTGGTGACTTTCTCTCAGACTCCCTGTCTAGTATTCAGCAGATAGATGAACCTTAAGCGTGTGACCCTATAGGCTCGGTGAAGTATAGACATGAACGGAACACTTTTCGATCAATTATCAACATCTGAGCCATGGACACCCATATTGACCCCTATACCCACACGAATAAATATTCGAGTGAATCTCCAGTTACCGTGTGCTATTCCTGTTGCTTCGCGATATGTTACAAACACCCGAGGTGAGATTTATCGGCATCCCCGTGGATCAACAACTTGTCCACTATGCCAGTTACCTCGTTACCGGTTTTGTTCTCTTTTCTCATTCCCATGTTCCGGCATCCCTTGTAGGAGATATGCCCTAGAGGCAATAATATATGTTATTGATTATCTCCCTGTTCATAATTAGGTTTATGTTCCATGCTATAACTGCTATGGTTCTCGAGTCTACAATAACCACGAGGCTCGGAGGAAGACTCATATGCACGTGTGGAATAATAAACGGTAAAATGTATTCCTAGTCTGGCCTCTAAGACTGGCTCAAGTATTGCATGATGATCCTGTTTTCCTGATCATGGGCATGGCTATGCCGGCAATTTTGAGGGCACAATGTTAGAAGAACATTTGTGTTGAATCGACCCGAATTGATGTTATGCTATGAGATTCATTCGTCATAAGTTAATGGTTAATAACACAGAGATGGTTAACGTTTGCATAATTCCTTAGACCATGAGAGTATCGAGTTACTTCATGCTTGCTTCATGAACTTTGGGGTTTGTTAAACGTCATCCGTAAATGGGTGGCTATTACGCCGGCTTACGGGTTCATGGAAAAGTATGTCAAGTAACTTGATAGCTCAAGATTGGGATTTGCTCCTCCGATGATGGAGAGATATCTCTGGGCCCTCTCGGTGTTACGGTATCCATCATCGTCTGGCCAGACACTTTGTGATTTGATCACGGGGATGCCGGAACACGGGAACGAGAAAAGAGAACAATACCGGTAACGAGGTAACTGGCATAGTGGGCAAGTTGTTGATCCGCGGGGATGCCAACATGTCTCACCTCGGGTATTTGTAACATATCGCGAAGCAACAGGAATAGCACACGGCAACTGGAGGTTCACTCGAATATTCATTCGTGTGGGTATAGGGGTCAATATGGGTGTCCACGGCTCCGATGTTGATCATTGATCGGAAGGGGTTCCGGGTCATGTCTATACTTCACCGAACCTATAGGGTCACACGCTTAAGGGTCATCTATCTGCTGAATACTAGACGGGGAGTCTGAGAGAAAATCACCAAAAAAGTTTCGGACGAAACGGAAACGTTCCGGAGAGGATATCGGAATAGTTCCGGTGAAACCAAAAAGTTGTTTCGGAGTACACCATAAAGTCAAAATGGTTTCGGCACATGCCTGATAATTCTTGGAGGGTGCCAGAATCGTTCTGGAAACTTTCTGGAATTTTCCGGGATGAAAACCGGAAATGTTCCGGAGCTGCCGGAACCGCTTCAGATGCTTTTCGCAGATGAAAATCACTAAACCGGAATTGTTTCGGATCGCGTTGAAAATTATTTTAGTGGGTACTGGAAATGTTCTAAGCCCACATGAATATTTTCAGTTCGAACGGACGCTGAAATATGTCGTCGTGAATAGTGAAAGTGCTTTTTGGATTACTTTTTGGAAAGCCACCTTTTTGGGCTTTTGCTCCAAAATATCTTGGAGATGACATGGATGGATGTGGCTGAAATTTCAGCCCCTCCATCCCTCCTTCTCCTATAAATAGAGGTGGAGGGGGCAGCCCAAAGCTCACTCCTTCTCACATACAAGTGCCATGACATTTCTGGTTTCTCTCTCCCTCCCAGCGAAATAGTTTCGTAGAGCCGAAAGGCTCTCTGGGTTCCGGTGGGAACTAGTTCTGGACGGCGAAGCCCTGCCGGATAGATGACACCGTATGTGTGCAACCCCGTAGAGAGGTCGTAGGTTCGATCTTTTTGCCCGAGGGGCTGTTCGAGGGTCCTCCCGAAGGGCTGTCCGAGTTTCGGGGGTCCTCCCGAAGGGCTGTCCGTGAGGCCTCCCGGAGGGCTGTCCGAGGATCCGTCCGGTAGGACTATCCGAAAGACTGTCCAGAGGCCTCCCGGAGGGCTGTCCGAGGATCCGTCCGGTGGGACTATCCGAAAGACTGTCCAGAGGCCTCCCGGATGGGTTTCCGGGGATCCGTCCGGTGGGACTATCCGAGGGACTGTCCCGAGGCCTCTCGAAGGGCTGCCCGGAGATCCGTCCGGTGAGCTGACGAGGGAGTACATCCTCGCGGTTGGGAGGTTGTAAAATCCTAGCTGCGGGGATCTGCACCGCCGATCGTCATCGACTCTACTTCCGCTGCGCTACGAGTCGGTAACGAAAAAGATCAAACCTTGTATGCAGTCTCCATAGTGATCCTGGGCTGGTACGTAGGTCGGAAATTTTTTGTTTTCTGCTGCGTTACCCTACAGTGGTATCAGAGCCGTGCTATGCGTAGATGCAGGTTGCGATCTTGAATACATAGAGATGTATGGGTGTTGCACAATATAATTAGGTAGTAGATGAGATCTATTGCTGAAAATTATTTGTGCGGGTAGCAGATGAAATCTGTTACCCGATGTTCTTGTTGCTTCCCTGGAATTTGCGTAGTCCTGATCTTGGCGGCATGGTGGAATCTCACAAAGTTCTGGCAATCCGCGATCCTTTCATGCTGCTCCTGAGTATGCTGATTGACAGATCAACGAAGTGCTAACAGTTCTTTGGGTTCCACCATAGTTGAGAAAGATGGATGTTTCGCAGACGAAAGGGCAATGCAGATATGATCTGCATGGGGGTCACGCGTATGACGAATTTTAGTATGGGGCTCGAGATTTTATTATCTCGTGTTTCATACACCCCGCAATGTTAATCTAACGACTTGGATTATCATGCTTGAAGATGGACGTTGGTAGCTTAGGTTTGTTTCGAAACCTTAGAAGCCACGTAAAACAAGTTTTTGCATGAACCGATTAGAGGCGTCAAACTTGGTTTTGCAGGATGGTTTGCATGTGCAAATGATGTGGTATAGCAGTGCTCATATTAATTTGATTATGTATGAGATGACTATATGATGTAAAATTAACATGACCTGCGTGTCATGATTTGGCATGATGGCTAGAGCCATATGATTGCACTTTAATGACCTGCGTGTCAACCTTATGTAATGCACTTATTTTATTAGCTATAGAGATAACAATATTATCTGGTGCATCGACAAGGTGGTGGCAATCTTCGCGAAGGTGAACACCAACGCGAATGCCGAAGACGAAGAAATGAAAGACTTCTCCGTCAGAAAGGGCTATACCATATCATGCTATTATGAATTGCCTGAGATGTTTATCCCTTATGATGCACCCTTTTGATTGCGCGGTAGTCGCTTTTATTAGGGTGATCTCTCACAAAAATATCAAGTAGTTAGTGTTCTCCCAAGTGTAGCACCGTCACGGCACCTAACTCTTCGGGGTATCACATGGATACATGGGTACGAACGATTAGGGATGTGTGAGGCGGGTGAGTTGAGACCTCGCAGCGAGATCACTTGGTTGTCTTGACGTTCTAGCTTGAAAGTCCTGAGCTCGGAACACGCCCATCGAAAGATGAACAAGAGTCACATAGAGATGTGATTGGCAAGTTGGCCTATCGATTGCAATTCTCGTCACTTGAGATGGATACATCCTTGGCGTTGAATTATAATTTGGATCTTGAATCGCTCACAATCAATTATGAGAGATATTGATTTGAGTGGGAGCGCACTGTAGAATTACCTTGTTTAATTCTCGGTGCAATTAATTTTGAACACTGTCTAAGTATGGTTTTGTAGAATAATGGCTCGCGTTTCCACCTTCCCTATTAAAATTGAATAGCTGTTAAATATCTGGTTAAAACTTTACGGTTGGTAACGCAATGTGAGGATTGTCCTCTAGAGTGCCGAGAAGGATTTTTTTTCTATCGCATACTTTCGGTATTCTCCCGCTAATGCTATGGATCATGTGACTCTCGTCCTTCGATCCAAAAGATAGAATTCCTTTTCAGTCAAAGTGCAATATGTTTGCTTCCATGAGACCCGAACTTCGAAAGTTTGGATAGTTATGTGATATTCATGGAATCTAAAAATCATTTTCAGAGGCAGACAAAGGCCAAAAAGATATGAGATATCCAAAGCAATTTTTGTTTGCAAACTGTTAGTAAAGGAGTTTACTATGCATTAGACTGATAAGAGAGGGATCCAGGAGAACGCCTGTCATATGATGAAAGGTGAATAAAACAACAACTTAAAGAGAAAGGAAGTGTCCGAAGGGTGTTAGTAAGACTTTCACGCCTAGGAAGTCTGGGGTTAACGCCACTCTTAAGTTGGATGCTTCTTCTGAGAGTAGGAGAAATACTAAAAGTTAAACTGTTAGAAGTATAAAGGCAAAAGGAAAGAAGACTGGAATATCCAGCTCATGTATGAATGTCATACAAGTTTTTGATGTATAGAAGGTTGGTCAAAGATATAGTTCTTGGGAATTATGGTTAAACATGTTAATCACTAATTCTTGGGTATTTTGAGTTAATCACAAAGATACCCGCTCGATTGCATTCTGTTGCAACTCGATGTAAGAACTACTATGGCCTGAAAGACTAGCCAGGGATGAGGTTTAGATACACGCAGGGAACATAGTAAATGTTACTATGCCTTCCATCGGTGTATTCCCTATGTATTTATTTTCATAATTCATTTTAGAGTTTCACACTCTAGCCCTTTGCATAAAGTATCTTGCAAGAAGGTTGTTCATAAGAGAACTTTTGATGTTCGGTGTTATGAATAACATGAGGGCCATACTTTCATTATGAATGAGATGTATGTTATGAATATTGATAATAATACATAACCTCTGTGTTTACTTTCATAATTCATTTTAGAGTTTCATACACTCTAGTCCATTGCACAATTTTTGTTGCAAAAGAGTTGTTCATAAAAACAACAATTGTTGTTCAGTATTATGAATAACATGAAGGGACATGCTTCCATCCTAGATGGGATGTATGTTATGAATATTGATGGAAATATGATACATCCATAACACTGACGCTAAATGTCGCAAGACTAAAAGAATACCACACAAGTGTGGCACTGCATTTGGTCACATTGGAGAAACCCGCATGGAAAATTCCATTATGATGGATTTTGAAGTCATTTGATTTTGAATCATCTGACACTTGCAACTTTCCTCTGAAAAGTGAAGTGACTGAAATACCGTTCACAGGCCATAAGGAACGAGCATAGAACATGTTGGTGGTCATACATTATGATGTGTGTAGTCCAATAAATGTTATTGCAAGTAGTAGATTTATCTATCTTCAGAAATGACTCAAGTAGATATATGGATATTTACTTGATGAGATGTAAGTCTGGATCTTTTGAAATCATTCAAAAAAATTTCAAAATGAGAAGAAAATATTGTAACAAGAAAATTATGTTTCTACAATTCGATTGCAGAAAGGAATATTTGAGTTACAAGTTTAGCGAATGTCTGATGAGTTGTGAAAGGGGTTTCATAACTTGCACCTCCCGGAACACCACTGCAAATGGAAAGTCCGTGAAGATGTAATCGAACCATTTATGACATGGTAAGATCAAAGATGACATAAATAGATTTGCCATTATCCCTTTTAAAGAGTAATGCTTTAGAGACTGCGGCTTTTACACTGAAAAGAGCTCCATCGGGTCTGTTGAAATGACGCCATGGTATGGTACGCCCAACCATGTTATATCTTTTCTTAACATTTGGAATATGGGGCTTGTGTAAAAGGTTACAAACCTATTCCAAATCAGACAAGTGCTACTTTGTAAGGTTATCCCAAGTCATTGGGTATTCCCCCCCCCCCCCCCCACTATACCGATGCAAAGGATTTTGCCGCAAAACGGTATGCTTTTAAAGAGAATAGTTCTTACAAAAGGTGAGTGGGAGGACTGTGCAACTCGACGAGATAAACAGTATCTTCGTCATCAGATCAAAGGAAAGGAACCTTGGAAGTGATTCCGGAGTTTCCTACTGCGACTGATACGGAAGTCTCTACAATAAAATGTATGGACTTCGGTCGAACTTGCAACTGAACCACATAGGCAAAGGTCGTGCAAACCTATCAGGTGCGCAAACAAGATATTGTTGTTAGACAACAGTATACCTACAATACACAAGGAAGCGTTGATGGGCCCTGACTCTAGAATTGGCTAAATGCCAATACAATCCGAGATAGTTTCCATATAAGTGATTCAAGATTAAAATCTTGATACACCTTTCGGAAGACTTAGAGTCTAACGAATATTTATGGAACTAAAAACTGATACGGATAAAATGTTTTATCCATAAAGCTCGACTTGTTGCAATAACAAGTTCAAGGAGTTGACTACGATGAGATTGTCTCACTGTAGTGATGCTTAAAGTCGGTTCGGGTTGAACTAGCAATTAATACATATTTCAATCATGAGATATGAAACATGGATGACAAAAGGATTTCCATCTGATGGAAATGAAACCTAGGACTTGTATGTGATATAGTCCAAAGTAATTTGTCGATCCAGAGGATGCTAGTAAGTATGCAAACTTCAGAGTTCCAGCAATGGACAGAAGAGAGCAAAGTGGAGTTGGAATCTTCGTTTTTGATGGAATGGTCAAAAGGGTTTGACTTCATCAAATGGGTATCGAAGATGCTTGTGATTCAAGAAAGTAAGTGGGAGCATGATAATATTTCTAAAAACCTTGTGTACTTGACACATTGTTAATTGGAAATAAATTTCTTGACACGAATTAGGACTTCATTTGAAAATAGTTTTTCGATGAAGTGCTTAGGCTAAATAGCCTCAATATTAGGCATGATGATCTATGGAGATAGATTTACCTAATAGGGCTAAGCTATGAATACATATTGACAAGATGCTAAAACTTTTTAGCATTTAAAAACGCCAAGGAGTGATTCTTGCCGAAGTCACATGGAAAGAGTTTTGCAAGACTCGGTGTCTCAAAACACTGATGAGCAAAATACATGATGGAGATTCCACACACTCTTGTGTTTGGATTAATCATGTATTCCATGGTATGTAAATCAACCAGATATGTCCAATACTCCAAAGTTGTTGCGAGTATAGATACCATAGTGATCAAAGTACTGATCATAGGACAACAGTGAAAGATGTCATTGAGTACTACTGTAGTAGTGATGACATGTTTTCTCGCAAGCAGAGATTATGAAGTGCTCGTTGTAAGTAATTACATCGATACAGTCTTCATCAATGCTCCATGCGATTTTCGATTTAAGTTAAGGGTTTTGTGTAATACACAATATGGTGGCACGGTAGTTGGAAATTGTTCCAAACAAGATACTGTGGCGAATTCTATAACAAAGGCTGAGTATGTTGACGCTTAAGAAGCGACAAAGAAGTTGTTGAATCATATAGTTCATTCATGAACTTAGTATGGTTCCAAGATGGCTTTGGTCTATGGGACACTATTGCAGATAGTTGCTCCATAGCTCAGTCTGAGGAATCAGGTTTCGACCAATGATTCACACATATGCAAAGCCAAGTCCACACAAAATATGAATTTTGTGAAAGCGTCAAAACGCGAGGATATGCAAAGTTACACACGGAGCTGAAGTTGTCAGATCCGTTGGACATCAGGCTATACCACAAGAGAAGCATATTTTACACCAGTATGCCATAGGTGTAAAGTGCATTAGCATTGACTAGATTATTGACTCTAGTTCAAGTGGGAGTCTGTAGGAGATATGCCCTAGAGGCAATAATATATGTTATTGATTATCTCCCTGTTCATAATTAGGTTTATGTTCCATGCTATAACTGCTATGGTTCTCGAGTCTACAATAACCACGAGGCTCGGAGGAAGACTCATATGCACGTGTGGAATAATAAACGGTAAAATGTATTCCTAGTCTGGCCTCTAAGACCGGCTCAAGTATTGCATGATGATCCTGTTTTCCTGATCATGGGCATGGCTATGCCGGCAATTTTGAGGGCACAATGTTAGAAGAACATTTGTGTTGAATCGACCCGAATTGATGTTATGCGATGAGATTCATTCGTCATAAGTTAATGGTTAATAACACAGAGATGGTTAACGTTTGCATAATTCCTTAGACCATGAGAGTATCGAGTTACTTCATGCTTGCTTCATGAACTTTGGGGTTTGTTAAACGTCATCCGTAAATGGGTGGCTATTACGGCGGCTTACGGGTTCATGGAAAAGTATGTCAAGTAACTTGATAGCTCAAGATTGGGATTTGCTCCTCCGACGATGGAGAGATATCTCTGGGCCCTCTCGGTGTTACGGTATCCATCATCGTCTGGCCAGACACTTTGTGATTTGATCACGGGGATGCCGGAACACGGGAACGAGAAAAGAGAACAATACCGGTAACGAGGTAACTGGCATAGTGGACAAGTTGTTGATCCGCGGGGATGCCAACATGTCTCACCTCGGGTATTTGTAACATATCGCGAAGCAACAGGAATAGCACACGGCAACTGGAGGTTCACTCGAATATTCATTCGTGTGGGTATAGGGGTCAATATGGGTGTCCACGGCTCCGATGTTGATCATTGATCGGAAGGGGTTCTGGGTCATGTCTATACTTCACCGAACCTATAGGGTCACACGCTTAAGGGTCATCTATCTGTTGAATACTAGACGGGGAGTCTGAGAGAAAATCACCGAAAAAGTTTCGGACGAAACGGAAACGTTCCGGAGAGGATATCGGAATAGTTCCGGTGAAACCAAAAAGTTGTTTCGGAGTACACCATAAAGTCAAAATGGTTTCGGCACATGCCTGATAATTCTTGGAGGGTGCCACAATCGTTCTGGAAACTTTCTGGAATTTTCCGGGATGAAAACCGGAAATGTTCCGGAGCTGCCGGAACCGCTTCAGATGCTTTTCGCAGATGAAAATCACTAAACCGGAATTGTTTCGGATCGCGTTGAAAATTATTTTAGTGGGTACTGGAAATGTTCTAAGCCCACATGAATATTTTCAGTTCGAACGGACGCTGAAATATGTCGTCGTGAATAGTGAAAGTGCTTTTTGGATTACTTTTTGGAAAGCCACCTTTTTGGGCTTTTGCTCCAAAATATCTTGGAGATGACATGGATGGATGTGGCTGAAATATCAGCCCCTCCACCCCTCCTTCTCCTATAAATAGAGGTGGAGGGGGCAGCCCAAAGCTCACTCCTTCTCACATACAAGTGCCATGACATTTCTGGTTTCTCTCTCCCTCGCAGCGAAATAGTTTCGTAGAGCCGAAAGACTGTCTGGGTTCCGGTGGGAACTAGTTCTGGACGGCGAAGCCCTGCCGGATAGATGACACCGTATGTGTGCAACCCCATAGAGAGGTCGTAGGTTCGATCTTTTTGCCCGAGGGGCTGTTCGAGGGTCCTCCCGAAGGGCTGTCCGAGTTTCGGGGGTCCTCCCGAAGGACTGTCCGTGAGGCCTCCCGGAGGGCTGTCTGAGGATCCGTCCGGTAGGACTATCCGAAAGACTGTCCAGAGGCCTCCCGGAGGGCTGTCCGAGGATCCGTCCGGTGGGACTATCCGAAAGACTGTCCAGAGGCCTCCCGGAGGGCTGTCGGAGGATCCGTCCGGTGGGACTATCCGAGGGACTGTCCCGAGGCCTCTCGAAGGGCTGCCCGGAGATCCGTCCGGTGAGCTGACGAGGGAGTACATCCTCGCGGTTGGGAGGTTGTAAAATCCTAGCTGCGGGGATCTGCACCGCCGATCGTCATCGACTCTACTTCCGCTGCGCTACGAGTCGGTAACGAAAAAGATCAAACCTTGTATGCAGTCTCCATAGTGATCCTGGGCTGGTACGTAGGTCGGAAATTTTTTTGTTTTCTGCTGCGTTACCCTACATCCCTGTGATCAAATCACAATGTGTCTGGCCAGACGATGATGGATACCGTAACACCGAGAGGGCCCAAAGAATATCTCTCCATCGTCGGAGGAGCAAATCCCAATCTTGAGCTATCAAGTCCCTTGACATACTTTTCCATGAACCCGTAAGCCGCCGTAATATCCACCCATTTACTGATGACGTTTAACAAACCCCAAAGTTCATGAAGCAAGCATGAAGAAAATCGATACTCTCATGGTCTAAGGAATTATGCAAACGTTAACTTTCTCTGTGTTATTAACCATTAACTTGTGACGAATGTATCTCATAGCATAACATCAATCGGGTCAATTCAACACAAATGTTCTTCTAACATTGTGTCCTCAAAGTTGCCGGCATAGTCATGCCTATGATCAGGAAAACAGAACCATCATGCAACACTTGACCTAGTCTTAGAGGCCAGACTAGGAATACATTTTAACATTTATTATTCCACACGTGCATATGAGTTTTCCTCCGAGCCTCGTGGTTATTGCAGACTCGAGAACCATAGCAGTTGTAGCACGGAATATAAACATAATTACGAACATGGAGATAAATAATAATATTTATTATTGCCTCTAGGGCATATCTCCTACAAAATCAAGTATTTGAAAAAAAAAACTTCGTGGATTTGAATAAAAATTTGTGGATTTGAAAAATATTCAAAAAATTATAAAAAGTTTAGAACAATGTACGAATTTGAAAACTGCTCGCGAACTTAGGAAAAGTCCATGAGTTTTTAAAGAAAACATGAATTTTGAAAAAAAAAAGGAAAAAGAAAAATTAAAAATTAAAAATGGAAAAGATAAACCATACAGAAATATCGTCCTGGAAAAACCCAGGGGGAAAACCGATGCAGGACCTAAAACAAGTGAGATTTTTTTTACGTGGAATCGAACAGGAACCTGGCGTGCGTGACATACGTTGTGCCAGATTGCCAAAATACCTATAAACATCGCATAAGGCACTAAGTAGGATTTGGCCCTCGCCTCGGCTCGATCTTTCCGGGTGTTTTCGTCTGTCTGCTATTATGTTCCTGTTTCATCCCTCCCCGCTTCATTTAGTCTTTCTCTGTTCACCCGTCATCCCACGGGCACGGCAATGTGCCGCTTATTGCAACGCCTAGGCATGGCTCGCTTGAAGGGAACCCAAATTGGGCCGGCCCAATAACCACAAGCCGCGTCACGCTGATGTCATGCGCCATTTTTTTGTTTTTCCTTCACATTTTTATTTTCGTATTTTAATAAATTTTGTTTACAAAAACACTTAACATAAAATTTTGAAAATGTTAATTTTGTATTTGAAAAATGTTAACATGTAAAGAAAAATATTTTGGTGTATAAGAAAAAGTATAACATGAATGAAAAAGTACAAATGTTAATCATGTGTACCAAAAATGTTAATCATATGTATGAAAAATGTTTGTGACAATAAAGAAATGTCACACCTTTAAAAAAATATACGTGACATTTAGAAAATAATTATACACTGTAAAAAACCGTTTGTGTAGTACAAAAGAAATGTTTTGTACAATCAAAAATATGTGGATCACATTTATAAAAATCATAAGTTTCAAAAATGTATTCGTGACATTTTCATAAAATGTTTGTACAATGTACAAAAATGTTTACACAGTTCCAAAAAATAATTTTTCTCATTCAAAAAAAATTAAGCATGTATTGAATTTTTTTACTCGTATATGAAGAATATATTCAAATCATATATTGGTAAAAATATTAAACATGTATTTAAATTTTTTTAAATGAGTATAATTTTTTTACATGTATACGGAAAATCTACGGTGTGTATGGAAAACTAGACATGTGTTGGAAAAACAAAAACAAAAAAAACGACAATGAAACAAAAAGAAAATAAAATAAACAAAAAACCCAAGAAAGAAATAAAGAAAACCAAAGTATAAAGAAATAACCGCAGAAAAACCATTGCAAAAACAAAGAAAACCAAAGACATAATAAAGAAAAAAAGGAAATCAAAGAAAACAGACGAAAAACAACAAAAACGAATACAAAAACCAACATAAAACACGAAAAATCCGGACTAAATCGATCGAGCACAGCGGTCGGACACGGTGTGAGCGAAGCCATCGAGCGATGCAACTAATGGTTCAGCACATAGTCGTCCTCCCATAGGCGATTCCTATTAGGAATCGGTATCGACAAGACATAGCTCTGGCGGTCATCCCACTCCTTAAAGATTTTTTTTCTCCTGTACAACCCCACCCATGTATGGTTTTTTTTTTCTAATGATTCTTTTGGAACCCCCATCGTATCTAGAGCTCTCTCTCCCTCCACCTGGTACCACGAATCTACTAGAATTAAACCTGGGCATGGATGCCCAGCCCCCGTAGGCCTGGCACGAAGCCCGATGCCCGGGTTAGGCTCGGGCCTCACTTTCCAGCCCACAACACGGGAAAATGCCGGCGAGACCTAAATTTTATGGGCACCCCGATCTCTCGTTATAAGCGAGACAGAGGGAAGCCCTCGCGTCGGGATGAAGCGAGCACTCACCTGAAGCAGCGTGCATAATGGGTCGGCCCAATGGGGACCGCGGGCATTCAGTGTTTTTTTTCTTTTGTTTTTTTCCCACTTTTTAGCCTTGTATTTTGCTTTCTTTTTTAGTTTTTCTCATATTTCGTAATATTCTAGTTATATTTATAATAAATATCACTTTACATACAGAATTAAAAAATGTTAAACACACATTTAAAAAATGTTAAACGTGTATAGAGAAAATGTTTATCACGTATACAACAAATGTGTACAAATAAAATAAAATGTGTATCAAACAATTTGATCATGTATTTCAAAATGTTAATCAAGCATTTGAAAAAATGTTGAACAAGTATTTAAAAAATATTAATCAAGCATTTCGAAAATGTTAAATATGTATAAAAAAATGTTGAACACGTGAGAAAAAAAGATAATTTTTTTATCATGTATATAAAAATGTTATTCAAGCATTTGAAAAAAATGTTAAACAAGTATTTGAAAAATGTTAATCAAACATTTTTAAAATGTTAAATGTGTATAGAAATAATGTTGACCATGTATTAAAAAAATGGTGGAAAATTTAGATCATGTATATTAAAACGTTAATCAAGCATTTGAAAAAATATTGAACAGGTATTTCAAAAATGTTAATCAAGCATTTGAAAAATGTAAAATGTGTTTAGAAAAAATGTTGACCATGTGTTCAGAAAATGTTAATTTCGCAATTAAAAATTATTAATCAAGTATTTGAAAAATGTTAAATGTAAATAGAAAAAATGTTGACCATATACTAGAAAAAATTTAAATCTTATATTTGAAATTTTTTAATCAAGCATTTGAAAAAGTTTAAAGCGTGTGTAGGAAAAATGTTGACCATGAATTCAAAATATGTTATTCTCATATTTGACAAATGTTAATCAAGCATTTGAAAAGGTTAAAAATATGTATAGAAAAAATGTTGACTATGTATTATAAAATGCTCAAGTTGTATTGGAAAAAAGTTTAAATGTGTATAGAAAAATGTTGTTGACATATACAAAAATGTAGAACGAAAACAAATATAAACCAATTAAATAACCAAAGAAAAAAGAAAATAAAAATAAAAACCGAAGAAACAAATGCAAGAAGAATGAAAAAAACGGAGAAGAAAAAAGAAAAGAAACAAAAGAAAATGAAACCAAAGAAAACCGAATAAAATAGAAGGAATGGAGAAAGAAAAGAGAAAAAGAATAAAAATGGAGAAAGAAAAGAGAAAAAAAATAAAAATGCAAGAAGATTTTTTTGGTTTTCTTTGTTTCTTTTTGGTTTTCATTCTACAATTTTTTGTATATGTCAACAACATTTTTCTAATACACGCTTAATATTTTTCCAATACAAACTTAACATTTTTAAATATATGGCCAACATTGTTTCTATACACATTTTTTTAAAATTTTGAAAATGCTTGATTAACTTTTTTCATATAAAAGATTAACATTTTTTGAATACATGGTCAACATTTTTTCTATACATTTTTTTTAAATACATGATAACCATTTTCAAATAAAAAGATTTTTTTTAATAGATGGTCAACATTTTTTTCTATACACATTTAACATGTTCCGAATGCTTGATTAACATTCTTCAAACACTTACTCAAAAAAAATTCAAATGCTTGACTACCATTTCGATATATATCATCAAATTTTTTCATCATTTTTTAATACATGGTCAATATTTTTTCTATACATTTTTTTAACCTTTGTCTTGATTAACATTGTTCAAATACTTCTTCAACATTTGTTTTTTCAAATTCTTGATTAACATTTTTATATACATAATCAAAAAATATCATATTTTTAATACATGATCAGCAATTTTTCTATACATGTTCAACATTTTTCGAATGCTTGATTGACATCTTTCAAATAGTTGTTCAACAGTTTTCAAAGACTTGTTTAATATTTTCTATTCTATATACTTGATTAACATTTTTTCAAATACTTGTTCAATATTTTTTTTGAAATACTAGTTTAACATTTTCCGAATGCTTGATTAACAGTTTTCAAATACTTGTTCAACACCCTCATGTGAGTTTTGTATTTTGTATGTAGTATCTATCAAAAGCGAGAGTATGTATGTGTAGTATGTAGTATATATCCTAATTTTTAAGTGGTATGTACTTTTTTTTAGCATATTGTTTTATACGTACAAATATGAACGTATTGTCAAAATATGAAAAACCATGGACTCACGTGCAATTTTTTGGATATCTTTGCGTTCATATATCTTAGATATAATATATGAATATACTTAGAATATATACATATACATATATATATATATATATAAAGTCTATTCATAACCCAGAGTGCAGAATAAGTTATTCTTTACCCGAGGTAATCTTACGATCATTTCATAAATAAATTACATTTGAAATACAAATAATTACATTCATATTGATTCACTGCGTAAAATTTGGCATAAGGTAAAAAATATAGGTCATAAGACCAAAAAAATTACATTTTATGTACATTTTACACTATGTTTTTACATTTATAATTTTACGAAACATAAAATATTTTTTACGGCAATTATATATGTTCTTACGTTCTCTTTTTACGTCTGAAATAAGACAAAATTTACGAAACATAAAATTACGGTGCATTGACGTTAAAATAGAAGGGGAGAGGGGGGGTGAAGAATAACTATTCCTCATCCAGGGTGACGAATAGTCAATCCCTACACACACACACACACACACACACATATATATATATATATATATATATATATGGAAAATCTATCCTACCAACCGAGGGTAGTTACCCCACATGTCTCATATACTACCATGTGGTAGTATATATAGTACTTTATCATTGTAAGTATGTTCATATATTATATATAAGATACTTCAAAGTGAGTTTCATGATTTTTTTTGCAAATTGGCCCATGGTTTTATTATATTTGTGAAATACATACATATTTGTACGTAAAAATGAGCATACTCAAAATACGATATATAGTACCAAAAAGTAGTATATAGATACTACAAAACGCAAGTACGGTGGTATTTATCACCACTTGCGTTTTGTAGGTTGTATGTACTATCTATCAAATCGGAGAGTATGTACGCGTAGTATATAGTATATAAGAATGTTTAGATATTATATATACTATTTTTTTGTAGTATGTATTGTATTTTGAGTATGTTTTTTTTACGTACAAATATATACGTATTTCACAAATATAATAAAAATCATGGGCCAATTTCTAAGTTTTTCATGTAACTCACTCTGAAGTATCTTATATATAGTATATGAACATACTTAGAATGATAAAGTACCATATATACTACCACATGGTAGTATATGGGACATGTGGGGTAACTACCCCTGGGTGATAGGATGTATTTTCCTTATATATATATATATATATATATATATATATATATATATATATATATATATATATATATATGATTATTATGTCTTTGCCGCCCGTGGGCATTGCCACCCCTCTGGCTTCCGTCTGATCTGTCTTTGAGATCCGTGTAGCATCTTCTAGGTCTGCCATTGATTAGTCTTCCATTTGTCTAATTGCACTGAGACGAGTTTATAGCACTAAGTATTCACAAGGTTAAATGTTGATACATGTGTATACACATGAATCTTTTTTGGGGAATCTTTTTTAAATTCATGGGGAACGTCTTTTAGGAATATAAGTCTTAATCACCAACCAATTTTTTGTACTATTACAGAAAGTTAGTAAGTTGTACTACTTTTTATATTATTGGGGAATCTTTTTGGTTAAGTATTCATGATCTGATATTTTGATACCCCTAGTCTGACGCATACTCTGCTGGAACCGTATTAGTGTGATCATTAGCATGCTTTATTAATTGAATCCCGATGAAGGAATGACGATAGCATAGTGTTTGCATAGATCACGAGGCATGCATTTAACGGAGATAACATAGGATGGCACTGCCACCCAGAGGGGTGGCATAGTCACCGGGTTCCAGCAGAGTATGCGTCAGACTAGGGGTATCAAAATATCAGATCATGAATACTTAACCAAAAAGATTCCCTAATAGCATGAAAATACAAGAACTTACTAACTTTCTATAATAGTACGAAAAAGTTGTTCGTGAAGACTTTTATTACGTAAAAGAAGTTCTCCATGAACTCAAAAAGGATTCCCCAAAAATAGATCCATGCGTATACACAGTATCAACACCTAATCTTGTTACTACTTAGTGCTAATGAATTCGTCTCAGTGCAATTAGACAAATGAAGGACTAATCAATGGCAGACCTAAAAGATGCTACACGGATCTCAAAGCCAGATCAGACGGAAGCCAGAGGGGTGGCAATGCCCCCAGGTGGCAAAAACATAATAATATATATATATATATATGGGCCGGCCCATCTCACTCGCCCCCTTTAGCGATTCAGAACCTAGACTCGCTGAAGGCGAGATATAGGAGGGCCCAATTTTATACTCCCTCTGTCCCAAATTAGTTATTTTAAAACCTAGACTCGCTGAAGATACGAATGTATGTAACACTAAGGATGTGTTTGGTTCGATACTTTCTACCCGTTATTCGATTACACCGTTAAACATGTTTGGTTGACTCAGCCCGTAAACGGATGCCCCGCAAACAAATTACAGCCCAACTTAAAAACCGATACCGCCCAACCCCCACCGGAAACATCGCGTTACCGGGCGGAAAGCTTCGAACAAATCTGGCGAATGGCGACGGCTCGAGCAGAACCTCCACCGCTGATGTCTCCCCTGATTTAGCGCCAGGCCGCCAGGCGTCAGCGCTGGTGGTGGGTGCCAATCTCCTTTACTTGCTGGCGCTGCTGGCGGTGGACGCCTCGATCTGACCCTCCATTTCCTCTGACTCACGAGCACACACCATGGGTGGAGCCAGTGGCGGATCCAGGAATTGAACTTAGCCGTGGCGAAACATTTAAGGTCTAAATTTTTTATGGACAAATGCAAGTCCGCTCAATTTTTTACGGAGAACTACTAACATGGAATCCTGCTACTTGAATCATTCATTCCATGGCCCAAAATGTCCAACTCCATGACTAAAGATACATACAATAGGTGAACAAGCTGCATATCAATATATATCTTAGCACAAATATGCTAACAGTTTGAAACAATGGATAACAAAAGTATTTACCCTAAGTTGTAAGTATATGAGGAGGGTTTGATAGATGGCCTCTACGGTCTCTCAAGCCATGAAAATGTTCTATAATCTTCTGTCATCAATCTCCATTTTTTTCCCAAGTGTCGGATCAGGCTCAGTATCAGCTCAACTAAATCCTAGAATAGAAGCCCTGATTAGACACAAGGACTGTTAGACACTTCAGGTTCATGAAAAGAAGCTTCTAAAGTGTTTGCATTAGAGGCTTCAATGGTCACTTGAGATTCAGTAGTTGGGGGAGTTTCAAAATAGCCAGCAATTGGTTTCACTTTTTTTATAGATTCCGTACATTACAACATCACCATGTTCACTAATTGGCTAGAAACGAAGGTCAATATCAGTAAGAAAATGAATTGAACTGTCCGTTGGTGTGTACTTGCTGGTTGCGCTTGCTAATTTTGCAAAATGCAGCTGACCGTTTGTACGAGCTGGATGCTGTGTCGCTGCTGCTTCTTCCCATTCCGGCCGCATCCGGGACTGCTTCTTTTGGTTCGCCCATCCGCGGATCTAGATCAGGTGGCCGGTGGCCGGCGGCCGGGGCCGACAGCCGGAGAGGCGGAGCTCTGTGGTGTGGCGGCGACGGCTAGGTTACGCTCGTTGTCTGCCTCGCTCGATTGGGGAGTGCCTATACCTGATCGGCGGCATCCTAGGGGGCTATGGGCTACAACTGGGCTGGGGTGTGACCGTATATGTATTGGCCCATATACAAAACGAATCGTATTTTTTGCATACGTGATTCCGGCTATCTGGGGTGGCCGACCATACTCGCCCCTACCGTGGCGCCGCCACTGGGTGGAGCAAAGCATCATCGCGTGAAGAACAGCAACCAAACAAGATGAGCAAAAACCCCATTACGTCCCAGTCCCACCGTACGTTGATTCCCTTACCATTCACGTTACAGCTGTTGCAAACAAACACTTCCTAATAGACAGCTAATTCAGGACAGAGGTAATATAAAAATAGGACGCGTGCTAGGCGTCATCCGACTGTAGCGGAGTAAAACAACATCCGCTTTGACAGCCGTCAGATGCGCAGCGCCTGGCCATTTGATCTCGTCGTCCGCACGTCCTGCACTACAGCGCCTCGCGGCACCATGGTCTGCCCGTCTCTGCTGCACAACTGCTCCCGCAAGTAAGTCATCTGACGGGCACGCGCATGGCTCCGGCGGCCTAGCAGCAACGCCATCCCAGTTGTAGAAAAATTCCGGCGGCCTCCCAACAGCAGCTCGCAGCAACGCCTTCGCGGTCCGTTGCAGCAACGCCCAGCCGTAGAGCGTCGCAGCACCTTGGCCGCCGTCGTACCATCGTCACGCCGGCGTTGCTGCAGCCAGCTCGCCGCCGACCACCACTGCTGCGACCCCATCGTCGCAGCAGCCGGCGTTGCTGCATCCAGCTCGCCGCCGGTCAATGCTGTTGCAACCCACCTCGTCGTAGCAGATGGCCTTGTTGCATTCGATTCGCCGGCGACCACCGTCTGCAACTCCGTCGTCGCAGCACCGACGCTCTCTCTCGTACCCACCGCTGGTCTCGCAGCATCGAATGCTTCCAGCAAGTAGCCTCGCAGCATCCGAGAGTCTCCGGCGCTCCGCCGGCAAGCGTCCTCGGCTCCTCGCAACAGCATATGCCTCCGGCGAGCAGCCTGACGGCCTCGCTCCAGCCGGCTTCGCTGCCGGTCACCAGAAGCAGACGGCGTTGCTACAAGCTGCCATGACGGCCTCCCCTTGCCACAACACCGGCCCTCCCCCCCTGCTACTATGGTCGCCGTTGTGCGGGGAGGGGATGCTATTGCCACAACACGCAATCAACGAACGATCGAGGAGATGGGTTAAGCTGATAGACACGGCTGTCCAGTCCTCCGTACGTACAGTACAAGGGACGCGGTCTAGACGTGCTACGTCCGAAGGAAACGCTCCAAATGGAAGGCCATGGCCGTGCTTGCTCCGGCCAACAGCTACCTTAGACGCACCCATCTATCCCGGTCGAGCTGTAGCACACATCAGTCGATTCGCGCAGCGTATCGCCTCCCTTCCTGCAAGGTGCGAACCGCTAGCTTCCATTCCACACATCCCTATCACTCTCACCGAGACATGGGCGACCATTCCATGGCTCCCGGTCGATGCGTGGAGCGCTAGCTGCTGCACCATCTTCCCGCGTAGCTCAGTTTGACTTCTTCCTATAATATAGCCGCACACCCCCTCCACCGAGGGCTAGCAGTAGATTAAGATTAGTAGTTCGTAGCCGAGTACTTAACTAAGGAGGAGTACGTACGTAGGCGCAGCCCTCTGCATTTTCCTATCATCCTTACGTCTGTTGGACGATCATCGGGTGACGAGACGAGACCAGCTCCACCGCTACGGACTCTGCGCTGCGCGTCAGCTCCCGTCGACCGGTAATGCCGCTGCGTGGGCGCGGCCGCAGCCTGCCCCTTCTCGTCGTCGCGCTGTGGTGCTCCGCGCTCCGGGGCGCCGCGCCGGACCTCGCGGCGGACCGCGCGGCGCTGCTCGCGTTCCGGGCCGCGGTAGGCCCGGGGCTCCCGTGGGACCCGTCGGCGGCGTCGCCGTGCGGCTGGCGCGGCGTCGGCTGCGACAACGGCACCGGAGGCGGGCGCGTCATCGCGCTGCAGCTCCCCGGCGCCGGCCTGATCGGTCAGCTGCCGCCGGGGACCGTGGGCAACCTCACGGCGCTCAGGACGCTGTCGCTCCGCTCCAACGCGCTCACCGGCGGGATCCCCGCCGACATCGGCAACTGCGGGGAGCTCCGGTACCTCTACCTCCAGGACAACCGGCTCGCCGGCGAGATACCGGAGGGGTTCTTCTCGCTCGGCTTGCTGCAGCGGCTCGTCCTCTCGAATAACCGTTTCACTGGCGGCGTGTCGCTGGAGTTCAACAGGCTCCGCCGGCTCGCTACTCTGTACTTGGAGAACAACGCCCTTAATGGCACCCTCCCTGCCGACCTCGACCTCCCTAACCTTCAACTGTTCAACGTGTCCGACAACCAGCTCAACGGCCCTGTGCCAGCGTCGCTCGCCGGAAGACCGGCCAGCGCCTTTAGTGGGACAGCGCTATGCGGCGCCCCTCTAAGCCCGTGCGCGAACATTTCGCCGCCGCCACCACCACCGCCGTCGCCATTGCCATTGCCTCCTCCGGCCTCTCCTGAGGACAGCAAGAGCAGCAAGCTCTCCACTGCCGCGATCGCCGGTATTGCTGCGGGCGCCGTCGCGGCGCTCTTGATTGTGCTCGCCGTGATCTTCTTCCTGCTATGTTTCCGTCGTCGCAAGACAAATAAGGCCGACACTTCCACCGAGACGGCGGCCTACGGCGACGAGGACGCGTCCCCGGAGACGGTGTCCGTGGCGAGGGCGGAGAAGAGCGGCGTGAAGCCGTCGCGCTCCTCGAAGCCGACGGCCAGCGACTCCAAGAAGCTGGTGTTCGTGGGAGGTGAGCCGGACGTGGCCTACGAACTGGAATCGCTGCTGCACGCGTCGGCCGAGGTGCTCGGGAAGGGCTGGCTAGGCACGACGTACCGCGCCACGCTCGAGGGCGGTGTCGCCGTCGTGACCGTCAAGAGGCTGAGGGAGGTGCCCATCCCGGAGAAGGAGTTCCGCGGCACGGTGGCCGCGCTCGGCGCGCTCCGCCACGAGAGCCTGGTGCCGCTGCGCTCGTACTTCTACAGCAAGGAGGAGAAGCTCATCGTCTACGACTTCGTGAGCGCCAAAGGCCTGTCCTCCATTCTCCACGGCGCGGGCAGCGAGCACCTCGACTTCACCACTCGAGCGCGCATTGCGCTGGCGTCCGCGCGCGGTATCGCCTTCATCCACGGCGCCGGCGCCGGCGCTTCCCACGGCAACATCAAGTCGTCCAACATCCTTGTCAATGACGCGCGCGACGGCGCCTACGTGGCCGACTACGGCCTCGTCCAGCTCGTCGGAGCCAGCGTGCCGTTGAAGCGCGTGACGGGGTACCGCGCCCCGGAGGTGACGGACCCGCGCAGGGCGTCGCAGGAGGCCGACGTGTACAGCTTCGGCGTACTGCTCCTGGAGCTGCTCACCGGGAAGGCCCCCGCGAACTCGGTGCCGGGGAGCGACGGCGCCGCGGACCTGCCGCAGTGGGTGGGCACGGTGGTGCAGGAGGAGTGGACGGGCGAGGTGTTCGACGCCAGCATCGCCAACGAGGCGCTCGTGGAGGAGGAGATGGTGCGGCTGCTGCAGCTCGGCACGGAGTGCACCGAGCGGCGGCCCGACCGGCGGCCCGCGATGGCCGAGGTCGCCGCGAGGATAGAGGACATCGTTAGGGCTGGATCAAAAGCTCGTAGCTTGAGCTTAGTGAGCGCTCGATAGTTCGGCTCGTTAAGTTCGTGGCTCGCTTCTTAATGAACAGAGCCAATCATCGATTTCAGCTCGTTAAGCTTAACGAGCTTAACGAACGAGCTAACGAGTTTCACGAGTAGCTCGTTAAGCTCGTTAGTAACAACACAACACATATTCTTATCTTACGTGACAAAGTTTCGTAGCACCTCATTCCATTTATTCAATCTCATCTACATAGGAGGCATCAAACTAGTGCATATCCTTTTGTAGTCATCATCTTCCTTCTTAAAAACACACTCATATGTAGACCGAAACACACCAGGATATGTTAACGAGCGCTCGCGAGCGCTCACGAGCTTAACGAGCTTCAAACGAACCGAGCCGAGCAGGGTTTTCTGCTCGTTAAGCTTAACGAGCACGAGCTTAACGAGCCGAGTAGCTCGTTAGTCCACCCCTAGACATCGTCGGCAGCGCGCAGCGGAAGACGGACTCGGATGAGTTCCACAGCGTGTCCGCCGACCATTCGGCGTAGCCGTAGCCTCCGCCGCCGTGGTTCAATTCATTTCCGTAGCTGTTTTTCATGCAACTCCCAACTGCAAATTGTGCAAAACTATACCAGCATTCCTCAACATGTTCATAGAATCTGTTTATTTCGTTGTTTTCCTGCGGATTCTTTGGTGAATTCAAGTACAATATACAATAATTTGTTCATCGTTTACCCAACTAGTTTCATCACAGTTTAAAATCATTAAGTCTCCCCCGAAGTACCCAACTCCCAACAATTTGGATCTGCAAGGCGCCAAATGGAGACTGTTTCAGCCAGTCGCCCGGATTGAAGCGGTCGGGCAGTGGACAGTCTGCGAGTCCATTTCAGGATGGGCATTTTATTCCAGCAGCGTCACGTACGCGTACCAACACGTTGAACGCTTCTACTCTCTGACCAGGTAAAGACTGTCGCTGTTCTGGCCGGCAAACGAGAAAGAGAAGACGGCAGCAATCACAGCCTCGCAAGCGATGGGAGGCGGCTCGTGAGAAAATGTGAGAAATGGCGGCGCTGACAAGACCGTCATATTTTGGTTGTCTGACGAATGGAGTGAATGCTGAATGCTGAACAATTCTCTCTGACCGATGCTGTCTAGATCAACGTGGCTTCTATGCATGTATCTGTACTACTGTTAAACAATCAAACATTTTCTTTTCTACAGCCACCCATCATGTGTACCTAGGCTGATTTGTGCCGTCAGATTGTCCCACCTAATAAGATCTAACGCCCTAAATACGTCTGATCAGAGGCCACGATTACTTGTAGCAATTAGCGTTGACTGACCATGCTCCACCGAGCGGACGAAATTTCCCACGCGCGATCTAGACCAGGTCCCACACAGCCACCGCTCCGCTAATCTCTCCCGTATATCCCGTAATCTCCCCCAATATCCGTTCGCCCTCCAAGAAAACCTTGCCGTCGCTCCCACGCGTAGCACCGGTCCTCCTTCCACCTTCCCCTTCCACCCCTCTGGCCTTCCCGCTCGCCTCTCCCCCGCTCCCCACGCGTCTCCTCCGGTGGCCGCCTTCGGCGAGTGGAATTTGTTCCTCACTGGCTCGCTGCATTCTTCCCCTGCGGGGTGTTGGTGTGGGGATGGGATCTGCCAGGATCGGGATGAGGAGGCGGCTGCGAGGTACACGCTCTGGACGCCGCGCGTGGATGCGCTCATTGCCGAGGCCGATGCCGCTCTTTCTAGAGGCCGACGCCGCTCTTCCTGGAAGAAATCCCTCGGTGTCAAGCAGGGTGACGAGGACACCTACATCCTTTCCTGTTTGGGCGCTGGAGGGCGCCGGGAGGCATCGATTCGCCGTCTGGCTCCTGCACTGGGACTACGGCTGCTACAAAAGATGCAGCAATTGAAAGATGCACAGGTCAGCAATGCCTCCTTCCCCTCGCACGGTTCCTCCGGACCTGTAGGTAATTTCTTGCACGCTTTGTGACATGGTATCGTGCATGTGATGTACTGATGTTGCAAGTGAGACTATTCCAATTAACTTGTAGATTTCATGCATCCCATAAAGCCATAACTCATGCCTGCAATCTAGCTCACACGAGCAAATTTCTGACTTAGCTTCTAACCTAATTGCCTTGAATTCGTGTACATAATTATATTATGACAGAAATTTAAGTATTGTCTCGATTAGAATTGTCGCATGGGTACCTGTTTTTCTCCATTAAAATACCTCATGTAATGCTACGTTCCACATTTTCTGCATAACGGTAAGTTCATATTTATTGTGGACTTTGCCTTGGTTTCTCTTGTCATATTTCTTGTACACTATAAGGAGTATTATATACTGTTTTAGCAATTTTTTTACTGAAGCGTGCAGCCATATCTTCCAATTTTGCTTCAGTATGTTCTCCCATATGCACGACAATTGGGCCTCTTTTTGTCAATTTGAGGAGCAGGCTTTCATAATGAACTGTGTGATTAATGATAGTCTTCACCCTACAGGTACTTCATGAGATGCCACTAAGTCAATCTGATATCTCAGGTTATATTGGACGGTAATTTATTTTACAATACAACTACATCTTTCTTGAATCAGATTCGGACTGTTTCTGTGCAATTTTGTTCTATACCTATTTTTGGGTGGCTTTCTTTGTTTTGCTTTATGTTGTATAGTCAGTACAAAACTCAAGCCCCATCATCTGACAATTCTGTAGTAATGACTGAAACTATTCGAGGACAAATCTTGGATTGTTGTTGTCGTTGGAAATTTAGACTTGCATGGTTGGCATGGTCAACATGGCAAAGAAAGTATAGAAGATTTGCCAAACCAGGTACGGGCTTGTAGAGTACCTCAGGTAATCAGATTCTGCACCCAAATTTAATTTTACTTGCTTTTAAATTCTTCTAGGGCAGATGATGTTGATATGCTAGATTGTTTTGTAGTTTATGCTTGCCTGGTTATGTATATTTTCTTCCAGAACGTCACATTTCTTTTTTGAGAAATTCTATTGGTGTAGGCTGAGCATGGACGTTTGTGCTGTTGTGTGTGTTGAGGTCAATCTCAGTTTGGTACACAGCAGAGCCAAGGGCATGGCACTCGCCAAAATATGGTGTATGTCAGACTATCCCCATTTATTTTTTCTCACACCATATGAGAATTATACAGCTATGGTGATCAGCTCGTTCTAGCTTCAAATGAAAACAAGTTAGAAATTAGTTTGTCAATAGTCACTAGATACAAATATACTATATTGGGCCCTTTGTTTCAAAAGTTGATTTTTTATCGCGTATAGAGGTTCAGTACAGTTTGCAGCTGACAAGATCCATAAGACTTGCACTACTTGATGTTCATGTCAAGCCACACTACTGTTATCACTAAACTGAAAACTGTCAACTTCCTAATTAAATTTGCTAAAATGTTGTAAAACTGAAGCTCTCTGCAGGTATTATATTTCCTGCTCAATATGCTCCTGTATAGAACGTTTTTCTTGACGTGTGAGCAAACTCTGACGGACAATATGCTGATTAACTTTGTTCTAAACTGTTGAATCACCATAAGGGAGATAGTAGTGTAGTACCGAGTAAATAATCCTCAATTTTATTTTTTTGGCAAGGCACGTACTGATGGCATTTGGCATGCAAAGTGTTGCTAAAAAGTAATGCAACTATTATATTCTTGCAGTGAAAGGTTATTGTTTGTAACACAATTTATATATTTTTCAATTAGAAAATATCATATAGCCAATTATTTTTGTCCTTTGTAAACACAAAGAATGATAATTTATAGCATCAGTAGATTGTATAGACAATTTTGACTGCGGTACGTTAGGTCATGTTCTTCGTTATCTCTAGAAAATTTATGTAGCTGTGCCGCTGGCCACTTTTTTTATAGACGCAGTAACTAACCTTTGAAGTGTATACATGGTATCAAATATATCGATATTAACATTAGTTTCCCCTGTTGAAGCTTGTGCAATTGGATTTATGTTGAGCAGAGAATTGGTCAATGATAAAGGAGAACAAGAATTGTATTTTGTATTACTATTTTTATACAAACTTTCTTCCCACACCATTATGTAATCTTTCCCTTTTTGGGTTGCAGTGTGGTCTCTGCTAACCAGATTTTATATATGACCACTGCTAAATTACAACATAATGCCAAATGTACAAGTATCCTTTGCAGAATTTGAATGCCCAGCGTTATCTTATTACATATATGAGTACGGCGTTGTGAATCTATTTGTTTCTGTTGCATATGTAGATGTGAACGGATACATGTGATTTGCGATCAGCTAATCCGAGGAGAAAGTAGCAAGCAGATCAGAGATATTGAGTAACGTATTTAATTCGTCAAACTATCAGCTTTGATCTATCCTAGGAGAAAGTAGCAAGCAGATCAGACATGTTGACGTGAGACAACAGGATCCCGTAAGCAAAGAGGATCACAAACTGCACTAACTAGCTCGTCCAGCAATGCCCATCTCGTGTCGGCACAGCAAAGGGCAAGGCGGACACTGACGTGCTATGTGACTTGTTGATCATGTAGCTCGGGAACACGATGACACGCTCCATAACTTTAGCCTCATTGTGAGAAAGCTGACGTACTGGCACAGTGCCCTAAGCGGGGAATGCTTATCTACTAATGCCGCTGTTGCATCCAATCCATCATCGGCCACCACTTGTGAAAAATGCACCAGACGTCGAGAGATGGTCTTTTCCCTTTTCCCGCCTCCCGAATATCAATGGCCGCCTCTCTTCCTTTCATCGCCTATTGGTTTCCGCTCTCCTCTCTTCTCTTTCTTCCGCTCTCAATCCTTAGATTTCGTTCAACATTGCCACCAATTTGGATCGCGACTGACTCGAGCGAGCTTAGTGACTTGCCCAAGAGTGCCCTGAGCCCGACTTTAATCTGACAATCCGTTTGGAAAATGTGATCTGCGATGCTAATAATTGAAATTAGTGAGTTTCTTTCCCTATTTTGGGGATTACATATACAAGATTCATGTCAAACTACCCCTACAAGTGCAGGGATTAAGACAAATTTTACAAAAAAAAACCATGGTATCATACGTGCGTTGCAACGTGCACACTTACTAGTAGTTTGAGAAAGTTCAGTTGACCTCCGTTGTAGTACCCGGGGCCTTGCACAGCGCTGGGAGCTTTGAACGGTCTGAGCAACGAAAAGTTTCTGAGACCATTACGTCACTGCTACGTGCTACTCCTACCGCTAATCTAGGCGTTTTGATGCTATCCAACGACCGGCATACAAATTTTGATACGCCAGGTTTCGTTTCATAGTCGGAATCTGGTTTTTGCGATTTCCGCAGAGAAGAGAGGAAATAAAGGACAGGGAGTTTGTGAGCTCGAGCTCACATGCACCTTTTGCAACAGTAAAATCAGAAAAGAATCTAAAAAAATCTGATTTTTTTTAGCAACAAACATTGATGTGTGTTTTCACGGGCGTGCAAATTTTCCCATTGGAATGACATCTGTGGAGGTTTAAAAAAAGATGCTCCAAATAGGCTGTTTTTGAAGCATTGACTTTTTTTTTTGCCGAGACCTCCATGAATGTCATTCCGTCACGAAAATTTGCACGCATATGAAGCACACATCAATGCTTGTTGCCGAATTTTTTCAGATTTTCGATTTTTAAGTACCCTTTTTTGGATTTTACTGTAACAAAAAGGCGCATGTGAGCTCAAACTCACAAGAGCACTTTAGGGAAATAAAGACAGTTTGGTTGGTCATCTCCATTCTCCAATGCCGTCCCTCAAAATCGGACTCCCTATCTGTCTATGGACATGGATAGACGAGCCGGCCATCCAATTCTATTCATCATACGCCCCTGTCTGGCTCTGGCTTCTCTTTTTTAAGTCCACAACACTCCAAAATAATTCTAGATGAGCATAATTCTTCGAGTACTAAAAAATTCAAATACAACACGAGGTCAAATTTAAATAGTATAATCCAAACATTAAGCTTTCAAATAAAATAGCTAAATTATGTTCTAGTTGGCCCTTTAACCGCCCACGCATCCCAAAATTCAACTTTAATCATAAACTAGACTAACCAAATGTGGATTCTATGTGATAAGTATCATTCCGTTCAGTTCAAATTCAAAAGAAGTTTTTGACGGTATAATTTTTAAGTCATAAAATATATATTATTGTGTAATTTGCGGTCAAAGTTGGACTTTGGGAAGTGTGCGCGCATAATTCATTGTAATGGAGGGAGTATGGGCATTCTTAAGTTGCTCGGTGTTCAATCTGCTAATGCATTTGGACAAACTTCTCAAACGTGGTCGGATTCTGGGCTGGAAGTTGGATAGGATCACACATGTTCTCAAATTCCAAACCTCCGACAACTCCTTCACCCTCATCCTCCACAATCATGTTGTGCATGATGACACAAACTGTCATCATCTCCTACAATGTCTCTGGATCCCATATTTTTGCAGGTCCTCAAACAACCGCAAAGCGGGCTTGGAGCACTCCAAATGCCCTCTCCACACCATTTCAAGCTCGTTCTTGTTTTTGGCAAAAGTGAGCTATTTTCTGACCAACTGGCTCAGAGATGGTATTGACGATTGACGAAGACGTCCACGTCTTATAGATACCATTAACCAGACAGAAGCCCATGTTGTAGTCATGCATATTGACAGTAGTTGCGCAGAGGAGCTTGTCCTTCAGTCAACCTAACAAACAATGGAGATCGCTGCAGCACGTTGATGTCATTGTGAGACCTGAGCATTGCCAAAGAAAGCATGCAAAATCCATAGGTCATGAGATGCAACCGCTTCCAAAATGATGGTGGGCTTCTTAATATGGCCCTGATATTGCCCTTGTAGAGCATACATGCGGTTCTTCCATCTCGAGTGCATGCAATCAAGGGATCCGAGCATACATGGCCACCCTCTTGCTTTGGACATTGCCATGAGCCTTTCGGTGTTAGCGGCAGTTGGTTCTCTCAAGTATTGTCGTCCAAACACCTTGACCACTGTAGTAGCAAACCTCACCATGGCAGCTGCGCATGTGCTTTCAGACATCCAGAGGTACTTGTCCCATGGATTTGCAGTTGTGTCATAGGCAAGCTTCATCAATGCAGTCATGCACTTTTGGTAGCCAATTTTTCCAACAAAATCCTTCTTCGAGATGAAGTAGTCACCATAGACTTGGACAACACCATAGAGGCGATCGAAAACATTTCTCTGTATCTGAAAGCGTCGGCGAAAATTGTCAGCGAATAGGGCCTCGGGGGCGAAGTAGTCAACCACCAACGTCAAATGCCATGTTCCCTCTTCCGATTCAACATTCGATGTACCTTGATTGATTGTTTAAAATTCAAGACATGTTCCTTCGCAAGCTCTGCGTCTTCTAGGATCGCCTACGTCATCGCCGTTTCATCCTCACATTCGTCCTCCTCATCCAATGAGGACGACTCCATGAAGATGTTGTAGAAGTACTCGTCGTCCGAATTCATCGTGCTTACTTCAAAAATAAGGAAAAATTGTCAACAATCTGGCTATGTCATTTGGCCAAACACTTGACGAGCGTGTTGTCTGCCATGGATGGCAGCTGAAGGGGAAGAGGGTACCTAGGCGGCGAATGGACGAGGGGGGAAGCCGCGGCATCGACAAAGAGGGCATGCTGCCTAGGTGGAGCGGCGGAGTGATGACCCACAAGTATAGGGGATCAATCGTAGTCCTTTCGATAAGTAAGAGTGTCGAACCCAACGAGGAGCAGAAGGAAATGACAAGCGATTTTCAGCAAGGTATTTTCTGCAAGCACTGAAATTATCGGTAACGAGTAGTTTAATAGCAAGATAATTTGTAACAAGTGACAAGTAGCAATAGTAACAATGAGTGGAGCAAGGTGGCCCAATCCTTTTTATAGCAAAGGACAAGCCGGAACGATCTCTTATAGTAAGTAAAGCGTTCTCGAGGACACATGGGAATTTCATCTAGTCACTTTCATCATGTTTGTTTGATTCGCGTTCGCTACTTTGATAATTTGATATGTGGGTGGACCGGTGCTTGGGTGCTGTTCTTACTTGAACAAACCTCCCACTTATGATTACCCCCTCTCGCAAGCTTCCGCAACTATGAAAGAAGAATTAAGATTTCTCTAACCATAGCATTAAACATATGGATCCAAACCAGCCCCTTACGGAATAGCGCATAAACTAGGGTTTAAGCTTCTATCACTCTAGCAACCCATCATCTAATTACTACTCCACAATGCATTCCCTTAGGCCCAAAGATGGTGAAGTGTCATGTAGTCGACGTTCACACGACACCACTAAGGGAATCAACAACATACATATCATCAAAATATCGAACGAATACCAAATTCACATGATTACTTATGACAAGACTTCTCCCATGTCCTCAAGAACAAAAGTAACTACTCACAAATCATATTCATGTCCAAGATCAGAGAGGTGTTGAATAGCATAATAGATCTGAACATATAATCTTCCACCAAATAAACCAACTAGCATCAACTACAAGGTGTAATCAACACTACTAGCAACCCACAGGTACCAATTTGAGGTTTTGAGACAAAGATTGAATACAAGAGATGAACTAGGGTTTGAGATGAGATGGTGCTGGTGAAGATGTTGATGAAGATTAGTCCTCCCACGATGAGGATCGCTGGTGATGTCGATGGCGACGATTTCCCCCTCCCAGAGGGAAGTATCCCCGGCAGAATCTCTCCGCCGGAGAGCAAAAGTGCTCCTGCCCAAGTTCCGCCTCGAGACAGCGGCGCACCGTCCCGAAAGTCTTCTCTCTATTTTTTCTAGGGCAAATGGACTTATATACCAGAAAATGGGGGCCAGAGGCTGGCCAGGGGCCCCACGAGGTACCAGGGCGCGCCTGGGGGGGGGGTGGCGCGCCCTGGTGCCTCGTGGGCACCTGGGTGGCCCCCTCTGGTACTTCTTGCTTCCAGTATTTTTTATTTATTCCAAAATAAATCTCCATAAAATTTCAGCTCATTTGGAGATGTGCAGAATAGGTATCTCTGACATAGCTTTTTCAGGTCCAGAATTCCAGCTGCCGACAATCTCCCTCCTTGTGTAAATCTTGCATATTAAGAGAGAAAAGGCATTAGAATTGCTCCACAAAGTGTTATATTGATTAAAACACTATAAATAACAGTAGCAAAACATGGTGCAAAATGGACGTATCAACTCCCCCAAGCTTAGACCTCGCTTGTCCTCAAGCGAAAGCCGATATCGCTAATTATGTCCACATGTTTAGAGAGAGAGGTGTCGATAAAAACAAAATACGGACATAGTAGCATCATGATCATTATTATAACAGCAATATTTATTATCATAAACTTCTCATGAGCAAGTAACAATTCATCACAACAATGGAGTATAAGGCATAAACTTTCTTGAAAACTAACAAACTATGTTCTCAGTCAACAATGCAATTGCAATTCATCATATTTTCAGGAAGGGTCTCATGTAAGAGCTATTTAGCAAGTCCACATACTCAACCATCATTTAGTCTTCTCTGATTCCTAACACTCACGACATATATATGGGGCAAAAAGTTTCAGCCAGACACATAGAAAGATAGGGGCTTGTGAGTTCGCCTCCCAACTTATTCACCTCAAGGGTGATGTCAACAATAATAACTCATGATCACTCATATCCAACTGGATATATATGCCTAGATCTTTCCCCACCACATGATGCTTACAAAAATAAAAAAATAAAAAAGGAAGTAGAGGAGAACACTATTGACTCTTGCATAAAAAGTAAATACATAAAAGTAAAGGATAGGCCCTTCGCAGAGGGAAGCAGAGGTTGTCATGCGCTTTTTGTTGTTGGATGCAAGAGCTCTTAATGCAAAGGAACGTCACTTTATATTGCCCCTTGTGATAGCAACCTTTATTATGCAGTCTGTCGCTTTTATTTCTTTACCATCACAAGTTCGTACAAAGCTTATTTCCCTTACAATAAAAGTTCAGACATATTTAGAGGCAATTTTTATTGCTTTTTGCACCGATGACAACTTACTTGAAGGATCTTATTCAATCCATAGGTAGATATAGTGGACTCTCATGACATGAAACTGGGTTTAAGGGCTTTGGATGCACAAGTAGTATCTCTACATGGTGCGGATTTTTGGCTAGCAAAGATATTGGGCAAGCACCACATATTGGATGATCCATAACAATATAGCTTCTATGTGAATTGAACAAACATAATTCATTACGTTGTCTTCCTTGTCCAACGTCAACAATTTGACATAAAATACTTAATGGGGGCTCACAATCATAAAAGATGTCTAAGATAGTATATTTGCATGTGAATCTTCTCTTCCCTTATTCTTTTTCATGAATTGCATCATTGACTAATGCTATGTTTGTTAACTTCCAATAAATTTTACCACTTATACTTTTCTTTATGTAATGTCATTACTTTCCATAGGATTATCTTTTTCATTATTTTCATTGCTAGAATTGGAACATGAAAGTAAAGAAGCAAAAACTCAAACTATTCTTTATTACATAACTCTCAACTCGAATACATAGATAGATAGATCACGAAGCTAACACTCGAAAATAGATCATACTAAACTTTTATTCAACTAGATCACGAAATAACTAAGGATTGAGCTAAAATAGGTAAATATAATGAAAGTGATGGTGATACGATACCGGGGCACCTCCCCCAAGCTTGGCACAAGCCAAGGGGAGTGCCCATACCCATGTGCTCAAGTCTCCTTCTTCGGTGATGGTGGTGATGATGAAGTGGCAAGCTTGTCCTTCAGCTGTAACAGGTACATCAATCTACGGTTGATGCTCCGAAGGGCGATGTTTTGCTCTTCCAGCAAAATAACTTCACGAGTGAGAGATGTATTCTGAACAGAAACTATTTCAGAGACTCTTAAGGCTTCAATTACGGATGGGGAGAGATGATCATATAAGGGTTGAAGTATATCTCCCTTCTCTGCGGTCTCCTCCATGGGAACCGCTTGCCCTTCTCCCGGAGCCTGGGCTCCTGCAAATTCCACGACCCTGTCCTCCTTGCCATTGTCTTCTTCTCCCGACGACAACTCGTAGTAAACCTCACTGTAGGGGCGTTTGCCCGGCGATGGTTGCACAATGCGGTGCTTGGCATGGTGCTTTTGGGGAGCCATGGCGATCTAGATCTGTCAGAAAAATAGCACGAAACAAGAACAGAAGAGATTTCTGCGATGCGGTGGTCAAAACGCCCAGGAGTATATATAAAGAATTTTTATCTTGCAAAACAAGCAATCCAGAAGAAAACGGAGTCGGGAAGGCTCACGAGGGGCCCATGAGCCACCAGGGCGCGCCTGGGGGGGTGGCGCGCCCTGGTGCCTCGTGGGCACCAGGTGGGTCCCCTCGGCTGTTTCTTATTTTTGTATTTTTTCTAATATTCCAAAACTGACAGAAAAAGTTTTCATGGAATTTTTGGAGTCGGTTTACTTACCGTATCACATACCTCTTCCTTTTCAGGGTTCTGGAGTGTTCCGGAAGGTCTCTCTTATGTATTCCTCCGGTGTAATTATTTCAATAATATTAGTTTTAACATTAATGGAAGTACCTAAAATATAGTGCTTGATTCTTTGCCCATTCACCACTCTCGGATTAGTGCCTTCGGAGTTGTTTATTTTGATGGCTCCGGAGCGATAAACTTCTTCGATGATATACGGTCCTTCCCAATAAGAGAGAAGTTTTCCTGCAAAGAATCTCAAACGAGAATTGTACGATAGAACTTGCTCACCTACTTTAAATTCCCGTTTTTGAATTCTTCTATCATGCCACCTTTTAACTTTTTCATTAAACAATTTGGCATTTTCATAAGCTTGGGTTCTCCATTCATCTAATGAGCTAATATCAAATAACCTCTTTTCACCGGCAAGTTTAAAATCATAATTTAGTTCTTTAATTGCCCAATATGCTTTATGTTCTAACTCAAGAGGTAAATGACATGCTTTTCCATAAACCATTTTATAAGGAGACATACCCATAGGATTTTTATAAGCAGTTCTATAAGCCCATAATGCATCGTCAAGTTTCTTAGACCAATTCTTTCTAGATCTATTGACAGTTTTTTGCAAAATTAATTTTATTTCTCTATTGCTCAATTCAACTTGACCACTAGTTTGAGGGTGATAGGGAGATGCAATTCTATGGTTGACATCATATTTAGCAAGCAATTTACGAAATGCACCATGAATAAAATGTGAACCACCATCAGTCATTAAATATCTAGGGACTCCGAACCTTGGGAAAATAACTTCTTTAAGCATTTTAATAGAAGTGTTATGATCAACACTACTAGTTGGAATAGCTTCTACCCACTTAGTAACGTAATCAACAACAACTAAAATATGTGTATACCCATTGGATTTAGGAAAAGGTCCCATATAATCAAATCCCCAAACATAAAATGGTTCAACAACAAGTGAATAATTCATAGGCATTTTCTGACGTCTACCAACATTACCAATTCTTTGACATTCATCACACGATAGGACATACTTACGAGCATCCTTGAAAAGAGTAGGCCAATAAAAACCAGATTGCAATACCTTATGTGCAGTTCTGTCTCCCGCATGGTGTCCTCCGTAAGCCTCGGAATGACACTTCCGTAGGATTTGTTCCTGTTCATGCTCAGGTATACAACATCTAATAATACCATCTACTCCTTCTTTATAAAGATGTGGGTCATCCCAAAAGTAATGTCTTAAATCATAGAAGAACTTTTTCTTTTGTTGGTATGTGAAACTAGGTGGTATGTATTTAGCAACAATGTAATTAGCATAGTCTGCATACCATGGAGTATTACAAGAAGCATTTATGACAGCTAATTGTTCATCAGGAAAATCATCATTAATTGGTAGTGGGTCATCAAGAACATTTTCCATTCTAGACAAATTATCTGCTACGGGATTCTCAGCTCCCTTCCTATCAGTAATATGCAAGTCAAATTCTTGTAGCAATAAAACCCACCTAATGAGTCTAGGTTTAGCATCTTTCTTTTCCATAAGATATTTAATAGCAGCATGATCGGTGTGAATAGTTACTTTAGAATCAACTATGTTAAGATCTGAATTTATCACATGCAAACACAACTGCTAAAAATTCTTTTTCAGTAGTAGCATAATTTCTTTGGGCACTGTCTAGGGTTTTACTAGCATAATGGATAATATTTAATTTCTTATCAACTCTCTGTCCTAGAATAGCACCAACAACATAATCACTAGCATCACACATAATTTCAAAAGGCAAGTTCCAATCAAGTGGTTGGACAATAGGTGTAGTGGTTAAAGCTTTCTTAAGTGTTTCTAAGGCTTCTAGACAATCATCATCAAAAACAAATGGAACATCTTTTTGCAAAAGATTGGTAAGAGGCCTAAAATTTTTAGAGAAGTCTTTAATAAATCTCCTGTAGAAACTAGCATGACCTAGGAAACTTCTTATACCTTTAATATCTTTAGGACATGGCATTTTCTCAATAGCATCTACCTTAGCTTTATCAACTTCAATACCTCTTTCAGAAATTTAATGCCCCAAGACAATGCCTTCATTCACCATAAAGTGCCACTTCTCCCAATTCAAGACAATATTAGTTTCTTCATATCTCTGCAAAACTCGATCAAGGTTGCTTAAGCAATCATCAAAAGAAGTTCTGTAAATGGAAAAATCATCCATGAACACCTCAACAATCTTTTCACAAAAGTCAGAGAATATAGCAGTCATACATCTTTGAAAGGTAGCAGGTGCATTGCATAAACCAAAAGGCATACGTCTATAAGCATAAGTTCTAAAAGGGCAAGTGAAGGTGGTTTTCTCTTGATCAGGTTGTGATACGGGTATTTGAGAAAAACCAGAATAACCATCTAGAAAACAAAAGTGTGTATGCTTAGATAATCTTTCTAACATTTGATCAATAAAAGGTAAGGGGTAATGATCTTTTCTAGTAGCTTTGTTTAATTTTCTAAAATCAATTACCATCCTATAACCAGTTACAATTCTTTGTGGAACGAGCTCATTTTTATCATTAGGAACAACGGTAATACCTCCTTTCTTAGGGACACAATGAACGGGACTTACCCATCTACTATCAGTTATGGGATAGATTATACCTGCTTCCAGAAGTTTTAATATTTCGGTTCTTACCACCTCTTTCATCTTAGGATTTAATCGTCGTTGGTGGTTAACAACTAGTTTAGCATCCGGCTCCATATTAATTTTGTGCTGACATAGAGTGGGACTAATGCCCTTAAGATCATCAAGAGTATATCCAATAGCAGCACGGTGCTTCCTCAGATTTTTTAGTAATCTCTTTTCTTCATGCGCTGAAAGGTTAGCACTAATAATAACAGGATATATCTTCTTTTCATCAAGATAAGCATATTTCAATGTATCAGGCAATTGCTTCAATTCAAATACAGGATCACCCTTAGGTGGAGGAGGGCCTCCAAGAGTTTCAACAGGCAAATTATGTTTAAGGATAGGTGGTTGATCAAAGAACATCTTATCTATTTCATTTCTTTCATTCATATGCATATCGTTTTCGTGGTCTAGCAAATATTGTTCTAACGGATCAGTAGGAGGTACGGCAATAGAAGCAAGACCAATAATTTCATCCTTACTAGGAAATTCTTTATCATGAGGTTGTCTACGACACTTGGAGAAATTAAACTCATGAGATATATCACCAAACTTGACTCGAACCTTTTCTTTAACACAATCAATTTCAGCATTAGCGGTATTCAAGAAAGGTCTACCAAATATAATGGGACAAAAATTATCTTGTTGTGAACCAAGTACTAAGAAATCAGTAGAATATTTGATTTTTCCACACAAGACTTCAACATCTCTAACAATCCCAAGCGGTGTAATAGTATCTCTATTCGCAAGCTTAATAGTAACATCAATATCTTCAATCTCAACGGGTGCAATTTCATGCATTACTTCTTGATATAAAGAAAATGGAATAGAACTCACACTAGCACCCGTGTCACACAAACCATGATAACAATGATCTCCAATTTTTACAGAAATAACAGGCATGCCTACTACGGGCTTGTTCTTGTCTAACATATCTCGTTCATTTCTAACATGTTTAGCAATTCTAGCAGCTTCATCACAAAAGTAAATAACATGCCCATCTATATTATCGACTAAGAGATCTTTAACCATAGCAACATCACGTTCAACTTTAATTTGTTCAGAGGGTCTAGGTGCTCTAATATTACTTTTGTTAACCACAGTTGAAGCTTTAGCATGTTCCTTAATCCTTATAGGAAAAGGTGGTTTCTCAATATAAGCAGTAGGCACAACTGGATCAACATGGTAAACAATTGTTTCTTCTTTAACACTAACAGGTTCCTCAATCTTTTCTTTAACAGGGGGCTGATATTTAAACCACTTCTCCTTAGGGAGATCAACATGAGTAGCAAATGATTCACAAAAGGAAGCTACTATCTCAGAGTCAAGTCTATATTTAGTGCTAAACTTATGAAAAGCATCGGTGGCCATAAAAGATTTAACACAATCGAACTCAAGTATTATACCTGCTCATTACCTTTGTCGATTTCCCAATCTTCAGAGTTGCGTTTAATTCTTTCCAGAAGATCCCATCTGAATTCAATAGTTTTCTTCATAAAGGAGCCAGCCGAAGAAGAATCGATCATAGTTTGATTATCATCAGAAAGCCGAGCATAAAAAATCTGTAAGATAATTTCTTTTGAGAGCTCATGATTGGGGCATATGTACATCATGTACTTAAGCCTCCCCCAAGCTTGAGCGATGCTTTCTCCTTCACGAGTCCAAAAATTATATATATAATTCCGATCACGATGAACCAAATGCATAGGATAAAATTTCTGATGGAATTCAATGTTCGTAAATTTTCTGATAAAATTCCAAAATAAATCTCCGTAAAATTTCAGCTCATTTGGAGATGTGCAGAATAGGTATCTCTGACATAGCTTTTTCAGGTCCAAAATTCCAGTTGCCGGCAATCTCCCTCCTTGTGTAAATCTTGCATATTAAGAGAGAAAAGGCATTATAATTGCTCCACAAAGTGTTATATTGATTAAAAACACTATAAATAACAGTAGCAAAACATGATGCAAAATGGACGTATCACGGAGGTCCGATAAGGTCTGGGTGGGAGACTGTGTTGGTAGAGCGGCGACAGACTAGGAGGGAGCGGAAACAAAGCAGGAGAGAGACGAAGTGAGAAAGACACGCGCTCCGGTGAGGTGTGTGGGGGCCGGGGTTGTAGGAGTCCTACATGGTGGTGGTTAGGACTCTTGGAAACCTCCCCTAGCTTTGCCTTCGGTTTGCGAGAATTCGGATACGCGAAAATTTGCGGTATAACATTGGATGGCAAAAAGTCTGGTCGCGACGGTCCAGACGTTTGGGGCGCTATAGGGCATCTGCAACATTGTTGGAGTCCTACGTGGTAGAGGTCCAGACTCTTGGAAATCTTCCCCAGCTTTGCATTCGGTTTGCGAGAATTCGGACACATGGACATTTGTGAGACAATGTTGGATGGCAAAAAAGTCCGGTTTGCAAGCGCTATAGGGCACTACATTGCAGATACCCTTAGAACAGGAACGGGACTCATCTTTCCATGGAGTAAGATTTTTTTTAGCTTGTTAACGTATAAGGGCTCCTTTAATTCAAAGAATTTTCATAGGATTTTTGGAAAATTAGAAGCCTTAAGCTTTTTTTCACATTGTCGATTCGTAGGATTAGATCCTATAGAATTTTTTCATAAGGAATCATTTATACTGCATTTCATTGAAATCTAGCATCCACCCCAACCTATTTTTTACAATGCCTTTGTTTTTCTGTGGCATCAAACACTCTCCGGTTCAAATTCATGTGGTTTGCTAATCCTACAGGATTCAAGTGGGCATGTCACTTCAATCCTATACCTTTTCATGTTGCTCCATTTTGAAATTTTTGTGAATCAAAGAGGCCCTAAGTTGGAAACCGAAAGAGTAAATAGAATTGCAGAGCTCATATTTCGTGCCTTTACTGTTCCCTTGCCCGTCGGCTCGCTCGACTTGCCCGTTTGGTGCAGTTTTTATCCAGTCGCTCGCATGTTAAAAAAAACCCAGTACATACTAGCTCAAAAAACCGGATTATCCATTTTACATATTTGGAAAATATATCATAATTTTCAAAAATATGTGGATTTCGAAAAAAATCATGGATGAAAATTATTCTCAATTTCTAGAAAAACAATCATGAACTTCAAAACATGCACGAATTTCTAAAAATATTTGCAGATTTAAAATGTTGAAAATCTTCATGTATTTTAAATATTTAATGAATTAAAAAATTATCATGAATTTTAAAAAAATATTTACTGATTTTTGAAACATTTGAATTTTTTAAAAATATTCACAAATTTTGAAAAAAATCATGAATTTTAATTTTTTTCAATTTAAGAATATCGGCAAATTAAAAAATTCTAATGAGTTCTCAAAATGTGATTTTTTTAAAGAATTGTATTTTAAAAATAAAAATAATAAATGAACTGAAAAAATCGGTTGAAAACCCTGAAGAAACACTAGAAAAGGGGAAAACCAAATAAAGAAAAAACTACAAAAGAAAACCGAGAAAACATATCAAAAAAATTAAACCGCGGGATGTCCGAAAACCAACATGGGAAAAGAAAAACCGCCAAAAAGACCCCATCGGCCAAAAGGATACCGCCCGACTAGCAGTTTGTTTTAGAGAATGAGAGAGTTTTATTGCTCAGTACTGTTCATAGGGATGCAAGAGGGATTCGGAGATACAAATAACCAAATATGTCTACCTCCACGTACACTAGTACAAAACAGGGCTTCGGTCCACCCCTGAGAAGCCCATTAGTCCCGGTTCACTCACGAACCGGGACCCATGGGGCCATCGGTCCCGGTTCGTGAGGCCAGGGCGCCGGCCGGGCCTCGTGGGCCATTGGTCCCGGTTTGTCTGACCCCTTTGGTCCCGGTTCCAGACACGAACCGGGACCAATGCGCCTCGCTCCTGGCCCACAACCATTGGTCCCGGTTTGTGGCTGGAACCGGGACCAAATGGGGTCCTTTAGTCCCGGTTCCAGCCACAAACCGGGACCAATGGTTGGCCTATATATAGCCCCTGCCCGCGAGCAGAGCAGTGCACTGCTCTGTTTTTTTGCCCGGCCGTGGGAGAGCTTTTAGCTCACCTCCTATGCACATGAGGTGTTCGATGAAATGCCCGAGCCACACTTAAGCTTTCTCCTCTCGAAGCTCCTTGTCCAAGCTCCATTTTCCTCAAGATTTGTCTAGGTTTGGCGGTCCGTCCTGTCCCGTCCCCGTCCTCACCGCCGTCGATCGCCCGCGCCCATCTTCTTCTTATCTTCTTTCTAAAAGAAAAAAGTTCTTACTTGTATGTTTTAATTAGATGCTCTAGAGAGTTATATGTTGTTCAATAATGAGAACTATATAACGCACGCAGATGAACTGGCAATGGATGTACGGTGACCGACGCACCTCCGAGTATATTAAGGGCCTGCATAATTTTCTCGAAGCGGCTGAGGCAAACAAGCAGAATGGTTTTATGCATTGTCCATGTACTGTCTGTGAGAATACGAAGGCTTTGTCCAACTCTAAAACCCTTCACTTCCACCTGCTTGAGAAGGGTTTTATGCCACACTATAATGTTTGGACCAAGCACGGAGAAAGAGGGGTTATGATGGAAGACAACGAAGAAGAAGAGGATGATGACAACTACCCGCCCCCTGAATACGGTGATGCTGCAATGGGGGAAGCTGAAGATCAAGAGGAACCAGACGATGTGCCCGATGATGATCTTCGCCGGATCATTGTTGATGCACAGAGAGAATGCGAAAGTGAAAGGGAGAAGTTGAAGTTCGATCGCATGTTAGAGGATCACAAAAAAGGGTTGTACCCAAATTGCGAAGATGACAACACAAAACTCGGTACCACACTGGAATTGCTGCAATGGAAGGCAGACAATGGTGTATCTGACAAGGGATTTAGTTCGCTACTGAAAATAATGAAGAAGAAGCTTCCAAAGGATAACGAATTGCCCGGCGGTACGTACGAAGAAAAGAAGGTTCTATGCCCTCTAGGATTGGAGGTGCAGAAGATACATGCATGCCCTAATGACTGCATCCTCTACCGCGGTGAGTACGAGGATTTGAACGCATGCCCGGTATGCGGTGCATTGCGGTATAAGATCAGACGAGATGACCCTGGTGATGTTGAGGGCGAGCACCCCAGGAAGAGGGTTCCTGCCAAGGTGATGTGGTATGCTCCTATAATACCACGGCTGAAACGTCTGTTCAGAAACAAAGAGCATGCCAAGTTGATGCAATGGCACAAAGAAGACCGTAAGAAAGACGGGAAGTTGAGAGCACCCGCTGACGGGTCGCAGTGGAGAAAAATCGAGAGAAGGTGGGGGACTTTGCAGGTGATGCAAGGAACGTATGGTTTGGTTTAAGTGCAGATGGCATTAATCCTTTTGGGGAGCAGAGCAGCAATCATAGCACCTGGCCCGTGACTCTATGTATCTATAACCTTCCTCCTTGGTTGTGCATGAAGCGGAAGTTCATTATGATGCCAGTGCTTATCCAAGGCCCTAAGCAACCCGGCAACGACATTGATGTGTACCTAAGGCCATTAGTTGAAGAACTTTTACAGCTGTGGAATGGAGAAGGTGTACGTGTGTGGGATGAGCACAAACAGCAGGAATTTGACCTACATGCGTTGCTGTTTGTAACCATCAACGATTGGCCTGCTCTCAGTAACCTTTCAGGACAGACAAACAAGGGATACCACGCATGCACACACTGTTTAGATGACACCGACAGTATATATTTGGACAAATGCAGGAAGAATGTGTACCTGGGGCATCGTCGATTTCTTCCGACCAACCATCAATGTCGAAAGAAAGGAAAGCATTTCAAAGGTGAGGCAGATCACTGGAAGAAGCCCGCCCTCCGTACTGGTGATCACATACTTGATATGGTCAATGATTTACAAGTAATCTTTAGAAAGGGTCCTGGCGGACTATCTGTTCCGACTGACGATGCGGGACGCTCACCCATGTGGAAGAAGAAATCTATATTTTGGGACCTACCCTATTGGAAAGACCTAGAGGTCCACTCTGCAATCGACGTGATGCACGTGACGAAGAATCTTTGCGTGAACCTGCTAGGCTTCTTGGGAGTGTATGGGAAGACAAAAGATACACCGGAGGTACGGGAGGAACAGCAACGTGTGCATGAAAAAGACGACATGCATCCAAAGCAGTATGAAGGTCCTACCAGCGACGCTCTTACCAAAGAAGAGAAGGAAATCTTCTTTGAATGCCTGCTCAGTATGAAGGTCCCGTCTGACTTCTCGTCGAATATAAAGGGAATAATAAATATGGCAGAGAAAAAGTTCCAGAACCTAAAGTCTCATGACTGCCACGTGATTATGACGCAACTGCTTCCGGTTGCATTGAGGAGGCTTCTACCGGAAAACGTTCGATTAGCCATTGTGAAGCTATGTGCATTCCTCAATGCAATCTCTCAGAAGGTGATCGATCCAGAAATCGTGCCAAGGTTAAGGAGTGATTTGGTGCAATGTCTTGTTAGTTTCGAGCTGGTGTTCCCACCGTCCTTCTTCAATATCATGACGCACGTCCTAGTTCATCTAGTCGACGAGATTGTCGTTCTGGGCCCTGTATTTCTACACAATATGTTCCCCTTTGAGAGGTTCATGGGAGTCTTAAAGAAATATGTTCGTAACCGCGCTAGGCCAGAAGCAAGCATCTCCATGGGCCATCAAACAGAGGATGTCATTGGGTTTTGTGTTGACTTCATTCCTGACCTTAAGAAGATTGGTCTCCCTCAATCGCGGTATGAGGGGAGACTGACTGGAAAAGGCACGCTAGGAGCGGACTCAATAATATGTAGGGACGGGCATTCTTGGTCTCAAGCACACTACACAGTTCTACAGAATTCTACCTTGGTGACCCCGTATGTCGATGAACACAAGAATATTTTGCGCTCCAAACACCCGGAGCAGTGTGACGACTGGATTACATATGAACACATCAGGACTTTCGGCAGTTGGATGCAAACACGTCTCATGGGTGACAACACTGTTTCTGATGAGCTGTACTCGTTGGCCAGGGGACCATCTTCGACTGTATTGACTTACAAAGGGTACGAGATAAATGGGAATACATTTTACACGATCGCCCAATATCAAAAGAGCACCAACCAAAACAGCGGTGTCCGCTTTGATGCAGCAACCAAGAGGGGAAAGTTCACATATTATGGTTACATAGTGGACATATGGGAACTTGACTATGGACATGATTTGAAGGTCCCTTTGTTTCAGTGCAAATGGGTCAATCTGTCAGGAGGCGGGGTACAGGTAGACCCACAGTACGGAATGACAACAGTGGATCTGAACAATCTTGGGTACACAGACGAACCATTCGTCCTAGCCAATGATGTGGCGCAGGTTTTCTATGTGAAGGACATGTCTACCAAACCGAGAAAAAGAAAAGATAAGGAAGCAAATACATCATATGATGAGCCAAAGCGCCACATAGTTCTTTCAGGAAAAAGAGACATTGTGGGATTGGAGGGCAAGACAGACATGTCTGAAGATTATGAAAAGTTTCATGAAATTCCTCCCTTCAAAGTCAAGTCTGACCCAAGCACCCTGTTAAACGATGAAGATTATCCATGGTTACGGCGCAATAAGCAAAGGACACAAGCGAAGAAAAAGTGAAGACTTTCTCTCCACAACTATATCAGTAAATGCATGAAAGTTCATTCGTAGTGCTTTTCAATTTCAGGGTCATTTAGCTTAAAAAAATCAGTAAATGCATGAAAAATAGGAAATGAAGTCAGAAAGGGTTGAAAATTGATGATGTGGCTTTGAATGGTGCATTTTGAACACACAAAAAGTCTCGAGTTCAAATAAGTTCAAAAAAATGAAATCCCTTTGTAACAGATGAGTTTTCGTCCGAAACCCTGATACTTCGAAAGAGATTGTCCGTTTTGTACACGAAGTGCATCCAGTTTTTGACGTAACCCTCTCAACTTTTTAGCACATGCTATGTGGGTGAAATGATGATACCATGCCAACTTTCAACCTTTTCAGAGTTCATTTGAAGTGTTTTTCAATTTCAGGGTCATTTAGCTCAAAGAATGAACTAATAGCAAAAAGAATGAACTAGAAAACCTTTATGAAACTCTAATAGCAAAAATAATGAACTAAAAATAATCAATTAAAAAATTCTGTTATGATCAACTAAAATAAAACTATAATATTCTTCAATAGCAAAAAGAATCAACTAAAAAGCTTTTATAAAACTCTAATAGCAAAAGGAATCAACTAAAAATATTTTATAAACCTCTAGTATTTATGAAACTAAAATTATATAAAATTTATGCAACTAAAGTTATCAAAGTATTTTTTGTTCAAAACATTAATAGCAAAAAGAATTTTCATAAAGAATTTTTTTTAGAAACTTTAATAGCAAACTAAAATAACAAAATCTGTTTTTGGTTAAAACAGACATTTAAAATAACCTAAAAATTACCAAATTGAATATAATGATAAAACACAGTAATATTAAATAGCAGGAAAAAGAATCACTCAAAAATCTATTTTTATAGTAAAGTTATTCACAAACTAGTGATTCACACCAATTTAAAAGAATTCAAATTTAAACTATTCAAATATGGAAACTAATGGCACTAACAGAAAGTTTATAATTTTTGTGACCTAAAAGCAAAAAGAATCACTGAAAAACTGTAATTTTTGTGACCGAAAAGCAAAAAGAAAATAAATAAAGCAAAAAAGATAACAAAAAAAGTAGAAAAAAATGCCGCCTACTGGGCCACAGCGGACTGAATACGACTAGAAACCCAACCAGCTTGTTGGGCCAGGATTCAGGCCCGCAGAAGGCCCAATAGGCCCACAGGCAGTGACAGATTAGGCCCGGAAGCCTGCGGTTGAGAGGAGCTCGAGAGGGTGTGCGCAACAGCGCTTATAAACCACTCTCGAGCCCTCTCAGCTAGCGAGGTGGGACTAAAAATTTGGCCCCGGGCAGCACCACCCTTTGGTCCCGGTTGGTGGCACTAACCGGGACCACTAACAACCTTTGGTCCCGGTTGGTGCCACCAACCGGGACCAATGCCACCCTTTAGTCCCGGTTGGTGCCACCAACCGGGACCAAAGGTCTCTGCTTCCCGCCCTTTGGGCTGACAAAAAGAGACCTTTGGTCCCGGTTGGTGGCACCAACCGGGACTAAAGGTAGGCATTGGTCCCGGTTGGTGCCACGAACCGGGACCAATACTCTGTGTATATGAGCAACACTTACGATTTTTTCAGATTTCATCTAGCACTTGCCCCCGACGACGCCGAGCACATCGACGCCGCCAGGCTGCCCGAGCTCGCCGTCGACGCCCTCTGCCCTGACGTCCTCTGCCCCGACGCGTCGTCCCGTGCCCCGACGCCGGCGCCGCTCCCCGACGCGCGCCCTGCCCCGACGCGCGTCTCTGCCCCGACGCGCCGCCCCGTGCCCCGACGCCGGCGCCGCTCCCCGACGCGCGCCCTGCCCCGACGCCGCCCCGCGCCACTGCCCTGCCCCGACGATGCCGCCCCGCGCCACTGCCTTGCCCCGACGACGCCGCCCCTCCTCCCCGTTCGGTCCGGCCGGCCCCCTTTCCTCCCTGTCCTCCCTGTCTCCTGTTGATTTTGATGATTTTGATGATATATAGATGATAGATGATATATGATAGTTAGATGATGATGTTGATGATAGCTGATGATGTTGATGATAGATGATGTATGCTTTTTTTTTGTTCATATAATTTTTTTATAGCATTTTTGGTCCATGTATATATGTGTGTGTGTATGGATGGATGGATGGATGGATGTATATATATAGAAAATGATCATATGATATATATGTATGCTAAAGAAAATATGATATAAATATGATATAAAAAATATCGTAGCTTCCTGTTTTTTTTCCATGGATGTATGCTAAAGAAAATTATGAAAGAGTTTATGGGAGGTTTCTGTCAAAAGGTTCAATGATTTGTCAAGGCAAAAAATTGAACTAATTAAGGTATCCCATGTTTTTGTATATATGATATATGTATTTTGTTGGCAGAAAATAAGTTGGCTAAAAAGAAGTTCCTTCACGAAGGGGTTTTACTTTGCCTAAATCGGGGAGGGGCAACTTCACTAAACGTTCATGATTTTCTTTGTTCATATTAAGAAAGAGCGTAAATCGGGGAAAATGAGGGGGGAGGAGTCCGCAATTATCCCCTAACTCTCTCGGGAAAATGAGGGGGGAGGAGTCCGCAAGTATGTCCCCTAACTCTCTCGGGAAAATGAGGGGGGAGGAGTCCGCAAGTATCCCCTAACTCTCTCGGGAAAATGAGGGGGGGAGGAGTCCGCAAGTATCCCCTAACTCTCTCGGGAAAATGAGGGGGTAGGAGTCCGCAAGTATCCCCTAACGCCGGAGAGCTTCGTACCATTATGCGCCTGTTACTTCCGGCTAATGATGAAGCCTTGGTTTTCTTGAATCCTTTGACACTAGACAACGTGACATATAGAAGGGTAGATGAGATCAGGAAAAATATGGACCATTTTCTGCACATTCAGAATGGCGCCATTTTGTTAAATCCCTTAAAGGTTAAGAGAATCCCTTGTTTGACATTCATGAGAGAGGCGGTCCGGACGTCGGACATTCATGAGAGAGGCGGTCCGGACGTCGGACATTCATGTTTGTATATTAATTGCCATGTTGTAATATTTGCAGAAACTATGGATCAAAGAGACTTGGAACAAGAACAGTTGTTGGGGGAGATAATCCTCGCCGGAGGTGATGCTGTCTTGTCGTTTCTCAACGACACCAATGGAACAATGGAGGAGGAAGGACATGATCATGATGGCTCCGGTGACATGATCATGATGGCTCCGGAGGTGCTGACTAGCTAATTGATGCATTAATTGTTTTGGTATGTACATATATTAACTCTTCTTTCTTCTTTTATAGCCCTCCGGATCGAGCCAAACTTCGGTAACGAGACGAGGCCCGAAGAAGAGGTTGCGCAAGGATGAAAGGTTCACGATCACAGCACTCGCGGACGATGGCCTACCGATTGAGCCCAAGCGGACCAAGGACGCATTTTCTGCTCAGTGCGGAGCTATTGTTAGGGACAACATCCCGATCAGCATCAAGCAATGGAATAAGCCTAAGGACGACGCCCCTGAAGGTGATTATGTCACCGATAGACAGAAAGATGATCTTTGGACCTTGCTGAAGGCAAATTTCACCCTACCGCCAGAGGAGGATCCGAATAAGCCAGTTATAGAGCCACTGGTCAAGGCGTGTGCTCTTAAGAAGATGGCAGATCTATTCAGGAGGTGGAAGAAGGAGTTGAAATCAAAGTTTGTCGACAAAGGTGAGACTCCAGAATTCATCGGCCGATTTGAGAAGATAAGAGATCACTGGCCCGCATTTGTGGCCTACAAGACATCGGACAAGAGTAAGAAAATGTCAGAGACAAACAAGAACAATGCTGCAAAGAAGAAGTATCACCATCACACGGGGTCAGGTGGCTACCTCAAAGCCCGGCCGTTGTGGGACAAAGCTGAGAATGACCTGATTGCTAAAGGGGTCGAACCAGAGACATTCAACTGGCCAGACCGTTCAAGGACTTGGTTCTTCGGGGTTGGGGGAACTTTGGACCCTGAAACAGGGAAGTGCCGTTGGACGGACGAGCAACTTGCAATACCCGTCACGAAGCTTCAGAAGTATATCACCGCAGCGCAGGAAGGGACGTTCATTCCCGACAGAGAGAAGGACGAGCTGACTGAGGCCCTAGGGAATGCTGAGCACCCTGGACGAACACGAGGCACACCAGGCTCCGTTCCGTGGAAGGTTGGGTTTCCCGACGCAGGCGGTTACAGAAGCCGGGAGAGAAAGAGAAAAGCGGAGCTGAGCGACATGCAGAAGATGAGTGCAAGACTACAAAAGCTAGAGGAAGAACTTGAGAGCCAGCGAGCTGCCGGCCAACCATCTCAGCGGCACGAAGCTACCCCAGAAGCTACCCCGCCATCTCAGTGGAGAAGCAGCGTGGCTTCCACGGAGCCCGTTCAGACTGACTTCACGGCTCCTATCTACCCCGTGGATACTATCACGGAGGCTCAAAATTGCGAGCTTATGACGAAATGCCGGAACCTCACTTTCAAGGCGGCTGTCGGCTCTGTTGCACCTCCTCAACCCAACGGAACTTTTCACTACCTTCCGATTCCACATGGCTATGCTGTTGTGATGGTGGATGAAGTAATGCAGGGATTTGAGGAGCTCGAGCTTGACCACTCTACAGGTGAAGGGGAGAATCAGCTGGTTCGTGCTCTGAGGAGTACATGTCTATGGCAGAAGGAGTACATCAAGCTTCCAAACTGGAAGCCTCCTCCTCCTCCTCCGGCGAGTCAGGGCACTCCGCCTCCTCCTCCTCCTCCTCCTCTGGCGAGTGATCCTTCTCCGGCTCCTCCGACGCGTGAGGGCACTCCGCCTCCTCCTTCGCCTACTCCGGCGCGTCGGAGCAGTCCGCCTCCTCCTCCGCCTCGTCGGCAACGGCGGAAGACAGACGCCGCCGGTCCGGCTCCTCCGGCGCGTCGGAGCACTCCGCCTCCTTCTCAGCCTCGTCAGCAACGACGGAACAGAGACGCCGCCGCTCCGGCGGCTAGCAGTACAAGCAGAGGCGGGAGGCAATTCAGATACGGTCCATCTCTCAAGCCTCTGGAAAAGTTACCATATGAGAGGACCGAGCAGGAAAACGAGGACATAGTTCGTGCCCAAGTGAGAGCCCATTTTGCAAAGAAAACTCCACCTCCGAAGGAAACAATAGATCCGGTGAAAGTGAAGCGCACTATCGATGCCCTGAAGCGACCACCACCGCCTCCGCCGCAATCCAACTATGACCGCATTATTCAAAAGACATATGATGAAGCGCGGCGGTCGGGAAGTACTTCTAGTGATGCAAGGTTAGCAGAACGAAGAAGTGGGAAAACAATTCCCCAGCTCGGCGAACAGGAGAAGAAATCGTGCCCCCCGCTCAAGGTGTCTAGCGATATCGTGGCTAATCATCCGGGGATGGTGCTCGGTACCAATCCTGGTGATTACTTGGGGGATGATGTAATTTTTGAAATGGCTGAGGTACCAAAAGAAGAATATAAATACGTGCACGGGAAGCCTCTCGTCAAACCTGACCATCCTCCTCTAACAACGATGATGTACAAATTGCATGAGTGGTACTTGGAAACCTGCAGGAAGAATGGGTCCGATAGTTTGCTGGTGAGAATTAAAGATGAGCACGACCTCATTGGAGTCGACCTGATGCCTGTTGAATTTGTGGAGTTATTTCAGTTATTCAATCAAAAGGCCCTCGACAAACAAATCATGACTTGCTACTGTCTGTAAGTATTACTTCTGTAATTAAGTCTCTAGCTATGCTCGTTCATTGCATGTATATATAATTATCCTCACTATATTATGCAAATTGAAGATCGTCGAATGCAAAAAAAGACAAATCTATGACATTGGGTTCATTAGCCCAAATACCGTAAATGAATGGGCGGTACAAGAAAGAGTTAAAGATACCGAGGAAAACTTGCTAAAAGCGTTCCTTCGACATCAAAACAAAAGGGAAATACTTTTTCCTTACAACTTCAAGTGAGTGTTACTGTCTTGTGCATATTCGGTTTCGCTTACTCGAGGTTAAGTACTGTAATTGATGAGTTATGCGTGCGCAGTTTCCACTATATTCTGCTATCCATTAAGCTTGACGAGGGAGTAGTAACTGTCTTTGACTCGAGACGTAAAGATCCCAAGGATTATGCGGACATGACTGCAATGCTCCAGAAGTAAGTTCAATCAATACCGGGACCATATCGACAACTTTCATTCATTTCCTGATATCAAGTAATCATTTTCTTTGCCTGGCAGGGTTTGGAAACAGTTCACCGGACAGGTTCCGGGTCTGAAGAACGAGCTGCGATTTACACACCCCAAAGTAAGTAGTACTAGCTAGTTCCGCGCATCTCTCATTGATTCCAGTTTCATCAATACCATTATCGTGCTTGATTATCAGTTTGATTGAACTCTTTTCTCGTAAAGTTCTTGTGGCAGGAACCCGGGAATAATTTATGTGGATACTACGTTTGCGAGTACATTCGCCACAGGACCTCTGAGCGGGGCAGATCTGAAGAACAATTTGAAGTATGTAAACAATATTCACAAATTTTTTTATTATCATCAATTGTGTTGAGTTTCATTCATATATATGTATTGACCCCCTTCTTTAAATTAGATCTGGCAGATGCGGGATGAACTCCTACCACATGATCGCATACGAGCAATTCAAGAGGAATTGGCGGGATTCTTTCTTGACCACGTCATACATGAAAAGGGAGAATACCATGCGGAAATTCAATGGGAGTTTGGCGCTTGATGATGTCAGGGATGTTATATTGTATATATGTAGTAGCGTCGGATAGATTTACGAAAACTTGTTGTTCGAACAAGCACGGAGAAAGAGAGGTCACTTCTCTCTATATATGTTCATGACGATCTTGTGTAATTAATGGTTTCCTTCATTTGCTTACTAGCTAGCGTCGAGTTCTCTCTATATGTAGTAGCTAGCGTCGACCAAGCACGGAGAAAGAGAGGTCACTTCTCTCTATTAGCTAGCTAACACAATATGAAACCCCTAAACCCTCCAAAACCCCTAAACCCCCCCTTTAAAAAAAAACAAAAACCCCAGCGTCTTTTGGTCCCGGTTGGTGTTACCAACCGGGACTAAAGGTCCTCCTGCCTGAGTGCTGCGAAGCGGCCACGTGGAGCTCCTTTAGTCCCGGTTGGTGTTACCAACCGGGACTAAAGGTCCTCCTGCCTGGGCTCCCCACAGCGGCCACGTGGAGCCCCTTTGGTCCCGGTTCGTAAGCGAACCGGGACTAAAGGTTTTGGGCTTTAGTCCCGACCCTTTAGTCCCGGTTCCAGAACCGGGACTAAAGCCCCTCTGGAACCGGGACTAATGGGCCTTTTTCTACTAGTGGTAGTGAAGATTAGAATTTTGCTAAAGCGTACGCATCCCTATTTAACTCTCTGTGCTCGTGGTCAAAGATGACCAACTGGAATTATTCCTTCCTCCTATCAATCTCTTTTAGAATGGAGCGATAGCTAGTAAGCATGTTGCCGGAGTTCATATTGTTGATCCCATCAAGGCAATCAAAGGTTATCATCAACTTCATAACATGTAGGTCAGATGCCGAAGACAAAGCCTCGCATATTGTCGTAGCTTCAATAACCAAGGTTGAGACACCCCGATAGCTCCCATGCTCATCATGACGGCCACTGAAGCACCACGTCTCCCATTTTTTGCTAACCTCGCGTCTACATGGATTTTGAACATACCCAGTTCAGGGGGAGTCCAACTTCCTCTTGATGATATTCTTAGCTTTTGTCCTTCAATTCTAGTACTCGTAGTTTTATGATCTGCATCAGAAATATCTACCATGAACTTGGTTATAAACGCGTGTGTTGATAGAGGAGGCTGGAATTCGCTTTCATGTATTGCACGTGTCCTCGCCCACCATATGGCCCATAAAATCACAAGTATTATTGCACATTTGTCCCAGTCAACTTCTTACTTAATTCAAACAACCACAATTTTGTACCATGTGTTTCATCGAACGAAACTGCTACATAAATCTTGTGGTCCGAGATGGCCCAGACACAACGTGCCATATTGCACTCCATCAGTGAATGCCTCTAGGTATCATTTGCCACCCCACAGAAAGAATATGTCACCGTCGTCGCCATGTGCCGATGATGTCTTTCCTCACCCGTGGGTATAGACGGTATGGCCAGTCACCATGCAAACATCCGCATCTTTGGAGGGGGCTTAACTCCCCATAGTCTCTTCCAGCCTGACCATTATTCAGTTGCGTTCAACGACTATGGTGTTTTATCAATCATGCTTCTCTTCTTTTTCTTTCTATCACCTACCTATAGGCCGACCGAACCGACACTATGTCGTTCTACTCGAAGTGCCATGCCCAGAAATCATTTGAGTGCACGTGACTGATTGGGATGCACTAAATAGCCTCCACATCCATCAGCAAGAAATGTTCATGCAACTTCTCAACATCCCAACTTCGTATGGCTGACACAGTTAATTCCGACACTAGATCCAGAGGACTCAGTGATCACATGCATGCTAGTATGAGAAGATGGTAACGAAGGAACCAATTATCTTGCATAATGCGGGTTTCCAGTTCACCTGATTAAACCCTGACAAAGAACATCCCGGCCTTCGTAGATACCCCTATGTACTTGTGAGGGTGAGATTCCAAGCTATCTGTCAAGAATGAATCATTAGGGTAATAACTTGCCTTTAAAACGTGTGCACTCAAAGAGTCTGGTTCCTGCAAGAGTCGCCACGCCTTATTGGCCAGCAAGCAAAGATTAAAGATTTCGATGTCCCGGAAGCCTAGACCACCAATGTATTTTGGAATGGTCACAGAATCCACGAGGCCCACGTAGTTCTCCTTTCCCCTTTCTTGCTGGCCCACAAAAAGTTCTGGATTAGAATTATGGACTATCCTACGTCTCAGTCAACTAAGAAATGCGAGGTTGCACTTTTCACTAAACAGAAGTTGTATTTTCTTAAATTGGCCGGCATTAAGGGTAAATTACCACTGGACGATCTCCTTGTCATACCGGTACCAATGCAGAAGCAATATGCCGCTTGGCCTAGGTCGGCTCCTAGTAGGGTGGCCTTATCTGTTGATGGCTATTATGTGAAAGAAACTGGAGTGGCGGTACATGCATCGTTCTCAGATACTCGAAAGGAGTGGTCATTTTTTTGGCATATCATTATTTATCCCACTGCAAAGACGCCCTTGAAGCTGAAAGTCTACTGAAAGGCATGTCATTGAGCATGCAATGGTCGGAGCTACCAATTATGATTCAATCCGATAGCTCGATTGCAGTTGTTGCCTTGAGAGATGATTCATTGGAACATTCTGCCCATGGACATCTAATTGTGGAGATCAAGAAGCTACTGGATCTGCGTGAATTTATTATACCATTAAAAACTGAACGTAATCACAATAGGGTTGTTCATAGTCTAGCTAGCACCTTGGTTTTGTAGTTCCTCTCTCCTTGGCGATCATTTGGGCCAACATTTGCCCTCCGGTTGCTCTCGCTATGCTTTAAATTTTTCGGGTTTCACTCAATACACTTGTCTTCCGTGATGATAATCACCTCCCCAGGATTACAATTAGGAACATTGTGCTTGATTTCTCTCTCTCTCTCTCTGGATTCATTGATTTAGAGACATTTCGTTAAAGGGCGTTGCTAGGTCCTGGCAGCTCTACCTCTCTTCTCAGCTTGATTCTCTCATGTAATGTGTACTGTGTTGGTTGAGTGGTAACATATTCAGGTGGAGAATTTCTCCTCCTCGATATAGCTGTTCAAAAAAAAAGAAAAAGGAATACTAACTCCGATCTAACAATCCCTGAGTAGCTACCCTTCGAACTACTACCAAATCATGGTTCCAGTGCAGGCATAGCCACGGCATCATGGAAGATACGTGATCTCGTTTACGTCGCTTTTCCTTTGCTTTCTTCACATACGATACTCTTGTTTTTAGTTACTCCCGTTCCCTAAGAGCATCTACAGCCGGATATGTCAAATATGACCCCTCAAACGTCCGCGGACGTGCCCGGACGCGTTCGCGGGCAGTGACCGGGCACGCCTCAAATTTCACGAGTTGCATCCGGACATTTCATACTAGATTCTTAAATCCATACAAAGACATGCAAACAAAATAAACCTACGTACTACGTCGATCACCTAGCTACTCCTCGTCGGAGATGTCGACGATCTCTGTGCCCGGCTCCGGCAGCATGGGCGGCAGCTGCAGCTCCGGCTCCTCCGGCTGCTCCACTCCGGCCTCCTCCTCCTCTATCTCCGCGTCGAGTTCGGCGAAGAGCGCGTCGGACGCTGCCTGCTCCTGCCGGAGGAACGCCCGGTTGGCCTCCACATAGGCCTCATCCTGGATGGACTCCAGGATGGCCTGCTGCTCCGCCATCTCCTCCGATTGGGCGACGGCGAACTCCGCCTCCGCCTGCTCCATGTTGAAGCCCGACAGCTCCTGCTCCGGCTCCGGCTGCTCCGGCTGCTCCGCCTCCTCCACCTCCATCGGAGCCAGCTCCTCTCCCTCCGGCTGCTCCTCCTCCTCCTCCTCCGGCTCCGGCGAGTCCGGAAGCAGCCCGGCAGCGATGCGGGTGGCGCCCGCGGCTTGTCTCGCCCGGATCTCCTGTTGGATCTCGTACCGGCGCTCCGGCGTGAGCATTGCGTAGTAGATGATCTTCCTCCGGATCATGGCGGAGCGCCGGCGCGGGAGGGGGAGGAGGTGGATGGGCTCGGACTGGTGGCGCGGAGAGGAGGGGTGGATGGGCTAGGGTTGCGGGACGCCGGCCGGCTTAAATAGGCGGATTTGGTCTCGGGCGGCGAGCTGGAGCGGCGCCACACGGCGTTCACACCGCGGCGAAGGACGCGGCGTCCGTCGGACCGCCGGGTTTCAGGGCGTTTCCGCATGGGACCCCGTCCGACGTGGCGGGCGTGACGCGTCCGGGCGCCCCCTTATCCGTCCCATATTTGGGCTGGATATGAGGGGTGCCGGTCAGCCCGGGCGTTTGAGGCCCGTTTAAGGCGTCCGTCTAGGTCGAAATTTCGTGACGGGACACTGACCGGACGCCCGCCCGGGCGTATGAGGCAGATCTGAGGCGCCCGGTTGTAGGTGCTCTAATGCTCTGAGAAAGTACCCGCCCTGCTCCTGTGCCCCATCCCTCAGCCACGGATTCCTCTTATCCTACGTGACCAATAAGCTTGCGAGTAGTACAGGCGACGCCCCAGCCCCACAGCTGTACAGTCACTCTCAGTCTCAAATTCCTGCTCACCACCCAAAGTGCCAAACGCGAACCGAAAAATCGCAGGGCATCATCAAACATCAAATCATCATCGCACAGCGGGCCTGGGGCGTCATGTCGCATCATTTTCACCTACGCAGCTCGGTTCTTCCCCTGTCCTTCTTCCCCGGCGAGCTCGGCGCCCGGTTCTCGCCCGCAGAGCCCAGGCATCTGGCGAGCAGCGTCGGCGTCGCTGTTGCGTCGCCGCCAAGAGCCCTGCGGCCCCACATGGCGAAGGCGGTTGCGAAGGAGGTGGGGGCGCAGGAGGCGGCGCAAGGCAGCGCGGCGCTCGGGTGGGCGGCCAGGGACGCCTCCGGTGTCCTCTCCCCATTCGACTTCTCAAGAAGGTGCGTGTCTTGTGGTTGTGCTCCTTCGCTGAATTGCTCTGTTCAGCTAGGAGGTCAGTCAGCTGGTGGAGTCATTGACGGTTAATTACAATTCAGGGCTCAAAAAGATGACGATGTGACGATCAAGGTGCTCTACTGCGGGATCTGCCACACTGACCTCTACACCATCAAGAACGAGTGGGGCACCGCCATGTACCCCGTTGTTCCCGGGTAATTAAATCCCTCGGCATAATAGAGTGCTAGCACAATTTGTAGTACGTGGGTGGTGCTGGAATGAAGTAATGGCCTGGGCAGGCACGAGATCCTGGGCGTCGTGACCAGCGTCGGCAGCGGCGTCAGCAAGTTCAAGGCCGGCGACACGGTGGGCGTGGGCTACTTCGTCGGGTCGTGCCGCTCCTGCGAGTGCTGCGGCAACGGCTACGAGAACTACTGCTCGGGCATGGTGCTCACCTCCAACGGCATCGACCCCGAGCACGGCGGCGCTGTCACCCAGGGGGGCTTCTCCGACGTCATGCTCGTGAACGAGGACTACGTGGTCCGCGTCCCGGACGAGCTGCCGCTGGACAAGGCCGCGCCGCTGCTCTGCGCCGGCGTCACGGTGTACAGCCCGATGATGCGCTTCGGCCTGAACGCGCCGGGGAAGCACCTGGGCGTCGTCGGCCTCGGGGGCCTCGGCCACGTCGCCGTCAAGTTCGGCAAGGCGTTCGGCATGAGGGTCACCGTCATCAGCACCTCGCCCGGGAAGCGCGAGGAGGCGCTGGAGCGGCTGGGCGCGGACGAGTTCCTGGTGAGCCGGGACCCCGAGGAGATGCAGGCGGCGGTGGGCACCATGGACGGCATCCTCGACACGGTGTCGGCGTGGCACCCCATCTCGCCGCTGTTCGCGCTGATGAAGCCGATGGGGCAGATGGTGTTCGTGGGCGGGCCGACCAAGCCGCTGGAGCTGCCGGCGTACGCCATCGTGCCGGGCGGGAAGGGCATCGCCGGGAACTGCGTCGGCGGCATCAGGGACTGCCAGGCCATGCTGGAATTCGCGGCGAAGCACGGCATCACCGCCGAGGTGGAGGTGATCAAGATGGACTACGTTAACACGGCGCTCGAGCGGCTCGCGAAGAACGACGTGCGCTACCGCTTCGTCATCGACGTCGCAGGCAGCCTCGGCTCAACATCGTGAGCTGGAATGGCCACCTTGTTGATGGTTGCGTTAATTTTCTTCGGCGAATGCGTGAAGATTTAGAGCTTTTAGTAACTGTACCCGTTAAATCACTGTTGTGATGTGTTGTGGATGTGCTCTCACACGGAGGTTCGTTATTGAGTTATCAATAGAAAATCACCAGACGCCAATTACGAAGGTTTGACATCAGGACATCAGCAAATATTGTATACCGAACATACAGAAAACACGGTCCCACCTCCAGTTTTTTGGAGTTACAGCAGCAAGAACGGTGCACTGTCTATGGAGGTTCGCATATCAGGTTTCGGAAATTTTTTACTTTTTCCTGAATTGCTAAATTATTTTTCAATTTTGCTAAAGCACATCTAGATGTGCCATAAGTACTGCGCATCTAAGTCCTAAGTCATTGATCTTACGCGGAGATTCGTGTTGGTATTTTCTTTTTTTCTTTATGCTTGATTAAATCACTTGGATGTGCAATAATTAGGACACATCTAAATGTGCCGCGTATCAGATTCATCTACACCGAGATTTCAAGGGGTATTTACCCATCTTTACCATCTTCAATACCAAACATGAAACAACTGAGCTAGGCTTTTAAAGAGTAACAGCCAACCATTTTAGTTCCGTCTAAGGCATTATTCAGACATTGCGCTCCAAGTTCAGCTGAAAGCTAGATAAAAATATCTTAACCTTAGTAAACCATGAAAAAGATATTATTCTAAGAACCACAAGAAATATTCCAGCCTTGCTGAAAACCCACCAGAAGACAAAGAAAAGAAACTATATTAATCCACACAAAACTATTCTAGCCTTGTTGAACACACAGAAAGATAGAAACAAAACATTATTATTATTATTATTATAAGCTAAACAAAATTATTAGAACCTTTATGCAGAAATACAAAAAATGGCATCAATATAATCTACATGCAAAAATCTGTCAAGGTTATACATCGCCGGAACAAATTAATCAGCCCATGCATTGCAAAAAATGGAAAACACCAAGGAGGGTCACTGTCCATACAGTACATAACTTCTTGATGGCCCGAAAGCTCATCTAATAATCCATCTACTTATCGTGTGGACGAAATTCACACAATATTCCCTTCTGCCTTGCACATCTAATCGGACTCACCTAACAATAACAACAGCAATTGCAACCATTACCATCGCAACAGCAGCCACCCCATACATTCTCTTTGCAAAACTTGTGGTAAGTCTTCGTCTTTTGTATAATCAGATAAGCTATCCATTTGCCAATACCATGTCCCTCGAAGATTATTGGGTTCTTAGCGTTCATGTTGACACACAATGGAAATCATCCACATCTCCAGGGTTCTCCTCTCAGCCTAGCCATTTCCTAACATGTTGAAGACCATATACAATACTGCTTTTTAGGGTGATACCGAAAAGCCCAACTACATTTTAGATTAGGGCATTAAGCTGGGTACGGTCCTGCACGTAGTTGGAGCCTAGGAGAAAAAGGATTACCAAGGAGACAGTGACAGGCGTGTTCATCATACTTTTGGCCTTTATTAGGATGTAGCTAAGCGAGGGACATGAGAGGCAACGACCTGCACAGAGAAAAAAAATCTTGCATTAACTTCGAGGCCACTGCCATTTGTTTTAGAGCTTAGTTCAAACCATAACTTTCAAAAATAGAGAATGCCCCGCACATTGTTGAGCAATGAACTTGTCAAAAAAAATATTAGAATATATGAGAATAGTACCGCACCACATTCAACCTATAGGTAATGGAGGATAGATGCATGTTATATTGTCTTGTGGCATTCAAATTTAATTATATATTGTTGAAAAATAAAAATAAAAAGTAATGATGTGGAGGACTTTCATGTTCTTTGATGATGTGGAGGGCTTTCATGTTCTTTGATGATGTGGAGGGCTTGCTTGTGGTACAAAGTGGACGGCAGAAAGTTTAATGGTTGCATGGACACTTGATGATGTGGAGGGCGTGCATGTGGTGGAAAGTGAATAGTTGATTGATTGCATGCTCTGGATGATGTGGATGCCTTGCATGTGCATTTCAATGGGAGGTGACATGTGTGAGACATATGTAATGAGGTGAATATGTTGCATGTTAAGATAAATAAAATAGTGAGGATGAACTTCTTAGGTATATAAGATACGTGGACTACCCTTGAGCAAAGTGGTAAGGCCCAACCTACCATAAATAAACATTGTCCACTTCACAACATAGACCAACGAATCAAAACGAGGTGCCATCATTGCAAGCGAGGTTGCGAACTTAATGTTTTTAGTTTTAGTTTGATTAAAGCCATAAAAATCTACAATAACAACAATATACAAAATGAAAGTTTACAACAATGACAACAGAACAACATATTGTTCTTGAATTGAATAGTGTGCTACAACGAATCAATCCATACATTAAGGCACAACCTCTATGCTCAACCCAGGGGGTCAGAAATTGAGAAGATTAGTAGTAGACTCACGGGGTCACGGTGCTGCAACAACTTGATACGGTGCTGCATCGTCTTGGTGATTGTTGGACGTTCTGCGTGCGCGGTGCGCAGTCCTAGCAAGTGGTAGACGTGCGTGCAAAAATGCACAGGGGAAAGGGCTGGCGCTCCGGCCTCCTCTCGACTCCGAATACAGAGGTGTGGTAGTGTTAGCGACACCTACGCTGTACAGAGGTGCTTTTGCGTCGGGATGAGCTCGGGTGAGGAGGGCAGGAGCAGAGAGACAGGATGCCGAGCTGGTATAGTTCATTTGGGCCTATTGGTATTTCTCCTTTTTCGTTCACGGTTGGCCCGGTACCACTAGCACAGAAGTGGGATGGCAATCGCGGGAGCTCCTATTCTGCGCAGGGGAGGGGATGAGCTCACTAATTAAGGGGTACCCCTTGCAAAGGTCACACCCACCTTCCCGACGCTCACAAGTGGCGCATTGCATGTGCGCCGCTTGTCTCAACCGGGGAGTTTTCCTTTTTCCGTAAATTCGTTTTTTTCAAAACGTCTTATCTTTTGAATTGTGCGTTAAAATCCCAAACAGTTTTCACCATTGGATTTCTCACGTCGAGATCTTCGAAACTAGATCCCACGTTAATAGGTTTCAACAAACTTTTTTTTCACGAAAAATCCAGAGCCGGAAGAACGTTTTTTCACCTTTTTTTAGATTTTCTAGAGGCACAACTCTGCTTCTTGCAGAAGCAAATCTGTGCTTCTCCTGAAGCAAAAAAATGTATTTTTTCCTTTTCCGAGAGGCATAATTCGCGGAAGCAAATCTGTGCCTCCAAAAGAAGCGAATCTGTGCTTCTCGTGGAAGAAAAAAAGACATGTTTTTCCTTTTCCGAGAGGCACAACTCTGCCTCTTGCGAAAGTAAATTTGTGCCTCCACGAGAAGCAAAGGAAGCAAAAAACACGTTTTCCCCTTTTTCAAAAAAGTTTGCATATTCAAAAAATGTTCGGAAAATAAAAAAATGTTCATGATTCTGAAAACATGTTCGCAAAGTTGAACAAATGTTCGCAAGGTCAACAATGTTCATGATAACTTTCAAAAAGGTTCACAAAAATAAAAAAATGTTCTTGAATTAAAAAAAAGTTCATTGATTCAAAAAATGATTGCTGATTCAAAAAATGTTCATGAATTTTAAAAATAGTTCGTAAAAAAATGTTCATGAATTTAAAAAAATGTTCATAAATTTCAAAAAAAAATCGTTGATTTTTTATAAAATGTTCCCAGGTTCAAAAAATATTCACAATTTCAAAGAATATTCACTAATTCAAAAAATATTCATGATTTAAAAAATGTTCAGAGATTTGAAAAATATTCATGAATTAATAAAAATATTCGTGAATATGAAAAATGTTCACGATTTCAAAAAAATCACAAACTTGAAAATATGTCCGCAAAATGAAAAAAGGAAAGGAAAGAAAAAGTAAATAAAATTTCAAAAATCGAAAATGAAAAAAAAGAACATGAAAAAAGAAAAAAGAAAAATGAAGAAAGAAAGGAAAGAAGAAATTGAAAAAAGCAGAAAAAACTTGAAAGAAAAAACACAAAAAGGGGGGAAACCGGTCTGGGAAGGATCTAGAACCTTCTAAAAATCGGAAAGGAGCTAGTTGGGCCGGCCCGAAGTGTACGTAGCTGGAGCGGGGGATATGTACTCGGTCGCTAACCAGCGACCTACGTGCAAAATAGGATTGGCCGCAGGGGAGCGCCTATGAGAGCTCCTAAACGACGATCTCAGTGCCGGTCAAACCTATTGGCGCTCGAAGGCGCGCCTAGCGGGCCGGCCCATTAAAATCTTCGCTCGATCGAACGAGATGCTTGCTCGTATCTCGCCCCTCAAAAAAATCTCGCTGGTTGGTTGGTTGACCAGTTGACCGGCAGACTGACTGGTTGACCAGTTGACCATCTGACAATTGATTGTTGACTTTATAGAAAAATAATAAAAGTTAAAAAATCGCAAATCTGAAGAGTTCACAAAAAATCCGAGAAAATGAACACAAATTTTAAAAAGTTCATAAAAGACCTTCAAATTCACACTATAAAGCAAATGCAAGTCTCTTTTTTTGTGAACACTTTAAAAGTTGTACTAAAGGTTATCTTATCTAGAATGATATTATTTCAGTACCAAATACATACCATGCACACATCATCAACATATTATTGAACCCAGCATAGTATGTTACACACATTTGATAAAAATATGAATAAAGAAGAGTGCCAATTATTAGGTAGCAAGCTCCTCATAAACATCTCGTGTACTCCAGATTTTTCTATTTGCATATATATAATCATAAAGATAACCATGAAGGTATATTTGTATGCCACACATTATAAAGTATTTATTGTGATAGTTGATGTCACACACATACATATACGCCGCTTTAATACAAGATTCAAAACTAATCCAAGCAGACATGAATTTTTCTCATTTCTTATTCAATCAGATTTTAGCCGGATTGATTTAAATATGTTTTAAGCATATTTTATTGATAAATGTAATTTTTATTACAAAATATTGTTAAAATTTACCATCATAATTAGCTATGACTGTAGGTTAAAAAATGAATTATAAACAACTATTAAAGTTCAGTATAAATAGTGATATTTATTTGACTTGCACCGAGGCCCAATATTTGTTGGACTGGCCCTGGCGTCATACTCAACCCCGCTAGCTCGCATGCATCGTCGACCTGTGTCCCAGCCCCCGTCACTGAGCCACCCCACAAATCCTCCACTGTGGCGTCGCCAACCTCTGCCCCGCCTGCGTGAAGCTAGCCAACCATGGCAAATTCAAATTGCCCATCTCTTCTTGCTATGATCCTCCCCTTCCTCGTTGATGCTCTTCATATTCGCATCAGAACCACCTCCACCGAGAACCAGCTCACCATTTCCTCCTCCCCCGGGCACGAGCACACCACGTCTTTCTCCCCACGCCACCAACCGCTAGGCTCTGTAACGCAGTCGTCATTCTTCGAGATCCCCACCAGCCACCGGACACCGGAGTTGTGTCCTTGTTCGAGGAGGTTATGGTGGAAATGGAGGCAATGTAGAGGTCCGCATCCTCGGCCAAGACAGAGAGTGAGTTCAAGCTCGAGGTCGCCGTCTTGGAGGTCATGAAGACAGAATTGGCGGCCGGAGATATGGTTGAGAAGCTGGAGCACCTAGCCAAGGTGCTCCGACTATTCGGCTACAAGCGCATGGAGTCCACGCTGCCTCTTGCGGTGGAGTTGAGAATGCTCGCGATGTGGCGTGCTCTATCACCGTCATCGCCGTCCCAGATGCTACCTTTGAGGCCGCTTGCACTGGTGGTCCGCTTTGTGCTCTTGTGCTCAAGAAAATGGTGCATGGGTCCTATCCATTCTTGAAGCTCTCCTCACGCCCATCCTTGAGGCTTATAACACCAGCGTTTGGCTTTTGTATGACATTAGTGACTACGATCGTGTGGTCACCTTCCACTTACGATCTCACCAGGGTCGTCGACATCAACTCCGTGGAGATTACTCATCCTGACTTGTACACTGATGGAATAATCGTTCTACACGGGGTGAAGAGTTACGTACATTTGCCACATGACTCATGTTCATTCACTTCCAACGATCGATCTTTCTCGGTGTCAAAAGTTGTGAGGATCCTACTTGCTATCGTCGTCGGGCGTGATCCAGTGGTCTTGCAGTAGTTTGTGCATTGTGGTTGTCGTTTCATGTGATACAATTCATTAGTTGATTATATATGACTATACTAGTAAAGTGTATGTGCTTTGCACATCATGAAATACATAACATGAGGGACAAAATGCATTCTCAACATTTTTTTCCATTCACTAGGTAAGTGCCCGTGCGTTGCAACGGGAAAATGTTATGTATGCATGGGTGATATATTCGGGGTCATGCTATTAAGAATTAAATCAATCAAAAACATTATTAAGCTTAACCCTCCTTTTGTTTAACATCACACGTGAGCAACGCATGTATTTTCTTAAATAAAAAATTGAGGTGGGACGAACTCGTGCAAATAATGATGCAAAATCCAAAGTAGTCCATAACTCTATAGTCTATACACAGTAATAATTTATATGATATGCAATTCTTGTCTTTGATCCATTAAAATTCACAAGAATATTTTTGGAAAATCCACAACGCGAACACAATAATTCAGCAAAAAAAAAATACCTTTGCAAGTTGGCTAGCAGGTTGACTGCTCGCCGGTTGTTTCTTTAGCTGGCCGGTTGACTGCTAGCCCAATTGCTTGCAACGCCCCGCCGCTTGTGCCACACTCCGAGGTGTGGGCGTTGGGAGAGCGGGCTGCTCTGAGCATCACATTTAGCATTTGATCCCTCTGTATCGCCGTCCGAGCACGCCATGCCCAGTCCGCCGCCGGCTGTACTGGCTAGGGTTGCACCTGTCGCTGCTAGTCACTACCCAGTCCTCGTTCCAATTAGCCGCTAGACGCTTGGTGCTGCCGAACCGAGCGAGGCCTCGTGCCACACTATTCGCCCCACAAGGCGCTGCTCCATCCCTCCTTATTCCCATTGATAAACGGAAACGGAACGCAGATAACTCGGCGACGATGCAACTAACACCGGCGAATCAAATCTATCTACGTCCACGGCTGCAGGGTGGATAGGCGCCATGCACGCATCAAACTGGTCCCTCGGCAAGCCGGCCACCAGACCACAGATGCAGGGTCGCCTCGCACATCGACCGCGCCGCTACCGGCAAGCACGGTGGCCGCTCTCGTCGCTGCTCTCGGCATCTTCGACGGGCGGTGCAAGAAAGGACGGGACGGGACGCAACCCCTCCTCTGGATCAGATCGAGCGGGGGCGGGGCGGTAGATCAGGCGGGCGGGGAGGGGAGGGGGGTTGCAAGGAAGAAAAAACAGGAAACTGAACAGGAGTTACGGGAGCGATTAATTAAGGGAATCAGGAGAGGTTGCACGAAGGGAAGACGTGGGGGTATCGATCAAACAATTGACGTAAGAGGGGAGAGGGAACCTTACATTTCTTTTAGGTAGTGGAGATATTAGACAGGGCTCAAATCCTGGAATCTAGATTGTTGTATTTTTTATATTGGAGAATCTGATTCTTGGTATGGAGAAAAGATGCTTCTAGAACATTGATATAATAGAGAGGGAGTTCAATTAAAAGGCTAGTGGCAAAATCTTGTGAGATGAAGAGTTTATCCAATGAATGCTATTGTTCATATTAAGATTAGTCATCTCCCAACCGTTGGATAAAGCATATTCCACAGACCATATCTGAAGTTATGGTGACACTATATATCGGTGTAAATGTATAGCTAAGAGCTAAAAGAAGTTTGGCTTATAAGAAGAGTTGTACAGTCAACACACATCTGATGTGATGTTTCCTTATAGGTGCGCATAATGCGATGTTTCCTTATATGTGAGCATAAACATGTCAATCTGGATGAAATGGAGAATGTAGCTTTGGATTGGAAAAGCACTAGCTTCCCAAGTTCTTCTGATCAATGCACCAACCTTGGAAACATCACAAAATATTCAATGTAAAGCTAAGGTTTTTCGGGTGCAGAACAACTGAACAAGTATGGATGTCCCTGCTAAATCACAATAAGCAAACTTTCATCGTCGCATACCTTTTCAAAACATCCTTGAAAATTGTCACCTGGTCCCCAATCGCATGGCAGAATAGCAAGGGGTCATCCGCGAAAAGAAGATGAGATATTGCCATTACGTGTTGACATATAGTCACCGGTTCCAGTCCCCGTTCCATAACAGTCTTGTTTAGCAAAGCAGAGAGAGCATCAATGAAAAATAAGAATAAAACTAGGGACAACAGGTCACCTTGCCGGAGACCTTTTGAGGGAGAAAACTATTCTAGAAGCTTCGCATTAAATTTGACTGAATACTTGATCTCATGCACTCCATAATCAAAGAGACCAAGCTTGGGAGAAACCCCACTTGAGTAGTGCTTTCTCAAGAAACACCCAATCGATGCAGTCATATGTCTTAGACAAATCCAACTTGTAAGCACAAAAAAGAGTGTCTTTATTCCGAACTGAATCAATGAAGTGCATGCATTCAAAAGCAATACTAGCATCATAAAAAATAACCCGTCCAGGTATAAAGGCCTTTCGTTCTCCGAGATCAATTCACTTAAGAGAGGGCTTAAGCGATTTACCAAGCACTTAGAAACAATCTTGTAGATGACATTGCATAAATTGATTGGGCGGAAGTCCTTAAAATCCACCGGGTGAGCCAATTTGGGAATCATAACAATGAAAGTATTATTAACACCCGGTGGCATAAAACCCGTATCAAAGAAGGCTAAAACAGCAACAGTGATTTCAGCTTTGAGACTAGCCTAATTTCGATTATAAAAGCGACCTAGAAAGCCGTCCGAGCCTCGGGTCTTCAAGGGGCCAATCTGAAACAGTGCATCTACCACCTCTTGTTCAGAAAATTTTGCACACAGAATATTATTCATTCCCTCTATTACCTTAGGCTCGATACAATTCAAAAGAACATCCAGATTTACTGTCAGATCCTTCACATATACCTCTTTAAAATAAGAGGTTGCCATCCTCTCCATGTCCGTCGGAACCGTGCACCAACAGCCATCAGCCCGCTTCAAGCGCTTAATGTGATTTTTGCGGGCACGCCAGATAGCCTGATGGTGAAAGTACTTAGTGTTTCGGTCCCCTTCCTTCAGCCAGGTAATTCGTGACCTTTGTAGCCATAACATCTCTTCGCGGTAAATAAGTTAATCTAGCTCAAACATTTTCATCCAGACTACATCGCTACCAGCATCACAAGACTGTAGTTCCTCTAGTTCCTTGCGGAGCCGCTCAATATCCCAAAGGACATTCCCAAAAAATTTGGAGCTCCATTGTTTTAGATCTTTCATGATGCCACTAAGGGACGTGGCGACCGAGCCCAAGTTATCCCATGGTCGTCTCTTAGTACATGCTTTCTCAACTATTGACACAAGGGATTCATCTTGCTCCCACAATATTTCATTCTCGCCACTTGTTCGCATCGGATGTTCAGCTGCACCACCTCCATACAAATAAGAAGTGGACAGTGGTTTGATCTTGGCGAAGCCAAGTGCACCACTTGCGTTGCCGGAACAGCATGGTCCATGCATCATCAGTACACACCTGGTCGAGATGGACTTGAACGTTCTTGTAGCCACGCTGCCCGTTATTGTATGGAACCCCTGAGAATCCCAGGTCAACGAGCTCACATGCCTCCAAGGAATCCCTGAAAGCACTCATCTGACTAACTCCACGCGTAGTAGCCGACCAATGTTCGTGCTGCCACATAGCTTCATTAAAATCACCACACAAAATCCACAGATCATCAGAGATCGCCCACAAACGTGCTAGATGTTCCCAGATGGGTTGTCTACTTTTCGTTCGCGGCTCGCCATATACATATGTACTTCTCCAACTAGTATCATTCCCTGGATCAACCACGTGCACATCAATGTATCTGTCACATTTATCCAAAATATTAACTTGCAACGATTCATCCCAAATAGAGGAAGTCCACCACTAAGCCCTTGACTATCCACTCCACAGAATCCTCTCGTACTTAGTTTGTCTTTCAACCTTTCAACACAAACTGAAGCTTGCCTAGTTTCACACAAGAAGACAAGCTTGGGGGCGTTGGCTTGAGTGAGCGCCAATAACTCACGAACTGTCCAGCGACTAGATGATTCATTGGGTCTGGCGGTACTCCATGTGGGAGCCCGCCAATGTTGCCAAGTCCATTATTGTCGCTTCGTTCGTATTGTGCCTCTTGCTGTCCCGTGAGGTAGTATCATCACCATCCTCCTCCTGCTTCTTGTTTAATTTTTCGGTATCAACTAAGTCAGCAGTCTTTCTATCTGGTAACATAAGACCCCCTCCCCTCCTGATGTATTCACGCCATTTTGATTCTCAAAACCCAAGCATCTCTTGGTGGAGCCCGAAGAAGGAACAATTCCACTTGGTGTTTGAGCGCTACTCTTGAGTTCCCCATCATCCAGATTGTATTCCCTTGGCATATAGGTACCACGGTCACCAGCACCTGCGCCCCTTGATACGTCTCCAACGTATCTATAATTTTTTATTGTTCCATGCTATTATAGTATCAATCTTGGATGTTTTATATACATTTACAAGCAATTATATATCATTTTTTGGGACTAACCTATTAACTTAGTGCCCAGTACTAGTTGCTGTTTTTTGCCTGTTTTTGGTTTTCCAGAGTATCAGTACCAAATGAAGTCCAAATGCCACGAAACTTTTTGGAGATTTTTTTTCTGAACATAAGAGACACTAGAAGCTTCGGGAGAGGGCCAGAAGACAGAGGAGGTGGCCACGAGCCACCAGGGCGCGCCCTAGGGGGGTGGCGCGCCCTGGTGCCTCGTCCCACCTCTGCTCCGTTTGACCTAATTCCACCTCTATAAATTCTCTAAAATCGGGAAACCAACAGAGGAGTCCATGAAATACTTTTTCCGTCGCCGCAAGTTCCTGTTCTCGAGAGATCCTATCTGGAGGCCTTTTCCGGCACTCTGCCGGAGGGGGATTCGATCACGGAGGGGCTCTACATCAACCTTGCTGCCCTTTCGATGATGCGTGAGTAGTTTACCACAGACCTTTGGGTCCATAGTTAGTAGATAGATGGCTTCGTCTCTATTTTTGATCTTCAATACAATGTTCTCCTCGATGTTCTTGGAGTTCTATCCGATGTAATCACTTTTTGCGGTGTGTTGGTTGGGATCCGATGAATTGTGAGTTTATGATCAGTGTGACGCCCCCGACTCAATCGTGCACTAATCATACACGCAAATGCGCACGATCAAGCACAGGGACTCACGGGAAGATACCACAACACAACTCTAGACACAGAATAAAATAATACAAGCTTTATATTACAAGCCAGGGGCCTCGAGGGCTCGAATACATAAGCTCGAATTACACAAGCGTCAGCGGAAGCATCAGTATCTGAGTACACACATAGTTAGACAAGGATGCCTTAAGAAGGCTGAGCAAAGCAACGACAACTAGATCGAAAAGGCGCAGGCCTCCTGCCTGGGAGCCTCCTATCTACTCCTGGTCGTCGGTCTCCACGTAGTAGTAGGCTCCGTCGGGGTAGTAGTAGTCGTTGGCGGGATCGGCTGACTCCGGGGCTCCGTCGTCTGATCACAGTAATCGGGTATGGGGAAAAAGAGGTAGCAAAGCAACCGTGAATACTCATCCAAAGTACTCGCAAGACTTACATCAGATCTATGCTAAGTATGCATCGGTATCAAATGAAGGGGATGTATCTGTGGACTAGACTGCAGAAAAGCCAGAATGGAGAGGAAGGCCTAGCCTATCAAAGACTAGTATCTTACAGCGTCTTGCAGCATTAGAAGAGGGCAGATTAGTAGCATAACATAAAGCAATAAGTTTATAGTAGCAAAACCCAGAGATCCTTCCTCGACTCCCTACGAGAAAGCGATCCCGGAGCTAACATATTAATTAAGTATCACAATTTTCTAGTTCAAGTTGTATTAGATCGGGATACAACACTGAGCGTCCTGTTACCGTGGACACGGCTATTCGAATAGATAACTTCCCTGCAGGGGTGCACTACTGTTACCCAACACGCTCGATTAACTCTGGCCGGACACACTTTTCTCGGTCATGCCCGGCCTCGGCTGATCGAAACGACGTAGTCCTACCTAGGCTCTGCAGAGAGGTCCCCCGCCGGTCTACATCCTAAGTGCTCAGGGGTCTTGGGCCCATCGCCCTTTGCACTCCGGGTCGTTGTGCGCAGGGTGGATACCAGCGCCACCCCTCTCCTGGATGGCACGATCCGACCGTGCCACAATGCTGAACTGGACGTCTGACAGAGCTTTCGGCTGATACATACGGCGCCGAGGGCCCCATTAAACCATTATCCCGCGTGGTGGTAGTGCGTATAGGTCATTGGCCAACTCAGATCAAATACCCAAATCCGTTAAGCGTGTTATTAGTATCTCGCGGACACGAACAGGGCTCAAGGCTCACCTCCGACACCCTGCCGCACCGACTTGGTAACCCGCGGTCCAACGACCAGGGACCAGGCCCACCTCTCTCCTAGGTGGTCTCCACCTGCCCTATCGTTCTGCCACAATAATCTCTCGCGGGTGCCCTCCTGGCTAACCCGACTTCCCAAAGTACTGAGGTGAAGGTCAAAGTACCCGTGTGTCCGTAACATCAAGGGGTAATCCAAGGAATCACCCTCGTTGGATTCCCACTCGACGTATCCGTCAAGGTGAACTTGGAGGAATCACCCTCGATAAGTTCACACTTGATGGGTTGTACGACAGAGGCATCATCGGAGGTGGTGAAAGAGGAATCACCCTCGATAACCCACAACCGACTAGCTACGCTACAGAGATATCATCAGGAGTGAGGTAAGAGGTATCACCCTCAGCACTCGATAGTAGCTCTGCAGAGTCGTACAACCAAGGGGGTGTGCGGTGCTGTGACGGTCTCTGTACATCGATCACATTGATCGAGTCCTCCGGTAACAAAGCAGGGCAAGACGGACAAGGGTGTGGGGCCACTGATGGATCACTAACCAGCCTATACTAAGCATTTAGAATAGCAGGTAAGGTATCAACAGCAGTTACAAAAAATAGGCTATGCATCAGAATAGGAGCAATCAATTACAATAGCAAAATCTAATGCAAGCATGGGAGAGAAAGAATGGGCGATATAGGAATGATCAAGGGGGTTTGCTTACCTGGAAGCTTTGCGGTAAAAGAGGGGTCTTCGGTGGAGTAGCAGTCCTCGGGGCAACGTCGGTCTCGGGGTCTACCGAAGAGAAGAGGGGGAGGAAACAGATAAATACATAGCAAACAAATGCACTCATAGCATGACATGGCAATATGCAATGCAGGGGTGACCTAAAACATCCCTAAACCATTTTAGTTAATTTAGGAATTAAATTGTAATTATTTACCGGAGGTCAGACACTATTCATTTATCAGAAACAGGCCTAAGGTTACAGGTTCTCCTACGCAGAGGGTTCTAACATGCATGCAGATGACATATTCAGATTCGTTGAATTTTTCTGATCATTTTTCATATATAAATTATTTTCATCCGAGTTACGGTTTATTTTATATGATTTTTCAAAGTTTTAATCATTTTCTGAAATTATATTAATTCGAATTAAAAACAGAAAATACTTTTGTCACCTGGGGCTATGCTAGCCAGGGGGTCCAGTCAGCAGTAGTTGACCAGTCAATGTTGACTGGTCAACAGGGTCAATGGACCCACATGTAAGTGTCATAGGGGTAGATTATTTAGTCTAAATTAATTTAAACTAGGGGGGCCACATGTCATTTGCTTTATAGACTAAACTAGTACTAAATTAGTACTACTAAACTAGTCCTAATTGGTCCTAATTAGACATAGTCTAATTAAACAAGGCCGGCCACTTGCAATGGCTTAGCCACGGCTGTGCTCAAGGAGCACGAGCTCCATGGCCAGCTAGGAGCTGCAGGCGGCCGCAGCGCATCACAAGAGCAGCAGCCGCAGCTAAGCAGCACAGAGCAGCGGCAGCAAGGTGGCGCGGCAGCAAGCAGAGCAACAGCAGCTTCTAGAGCATCAGCAGCAGGGCAGCACGCAGCAGCAGCTAGCAGCAGCTAGCGGCCAAGCAGCGGCAAGAGCAACCATGGCAACACGCAGGGAGCAGCGGCTGCGGGCGCGCGCGTGGACGCGGTTGGCGTACGCGGAGCATGCACAGGCAACGCAGGGGGTATGGGCTACAGGCGTGCGCATGGGAGGTCAGCTTCGGCCATGGCGGCCAAGCGTGGGGCAGGCCATACGGCGACGAATCCGAGGGGGAAAAGGGGGCAACGGGGAGATGAGCTCACAACGGTTCCAACGGAGGCGACGGGGAGGTCGGAGGTGGACCGGAGACGAGACAATCGACGACGGCGGTCGGCGATGTACGCGGTGAGGACGAGCTCGATGGCGAGCGTACGAGGCTGCTCCGCTCGATTTGTTGCTCGGGATCGACGAAGTAGTCAGCGGTGATCTTCCTGGACAGCTCGGAACGGCGAGAGGGAGTCGTTGGCGACGCGATTTATGGTAAGGCGGCCATGGCGGCGCTCGGACGAGCGAGACAGAGAGGTAGGGGTGTGAGCGAGGGGAGAGAGACGTGCTAGGGTTGGTCAGGGGGTTGAGGGGGTCCTTATCCGCCCAGTGAGCCGCGGGATGGTCGGCGCATGGCCATCTATGGCATGGACGGCGTGCGCACAGCATGGCCTCCTCTCTGTCGAGAGGTTCAGGAAAGGCCACGGTAAATGGGCCAGGCCGCACTGTGGCTTGTCGGGCCTTAAGTGCACAGTAATATCTAGTCTATTTCCTTTTTTTCCGTGACAATTTTCCTCCTTGGTTTTGTATTTTAATTTTGATCCAAATGAATTTCGTTGCATGCGAAACTTGTCTCAATAATTACTAGGCAATAATCTGCACAGCCACAAAAAGTTTGAGAGTTAATTGAATTCATTTGATTTTTGTTTAAATGCAAATGGATTAAATGGGATGTTTTGCTACTGTTTTTGGATGGTAGCTTTCAATTAAGCAAGCAAGTGTTGTGGTTTTTCTTAGCCATAATTATCTATGGAATATTTGCAAAAACATGAACTATTTTTTATACCAGTTTGTTACTTTTAAAATTTCACTTGTTATTTGAATTTTGGTTTTAATTGGAATTTGAAACGAGATATGATTTTCATAGTGATCAAGCATAGTAATATACGGTGACTAGGCATGATTAACTGATGATCACTGTACTTAATTACAGGGGGTGTTACAATCAGATTATCCATGAATATTATTTGAGTTTTCTCTGAACTCTTTTATGCATGATTGTTATATCTTCATATTTCTCTTCGATCTATTGATTTGGTTTGGCCAACTAGATTGATTTATCTTGCAATGGGAGATGTGCTTTGTAATGGGTTCGATCTTGCGGTGCTCAATCCCAGTGACAGAAAGGGACATGACACGTATGTATCGTTGCTATTAAGGGTAAAAAGATAGGGTTTATTCATGCGTGAGTTTACTTTGTCTACATCATGTCATCTTGCTTAAGGCGTTACTCCGTTCTTTATGAGCTTAATACTCTAGATGCATGCTGGATAGCGGTCGATGTGTGGAGTAATAGTAGTAGATGCAGAATCGTTTCAGTCTACTTGTCTCGGACGTGATGCCTATATACATGATCATTGCCTTGGATATCGTCATGATTATTTGCTTTTCTATCAATTGCCCAAAAGTAATTTGTTCACCCACCGTATGCTATTTTCAAGAGAGAAGCCTCTAGTGAAAACTATGGCCCCCGGGTCTACTTTTATCTTATATTAAAAATCCCAAAAATATCTTGCTGCAATTTTACTTTATTTATTTTATTTTATATTTTTGTTCGATCTATCTATCTATCACCATACAATTTAATTTTGCAATTAACCGCCAAGGGATTGACAACCCCTTGTTCGCGTTGGGTGCGAGGATTTGTTATTTTGTGTGCAGGTACTGCTAACCAGTTGTTGCGTGATTCTCCTACTGGATTGATAACCTTGGTTTCATAACTAAGGGAAATACTTATCTCTACTATACTGCATCATCCCCCCCTCTTCGGGGAAATCCCAACGCAACTCACAAGTAGCAGGAAGAATTTCTGGCGCCGTTGCCGGGGAGACATCATCAACATCTTTCAAGTACCTACGCATAAACTTTCATCTCCTTGCATTTATTTTATTTGCATTTGCCTCTCATTTTCATCTCCCCCACTTCTATTTTTTTTTACAAAAACACAAAAATATTTTATTTGCTTGCTTGCTTTTATTGCCATGACAACACTCAAGAACAGAAAGTGAAAGCAAAAATTTAAGATCACTATGGATCCTCATCCACTTGCTAATATTTTCAAAAGATTCAATTACAATGAATCAATTGCTAGTGATTTGAGTGCTCTTGATTTTCTCTATGAAGTTTTGCTTGAAAATCATGGATCTGAAAATTGTGATGAAGTGTTAGAAGAAGAAATTTATAAAGTGATTCATGATAGCTCCTTGATTGAAAAGCATGATTGCAATGATGTTACTATAAATTCCATTAATGTGAATTGTGCTAATAATATGCAAAACTACAAGCTTGGGGATGATAATTTTGTTATGTCCACTACTTATTGCAATGATCATGATTGGGGTGATAATGCTTCTTATGATCTTGAAAATTTATTTAAGCCTCATGATGAATACGTTATTGATAATAATGTTTGCAATACTATTAAAAGTGGGTTTGGAAGAGCGTCAAATTTAGGTAATAATGATCCCACTACTTTGGAGAATTATCAATCTTATGAAATTTTTGATAAAAGTGGGTTTAGAGAGGTCATGACTTTAGTTGATGTTAATCCCACTATCTCGGAAGATTATAGAACTTTTATGCATGTGGATCATGAAGAGAATATTTTATATGATAGCTATATTGTTGAATTTAACTATGATCCTACATGTAATTATTATGAGAGAGGAAAATATGGTTGTAGAAATTTTCAAGTTACTCAATTACCTCTCTTGAAGTTCAAATTGTTAATGCTCCGTTCTTCTTCCTTGCATATGCTAGAGATTGCTTGTCTTGATAATTTGTTCTTCTATAAAATGCCTATGCATAGGAAGTATGTTAGACTTAAGTGTGTTTTTCATATACTTCATGATGCTCTCTTTGTGTTTCTATTATTATCTCTCATGAGAGCATCCTTGAAATCTCAAGCCTATCTTAATGGCTATAAAGAAAGAGCTTGTTGGGAGACAACCCAATGAATAAAATATGTTCTTGTGTATTTAAACAATTATGCTACTGTTATGATTGTGTTTTTTATGTTTTAATTAGTGTTTGTGCCAAGTAATGCCTTTGGGATGATTTGGAAGATAGTATAATTGATGCTGTTTGGAAAACAGAAAGTTTTGCGTCTAGTGCTGGAATTTTAATTCTGTACTGGAGCGTCAGAAAAATCTGAAATTTTTACACAGTATTGGTATATGAATTTCCCACGTTGTCCTATATTTTCAGAATTGTTGGAGTTACAGAAGTATATATTTTAAATATATCTTTACATACTGTTCTGTTTTAGACAGATTCTGTTTTTGTTGCATAGTTTGCTTATTTTGATGAATCTATGGATCGTATTGGGGGGTATGAGTCATGGAGAAGTTGGAGTATAGTAGCATTATACTAATATTAAATATGAATTAATTTACCACAGTACTTAAAGTTAAAGATTTATTTGTTATACTAACGGATCTCACGAAGGTTTTGTTGAGTTTTGTGTGATTGAAGTTTTCAAGTTTTGGGTGAGATCACGATGGATGAAGGAATAAGGAGTGGCAAGAGCCTAACCTTGGGGATGCCCAAGGCACCCCAAGGTAATATTCAAGGAAGACTCAAGCGTCTAAGCTTGGGGATGCCCCGCAAGGCATCCCCTCTTTCTTCTACCAACTATCGGTAATTTTACTTGGAGCTATATTTTTATTCATCACATGATATGTGTTTTACTTGGAGCGTCATGTATTATATGAGTCTTTGTTTTGTTTGCTTTTTAGTTTGTCACAATCATCTTTGCTGGACACACCTATTTGAGAGAGCCACACGTTTATCATGATTTGTTAGAATACTCTATGTGCTTCACTTAAATCTTTTGAGCTAGGCAGTTGCTCTAGTGCTTCACTTAAATCTTTTTGAGCACGGCAGTGGCTATATTTTGAAGAAATATTTGCACTCTCATGCTTTACTTATATTATTTTGAGAGTTGATAAGATTAAATTTTGAAGAAATATTTGCACTCTCATGCTTCACTTATATCTTTTTGAGAGTTGATAAAAGTAATGGTAATTTGCACAAGATATGAATTTGGTCCCAAAGTGATGAATATTCAAGAGGGATATAATAAAAAAATTCATGAAAGATCATTGGATATGATAAGTTTGATTCCTTGCAATAGTTTTGCGATATGGATATGATAATATGTGAGTCATGTTAGTGAGTAATTATGATTTAGTAAGAATATTGGTGTTAAGGTTTGTGATTCCCTATGCATGCACATAAAGTCAATAGTTATGCAACGAAATTATATCCTACTTATGGTGCATTATTCGGTGTTAGTTATGTTCAATGCATGTCTATGACCGTTTTCGCTTTTTGGTTGGTCGCTTCTCAATCTATTTGCTAGCCTTCATTTGTACTAAGCGCGAATACTGCTTGTGCATCCAACTCCTTAAACCCAAAGTTGTGCCAAATGAGTCCACCATACCTACCTATATGCGGTATTTCCATGCCGTTCCAAGTAAATTTGCATGTGCCAACTCTAAATTTTCAAAATAATTTTCCGTTTTGTGTGCCCGTACCGCTCATGAAGCAGCAGGGGGTGGCCAATATTTTCCATGCTAGGTGTGTTATTCTCACGATGAGTGTTTATTCGCTTGTCATTGCATGAGAGAGTGGCAGGTAATAGGGATGCCCAGTCCCGAAATGATTTTTTTTTAATATGATGATAATAATAAATTCCTTGGAAAGTGTTGGTATGGAGGGCACCCGTGGATACGGCTAGCCATGCATTGTGAAAGAATGGTGGAAAGGAAATAAACTTTATTTTCTGTTTGGGAACAGCCTATAATGTGTCTAGCATGGAAGATATTGGGAATTCTCGGTCGTTTTCGTTGACAGGAAAAGCATGCCTCTCAAAATAATTTAATCTCTCTAATTTTAGCTTTGAGCTCTGGCACCTCTGCAAATCTATGCTTCCCTCTGCGAAGGGCCTATCTATTTACTTTTATGCAATTTTTATTTTTTACTTTGAGTCTCCATCTTCTCTTACAAAGCACCAACTGGAGAGCACTATTGTCATACGTGTGCATTGTGTGTAGCTAATATTGAGTGTGTTTCATGGATCGATCAATGATTGAGCATAATGGGCTAGGTTGATATTTTGAAAGGCATGGTTGCTTGTTAGTATGCTTGAGTATTTATGTCTTCATGTCAAACTATAGACTATTGCTTTGAATCAATCAAGTCCAAATGTCCATGCTACAAAGAAAAGAGTATATGATGAATATGATAGGTAGCATTCCACATCAAAAATTCTGTTTTTATCATTTATCTACTCGAGGACGAGCAGGAATTAAGCTTGGGGATGCTTGATACGTCTCCAACGTATCTATAATTTTTGATTGTTCCATGCTATTATAGTATCAATCTTGGATGTTTTATATACATTTACAAGCAATTATATATCATTTTTGGGACTAACCTATTAACTTAGTGCCCAGTGCCAGTTGTTGTTTTTTGCCTGTTTTTGGTTTTCCAGAGTATCAGTACCAAACAAAGTCCAAATGCCACGAAACTTTTTGGAGATTTTTTTCTGGACATAAGAGACACTAGAAGCTTCGAGAGTGGGCCAGAAGACATAGGAGGTGTCCACGAGCCACCAGGGCGCGCCCCAGGGGGGTGGCGCGCCCTGGTGCCTCGTGGGCCCACCTCTGCTCCGTTTGACCTAATTCCACCTCTATAAATTCTCTAAAATCAGGAAACAAACAGAGGAGTCCATGAAATACTTTTTCCGCCGCCGCAAGTTGCTGTTCTCGAGAGATCCCATCTGGAGGCCTTTTCCGGCACTCTGCCGGAGGGGGATTCGATCACGGAAGGGCTCTACATCAACCTTGTTGCCCTTCCGATGATGCGATAGTAGTTTACCACAGACCTTCGGGTCCATAGTTAGTAGCTAGATGGCTTCTTCTCTATTTTTGATCTTCAATACAATGTTCTCCTCGATGTTCTTGGAGTTCTATCCGATGTAATCACTTTTTGCGGTGTGTTTGTTGGGATCCGATGAATTGTGAGTTTATGATCAGATTATCCAAGAATATTATTTGAGTTTTCTCTGAACTCTTTTATGCATGATTGTTATATCTTCGTATTTCTCTCCGATCTATTGATTTGGTATGGCCAACTAGATTGATTTATCTTGATTTGGGAGAGGTGCTTTGTAATGGGTTCAATCTTGCGGTGCTCAATCCCAGTGACAGAAAGGGACATGACACGTATGTATCGTTGCTATTAAGGGTAAAAAGATGGGGTTTATTCATGCGTGAGTTTACTTTGTCTACATCATTTCATCTTGCTTAAGGCGTTACTCCGTTCTTTATGAACTTAATACTCTAGATGCATGCTGGATAGCGGTCGATGTGTGGAGTAATAGTAGTAGATGCAGAATCGTTTCGGTCTACTTGTCTCGGACGTGATGCCTATATACATGATCATTGCCTTGGATATCGTCATGATTATTTGCTTTTCTATCAATTGCCCAACAATAATTTATTCACCCACCGTATGCTATTTTCAAGAGAGAAGCCTCTAGTGAAAACTATGGCCCCCGGGTCTACTTTTATCTTATATTAAAAATCCCAAAAATACCTTGCTGCAATTTTACTTTATTTATTTTATTTTGTATTTTTATTCGATCTATCTATCTATCACTACACAATTTAATCTTGCAATTAACCGCCAAGGGATTGACAACCCCTTGTTCGCGTTGGGTGCGAGGATTTGTTATTTTGTGTGCAGGTACTGCTAACGAGTTGTTGCGTGATTCTCCTACTGGATTGATAACCTTTGTTTCATAACTGAGAGAAATACTTATCTCTACTGTACTGCATCATCCCCTCCTCTTCGGGGAAATCCCAACGCAGCTCACAAGTAGCACCGCTGCCGTGGTTCGCATGACCTCCTCTATTTCCACTGCCGCTTGGAAAGTACTCTTCCCTACGGTATTCTCTATCGCCATCCTTTTAGCACTCGTTAAACCTATATATGTTAATGTTCAAAAAAACACTGGATCTGGTATTCTAGTGAAAATTTTCTATTTCTATGTTTTAGAATTTGAATGTTTCATGTATAATTAGCTAAATTTGTATGTTGAAAATATGTTGTGTTGACACTATGTTATTGTATAATTAGCCAAAGTGGCATGCTTTTGGATGTTTTTGTGTATGCAATTTGGCAAAAAAAAACACCATTGCAAAAATGGTCCAAACAAGTAGGGGATGGGGGCATCTCCAACGCGGACCCTCAAAGTCGTGCGTCCATCCAGGCCACGCGGTCTGGACCCTGCAAGTCATCCAACGGAGTCTCAGATTCGTCGGTGGACCAGTCCAGACTTCCGTTTTCCCCCTGATGACCCACAAGTATAGGGGATCAATCGTAGTCCTTTCGATAAGTAAGAGTGTCGAACACAACGAGCAATAGAAGGAATTGACAAGTAGTTTTCAGCAAGGTTTCACTGCAAGTGATGTAAGATAGTTTTGATAGATAGTTTGATAGCAAGATAATTTTTAACAAGGTAGCAAGTAACAATAGTGACAAAGTGTAGCAAGTGGCCCAATCCTTAGTTGTGCTAAGGACAAACCAGAGGTGTTTCTTCTAGTGATTAAAACGCTCTTGGGGACACACAAGAATATCGCCAAGTAACTTTCACCATGATTCATTGAGTTAACGTTCATTGCCTTGATAAGTGTTATGTGGGTGGACCAGAGCTAAGGTACTGTCCTAACTTGAACAAATACCTACTTATGATTATACCCTTTATGAAAGCATCCACAAATACAAGAGAATTAATTAAGGTAAATCTAACCAAAGCATTACACAATTGGATCCAAAGCAACCCCTCACGGAATAATTCATAAACTAGGGTTTAGGTTTCTATCACTCCCACAACCCATCATCTACAAACTAATTCCATAATGCCTTCCCCTAAGCCCAAAGATGGTGAAGTGTCATGTAGTCGATGTTCACATAACACCACTAGAGGAAGAACAACACAATATAATATCAAAACATTGAACGGTAATCAACTTCACATGATTACTAGTAATAAGACTTCTCCCATGTCCTCAAGAACTAATGGAACTACTCAAAGATCATCATAGGATCATGATTAGTGGGTATAAATATGTGATTAATAATCTGAACATAACAACCTTCCACCAATTAAACCAACTAGCATCAATTACAAGATGTAATCAACACTACAAGCACTCCCATGTACCAATCTGAGGTTTGATACAAAGATTGAACACAAGATAAGAACTAGGGTTTGGAGATGAGATGGTTCTGGTGAATATGTTGATGAAGATGATGATACCCATGATGAACGGAGTGTTGGTGATGATGAAGGCTTTGATTTCCCCCTTCTGGAGGGAAGTTTCCTCGGTAGAATCGCTCCGCCAGAGAGCAAAAGTGCTTCGCCCAAGTTCCACCTCGCCGACGGCAACGGAAAGTCCCGAGGATTTTCTGTGATTTTTTCTAGGGCAAATGAGATTTATGGCCAAAGGGCGTCGGGAGATGAGCCTCCAGGGCCCCACACGGGCAGGTTGCACGGCCAGGGGGTAGGCTGCGCCACCAGGCCGTGTGGGGGCCTGGTGGGTCCCCTCTGGCACTTCTTTGCTCCATAATTCATTATATATTCCAAAATAACTCTCCAAAAATCCACGCTTCATTTTGAGCTCCGGAGAATTGCTTCCTCTTCTATTGTATTTTTACGTCAGACTTCCAGTTGCCGGTAATCCCCCTCTCTTGATATATCTTGCATTTTAAGAGAGAAAAGGCATTAGAATTGCATCATATTATGAAATATATCATTGAAATAGGATAAATTATAGTAAAAAATAATGATGCAAAATGGACGTATCACCCGCAAAACCGGAACCAAACCAGGGGGATTTGCGGGAGTCTGACACCAGCCATGTAGGACTCGACAACTCCGGCCCACCCAAAACTGAGGCGGAGTTCACACATTTGGAGCTGGCCGCACTGTTTCCGCGATAAAATCACTCTTTCTCAACCCTATCCTCTTCCATCCCGCCGCTCTCCACCTCAATTCCCACCCTTTTCACTGTGCCTCCGCATGGAGGACCCTTACGAAAAGCTGCTGGAGTCGGTGGTGGAGGATCTAGCGAAGGAGGCCACCCGCAAGATCGACTCGGTGACACGACAAGACTGTCTCTCATACAGAAGGCAAAGGCGGCGTACTTTGAGAAGTAGAAGGCTGGCGGAGGTGGTGGTGGTGGCGGGGGACGTGCAGGGGGGCGGTCGTGGTGCCGGCGGCGATTGTGGTCCAGGGCGAAGCCAGGGACGCAGGGTGCCCCCGCCGTTGATGTCCGTGCAGACGCCGCCCTGGCCGGATCAATACAAGGCTCCCTACTTCTACGTCGCCCAGCATCTCGGTAAGCAGCACATGCCTATTTGCGTCGACATCAATGCGGTGCCGCTTTTCTTGGAGTCTACATCGTTGTATCCTGTCTGGTCGCGGACGCGGGGCATGGAGCACCTCGGTGCCCACACGCTGTTCCCCAGTGCCTTAAGCAGGCGAGTCGGTGTACGACAACGCAGACAATCAGTTGTTTGAGATGATCCACGACGAAGGTAGAGGTGGAGGCTACTACGAGTGTCATGGTGTTCTCACGGCAGATGCCATGGGATGGCTTATCGTGGGTGCAGCCTGAGGACGCCGGTGGGTTCCAGAGGCTAGATCGGGCACAAGCGGTGCAAGACACACGAAGTACCTAGGTTCGGGGCCCTCCGATGGAGGTAACACCCCTAGTCCTTGTGAGAACCCGAGACCGATGCTCCATATGCCTTCCATATATTTTGTTATCGCCATGTTAATTATTTGGCTTGTTGCATTTCATCATGGCATCATGCGCATTGCATCCGCATGTTTTCATAAAATTTGCATCCGTTCGTAGTTGCCGCTTCTCTCCGTTGTCTTCATTGACCATTCTCTTATCAACCACACACTTGCTCGCGACCGCCTTATCTCTTTGCACAGACCACTGACCCACTCGCCACCTAATCCGAAAAGTCCCTCCAGACCTGAACTGGGCAGTCGTGACCGGTGGGTCCGGATCACTCCCGAAATACCCCAAACATCTTCGGTTTATTCATTGGACTCCCCTAGCCTATTATTCTCGACCGTCCGATTACGATCGGAGGGACCGATTAGCCCTACCCAAAACCATCTACTATAAATAGCAGTGCAACCCCTAGCCAACCCTAATTTTTAGGACGGCTGTCCCATCCTCCCATCGCGCCGCCGCCACCCACTCACCATCTCCATCGGGATCCCCTCCCGATCTAAAAACCACCAACAGGCAGCATCCACCTCTCCCAATCAGCGCCGCCACCTTCCCTCCATTTCCGTGCCACCCCTTGCGTGCCCGCCTCCTCCACAGCTCCACCCACAGCGCATCCAGCCACCCGTGCCGAGCTCCTCCTCGTCCCCGAGCTCACCACGGTGCCAGGAGTTCCGCCCCCGAGCTGCCTCCTCTGCCTCATCCCCGAAGCTGTTCGCGCCCGAGCTCCCGAGGAGACTGCCGACCCCGACCTCCTCCTACCCCCGCACCTCCACGCCGTGCCGACCGGCGACCAAGATGAACAGGAATCGCCGGAGCTGCCCGTCCCTCTCCTTCTCCCTTTCTTCTTTCTCTTTTGCTCTCTCTCTCCCGTCTCACGCATCTCTCTGTGCTCCCTCTCTGTTTGCCTGCAGGAGGAGCCCCGCGCCTCCAGCCGCCGCCAGAAGCGAGCAGCAGCTCGAGTCCCTAGCCTCCTGCCTCGGCCCGATCCAGCCTCCTCGCCGGCAAGCGGCCACCTGCCGGAGCAAGACCTCCTCGCCAGGTCAGACCACGCCGTCCCTCTCCCTTTCCTTTCTCTTCTTCTCCCTCCAACTCCTTTTCTTCTCTCTGTCTCTGAACTCTATTGCTTCTCTCTGTAGCAGCCAGGAGGCCACCTGATCTGGATGCCCGCAACCCTCCGGCCATCTTCAGCTTGCCGCCGCCAAGCTCTTGCCGCACCTCGCCGGTGAGACCCCGCAGCCGCGCGTCACCGTTTCTCTCTTTTTCCCGCTATGACCTCCCCTGCTCTCCCTCTCTTCTCTGTTGAACAGGAGCACCACGCCATGGCCTCTGCTTCGTCCACAGACGCGTGCGCCCGCGTTGACTCGAGCGAGTCCAGCGTCTTGGCCCAGCCGCGCCGTGCCCCTGCAGCCGCCCCAGCCCACCAGATCCGCCAACCTGGGCCAAGCCCAGCGAGGTGAGCAAGCCAGCCCGCTTCCTCTGCCACTGTGTTACGCCCCGAGCGCTGTATAGCTATTCTGTGCCAACCCGTTAGTACAGTTTCGGCCCGTAGACGTTTTTTTTCAGTTCTGCGATTTTATCATATATCCAGGACCTGCATATTTACAAAATGCCACTGTTTTGAAATGCTAATAATTAAATATTCATGCATCCAAATAAAACATGTCATATATGTAACTTGGGTAGAATTTCATGTAGTTTCACAATATCAAACTCTCATCCATGTTAAAAATGTTTAAACTTACTGTTTGCATTAATTTGCATAAATGTCATGCTAAAAATGCTTTATTTCATAACTAAATAACCGTAGCTCCGATTTAAATAAACTTTATATGTAAATGGTCTAGAAAAATGTGTAGATTAACATGATGCACTTACTTTGCATGTTTAACAACAATAAAATATGGTTTAGGGTAGAATATTACCAATTTCGAAAATTACATATGGGGATTTTCCGGAATTGTTCTTGGTTGTCTCCGGCCTCATTTAAATTGCCTATATAGGTAGTTTAATCTTGCTTCATTTCTTGCCATGTTAAACAACATTTAATCTTGCCATGTACATAAACGGGAGTGAACTAAATAAATGTTGTGGAGTTTCGTCAATATGCAACTCGTTGCATATTGAGCTTCACTTAATGTGTAGTAGTTGTTTGTTGCATCCTTGCCATGCCATGCATCTTTAAACTTGACATGCATCATACTTGATTGTGCATTATGCCATGATTATGTTTGTGTGTTTACCATGTTGTTTCCTTCTTTCCGGTTGCACTTCTTCTCGATAGTTACCGGTAACGTTTCGGAGTGAGGATTCGTTCGACTACGCTTGTTCGTCTTCTTCCTAGCGGGATTTCAGAAAAGATGATCATGACCTTGGATATCTCAACTATCTTTGCTTGCTAGTTGTCTCGTTGCTATCGCTATGTCGCGCTTCCTACCACATATATGTCAGCCTCCCATATGCCATGAAACAGCCTCTAACCACCCTACCCAGCAAACCGTTGTTTGGCTATGTTACCGCTCTGCTCAGCCCCTCTTATAGCGTTTTAGTTGCAGGTGCAGTGCAGGTTATTCCATGTTGGGACATGGATATGTTGGGATATCACAATATCTCTTATTTAATTAATGCATCATTATACTTGGTTGTGGGTGGAAGGCTCGGCCTTTTGCCTAGTGTTTTGTTCCACTCATGCCGCCCTAGTTTCCGTAATACCGGTGTTATGTTCCTTGATGAGCGCTTCTAACACATGTGGGGCATATGGGAACCCCCCTGATCACTTGTTTTAGGATAAGACTTCTCCAGCAAGGCCCAACATTGGTTTTAACACTTGCCAACATGAACCTAATAATTAATGCATAGAGGGTTGCCACCTCGGGGACTCTTTTAATTCCAACATAACTCGGGCCAGCGGCAAGACACAACCGTTGGTCCACCTACCTAGCAGTCGGCGGAGCCGCCTCGGGGCAACTCGGGTTCTTTTGGCTACCGTCCACTTAGAATAGACGGATGATGCCCGTATATAGAGTGCGCGCGGCTCTAGACATGGACCTGGCTCACCGGGAGGTCTTGCTGGTTTAGTTTTGCCTGTTACGAGTGTCTTGTCCACCGGGATTCCTTATCGTAAGCATCGTGTTATCATGGTGTGAGGATGTTCCATCGGATGCGTGTGGTAATTTATAATGGACTACTTGGAGCACCCCTGCAGGGTTAAATCTTACGCGAAGCCGTGCCCGCGGTTATGTGGTGACTTGAAAATTTATAACCTCCGGTTGTAGAGAACTTGACACTAATTCTAATTAAAATACACTAACCGCGTGCGTAATCGTGATCGTCTCTTTTCTAGGGAGTTCGGGAAGAGAACACGGTGGGGTTATGTTTGACTCATAAGTAGGTGTTCAGGATCACTTCTTGATCATTATTAGTTTGCGACCGTTATGCGTAGTTTACTCTTCTTATTCTTGTACTCGTAAGTTAGCCACCATACAATGCTTAGTGCTTGCTGCAACCTCACCACCTTAACCTTCCATACCCATTTAAGCTTTGATAGTCTTGTTACCCATGGTTATGGGATTGCTGAGTCCTCGTGGCTCACAGATTACTACAACAACAGATGCAGGTATAGGTAATGCGGTGATTTGACGTGAGAGCGATGCGCGTTTGCTTTTGGAGTTCTTCTTCTTCGTCGATCTTGGGATAGGTTCCGGTTCAGCAGCCTGGGCTAGTAGGGTGGATGTCATTCGTGTTTTTCGTTTGTTTTCATCCGTAGTCGGATTCTGCTCTTCTATATGGTGTTTGCTATGTATTAACGTATTCATGAGATGATTGTATGGATTTGTCTGTATCCCCATCTATTATGTACATGGTATGATGTAATGATATCCACCTTGCAAGCATCTTCAATATGCGCTTCTATCCCTGGTGGGACCTTCGAGTTCCTCGAGGATAGGATCGCATATTGGGTGTGACAGTCCTGCCGAATGAACTAGAGAGAGCACAAGGGCTACAATGGTGCTCCTGGAGCTGTTTGGGTGGAGGAGGAAGAAGGAGCTAGTTCACCCTCTGCCTCGTATGGGTGTGTGTGTATGAATGAGCCGACCCCCGCTCTGGGGGGCTCCTGGGAGGTCTTATAGGCTAGCCTCCCAGGTTACAGTGGTAAAATAACAGGGGCGGGGCCCTGGTGTCATCGTCTCTGGCCGGTAGTGGGGCCTGCCGGCTGCACGGCACTCTAGCCCGTCGCTCCCCATGTCATGGAGTGGTTGGCGTCGTGCGTCTACAGTGCCGGGCCGCGCTGACGTCGGTCGTCCGGGTCAGCGGGGACGGCAACACTGTAGCCACGCTCTCCCCGACGTGGGAGAGGTCTTGTCATACGGCGCGATTGGACAGGCGCTGACCCCGTCGGATGCTGGCTGCGGCCAGCCGGCCCGGACGTGGCGTCGTGCCCAGCCGGCCCGCTGCTGGGGAGCCGGTTGGAGGACCAGCCGGACTGAGGGGCGCTGGCCGCCCCAATGTTTTAAAAATTGCCCTGTACTCCCGGCATGTACACCCTATTCGGCACCCAGCAGCGGGCCGGGCATGTACACCCTATTCGGCACGTACTCCCGGTCGGGCACGTACAGTCAGCCGGGCATGCGGACGGATTGGGCCACCGAGTAGCAGGAGGAGGAGGAGGAGGGCGACAACGACCCTGATCCAGATGAATTTGTAGCCGATCCAAAGAAAAGGGGTAGAGGAGAAAGCTTCAACATGAGAGAGGACGAGTTGTTATGCGATGCGTGGTTGGCCACTAGCATCGATCCGATCCATGGCACATAGCAAAAGGGCTCAACATTTTGAGCCAACATTCGTGCTTGGTTCCATGAGCACAAGCATTTCGAGCCCTACGCCGACGAACTCATCTGTAACCGTTTGGTGAAGTCTCTCAACCATCAATGGTACGCCATTCAAGAGTCTGTGTCCAAGTATTGCGGCCACTTGATGCAACTCATCGCACGGTGGCCAAGTGGTGCCCAAATCTCCGAGCAACTAAGTGTGTTGGTCATTTAGCTAGATATGCAACTTGTTGGCCGGATATGCTCTATTTTTTGGTCATTTGGCCGGATCGGATATGCAAATTGTTGATTAATTCTTTGTAGCCTTCCCGTGCGTGCAATTTGTTCTTGAAGTTGGAGAAGAACTTCGTCCTCATCAATGTTTTGTTGAAGTTATTGCCAACTCCGCCAAGACCGCCGGCATCGGCACCAAGGAAGAAACAGGTGATCCAACCTAGCGAACAAAAGAGCGATATAGAAGATTAGGAGAGTGTTTCAGATAAAAAGTGGGAGGAGGAGAAGGCGAAGCGAGAAGGGCGACGGCCAAGATGACAGAGAGGTTCGATGACATCTTGGCAAAGGAGGAGACATATGTCAAGCGCTCCGACATGAATGAGACATGTAAGACCAAGAGGTTTAACATATTGATGGCCGCGGCCGAGAAGAAGCTCAAGGTTGAAGAGAAGAAAGCCATGCTTGAAGAGAAGAAGGTTCATATCGCAGTCACTTCGCAGCATCTTCGGAGGAGGCGAAGATGTTGACCTTGAAGATGGATGAGTTGGATGACGATGCAAAGATGATCGTGCAAGCCGTCCATTTCAAGATTTTCAAGCGGCAGAAAGATCAGCGGGAGGCGGAGGCGGAGAAGGAGGCGACCGAGGCGGCGGCGGCAGAGTAAGCGCTCATGCTTGGATTGCCTGTCCGGCAGGGCAAATTTTTGCACGGACTGCCGTACTGGTATTTTTTTATAATCAGACATGTAAAAACTATGAACACTTGCTTTTTTTGTTGTGACCGGATGCTATGTGATCGGGCGGGCGCATTTGGATTGTAAATTGATCAAATCTGGGCGAACATTTTGTCACAACTTTAGTTGTCGGCTTCTTTATCAGTGTCCATGAGCTGGTCCTCACCGATCTACAGACGGATAAGTTGTCCGATTCGAGGGTCTTTCCGGGCAAGCAGGAGATTCCACGGACACGATAGTAGATGTCCCCGGTAAGCAAGAGATGAGTTTTAATCCATGTCCCATCCACTGAATCGTCGGTTATTTTCCAACTCCAAACATATCGAATAATTTGCCGGGCCGGTCACCCTCACTGGGCACTACATTGGCCTCGATTCTTTCTTTTTTTGACGGGACATTGGCCTCGATTCTTTTATCCGCTCCCAACCCCGCACTGAATGGGCAGCTTTGATTAATTGACCCAGTGCGTGGCGTTCATATTGCTTCGCGGTTTTTTAATAGGCCGACACCGCGACAAACATGGCCCGACTGAACAAACCCTTCCATTGATTAACATTTCAGTTCCGATCGAAGAAAGAAAGCAGCCAGAGCCGCCGCTGGCTGGCCGCGGAGCTGCAGCCAGGTCCCAGCTGTGTGAGCATGGAACTTGGGGATAGATGTGTTTCGGCCAGGACCAGGAGTCGGCCAGGAGTAGGTGAAGAGTGGAGATACGTAGTGTCTGACGTTGCCATGCCGTCGACACGTAGTGTCTGACGTCCAGTCCGGCTCGTCGGCATGCCTATTTATCCGCATCTCCGGGCTTGGCAGTCACCAACACCCTGATTTGTGAGCAGGAAATCGAAGTAGTCCAGCTAGGAGCCTAGGCGAAGAAGCAGAGCGAGCAATCGTCAATGGAGAAAGGCACGCCGGCGCTCGGTTGGGCTGCGAGAGACGAGTCCGGCCTCCTCTCCCCGTACAGCTTCTCGCGAAGGTCTTACTCTATCCAGTCCCTGTCATGGCGGTACTCTGCTCGGCCTCGCCTCTGCTTCTTGCGCCGTGCTGATGAATTCCCGTGATGCACGACAGGGTTCAGAAGGACGAGGATGTGACGATCAAGGTGCTCTTCTGCGGGATCTGCCACACCGACCTCCACATCGCCAAGAACGAGTGGGGCAACGCCCTCTACCCCATCGTTCCCGGGTGGGTAAAACCAACCAAAACATACATACAACGATCGATGGTCTACGACTGTGATGGTGGATTAATTGTTACCGTATTGCCGGCGCAGGCATGAGATTGTTGGCGTCGTCGCCGACGTCGGCCCTGGCGTCAAGAGCTTCAAGGCCGGGGACACGGTGGGCGTGGGCTACTTCGTCGACTCCTGCCGCTCCTGCGACACCTGCAGCAAGGGGTACGAGAACTACTGCTCCACCCTCGTGCTCACCTCCAACGGCGTGGACTACGACGGCGCCACCACCCAGGGGGGTTTCTCCGACGTGCTCGTCGTCAACCAGGACTACGTCCTCCGCGTCCCGGAGGGCCTGTCTCTCGCCGGGGCGGCGCCGCTGCTCTGCGCCGGCGTCACGGTGTACAGCCCGATGATGCAGTACGGCCTCAACGCGCCGGGGAAGCACCTCGGCGTCGTCGGCCTCGGGGGCCTCGGCCACATGGCCGTCAAGTTCGGCAAGGCGTTCGGGATGACCGTCACCGTGATCAGCTCGTCGCCGAGGAAGCGCGAGGAGGCGCTCGAGCGCCTCGGCGCCGACGCGTTCTTGGTCAGCCAGGACGCCGAGCAAATGAAGGTTACGTTTTTTTGCCCCCTCCATTGATTGACCCTGTGTGCGCGTAACATGTGATTCTTGGCACGGTAGCGATTGACAAGGGTACGTTCTTGGGTGAACTGGTGCAGGCGGCGGCGGGGACGATGGACGGCATCATCGACACGGTGTCGGCGGGGCACCCGCTGGTGCCACTGCTGGAGCTGCTGAAGCCGATGGGGCAGATGGTGGTGGTCGGCGCGCCGAGCGAGCCGCTGGCGCTGCCGGCCTACGCCATCATCGGAGGCGGCAAGCGCGTGGCCGGGAACGGCGTGGGCAGCGTCAGCAGCTGCCAGGCGATGCTGGACTTCGCGGGGAAGCACGGCATCACCGCGGACGTCGAGGTCGTCAAGATGGACTACGTCAACACGGCGGTCGAGCGGCTGGAGAGGAACGACGTGAGGTACCGCTTCGTCATCGACGTCGCCGGCAGCCAGCTGGGCGCCGCCGCTTAGTGCTCCGAGACGTAGACGTGCGGCGGTCACCGCCCACGTGAGGTTGTGATTTGTGGTGTTGTTATTTCCATGGGTCGGTGTGTGCGTTCCCAGATTTTCAGGTGAAATAATTGCTTCGTGACTGTTACCTATAAAGAGTATAAATATTCAGGCCTTCTCTTTCGTTCACCGTTCAGGGTTTCTTTCGACCACAAGGTTCTCAGACACAGAGAATCTTCAGAACCGCCTACCGCTTCTTTATCTAACTGCCCAGGAGTGGTGATCTCGCGGCGAACCAGTTCCTGCTCTCTCTTGCCTGCGAGGGCGTTGGCTCCCCTTCCCTCCGCTCGTCGCTCCGGCGACAGCGGGAGGGTGGGGGGCCAGTTCCTTCCGTCCGGACTGTAGATAGGTTTAGGATAGGTATGTCGGGTGACTGCGCTCGGTCGGTGCCGACGTCGCCATCACGAATAAAGTTTTCCGGGCCACCGCCTCGATGGCGTTCTTCAACTACGTCGAGAAGCCATGGATTTGTGTTCGAGCGAGTTTCACAAGACGTCGGTGGAGATCTTGCTCAGGTTCTTGTTTCTTCGGCTTCGTCCGCGTTGCGTCGGCTGCGTCTCCAGCGTCGTCGTGGAGCCGGAAGTTTGTGTCTTAGAGATGGCGGATGCTGCAGCGCAGGTCTTGTCCAAGGGATAGTCCACATGGAGATTTGGCGGTGGAAGATGGTTGCCGGTTCTGGAGTATTTCGACGGTTCTGCCAGTCAAAATCTTCAAGACCGCGATTAAAGATGTGTGGAGTATTCTTTCAGCCGACGACCCACATCGACATGTGGCGACGGCGCCTGTTCAGAGACTCATAATGCAGCTTGGGTACTATGGCACTATCTTGGATCTTGGCAAGTTGGAGGCCTATGTTTCTCTCCTCCAGCGAACGCTTCGGCGACGGCGGCGGCTAGCTTCTTTGGCGATGGTGATGTAAATTCCTTGTGTGCTGTCTCTCCGGACTGTTTCAGAGAGAAGCCATGTATGTTGTATGTTGCTACTATTATGAATGAATACATGGTTCTCCTAACAAAAAAGTTTCTCAGACACGCACGATAGAAAGTGAATCGTATAATTTTGAATATTGGTGGGGGAATGGAATCTATTCTTTCTTTCTTTCTTTTTTGCGAGGAAAGGGGTGAAATCTATTCGACGGTAGAGAGGTAATAAATCCAAGCACTGTTATAGTCGGTGGATATCTTCTTCCCACATGTGATTCAGAAAATTCTTTTTTTTTCGAATACGCTGATAGCATATTATTTCATTGATAGGGTGGAAGAAAGTACATGCAGCTCCTAGCCACGTACACAGGTTGGCGTTACCGTGCATGATGAGCAAAAGGGGAGGGGGTTGCTCAGCCCCAGCAAAGCAAATCAGGTTACAGGGATAATTTTGTCAAGCCCTTTGCCACCGGCCCTAACCCAACGATGCACCTCCTCCTTGATGTCGTTGATGAGGTTGGCCGTGGAGGGGTGCACGCCATCGATGACGACTACATTGCGGTGTTACCATATAACCAAAAGCCGTGAGAATGATGTCATGGCTCTAGGTTAGGTGCCCGAAAGCATCACATACCAGGTGAGTGTGTCGGTGTCGGAGGGGGACCAGTGAAGTGAGCGTGGGAGCGAGCTCGGTGATGGAACTGCCCTCCAGCCAGTGGTCCATCCAGAGCAACACAATTGGTCATCCCCTAAAGTCCAGACGATGGAGCAGGGAAGAATTCCCAGACCTCAGGTTCACAGGGAAGTTGTAGATGGCACCAAGGCCGAGACGAGTCGTCGCTTGAGGCCATATCCAGCATGTGCTAAGAGTGATGCCAGACCGATGACGAAGATCGTGGATACCCAGGCCGTAAAATTCGAGAGGACAACATACTTTGGGCCAACTAACAAGGTAGTTGCCAGCCGTGGCATCCTTGCGGCCATGCCACAGAAAAGTCACAGATGACTCTGATTACCAGCTCGAGAATTGGTGGGTTGATGTCCATCGCAAGGAGGATGTGAACCAATATATCACTTAGGACATGGCGGACTAGAGCAAGGCGCTCGTCGCGCAAGAGATGGGATGCCTTCCAGGTGGTCAGCTAACAGATCATTCTGTCAACAAGTGGCATGAGTGCCCGAGGAGGGAACCTTGCCCACTGAGAGGGGCAACCCAATGTATTGAATGGTGAAGACGATGATCGGGCAATTAAGCAGCACTCCGATGGCATTGGAGATTGTCGGGGTTCACTGGATTGGCATGGCTGAACATTTGCTAAAGTTTGCACAGAGGCCCGAATCACCTCCGAACACGCTCAAAAGCTCATAGATGATCATCAGCTCGGACGGATCCGGATGGCCAAAATGACGATGTCGTTCGTGAAGAGCGAGATGTTGGATATCGCGTGGCAGGTGGTAAGGCGGGGGAGGACCTGGTGTGCAAAGCATGTTGCAACAAGGAATTAAGTGTGTCGATGACGATGGCGAAGAGCATTGGGGAGAGATGGTCTCCCTGATACTGGCCACGAGTGTGTGCCACCGGGGAGGGGGGGGGGGGAGGGGCAGACTGTCATTGACGAGGATGCGAGTAGAAGCGGTGGAGATGAGGTTGGACACCCACTCACACCATCGGCGACCAAATCCCAAGTGTTGCAGGGTTTCGAGAAGAAAAGGCCATGACACTGAATCGAAAGCACACGCGATGTCAAGATTGAGAAGCACTCCCGGGGATTTAAGATTGTGCAGAAGACGGTTCGTTTACTAGGCAAGCAAGTTGTTGTCATGGACACAACGAGCTGCAATGAACGTGCTTTGGTTTGTCGAGATGATCTCGGCCAACCGAAGCGAGATTATTTTGAAGGAATACAAACCTACATTTTTGAGAGATCATTGGTTTAGGGGATCTGCTAGAAGTGCCTTAATCTGTCAAACCAGAATTTTTTTTCCTCAAACATAACTTTTAGGGGAATCGCTAAAGTTGCTCTAAGTATGTTGTGTGCGTGATGCGTTTGTGCGTGCATGCCAATGCGGTGGTCCGGCATCGCAAGGAGCAGTCGGTGGTGCTCACCGTCACCGTGGAGGACAAGCAACGCCTCCTCCCGGCGAGCAGTCGTGGTGGTGCTTGCCGTCGTGGGCTCGTCTTCTCCTTCCTCGACCGGGACGGTGGCCATGGGCAGTTGGGCACGCCATGGGCTGGGCGCACGGAGGTGTGCATGCATACGCCAGCGCCACGCCGCTAGGGAGCTGTGGCGGCGCCACGAGACCAGGCATGCCGAGGTCAGCCAGCTTGCTGGAGGAGCACCGCTCGTCCTCCAGGAGGATATTCGCTGGCCGGACATCGCCATGCACTGTCGCAGTCGAGTGGAGGTAGGCCAGGGCGGAGCAGGTTCGGTACGCGATGCCGCACCGTGCGTGCCACGGCAGTGGCGGCGCCTCTCCTCCAAGACGGTCCTCCAGGCTCCCGCCCGGCACGAGCTCGTGCACCACGGCGCGCTCCTCCGGGCACGCGCCGACGAGCGAGACGATGTGTGGGTGCCTCGCCCTGGTGATGGCGTCCACTGCACGACCGAACCGCGCCTCGTCGACGGCGGCGTCGGGGAAGATCATCTTGACGGCGACGCTCATGCCGCGGAGGCTCCCTCTGTACACGCGGCCGCGGCTGCCGGCACCGGCGCCTCCTATCATGGCAGACTCGTCGAAACGATCGGTCGCCTCCTCCAGCTCCGACAAACCAAGCCGCAAGAAACCCACGCTTTGATTACCACCATCCACCGCAGGCATGGATTCTTCGTCGCCTGCAGGCTCTCCTCCTCGGCGCTCCCGCCTGAGCGCGTCGAGGACAGAGCACGACTCCGACATCCTGACATCGAGTTCGCTCATCACGCGCCCTGAGTCGGTGATCTGGAGCTCGAGCTCGGCGCTGCGGTTATCAACCTCCCGTATCTTCTCGAGAATGGCGTCGAGCTCCCGCCTGTCCTGCTCCATGGCCGCGCGCTCCCTCGCCAGACTCTCCTCCATTTCTTTCCGGCGCCTTGCCTCTCCATGGTAAGAGCTCTCCGCTTCCCTGGCCTGCACCCAATCAAAATCAGATGATGGTCGAGAATCTGATTCGTTGATCGAAGCAAACCAGTTTCATCTCTTGTATTTAGAAACTTACCATCATAGACGCGTCGGCCAGGTCTCGGTCGGCCTTCTGCCGCCGGCGAGTCTCTTCGTACGCCTCGTGCCTGAGGCTCCCGGCCTCCATAATCGCGTCTTTGAGCTTGTCGTACAAAGCATCTTCAATGTCGCCAGCCTCCTCCTGATAAAACCATCATACAAGAGTATTTTATACCATGCCGACACGATCACACGACCGTAGGGCATGAATGAAAAATTGAAAAACACGATCCTATTATAGTTAAATTTCACCACATTGTTGTTCAGATAAAAAAAAATCATCGTTTGAAATGCCTGCACATACCGAACCATCGTGCGAAGGCGTCGGCGGGTCTTCTTCGACATCTTGCAGTAACTGCACGACAGCCGACGAGCCACCTTCAGCAGCTCCCTCGTGACCGAAATCCTCGACGCTGTGATCCGTGGCATTGTCGCTGTCGTCCCTGCTCGGAGTCCGGCGGAGCGACGCCGCCATCATCGGATCGGGCGAGTCGTGGTGCATCCCGAACAGCTCGCCGTCACCGTCGCCGTGGAGCGTTAGGCGCGGCGGCGACGATTTCGATCTCGAGTAGTCGGAAGCGACCGATCTGGGGCTGGTGCTAGCCGTGGATGGCTCTCCTCTGTTCAGCCCCTCGCTGACCTCCCCGAGTAAAGGCCAGATAAATGGCATTAACAAAATGAAATGTGGCAGTTAATTTACTAAGTATACTTTCTACTAGTATTAAAACACTTTAGTATATGTAAGTTGTCTGCTTTTAAATTTGGTTAAGTCGATTTTCTGACTATTGATTCTTTTTTCAAGATCCGTGCTATTTTTTTTCCTTTTGGTTTATTATGGCTTCTTAGGCTGATTTTTGACTTGCCTCTGTTTGAGGTAAGTTGATTTTATCTTAAGTTGATTTTTTGATTTGCCCTTATTTGAGGGAAGTCAATTTTTTTAGGCTGATTTTTTTTAGGGGATTTAGGCTGAATTTTCTTTTTTTTAGGGGTTTTTGAGGCTGAATTTTCTATTTGCCTCTGTTTGGGATAAGTCGATTTTTCTATTGGGCTTGAAGCCCATTACACAATGGCCTTTTTTATGTTTTTTTTATTTTCTTTTATTTTAATTTTAGTCAGTTTTTCATTTTTCAACATGGGTATTTTTGGTATGTAGGATGAGTGAAGAAGTATACATGCAAGTACTATACAGTATGTGTGTAAATTACATTAGAGTGTGAAAAATGCACTATTATATGCTTATTCTTTGCATATTAAAAAAATCAGCGTAAGGTGGTGTGCAAGTTATTATAAGTTTCTATTTCATTTTCTTTCTTCTTCAAGGGTATACCAATGTCATTAATATATTCTTCCTTCGAAAATTTTATTATTTTGATTTTTTTTAGTTTTATTTTATTTTCTTTTTTATTTCAGGGTAATAACAATGCCACTAATTCATTTATTTCACCAAATTTCTTTTTGTGAAACTCCACAATTATATATTTATTCTTGCATGTTATAAAAAAGAGTAATTTCTATGTACATTATTTGAAATTTTGTTATTATTTTTTATTTTATTTTCATTTCTTTCTTCCTAAATTGAAATACCGATGCCACTAATTAATTAGTTTTTCAGAAAACTTCATTATTTTGATTTTTGTTTTTGTTTTTATTTTATTTTCTTTATTTTTTAATGGTAATACCAATGCCACTAACTCATTCCTTCTTGCAAAATTCTTTTTGCAAAAATTTCACTATTATATGCTTGTCCTTGCATATGATAAAAAGCGCGAATTATGTGTAAATTGTGTGCAATTGTTGTCTTTATTTGTTTAATTTTTTATTTTTCTTTTTTTAAAAGCGGAATACCAATGCCACTGATTCATTTTTTCTTAGAAAATTTCATTATTTTAGTTTTTATTTTATTTTCTTTCTTCTTTAAGAGTAAAATACCAATGCCACTAATTCATTCTTTCTTAGAAAACTTCTTTTTACGAAAATTTCACTATTATATGCTTATTCTTAGTACTATGAAAAAAACAATTTATGTGTAAATTTTTTCATTGTTTGTTTCATTTTCTTTTTCATGGAGGGTAATACCAATGCCACTAATTCATTCTTTCTTAGAAAACTTTACTGTTTTGACTTAGTTTTAGTTTTATTTTATTTTCTTCGTTTAGTAAACTACACATATTATAGGCCTGATACGCCTTTGATTATCATCCTCATGTGAAGATTACTTGAACTCTAACTTCGTATATATACAGACCTCGTACCGTAGTTAGTTTCCATTAGATCCATCAATCAAAACTTACACATAAAAGAAATATTTATGAAGCCCAACACTTGTGTGTAGTTTCCGAGATCCGCTCAACAAAATATAATACTATAGCTAGCTAGATTGTGGTATGAGGCGAGGAAGACGTAGGTTTGCCTTCTATTAAACCATTCGAAGATTTTTTGTGGTATTACTGTTTTTGGTCTCCTTCTGTCACTCGGTCCTCTCTATGTGAAACAGTTTCTTCTTGGCAATCTCTGTATGAAACAGTGAACTGAAAGGTGTCAAGATGTTCAGACACGTACTACGTACCTAGTGCAGATGAGGTTTCCCTTGCAGACGAACCAGATCCTGCAGGAGGGGCTGGCCTTCCGCTGCACTGTCACTGCCTTCTTAGACTTCGGCGCCCGCAACTTCCTAGCAAACACACACACACATCATATCCATCACAATCACAATCACAAAAGTATCTTGTATCACACCATATCTGGCTAGGAAATACTGTAGTAGCTTGTATCGATCATCTCTACATCCACACGCGCACGCACGCCGACACTAGAGGCAGCAGAAATGCTGAATTCATCGTGCTACGTAGTATGAACGTACGGCAGGACCAATAGAGTGGTAGATAGGCGGGTACCTGGTGTATCCCCGGTCAGCGGCGGCGCCCATGACGAGCTCGGCAACGGCATGGTCATCGACGAGCTGGACCGGGCCCCTCGCGGCGTCGTCCCCGGACACGATAACCTTGCGCGTGAGGACCTGCTCCGAGCGAATGCGACCGTTCAGCTCAGCGTCTCGGCGGTGGCGGGGATCAAAATGAGGATCGCCTCATCATCAGAAGAAACGAAGGGAGGAGGGGTTGGTGTGGACGAAGGAAGGAACGAACCCGTTGACTTGCGCAGATGTCGATGAGGACCGAGGACGTCGAGGGCTTTGCTGGCCCTGTCCTCCTCCAGCTTGCTGTACGCGGCCACCTCGTGCTCCGCAAGTTGGCTCACTGGGACCCACGCCCCCACTGCAATCAAACAAGCGGCAAGGTCGTCGTCAGTCCGTACGTGCACCCGGCGATGCCACACACGAGATTCCTCGTCGACGCACAAAAAGTGTAAGAACCAAAAAGGTACTGTGCTAACAAAGTGACATCTACAAAATGGACATTACAGAAATTAACCTAAACTGTACGTGTAATTTTGTAGTGCAGGGAGTTTTGGTTGGAGCTTGAGCGCATTACGCTTGGCGGAAGGAAGAGTAATATACTAGAGTATTTTGAGAGCAGAGGTAAACAAGTGGTATGCTTACTCATGTTGATGCACTGAAAAGAGCTTCATCGGGTCTGTTGAAATGACGCCATGGTATGGTACGCCCAACCATGTTATATCTTTTCTTAAAATTTGGAATATGGGGCTTGTGTAAAAGGTTACAAACCTATTCCAAATCAGACAAGTGCTACTTTGTAGGTTATCCCAAGTCATTGGGTATTCCCCCACCACTATACCGAGGCAAAGGATTTTGCCACAAAACGGTATGCTTTTAAAGAGAATAGTTCTTACAAAAGGTGAGTGGGAGGATAGTGCAACTCGACGAGATAACCAGTATCTTCGTCATCAGATCAAAGGAAAGGAACCTTGGAAGTGATTCCGGAGTTTCCTACTGCGACTGATACGGAAGTCTCTACAATAAAATGTATGGACTTCGGTCGAACTTGCAGCTGAACCACGTAGGCAAAGCTCGTGCAAACCTATCAGGTGCGCAAACGAGATATTGTTGTTAGACAACAGTATACCTACAATACATAAGGAAGCGTTGATGGGCCCTGACTCCGGAATTGGCTAAATGCCAATACAATCCGAGATAGTTTCCATATAAGTGATTCGAGATTAAAATCTTGATACACCTTTCGGAAGACTTAGAGTCTAACGAATATTTATGAAACTAAAAACTGATACGGATAAAATGTTTTATCCATAAAGCTCGACTTGTTGCAATAACAAGTTCAAGGAGTTGACTACGATGAGATTGTCTCACCGTAGCGATGCTTGAAGTCGGTTCGGGTTGAACTAGCAATTAATACATATTTCAATCATGAGATATGAAACATGGATGACAAAAGGATTTCCATCTGATGGAAATGAAACCTAGGACTTGTATGTGATACAGTCCAAAGAAATTTGTCGATCCAGAGGATGCTAGTAAGTATGCAAACTTCAGAGTTCCCGCGATGGACAGAAGAGAGCAAAGTGGAGTTGGAATCTTCGTTTTTGATGGAATGGTCAAAGGGGTTTGACTTCATCAAATGGGTATCGAAGATGCTTGTGATTCAAGAAAGTAAGTGGGAGCATAATAATATTTCTAAAAACCTTGTGTACTTGACACATTGTTAATTGGAAATAAATTTCTTGACACGAATTAGGACTTCATTTGAAAATAGTTTTTCGATGAAGTGCTTAGGCTAAATAGCCTCAATATTAGGCATGATGATCTATGGAGATAGATTTACCTAATGGGGCTAAGCTATGAATACATATTGACAAGATGCTAAAACCTTTTAGCATTGAAAAACATCAAGGAGTGATTCTTGCCGAAGTCACATGGAAAGAGTTTTTGCAAGACTCGGTGTCCCAAAACACTGATGAGCAAAATACATGATGGTGATTCCACACACTCTTGTGTTTGGATTAATCATGTATTCCATGGTATGTAAAAACAACCAGATATGTCCAATACTCCAAAGTTGTTGCGAGTATAGATACCAAAGTGATCAAAGTACTGATCATAGGACAACAGTGAAAGATGTCATTGAGTACTAGAGTAGTAGTGATGACATGTTTTCTCGCAAGCAGAGATTATGAAGTGCTCGTTGTAAAGTAATTACATCGATACAGTCTTCATCAATGCTCCATGCGATTTTCGATTTAAGTTAAGGGTTTTTTGTGTAATACACAATATGGTGGCACGGTAGTTGGAAATTGTTCCAAACAAGATACTGTGGCGAATTCTATAACAAAGGCTGAGTATGTTGATGCTTAAGAAGCGACAAAGAAGTTGTTGAATCATATAGTTCATTCATGAACTTATTATGGTTCCAAGATGGCTTTGGTCTATGGGACACTATTGCAGATAGTTGCTCCATAGCTCAGTCTGAGGAATCAGGTTTCGACCAATGATTCACACATATGCAAAGCCAAGTCCACACAAAATATGAATTTTGTGAAAGCGTGAAAACGCGAGGATATGCAAAGTTACACACGGAGCTGAAGTCGTCAGATCCGTTGGACATCAGGCTATACCACAAGCGAAGCATATTTTACACCAGTATGCCATAGGTGTAAAGTGCATTAGCATTGACTAGATTATTGACTCTAGTGCAAGTGGGAGTCTGTAGGAGATATGCCTTAGAGGCAATAATAAATGTTATTGATTATCTTCCTGTTCATAATTAGGTTTATGTTCCATGCTATAACTGCTATGGTTCTCGAGTCTACAATAACCACGAGGCTCGGAGGAAGACTCATATGCACGTGTGGAGTAATAAACAGTAAAATGTATTCCTAGTCTGGCCTCTAAGACTGGCTCAAGTATTGCATGATGATCCTGTTTTCCTGATCATGGGCATGGCTATGCCGGCAATTTTGAGGGCACAATATTAGAAGAACATTTGTGTTGAATCGACCCGAATTGATGTTATGCTATGAGATACATTCGTCATTAGTTAATAGTTTATAACACAGAGATGATTAACGTTTGCATGATTCCTTAGACCATGAGAGTATCGAGTTTCTTCATGCTTGCTTCATGAACTTTGGGGTTTGTTAAACGTCATCCGTAAATGGGTGGCTATTACGGCGGCTTACGGGTTCATGGAAAAGTATGTCAAGTAACTTGATAGCTCAAGATTGGGATTTGCTCCTCCGACGATGGAGAGATATCTCTGGGCCCTCTCGGTGTTACGGTATCCATCATCGTCTGGCCAGACACTTTGTGATTTGATCACGGGGATGCCGGAACACGGGAACGAGAAAAGAGAACAATACCGGTAACGAGGTAACTGGCATAGTGGACAAGTTGTTCATCCACGGGGATGCCAACATGTCTCACCTCGGGTATTTGTAACATATCGCGAAGCAACAGGAATAGCACACGGCAACTGGAGGTTCACTCGAATATTCATTCGTGTGGGTATAGGGGTCAATATGGGTGTCCACGGCTCCGATGTTGATCATTGATCGAAAGGGGTTCCGGGTCATGTCTATGCTTCACCGAACCTATAGGGTCACACGCTTAAGGGTCATCTATTTGCTGAATACTAGACAGGGAGTCTGAGAGAAAATCACCGAAAAAGTTTCGGACACCGGAAAAGTTTCGGACAGCGGAAAAGTTCCGCAGAGAGAACACCGGAACAGTTTCGGTAAAACTGAAAAGTTGTTTCAGGGGATACCATTAAGTCAAATTGGTTTCGGCACATGTCTGATAATTCTTGGAGGGTGCCAGAATCATTCTGGAAACTTTCTGGAATTTTCCGGAATGAAAACCGGAAATGTTCCGGAGCTGCCGAAACCGCTTCAGATGCTTTCCGCAGATGAAAATCACTAAACCGGAATTGTTCCGGCTCGCGTTGAAAATTATTTTGGTGGGTACTGAAAATGTTCTAAGCCCACATGAATATTTTCAGTTCGATCAGACGCTGAAAAATGTCGTCGTGAATAGTGAAAGTGCTTTTTGGGATATTTATGGAAAAGTCACCTTTTGGGATATTTTCCCAAAAAGGTTTCTAGAAGGCTTGGGGGCCAAGAAACCCTACCCCTTGGATTTCCTATAAATAGAGGTGGAGGGGCTGCCTCCACACTCACTTTCTTCTCACATACAAGTGCCATGACATTTCTGGCTTCTCTCTCCCTCCCAGCGAAATAGTTTCGTAGAGCCGAAAGGCTGTCTGGGTTCCGGTGGGAACTAGTTCTGGACGGCGAAGCCCTGCCGGATAGATGACACCGTATGTGTGCAACTCTGTAGAGAGATCGTAGTTTCGGTCTTAGTTCGAGAGTGCCTCCCGAAGGGCTGTCCGAGTGACTGTCCGAGTTTCGATGGTCCTCCCGAAGGGCTGTCCGAGTGACTGTCCGAGTTTCGATGGTCCTCCCGAAGGGCTGTCCGAGTGACTGTCCGAGTTTCCATGGTCCTCCCGAAGGGCTGTCCGAGTGACTGTCCGAGTTTCGATGGTCCTCCCGAAGGGCTGTCCGTGACACCGTCCGAGGGACTGTCCGACCGCCTCCCGGAGGGCTGTCCGGGGGCGGATGAGGGTATACATCCTCACGGTTGGGAGGTTGTAAATCCTAGCTGCGGGGATCTGCACCGCCGATCGTCATCGACTCTACTTCCGCTGCGCTACGAGTCGGTAACGAAACAGATCAAACCTTGTATGCAGTCTCCATAGTGATCCTGGGCTGGTACGTAGGTCGGAAATTTTTTGTTTTCTGCTGCGTTACCCTACACTCGGTCCTTCAGCCTCCGCCGCTTTCTTATCTGATGAATTTTGCTGCTCTACTCCTGCTGCTATTGTATCGCGCAACAGAACGTGATCGAAAGACGAAATCTATGTCCCGTGCGACCTCAAAGTTGGGCACGAATCCTTTTCTGACTGTGATTGAGACGTGCGTTCTCGACGAGTTCGTTTTAACTGCGTCACCTGCATAAGAGGGACTCGGTGAGGATGGTCATTGTCGGCGGTAGCGGCGAGGCCGCAGACGGAGGAGTTGAGCCGGAGAAGCTGCAAGACACGCTCTTGTAGAATGTTGGCTCAGGTATGCGGCTCGACGACTGCCTTCCGGTGAGACGCCGAGTACAAACGCCACGCTTGAACGATGCTTTTTGGAGATATCCACGTACACGGCCAAGGCTAGCTAGCCAACGCTTTCCTCTGGCTAGAAAGTATAAGTTGAGCCGATGGATTTCGCCGGCAACAGACGCACACACGACGAGATGCTAGTTGATGGCAACAGGCTTGCCGGCGGCGCGCGTCGGTCAGCACGTGCGCCAACGCTGAGGATGTGGAGGCGGAGCAGCACTGAGTTAATTCTTCCAGCGGAGGTAGCCGTCCTCTCCGTCCAGAGCAAAGGCAGCGGCGGCGACGACATTGATCCCTTCACGTCTGCCGCGTTGCGATTCTTCCCACGATCTCACGATTTGATAACAGAAACGTGATCCTGGTTGATGCATATATACACACAGCATATGAACGTGCAAACACCATCACAATACGAAATCGTAGATGAATCGGTTTTTCCAACCACCAAAACGTTACGGACTCTAATAGTCTCAGAACCAATGCGTGCTTTAGTACCACCTCACGTATATGTTTTAAATTCAAACTGAAGGCGTAAACTCACGGGAAGAAGCGTATTGTGACGGTGAACCCACGGAGTCAATCCGTGCTTTATTATTAGGGAAAGATATATATATCGCAGAAAAAAATTATAATGTATATAATATAATATCTTACATAACAATTGGACATATAAAAAAGTCATACCTATCCAACTCCCGGTTGCTATTTATAATTGCAAGTGCAAGGGTAGAAGGATCAACAGACTGATTACCAGATGACACTTGCGGTACTTCTTTTCTAACAAATCTGTCCATATCACCTTTATAAGATTTATTAATTAAATTTTGTTCTTGTGCTTTTCTCTTGCGTTTATAGGCACCAGACTGATGTTTCCCCATGATGACTCAAATCTATATTATTGAAACACAAGATAAAGAAGATGAATAAAATAAAATTGAATTTATACGGTAGCATATATCAATTGGAGATCATGCGACAATATTTGGCAATTAGACGAATCGTCTAACTCACCTAATTTTCGGTCTTGTGATCTTTAACCGAGGAGATAAGAACCAATCGCTAACGATGTAACGATCCCTGCCAATAGTTAATTAAAAAATTAGAAATTAGGAGTAGGAACCGAAGTTAATCGAAAAGGACTTGCTAAGCACCTGGAGGCTAGACCGCTAGAGTCGGTCACCGATCAATCCGACGAGACGACGTCGACGAGTCTGAAATTTGAGAAAGGAGACGAGGAAGGCAACGGCGGCACCGCGGCAGCGAATTCCGATCGATCTAAGGACAGGGAGGCACGGACCGAGCCACCGAGGGCGAGGGATGACCAGGGACCGAGCCACCGAGGGGCGAGGGACGAGGGCACGAGGCGTCGAGGGCTCGAGGGTCAAGGCGTCGAGGGCTCCAGCTTCCAGGCGACGAGACGTTCCTTTCCTTTCCTGTAGCGTAGCCACGATGGCACGATCCCGATCCCTGTACTAGCGATCAAGTTTTTTTTTAAGTAATGTAGCGATCGAGGGAGGAGTCCAGGAGAACGATCCCTCGTCGCTCTCGCTCAATGGCCTCCTCGCCCGGCCCAGTAGCGCTTAACTATTACTAGGCCTATATAAAAATTTGGGGCCCCCCAGAATTTTGGGCCCTGTGCGGGCCGCACTTTTTGCACCACTGTGGGCCCGGCCCTGGCTACCTGCACCTAAAAGCTAAAGAGTAGCTGCAGGAGGAAGAGGAGACACGGACAACACCGACCGGAAGCAGTTGGAAGATGGTCGCGTCTCTGGCAGGCGGGCCCGCGTGGAGGGATACTCCCGGCACCTTTATCTCGGGGCTAGCTAGGCTAGGAGCATCTCCAGCCGTTCGCCCCCCCCCCCCCGACCCTGAAATAGCGCCTCCTGAGGATTATTCGGCGATAATTTCGCCGTGGGGGCGCTCGGCTTCCCAACCGCCGTCCCAAGTTGCACCCCAGACGCCATTTTTCAAATGCAAAATTGGCTCAAATTCGACGAAAACGACTCGATTTTGGACGAAATTTAGGCGGTTCCATTCATATTTGCACAAATTTAAAGACATACATAAAACTAAAAAAAACTATGCCGCCACCGACGCCCCGAGCCTAGTTCATGCCGAGGAGCTTGTAGAAGGAGGTGTAGTCGCCGCCACCGTCGTCGTCGCCGTCGCCATTGTCCTGCACGCCACCGTCCTTGCTGCAGCCCTGCCCTGGATCGCCGCTGCGGACGGGGTCGGTCGGAGCCGGCGACTCTTCCTCGTCGCTGTCGAGGACGATGACGCCGTCCTTCTCGCAGCCGCGGCGTCGCTCGGTGATCTCCTCCAGAGCGCGTCGTTGGCGCTCCATCTGCTCCCGCACGTAGTCGTCGCGCGCCCACTTCAGGCCGGTTTCGAGGTCGGCGGCCATCTCCACGTGCTCCTGCTTGACGACCACGGGCGGCGTCGCCGGCTCCTCCTTCGGCCTGACCAGGCGAAGATGACCGCGGGGAGGAGAAGGTTGGCGGCGGCCCTCGCTTATGACGAGGTTGCCGCCGCTGCTGCGACGGCGCTCCGACGTTTCCTGGGGCTCGGGCTTGACGGGGGCGAGCGGCGTCGGCGTGCCGGAGGAGCGGGAGCCGGAGGACAAGGAGCTCGTGGCCACCATGCGCCTCGGCAGCCACGAGCTCCTGCTCCTCCGGCGCGCCAACGTCGGCGCCGGGTACTCCAACGGCGGCTCGTTGCCGCCCTCGATGTGCTCGAGAACGGCGTGGAGCGTGCGCCCGGGGGCGCCCCACCACTGACGGCGGCCGTCGGAGTTGTGTCGCCCCCTTGGCGCCGGAGCGCCGTTGGTGGAGGCGAGCTGGTCGGCGTGGCGGCGCTGGAAGTACGCCGTCCACAGCGGTGCGTTATCGGGGGAGTACTTCGGCTGCTGCCGCGCTTCCTCCGGCAGGGACGCCCGGATCCGCGCTATCTCGCCGCGGCGTTTCGCGTCGGATGGCGGCGGGGGCACAGGGACGCCTCCGGCGCTGAGCCTCCACGAGCCCGGCACGCGCATGTCGGGCGGCGCCGGGTAGTTGGCCTCGTGGAGAAGACGCGCCTCCCACTCGTGCAGATGGCGGCGGCCGAAGCCGTTGGCCGCCGTTCCGTCGCCGGGGAACCTCTCCGCCATCGGGACGGGGTAAGGAGAGAGGGCGAGAACAAGGGCGTCGAAGGAGAGAAGGTGTTCGACGGCGAGAGAGATGGCTGTGGCGAGGGCGAGCTTGCGGCCAGCGGCGACGAAGGCTGCTTTTATAGCGGCGAGGGGACGGCAGCAGTGCGGACGCGTGGCGGGAAGGGGCGGGACGCGCGGCGGCTCGCCTTCACTGCGCCGTCCGTGATCAATGGAAGGCTGACCGGCGGCAGCCTTGGCATTGATTCGCGTGGGAGCCGAGGCGATGAGATGAGGACGACGATGCAGTCGCTGACTCGGCGGGTCCACGGGGTGGGAATCTGGCGCGGGAAGTTTTGGCGCGTTTTTTCTTTCCCCCGGCGCCCCCGGTCGGCCCCCAGCGCGCTGGGTTCGGCTTGGGTCCGCCGGCGCCAATTTCGGCCCTAACCGGCGAAATTTGGGCTCCTGGGGGCGCGACTGGGCCGTTTTTTTCGAGCCGGCGATAAAAAAGGGGCCGGGGGGCTGTTGTGGGGGGGGGGGGGGGGGAGTGGAGATGCTCTAAGCTAGCTGGACTGGAGGGATCGTGTTGACCAGACCTGCTCCTCACGAGCAACCCAGCACTGCTTAGGTCTGACCTCGTCTTGCGTTCATTCAAACTGTGCAACAAAGAGCCAACGCCGGTACACCGTATCTCCTCCAAGTTTTGGCAAGGAAATCATGCAGCGAATGCACCACATACGTCTTGATCACATGGATTCCACATACATCATGCGAGAACGAAGCGCCGGAGCACATATCTATGGGAAATTGGCATGCCAATGTCATGGCGCGTCATGAACCCCGTTGACTATTCCGCACAAGGGATATGCTACGAACCTAATATGAATATGCTTCGACTGGCCTCATATACTACTAAACATCGAAGCTGTGGCAATTAAGGCTCTTGCCAATCAGACGTTCTTAATGACATGTACCCCTTCCCCGCAAAAGAAAAATGACATATATCCCTGCATGATCGATACCTGAGCAAGGAGCAGAAGGGTACTAGTCGAGTTTTCAAACCGTACCGCTTAATAATGGTCACATTAGACGAAGTTTTTTTTTTTCCGAAAAACTTTCAATCTATTCATCTTCAATCATGGCAGTACAACGAACACCAGAAATAATAAAAATTACATCCAGATCCGTAGACCACCTAGCGACGACTACAAGCACTGAAGCGATCATCGCCCCTCCACCGCCGGAGTCGGGCACAACTTGTTGTAGTAGACAGTCGGGAAGTCGTGCTGCTAAGGCCCCATAGGACCAGCGCACCAGAACAGCAACCGCCGCCGATGAAGAATAACGTAAATCGAAAAGATCCAACAAGTTAAGTACTATGAAATAAATACATGATGCTCCATCTAGCAGCAAACTAAACTAATAAGCGGAACTTAGTTGCCAGGACACCAACATTCCATAGAAAAAGCTACAGTGGCTCTGATGTCAGCGATGACGTGCCTCATAGGATTTTTTTTAATAGTGTGGAGTAGATTTAAATTCTAACTGACTTGCTAAGATCTAACTAGAAAAAACTGACTTGCTAAGAGGGCCGATCGCCATAATAATTGCTTTTATGGTGAAAATATCAGATAAAAGCACTCTAACAGAGTGGCCATATTTTTTTTCTACAGGAAAACTTCCAAACTATTCCTCTTTAATCATGACAGTACAACGAACACCAGAAATAATAAAAATTACATCCAGATCCGTAGACCACCTAACGACGACTACAAGCACTGAAGCGAGCCGAAGGCGCGCCGCCGCCATCACCCCTCCCTCGCCGGAGCCGGGCAAAACTTGTTGTAGTAGACAGTCGGGAAGTCGTCGTGCTAAGGCCCCATAGGACCAGCGCACCAGAACAGCAACCGTCGCCGATGAAGAAACGCGTAGATCGGAAAGATCCAACCTGAAGACACACGAATATAGACGAATGAAGACCGGATCAGAGTAGATCCACCAGACAACCACCGACCGAAACCTTCAAGATTCGCCGGTGACACACCTCCACACGCCCTCCGACGATGCTAGACGCACCATCGGGACGAAGGCTAGGCAGGGAGAACATTATTTCATCTTTAGAGAGTCGCCGCCGTCTCGTCTCTCTAAGCAGGACACAAACCCTAACAAAACTAAAAAACCACCTAAAAACGGAGCCCTCCCGCCGGCAAGGGCCGAGATCCACCACGCCTCCATGGCCCTAAGACCACAGCAGACGAGGTAGATCGACTGCGGCACCAACGGGAGGCACGAGAAACCCTAAGCGGCTGGGTGCCCTTGGGTACAAGCCCCTGCATACGTAAATTTATAACAGAGTGGCCATATCAATCTGGATCACCAATTTTTTTGCAACGCCTTCCGAAATCAGGGCCATAGCCTCCGTTTTTGGAGGCTAGGGGCACCATCTTAGAGTGCGCCCTTGAGCCAACCGCCCACCCGAGAGGAAGGGGTGGGGTTGTTGGGAGGGAAGTTTTTCTCCTGCGCCATTTTTTTCCTTTTCCGCCTTTGGTTTCTTCCACGAAGAAATTCAGGAGGCAACCTTGCTAGCAACAACCTGGAAGACGGGAAGATGGATGGTCAAGTTGACTTATCCCCCTTCAATGATGGGATTCCCATGCTTGATTATGTCGAGGCCCCTGACCGTGTTGTTTTAAAGTGCATTTTGCATTTCAAAAATATTCGTCACGTAGTTTTTGAAAAACGTTTAGGGTTGTACTTTATAAAATGTTCATTGTGTTTTCAAAAACTTGTTCTATTTTTTCTTAGTGTATTATAAAAAGTCCCCAGTCATTAACAAAAAAAACGTTTGCCATGTATTTATAAAATGTTCATTGTGTACAAAAAATGTTCATTATGCTCTTTTAAAAATTCATTGCATAATTTACAATAAATGTTTAGGTGTATCAAAAATGTTCATTATTTGCTCAAAATGTTCCTCACATATTTAAAAAATCATCATGTATTTTTAAAAAACTCATCATCTTTAAAAAAATGTTATTGTGCATTTAGAAAATGTTCATCATGTTTTAAATAAGATTCATTATGTTTTTAAAAAGGTTCATCATTTACTTTAAAATAGTGTTTGGTCATATTTTTATTTAGTTGAGCATTTGTTTAAAATACAAACTACTTTTGCGAAAATCTATGAAGACTTTTTAAAGCACATCACTGTATTTTTCAAAACAAGCGGACACTGTATAATAGTACATGAAAATTTAAACAAATAGGTTTTGATGTACCTCTAAAATATACTAGACGATATCCCGCTCGTTGCTGCGGAATTGGGTATATAGATTCTAAATATTGTTTAGAATATTAATTCAGACCTTACGATTTAAGTTAATGTGATAAATTTCTGCATAAGCAAAGAGAAATATTAACATGAGAAGTTGTGTATGTCACAATTAAACACAATTTGATTTAAAACCCACTTATAATGCACTGATGCATGTTGCATAGTAGAGGATTCTCATGTGTAGATTGGACGAATGCCAGTGGATCAAGTTAGTAAATCTAACAACTACAACAATTTTAATGATGTAAAAGTATGCTTGTCGAGATAATTAAAAGTAGTGCGATCAATCTCTTAGCGATATATGGATTCTTGTAGTTTTACCTTTTTTAGACAATTGAATTTTACCCTTTTTAGGCAATTGTATTTTGCCTAAATGACAAGAGAAAAAAATGTGAAAAAATGAAACAGAATGTTGCATTTTTTTTAGCAGTATAAAAGAGAATATTGCAAGCATGTTCCGTACGCTAATTTGGGCCCGGCCCATGTCCCGTACGCTGTAGGCGAGCGCTCCGCCCAGCTCGCACGAGCCGAGGATTGCCCCAGACAAGCGCCGCTCCCGAACCCCGCCCCGTCCCCAGCCGCCACTCACCCTCGCCGGCGCGCCCCTACCCAAGCTCGCCCCCACCGCCAATCTACCTCGCAAGCATAGCGCTGCCGCCGTCCCGCCTACTGTTGTGTCCCCCATCCTCCTGCCCCAACGCCGCTGCACGCAGAAAAAGAGGAGAGTGCCGCACCTCCGTTGCCGGAGTCGCCCGTCACCCGTCCCCCGTCGGCCGTGCTCTCCACTTCCAGGCCGCCCTCCCTCCTGGAGATTATATTACGCTCACGCCCGCCCTTCTAAAGGCACGGCGCCGCCGCCCCGCTCACCGCTGTGAGCTCTGTGCGGCCATCCAGACATGACCATCGATTGCCTCGTGCTAGGTAAGCGACCTACCAACCACTTCGTCTCACACGGTTTAATTGATCGAAACCACACTGATGTTGTCAGTCTGTGTACGTACGTGTTGCAGGGGCGGGGCAGGAGGTGGGGAAGAGCTGCGTGGTGGTGACCATCGGCGGGAAGCGTGTCATGTTCGACTGCGGCATGCACATGGGCCACCACGATTATCAACGCTACCCGGACTTCGCACGCATCCTTGCCGCCACCCCCGGCGCCGACTTCACCTCTGCCATCTCTTGTGTGGTCATCACGCACTTGTATGCGGGCAATAGTTTTATAGTTCATCTGGGTCGATTGTTTCAATTGCTGGCACGATTAGCTTACTTCTGAAGTTTGTCTCTTGCAGCCATTTGGATCATATTGGGGCGCTGCCGTATTTCACCGAGGTCTGTGGGTACCATGGTCCGATTTACATGACGGTAAGCCTAACTTTGGTTAGTTGTGCCAACTGTTGGTGTACTTGGTTTTGTTCATGTGGTTACTGGTTAGGGAGTATATTTGTATTGTGAATTGATAAATTTCAGATTTTACTGCATCTGAGCTATCAGTAAGTCTTTGCTGGTAAATATTATTTCATAGATGGGCCAAATGTTGCAAGTGAGTGAATGTCGTCGGGTCACGGAAGTTTTTTTATTTATTTTTCAAATTTACCAAATAGTGGATATCATATATGTGCAAAATTTCAAGATCAAACTCAATCTCATTCGCCAGATAAAAGAATTACTGAATAATTATTACGCGCGGTTCATTAAGTACTTATATTTTTTATATTTGGAAAGTGGGATTAATTTTAATTTATTTTTGAAATTCCTATGCCTTCAATACTTTTTCCTGAGTGACCTTCATATTCTATTTACAACCTGTGCCTCAAATAGTACCCTACAAAGGCTTTAGCTCCATTGATGCTGGAAGATTATAGGAAAGTAATGGTAGATCACAGAGGAGAGGAAGAACAGTATAGCTATGAAGACATTCAGCGCTGTATGAAGAAAGGTAATGATAGATTTCAACATTTCTTTCACTGGTATACTCACAAATTAATGATACTGCCACACAAGTATGCAGTGATGATAATTCTCATTTGCTTTTCATATTTGGCCTTTCAGTCATACCTATGGACTTGAAGCAAACCATTCAAGTAGATAGAGACCTTGTGATCCGAGCCTATTATGCTGGACATGTATGTTCTCATACCTATGTTTCTCTTGCGTCCAGTAATATCCTGAAATTATTATTCAAAGTTGTCAATTGTTCTCTGTGCTTCTTAATTCTCGGACAGTTGAGCGTTCATCTCCATGCTTCCTAATCTAGTTATTGTGACAAACTTAAGGTTTTGGGAGCTGCAATGATTTATGCGAAAGTTGGAGATGCTGCTATGGTCTACACCGGGGATTACAATATGACACCAGACAGACATCTTGGAGCAGCGCAAATTGATCATCTGAAGTTGGATCTCTTAATAACAGAGTATGTTCCAACTCCAATTGCAAATATGCCTTTCTACGCTATGTCCAATTTTCTTGGATTGTTGACCTAGTGTGTCTAGGAGTTGTGCCCTATGAGAGGCATACATTCTTTGTTATGTTTTAACACAAGTGCAGCAGGTTTCTTTTTTTTTATCTTGTCCTTTTTTTGGGGTGACATGTCATTGCATGGTTTTATCTTTACTAATGTCATGTTTCCAGACTGCTACACCAGTCGACCTGTAGCTAGTTCATGTAGTTGACCACTGCGCTTACCTGAAAATCAATTATCTATTGTGGGAAATCACCACTTTAAGTACTGAATAGGTTGGTCCATTCAGCTAACGTTTAAATAAAATAGATGATTCTTCATTATTTTAGGGTTTATTTTTTGTTGTCTTAATATTGTACCATTACAATCAGGCATTAGCAGTACAGTTCGTTGATTTGGATATTTATTTTTCCATGCTTAAGTACACAATTGATGTTTCTATCTGCAGGTCTACATACGCTAAAACTGTACGTGACTCAAAGCATGCTCGAGAGAGGGAGTTCTTAAAAGCGGTATGGAACCTGAATCTTGACATTGCCAATATATTCTGCCTTGTAGATTTTTGTTGCATGTTAAATATGTTGGTGGAGCAAGATCATTATCAATGCTGATGGTTGTCTTCTACATCCAGGAAGTTAACATTCACCAATTATTAAGTGCAACTTGTTCCAATAATGTATCTGTTGTCGAGCTCTTGCAGTTTAGTCCAAAATTAGTCGACTTGGCTATATTGAAAAGTTAAATTAAAATCATTTGAGTTTATGTGTGCTACTCAGTTATAGTATGTTTTGTATAGGTCCATAAATGTGTTTCTGGAGGAGGTAAAGTTTTGATTCCAGCATTTGCTTTGGGAAGAGCTCAGGTATCCCCACTTACTGTCAGTTATATGTGATACAAGCAAATTTATGATGGACTGTATCGCTATACTTAATTTAACTCAGTAGGTTCCCATTGAAAAAGATTTCCTTGGGAGCACACTGTTTAAAACTTCCATAATAGAATATCCATTTACATGTGACATAATTGATCTTATATGTGTCAGGAGCTATGCATATTACTGGATGACTATTGGGAAAGGATGAACTTGAAGATTCCTATTTATTTCTCAGCTGGTATGTGTTTTTTTGGTCAAACTTTAAAAAAAAACAAGACCAGTGGGGGAGGAACCCCGCAGCATTATATTAAGAGAGAATGTGTGACATAGAATTCGACCTGAAGAGGGGTCGAACCCAGCTCAGCAGGGCAACACCACAGCGCTCCCGCCACCTGGCTACGAACCCATCCACTTTTTGGTCAAACTAGGAAATATGCCCGTACGTTGCAACGGGAGAAAAAAAAAATCTCATATTCACTCTATTTTAATCCCTAAAACTGCTCGATCATGAACAGCCACCTCGAGTCGCGCTTCCGCTGCTCTTTTTATTCCCTTGTTATGCAATCTGATCACCAACGCAAAACCGGTGCAGCCGCCTCTCCTTATATTCGATAGATACTTGAAGTGCGCCATGACGCGCCTCATGGGTAGCATCAATTGTCTAACCGTGGACATGTAGGAGTCGGCGGCGCCTCGGCGGTTTACATATTTATGGATTCCATATGTTTATACTTTTAATTCCATAATTTGATCCATGTCAAGTGGTATATTTATTTCTCACTCTGTGATTTATACATCTGCTCCTCGGTGAAATTACTGGTAATGGCAGTTGATTATCTTGTATTGTGCAATGGTAAGTTAAATTGGTAGCAACATTCAATTTTTCTTGCACTGTGAGTACGTTTGAACTCATTGTAACATAGTAGTAATTATAGAAAAGCTTGAAAAAAAATACTGATAACAATATGTCAATATTACACAATCAGTGTAAAAGTCAACCTACTCAATTTTATTAGGTACAAATTTATACATTGACAAAATAATATTTGGGAAGTCTTGCTTTAAAAAACGAAGGCGACACCTAGTTGTTGATAAACGGGTGAGCTTTGTCCACCACATACTCTTATCTTCTCCTTTTTTTAGTTTCCAACAAATGCATATGCTTCCAATCTTTTCCCATTCGGTTTGCTTTATTGCTTATCCATCCAATATAGCACAGAAGCAGTAGCTTCATCCGAAGGCAACCAAGAGCAGCAGGAGCAGTTAGGCGAATCAGCGGCAAGTTCGGAGAGCCTATTTTGGTTGCAGAGTTGCGGAGCTTCAGAAAATTCACAAGAACGTCAAAGAGCAAATAAATGTTCGTACAATTTTCTTCCGTCGTTAACTTGGAGAAAAAATAGCACCAAAATATCTTCCATCGTTAAACAATATTCAAGCATGGTCAGCCAAGTGCAAGAATACAAAGTATACATCTGAACCTGAAAAGGATGTCTGACCATCTTAAATAATCAAGCGTTGTACTGCTTCTAGATAAAAAATATTGTACATTTATTTTTGGTGCAAGTCACATGTTTGTATTTGACCGAATACTTAGCTAAATATGCACAAAAAATATGGTCCACCATGAAGAACCATTTTACATAGGTGATGAAGGGCACAATATAATTGTTGGTCATCTTCCTAGCCTACTTTGAGCATGCTCGGACCTGCATAACCATTTGACAGAAAAAGTTTATATGTTTCTAAAAAAAGGTTATATGTTTACTAATCCATCTCTGAACTCTGGATATAAACAAACTGGGTCTATGAACCAATTAGATGCAGAAACTGGGTCTATGAAACTGCGAGGAGGCTTGCTGCTTTGTTTTTCTACAAATAGAAAACAAAATATGCACAGGAGAGAAGAAGAGAACCTTGATTCCCTCTTCATCAGATCGTATACAGTGTGAACAGGCATGAATCATCTCACTCCTTTCCAGCTTTAAATGAACAACATATGGTTTCCAGCTCTAGTGTGAAGATCAGTTAAGATACAAAATCCGCGAGCACACACACCAACAATTAATTTATAGGGATCAAAAGACAAAAGGCATTTCGTTCAAGAAAATATTAATGGAAGAATAGCAATGATCTATCTATCTAGTTAATGTGAAAGTGAAAAAAGGGTAAGAGAACGATAGGAAAAGGTAAAAACAATTCTACGTACGGAGACTGATGTTGTGCTAGCGGAGGTGGAGGAATACGGTGATCTCGGAGGCAAACTGGCGCTCGAGCTCGGCGGCGAGGGCGGTGCCCCCCTCAGGCTTGCTGACATCTTGATGGCGACCTCACGTCCGGCGTAGCGGCCACAGTAGACGCAGTTGTGCCTCCCCGAACTACCTATATCATTGCAGACTCTCTTTATGCGCGTGCACCAGCTCACGGAAGTTCCTTGGTTTGCTCAGTCGAGCACAACCACAATGGCATGGCCGAGCAGACCACCAGCGAGTCCCTGTCATTCGTGACACATGCAGGTCAAAAGCCTTACTGCTTCGTCGTGGAAACCTCCATCGGAGTCTATGGTCGCCCACGTTATGCCATCCTTGACGGGAATTTCGTCAAACACCCGGTGGGCGGCCACCGTAGCTCGCCTAGGAGAGCAGCAGCCCATTGTCTAGCAGTAGGGGAAGGCTAGATGCGGCGCATCCAGCGGGGATGTCGGCGACCTCGCAGCGTCGATAGAAGCCCTGGGGAGGGAGATGTAGACGTCCTCGTCGGGATCGACGCGGAGCACGTCCACGAGGCGAAGAACGTCGCCGGCGCCTGCCCATAGGACGCTGCTGCGCCCGTCGACAATTCATCGCAGCTATCCTGCTTGTTGTCGGTGAGGTCGTCCATGGGATCAAGAACCATGGCTGGCGGCGGCGGTCGGATCGACCCAGCTCGGGCCAACCCGCCTCGAGCGCCACCACCACAGGGCGCATCGACCTCGAGCGAGCTCCGCGCTGCACTCGCCATAGGTGTTACCACGATCTCGGCAAATCAGGTGGTTCGCGCAAGGAGGAGGGCGGAGGAGTTGCCATCATGGAGGAGGATTCCTCGAGTCCGGAGGACGGGTTGAAGAAGAGTCCTTTTTTTAGGGGAAGGTGAAGAAGAGTCCTGGCTCAGACTTTTTTTCCTTAGCTGCGGTTGGGCTGTTCGGCCCATACCAACGAAGTAACGTAACACCAAACGAATCTTTTTTACGTATCGGCAGAAGCGTATTACGACGGTGAACGGACAGAAGCAATAGCCCTTTTATTAGTAGGTATAGATTTACCTCCCTTTTATGAATTGTGTGATTTATTTGACATTATATTTGTTCTATAGGTTTAACCATTCAAGCTAACATGTACTACAAGATGCTTATTGGATGGACTAGCCAAAAGATCAAGGACAGCTACACAGTTCACAACCCATTTGACTTCAAGCATGGTAATGTTCTTGAAAAAGCTTCTCAGTCAACCATATGCAAAATGAATATAAAAAACATTTGACTGAGTAAAAATTCTAAATGTTCAGTTCAGCCTTTAAAAGAAGACCTACACTTCAATCTTTGGCATTAGGTGAAATTTAGTTTTTTCGTAAGAAAAATTCTAAATGGATCTGCCGGATACTATGTCTGCTCGTCCATTGCGTCGCTTCTTAGCGAAGGTTCTTATTTGTAATGTTAAAGATTTTTTTTTGTGACCTAACTTAACCTGTACACTTTTAAACGGAAATATGATATTTTGCTTCATTTGCAATTCCTTTACCAGAATGAAATTGAAGGTTTTCTCACATTGCAGTTTGCGACTTCCAGCGTTCATTCATCAATGATCCTGGACCCTGTGTACTTTTTGCAACACCTGGTATGATTAGCGGTGGATTTTCCCTTGAGGTGTTCAAAAGATGGGCTCCATCAGAAAAAAATCTGGTTACACTTCCAGGGTATTGCCCTTAACTCAGAATTTCTGTTTTTTCCACGTTTGCTAATGCCGTAGGAACAAACATACATGTTTATTCTCTGAATAAATTGCTCCTGTTGGATTGTTAGTACTGGTACTGCTATGGAGGAAAACAGGAGAGGTCTACCTTCCCTTATGCTTTAGTGAATGCTTACCTGCTTGGAGATGATGTCTTTCTCTTGGAGTTGAATGTTGTTGCTTTATAGTTTGTACTTGACACATTTTTCTGCTTTGGTTTCTATTAATTCTTATTTTCCTCATCTTTCACTGAATAAGTAGGGAAAACTTTTCTGACTGTTTAAAATATAGAACGGTGATATTTGTATTTTGATCTCACGTTTACTTTTGCCATCCAGATATTGTGTTGCTGGAACCATTGGCCATAAATTGATGTCTGGAAAACCAACCAGAATTGATTTAGACAAGGAAACACATATTGATGTCAGATGTCAGGTTGATCTTTCTTCATTTACAGTTCTCTCAGTCTACAGTAAAATTACATAGGAAGTGGATACTACATTGACCTTTGGTTGATAATTTTCAACATCTTGTGCCATTACTCATCAGTCATCACTAGTCCATTTAGTGCTTTATTGTGTTCCTAAAAAAATCGTATGTATGCTCAAATTCGTTACTTACACTATTACAAACTGTTCAACAGATTAGCTCTACATAGTAACAACATAAATTCAGGTCTCCAGCTCAATGAATCACTTCTCTTGAAATTTTGGTAGTTAGCCTCTGTAATCCTTATTTCCTGTGTTCATGCTTCCTTTTCTCTGAATGTAATTATGCTTCTTACTCTCTCATACCAGTGTTATTTTTTCCATTCCGTGCACCAGATCCATCAGCTGTCATTCAGTCCTCACACAGACTCCAAAGGGATCATGGATCTCACAGAATTTCTTTCACCCAGCCATGTGATTCTTGTTCATGGTGAAAAGCCTCAGATGTCCTTTTTGAAGGAGAGGATTGAATCTGAATTGGGGATGCCATGCTATTACCCAGCTAACAACGAGACTGTCTCCATTCCGGCGACCAAGAATCTGAAAATAAGCGCCACGGAGAAGTTTATCACAAGCTGTAGCACTGCTCAGGCTAGAGATAGTCCACAGAAGTCGAACCTGATTTGTGGTAACCACCTGTCAGGAGCCAATGGCTACGAGAAGCTAGCGGAGGGCATTCTTCTGATGGAGAAGAGCAAGGACGCGAAAATTTTGTGCGAGGATGAGCTTCTTCAGTTGCTGGGTGCAGAAGGACATTCAGTCCAATTTGAACCACTGCTTCGCTCCAGGATTGGAGAGGCAGAAACCGACATTGTAGATGATTTAGCCAGTGAGTGAAATGACTGGATACTGTTTTAGCTTTAGTGGATGATCTGAAGATAGAATTAGTGTTTGCTTGCACCTCATGTTGGCTTTGAACCTCAAGTGCCAATCGAACATGCTGCAAAATCTAACAGTTCGATGGTTTTAATATAAGGACATCTCTCGGGTAAATCAAATGCCAGCCTGGCTGCATTTGCAACCAATTTTGAAAGTATCAAGGATGCGTTCATAAAATATTCATAGATGTACAACGTGGTATAAAGGGTATGTTTGCATGGTGACCAAGGGGGCGCCCTAGGCATTTCCTAGACGGTGCTTTAAGCGCCCCTTAAAGGCGAACGCGTACAGGGCGCACACCCCCCTCTCCCCGCTGGGCCGGCCTAGCTAGTGTTTTTTCCTGTGTTTTTAATCCAAAAAATTTACTGCACTGAAACGGAATAGAACCCACCACCTCCTTAGCCTTGGTTCGCTGCTATAACCACTCGGACACCAAGCCGGATATGATAACATTCACTTTTTTCATCTTATATTCATTCCTTTTCCTTTTTCCTTTATCTTTTTTTTCATTTTCTGTTTTTTTCTTCTTCCTGGTTCAATGAATTTTTTTTACAAAAACGTGAACTTTTTCTTCAAATTGATGAACTGTTTTTTGAAATTCGATGAACTTTTTTAAAATTCCATGAACTTTTTTTCAAATCGATGAACCTTTTTTCACATTTGTGCACTTTTTTTTAAAATTCATGAACTTTTTTCAATTTCGATGAACTTTTTTCCAAATTTGATGAACTTTTTTCATGTTGGATGAACTTTTTCAAATTCAATGAACTTTTTTACAAAATCCATGAACTTTTTTTCAATTTTTTGATGAACTTTTTTTCAAAACCGATGAGTTTTTATTCAAAATCGACGAACTTTTTTACAAATTTGATGAACTTTTTTCTTGTTGGATGAACTTTTTTTCAAATTCCACGAACTTTTTTTCAATTTTTCGATGAACATTTTTTAAAAAACAATGAACTTTTTTTTCAAAATTGATGAGCCTTTTTCAAAATTGATTAACTTTTTCCAAAATCAATTATTTTTTTCAAAATAGATGAACTATTTTTCAAAATTGATGAACTTTATTCAAGTTTGTGAACTTTTTTGAAATCTGTGATTTTTTTCTAATTCGTGAACTTTTTTTTAATTCGTGATTTGTTCTGAAATCTGTGAACTTTCAAATTTTCTTCCCATTTTTGTTAAAAAAATCTCGTTTTTCCAAAAGTTATATGCAGTAAACAGCGTGGCAACACTTATTCTTAAAGAGTTCGCGCTGTATGTATTGACCGACGACTGGTTGGTCTAGTGGTTAGGCAACAGTGTCTGAAGCTTCACTGCGTGAGGTCGAATCCTCACGGGAGCTGCATTTTTACGGGGGTTTTTTGTGCTATAAACTTTTTTCCGGTGCGCAGCTTCTCGTGGGCCGGCCCATCAACTGCGGTGTGTGAGCGCCAGCTGCCCGAACCGGCGCTTAAGGCCCCGGTTAGGAGGTCACCCGCCCCTATGTCTCGCTTAAAGCGAGACAGGGGGATGCGCTCGCGTCGGGGCGAGCCCCAGACGGGCCGGCCCAGCCGCGCGGGAGCCACAGCCTTTTTTTTTTCTCCTGTTTTCTGTTCTCATTTTTTGTTATTTTTGAAATTTTCTTTTTTACTTTAAAGTATTCTTCATATATATATATGTATATATCACAAAAAACAATCTTCAAAAACACATTTGAAAAAGATGTTGAATAAGTATTAAAAATTGTTGAACAAGAATTTGAAAAATGTTAAACAAGTATTTGAAAATGTCAAATAAGTATAAAAAGTGTTGAACAAGTACTTTAAAAATGTTGAATATGTATTAAAAAATGTTGAACACGTATTGAAAAATGTTGAACAATTATCTGAAAATGTTAAATAAGTATTAAAAATGGTGAACAAGTATTTGAAAAATGTTGAAATAGGTATTAAAAAATGCTGAACGAGTATATGAAAAATGTTGAACAAGTATTTGAAAATGTTGAATAAGTATTAAAAATGTTGAACAAGTATTTGAAAAAATGTTGAATAACTATTGAAATGTTGAACAAGTATTTGAAAAATGTTGAAATAGCGTTGGGACAATGTTGAAAGTGTATACAAAAAATGTTGATCACTTGTTACAAAAAAATGTTTTTGACATGTACGAAAATGTAGAGTGAAAACGAAAACAAACATAAGAAAACACAAAAGGAAAACAAAAAATGGAGAAGAAAAAAGAAACCAAACGAAAAATGGTGAAGAAAAAAGAAAACTAAACAAACGAAAATGAAAAAAACCTTCTCAAAAAACAAAAAGGAAAAAAAAAACTAATGGAAAAAAGAAAACTGAATAAACAAATAAAAAAACCGGAGAAGAAAAATAGAAAAGAAACAAAAGAAAAAAAAACAGAGAAAACCCGCTTGCCTCACTTCAAGTACGGCGCAGCCCCTTTAATAAACACGAAGAGTGGCGTGGCGTGGCGGCTAGCATCTCTCGTTTCTTCCTAAAGCTCCAGGCGTTTTTCCCTTCCCTTCGTCTTTTAACTGTACACCACGAAGTGGGCCGGCCTGACACTGTAGCTCTCGACGCAAGAGCAAACTCTCGTCTCGCTTAATGCGAGAAATAGACGCTGCGTGACAAAGGACCTGTTTGGATCACTACCAAAACTTGCCCTACCAAAATGTTGGCTGGGCCGTGAAGCCGAAGATTTTTCTCCCCCTGGGGGTTTCCTATTTGGCATTGGTTTTTTGCATGGGCCGGCCCATTATTTCGGGTTTTTCTTTATTTTTTCTTTCAGTTTTTTCTTCCTTTATTTTCGTTTTTTATGTTTTTTTTCTATTTTTTTTCGTTTTTATTTTCTTTTTTCATTTTTATTATTTTATTTTTCCAATTTGCGAAAATCTTTTAAATTAGTGAACTTTTTTTAAATCGCGAACATTTTGCGAATTCATGGATTTTTTTCAAAATAGTGAACATATTTTTTACAAATTTGTGAACATTATTTTAAATCATGAACATTTTTTGAAATTATGAACAGTGTTTAAAATTCCTGAACAATTTTTCGAAATAGGGAGCATTTATAAATTTGTGAACATTTTCTTCAACCACGAATATTTTTTGAATTCACGAATATTTTTTGAAACCGTGAATATTTATTGAAATCATGAACTTTTTAAAAATTGCATGCACATTTTTAAAATTCAGGAACATTTTTTACAAATACGCAAAGATTCTCTTAAACCGTGAACATTTTTTGAATTATGAACATTTTTTTTGAAATCGTGACCATTTTTTGATTTCATGAACATTTTTTGGATCCACAAACAATTTATGATTTCTTGATTTTTTGTTCAAAATGCACATTTTTGAAAATTTCATAACTTTTTGCAATCTCGAATTATTTAAATAGAAAAAAAGAAAAGAAAAAAGAAAAAAATCGAAATTAAAAAAAAACAGAGCGCTCGGACATGGGCCGGCCCAAATAGACGCGCTGGGGGAGCGAGGGGTGCGCACTGCCGCTCCTCACAGCGCGTACCACGTCGTATAGGAGCTCCTTGTTGCCCGGCGCTCCGTTGTATTGGCTGGCCCGAGAACCCCGGTGCACACCCTCTCCTCCACGCTGGGCCAGCCCATCTCTTCTTTTCTTCTATTTTCACGCCCAAAAATCTGCCCACCTGGTGTGTTTCGAACCGGCGACCTCCTGGTCTTACGTATGTTGTGCTTTTTCTCAAAAAAAAAAAGCGTATGCTGTGCTAACCACCACACCACCTTGACCTATTGTATTCATTTACATCTTTTTCCTTGTTTCCTTCTTTCTTTTTTCTTTTTTATTGGAACGGTTTGTTTGTTTTTTTAATTTTTCTATTTTCAATTTTCTTTTGCTAAATGCACCAAAAAAATCGAATTCATGGTTTGTCTAAAAAAATAATGATTTTTTTTTAAAATTGAATGAACTTTTTTCAAAATTGATAAACATTTTTTTAAAATTGAATGAACTTTTTTCAAAATCGATGAACTTTTTACCAAATCGATTATTTGTTCCGAAATTGGTGAAATTTTTCATAATTGAACGAACTTTTTTCAAAATTGATGAATTTTTTTCCAAAATTGATGATTTTTTTTTCAATTTTGTGAACTTTTTTTTAAAATCGTCAACATTTTTTTGAACCCGTGATTTTTTTGTTTTTTCTAAATGTTTTTTTAAAATGCATAATTTTTTTGAAAAGTCAACGTTCAACTGGTCATTGATTGACCGGTGAACCGCGACGAGAGAACCAGGGAAAACCATTGCCCTGCATCGAGCGGTTAACTCCACCGCGACCGTCAACTCCATCGAGCGTTGGCGTCCATAATGGGCCGGCCCATGAGGCGTGCGCGTGAGCGCTGTAAGGCGCCAAGGAGGATGTCTCGGCGCGAACGAGGCATGGAAAATGCTTCGCCAATTTTTCGGCACTCTGATTGTGGTTGTTGCTTGGTGGGCCATGCATGCATGAAGTAGGATAGGTTGATTGTTTCGGCTTGTAACCGATAGCAGAGCTTTTTTTACTCAATAAAGTACATGGGACTTTGCCATATTTGATGACTGTTATTTCATGGCCTTAGATTTTACTCATGTTATCTATGACCATTGTCATAGAGAGAATAATTAAGTAGCTCATGAATTGGCTAGGATAGATTTTCTTCTTCTAGTGTCTGGATGAATTCGTCCATGGAGGCAGTGATATCTAGGATTGTAAATGATGCTACTACTCTTATGATTGAATAAAGGAGGAGATGATTGTAAAAAAGAGTACATGAGAGTTTGCGTGATTAGCAACTGCATGCAACAATCTGCTTCTATTTTTTCCTGCATGCAACATGGTGCCGCACATAGTTACGACTTCTAACTGCATCAATTCTTTTGGGACTTTCTTTCCGCATTGACAACATTTAAATTTTAATCTGTATATCTGCTCAATTATAGATAATACATACATCTAAACATTTTTAGAACTATTAATTATCATGTCAAGGTGGTCACAAGTTTTGGTCTCAAACCAAACAAAACAAAGTTTCATTTGCCAAAAGTTTGGAGGATACAAGGGTCACAATCCAAACAACAACAACTTGCCAAAATTTGGGGCATGCCCTCACTTTGGTCATGCCAAAATTTTGGTGGGGCTAATTAGGGCTCAAACCAAACACACCCCCAAAGGCCCAAAGCTCATCTTACCAACTTTTAGGTTAAGATCAAAATTTTGGTCTTTGTTTGGATGGTTGCCAATAGCTTTTTGTCCACTAGTTCGTTTTTCTTATCAATGTTGGGGCAACCAAAAATTTGCCTACTATTTGGTAGGAAGAGTGGGAAAGCTTGGGATAGAGCTAAACATACCCATGATATGCCACTTTCGAAAGATAATTGACTATTAAAAAAGGGATTTCTATTTTCGTGCCCCTGGTTTTCTTAATTGTACTCGGTTTTGCCCCACTCCTCTAACTCTCCTCACTTTTTCCCTCCTCTCTCCACCCTATGCTAAAAAATGCCCAAACGAAACAATGTCATCGGGTCAATCCCTTTGACCTTACTTGGTTGTGTTCCTGACGAGTGGGGCCTCGAAATTGAGAGAGAAGGGTTCTAATAGTGTTTCAGAGGGCCTCGAAGGTTTTTCAGGAGGTCCCAGAGTGTTCCACGGATATCCATAAGTGTTTTGGAAGGTATATTAAGGTTCTAGAATATTACGGAAGGTTCTGGGATGTTTTGGGACGTTCAGGAAGGAACCAATCTGGCTGTCCCCTAGGCTTGGGGGGCAAGGCAACCCAATGGGGTGCTAGCGGGGCAAGGCAATCCAATGGGGGTCGACGCCCTTATGCTTGGTGGAGGGGGGCCAAGGCAACCCGGATGGGGTTGGCACCCCCTGCTTGGGAGGCGAGGCAGCTCGGCGGGGGCCCCTCCTGGCCAATTATATATAGAGGGGTTTGGGTGCACCTGGAGGAGAACAAGCTTTGGTTGGCCCCTCCTCCCACCGGCACCCTAACCCCTTCTAGGTGACATCTCCCTCGCTCTCTATATTAGATGTAGATTCCCCTTAGCTTCGTTGTGTTGATCCATGAGTTGTTGCGGTGTTGCTACTTCAGTACGCCTGGATACCTTGGAGGCGTCATAATGTTCGACGCTAGATCGGGTGGATCATCGCGAGGGAAAACTCTCGCACTTGGAGGTATAGCCAGTTGTGGGAGTCGGAGGACTTCAACGATATTGTCAACATCTCCATTGCACTGACGGATTGTCGAGGGTATGATATTGTTGCCTGCACCTCAATAGTGATCTTGGTCGGTTCATGCACGGTAAAAATTGTTTTGCGTAGCATGTTCCCCTACATCGGTATCATGAGCGGTACTATGTGTAGGGGAACGCGACAGAAAACAAAAAAATTCGGTACAGCGAGCACTCCCAGGATCACTATGGAGATGCATACAAGGTTTTTGATCTGATCGTTACCGACTCGTAGCGCAGCGGAAGTAGAGTCGATGTAGATCGTCGGTGCAGATCCCCGTAGCTAGGATTTACAACCTCCCAACCACGAGGATGTACTCCCTTGTCAGCCCCTCGGACAGCCCTTCGGGAGGTAGTCGGACAGTCCCCCGGATGGTGTCACGGACAGCCCTTCGGGAGGCACTCACAGAAACTCGGAAGGTCACTCGGACAGCCCTTCGGGAGGCACTCTCGAACAGCCCCTCGGGCAAAAAGATCGAACCTACGACCTCTCTACGGGGTTGCACACATACGGTGTCAGCTATCTGGCAGGGCTTCGCCGTCCAGAACTAGTTCCCACCGGAACCTAGACAGCCTTTCGGCTCTACGAAACTATTTCGTGTGAGGGAGAGAAGAAGCCAGATCATTGCATGGCATAATGTATGAGAGAAAGAGTGTGTTTGGGCAGCCCCCTCCACCCCTATTTATAGGCCAAGCCCAAGGGGTAGAGGACACTTGGAAATACCAAAATGCCCTCAAAGGTGGCTTCCCAAAGAAGCTACCAAATAGTGTTTCCACTATTCATGAAAATATTTTTCCGTGACCGTTAAATCCAAAAATATTTTTGCAGGTCCAGAACATTTCCATTACCCACTAAAACAATTCTGGACGCGTTCCGAAACATTTCCGGATCAATGATTTTCATCAGCAAAAAGCAAACAAGAATGCGTTTTCACTATTCACGAAGACAATTTTTCGCGTACGTTAAATCTGAAAATATTTCTGTAGGTCCAGAACATTTCCAGCACCCACTAAAACAATTCTGAACGCGTTCCGAAACATTTCCGAATCAATGATTTTCTTCAGTGAAAACCAACCAAAGCAATTCCGGCTGCTCCGGAACATTTCCGGTTTTTTTCTCCGGATAAATTACAGAAGTTCCCAGAACATTTCTGGCACCTGCAAAAAGTTCCTGGCGCCTGCCGAAACATATTTGGCTTAATGGTTTACTCCGAAACAACTTTTCAGTTTTACGGAAAATTTTCCCGTGTTCTCTCTCGGAACTTTTCCGTTGTCTCCGAAACTTTTCCGGTGACTTTCTCTCAGACTCCCTGTCTAGTATTCAGCAGATAGATGACCCTTAAGCGTGTGACCATATAGGTTCGGTGAAGTATAGACATGACCGGAACACTTTCCGATCAATGATCAACATCGGAGCCGTGGACACCCATATTGACCCCTATACCCACACGAATAAATATTCGAGTGAACCTTCAGTTGCCGTGTGCTATTCCTGTTGCTTCGCGATATGTTACAAACACCCGAGGTGAGATTTATCGGCATCCCTGTGGATCAACACTTGTCCACTATGCCAGTTACCTCGTTACCAGTTTTGTTCTTTTTTCTCGTTCCCGTGTTCTGGTATCCCTGTGATCAAATCACAATGTGTCTGGCCAGACGATGATGGAAACCGTAACGAGAGGGCCCTAAGAATATCTCTCCATCGACGGAGTAGAAAATCCCAATCTTGAGCTATCAAGTTCCTTGTCATACTTTCCCATGAACCCGTAAGCCGCCGTAATAGCCACCCAGTTACGGATGACGTTTAACAAACCCCAAAGTTCATGAAGCAAGCATGAAGAAACTCGATACTCTCATGGTCTAAGGAATTATGCAAACGTTAACTTTTTCTGTGTTATTAACCATTAACTTGTGACGAATGTATCTCATAGCATAACATCAAATCGGGTCGATTCAACACAAATGTTCTTCTAACATTGTGCCCTCAAAGTTGCCGACATAGACATGCCCATGATCAGGAAAACATAATCATCATGCAAACACTTGAGCTAGTCTTAGAGGCATGACTAGGAATACTTTTTATCGTTTATTATTCCACACGTGCATATGAGTTTTCCTCCGAGCCTCGTGGTTATTGCAGACTCGAGAACCATAGCAGTTATAGCACGGAATATAAACTTAATTACGAACATGGGGATAAATAATAACATTTATTATTGCCTCTAGGGCATATCTCCTACAGACTCCCACTTGCACTAGAGTCAATAATCTAGTCAATGCTAATGCACTTTACACCTATGGCATACTGGTGTAAAATATGCTTCGCATGTGGTATAGCCTGATGTCCAACGGATCTGACAACTTCAGCTCCGTGTGTATCTTTGCATATCCTCGCGTTTTCACGCTTTCACAAAATACATATTTTGTGTGGACTTGGCTTTGTATATATGTGAATCACAGGTCAAACCTTGATTCCTCAGACTGAGCTATGGAGCAACTATCTGCAATAGTATCCCATTGACCAAAGCCATCTTGGAACCATACTAAGTTCATGAATGAACTATATGATTCAACATCTTTTTTGTCGCTTCCAAAGCATCAATATACTTAGCCTTTTTTATAGAATTCGCCACAGTAACCTGTTTGGAACAATTTCCAACTGCCATGCCACCATATCGTGTATTACACAAAAACCCTTAACTTAAATCGAAAATCGCTTGGAGCATTGATGAAGACTGTATCGATGTATTGCATTACAATGAGTACTTCATAATCTCAGTTTGCGAGAAAACATGTTATCAGTGCTACTTTAGCACTCAACGACATTTTTCACTGTTGTCCTATGATCAGTATTTTGATCACTTTGGTATCTTTACTCGCAACTCCTTGGGAGTACCGGACATATCTGGTTGTTTTACATACCATGGAATACATGATTAATCCAAACACAAAAGTGTGTGGAAATTCCATCATGTATTTTGCTCATCAGTGTTTTAGGACACCGAGTCTTGCAAAAGCCTTTCCATGTGACTTTGGCAAGAATCACTCCTTGATGTTTTATGCTAAACTGTTTTAGCATCTTGCCAATATGTATTTTGGCTTAGCCCTATTAGGCAATTTTATCTCCGTAGATAATTATGCTAATAACAAGGCTATTTAGCCCAAGCTCTTCATTGAAGAAACTATTTTTCAATGAAGTGCTAATTCGTGTCAAGAAATTTATATTATTTCCAATCAACAATGTGTCAAGCACACAAGTTTTAGAAATATTATTATGCTCCCACTTACTTTCTTGTAACCACAAGCATCTTCGCTATCCATTGATGAAATCAAACTCTTTTGACTATTTCATCAAAACGAAGATTCCAACTCCTTTTTGCTCTCTTCTGTCAATTGCTGGAACTTTGAAGTTTGCACACCCACTAGCATCCTCTGGATCGACAAAATACTTTGGACTATATCACATACAAGTCCTAGTTTGTATTCCCATTTCATGGAAATTCTTTCGTCATCCATGTTTCATATCTCATGATTGAAATATGTATTAATTGCTAGTTTAACCCGAACCGACTTTAAGCATCGCTACGGTGAGACAACCTCATCGTAGTCAACTCCTTGAACTTGTTTATTGCAACAAGTCAAGCTTTATGGATAAAACATTTTATCCACATCAGTTTATAGTTCCATTAATGTTCGTTAGACTCTAAGTCTTCCGAAGGGTTCATCAAGATTTAATCTTGAATCATTTATATGAAAACTATCTCGGATTGTATTGACATTTAGCTAATTCCGGAGTCAGGGCCCATCAACGCTTCCTTGATTATCGTAGGTATACTGTTGTCTAATAGCAATATCTCGTTTGCGCACCTGAGAGGTTTGCACGAGTTTTGCCTACGTGGTTCAGCTGCAAGTTCGACCGAAGTCCATACATTTTATTGTAGAGGCTTCCGTATCAGTCGCAGGAGGAAACTTTGGAATTGCTTCCGTGGTTTCTTTCCTTTGTCATGATAACGAAGATATTGTTATCTCGTCGAGTTGCACTGTCCTCCCACTCACCTTTTTGCAAGAAACATTTTCTTTCAAAATCATACCGTTCTTTGTGGCAAACTTTTGCCTCGGTATAGTGAGGGAGGAATACCCAATAATTTGGGATAACCTACAAAGTAGCACTTGTCTGATTTGGAATAGGTTTGTAAATATTTTACACAATCCCCATATTCCAAATGTTAAGAAAAGACATAACATGGTTGGGGTTACCATACCATGGCGTTATTTCAACAGATCCAATGGCGCTCTTTTCAGTGTAAAAGCTGCAGTCTTTAAAGCATTACTTTAAAAGGGATAATGGCAAAGTGATTTATGTCATCTTTGATCTTACCATGTCATAAATGGTTTGATTACATCTTCACGGACATTCCACTCACAGTGGTGCTCTAGGAGGTGTAAGTTATGAAACTCTTTTCACAACTCATCAGACATTCGCTAAACTTGTAACTCAAAATTTCTTTCCGCAATCCAATTGCAGAAACATAATTTTCTTGTTACGATAATTTCTTCTTCATTTTGAAAACCTTTTGAATGATTTCAAAAGATCCAGACGTCTCATCAAGTAAATATCCATATATCTACTTGAGTCATTTCAGAAGATAGACAAATCCACTGCCAGCAACAACATTTATCGGACTACACACATCATGATGTATGATCACCAATAAGTTCTTTACTCGTTCCTTATGGCATGTGAACGGTATTTCAGTCACTTCACTTTTCAGAGGAAAGTTGCAAGTGTCAGATGATTCATAATCAAACGACTTCAAAATCCATCATTATGGAATTTCTCCATGCGGGTTTCTCCAATGTGACCAAATGCAGTGCCACACATGTGTGGTATTCTTTTAGTCTTGCGACATTTAGCGTCAGTGTTATGGATGTATCATATTACCATCAATATTCATAACATACATCCCATCCATGATGGAAGTATGGCCCTTATGTTATTCATAATACTGAACAACAATTGTTCTTTTATGAACAACACTCTTCCAAACAAACATTATGCAAATGGGCTAGAGTGTATAAAACTCTAAAATGAATTATGAAAGTAAATACAGAGGTAATGTATTATTATCAATATTCATAACATACAACTCATTCATAATGAAAGTATGGCCCTTATGTTATTCATAACACCGAACATCAAAAGTTTTCTTATGAACAACCTTCTTGCAAGATACCTTATGCAATGGGCTAGAGTGTATGAAACTCCAAAAATGAATTATGAAAATAAATACATAGGTAATACACCGATGGAAGGTATAGTAACATTTACTATGTTCTCAGCGCGTATCTAAACCTTATTCCCGGCAAGTCTTTTAGGCCATAGTAGTTCTTGCATCGAGTCACAACAGAATGCAATCGAGCGGGTATCTCTGTGATCAACTCACAATACCCAAGAATCAGTGATTAACATGTTTAATCATAATTCCCAAGAACTATTTCTTTGACCATCTTTCTATACATCAATAGCTTGTATGACTTTCATACATGAGCTGGATATTCCAGTCTTCTCTCTTTTTGCCTTTATACTTCTAATAGTTTTACTTTCAATATTTCTCCTACTCTCAGAAGAAGCACCCAACTTTGAGAGTGGCGTCAGCCTCGGACTTCCTAGGCGTGTAAGTTTCACTAACACCCTTCGGACACTTTTTTTCTCTTTAAGTTGTTGTTTTATTCACCTTCATTTCATGACAGGCGTTCTTCTGGATCCCTCTTGTATTAGTCTAATGCATAGTAAACACTTTTACTAATAGTTTGCAAACAAACATTGCTTTGGATATTTCATATCTTTTAGCCTTTGTTTGTATCTGAAAATAATTTTCAGTTCCATGAATATCACATAACTATCCCAAACCTTTGAAGTTCGGGTCTCATGAAAGCAAACATATTGCACTTTGACCGTAACGGAATTATAGCTTTTGGATTGAAGGACGAGAGTCACATTATCCATAGCATTAGCGGGAGAATACCGAAAGCATGCGATAGGACAAAGTCCTTCTCGGCACTCTTGAGGACAATCCTCACATTACGTTACCAATCGTAAAGTTTAACCAGATATTTAACAGCTATTCAATTTTAATAGGGAAGGTGGAAACGCGAGCCATTATTCTATAACTATTATGCAAATTTCACTTAGACAATGTTCATAATTAATTTACACTAGTGAATAAATAATTTTATTCTAAAGTGTGCTCCCACTCAAATCAATATCTCTCATAATTGATTGTGAGTGATTCAAGATCCAAATTTCAATTCAACGCCAAGGATGCATCCATCTCAAGTGACGAGAATTTCATTTGGTAGGCCAACTTGCCAATCACATCTCTATGTGACTCTTGTTCATCTTTCGATGGGCGTGTTCCGAGCTCAGGACAATCCTCCGAAACGTCAAGATAACCAAGTGATCTTGCTGCGAGGTCTCAACTCACCCGCCTCACACTTCTCTAATCATTCATAACCATGCATCCATGTGATACCCCGAAGAGATAGGTGCCGTGACGGTGCTACACTTGGGAGAACACTAACTACTTGATATTTTTAAGTGAGAGATCACCCTAATAAAAAGCGACTACCGTGCAATCAAGAAGGGTGCATCATAAGGGATAAACATCTCAGGCAATTCATAATAGCATGATATGGTATAGCCCTTTCTGACAGAGAAGTCTTTATTTTCTTCGTCTTCGGCATTCGCGTCGGTGTTCACCTTCGCGAAGTTTGCCACCACCTTGTCGATGCACCAGATAATATTGCTATCTCTATAGCTAATAAAATAAGTGCATTACTTATGGTTGACACGTAGGTCATTAAAGTGACAATCGTATGGCTCCAGCCATCATGCCGAATCATGACACGCAGGTCATGTTAATTTACATTATATAGTCATCTCATACATAATCAAATTAAATATGAGCACTGCTATACCACATCATATGCACATCTTGCAAAACCAAGTTAGACGTCTCTAATCGGTTTATGCAAAATTTTATTTTACGTGGCTTCTAAGGTTTCAACCAAACCGCAACTACCAACGTTTATCATCAAGCATGTTTATTCAAGTCGCTAGATTAACTTTGCGGGGTGTATGAAACACGAGATAATAAAATCTCGAGCCCCATACTGAACTTCGTCATACGCATGACCCCCGTGCAGATCATATCTACATTGCCCTTTCGTCTGCGAAATTTCATCTTTCTTTTAACTATGGTGGAATTCAATGAACTGTTAGCACTTCGTTGATCAATCAGGATCACGGATTGCCAGAACTTTGAAACTCCACCATGCCGTTATCAAGATCAGAAATACGCAAATTTCAGGGAAGCAACAAGAACATCGGGTAACAGATTTCATCTGCTACCCGCACAAATAATTTCCAGCAATAGAACTCATCTACTACAAAATTATATTGTGCAACACCCATACATCTCTATGTATTCAAGATCGTAACCTGCATCTACGCATAGCACGGCTCATGATGCCACTATAGGGGAAAGCGACAGAAAAAAAAAATCGGTACAGCGAGCACGCCCAGGATCACTATGGAGATGCATACAAGGTTTTTGATCTGATCGTTACCGACTCGTAGCCCAGCGGAAGTAGAGTCGATGTAGATCGTCGGTGCAGATCCCCGCAGCTAGGATTTACAACCTCCCAACCGCAAGGATGTACTCCCTTGTCAGCCCCTCGGACAGCCCTTCGGGAGGCGGTCGGACAGTCCCCCGGATGGTGTCACGGACAGCCCTTCGGGAGGCACTCACAGAAACTCGGACGGTCACTAGGACAACCCTTCGGGAGGCACTCTCGAACAGCCCCTCGGGCAAAAAGATCGAACTACGACCTCTCTACAGGGTTGCACACATACGGTGTCAGCTATCCGGCAGGGCTTCGCCGTCCAGAACTAGTTCCCACCGGAACCCAGACAGCCTTTCGGCTCTACGAAACTATTTCGTGTGAGGGAGAGAAGAAGCTAGATCATTGCATGGCATAATGTATGAGAGAAAGAGTGTGTTTGGGCAGCCCCCTCCACCCCTATTTATAGGCCAAGTCCAAGGGGTAGAGGACACTTGGAAATACCAAAATGCCCTCAAAGGTAACTTCCCAAAGAAGCTACCAAATAGTGTTTCCACTATTCATGAAAATATTTTTCAGCGACCGTTAAATCCGAAAATATTTCTGTAGGTCCAAAACATTTTCAATACCCACTAAAACAATTCTGGACGCGTTCCGAAACATTTCCGAATCAATTATTTTCATCAGCGAAAAGTAAACAAGAATACGTTTTCACTATTCACGAAGACAATTTTTCGCGTCCGTTAAATCCGAAAATATTTCTGTAGGTCCAGAACATTTCCAGCACCCACTAAAACAATTCTAAACGCGTTCCGAAACATTTCCGGATCAATGATTTTCTTCAGTGAAAACCAACCAAAGCAATTCCGGCAGCTCCGGAACATTTCGGTTTTTTTCTCCGGATAAATTCCAGAAGTTCCCAGAACATTTCTGGCACCTCCAAAAAGTTCCTGGCGCGTGCCGAAACCTATTTGGCTTAATGGTTTACTCTGAAACAACTTTTCGGTTTTACGGAAACTTTTCCCGTGTTCTCTGTCGGAACTTTTCCGTTGTCTCTGAAACTTTTCTGGTGACTTTCTCTCAGACTCCCTGTCTAGTATTCAACAGATAAATGACCCTTAAGCGTGTGACCCTATAGGTTCGGTGAAGTATAGACATGACCGGAATACTTTCCGATCAATGATCAACATCGGAGCCGTGGACACCCATATTGACCCCTATACCCACACGAATAAATATTCGAGTGAACCTCCAGTTGCCGTGTGCTATTCCTGTTGCTTCGCGATATGTTACAAACACCCGAGGTGAGATTTATCGGCATCCCCGTGGATCAACACTTGTCCACTATGCAGTTACCTCGTTACCGGTTTTGTTCTTTTTTCTCGTTCCCGTGTTCCGGTATCCCTGTGATCAAATCATAATGTGTCTGGCCAGGCGATGATGGATACCGTAACACTGAGAGGTCCCTAAGAATATCTCTTCATCGACGGAGGAGCAAATCTCATTCTTGAGCTATCAAGTTCCTTGTCATACTTTCCCATGAACCCGTAAGCCGCCGTAATAGCCACCCAGTTACGGATGACGTTTAACAAACCCCAAAGTTCATGAAGTAAGCATGAAGAAACTCGATACTCTCATGGTCTAAGGAATTATGCAAACGTTAACTTTTTCTGTGTTATTAACCATTAACTTGTGACGAATGTATCTCATAGCATAACATCAAATCGGGTCGATTCAACACAAATGTTCTTCTAACATTGTGCCCTCAAAGTTGCCGGCATAGACATGCCCATGATCAGTAAAACATAATCATCATGCAAACACTTGAGCTAGTCTTAGAGGCATGACTAGGAATACTTTTTATCGTTTATTATTCCACACGTGCATATGAGTTTTCCTCCGAGCCTCGTGGTTATTGCAGACTCGAGAACCATAGCAGTTATAGTACGGAATATAAACTTAATTACGAACATGGGGATAAATAATAGCATTTATTATTGCCTCTAGGGCATATCTCCTACACTATGCATACCTCCAGGGGAGCACACCGGTCGTCCCCTTTAACTAGTGCTTCACCATGGAGACACGTGTGCTTCCCCACTAAGCACACTTGTGTTTCCCTTTAACTAGTGCCTCACTTCGGGGCTACAAATGGACGTTACAACCGCTTACTAGAAAAAACTGAATAAACTGAAAAAGAAAACTAGAAACCCCAAGCAAAAAATAAAATAGAGCCAAAAACAAAAAAAACCAACCACCGAGCGCTCTGTTTCCCTCGCACATAGAGGGCACTGTAGGCTAGCCGCCCTCCCGCGGTTTCATGTGTAACTTTCGGGTCTCCCGTGTGTGACGTTCCTAGCCTTGCCGCATGTATGAAAATGACCCCACGAGGGTTACCCCCGATAGTTGGTGGGCCCTATTTGACGCTTACTGTGTCAAATAGGCGGTCAATAACACATGCGTGGACTCGTTTTTCTCTGTTTCTTCAAATTTTTATTTTGATTTTCTAGAAAAATATGAAATATATTTATTTATGGAAAGTGCATTTTAAAAAAATTGTGAATATTTTTGAAAAACCTGATTTTTTTTTTCTAAAAATTCAGGTTTTTTCCAAAATTTGAGAACATTTTTAAACGTGTTTATTGAAAACTAGAAGATAATTTTAAAACGTGAAATTTTGTCAAAATTGTGAATATTTTCAAAAATTCCTAATATTTTGTTAGTTATTTTCAAAAATGATTTTATGGAATTTTAGTACAGTTTTGGATTTTTTTTAAGAAAGACCAATAAAAAGAGTAATAAAGAACGAAAAATCCACATCAAAACTTCCAAAACTAGAAAAACATGGAACAAATTTAAACGTACGGTTCAAAAGATAAAACATTTTGAGTAAACGAATCTACAGAAAAAGGGAAAACACTCAGGTTGCGACAAGTGCCGATGGTGGTATCCCTTAACTAGTGATTTCGTCACACCAGACTCCAAAGAATAAAAAGCCTGGAAGCTAGTGGGTGGCCGTAAATGGACTACTCTCGGCTGATTTTCCTAAGAGCAACTCTAGCAGATACCTTAAAATGAGCATACTTTAAAAATAATTGCCGTTTAAGATTTTGGGGCAAAAAAACACCGTCCAGATCAGATACTGTAAAACCGGGCATACTGCATTTTTTAAAGGTAAACTACAAAACCAGCCTCCCAAACCGCAAATGTAGAGTATTGGATTTGCTTTTTTGTGTATACCGCAAACGAGCCGAGCTTGGCGGGAGGGAACTATCCCTCGCCGTTCTCCCCGCTCCCGCACTCCCACCTCTGTCGCTGGGCTCATGCCGCCCCATCTGACCCCCCACCCTCGCCGACGCCCGCTCGTCGGCATGGAGCCGCACGAGGCACCCGCCGTGGAGGGCCGCCACTGGATGACCTAGATGCGGTGCCTTGCCATGGCCGGCGAACACCGTAGAGCCGCCACGCTGCGCGTGTGGAGGGCCGCCGCTAAATGGCGTCGCCACACGCCGAGCGCTCCGTGTCGAGGCAACGAACCTGACAATGAATACTAGGGGTACGAACAAGGGCTGATCCTAGCTATGGCATAGGTGTGATACTCGGATTTACGAGTTTAGGCCCCTCGCGGAGAGGTAATAGCCCTACGTCTCGAGCTCTGGAGCTGTGTTTTCTTTAGGGGGTGTCTGATTGCAATAGATTGCCAACCCTTGCCTCGGCACTAGGGGGCGGCTTATATAGAGTGTGCCGCCCCTCATTATGGCTACGTTACAAGGGTGTTTAAGGAGGAGGAGATGAATACATGCGTTACTGGTAACTGCCGTATTAACTACACTTGATGCCAGACGTTAAGACTCTCGAACGTTGCAGCTCACACGTCGTCTCTCCATCTCCTCTGTCCGAGTGTTGCTGGCGAGGCCGACTGGAGGGAAGGCGTCCGAGTGACTGGATCATATCCGAGTGGATAATCAGGGGGGGCGCATCCGAATGCGCTTGTGGTCCGGAGACCCTCTAATGATGGTGTAGAATCCTAGATGGGCCCTAGATGTCAGGTCTATGACCCTACCCTTAGTAGGTGACCCCATCACTCCGCGCGGTGGATGGCCGCCGCACGAGGCAACCGATGTCCATCCCGCGGTCGCCGCCACCTCGCGCTCATTGCCGCCCGCCGTTGGCTGGCAACGACCCCTCAACGCCATGGCCATGGAGGCGGCTGAGCTCGACACCATGGCGCCCCTCGCGCTCCACATCTAGCTAACCCGAATTGGCGCCCCTCGATGCCGGTTGGCCAGGAGCCGCTCGGCGCCGCGCCATGGCAGCGGCCAGGACTGAATTGCAATCTACATTTTGCTTTTAGGGGGCTTTATGCTATTTTTCAGGAATCCTGCTGAAAATTTAACTATTGAGAAGTGAGCTCTTCATCTTACCCGAAAGGGTTTTTACGGGATCTATTCTGGCGGAACACAGGCCATAATATAAAAACATTTCACAGTATATCCTAAAATAATTTTGCAGTACGAGATTTTACAGTATCCGCTGGAGTTGCTCTAACTTTGCCTTGACCCCCTCGACCCCGACACCCCGTAGTCAACACTCAACACTGGTGTGCGGGCAAACCTTCTAGCAGCAAGCCACCAACTACCGCGACTGTTGATGGATGTGGGTGGGTGTCTTTGATGAATGTGGGGGAAACTTGAAGCATCTCCAACAGCCTTTCTATAATGGATTGGTAAAAAGTGGATATACCAAGAGGAGAGAGAAGGTATAGCAATCTAAACCAATTTGTGCTTTGGCAGCCTTTGTATATTGGATTGCTATATTTGTACAAAACACACAATGACACGTGGGGACAGTTTGTCATACACACACGTGCACACACACACGTACACACACAGCACACACACACGTGTACACATGCAGCACACACACGTACACATGCAACACACACACGTGTACACGCAGCACACACACACGCACACGTACACGTACACACGCACGCACACACACACACACACAAAACACGTACACGTACACACACGCGCGCGCACACAGCGCACACGCAGCACACACACTAGTACACGGACCCACCTGTCATAGAGACAAAGTGAGGCTTGCTAAAAATTTACAAAGTGGCCTTTGGCTTTGCAAATATGCAAAGTGTGGGTGCAAATATATCAAGCTTTGTAAATTTTTTTGGTGGGGGACCACTTATACAAAGGCTGTTGGAGATAGTTTTTTGAACAAGATTGCTAAAATAGAAGTGAGTGTGGATATACAAAGGCTGTTGGAGATGCTCTTACCCAAACTTCAATCCACGCTCCAGCTCCAGGCCACCAAGGCAGCAACCACCTACCACGAGCATGAGCTCCTCCGATCCGGTCGTCGTCCACAGCGGCGGCTGCCACTGCAGGAAAGTGCGGTGGCAGGCGGAGGCGCCGGCGAGCGTGGCGGCGGGCACCTGCAACTGCTCCAACTGCGCCATGCGCGGGATCACCTTGTTCACGGTGCCCAACGGCAAGTTCCAGCTCCAGCCCGGCTCCGATGAGTTCCTGACCACCTACACCTTCGGCACGGGCACGGCCAAGCACATCTTCTGCAAGGTGTGCGGGATCACCTCCTTCTACAAGCAGCGGGGGAACCCCGGCGAGGTCGCGCTCTCCGTCAGCTGCACCGATCCCGGCACCATCACGCACGTCCACGTCACGCCGTTCGACGGTAAGAACTGGGAGTACTAGTTGTTTATGTGTTGTATAACCTCCGTATCCCCTGATAATAATATCCAATATACAGTACTTGTTACACTTGTATTAAGACTAGCATCCACTATCAGATACAGTATATACTTGCTCTCCAGCAATAAACTCCGATCGCTAACCACCTGCGAACATCGATTCTTGTCTTCCGTCCATCCAAATTTGCATGTTAATTAATTTATTTTTTGAGAAGGGGAGCAAGCCCCGGCCAAATTTGCATGTTAATAATTGCAAGCAAATTACAAAGTACTACACAGCTTTTACACTAAACTGATGATCATGGACCACGTGCCAAGCCAGACCTCCATGAACATATTAGAATTCTGTGCTGGACGACGAATTACCTTGGGAAAAAAGGATCCTCAAATCACTACTACTATCAGTTTCCCCTTTCCTCAATTTCCTTGCACACCGCAGCTTCCACATTACCGCTAACAGAAACCAATTAATCAAACTGAAAAACTCACTTGAGTAATTCTAAACCCAAAAATACAGATTGTGTAATGTTTGGTCTGAAAATGTACAAATTATTGAATCATCATTTCTAAACCCGAAATTGCAAAAATAATAATGTGCATTTTGGGCTATAATTTTGTGAAAGCACTGAACTGCGCATCTCTAAATCCAGAATTGCACATAAAAAAAGCGAGCTTTTATAGTACATCTAAGATATATGGGCCATCCATTTCAGTGAACAAACGAACCAGATTTACCAATACTACACTAGAATTTAGGTAGTACATTAAGAAGCTAGGTTGCCTAAAAAAAGCTAGGGGTATTCTGGGTAGTAATATAATCAGTTTGAACTCAGCCAGCCCAAGGACGCGAGGTCACCGGCCCCCGCAGGCAGACCCAGCAATTCGGTGCAGCCGCCCACGCCGGTCGGCGACCGTATGCTCACACGCACAGGAGCTGCCTCTCTCCATCACACAGAGCCCCACCCACAGGCGCCACCTCCGGCCGCCACTCAGAGAACGATTCCTCCCCTGGCATGCAAAATCTAGCATCTAGGTTTCACATAGTGCCATAGCCCAATTGTACATTTTTAATCCTAGGGTCGCGCAATCATCCAAAACTCAAAATTATAGAAGTAACAAAAACAAATAAGGAAGAGGAAATGTACTACATGCAAGGGTGCGTGCTTGATTATAGGATTTACTGAATTGTTGTATCTCAGAAGAAAAAAACTACAATAACATCAGAGTGCGAGAGATCCGGAAGCGAAGTAAGGAGCGATTGTGAGAGGCCCCTCTCCCCGCAGGCGAGGGAGCGGATCCCTGCCTCCTTCGCTTGCTTCGGCGGCGGGAGGAGGTGGGGATCTTGCTCCTCTTCTTTAGGCGTGTAGATAGGGTAGGATTAGGCCATGTCGGTGTCGATTTGGAGAAGGGTTCGTCGCTGATCTGGAGAAATAAATCTGCCGCTTCCCTTCTCCCATGCCGGTGCTGATGGTGCCGACATGAGGACGGCGTTGATCTGCGTATCAAGCGGTGGTTTGGATCCCTCGTCCGCCGGTGGCAGCGACGTACGGAGGGATAATTTTGCCCCTCGTGAGTCTCTGGATCGCTCGAGTTCTTTGAGCAAACAGGGGGCGAAGCAGTGTTGGCGTCTTGGCCTTGTGACTTTCGTTCTCCCCACCCTCGCTATTGTGGTGCCAACGTATTCCCCATCGTCGGCGCGAAGGCAGGGTCTTGGTGTGCAAGTGGGAGAGGATCTATGGATTTGCTTGGTGATTCCTCGGCGATGCCTATTGCTCCAGTGTGATGGTTCACTCCGGGAGGAGCGGCAGCAGTGGTGGCGCGCCCTCAACTCGCTCCGGCGAGCGTAGTCTTTGTGAGGTGGTCTGAGGACCTCGTAGCAAATTTATTTACTTTTAGGGTGCTTTGTACTACATCTGAATCATCAATATATCCTGAGGTCCTTTTTGGAAAAACATCATAGATGTGAACATGTTATAGCATGAGCACCTGCGTCATCTAAGTGGAGGCAAGGTAGCAGTGGTCCTTCGAGCAGGCGACATCATGTCAGGGTGGAGATGAGGCGGTTGACCTATCGTGCCTCCGTACTTGACACCACACAAGTACATAGTAGATGGGTCCGAATCAAACGGCTTGAGATGGACACATGTCTCTGGTTCGAAATCGAACCACTTTATATAACACACATGTTACTCGAAAAACAACCTTCCAAAGTTAGAAGAAAATTTCTAATGAACCACGACACAACCATGCGAGATGGTGCAAAATAGATAGCGCCTAGAGAAACCAGTCACTGAGGAGACAAACAATAACGTCCACTGTGTGTTACACGTAAGATGTCTTTGTTTCGCTGCGGCCTCTGGCCTTTTTTTTACCGAACCACCTGAGAATCGATGCCATTTCAGACGGTTTTTGAAACATATGATGTTTTTTTTACCATCAAAATATATGATGTCACCAACATTCTGTTCGATACTAGTGACATGAGACACGTCCCAGGATGCATGTTGCTGAATTGTTGTTTAGTCTTCAAATCCGCGGAAGTAAACCAACAACAACGCAATAGATTATCTAAACACCACCGGCTTCCGGCCAGCTAGGATTTCACAAGTTCACAACTGTGATTCACTAAAAAAAAATTAAGACAATCTCACGGAGCTTTATTAAACCGTCACAATGTTACAAGGATGAAAAAAAAAATCACTGGATAGACCTTACCAAACATGACAGTCTACAATCTGAAAAAAGAAACATGACAGCCTACCTCTAAATGTAAAGCATGCTTTGCGATTCACTAATGGAACTGGTGTGTGAGACTGCGAGCAGAGCAGGTGAGGGGCCTCTTTCACGGAACCTTCGGCCAACTGGGCCACCGTTACTTTACCGGGCCCATTGGTCGCTGGCCAGCCGCAGCCGGCACCTTTCACCGGGAGCTCCTAGTCAGCGTCTTCGGCGCCAACTAGGAGTTTCGGCGCCCACGCGGCCGCGCTCTTGGGCCGGCCCAATACGGTGGCGCGCGCAAAAGGAAAATAAGGGAAAAAGTTGGCGACGAGAAATCGAACCTGCGACCTCATGTTCCGTGCTTCGCTGCTATGTATAATCACTACGAGGCTGGCTCTCGGATGGTGATACCGCGAGATGCAATGGTGTAATGGATCAGCTTGAGAGGGAGCATTGGTCTTTTTGTAGGTTTGCTGGAAGGGATCGCCTTAGCATATTCTTTCAGCATCAAACTTGCTGAATCCTTTTACGCTTTAGCCCTGCCCTTTATGCTTCACAAAGCAGATGGTGATCTAGTGCAAGTTTTGTTGGTTTTGTCGCTCAGTGTACAACTTGTGGGTGACTGAAAAAGGAAGTAATCTACATTAATTTAGACAGGATTACTGGCATTTGTTCATACGGGCCCTATGCTGTTGGAGTGTTGGTCCCGGTCATCAAAACGGCACTATTCTGGTTGTGCAAACATTAAGCATGTTGTAGACATAATCAAGAATATTCGGGAGAAGCCTGGTCGCACACCTATTCAGAGATGGAACTTTAAAATAAGGGCCATGAGCAACACCTCACTGGACGGGTGAAACACGCCAACGGGATCAGTGGCGGAGGACGGACAGGAGTTGAGGTAGGGCGGGCTTTGGTCACTCATCACCGGCAACACCACCGCGCCGATGCGCCGCCTTGCACCCTGCCTGCATCGGACAAATTAAGGTAGGGCGGCCGCCAACCCTTGCCCTACTGGGTCCTCCGCCACTGAACGGGATATATAAAAAAGAAAAACAACGGTTCTCTATCATTATTGACGACCTCGATGAAATTACAGAGACGCGCAACTTATCTCAACAAGAGATTGAACTGAAAAATCAATCTAATGAGAAGGTTGCCCGTCTTCTGCGACAAGAGGAGATCAAATACTACCAGAGATCCAAAGCTGATTTCATTTTGATGGGTGATAGTAATAGAAGATAGTTCCAATTGATTGCTAATGGGCGACATAGGAAGAAATGTATTTACAGTCTTCAACAAGATGAGGGGCGGATCGAAGGTCAGGAGGAGCTCAAAAGGTATATCACTAAATACTACAAATCTTTGTTTGGAGCGCCGGTTGAGGGGAACTTCACCCTTGACGAGACCCGAACGAATGATATTCCACAAGTCACGGTAGAAGAAAATGATATCCTAATGACACCATTCTCAGAAGAGGAGGTGAGACTGGCTGTGTTCCAAATGGAACATAACAAAGCTCCAGGCCCAGATGGTTTCCCCGCAGAATTCTAACAGAATTTCTGGGATATCATCAAGACTGACCTTTTGGAGTTGTTCAATTGTCTTCATGCCGACCGACTAGACCTATTCAGACTTAATTTTGGAGAGATTGTCTTGTTGCCGAAGATTAAGGAGGCCGAACGGATCTAGCAGTTCAGACCCATATGCCTCCTTAATATTAGCTTCAAGATTTTCACCAAAGTGGCTACGAATAGGTTAAACTCGGTAGCTGACCATGTTGTCCGGCCATCTCAAACGGCGTTCATGCAAGGAAGGAATATACTCGATGGCGTAGTAATTTTGCATGAGACCGTTCACGAGATGCGCCGGAAAAACATGAGTGGGGTAGTATTCAAAATCGACTTTGAAAAGGCCTATGACAAGGTCAAATGGTCTTTCCTCCAACAAGCCCTAAGAATGAAAGGTTTCTCCGATAAATGGCGCCAGTGGATCCAAAATTTTGTAACTAGAGGTAGTGCGGCCATCAAAGTCAATGATGAGGTAGGCCATTACTTTCAGACAAAAAAAGGACTACGACAGGGTGACCCCATGTCCCCAATGTTATTTAACATTGTTGCTGACATGTTGGATATTCTGATTGAGCGCGCCAAGCAGGACGACCAGATTGCAGGAGTAGTGCCACACCTTGTGGATGGTGGCCTCCCTATTCTGCAATATGCCGATGACACAATTATTTTTATGGAACATGACCTGGATAAGGCTCGAAACCTGAAACTCTTGCTTTCAGCGTTTGAGCAAATGTCGGGTCTCAAAATTAACTTCCATCAAAGTGAACTTTTCTGCTTTGGAGAAGCCGTTGAGGCGGCTGCCGATTATGCTGACCTGTTTAGTTGCGCACATGGGCAATTACCGATAAAATATCTGGGAATACCGGTTCACTATCGGCGTCTCACCATTGCAGAGTGGAAGCATGTTGAGGAGCGTCTAGAGAAACAACTAAGCAGTTGGAAAGGCAAGTTGCTCTCAGTTGGAGGATGACTAGTTTTGATTAACTCCGTCCTCACAAATATGGTTCTCTATATGCTTTCTTTTTTCCAACTCCCAAAAGGGGTCCTGCAAAGACTGGACTATTTTCGATCCAGATTCTTTTAGCAAGGAGACGGTGAAAAGAAAAAGTACAGGTTGGCCAAATGGAGCGTGGTTTGTATGCCGAAAGACTAAGGTGGCCTTGGAATTCATGACCTGCAGGTCAAGAATGAGGCCCTATTTAGTAAATGGTTGTTCAAACTTCTTACTGAGGATGGTGTCACTACTGGAATCAGGGAATTTGCCATCAGCCAGTTCTTTGCCGTCTGCTAGCTCACGGCAAAGAAGGTCTTTGCCGTCCGCCTACAAAAAACAGATGGCAAAGAACCGGCAAAGAGGTGGGTGGGGCCCACTGGAGGCCAGCGCATGGAGATTCCCTCTTTGCCGTCTGCTAGCTGACGGCAAAGATTCTTTGCTGTCCGCTAGCAGACGGCAAACAAAAACCCTTCTAACGGCCCTAACGGCCACCCCCACCTCCCACTCCTCTCTCTCTTCTCTCTCTCCCCCGTTCCCCGCACCCGCCGCCCCTGACCCCCCGCCGCACCGGCCGCCACCCCCGACCCCCACCGCCCCCGCCGCCTGCCGGCCACGACGCTGCGACCGCCCTCCGCTCAGCCGCCCTCTGCCCCGAGCTCGACGCCGCCGCCCTCCCTCTGCCCCGACACCGCCGCCCCGACGCTGCCGCCCCGCCCTCTGCCCCGACCCCCCTCCGGTGAGCCCCCTGCCCCACCCCCACCCCCTCTGTTTTTTTAGTTTTTTTTGCATCAATTAGGTTTTTTTTAGGTGAGCATTCATCTTCTTTTTTCTTTTCTTTTTTTTCTACTGTTAATTGGTACTGTTAAATTAGGTTAGTTCTAGGTTAGGTTAGTGCTAGGTTATGTTAGTGCTAGGTTAGGTTAGTGCTAGGTTAGGTTAGAAAGATGAAAAAAAAGAAGAAAAGAAGGAGAAGTAGAAGAAGAGGAAAAAGGAAAAGAAAGGAAGAAGAAGAAGAAGAAAAAGAGGGGGAGGAGAAGAAAAGAAGAAGAATAAGAAGAAGAAGAGGAGGAGGAGAAGAAGAAAATAAGAAGAAGAAGAAGAAGAAGAAGAAGAAGTAGAAGAAGAGGAAAAAGGAAAAGAAAGGAAGAAGAAGAAGAAGAAGAAGAAGAAGAAGAAGAAGAAGAAGAAGAAGAAGAAGAAGAAAAGAGGAGAGGAGGAGAAGAAGAAGAGGAAAAAGGAAAGGAAGAAGAAGAAGAAGAAGAAGAGGAGGAGGAGGAGAAGAAAAAAGAAGAAGAAGAAGAAGAAGAAGAAGAAGAAGAAGAAAGAGGAGAGGAGGAGAAGAAGAAGAGGAAAAAGGAAAGGAAGAAGAAGAAGAAGAAGAAGAAGAAGAAGAAAATGAAGAAAAGGAAGAAGAAGAAAAGGAAAAAGAGAAAAAAAAAGACCCCGACACCACGACACCCCGACACCCCGACCCGACAGCACGACACCCCGACACCCCGACACCCCGACACGACACCTCGACACCCCGACACGACACCCCGACACCCCGACACCCCAACACCAAGACACGACACCCCGACACCCCGACACCCCGACCCGACACTCCGACACCACGACACCCCGACCCGACACCCCGTCATATATTTGTGAATTATGAGTTAGGTCATATATTTTCTGATTTTGTTATGAAAAACATCATATATATTTGTGTTGATCGGGTGGATTTAAATGTGCAGTTGTTTCGTCGCTGCGAGGGTCTGGTGTTCGACGACCTCCCCGTGCGTTCGACGAGCTCCGCCCCTGCGTTCGTGGGTGAGCACAAATGACATCTCCTCCTCCCCCCTTCATTTGCTCTGTTCCGGTCTTCGTGCCGATGAAACTTGCTAGCTATAGGTGTCTTCAATCATCAGTATGCGTGACCACTATGCGTCTCCCGTTCGAAAGGGTTACATCTATAAATATGCATGCATTTGCATATTTATAACCGTGATTCTTTCGAATTGTCCAACGTTATCCATGGACAGCCCGAGTATGTGTAGATTGGGTTCGTTTTCCCATATGCTCTGCTCCGGATCCGATGCAGAATTTCGTCAGTGCCTCCCTGTTGTTCTCCGGGTACACATCCTCTCTGCTTATTGCCGAGACGTGTATCAGGAGAACAGCGGGGAGGTGCTGCCGAAATTTTGCGTCGGATCCGGAGCAGAGCATGGGAAAACGAACCCAATCTACACATACTCGGGTGGGATTAGGACCTATCTTTACCTATTAGCGTCTAGGTTGCATGGACATAATAAAACTGACAAACTCCATTAACTGATGAATATGGTTTGCTGAATTATGTATATATTTCTTGTGTGTCCAGTAGCTAGGCAAGATGAGTGATCGTGCGTGGATGTACACCGGTCACACTAGTCAGAAAGACATGACCGATGAATGGAAGACAAAAACCAAGGGGTTTGTGAGAGCCGCATTTGCAAATGGCCAGAGAAAAACCTGGTGCCCCTGTGTCCGGTGCGACAACTATTATAAGAGGACAGAGCTTGAAATGAGTAAACACCTGCAGAAGTGGGGTTTTACGCCTGCTTATACGGTCTGGACATTTCATGGTGAGTCTGCCCAACGTGCCAGAGCTGAGGTGGGCCGTCGTCGCACCGACGAGCATGGTACCGGGATCGAAGACATGGTGGAAGACTTTCATGATGCTCGGGATTCGGACGATGAGATGGAGGAATCTGCAAAGGCCTTCAATGATATGTTGGAGTCTTCAAAACGTCCTCTCCACGAGCACACTGAGCTTTGTCAGCTGGATGCCATCGCACAAGTAATGGCTCCGAAGGCTCAATTCAACTTGGGCAGAGAATGCTACGACGCGATGATGACACTATTTGGACGCTTTCTACCCAAAGGCCATGTAATGCCTGCAAACCTGTACCAGTCGGACAAAATCCTCCATGTACTTAAGATGCCCTATGAGAAGATAGATGCCTGTGAGAATGGATGTGCCTTATTTAGGCTTGAGTATGCGGACTTAAACTATTGTCCCATTTGCAAGTCTTCCAGGTATGTTGTGGTAGACAACGGTATGGGTGAGAAGAGTCAGACAAAAATCCCAGTTAATGTTCTTCGGTATATGCCAATCATACCAAGACTTCAACGTCTTTTCATGGTCGAAGAGACGGCCAGACAGATGACATGGCACAAATTGGGCAAAAGAACCGAACTAGATGCAGATGGGAATCAGATATTGGTACACACATCGGACGCTTTTGCGTGGAAGCACTTCGATGCAATACATCATGATAAAGCAGCAGATCCAAGGCATCCTCGAGTCTGCATCAGCACAGATGGGTTCAATCCGTTTGGTATGACGGCAACCCAATACAGTTGTTGGCCTGTATTTGTCATTCCACTCAATCTCCCCCCCCGGACAGATTATGCAAAGAAAGAACATTTTCCTGACGTTGATAATTCCAGGGCCCAACTATCCGGGGAAGAGTATGAATGTGTACATGCAGCCGCTTAAGGATGAATTGCAAGAAGCTTGGGATAATGGGATCAAGACATACGACGCCGCTACAAAAAAAACTTCATAATGCGTGTCTGGTACATGTACTCGATGCATGACTTGCCGGCGTATGCGCTATTCGTTGGCTGGTGTGTGCATGGAAGGTTCCCGTGCCCCACATGCAAGGCAGCTCTTCAGTTTCGTTGGCTGGATGCGGGTCGCAAGTATTCTTGCTTCGACTTGCATAGACAGTTCCTGGATCCTCGCCATAAGTTCAGAAAAGACAAGAAGAACTTCATCAAAGGTAGAGTTGTGAAAAACTCAGCACCACCTGCATTGACAGGCCAACAGATCCTGGATCAGTTAAACGCTCTCGAGCCTGATGCCGAGCGTCCAGGGTATTTCAAGGGGTATAATTCGGAACACGCCTGGACTCACCAAGACCAAGAGTAACCCAGTCAGATCCCTGTGGATTGGAGCCGCACCAAGACCATGTTGCCTTAGATAGAGCCTTTCCGCTGCCATCACCCTTGTAATATATCATGTAAGACTGATATATTTCATTAATAGAAATGTCTGTGTTCATGATACTTGTTGTAAAAGCGCATGCCAGAGTGATTTCCTGGGCTGGTATGTGCGGTGACCGTCTGGCTATAGTAGTATTCAGGTGGGGCGCCACAATTACGGTCAAGTGCAATATGTTTGCTTCCATGAGACTCGAACTTCAAAAGTTTGGGATAGCTATGTGATATTCATGGATCTGAAAATCATTTTCAGACACAAACAAATGCTAAAAGATATGTGATATCCAAAGCAATGTTTGTTTTGCAAACTATTAGTAAAAGTGTTTACTATGCATTTGACTAATAACAGAGGGATCCAGAAGAACACCTGTCATATGATGAAAGGTGAATAAAACAACAACTTAAAGAGAAAGGAAATGTCCAAAGGGTGTTAGTGTGACTTACACACCTAGGAAGTCCGGGGCTAACGCCACTCTTAAGTTGAGTGCTTCTTCTGAGAGTAGGAGAAATACTGAGAGTTAAACTGTTAGAAGTATAAAGGCAAAAGAGAGAAGACTGGAATGTCCAGCTCATGTATGAAAGTCATACAAGTTATTGATGTATAGAAGACTGGTCAAAGAAATAGTTCTTGGGAATTGTGATTAAATTGTTAGTCACTAATTCTTGGGTATTGTGAGTTGATCACAAAGATACCCGCTCGATTGCATTCTGCTGCGACTCGATGCAAGAACTACTACGGCCTAAAAGACTTGCCGGAGTGAGGTTTAGATATGCGCTGAGAACATAGTAAAAGTTGCTATACTCGGTACATTACCTATGTATTTATTTTCATAATTCATTTTAGAGTTTTTATACACTCTAGCCCATTGCATAAAGTATCTTGCAAGAAGGTTGTTCATAAGAGAACTTTTGATGTTCGGTGTTATGAATAACATAAGGGCCATGCTTCCATCATGGATGGGATGTACGTTATGAATATTGATAATAATATATTACCTCCGTATTTACTTTCATAATTCATTTTAGAGTTTTACACACTCTAGCCCATTGCATAATGTTTGTTGCAAAAGGGTTGTTCATAAAAGAACAATTGTTGTTCAGTGTTATGAATAACATAAGGGCCATACTTCCATCGTGGATGGGATGTATGTTATGAATATTGATGGTAATATGATACATCCATAACACTGACACTAAATGTCGCAAGACTAAAAGAATACCACACATGTGTGGCACTGCATTTGGTCACATTGGAGAAACCCGCATGGAGAAATTCCATAATGATGGATTTTGAAGTCGTTTGATTGTGAATCATCTGACACTTCCAATTTTCCTCCGAAAAGTGAAGTGACTGAAATACCGTTCACAGGCCATAAGGAACGAGCAACGAACTTATTGGTGATCATACATTTTGATATATGTAGTCTAGCAGTGGATTTATCTATCTTCAGAAATGACTCAAGTCGATATATGGATATTTACTTGATAAGACATAAGTCTGGATCTTTTGAAATCATTCATAAGGTTTTAAAAAATGAATTAGAAATTATTGTAACAAGAAAAATATGTTTCTGCAAACTAGATTGCCGAAAGGAATATTTGAGTTACAAGTTTAGCGAATGTCTGATGAGTTGTGAAAAGAGTTTCATAACTTACACCTCACGGAGCACCACTGTGAGTGGAATATCCGTGAAGATGTAATCAAACCATTCATGACATGATAATATCAAAGATGACATAAATCAATTTGCCATTATCCCTTTTAAAAGTAATGCTTTAGAGACTGCGGCTTTTACACTGAAAAGAGCACCATCAAGTCTGTTGAAATGATGCCATGGTATGGTACGCCCAACCATACTTTGTCTTTTCTTAACATTTGGAATATGGGGCTTGTGTAAAATATTTACAAACCTATTCCAAATCAGACAAGTGCTACTTTGTAGGTTATCCCAAGTAATTGGGAATTCCTCCACCACTATACCGAGGCAAAAAGGTTTGCCACCAAGAACGGTATGCTTTTGAAGAAAATGGTTCCTGCAAAAAGGTGAGTGGGAGGACAATGCGACTCGACGAGATAACAATATCTTCGTCATTAGATCAAAGGAAAGAAACCTTGGAAGTAATTCCAGAGTTTCCTACTGCGACTAATACGGAAGCCTCTACATGAGATGTATGGACTTCGGTCGAACTTGCAACTGAACCACGTAGGCAAAACTCGTGCAAACCTCTCAGGTGTGCAAGCGAGATATTGTTGTTAGACAACAGTATACCTACGATACACAAGGAAGTGTTGTTGGGCCCTGACTCCGGAATTGGCTAAATGCCAATATAATCCGAGATAGTTTCCATAAATGATTCAAGATTATATCTTGATAAACCCTTCGGAAGACTTGAGTCTAACGAACATTAATGGAACTATAAACTGATGTGGATACAATGATTTATCCATAAAGCTTGACTTGTTGCAATAACAAGTTCAAGGAGTTGACTACGATGAGGTTGTCTCACCATAGCGATGCTTAAAGTCAGATCGGGTTAAACTAGCAATCAATACATATTTCAATCTTGAGATATGATACATGGATGCCAAAAGGATTTCCATGTGATGGAAATGCAACCTAGGACTTGCATGTGATACAGTCCAAGGTATTTTGTTAATCCAGAGGATGCTAGTAAGTATGCAAACTTCAGAGTTCCAGCAATGGACATAAGAGAGCAAAATGGAGTTGGAATCTTCGTTTTGATGAAATAGTCAAAAGAGTTTGATTTCATCAATGGATAACGAAGATGCTTGTGGTTACAAGAAAGTAAGTGGGAGCATAATAATATTTCTAAAACTTTGTGTGCTTGACACATTGTTGGAAATAATATAAATTTCTTGACACGATTTAGGACTTCATTGAAAATAGTTTTCGATGAAGTGCTTGGACTAAATAGCCTTGACATTAGGCATATTTATCTACGAGATAGAATTGCCTAATAGGCTAAAGCCAAAAATACATATTGACAAGATGCTAAAACAGTTTAGCATTAAAACGCCAAGGAGTGATTCTTGCCGAAGTCACATGGAAAGGGTTTTTGCAAGACTCGGTGTCCCAAAATACCGATGAGCAAAATACATGATGGAGATTCCACACACTTTCGTGTTTGGATTAATCATGTATTCCATGGTATGTAAAACAACCAGATATGTCCAATACTCCCAAGGAGTTGCGAGTAAAGATACCAAAGTGATCAAAGTACTGATCATGGGACAATAGTGGAAAATGTCATTAAGTACTAAAGTAGCACTGATGACATGTTTTCTCACAAGCAGATATTATGAAGTGCTCGTTGTAAGTAATTGCATCGATACAGTCTTCATCAATACTCCATGCGATTTTCGATTTAAGTTAAGGGTTTTGTGTAAAACACGATATGGTGGCACGGTGTTTGGAAATCGTTCAAAACAGGTTACTGTGGCGAATTCTATAACAAAGGCTAAGTATGTTGCCGCTTTCAAAGCGACATAGAAGATGTTGAATCGTATAGTTCGTTCATGAACTTAGTATGGTTCCAAGATGGCTTTGGTCAATGGAACACTATTGAAGATAGTTGCTCCATAGCTCAGTCTGAGGAATCAAGGTTTGACCAGTGATTCACATATATACGAAGCCAAGTCCACACAAAATATGAAATTTGTGAAAGCGTGAAAACACGAGGATATGCAGAGATACACACGGAACTGAAGTTGTCAGATCCGTTGGACATCAGGCTATACCACAAGCGAAGCATGTTTTACACCGGTATGCCATAGGTGTAAAGTGCATCAGCATTGACTAGATTATTGACTCTAGTGCAAGTGGGAGTCTATAGGAGATATGCCCTAGAGGCAATAACAAATGTTATTGTTTATCTCTATGTTCATAATTATGTTTATGTTCCATGCTATAACTGCTATGGTTCTCGAGTCTACAATAACCATGAGGCTCGGAGGAAGACTCATATGCACGTGTGGAATAATAAACGGTAAAATGTATTCCTAGTATGGCCTCTAAGACTAGCTCAAGTGTTGCATGATGGTTCTGTTTTCCTGATCATAGGCATGGATATGCCGGCAACTTTGAGGGCACAATGTTAGGAGAACACTTGTGTTGAATCGACCGGAATTGATGTTATGCTATGAGATACATTCGTCACAAGTTAATGGTTAATAACACAGAGAAAGTTTACGTTTGCATAATTCCTCAGACCATGAGAGTATCGAGTTTCTTCATGCTTGATTCATGAACTTTGGGGTTTGTTAAACGTCATCCGTAACTGGGTGGCTATTACGGCAGCTTACGGGTTCATGGGAAAGTATGTCAAGGGATTTGATAGCTCAAGATTGGGATTTGCTCCTCCGACGATGGAGAGATATCTATGGGCCCTATCGGTGTTACGGTATCCACCATCGTCTGGCCAGACACATTGTGATTTGATCACGGGGATGCCAGAACACGGGAACGAGAAAAGAGAACAAAACCGGCAACGAGGTAACTGGCATAGTGGACAGGTTGTTGATCCACGGGGATGCCGATAAATCTCACCTCGGGTTTTGTAACATATCGTGAAGCAACAGGAATAGCACACGGCAACTGGAGGTTCACTCGAATATTTATTCATGTGGGTATAAGGGTCAATATGGGTGTCCACGGCTCCGATGTTGATCATTGATCGGAAAGTGTTCCGGTCATGTCTATACCTCACCGAACCTATAGGGTCACACACTTAAGGGTCATCTATCTGCTGAATACTAGACAGGGAGTCTGAGAGAAAGTCACCGGAAAAGTTTCGGAGACAACGGAAATGTTCCGGAGAGAACACCGGAATAGTTTCGGTAAAACTGAAAAGTTGTTTCGGGGTATACCATTAAGTCAAATTGGTTTTGGCACACGCCTGGAAATTCTTGGAGGGTGCCAGAATTATTCTGGAAACTTCTGGGATTTTTCCGGGATAAAAACCGGAAATGTTCCGGAGCTGCCGGAACCGGTTTGGTTGCTTTTTGCAGATGAAAATCACTAATCCGAAATTGTTTCGGAATGCGTCCAAAATCATTTGTGTGGGTACTGGAATTATTCTAAGACCCACAGAGATATTTTCGGATTTAACGGTCGCGGAAAAATGTTTCTGTGAATAGTGAAAGTGCTTTTTGGGTGGCTTCTTGGAGAAGCCACCTTGAGGGCCTTTTGGTATTTTTCCCTTTAGCTTCTTGGAGAAGCCACCCTTGGGCTTGGCCTATAAATAGGGGTGGAGGGGGCTGCCTAAAGACTCATCCCTTGCTCTCATACACATGCCATGACATTTCGGGCTTCTCTCTCCCTCCCAGCGAAATAGTTTCGTAGAGCCGAAAGGCTGTCTGGGTTTCGGTGGGAACTAGTTCTGGACGGCGAAGCCCTGCCGGATAGATGACACCGTATGTGTGCAACTCTGTAGAGAGATCGTAGTTTTGGTCTTAGTTTGAGAGTGCCTCCCGAAGGGCTGTTCGAGTGACCGTCCGAGTTTCGAGGGTCCTCCCGAAGGGCTGTCCGAGTGACCGTCCGAGTTTCGAAGGTCCTCCCGGAGGGCTGTCCGTGACACCGTCCGAGGGACTGTCCGACCGCCTCCCGGTGGGCTATCCGACGGGCAGACAAGGGAGAACATCCTCGCGGTTGGGAGGTTGTAAATCCTAGCTGCGGGGATCTGCACCGCCGATCGTCATCGACTCTACTTCCGCTGCGCTACGAGTCGGTAACGAAAAGATCAGACCTTGTATGCAGTCTCCATAGTGGTCCTGGGCTGGTGCGTAGGTCGAAAAAAATTTGTTTTCTGCTGCGTTCCCCTACAGGTAGGGCGCGCCCCCCAGGCTTGTGGCTGCCTGGTTGGTCCCCTCCTGTTGATTCTTTCGCTAGTATTTTTTATATATTCCAAAATAATTCTTCATAAATTTTCAGGTCATTTGGAGTTGTGCAGAATAGCTATCTCTGTTTCACCCCTTTCAGGTCCAGAATTCCAGCTGCCGACATTCTCCCTCTTCATATGAATCTTGCAAAATAAGAGAGAAAAGGCATAAGAATTGTACCATAAAGTGAAATAATGATCAAAAACATAATAATTATTAGTAGGAAATCATGATGCAAATTGGACGTATCAACTCCCCCAAGCTTAGACCTCGCTTGTCGTCAAGCGAAAGCCGAAATCGATAATCATGACCACATGTTTAGAGAGAGAAGCGTCGATAAAAATAAAATACGGACATGGAGCATCATGATCTTTATTATAACAGCAATATATCATCATAAAACTTCTCATGAAAAAGTGACAATTCATCCACAAGTTAAAGTATGAACCATAAACGAAATTGAAAACTAACAAATTATGATCTCAGTCACTGAAGCAATTGCAATTCATCATATTATCAGAAAGAGTCTATATAAGAGCTTTGTTTAGCAAGTTCACATACTCAACTATCATTTAGTCTTCTATGATTGCTGACACTCACGACATACCTATGGAGCAAAAGTTTCAGTCGAACACATAGAAAGATAGGGGCTTACAACGTATTTACCTCAAGGGTAATGTCAACAATAATAACTCATGATCACCTACATCCAACTGGATATATATGCATGGATCAATCCCCACCATATGATGCTTGCCAAGAGAGAAAATAAAAACGGAATAGAGGAGAATACTATTGACTCTTGCATGAAAGTAAATACATAAAGTAAAAGATAGGCCCTTTGCAGAGGGAAGCAGAGGTTGTCATGCGCTTTTTGTTTTTGGATGTGCAAACTCTTAATGTAAAGGAACGTCACTTTATATTGCCCCTTGTGATAGCGACCTTTATTATGCAGTCTGTCGCTTTTATTACTCCACCATCATAAGATCGTACAAAGCTTATTTTCTCTTATAATAAAAGTTCATACATGTTTAGGAGCAATTTTTATTGCTTTGCACCGATGACAACTTACTTGAAGGATCTTATTCAATCCATAGGTAGATATAGTGGACTCTCATGGCATGAAACTGGGTTTAATGGTTTTTGGATGCACAAGTAGTATCTCTACTTAGTACAGAATTTTGGCTAGCAAAAGATAGGGAGCAAGCATCACATGTTAGAGGATCCAAAACAATATAACTTCTATGTGAATATAAGCAAACATAACCCATTACGTTGTCTTTCTTGTTCAACGTCAACTAATTGACATAGAATATTTGATGGGGGCTCACAATCATAAAAGATGTCCAAGATAGTGTATTTATATGTGAGACCTCTCTTCCTTTATTACTTTTTTCATGAATTGCAACAATGACCAATGCTATGTTTGTCAACTTCCAACAAGTTTTATCAATTATACTTCTTTTATGTGAAGTCATCACTCCCCATGGGGTTAGCATATGATCTTACTTTTTATTCTGTATTTATTTCTAAGATTGGATCATCAAAAGCAAAACACTCAACTCAAACTACTCTTTATTATATAATTTTGAAAGCACATTTGCTCCCTTGGTGGTTTTGGTAATTCATAACAACATATATCTCATTGAACTAATGTACATTCAAGATTAAGATTTCAGGATGTTCAATGATTGACATGGCATGGACTAGAGACGTGGACCCCTCAAAATACTAAAGACAAGAATTGGCAAAAGATCAAGACTCTACATTTTTGGTTTAGTGATCCAAGATCACATTGAGTCCATAGGAAAGCCAATACTATTAAAAGGGGATGAGGTGTTGCTTAATGGTCTTTTTGCTCAAGTGCTTAGTGACAGTACTCCTAAACCCTCAACCACTCTCTCAATCCCAAATATGTCCAGAACCTACATTCTAACTCGGCCCCACCGAAATTTCCTATCTGGCCCCACCGAGTTCATCCAAGACATAGCCACTGCCAAAACCCTAACAAATCGGATCCACCGAAATGGATCTCGGTCTCAACGAGATGGCCTTGCCAACTCTCTATAATCGTTTGCACTTACTTCAGTCTCACCGAGTTTGCAAATCGGTCTCACCGAGATGGCTTGCCAAGTCTCTGTTGCCTTATTGCTTCACTTCGGTCCTACCGAGTGATGCAATCGGTGCCACCGAGATGAGGTTTGCCCTAAGCCATTGCACTTCGGTCCATCCGAGTTGTTCGTATCGGTCCCACCGAGATTCCTAAAGTTCATATCTTTTACACAGTTCGGTGCTACCGAGATCATTGTTTCGGTGCCACCGAGTTGGGTCAAAAGTGTGTAACGGTTGGATTTTGTGTGGTGGCTATATATACCCCTCCACCACCTCCTTCTCAGTAAGGAGAGCCATCAGAACGTGCCTACACTTCCACCATACATTTTCTGAGAGAGAACCACCTACTCATGTGTTGAGATCAAGCTATTCCATTCCTACCATTTGAAACTTGATCTCTAGCCTTTCCCAAGTTGCTTTCCACTCAAATCCTTCTTCCACCATAGCCAAATTTGTGAGGAGTTGTTTGAGTGCTAGGAAGACTATCATTTGAAGCACAAGAGCAAGGAGTTCATCAACAACACACCGTCTATTACCTTTTGGAGAGTGGTGTCTCCTAGATTGGTTAGGTGTCACTTGAGAGCCTCCAACCTGATGTGGAGTTGAACCAAGGAGTTTGTAAGGGCAAGGAGATCGCCTACTTCGTGAAGATCTACCCTGAGTGAGGCTAGTCCTTCGTGGACGTAAGCCATGGTGGAATAGACAAGGTTGCTTCTTCGTGGACCCTTCGTGGGTGGAGCCCTCCGTGGACTCGCGCAGCCGTTACCCTTCGTGGGTTGAAGTCTCCATCAACATGGACGTACGATAGCACCACCTATCGGAACCACGCCAAAAACCACCGTGTCTTCATTGCGTTTGAATTCTCCGATCCCCTCCTTTACATACATATGCAATTATCTACTTTCCGCTGCTATACTCTTAGAATTGCATGTGTAGGGTGATGCTTGACATGTACTATTGTTAAAGTCTGCCCACAATTAAAATCTGGGAAAATGTTAGGTTTTATTTGGTCAAGTAGTCTAATCACCCCCCCTCTAGACATACTTTCGATCCTACAAACTCTCACACACGATTACATAGATAGATAGATCACAAAGCAAGAACTCAAAACTAAATCATACTAAAACTTTATTCTTCTAAATCACGAAATAACTAAGGATCAAACTAACATAGATAATGATGATAAAAATTGATGATGATACGATACTGGGGCACCTCCCCCAAGCTTGGCACAAGCCAAGGGTGGTGCCCATACCCATGTACTCAATTCTCCTTCTTGGGTGATGGTGGTGATGAAGTGATAGGCTTGTCCTCCGTCTTCCAGAGCATAGGCTCTCCATCATAAAAGGACGAACGTGTTTCCAGAGTCCTGAAATTTGCATCTAAACTCATACCTTTGAACTTGGCCTCATACTCAAAAATTTGGTTTTGTAGATCATATATTTGGGCCTAAAGATAATCAATCCGATCATTGAGCTTGAAGATGACGTCCCCAATATTCTTGCCGTCCACCTTGTGATCATGGATGAAGTCCGTGATCATGGAGTGGTTAGCACAAAGTTCGCGCTCCACCATCCCCTGGCACTTGAAGATCTCCTGTTCTACCGCTTCCAGCCTGGCCTTCTCGCTCCCGGTCTTCTTAGGTCCTTGAACGTCCCGGATGTGGAGCACCCCCTCACGCATCTCAATGGCTTGAGGGTACTTCATCACCTCCGGTAGGTACGGGTTGATGACCTTCTCGTAGAACTTGTCCTTGGACGAGCTTGGAGAAGCCATGGCGATCTAGATCTGTCAGCAAAACAACCCGAAACAAGAACAGAGGAGAAACTTGCGATACAGTGGTCAAAACACCCGTGAGTATATATAATGAATTTTTCTCGTGCAAAACAAGTAATATGAAAGAAAAATGGAGTCGGGAAAGTCCACGAGGGCGCCACAAGCCTGGCAGGCGCGCCCTGGGGGGTAGGGCGCGCCCCCAGGCTTGTCGCCTCCTCGTGCACTTTTCAGACTGTTTATTATTTTTCTAATTTTTTATATATTCCAAAATGGATAGAAAGTACTTTTATGGAAGTTTTGGAGTCGGTTTACTTACCATACCACATACCTACTCCTTTTCAGGATTCTGGAGCGTTCCAGAAGGTTTCCTCTATGTGCTCTTCCGGTGTAATTGTTTGAATAATAGTAGTTTCAACATTAATGGGCATACCTTAGATATAATGTTTAATTCTTTGCCCATTAACCACTCTCGGATTATTGCCTTCGGAGTTGTTTATTTTGATGGCTCTGGAGCGATAAACTTCTTCGATGATATACGGTCCTTCCCATTTAGAGAGACGTTTTCTTGCAAAAACTCTTAAACGAGAATTGTATAATAGAACATGGTCGCCTACTTTGAATTCCCAGTTTTGAATTCTATTATCATGCCATCTTTTAACTTTTTCTTTAAACAACTTGGCATTTTCATAAGCTTGAGTTCTCCATTCGTCTAAAGAACTAATATCAAATAACCTCTTTTCACCGACAAGTTTAAAATCATAGTTGAGTTCTTTAATTGCCCAATATGCTTTATGTTCTAACTCAAGAGGTAAATGACATGCTTTTCCATAAACCATTTTATATGGAGACATACCCATAGGATTTTTATAAGCAGTTCTGTATGCCCATAGTGCATCATCAAGTTTCTTAGACCAATTCTTTCTGGATCTATTAACGGTCTTTTGCAAAATTAATTTTATTTCTCTATTAGTTAATTCAACTTGACCACTAGATTGAGGATGATAAGGAGATGCAATTCTATAATTAACATCATATTTAGCAAGCAGTTTACGGAAAGCACCATGAATAAAATGTGAACCACCATCAGTCATTAAATATCTAGGGACTCCAAACCTCGGAAATATAACTTCTTTAAGCATTTTAATGGAAGTGTTATGATCAACACTACTAGTTGGAATAGCTTCTACCCACTTAGTAACATAATCAACATCAACCAAAATATGAGTATACCCATTGGATTTAGGAAAAGGTCCCATATAATCAAAACCCCAAACATCAAATGGTTCAACAACAAGTGAATAATTCATAGGCATTTCCTAACGTCTACCAACATTACCAATTCTTTGACATTCATCACAAGAAAGGACAAACTTACGTGCATTTTTGAAAAGAGTAGGCCAATAAAAACCAGATTGTAATACCTTGTGTGCAGTTCTGTCTCCCGCATGGTGTCCTCCATATGCCTCGGAGTGACACTTACGTAGGATTTGTTCCTGTTCATTCTCAGGTACACAACGTCTAATAATACCATCCACTCCTTTATATAAGTGTGGGTCATCCCAAAAGTAGTGTCTTAAATCAAAGAAAAACTTTTTCTTTTGTTGGTATGTGAAACTAGGTGGTATATATTTAGCAAAAATGTAATTAGCATAGTCTGCATACCAGGGAGTATTACGAGAAGCATTTATCACAGCTAATTGTTCATCAGGAAAATCATCATTAATAGGAAGTGGGTCATCAAGAACATTTTCCATTCTAGACAAGTTATCAGCTACGGGATTCTCGGCTCCCTTTCTATCAACAATATGCAAATCAAATTCTTGTAGCAAAAGAACCCACCTAATAAGTCTAGGTTTAGCATCTTTCTTTTCCATAAGATATTTAATAGCAGCATGATCAGTGTAAATAGTAACTTTGGAATCAACAATGTAGGATCTGAATTTATTACACGCAAACACAAGTGCTAAAAATTATTTCTCAGTAGTAGCATAATTTCTTTGAGCATTGTCTAGAGTTTTACTAGCATAATGAATAACATTTAATTTCTTATCAACTCTTTGTCCTAGAACAGCACCAACAGCATAATCACTAGCATCACACATAATTTCAAAGGGTAGGTTCCAATCAGGTGGTTGAACAATAGGTGCAGAAATTAAGGCTTTCTTAAGTACTTCAAACGCTTCTACGCAATCATCATCAAAAACAAATGGAACATCTTTTTGCAAGAGATTAGTAAGAGGCCTAGAAATTTTAGAGAAGTCTTTTATAAACCTTCTATAAAACCAGCATGACCAAGGAAACTTCTTATACCTTTGATATCTTTAGGACACGGCATTTTCTCAATAGCATCAACTTTAGCTTTATCAACTTCAATACCTCTTTCAGAAATTTTATGCCCAAGAACTATACCTTCATTCACCATAAAGTGTCATTTCTCCCAATTCAAGACAAGATTAGTTTCTTCACATCTCTGCAAAACTCGATCAAGGTTGCTCAAGCAATCATCAAAAGAAGTTTCGTAAACGGAGAAATCATCCATGAAAACCTCAACAATCTTTTCACAAAAGTAAGAGAATATAGTAGTCATACATCTTTGAAAAGTAGCAGGTGCATTACATAAACCAAAAGGCATACGACGATAAGCATAAGTTCCAAAAGGACAAGTAAAGGTGGTTTTCTCTTGATCTTCAGGTGAAACAGGTATTTGAGAGAAACCAGAATAACCATCTAAGAAGCAAAAATGTGTATGCTTAGATAATCTTTCTAACATTTGATCAATAAAAGGCAATGGATAATGATCTTTCCTAGTAGCTTTATTTAATTTCCTGAAATCAATTACCATACTATAACCAGTTACAATTCTTTGCGGGATAAGTTCATTTTTATCATTAGGAACAACGGTAATACCTCCTTTCTTAGGAACACAATGAACATGACTTACCCATCTACTATCAGCTGTGGGATAAATTATACCTACCTCCAGAAGCTTTAATATTTCAGTTCTTACCACATCCTTCATTCTAGGATTCAGCCTTCTTTGATGGTCAACAACGGGTTTAGCATCTGGCTCCATATGAATTTCATGCTGACATAAAGTGGGGCTAATGCCCTTAAGATCATCGAGAGTATATCCAATAGCAGCTCGATGCTTCTTCAGAGTTTTAAGTAATCTCTTTTCTTCATGCTCTGAAAGGTTAGCACTAATAATAACAGGATATATCTTCTTTTCATCAAGATAAGCATATTTAAGAGTATCAGGTAATTGCTTTAATTCAAACACAGGATCACCCTTGGGTGGAGGTCCCAAGGTTTCAACAGGCAAATTATGTTTAAGGATAGGTGCTTGTTTAAAGAACAACTCATCTATTTCATTTCTTTCATTCATATGCATATCATTCTCATGGTCTAGCAAATATTGTTCTAAAGGATCAGTAGGAGGCACAGCAATAGAAGCAAGACCAATAATTTCATCCTTATTAGGTAATTCTTTATCATGAGGTTGTCTACGAAACTTAGAGAAATTAAACTCATGCGACACCTCGCCAAAATTAACACTGACAGTTTCTTTATTGCAATCAATCTTGGCATTAACTGTATTCAAGAAAGGTCTACCAAATATAATGGGACAAAAATCATCTTGTGGTGATCCAAGAACAAGAAAATCAGTAGGATATTTGATCTTACCACACAAGACTTCAACATCTCTAACAATCCCAAATGGTGAAATAGTATCTCTATTTGCAAGCTTAATAGTAACATCAATATCTTCAATCTCAACAGGTGCAATATCATTCATGACTTCTTGATAGAGAGTAAACGGAATAGCACTCACACTAGCACCAATATCACATAAACCATGATAGCAATGGTCTCCAATTTTAACAGAAATAACAGGCATCCCAATTACAGGTTTGTTTTTATCTTTAGTGTCTGGCTTAGCAATTCTAGTTGCTTCATCACAGAAATATATGACATGTCCATCAATATTATCAACCAAAAGATCTTTAACCATTGCAATATTAGGTTCAACTTTAATTTGTTCAGAAGGTCTAGGTGCTCTAATATTACTCTTATTAACCACAGTTGAAGCTTTAGCATGTTCCTTAATCCTAACAGGGAAATGAGGTTTCTCAATATAAGCAGTAGGCACAACTGGATCAACATGGTAAACAATTGTTTCATCTTTAACACTAATAGGTTCTTCATTCAATTCAATAGGTGGATAATATTTAAACCATTTCTCTTTAGGGAGATCAACATGCGCAGTAAAAGATTCACAAAAGGTAGCTACTATCTCAGAGTCAAGCCCATATTTAGTACTAAACTTATGAAATGCATCTGTTTCCATAAAAGATTTAACACAATCAAACTCAAGATTTATACCTGACTCATTACCTTTGTCGATTTCCCAATCTTCTGAGTTACGTTTAATTCTTTCCAGAAGATCCCATCTGAATTCAATAATTCTCTTCATAAAGGAACCAGCAGAAGAAGTATCGAGTATGGATTGATCATTATGAGAAAGCCGAGCATAAAAGTTTTGAAGAATTATTTCTCTTGAGAGCTCATGATTGGGGCATGTGTGCAACATATACTTAAGCCTCCCCCAAGCTTGAGCGATACTTTCTCCTTCACGAGGCCGAAAATTATATATATAATTCCGATCACGATGAATCAAATGCATATGATAAAATTTCTTGTGAAATTCCAGCTTCAACCGGTTCCAGTCCCATGTTTCAGTATCATCACATAGCCTATACCATGTCAATGCCTTTCCCTCCAAAAATAAAGGGAATACCTTCTTCTTAACTCCATCTCCGGATAGACCTGCAAGCTTAAACAATCCACAAATTTCATCCACATAGATTAAGTGCATATCAGAATGTACCGTTCCATCTCCTGCATAAGGATTAGCTAGCAGTTTCTCTACCATACCCGAAGGAATTTCATAATAAATATTTTCAGTAGGATCAATAGGTTGAGGAGCAACTCTCAATGCTTCCGGTCGAGGTGAAGATACCCCGAACAAGCCCCTCAAAGGATTACTTTCCATAGTGACAAGTGACAGTAAATTTCAGCGCGTAATATAAATGTTTCCTTACTAAATTCCACTCACCAAAGGCGCTTCACTCCCCGGCAATGGCGCCAGAAAAGAGTCTTGATGACCCACAAGTATAGGAGATCAATCGTAGTCCTTTCGATAAGGAAGAGTGTCGAACCCAACGAGGAGCAGAAGGAAATGACAAGCGGTTTTCAGCAAGGTATTCTCTGCAAGTACTGAAAGTAGCGGTAACAGATAGTTTTGATAGCAAGATAATTCGTAACAAGTATAATAAAGTGCAGCAAGGTGGCCCAATCCTTTTTGTAGCAAAGGACAAGCCGGAACGAACTCGTATAATAAGCAAAGCGTTCTCGGGGACACATGGGAATTTCATCTAGTCACTTTCATCATGTTTGTTTGATTCACGTTCGCTACTTTGATAATTTGATATGTGGGTGGACCGGTGCTTGGGTGCTGTTCTTACTTGAACAAGCCTCCCACTTATGATTACCCCCTCTCGCAAGCATCCGCAACTACGAAAGAAGAATTAAGATAACTCTAACCATAGCATGAAACATATGGATCCAAATCAGCCCCTTACGGAATAGCGCATAAACTAGGGTTTAAGCTTCTGTCACTCTAGCAACCCGTCATCTAATAACTACTCCACAATGCCTTCCCTTAGGCTCAAAGATGGTGAAGTGTTATGTAGTCGACGTTCACACGACACCACTAAAGGAAGCACAACATACATAGCATCAAAATATCGAACGAATATCAAATTCTCATGATTACTTATGACAAGACTTCTCCCATGTCCTCAAGAATAAAAGTAACTACTCACAAATCATATTCATGTTCAAGATCAGAGGGGTATTGAATAGCATTAAGGATCTGAACATATAATATTCCACCAAATAAACCAACTAGCATCAACTATAAGATGTAATCAACACTACTAGCAACCCACAGGTACCAATATGAGGTTTTGAGACAAAGATTGAATACAAGAGATGAACTAGGGTTTGAGATGAGATGGTGCTGGTGAAGATGTTGATGAAGATTGGTCCTCCCACAATGAGAGGATCGTTGGTGATGTCGATGGCTTCGATTTCCCCCTCCCGGAGGGAAGTATCCCCGGCGAAATCGTTCCGCCGGAGAGCAAAATAGCTCATGCACAAGTTCCGCCTCGAGACGGCGGCGCTTCGTCCCGAAAGTCTTCTTCTGATTTTTTCTAGGGAAAATGGCTTCATATAGCAGAAGGAGGGGCCCGGAGGCCTGCCAGGGCCCCACAAGCTTGGGGGGTGCGCCCAGGGGGGTAGGGCGCGCCCCCTAGGCTTGTGTCTGCCTGGTGGGTCCCTTGATTCTTTCGCCAGTATATTTTATATATTTCAAAATAATTCTTCGTAAATTTTCAGGTCTTTTGGAGTTGTGCAGAATAGCTATCTCTGTTTCACCCCTTTCAGGTTCAGAATTCCAGCTGCCGGCATTCTCCCTCTTTATATGAATCTTGCAAAATAAGAGAGAAAAGGCATAATAATTGTACCATAAAGTGAAATAATGATAAAAAACATAATAATTATTAGTAGAAAATCATGATGCAAATTGGACGTATCAGCCGACGTGGGTGGTGTACTGGCCGGCGATGACACATGGGGCGGGTGGGCGACGAGAGATGTTGGCCGGCTTGAGGACGCGTGGAAGGGGGGAGCGAGGGGGCGAGCGTGAGTCGACTGGCGGTGGTGCGATGAGAGGGAGAGGCACGGTGACAGAGTGGCGACGTCAGAGCGTCGGTTGGCACGCACGCATGTGCGAGGGCCGGCGGCAGCTTATCAGGCGTGGAGATGAGATGGAATCGAGAGGAAACCGGAGGAGAAAGACCCAATCGATTTTTCGGTCTACAACATACCCTGTTGCGCTTGTGCATATTGTGACAAGGGCGGTGTTGCAAACGAGTGTATGAGGTAGGGTTGATGCGTGTCGCACTTTTACGGTCGTGGAGACGGGTTTTTTAATATGGACTACATGAGTGAACAAACATACTAAAACTTGATATACATCCGATTCACAAAAAAATTAGAACAACTTATATTTGTGAACGGAGGGAGTATACTAAATAAAAGTATATAATTAGCCTAAAAACCCTGCTAATGTTTTTTTTCTATCAATTGTGCCTTCAGAGTCAAAATTCATATCGACGGTTTCGTGTCGAATTAGACCTTCCCATCTCCCGTGCGGCTGGACCGCTGGAGTGCCACCTTTCCCCTTCCCCTCGCTCTCCCGGGCCCCCTCGCCTACCCTGCCGCCGTGCCGTACTTCTCCTCGGCGGCTCCCAGTCCCAATCGCCTCTCCGCCCGCCCACAACAGCGGCTCCGAGTAAGCCCCCCTAGCCACCCACGACGGCGGCTCCCAAATCCCAATACCCACCCCACCCACAAACCCATCCGCCTTCCACGCGCTTCGCCCCCCATCGCCGTCCCAGTTCAACCTCATCTCGTCCCCGCCGTCTGCACCCCGTCCACAATTTCGGCCATCGGATTCCGAGGTATGAGCATTTCGTCATCCATGGTTAGCTAAACCTCACCCACGCGAGAAATTTTTGGGTGCGCCGGCCCGGTGTACCCCCGGCACACCATCTAGATCTGCCCGTGTTTATTACACGTTCTGGAAGGAACCCGACCTCAGCTTTTGCGCGTTGCAGTTGGTAGATTGTTTCACGAATTCGATATTTTGACGATCATGTATGAACTGTTTTGAATAGCGGGCCTGATTACCGTTCCCATGTGCAGAGATAATTTTGGTGTGGTCGATCCAGACCGAAATCTGAGTTTGCTTGGAGGAGCCTGGTGAGGTCCTATGCTGCTTTCCCAGGATGAAAGGCGGTGTTCTGCATAAGCTTCTTGTCAACAAGCTATGCTTCGTCCTTTTGGTTCTCCTCGTTGTGCCGATTATTATTTTGCTACTGGGCACAACGCCGGAGCAGCTGAAAGTTTTCTCCCAAGGTACACCCTCTCAAATATAGTTGCTACTGTGCTAGCTTGTTACTTTGATTGCCGACTCAGAATCTCTTCATGCTACTTTTGCTGAATTGTTATCTGTATCGCCCTTCTGGCATCAGGTTTCCTACAGCAGCAGCGACTTGAACATCTTCTTGGAGAAAATGTATCAGCTCTAGTTGGGCCTGCAGGTCCAGCTTATAACGACCACATTCACACAAGTATAACCAGACGGAACAAAGGTAACTGCTCGTGTGATATGCTACTTTGCATATAATTTTTACAATGCGCATACTGTTGCTTCGTGCTTATTTTGTTCACCTCGAGCATTGGAAGGCTGCTCCTGAGTTGTTGTTTTCGAACATGAAATTTGTCAGTAAATGTCCACAGTTTATGTGTTGAAGTCTGAAGATTACTTTCTTATGGCTAATAGAGTGCTGTTGTTGCTTCGTAGATTGTAACTATGCAAAGGGAAAGTGGATAGCAGATGAGAAACGCCCACTCTATTCAGGTAACGAGTGCAAGCAATGGCTGTCAAAAATGTGGGCTTGTCGAATGATGCAACGCACAGATTTCTTCTATGAGAGTTACCGGTGGCAGCCGCACGATTGTGAGATGCCTGAGTTTTCAGGGCCTAACTTGTTGAGCAGGTATTGTGCTATTTTTAACTGTGCGTCAGCTTACATACTGGACTTTTTTCTAACATATTGGAATGCTTACAGGCTGAGGCATAAAACTCTTGCTTTTGTGGGTGATTCCCTCGGGAGACAGCAATTTCAGTCCATCATGTGTATAGCAACAGGTGGTAAATACAGCCCAGAGGTTGAAGATGTTGGTTGGAAATATGGCCTTGTCAAAGCTCCTGGTGCTTTAAGACCTGATGGGTGGGCTTATCGATTTCCAGAGACTAACACCACTATCCTTTACTACTGGTCTGCTAGTCTATCTGAACTGGAACCTTTGAACACAACAAATTCAGTGACTAGCTATGCGTTGCATCTTGATCGGCCAGTAACATTCTTGAAGAAGTATGTCAACAGTTTTGATGTTCTAGTACTTAACACAGGTCATCACTGGAATAGAGGGAAATTCAATGGAAATCATTGGGAATTGTATGCAGATCTCAACCGTGCAAAGAATCTTACACTGTACAGCATTGCCAGGTGGGTGGATTCAGAACTCGCCAGCCGTCCTCAGATGAAAGCTTTTCTGAGGACAATGTCACCAAGGCATTTTGTAAATGGCGACTGGAACACTGGTGGAAGTTGTGGTAATACTGTTCCCTTTTCTAATGGAAGCGAGGTCTTACAGGATCATTCAAGTGACTTACCTGCAGAGGGTGCTGTAAATGGTACTCAGGTTAAGCTTTTGGATATTACTGCTATCTCACAACTACGAGACGAGGGGCATATCTCAAATCGTACTCCAAGAGCTCCAACAGGCATTAATGATTGCTTGCACTGGTGCCTTCCTGGTATACCAGATATGTGGAATGAGCTCCTCTTTGCACAGATTTAGTACCTGTATACTGCACTTCAGTAAGGGCATTTTTCTCCCAGAGGCCCAAGAATCTATTAATGTTCCTGCTGGTGGTCTGTACAGGGTGAACTGCTTTCTACCAGTGTTATTTGTGAACCATCCATGCGCAGGCGGAGTTTTTGGTCATCCATCCATGCGTAGGTGGTTCACAGTGTCAAGATGATAGTATTCTTTCCACTGTATTACAGTTGGTTTCTGATTCCTGGCCCCATTTCTGACCAGATACGGAATTAGCTGCTACAGAGCCATATGTACCCAGGCACGTCAAACCTTTTTCTTTTCTTTACTGTAAAATGCCACTATATTTCTAGTTTACAATGTGCAGCATATATTCTGTAAAAATGTTCATACAAGTTGACCAAAGTGCTATATGTTCTTTTAGATTGGTGTAAAAACGGTACAGTTTTGCATGTGCATCATATATTTTGTATATAACCTCATACAAGTATACAGTTTGACCAAAGTGGTATATGACCTTTTAAATATGACGTGGATCTTTCTTTTTTGAAACCCGCATAAAAATGGAGCTTTTGGTTGATGTTTGTGCAAAATAAAATCCCTGTAGCATTTGAAACAGCGATTGACTTGTACTAACTTGGAGCATAGACCTAACATCTGGGCTTTGTAACAATCCACGGCGCGATTAATTTAGCTTTCCACAGCGCGTCGCTTGCGCTGTAGATTTGTCTCTCTCGGTTAACCAAATGGTTGAGGCTGGCAGTGTGAGTTTTTGTCCAAAAGGACCACCTGCCCAACGGAATTGTCAGAAAAGACCCCCTCCGGATGAAATTGGCAAAAAAGACCCCCTGGGCCATGGCGGCAGGCGCGCCAGCCGACACGTGGCACCTGCCGCCACGCCCGGAGGCGGCAACACTGTTCATTTGTATTGTTCGCGTGGGAGATGAGAAAAACAATGACGAGGCGAGCAAACAGTACCTGCCGCCTCACGCAGTGGCGGCAGCACTGTTCACGCGTGAGTGAACAGTAATTTCGAAAAAAATCAAAAAAAATAGCAGAAAAATTCCAGATTTTTTGGCAGCAAAGACAATCGAGTGTTCTAAGTGGGTGCAAAATTTCAGAATTTTTTGAATTTTTCTGCTATTTATTTGATTTTTTTGAAATTACTGTTCACCCCTCATGAACAATGCTGCTGCCACTACGTGAGGCGGCAGGTACTGTTCGCTCGCCTCGTCATCGTTTTTCTCGTCTCCCGCGTGAACAGTCAACGAACAGTGTTGCCGCCTCCGGGCGTGGCGGCAGGTGCCACGTGTCGGCTGGCGCGCCTGCCGCCACGGCCCAGGGGTCTTTTTTGCCAATTTCATCCGGAGGGGGTCTTTTCTGGCAATTCCGTTGGGCAGGTGGTCCTTTTGGACAAAAAATCGGCGGTGGTGGTCTAAAAACATCACCTGCCTCTAGATGGGTCATTTTTTTCCATTGTGCAGCTGTATGCCTCACCTGACAAGACATACGCGAACAAGCATGCAACATAACATAACCAAACATCAACCTGAAAGTGACAAGGATCAGGGAGAAGTTGCTGTAACCACCACTGTTATATCACCAGCAAAAAAAATTACCACTGTTACTACTACTACCTCTATCAAAATACAAGATGTTTTTGTAGGCTAATTGTAGGCTAGTTTAGCCTTATTGACGTCCCTGCGACCCTTGGTCTCTGAAGGAAAGCGGGCAGGTCGGCCATCCGTCCCCGAAAAGAAGGGGTCAACCGCCGACCCTTGTTCCCATCCCATTCCCATGGGCCCAGCCGGAGACGCGCGAGCTGATCTCGCGCTTATCCTCTCCACTCCTCCCCCGACAGCGAGAGCTTCCTTCCGACTGCTGGCCGATGCGCTCGCATCGTTTTCATCAGTAGCACACCTGTACATGAGCGACGGCGCCATCGGAAATACCGGCCCGATGATCCATTTCCCTGCGTCCGGACAAGCCGCACCGCGACGTACGAGTAGGACGACAGCCAGGCGCCAGCCAGGTCGGCAGAAACGAGCCAAGCGTGGACGCGGACCGGGTCGCCGCGTGCGCTCCGACGCGCGCCGCCCGCCGCGCCCGCCGCTGTCGCATACGAGAAGATCACGAGAGAGAGGGAGACGTTGCCATGCCCCCGTCGGCGGTTTGTCCGCTGCGATCGATGCCGCTCGGGTCCTACAGAAACCACTAGACTAGACGCCGGCGTTGCATCTTCTATCCTGAACAACAACGCCATGCAGTAGGTTGATTAACCCAATCCGATCCGGCAGAGGATCTCTCTGTGGCCATTTGGTATGTCCGCCAAAGTACTATAGTAGACTAGACATGGCATGGCCGAATAGGTCGGTAGGCGCAATCTTATCGCCGGCGTGCACGATGATTAACCAACCCGCCGGGGCCCTGCCTTTATTACCCCATATGGCATAAGACCAGAACCTGACCTACCTCTCACCCCCACCAGTGACAAATGGCGCCCATCATTTGCCGGGAGACTACAACAGTAGCAACACCTACTAATCCTGTTTCTTATCCGAGACCCCACACGAGCAGGCAGGCAGCACTACGGACGGACGGGCGCGCAGTCAGCAGCCAGCACGAGCCGGAACAGAGGAGGAAAGGCAAGGCCTCCTCCACTGGTCACCGGCAGGGCGAAACCAACAGCAAACAACGTGCAAATTAAAACAGCGGCTAGCAGGTGGATGGAAATTTAGCCGGTAATTTAACCAAGTTCAACGGAGTCTATGTACACAACGGCGAAACAGACAGACAGACGAACAACCAAGCACAACACAACATGATGCCGACGACGGCACGGTCCATTATGCGGTCTTATTCAGGCCGGAGCTGTGCTGCTGCTGGTTGGCTTCCTCCTCAGTTCAGGAAGGTGTCGTCGGTGCTGGTGCCGGCGCCGGCGAAGAAAGGGCAAGGAGGGTCGTTGTCCTGCCCCAGCGCCTGGTCGGAGACATGCGCGAGGGCCCGGATCAGCGGCTTGATGTCGGCGGGGTCGTCCAGGTAGTACTTGGCCTTGCTGGGCTTGCGGCCGACGGTGCAGGCGAAGACCGTCGCGGCAGGGCTCAGGTAGGGGCCGTCCACGGCGGTGGTGATCACCTCGAACATGTCCTCGTCGGAGCGGTCGTCCCCGATGCACAGGATGAAGTCGGGCAGGAGCCCTCGCGCCTGCATTGTCGACAGCATCCGCTTCGCTACCAGGCCCTTGCTGACACCCTGCAGTGCAAAGAATGTTCCTGGCTTAGTGTTGTTTCCATTTACAGAAGTGCAGCAACACAATCACACCAGGTATAGGAAGAAACAAAAGCACCGTTGGTTTCAGCCAAACATTACCTGTGGCTTCACCTCGACATAGTTCAGGTCAGCTTTGACTGATACTGGCTCGTTAGAGAGGACACTCTCCAGGTGCTCATGGAGCTCCTTGGCCTGGCAAGATCCAAAATCACGGTCGGCGTCCTTGTAGCACCAGACGATTGCTGTCTCCTTGTCCTCGATGATCGACCCGTCCGTTGTCTCGGTGTAGGTCTTCATCACCGGCTCCGCAATTTGCTTCCAGCTGAAGTCTGTTGCCAGGCCGCATGTCTCCCATTCAGCATCTCTCTTCGGCCTACAGCAAAATGGTGTTAATTGGAATGTACACAGGTTAAATGTGCAGTACAAAGTCACAGTAGTAGAGTAGTAGTTTCGTTTCAACAATGAAGGTACTTGAGAATTTTCAGGGAACAGTTGGAATTTACCTGATGAAGTAGCCATGCTCAGCAGCAAGGCCTAGGTCCTCACATGGCGAGAACCATTCACTTAAGGTCGCCCGGGTCTTTGTGCTTGCGATTAAGACCATGTTCTTCTCATCGCGACAAAGGCTGTTCAACATGTCTATTGTTTTGGAGCTCGGCATCTTACCAAACGATGACTGAGGCATCAGCGTACCATCATAGTCCAAGAGAATGGCGCGCGTGCTTGACTTCCGGTAGGCTGAGACAAGCTGCTCAACCGCGAGCTTCTTGAAGCTCGTATCAAGGGCCACAACCCTGAACCTCAGCCCAAATCCTATGCCCCAACAGCGCCTCTTGTTATGGTCTTGGCAAGTCCTCGCCAGATCCTGCAGGAAGCTGTTTGCCCAGTATCCGACATCATGTGTGCTCACAAATTTGTGATGCTTCTCGTGCCTCAGCACCTTCTCACCTTCACCTTTGTGCAAGGCCTTGTCCATTGCCTCGGCCACCGACTCAATGTTCCAAGGGTTCACCCTAATCGCGCCACTCAGGGAGGGTGAGCAGCCGATGAATTCCGACACGACAAGCATGCTCTTCTTCCTTGTGAAAGGGCTGAGACCCAGGATCCTGTCAATCTTCTCATTCCCTTGCCTAGCAATGATGTACTCATATGGTATAAGATTCATGCCATCCCTCACTGCGGTCACCAAGCAGCACTCAGCCACAACATAGTATGCCATTTTCTCATAGAAGTGCAGTGGCCTGTCGATCAATATGACTGGCTGGTAATCTGGCTGCCCAAATGCCTCATTGATGCGCTTCACCATCGCATAGCTCTCATCCTGTACCTCCTTCACATCCTTTCCCTTCCCCCTCGCCGGATTGGCAATCTGTACCAGCACCACCTTTCCTCGCCACTCTGGATGCTCAATCAAGAGCTGCTCAAATGCCAAAAGCTTCAAGCTGATGCCTTTAAATATGTCCATATCATCCACGCCGAGCATCATGATGCGGTCCCGATCACAGAACTCCTTCATAAGCTCGGCGACCTTGAGTCCGGTCTCCGGGAGGTTGAGCACTGCCTGCAGCTGCACCAAATGTATCCCCACCGGCAGTATCTTGATAGTGACAGTCCGTCCATAATAGTCCAGTGCAATGTATCCCCTCTGCGACTCGTATTTCAGTCCCAGCATCCTGCTGCAGCATGACAGGAAATGCCTGGCATAATCAAATGTGTGGAACCCAATCAAATCGGCATTCAGCAGCGCCCGGAGAATCTCCTCGCGAACCGGCAGGGTCTTGTAGATCTCCGATGATGGGAACGGGCTGTGCAGGAAGAAGCCCAGCCTGACCCGGTTGAACCGCTTGCGCAGGAAGGTGGGCAGGAGCATGAGATGGTAGTCGTGCACCCACACGAAGTCCTCCTCGGGGTTGATCACCTCCAGGATCTTGTCGGCGAAGATCTTGTTGACGGACAGGTAGGCCTGCCACAGGGTGCGGTCAAAGCGGCCGCCGAGCTCGGGCGACAGTGGCAGCATGTAATGGAACAGTGGCCACAGCTGCTGCTTGCAGAAGCCGTGGTAGAAGCGGGACCGGAGCTCGGCGGGCAGGAAAGTGGGCACGCAGCGGAAGCGCTCGTAGAGCTCGAGCGCGACCTTGTCCTGCTCCTCCGCCGGGATGTCGTCGCGCAGGCCGCCGATGTAGACGAAGTCCATGTGGGCGCGGCCCTGGTGCGCGCGCAGGCTCTCCTTGAGCTGCCGCAGGAGGCTGTCCTGGTCCCAGGAGAACTCCCAGGCGCCGTCGGCGCCGCGGCAGGCGCGGATGGGGAGCTGGTTGGCCACGATGATGGTGCGCTCCCGCGGCGCCTGGTTGGATTGGTCGGAGGCCACCGAGGCGGCGTCAGCGGCGGCGTCAGAGCAGTCGAGGCCGGGCACAATGCCAGACGCCGTCATCACCCGCGGTATCCGTGGCTGCCCGAGGGACGGCAGCGGCTGCTCGCGGTCACCGCCGCCGGCGAGCTCCATGAGGTTGGCGTAGGATCTCGACGCCATCCCGTCCACCACCAAACCAAGATCCTCTCCCAGATGTGATCTTCTTCACCACCCTCCACCAACAAGAACTCAAGGTTGCAGTTGCAGAGCGACTGACGGAGCAGAGCAAGAATGGGCGGGCAGGGAGGAAAAGGATCTGCGACCGCGAGTCCAAGGGGAGGAAGAAATCCCGGCAAGATTTAGCGAGGCAAGAAGGAATGGAATCGGCGCAAAGGAAGTCGCCAGAAGCGCAGAAACAAATTCCCCCTTTCCGGAAAGGAGCGGCACCTTTCGGTCAAAGGGAACACGGCGGCAGAGCAGCACCGTCTCAGGTGCTCCTCCTCCCGCCGCCCACGCGACCGCCACATCGACAGATCGCCGCCACGGGACAACAGAAAACGCCGCCGTCCATCCCCTGGACCAGCATTAAGCAGCAAGAAGATATCGAAAGAGAGTGGTGGAAACTCCGGGAAAACTCGACAGATTGGCAAAGACGAACGCGGCGGGGGAGAGAGGCGGTGACAGGAGGCGGGATTGAGAGTTGATCCTCGGTCGGCGTGCGGCGGTGGCTCTTGAAGATCGGAAGGGGCGGGGACTCCGGTGGGGATGTATAAGTAACGGAATGGAGGCGAGGCTTTTCTTTCTCTACTAGACTGGATGGAATGGATAGAGTATTTTTCTCGCCCTTGCTCGAGCTGGCGAGCGCGGGTCTGATGAACTCTGGGATGCCTCTCGCCCCCGGCCCGTACACGGATTATAATTAAATATAATCGGAATTTCGCGCTAAGCACCCTGGATAAACATCAACATCACGCCCCCGGGTGCCGTCCCGCGCCGCGCCGCATGCCGTCCACCTAACAGGCGCCAAAGAATTCAAGATAAACCATTGGCGCTATTTGTTTCGGGGATGGATAATCGGCTCTGCTGACCCAAGGGATCAGCATTATCCATCCACACCATCTATCTCCTCCTCTCTGTCAAAAAGACGCCCCGGCTTTCTTACAGAACAAGTGATCGGTCACCCCGGTTTCCCTGCGTGCATGGCGTGGGGGTTACCATAAAAAGTTGCTTTGCTTGCAGGGCAAAAAATACTCTATCGAACCCCTGCTATTGTAGTTTTTTATTTATGGACCCGTAAATTATTATTTTTTGAGTGAGGAGTATTTTCTATCGGACGGTGACTTCCTGGCCTGCGACCGAATATCGGAGTCTTTGCGTATTGTCAGAAGGATAGATAATGACGTGGTTGCATGCGTTACTGCAGCCTCATCCATTGATCGCACCGCGGGCGGCCGCAATCCAACAAAAAGGGCCTCTATCCTGAGGATATGAGAAAAGTCTTCGTGCCCGTCCGGCCTGCGAATTATCTGTGAACCCAGGGGGCTAGGTGGAAGAAGCGTCGCGCAGTCCATCGCGCTGCCGCCCGCGATCTTATCCGCGGGAGCGCGGCGGCCGCTCCGGGGGCCCCACACGGTGTCTGAGCGCTGTGGCCGGCGGATCGGGAGCGGACGCCGCAGGATCGGGGGCTGGGGAGGGGGAGGCGCAGAGGATCCGCGGGGCTCACCAAGGAGATATGTATATCCATCTTCAGCCGCACTGGATGAGATCGGTGGAGAGGGTGGGGCCGCAGGGTGGGCTGCCTCTCGCGCACGTGCGAGCCCATACGTGTCGGACGCTGAGGGCGCCTCGGCGCGTGCGGCGGCCCGGCTGTCGTTTCCGACAGGAGGGATACAAGGGAGCGCGTTCACACCCAAGACCCGGAGTCCCCCCACCAAAAGAAAAGTAGACTTCCGAAACTGAAATGTCAGTTACGAGTAACTGCGCCGGTCGACCGGCGCGACTTTAGGCCGGTCGCCGGGCGGACACTACGATCTGGATATGAATAACCGTCCGATTTGCAGGAAAAAAAAAAGAAAAAGCGAAAAAAGTCAACTCTCACCCGCGCCGGAGGAACTGAAAGGTCAGTTACGAGTAACTGCGCCGGTCGACCGGCGCGACTTTAGACTGGTCGCCGGGCGGACCCTACGACCTAGATATGAATAACCGTCCGATTTGCAGGAAAAAAAAAGAAAAAGGGAAAAAAAGTCAACTCTCACCCGCGTCGGAGGAACTGAAAGGTCAGTTACGAGTCACTGCGTCGGTCGACCGGCGTGACTTTAGGCCGGTCGTCGGGCGGACGCTACGATCAGGATATGAATAACAGTCCGATTTGCAGGAAAAAAAGGAAAAAGGGGAAAAAAAGTCAACTCTCACCCGCGCCGGAGGTCGTCATCGTTCGCAGATCCGTCGCGGCGTCACAGCACCGTCGCGCTCACGGCGCACCGCGCCTCAGCCGTCGCCGTGCGGCCCCTACGATCTGGTCATGAATAAACGTCTAATTTGCAGGAAAAAAAGCAAAAAAGGAAAAACTCAACTCTCACCCGCGCCGGAGGTCGTCATCGCTCGCAGATCTGTTGCGGCGTCGCAGCACCATCACGCTCATGGCGCACCGCCCCTCAGCCGTCTCCGCGCGGCCCCTACGATCTGGTCATGATTAAACGTCTGATTTGCAGGAAAATAACACAAAAAAGGAAAAAGTCAACTCACACCCGTGCCCGAGGTCGTCATCGCTCGTAGATCCGTCCCGGTGTCGTAGCACCGCTGCGCTCACGGCGCACCACGCCTCAGCCGTCGAGCTTTGTTGGTCGTTGGTCGAAACTTTCGATGTCGCTGGCCACAACTTTTTTGCCAAGTGCACGGTGGTCAGTCGCGGCTTTGGCCGTCACTGGTCGACGGTCGCAGTACGCCATGCCGACCACAGCGCGCCGTGGCGCCGGTCGCAGCACCCCACAGCGCCACTCCCAGAACCACACTCCACCGGTTGCAGCTTCCCACCGCAAACACCGGCGCTTACCGTTTGCAGCACCATGCTCCGGTTGCAACTCCAGTCGTTGAGAGCAGTATCGGATGCAACTGAGACAGTGAATCAAGGAGAGGGTGATGGCTCGTTGGTTGGCTTCGTGGTGCTCACCGGGGGTGAAGATGGCGAGAGAGAGAAGAGCAGGAGATCGCTCGGGCAATAGAGGGAGAAGAAAGACGAGTGGCCGAGAAGGGTGCGGGAGAAGATAAGGGAGGGGAAGAGCGGTCGCCGGCCCACTAAGGCAGACACGTGTCGTGCGTGTCGAGAGAGGAATAGCCGGGAACGCCGCACGACGATCTGCGTCAATCGAACGCACGCCACGCGACCGACGTGAGCGTTGACCAGTTGCCTGGTGCAAATAATTTTCCAAACTGAAAACCACACACCCAATTACCGAACGCAGTGACATGCGGATTTCAAATTTGGGTGACGCTACGAGTCGACCCGCTGATATCCCACGTAGACGTCGAATTAGGTTGCCACCATCTCAATACACACGATGGTGCGGTCGCTCATCACAACATGGGTGATGTTTAAAAAATATGAAAAGAACTTGAAAAGGGTTATCAAATTTGCCTGAAACCTGATTTTTTTTACCCATATTAGGAAATGTATATTATCAAGGATAATAATTGCTACTGATTTTTCTGCCATGGCAATTTGGCATATTTGGGAGCATAGAAATGCCTACCGTAATGGTAAGGCCTTAATTCATCCACTTCGTGTTGCAGGCGGCAAGTAGAGGCTACTTTGCTCGAATTCAAATCCTAAAGTTGCAAAAGCCATGGCCCTACACCAAGCCTTATTTGTTGCTGGGAATAGAGGTATGCAGAGAATCATGGTGGCTTCTAACTATGTATCATTGATCAATAAGATCGAAGAATCGAAAATGGACAGATCCCCTACGCGAGCAATAGTCCATGATATCAAGAACTGGGCTACAAAGTTTATATCTTGTAATTTTATCCATGATAACCATTCATGTAATGTCGAAGCTCACACTCTTGCTAAATCAACAGAGTATGATGTTAGATCATGTTGGTTTAGTGAGACTCATGATGTTATCAGGATCATTATCTGTAATGAACAAGCTTATGTATGAATAAAAGGATGTTGCGGTGCACCATGGCGTTGGCTTTCAACAACTCCCCATCACCTCCATCACCTCATGCCTCACCCTCTAACAGCACCCAGGTGGCGGCCTACGCCTTCCAGCAGTCTCCTGCAGCACTCGGTGCCATCCCGCTAGTCAGCGAGATCTGCGGGTTAGCAGCACGATGAGTGTTGCATTTGCAACTTCCGGGAGAGCTTGTAGTAGCTACTAGTCCCCTGCAGCAAAACGCATGGCGAGTGGCGGTGCACACAACGTTGGATGACGGTCGACTGTAAGGGAGAGAAAGAGGGACGAGGATGAAACAGAAGGACAGGAACTATGAGATGAAGAGGGAAAGAATTGAGTGGCTCTCCACGACTGCTAAGAGATAAGGAAAAAAAGTGATGGGCGGTCGGTGGGCCCTATGGGGGTGCGTAGCGCGGGCCGGTCGTGGCTGATTTCTTCCAGTATTTTCTTCACATATCTTTTTAAGGAAAGAAACCCAGAAGTCATGTTATATTTGATATTCAGTGAAAAAATAGTGAATAATATATACTAGACCTGCAGTGAAAAACAATACGACATAAGCATAATTCTCGGTTTAGTCCCGTTTTGTTTCCGGTGAAATGTGTTCTTCCGCTTTAGCATAAAAATTGTGTTAGTGATTAATTCAAGGAATTTATGGTTTTTTTGGATCCAACAAAAGATTTAGGAAAAAAGACTTCCTAAAAAGTTTGAACAAGAAAACATGAATTTCTTCCATACTTGTGTTCTTTCTCCCGTAGCACTCGTGCCATCCCGCTGGTCAACGAGATATGCGGGTTAGCAACATGATGAGCATTGCGTTTGCAACTTCCATAAACGATGGTACCTTGTAGCAGCTACTGTTCCCTGCAGCAAAATGCATGGCGAGTGTCTGCGCCTACAATAATGGTCGTCGCATGACCACAAGAGAGAGAAAAGGGGACGAGAAGAGAGGGAATGATGGGAGGCAGGAGACGAAGAGGGAAAGAAGCAAGTGACTATCCATGACGTCTAAGAGATAGGGGAGAAAACGACTGGCGATTGGTAGGCCCTATGAGGACTGTGGCGCGTGCGAGACGTGGATGATTTCTTCCAGAAATTAGCTGGTTGGTTTCAACTATTTTCTTTCCAATTTTGTTTTTAAAGAAAGACACCCAAAAACCATGTTATATCATATGTGTGCTTGCTGGAAAGGAAGAAAATTCTAGGGGACATGGATGAGCTATTGATCAAGGAAGAAATGATATGGAAGCAAAGACCTTGTCTGGACAAGATGAAAGGGGGGGACCGTGATACAAAATATTTTCAACGAAAGGCTACTTGGAGAGCAAAGAAAAAATATATTTTTGCTCTTAGAAAGAATGATGGTTGTCTCACGGAAAATATGGAGGAGATGAAAGGTATCGCAAATTCATTCTTTAAACAACTTTATTCTTGTGATGCTTCGGTTGACCCATCCCACATTATTTCACTTGTTAAACCCCTTGTGACTGATAATATGAATGATGATCTGTGCAAACCTTTTACGGAACAAGAAATAAGTGATGCTCTTTTTCAAATGGGGCCGTTAACAGCCCCGGGACCGGATGGTTTTCCTGCGAGGTTTTTCCAGTGGAATTGGGATTTGATCAAAGATGATATTGTCAAGGCTGTATAGCGGTTTTTTTATTTCTGGAACTATGCAGGAGGGGATTAATAATACAACTTCCGTTCTCATCCCCAAGATTAAGAATCCTCAATCAATTAAAGATTTCAGGGCGATCAGTTTGTGCAATGTTATCTACAAGTATCTCCAAGTGTCTTGTAAATTGGCTGCGACCACTACTTGATGGTATGATATCCCCTACTTAAAGTGCGTTTTTTTCGGGAAGGTTAATATCTGATAATGCTCTCATAGCTTTTGAATGTATGCATTCGTTAAGTACCCTTAAAGATTTAAGAGGGAAAAATTGTGCTTATAAGTTGGACCTTGCCAAAGCCTATGATTGCGTGGATTGTCAATTTTTGCAATATATGATGGGGGCTTTGAGTTTTGCGGCATGGTGGGTTAACTAGATTATGACGTGTGTTACTTCGGTCAAATTTGTGGTCAATTGCTCAAGCTATTTTCTCCTTCTCGGGGGCTCAGGCAAGGAGATCCTTTATCTAATACTTTCTTTTTTGTTGCTGAGGTGCTCTCTATGCTCCTTAATGATGTGTGTGCTAGGGGGGTCTTCAGGAATTTCGTTTGAATAGACAAGCTCCTGGTATCTCTCACTTATTATTTGCAGATGATAGTCTATTATTTTTCAAGGGTTCGATCGATCAAGCATTAGCCATTAAGAATATTCTAACGGTGTATGAGAAGGGAACTGGGCATTATTAAGTCATGATAAGTGTTCCATGATGTTTGGGACAAAGTGTAGTTTGAAGAATCAAGTGGCTTCTATGGTTATCTTAGAAATTACATCGGAAGGGTTCGAAGATAGATATCTTGGATTACCGGTCCTGGGGGAAGAATGAAGGTTGGGAAGTTTCAGTATACTAAAGATAAGTTTCTGAAAAGGCTTTCTGACTAGATTGAAAAATATGCATCTTGTGGGGTGAAGGAAGACTTAACAAAAACAGTAATTCAGGCTCTACCTATGTATGCCATGGGAATTTTCAAATTTCTGGTTTCTCTTTGTGAGAAATTATCCCAGATTATAAGGAACTTTTGGTGGAGAGATGAGGAAGATAGAAGGAGAACACATTGGTTGGCATGGGACAAATTAACAAGGCCTAAAGGTAAGGGTGGCATGGGCTTTCATGATCTAAGACTTTTTAATCAAGCTCTTTTGGCAAAACAAGCATGGCGTTTGTTGATTTATCCGGACTCGCTATGCGCGAAGTTGATGAAGGCAAAGTATTATCCACATGGACATATTCTGGATACGGTGTTTCCGCGTTCTGCATCAGTAACTTGGCAAGGTATTATGCATGGTTTGAAACTGCTTAGGAAGGGGGGGGGGTCATTTGGAGGGTGTGTGATGGATCTAGTATTAATATTTAGAGGGATAACTGGATATCTAGGAATTACGGCCTAAAAAAATCTGCAAAAAGGCATAATACTATGTTGAAGTGGGTCTCCGATTTATTCATGAGCAGGGGTAGGTGTTGGGATGAAAATTTGGTAAAGTATCTTTTCTATCCACATGATGCTGAGGATATTCTAAAGATTCGTATTCATGCCTATGGGGACGGAGATATTTATTGCGTGGCACTATGAGAAGAATGGTATATTTTCTGTTAAAAGTGCGTACCATTTTATGCTTAAATTGAACGATAGTCAGGATACAGTTGGCCAATCTAGTGGGGAATGATAACACACAAGTATTGGGGATCGCGACAGTCTTCGTGGGTAGTATTTCACCCAAATTTATTGATTCGACACAAGGGGATCCAAAGAATATTTGTGAGTATTAGCAGTTGAGTTGTCAATTCAACCACACCTGAAGAACAAAATATCTGCAGCAAAGTATTTAGTAGCACAGTAGTATGATAGTTTTGATAGCAGTAGTAACAGTAGCAATAGTAACAAAGACGGTAACAGTAGCAGTTTTGTAGTAATTGTAACAACAGCAGCAACATAGTAACTTAGCAAAAACCAATATAAGAAAAGTGTAGGCATTGGATCAGTGATGGATAATTGTGTTGGATGACATTCATCATATAACAGTCACAACCTAGAGTGATACACAATAGCTCCAATTCATCAATGTAATGTAGGCATGTATTCCGTATATAGTCATACGTGCTTATAGTAAGAACTTGCATGACATCTTTTGTCCTACCCTCAAGTGGCAGCGGGTTCCATAAGGAAATCTAAGGGATATTAAGGCCTCCTTTTAATAGAGAACCGGAACAAAGCATTAGCACTTAGTGAATACATGAACTCCTCAAACTACGGTAATCACCGGAAAGAATCCCAATTATTGTCACCTTGGGGTATGCGGATCATAACACGTAATAGGTGCATACAACTTGCAGGATAGGATCAAGAACACAAATATATTCATGAAAACATAAAGGGTTCAGATCTGAAATCATGCCACTCGGGCCCTAGTGACAAGCATTAAGCATAGCAAAGTCATAGCAACATCAATCTCAGAACATAGTGGATACTAGGGATCAAGCCCTAATAAATTGACTCGATTACATGATAAATCTCATCCAACCCATCACCGTCCAGCAAGCCTACGAAGAAATTACTCACTCCCAGTGGTGAGCATCATAAAATTGGTGATGGAGGATGGTTGATGATGACGACGGCGTCGAATCCCCCTCTCCGGAGCCCCGAACAGACTCCAGATCAGCCCTCTCGATGAAGAACAGGAGGTGGCGGCGGCTCCGTATCGTAGAACGTGATGATTCTTTCTCTCTGATTTTTTTCTCCACGAATAAGTATATATAGCATTGGAATTAGGTCAAGCGGAGTTTCGAGGGGCCCACAAGCCTGGGGGCGCGCCCTGGGGGGTGGCCGCGCCCCCTGAGCTTGTGGCTCCTGGGTGGGCCCCCTCCAGTTGATCTCTTCGCCAATATTTTTTATATATTCTAAAATAATTCTCCGTAAATTTTTAGGTCAATCCGAGAACTTTTATTTCCGCACAAAAATAACACCATGGCAATTCTGCTGAAAATAGCGTCAGTCCGGGTTAGTTCCATTCAAATCATGCAAATTAGAGTCCAAAACAAGAGAAAAAGTGTTTGGAAAAGTAGATAAGTTTGGGACGTATCAACTCCCCCAAGCTTAACTCATTGCTTGTCCTCAAGCAATTCAGTTGACAAACTGAAAGTGATGAAGAAAAACTTTTACAAACTCTTTTGTTCTTGTTGTCTGTATATATACTTAACTAGCATCCAATTTTTCTGCAAAGAGTATGAACTAACCATATGAATGATGACACTTAGGTCTCACATTTACTCATGTCAATAACATAACCAACTAGCAAGCAATAATAAGATATCTCGGATGCCAACAATTTGTCAAAACAATCATGATATAATATGATAACATGGTATCTCGCTAGCCCTTTCTGAGACCGCAAAACATAAATGCAGAGCACCTCTGAATTTCAAGTAATGACTAGATATTGTAGTTCATGGTAAAAGAGATCCAGTCATGTCACACCCAACATTAACTATACTCAATGCACAAAAATGACAATAGTGCTCTCCAACTCGTGCTCGAATGAGAAGGTGATGACTCAATAATAAAAGTGAAATAACATAAAAGTAAATAGATAAGCCCTTTGCAGAGGGAAGCATGGATTTGCAGAGGTGCCAGAGCTCGAAGCTTAAAACAAAGATGAATACAATTTTGAGAGGTATGCCTTTCCTGTCAACGTCACGACCGAGGATTTTCAATATCTTCCATGCTAAACACATTATAGGCGGTTCCCAAGCGGAAAGGTAAAGTTTACTCCCCCTCCACCATACCAACACAAGCCATGGCTAGCCGAATTCACGGGTGCCCTCCAAACGATCAAATTTCCGGGGGAGTTTGTCTTATTATATTTTTCTTATTTTGATTACAGGACTGGGCATCCCAATTACCAGCCTCTCTCGTGCAATGACAAGTGAATAAACACTCATCTGAGAGTAACCCGCTTAGCATGGAAGATACTGACCGCCCCCTGTCGCTCCATGAGTGGTACGGGCACACAAAACAGATGTTTATTTGAATGATTAGAGGTGGCACATGCAAATTTACTTGGAACGACAGAGTAATACCGCATATAGGTAGATATAGTGGACTCATCTGGAACAACTTTGGTTTAAGGATTGTGGATGCACAAGCAACATTCCCGCTTAGTACAGGCGAAGGCTAGCAAATAGATTAAGAAGCGACCAACTAGAGAGCGAAAACAGTCATAGTCATGCATTGAGAATAATTAACACTGAATACGAGCACGAGTAGGATATAAACACCTAGAACATAAATATCGTGGAGGCTATGTTGGTTTTGAATCAACTACATGTGTGAACATGTGCCAAGTCAAGCCACTTGAATTGTTCAGAGGAGGATACCGTACTATCATACTACATCACAACCATTTTAATACATATTGACACTCAAGATAAATCATTATCCACTCCTAGCTATTTAAGCATGGCATGAGCAACTATAATCTCTAATTGTCATCACAAACATGTTTACTCATAACAATGCTGAATCATGAATACTGAGTTAAACATATTTACAAAAACAAAAACAAGAAGAGTTCATACCAGCTTTTCTTCACCGCAATCACTTCATCAAATATCGTCATTATTGCCTTTCACTTGCACGACCGAATGATGTGATAATAATAATAGTGCAAGTGTGCCGTGGACTAAGCTGGAATCTACAAACATTTATTCAAAGGAGAAGACAAGGTAACATTGGCTCTTTGTTAGATCAACAATAAAGCATATGAGAGCCACTCAACATTTTCATCGTGGTCTTCTCCTTACGATGACTGAACGAAAAGAAAAGGAATTCAGAGAAACACACTTAAATATTTTTGGAGTTTTTAAGTTTCTCTGAAGAAAGGAAATTAAAGAAGAAAAATGAAAAACAAGCAAAACTATTTACACGGGAGAACTCCCAACCAGCAAAAGAAGAAATGAGAAATCTTTTTGGGTTTTCTTTTAATACTACGAACTAACTAAACAAGAAAGAAACTACAACTAATTATTTTTGGATTTTTGAAAATTTTCTAAACACATAAGAAGAAAGCAAAAATAAAACTAACTTGGATATACAATGAAAGAGGATGAACACCGACAACTGAAATGAATGTGTGGTACATGAATGTAATGTCGGTGAGAAATACGTACTCCCCCAAGCTTAGGTTTTTGGTCTAAGTTGGTCTACGGCCATGGATCGAAGTCGGCCCCTTCAGGATAATACTAGGGCTGCTGAGGATCCCACAGTGGCTGCTGAGGTTCCCACTGATAAATCGGTGCTGGAACGGGTGCTGGCTCAAGTAATGGGGGCGGCGTCAGGCCCCAATAGGTGTAGATGTCCTCAGGCATGATGGTATACCTGTCACTAGAAAGATCGAACATAGATGGTGCAGGCAAAGTAATGACCTCACGCGTGCCTTGACTGAATACCAAGTTATACCGAAATCATCTAGGACCATCGTCAATAAAGTTATGCCCAACCATGCTTCTATAATCAAGATATCTCATAGGTAAAAGCCTCTCTTCCTCCTCGCCGTGCCTAATAGGAATCTCAAAATGTTTGGCGAGGCGGGAAGCATAAATACCACCATAAATAACGCCCTTCGAACGGTTAGTGTGTAACCGTCGAGCAACCATAGCTCGTAAACTAAAAGTTCTATCAGCATAAAGAGGATGGCGTAAAATAGCAAGGTCAGGTGCACTAAGCGTGCCACTCTCCCACTGACCAGTCAAACATCTCCCGGCAAATAATGAATAATATCGTAAAACGGGAAAATGTAAACTAGCAACCCTAGCCTCTGAAACTCCTCTCGTCTCCCTCACGGTCACCGCAGATATAAAATCCGCGACGTCCCTTGGACGTGGTTCTATTGGGCTGCCCTCATTAGGAAGTTTGCATACTCGGCAAAATTCCTCAAGTGTCATCTCTCTAGGAATATCATATAGGTTAAATGACACCATAGGTATCTCTCTCCTAGAATGAAAGTGAAAACTTTGCACCAAAGTATTAGTGAGGAGAAGATATTGTTCACATTTATCTTCGAGGAACGGGATAAGGCCGGCATTGTTTGCCAAGTAATAGAAATCATCGAAAATTCCCGCATCCCTCAAGAATGCGTCGCATGGCCATTCGCACGGCCGCACTTCGGTCGCATGAGGAAGGTCGTACTTGGGCTTCGGAGCCTCCTTAGGACTCCGGCTCGAGGAACCTCTCAACCTCCACTTGAGCATTTTCCTTTTCTGAAAATTTCTGAAATTTTTAATTACTCAAAATAAAAGTGAACAAAACTCAACAAAATTGATAGCAACTACTCCCACAAGTATCTAGAGGCTATATCATGCATCAAAACTACTTTGGACCATACAAATTCAACATGCAAGCTCATATACATGGTCACCACAGCAGCAAAAATTTGCAAAACATAAAGCACTAGAACAAACATTAATTGGAGCATTGGAGGAGTCACATACCAAGGAGCAATTCCTCAAAACAGTTTTCGAAACAGAGTTCCGAGCAAGGAGATCGAAAATCTCGCAGAAATGAGCAAGAACACGGGCTTGGGAGCAAGTTTGGTTTTTTCAGGAGGAAGAAGAAGGTGGTGGGCGGTTGGAATAAGTGAGGGGGTCCCTATGGAACCCACAAGCCCACTAGGCGCGCCCTGTGAGCTTGTGGCTCATAGATGCACCCCCCCTGAGGTGTGTTCAGTGCCAAAAATTCTTAAATATTGCATAAAAATCATACTAAATTTTCAGGGCATTCTGAGAAGTTTTATTTTTGGGCCATTTTTTATTGCACGGATAATTTAGAAAACAGGATAATCATGGCATTTCCACTTTATTAACTTTAAATAACAGAGAGCAAAAGATAGGTACAGTAGGTTGTGTTTACTAAATTCATCGACCACATGCCCCTCAAAAAGAATCCATTAATAAGGTTGATCAAGTCTTATTAACAAACTATTTCCGAGTGACATGAAACTGAAGAATTTTCCTATAACACTAGGTTACCTCAACGGGGATATGCATCTCCCCAACAATGAGAGTTTCATATTTCTTTTTGACTGAAGGAAGAGGAAATTCGAAACCTCCAATAGTGATCTTCGCAATTTTTTCAATAATGTTGATACCATTCACTGAAGTTTGTTTCCTCGGAAAATATATTGTATGCTCATTATCATTGACATGAAAAGTAACCTTTATCAATAACATCCCCTGCAGTATTAAAAAAGGGTCTACCAAGGATAATCGACATGTTGTCGTCCTCAGGCATATCAAGAATAACAAAGTCTGTCAAGATAGTAACATTTGCAACTACAACGGGGATGTCCTCACAAATTCCAATAGGTATAGCAGTTGATTTATCAGCCATTTGCAAAGATATTTCAGTAGGTGTGAGCTTATTCAAATCAAGTCTTCTATATAAAGAGAAAGGCATAACACTAACACCGGCTCCTAAATCACATAGAGCAGTTTTAACATAACTTCTTTTAATGGAGCATGGTATAGTAGGTATTCCTGGATCTCCTAACTTCTTAGGCACTCCACCCTTAAAAGAATAATTTGCAAGCATGGTGGAAATTTCAGCCTCAGGTATCTTTCATTCATTAGTGACAATATCTTTCATGTATTTAGCATATGGAGGCATTTTCAAAATATCAGTCAAGCGAGCGCGCAAAAAGACAGGTCTGAGCATTTCAACAAAGCACTCAAAGTCTTCCTCATCCTTATTTCTAGATGGTTTAGTAGGAAAAGGCATGGGTTTTTGAACCCATGGTTCTCTTTCTTTTCCATGTTTTCTAGCAACGAAATCACTTTTGTCATATCTTTTATTCTTAGGAGGTGGGTTATCAAGATCAACAGCAGGTTCTATTTCTACATCATTATCTGGTTGAGCATCATCATGGACATCATTATCATTATCATTATCATTAAGTGGATGTTCATTACCAGATTGTGTCTCAGAATCAGAAATAGAAATATCATTAGGATTCTCAGAAGGTTTTTCTATCACAGGTTCACTAGAAGCAGGCAAAGTTTTATCATTTTTCTTTTTCTTTTTCTTCTTAGATGAACTGGGTGCATCAGTATTAATTCTTTGAGAATCTTGCTCAATTCGTTTTGGATGACCTTCAGGATACAGAGGCTCCTGAGTCATTCTACCTCCTCTAGTAACAACTCTAACAGCACGATCATTCACTTTATTATTCATCTCATCAAGCAAATCATTTTTGGACTTAGCAATTTGTTCCAGCTAAGTATGAACCATAGAAGCATGTTTACTTAAGCCTTAACATCATTAGCAGTTCTAAACATCCAATCACTCAACTGATCTATCATGAAAGCATTTCGTTTCAATTGATTCCTAACATACATATTAAAGTGGCCCTGCTTGATGATGTAATTATCAAATTCATATAGGCATTGGCTAGCAGATTTATTATAGGGAATATCACCTTCATCGAAGCTAGTAAGAGAATTTACCTCTACTACCTGTGTCGGGGTATCGAGCCCATGTATTTCTTCAATAGGTGGTAAATTCTTAACATCTTCAGATTTAATACCCTTTTCTTTCATAGACTTCTTAGCTTCTTACATATCTTCCGGACTGAGGAATAGAATACCCCTCTTCTTCAGAGTTGGCTTAGGTGGTGGTTCAGGAAGTGTCCAATCATCGGCATTTCTCAACATATTATTCAATAGTTCTTCATCCTGTCCAACAGTTCATTCCCTGAAAACAGAACCAGCACAACTATCTAGGTAGTCCCTAGAAGCATCGGTTAGTCCATTATAAAAGATATGAAGTATTTCATTTTTTCTTAAGAGGATGATCAGGCAAAGCATTAAGTAATTGGAGAAGGCTCCCCCAAGCTTGAGGGAGATTCTCTTCTTCAATTTGCACAAAGTTAAATATTTCCTGTAAGGCAGCTTGTTTCTTATGAGCAGGAAAATATTTTTCAGAAAAGTAATATATCATATCCTGGGCACTACGCACACAACCAGGAGCAAGAGTATTAAATCATTTCTTAGCCTCACCCTTTAATGAGAAAGGAAACAACTTAAGAATGTAATAGTAACGAATTTTTTCCTCATGAGCAAATAGGGTGGCTATATCATTTAATTTGGTAAGGTGTGCCACAACAGTTTCAGTTTCATAACCATGAAAATGATCAGATTCAACCAAAGTAATTAACTCAGGATCGATAGAGAATTCATAATCCTTATCAGTAACAAAGATTGGAGAGGTAGGAAACTTAGGATCATATTTCATTCTCTCCATCATAGACTTCTCTTTAAGCTTAGCCAATAATTTTCTAACATCATCTCTATCATTACAAGCAAGAAATTCTCTAGCTATTTCTCCATCTATAACATAACCATCAGGTATCTTAGGCATTTCAACTCTAGTAGGAGAGCTAGGAATAATAGGTGAATCATAATTTTCAGAAGTTTCAGCAGTCTCAATTTCTTTAGCATTAGCAATTTGTTCATCAAGAAATTCACCTAGTGGCACAGTTTTATCAAGCATAGTACTAGCATCATCACAAGTTTCATTTATAGCAGAAGTAGTATCATCAATTATTTGCGACATATCATAATGAATAGCAGGTGGTGGTGTCGCAAGCCTACTCAAAATAGAAGGTGAATCAAGCGCAGAGTGTGATGGCAGTTCCTTACCTCCCCTCGTCATAGAGGGAACAATCTTGGTCTTAGCATCTTTCAGATTCTTCATAGTGATCAACAGATATAACTCCCAAGTGACTAAACAAATAGAGCTATGCTCCCCGGCAACGGCGCTAGAAAAAGGTCTTGATAACCCACAAGTATAGGGGATCACGATAGTCTTCGAGGGTAGTATTTCACCCAAATTTATTGATTCGACACAAGGGGAGCCAAAGAATATTTGTGAGTATTAGCAGTTGAGTTGTCAATTCAACCACACCTAGAGAACAAAATATCTGCAACAAAGTATTTAGTAGCACAGTAGTATGATAGTTTTGATAGCAGTAGTAATAGTAGCAATAGTAACATAGACGGTAACAGTAGTAGTTTTGTAGTAATTGTAACAGCAACAGTGATACGTCTCCAACGTATCTATAATTTATGAAGTATTCATGCCATGTTTATTATAGTTTTGTATGATTTTGGTGCACTTTTATATGGCTTTTATATAATTTTTATGGACTAACATATTGACCTAGTGCCCAGTGCCAGTTGTTGTTTTCTGCTTGTTTTTGGTTTTCCAGAAAATCCATATCAAATGAAGTCCAAATGCAGCGAAACTTTTTGACGATTTTTTCTGGAAGGAAACAGACCCAGGAAGCTTCGGGGGAGCAGCAGAAGAGCCACAGGGGCCCCACAAGCCACCAGGGTGCGCCACCCCCCAGGCGCGCCCTGGTGCCTCGTGGGCCCCCTGTGGCACCTCTTTGCGTGATTCCAACGCCGAAAAATCATATATATTCAGAAACCCCCGAAAGTTAACCTAGATGAGTTTTTACACCGCCGCAACCCTCTGTACCAAGGAGATCCCATCTAGAGCCCTTTTCCGGCACCCTGCCGGAGGGGGGAAATCATCACCGGAGGCCATCTTCATCATCCCGGCGGTCTCCATGATGAGGAGGGAGTAGTTCACCCTCGGGGATGAGGGTATGTACTAGTAGCTATGTGTTTGATCTCTCTCTCTCGTGTTATTGATATGGCACGATCTTGATGTATCGCGAGCTTTGTTAACATAATTGGATCATATGGTGTTTCTTCCCTCTCTATCTTTGTTGTGATGAATCGAATCTTTTCCCTTTGAGGTTTCGTTATTGTCGGATTGAATATTCAGATTTGAGAACACTTGATGTATGTCTTGCATATGAATACCCGTGGTGACAATGGGGTATTATATTGATTCACTTGATGTCTGTTTTGGCACTCAACTCGTGGATTCCCGAGGTGACATTGGGGTAATCTATGCATAGGGGTTGATGCACGTTTTCATTATCTTTTCTTCGATAGAAACTTTGGGGTGCTCCTTGAAGTTCTTTGTGTGGATTGAATATTATGATTATGAAGTTGTTTGATGCATAACGTATAATCAACTCAAGGATACTTGAGGTGACATTGGAGTATCTAGGTGACATTAGAGTTGGTTGATGTGTATCATTTGGTGTTATTTTAGTACGAACTCTAGGGCTGTTTGTGACACTTATAGGAATAGCTCAATAGATCGACCGGAAAGGATAACTTTGAGGTGGTTTCGTACCCTACAAACAATTTCTATCTTATGTTCTCCGCTAATAGGAACTTTGGAGTGATTCTTTATCGCACGTTGAGGGACCGTTATATGATCCAATTATGTTAGCACTGTTGAGAGATTGCACTAGTGAAAGTATGAACCCTAGGCCTTATTTCTAAGCATTGCAATACCGTTTATGATCCATTTTTCTATTTGTTACCTTGCTGTTTTTTTATTTTCAGATTACAAAAACCTATATCTACTATCCATACTACACTTGTATCACCATCTCTTCGCCGAACTAGTGCACCTATACAATTTACCATTGTATTGGGTGTGTTGGGGACACAAGAGATTTCTTGTATTTGATTGCAGGGTTGTTTGAGAGAGACCATCTTCATCCTACGCCTCCCACGGATTGATAAACCTTAGGTCATCCACTTGAGGGAAAATTGCCGCTGTCCTACAAAACTCTGCGCTTGGAGGCCCAACACGAGTCTACAAGAATAAAGTTGCGTAGTAGACATCAAGCAGCAACAGAGTAACTTAGCAAAAACCAATGTGAGAAAAGCGTAGGCATTGGATCAGTGATGGATAATTGTGTTGGATGACATTCATCATATAACAGTCACAACCTAGAGTGATACACAATAGCTCCAATTCATCAATGTAATGTAGGCATGTATTCCGTATATAATCATACATGCTTATAGTAAGAATTTGCATGACATCTTTTGTCCTACCCTCCCATGGCAGCGGGGTCCATAAGGAAATCTAAGGGATATTAAGGCCTCCTTTTAATAGAGAACTGGAACAAAGCATTAGCACTTAGTGAATACATAAACTCCTCAAACTATGGTAATCACCGGAAAGAATCCCAATTATTGTCACCTTGGGGTATGCGGATCATAACACGTAATAGGTGCATACAGCTTGCAAGATAGGATCAAGAACACAAATATATTCATGAAAACATAAAGGGTTCAGATCTGAAATCATGGCACTCGGGCCCTAGTGACAAGCATTAAGCATAGCAAAGTCATAGCAACATCAATCTCATAACATAATGGATACTAGGGATCAAGCCCTAACAAATTGACTCGATTACATGATAAATCTCATCCAACCCATCACCGTCCAGCAAGCCTACGAAGAAATTACTCACTCCCGGTGGTGAGCATCATGAAATTGGTGATGGAGGATGGTTGATGATGACGACGGGGTCGAATCCCCCTCTCCGGAGCCCCGAACGAACTCAAGATCAGCCCCCCCGATGAAGAACAGGAGGTGGCGGCGGCTCCGTATTGTAAAATGCGATGATTCTTTTTCTCTGATTTTTTTCTCCATGAATAGGTATATATAGCATTGGAATTAGGTCAAGCGGAGTTTCCAGGGGCCCACAAGCCTGGGGGCGCTCCCTGGGGGGTGGCCGTGCCCCCTGAGCTTTTGGCTCCTGGGGGAGCCCCTCTAGTAGATCTCTTCGCCAATATTTTTTATATATTCTAAAATAATTCTCCATAAATTTTTAGGTCAATCTGAGAACTTTTATTTCTGCACAAAAATAACACCATGGCAATTCTGCTGAAAACAGCGTCAGTCCGGGTTAGTTCCATTCAAATCATGCAAATTAGAGTCCAAAACAAGAGAAAAAGTGTTTGGAAAAGCAGATACGTTTGGGACGTATCAGGGAACCAGAGGAGGAAAAGGAGGATATGAGATTTAATTTGGAAGGCTAATATTCCTCAGAAGATTAGGATTTTTGCGTGGCGTGCTGCTACCAATAGCTTGGCAGTCCAGATGAATAGAGTTAAGCACCCTCAGACTAATTCAAGTATGTGCTCTATTTGTGTTGGAGAAGATGAAATCACTTTTCATGCTCTGGTGAGGTGCTCTAAAGCTCGTGCTCTGCGGTTGGCCTTGAGAGGTTGCTTGAATATTTCAGGTGATTAGTTCTTCAAGTTCTCGGGATGGAGTGACTATTGAGTTTGTTGGATCAGTTGAGCTTGCAACAGCGGGAGCAAGTCTTGTTACTTTTTTGGCGAGCATGGCATCTGAGAGATGACATAGTTTTTGGAAAGGGTAAGGAATCCATTACTATCTCTGCAAATTTTGTGGACAATTATTGGTCCTCTTTCACGGCCAATCATGACACTATTTAGTTGGATTCTAGCAACAAAGGTAAGGAAAAGGTGAGATGTGTTATAGCGGATTATGCACCATTGAAAGATCATGTGGTGTGGAAACCTCCTTTTCCTAACTATATCAAGATCAATGTCGAGGCTGGTTTTGTGGAGAGTATTAATGCTGCAACTGTGGGGTTGTTGCTAGAAATTCTTCTGGCGGAAGTATCATTTCCTCGTGGGATTTTATTGGTCGGTGTACCAGTGTCAATGAAGCTGAGTTTCGCGCCTGCCTCGCAGGACTTTATATTGCTATTACCCTTCGCTAGTCTATTATTTTGGAGACCAACTATGTTTTCGTACATTCTTTCCTTGCAAATGAGAAGCTTGATAGATCCCTTCTTGTTGATCTAAAGAAAGAGGCTATGAGTTTCTCAAGGATGATCGAAAATGTGAGTATTTCAAAAATAAATCGGCTTGCCAATGAGGTGGCACGTGCGATTACTAAGTTTAGTTTTAGTAGTACGTCCGATGGGATTCTTGTTAACTCCGTTCCGCCCTGCGTGGCGTATGTTGTAATGAATGATTGCAATAAACCTTTAATTTAATTAATTAATATATGGGTTGTTTTTAAAAAAAATGGAGGTTTGCTTGGGTGCACACTCTTTACAAAGTTTACAGTTTTCGATGTTGATTGAAAGTTGACATTAAAACTTACCCCTTCAATTGAAAAGGGCATAATAGTCATCTAATTAATACCCCGTCCATTTTTCAACCGCTCATTCCGCCCTGCATGCCATGGGCGTCCTTTCCTGTGAAGAGCGAGTGAAAGATGGTCTGCAGGGGTACGGGGGCTTTTGTGTCGCGACGGCTGAGCGGGACGACGTATCGCATCACGCTAGCCAGACAGATGGAGTTGCTAGTAGCGAGCAGGGGCGGAGTTGGGCCCCGGGCTTCCTAGCTAGTATGTATATAGGTTTTTGTTGGGGCGGGGGGTGATACGTCTCAAACGTATCTACTTTTCCAAACACTTTTGCTCTGGTTTTGGACTCTAATTTGCATGATTTGAATGGAACTAACCCGGACTAACGGTGTTTTCAGCAGAATTGCCATGGTGTTATTTTTGTGCAGAAACAAAAGTTCTCGGATGGACCTAAAAATTTACGAAGAATTATTTCAGAATATATAAAAAATACTGGCGAAAAGATCCACTGGAGGGGGGCCACCCAGGCGCCACAAGCCCAGGGGGCGCGCCCACCCCCTAGGGCGCGCCTAGCAGGCTTGTGGGCCCCTGGAAGCTCCGGCAACCCTAACTCCAACACTATAAGTACCTATTCATCCAGAAAAAAATCAGAGAGAAAGAATCATCACGTTTTACGATACTGTAACACCCCATGTAATTAAGCTACAGTGATCACCTTTTGATAATGCTAGGTCACCATGATTAACAGTGCTTGATCATCATTTAGATCATATCTCATTTCAAATTCCAATTCAAACTGAAATTCAAAAAAATAAAGTAAAAAAAATAAAAGTTGTTCAAATTTGAAAACTAAAAAGTTCATAATATTGGAAATAATCCATAACTATTTATGTTAAGAAAAACAACATCACCTAAATTCACTAGATGACTCTATCATCCAAAAACAGTACCAAGCAGCAATATTTAATCCCATTTTATTTAACAAAAATTTAAATGAAATCATCTGGTCACCAAACCATTTTCTGGCAGTAGTAAATATTGCACTGTAATTATTGAGCTAAGTCACATATTTTACAAAACTCCATTTGTGGCTAAACTATTTGCAAAACAGAAACAAAAATAGAAAACAGAAAAGGAAAAGAAAGAAAAGAAAAGGCCCACCGCACCTGGGCCTAAGTCAAACCGCAGGCCCAGCCCGCGCAGCTCCTTTCCCCCACCTCCCACTGTTCACCCGCGCCCGCACCCCGGCCCCCCTCTCTCCTTGGTCAACAACGCACCGCGCGCGCCCGCCCCTGCCCGGTTAACTCTCCCCCGACCCCGTGGACGAACCCTAGCCACCCCACTCCCTCTTCCTCGTTCCCTCTCATCTCACCCCAGCGCCGCCATGGGCGTTCTCCGCTGAGCACGCGGCCACCGTGCCCCGATCGTCGCCGCGACGTGTCCACCGCCCTCCCCGACCTCGACTACGCCCTCTGCGCCGACTGCTTGGAGCTCGGAGCCGCTGCAACATCGCCGGCGTCGTCATCTTCAACCTACGGGCGCCCGCGTTGCCGCCGTCGATTCGTCGCTGTCCAGCCTCCCCGCGCCCACTTTAGCACACCTGCAGGCTCCCCGTGAGCTGCTCTACCTCTCCCCTCTTCTCTCCCCCTCGCGGTCATCCCCTAGCCGCCGTCCCCGTCGAGGACGAACACTCCACCGCCGCGCTCGTCGCCGGCGTAACCACAGTGACCATTGGGTCCCGTGCGTGCCACCACCGCACTATCAACGCCGCGTAGGGCCCCCCTGACCACTTAGTTTGCTCGCAAACGCACTGCCTCGCCGTTTCCTCTCGCGCCCGATTCTGGCCACCCGCCGATGAGCTCGCCGTGGTCGCTACGGAGCTCCTCCGGCCACGGCACCACCGCCAAACAATGCGGCTCGGTCCGCTCGTTCGAAAGAGCCCAGCCACACCCCTTCCCGTGGCCCGTAGCGTTTTTCCGGCGAACTCCGGCGACGCTCCTCCGCGGGAATGGTCGCCGGCGCGTCTCCGGTGCCGACCGCTGATGTGGCACCTCTGGGTCCCACCCTAGAGCCACTGACGCTGGGCCCCACGGGCCCCAGTTGATTGGGTTGACCCAGTCAACTGCTGACTGGGCACCCATGGGCCATTGACATGTGGACCCCACCTGTTTAAACATTTTTAATAAATAGATAATCTGTTAATTAATTAATTAATTTAATCACTAATCAGTCACGGACTACGGGGCCCCACCGCCTAATTAATCTGTAATTAGTTTAAATAACCCCTAATTATCTACTGTCTCACTGACCAGTGGGACCCACTGGTCAAGTTTGACCTGGCCCAGCCGGATTTGACCCGCTGACGTCACAATGACGTCATGCTGACGTCACCATTCACTATTTTGGATAATTCAAATTAAATCAATTCCAGAAAATAATTAAAACTTTGAAAAATCATAGAAATTAAACCGTAACTCGGATGAAAATAATTTATATATGAAAAACGATCAGAAAAATGTGAAGAATCCGAATATCCTACCCACATACCTGCCACACCCCTCTAACATACTGAACATGGAACCTTTTGCCCGATTTCGATAAATGAATAGTGCATGACTTTAATAAAATAATTCCAGATATATTTCTAAATTATCTAAAATAATTAGATAGGCGTTATATCACCTCTGCATATCATTTAGGCATGTCATGCATCGCTGTTGCATTGTTGCCGTGTATTTATTGTTTCTTCCCCCTCCTTCTCTCCCGATAGACGCCGAGACCACCGCCGATGCAGCTGAGTACGACTACGCTCTAGACGAGCAGCCTTCAGGTGACCAGCCCCTCTCAGCAGAGCTTCGAGGCAAGCAAAACCCCCTTGATCATCCAGATATCGCCCACTCCTTCTCTCTTATGCTTGCATTAGAATTGCTCCTGTTATTATTCCGATAGCTCCCATTCTGTTGCATAGCCTGATTTCGTCGTCTCCTGTTGCTACCTTACCTGCTATCCTATGATGCTTAGTTAGGTATGCTATGATCCATCAGCTGGCCCTGCACCCTTGTCCGTTTGCCATGCTTGTTATCGGACCGTGATCACTCTGGGTGATGATCACGGAAATGTTTACATATTGCAATACTTAAACTGTTAAAGTCGGGCTGGCCCCAAGGGTGCCCGCGAGAGAATAACATTAAAGACGGGTCGGTTCCAAGAGCACCCGCGCGTCATGTGTTACCAAGTCAGAGCGACAGGATTCCTGTTCATCTCTGCGAGTTACTAAATACGCCTAACGGATTTGGGTATTTGATCTGAGTGGGTCGTTGGCCCTATACGCACTACCACCACATGGGATAATGGTTATGGGACCCTCTACGTCGTATGTATCAGCCGAAAGCTCTTCAGACGTCACAGCTCAGAGATGCGGGCTGATCGTTGGGGTGGGCTGGTTACGTCACTGGTGTATTCAGTGTCGCGCCTGGGCCCCGACCAGCCACGTAACGTGCAGGAGTGCGAAGGGCGATGGCCCAAGACCCCTTCGTGCTTAGGATTTAGACCGGCGTGTTGACCTCTCTGCTGAGCCTAGGTAGGACTGCGTCGTGTTGATAACCCGAGGCCGGGTATTACCTAGCAAGTGTGTCCGGCGAGATGTAATCGAGCGTGTTGGGTAACATTAGTGCACCCCTGCAGGGAAGTTATCTATTCGAATAGCCGTGTCCACGGTAACAGGATGCTCAGAGTTGTATCTTGATCTGCTACAACTACAAATGGACACTGTCACAATATTAAACCGTTACTACTGCTCTCGGGATCACTTTCTCACAGGGTAGTCGAGGAAGGATCCCAGGGCATTACTAAAATATGATTGATTATATGTTATCTTGCTCTACTCTCTTCTGATGCTGCAAGATTGCTTCAAGATGCTAGTCTTCAATAGGCTAGGCCTCTCCCCCTCCATTCCGGCATTTCTGCAGTTCAGTCCAAAGATATAGCCCCATTCCTTTGATACCGATGCATAAGTAGTATAGTTCTGATGTCAGTCTTGCGAGTACTTTGGATGAGTACTCACGGTTGCTTTGCTATCTTTTTCCCCATACCCGCTTGCTGAAATCAGACGATGGAGTCCCGGAGCCAGACGCCACCGCAGGAGACTACTACCAGGAGAGCCCCGGAGGCACGTATTACTGGGTTGAGCTAGCCGACCAGGAGTAGTTCGGAGGCCCTAGGCAGGAGGCCTTCGCCTTTTCGATTAGTGTCGCTATTTGTGCTAGCCTTCTTAAGGCAAACTTGACTAACTATGTCTGTACCCAGATATTATTTGTGTGTATGACTTATGTATTCGGGTCCTCGTGACCCCTGATTTGTAATATGAAGATTTATGTTTAAATTTGAGTTTAGAGTTGTGTTGTGATATCTTCCCGTGAGTCTCTGATCTCGAGCGTGCACGTTTGCGTGTATGATTAGTGCACGATCGAGCAGGGGCGTCACTAGTTGGTATCAGAGCCGACTGCCTGTAGGAAGCTCCCTTCCAACTCCTTGGCTGAAGTTGAGTCTAGTCTTTGAAAAACTATTTTACTAACATGGCTGTGTGGCTTACGGGCCCACGTCGCCAATGGGTGGTATTAGAATCTTTTATTCCGCACCTTTACTCTGGGATTCTGCTCTCTCTTCTATTCGGATTAAATTTTACTAACTCTGACTCTAGGTTATCGTGATCACATTCACCCGGAGCTTTGATTATCTGCAAATTACTTCCTTGAATGCACGATGCAAGAATTCACTCGCTGTCATTTGACAATCTTGTAATTTCCTCTGTTTCAGATGGATCATTTGTTTCCGCCGCGCCCTGCGACGCAGCTTGTGCTTCGCACTTGGGCTCGTGATGCGACTGGTTTTCCAGCTATCCTGATCGCCCTCCTGACCAGGCTGGGTTATCATTGGTACCCCGAGTACATGGATTACGAGGATTACCGCGAGTTCAACCAGGAGCAGTATCATGCCGATGTTCGTATCTTTGATCAGCGGAACGACTCTGTCACTGAGTTGTACACTTTTCATGGTATCGGCATGACGATTGATATGTCAGTCCATGATGCTGCCCATTCTGCCGTTGCACATCTTCGTGGCGAGCATAGTCGCTTGGATGACTCCGAGTTCCGATACATCCTGTATGCCCCTGCTGGAGATGCTACCGGATACTACACAGCTGTCTGTGCCCCTTACGAGCGACGTTGATGTGACCCGCATGTTTTGATTCAGTGCACTCAGGCTCTGGATCGCACTGCCCGGGCTCTTGCCGTCAAGTTGTTTGCCACTCGAGCACGTCTCTACGATGCTATGACACAGTTGCTGCCAGCTGTTCGTGCAGGGATACATCTAGAGTACATCCTCTACCCGCGCAGGACTCAGATGCCGGCAGGTATTGATTGGCCTGCTGTTGGAGGTCACACACCCGCACGTGGACCTCTTCTTCCAGTTCGAGATCAGGTTCTGCATCAGAGTGCTCACGGAGCGCAGGACCTTCCTGCCATGGACACCCATCGTCCGCACCTGCAGTTACCTGGTTTCAGTGGTTTTCCTCGATGTTGATGTAGCCTTTGCTATGTCTATTTGTGTATTCCTCACTGCGTGCCTGCGCGCCGCCTAACATGTCTAGCTTTTAAATTCCGAACTTATGCTGTCCATGACTCCGTGTGTAACCAACTCTGTGTATGGATCTGTATGTCTTAATTGACTACTGTTATGTATCTATTGCACTACTTATTCATTGTCGTGTTACATCATGTTTGTCTCTAAACACTTGCAGTTGTTTTTACTAAACTACCCCCTGTTAAATTTTAGCAGGATGGTTAGACCAGGTGGTCGTGGTCGTGGCCATGCTCCCGAGCAGCCACCACCGCCAGACTATATGGCAGCTATGATGCATCAATTCGAGCTGAACCGCCAGTTCATGGTTGGAATCATGGCTCAGTTTCTGCACCAGAATCAGAATGCTCAGGATTAGCCACCTGCCCCAATAACTCTGCAGGAGTTTGTGCGTCTCAACCCTACTATTTTTCGCAACTCTGAACAGCCACTGGATGCTGATGACTGGCTTCGCGACATCACCTACGAGATGGAGTCTGCCAATGTCGCCCCGCCAACCTTGTCACTTTCGCGTCCTACTTCTTGAAGGGCGTCGCTGCTCAATGGTGGCACACCCACAGGAGTTCACTACCTGCCGGGACAGTCGTTACTTGGACCGAGTTTTAGACTGCTTTCCGTGCCCGCTACATTCCTCAGGGAATCATGGACCGGAAGAAAAGAGAGTTTCGCAACCTCACTCAGGCCAGTAAGACTGTCGAAGCTTATCAGCGGGAATTCCTTAACCTGTCCCGCTATCCTGAAGAAGACATTGCCACAGATGCACGCAGGCAGGAGAAATTCCGCGACGGACTCCACCTAGACCTCAAGCTTGCACTTGTTGTTCATGACTTCGCCGACTTCGCCACTCTGGTGAACAAGGCTATCCAAGTTGAGTCCGCTCAGATGGAACATAGGGAATCAATCAAGCGCAATCGTGACGTTGGCTCATCTTCGAGCTCAGGACAAAGGCGTAAGATCTGGATTCCAAACAGCATGTATCGTCCAACTGCCCATGCGCTGAGGCCTTCTTATGCGGCACCCCGTCTGCCTCCTCCGCCACCGAGGCAGCCAAGAGCTCAAGCTGCTCCACCACGTGTTGCTCCTCTTCGTCCTGAAGATGGTCTGTGTTTCAAGTGCCGCCACCTAGGTCACCTTGCCAAGGACTGCCGCCAGAATCAGAATCAGTTGGCACTTCCTCATGCTGGCCGTGGCAATGGTCGTGGTAACAATCAGACCCGCAACTATAATACTGGGTCTTCTGCTTATGGACGTGGACAGGCTTACCACGTCGATATTGAAGAAGTTCAGGATCAACCTGATACTGTGATGGGTACCCTTCTCGTTAACTCAGTACCCACTTCTGTTTTATTTGATTCAGGAGCATTGCATTCATTCATGATAGAAGCATTTGCATTAGCACATGACATTGCATTTCAAAAGATGAACCTACCAATAGTTGTCCACACCCCTGGAGGCCAGTGTCAAACCACCATGATGGCACACAATGTCACTGTTGAAATCGAAGGATTAGCTTTCCTTGTTTCACCCATCATCTTGAAGTCTTCCACCATAGACCTCATTCTGGGAATGGATTGGTTGAAAGCTCACATTGCTTCGATCAATTGTGCCACTAAAGTCATCGAACTCCTTCACCCCTCCGACGAGATAGTGAACTACACCGCCCGAATTACCCGGAATGCCGAAGCTTAGATATATGCTCTGAATGCTTTGAATGCTTCACCTCTTGAGGGAATTGAGAACATTCCAGTCGTTTGCGAATTTCCGGACGTCTTTCCAAAAGAACTTCCAAGAATACCCCCTGTTAGAGCCGTTGAATTCGTCATCGACTTGAAACCAGGCACTACCCCTATTACTAAGCGCCCATACAAGATGCCGCCGCATGAACTCCTTGAACTTAAGGAGGAAATCGACAAGTCACTTAAAAAGGGTTTCATCCGCCCCAGTTCCTCTGCCTGGGGAGCACCTTCTCTCTTTGTTAAGAAGAAGGATGGAACGAACCGATTGGTCCAAGACTATCAGCCTATCAACCAAGCAACAATCCAGAACAAATACCCACTACCCCGAATCGACGATCTTTATGATCAACTTGCTGGATCCTCTGTGTTCTCTAAGCTCGACTTAAGGTTGGGTTACCATCAGATCCGAGTTCGTAAAGAGGATATTCCGAAGACCGCTTTCGTTACTCGTTATGGATCATACGAGTACACCGTCATGTCCTTCGGATTAACCAATGCTCCAGCAACCTTTTCTCGATTGATGAACTATATCTTCATGGACTACCTTGACAAATTCATCGTGGTTTATTTGGATGATATCCTTATATTTTCCAAGAATGAAGAAGAACACGCCGAACATCTTCGGCTTGTATTGGAGAAACTTCGAGAACACCAGCTTTATGCCAAGTTTTCCAAGTGTGAATTCTGGTTATCTGAGGTGACTTATCTTGGTCATGTGATTTCCAAGGATGGCATTACTGTTAACCCAGAACGAGTTCAGGCTATTCTTGACTGGACTCCCCCGAAGAATGTCAAGCAAGTCAGAAGTTTTCTCGGTCTTGCTAGCTATTGCCGCCGTTTCGTCGAGAACTTCTCCAAAATTGCTAAGCCACTGACTGATTTGCTTCACAAAGGCAAGAAGTTTGAGTGGACGGAAAAATGCCAGGATAGTTTTCAGACACTTACAGATAAGTTGACATCTGCCCCAGTGCTAGCTCCCACTGATACTCGCAAGGACTTTGTGATATATTGCGACGCATCCCGTCAAGGATTAGGCTGTGTCCTAATGCAAGAGCGCAAGGTGATTGCTTATGGCTCTCGTCAATTGCGTCCTCACGAAGATAAGTATCCAACACATGATCTTGAGTTAGCAGCAGTTATCTATGCTCTGAAGCTGTGGCGACATTACCTTCTCGGTAATCGTTGCGAGATATACACGGACCACCAAAGTCTGAAGTATCTGTATACTCAACCAGATTTGAACCTCCGTCAACAAAGATGGCTCGAGACAATAGCTGATTATGACATGGATATTTCTTATACCCCTGGCAAGGCTAATGTAATGGCCGATGCCTTGAGTCGCGTGTCTTATTGCAACAACCTCACGGTTTAGCAAGCACAACCTATTCTCTATGAAGAACTTCGCAAGTTGAACCTGCACATTGTCCCACAGGGTCATCTCAATACCCTGGTTGTTGAACCTGACCTCGAGGACCTCATCAAGCATATAAAGAAAGCTGACTCTGAGGTCGAGAAGATTAAGCGCGATCTCAAAAAGGGAAAGTCCTCGTTCTTCACTATTGATGCTGATGGCACCTTGTTCTTCAAAAATAGCTTAGTGGTTCCTAGAAAGGACAACCTGGATCTGACCCCGCACGTCATGAAAGAAGCTCATGATACGCCTCTCTCAATTCACCCTGGTAGTACCAAGATGTACCAAGACATCCGACAAAGATATTGGTGGCCGGATATGAAGCGAGACATTGCTCGCTATGTTGCTGAGTGTGACGTTTGCCGTCGCATCAAAGCAGAACATCAAAGGCCTGCTGGAACTCTGCAACCCCTTGATATTCCTGAATGGAAATGGGACAAAGTCGAAATGGATTTCATTACTGGTTTTCCCAGATCGCAGAAGGGTCATGATGCTATTTTTGTCGTCATTGACCGATTCTCAAAGGTTGCTCACTTTCTGCCAGTCAAGGAGACAATCACTGCTAGTTAGTTAGAAGACTTATATGTTTCTAGAATCATGTCACTCCACGATGTTCCGTTGGAGATTAGTTCAGACCGTGGCACCCTCTTTACCTCAAAATTTTGGAACAGTTTCCAAGAAGCTATGGGAACTCATTTGTCCTTCAGCACCGCTTTTCACCCCCAGTCCCAGGGACAAGTTGAACGAGTCAATCAAGTGCTTGAAGATATGCTTGGAGCTTGTGTCATCTCATTCGGTAAGAAATGGGAGGAATCTCTTCCGTATGCCGAGTTTTCTTACAACAATAGCTATCAAGCTAGTCTGAAGATGGCACCCTTTGAAGTTTTATATGGACGTAAGTGCCAAACCCCTCTGAATTGGTCAGAAACTGGGGAACGGCCACTCTTCGGTCCGGACATTATCCAACAAGCTGAAGAACAAGTCTGCATTGTCTGTGAACATTTGAAAGCTGCTCAGTCTCGTCAGAAGAGCAATTATGACCGCAAACATCAGGTAATGGTCTATCAACCTAGCGAACAAGCTTACCTTTGTGTCACTCCGATGAAAGGCACTCATCGATTTGGGATCAAGGGCAAGTTAGCTCCTCGCGACATTGGCCCGTTCCGTATTCTCGCCCGTCGAGGAGAAGTGGCATATCAATTGGAATTGCCGCCGAACCTTTCTCAAGTGCATGATGTCTTTCATGTGTCACAACTTCGTCGCTGCTTCAAGGATCCTATCCGAGTAGTGGATCATGAAGTGCTTGAATTGCAAGAGGATCTTTCTTATCAAGAGTATCCGATCCGTATTCTTGACCAAGCTGAACATCAAACCCGTCAGAAGACAATCAAGTTCCTTAAAGTACAGTGGTCGAATCATTCTGAAGATGAAGCCACTTGGGAACGTGAAGATCGTCTTCGTGAAGAATACCCCGCTCTCTTTCAACCTACCTCTTAATTCTCGGGACGAGAATTTCTTTTAGAGGAGGAGAATTGTAACACCCCATGTAATTAAGCTACAGTGATCACCTTTTGATAATGCCAGGTCACCATGATTAACAGTGCTTGATCATCATTTAGATCATATCTCATTTCAAATTCCAATTCAAACTGAAATTCAAAAAAATAAAGTAAAAAAATAAAAGTTGTTCAAATTTGAAAAATAAAAAGTTCATAATATTGGAAATAATCCATAACTATTTATGTTAAGAAAAACAACATCACCTAAATTCACTAGATGACTCTATCATCCAAAAACAGTACCAAGCAGCAATATTTAATCCCATTTTATTTAACAAAAATTTAAATGAAATCATCTAGTCACCAAACCATTTTCTGGCAGTAGTAAATATTGCACTGTAATTATTGAGCTAAGTCACATATTTCACAAAACTCCATTTGTGGCTAAACTATTTGCAAAACAGAAACAAAAATAGAAAACAGAAAAGGAAAAGAAAGAAAAGAAAAGGCCCACCGCGCCTGGGCCTAAGTCAAACCGCAGGCCCAGCCCGCGCAACTCCTTTCCCCCACCTCCCACTGCTCACCCGCGCCTGCTGTCGAGCATGCAGCGCGCGCGCACGCCCGCACCCCGGCCCCCCTCTCTCCCTGGTCGACAACGCACCGCGCGCGCCCGCCCCTGCCCGGTTAACTCTCCCCCGACCCCGTGGACGAACCCTAGCCACCCCACTCCCTCTCCCTCGTTCCCTCTCATCTCACCCCAGCGCCGCCATGGGCGTTCTCCGCTGAGCACGCGGCCACCGTGCCCCGATCGTCGCCGCGACGTGTCTACCGCCCTCGCCGACCTCGACTACGCCCTCTGCCCCGACTGCTTGGAGCTCGGAGCCGCTGCAACGTCACCGGCGTCGTCATCTTCAACCTACGGGCGCCCTCCTCGCCGCCGTCGATTCGTTGCCGTCCAACCTCCCCGCGCCCACTTTAGCACACCTGCAGGCTCCCCGTGAGCTGCTCTACCTGTCCCCTCTTCTCTCCCCCTCGCGGTCATCCCCTAGCCGCCGTCCCCGTCGAGGCCGAACACTCGGCGCCACGCTCGTCGCCGACGTAACCACGGTGACCATTGGGTCCCGTGTGTGCCACCACCGCACTATCAACGCCACGTAGGGTCCCCCTGACCACTTAGTTCGCTCGCAAACGCACTGCCTCGCCGTTTGCTCTCGCGCCCGATTCCGGCCACTCGCCGATGAGCTCGCCGTGGTCGCTACGGAGCTCCTCCGAACATGGCACCACCGCCAAACGATGCGGCTCGGTCCGCTCGTTCGAAAGAGCCCAGCCGCACCCCTTCCCGTGCCCCGTAGCATTTTTCCGGCGACGCTCCTGCGCGGGAATGGTCGCCGGCGCGTCTCCGGCGCCGACCTCCGATGTGGCACCTCTGGGTCCCACCCCAGAGCCACTGATGCTGGGCCCCACGGGCCCCAGTTGACTACTGTCTCACTGATCAGTGGGACCCACTGGTCAGGTTTGACCTGGCCCAGCCGGATTTGACCCGCTGACGTACAATGACGTCATGCTGACGTCACCATTCACTGTTTTGGATAATTCAAATTAAATTAATTCCAGAAATTCCAGAAAATAATTAAAACTTTGAAAAATCATAGAAATTAAACCGTAACTCGGATGAAAATAATTTATATATGAAAAACGATCAGAAAAATGTGAAGAATCCGAATATCCTACCCACATACCTGCCACACCCATCTAACATACTGAACATGGAACCTTTTGCCCGATTTCGATAAATGAATAGTGCATGACTTTAATAATATAATTCCAGATAAATTCCTAAATTATCTAAAACAATTAGATAGGCGTTATATCACCTCTGCATATCATTTAGGCATGTCATGCATCGCTGTTGCATTGTTGCCGTGTATTTATTGTTTCTTCCCCCTCCTTCTCTCCCGATAGACGCCGAGACCGCCGCCGACGTAGCTGAGTACGACTACACTCCAGACGAGCAGCCTTCAGGCGACCAGCCCCTCTCAGCAGAGCTTCCATGCAAGCAAAACCCCCTTGATCATCCGGATATCGCCCACTCCTTCTCTCTTATGCTTGCATTAGAATTGCTCCTGTTGTTATTCCGATAGCTCCCATTCTGTTGCATAGCCTGATTTCGTCGTCTCCTGTTGCTACCTTACCTGCTATCCTATGATGCTTAGTTAGGTATGCTATGATCCATCAGCTAGCCCTGCACCCTTGTCCGTTTGCCATGCTTGTTATTGGGCCGTGATCACTCTGGGTGATGATCACGGAAATGTTTACATATTGCAATACTTAAACTGTTAAAGTCGGGCTGGCCCCAAGGGTGCCCGCGAGAGAATAACATTAAAGACGGGTAGGCTCCAAGAGCACCCGCGCGTCATGTGTTACCAAGTCGGAGCGACAGGATTCCTGTTCGTCTCTGCGAGTTACTAAATACGCCTAACGGATTTGGGTATTTGATCTGAGTGGGTCATTGGCCCTATACGCACTACCACCACGTGGGATAATGGTTATGGGACCCTCTACGTCGTATGTATCAGCCGAAAGCTCTTCAGACGTCACAGCTCAGAGATGCGGGCTGATTGTTGGGGTGGGCTGGTTATGTCACTGGTGTATTCAGTGTCACGCCTGGGCCCCGACCAGCCACGTAACGTGCAGGAGTGCGAAGGGCGATGGCCCAAGACCCCTTCGTGCTTAGGATTTAGACCGGCGTGTTGACCTCTCTACTGAGCCTAGGTAGGACTGCGTCGTGTCGATTACCCGAGGCCGGGTATTACCTAGCAAGTGTGTCCGGCCAGATGTAATCGAGCACGGTGGGTAACAGTAGTGCACACCTGCAGGGAAGTTATCTATTCGAATAGCCGTGTCCACGGTAACAGGACGCTCAGAGTTGTATCTTGATCTGCTACAACTACAAATGGACACTGTCACAATATTAAACTGTTACTACTGCTCTCGGGATCACTTTCTCGTAGGGTAGTCGAGGAAGGATCCCAGGGCATTACTAAAATATGATTGATTATATGTTATCTTGCTCTACTCTCTTCTGATGCTGCAAGATTGCTTCAAGATGCTAGTCTTCTATAGGCTAGGCCTCTCCCCCTCTGTTCCGGCATTTCTGCAGTTCAGTCCAAAGATATAGCCCCATTCCTTTGATACCGATGCATAAGTACTATAGTTCTGATGTCAGTCTTGCGAGTACTTTGGATGAGTACTCACGGTTGCTTTGCTATCTTTTTCCCCATACCCGCTTGCTGAAATCAGACGATGGAGTCCCGGAGCCAGACGCCACCGCAGGATACTACTACCAGGAGAGCCCCGGAGGCACGTACTACTGGGTTGAGCCAGCCAACCAGGAGTAGTTCGGAGGCCCTAGGCAGGAGGCCTTCGCCTTTTCGATCAGTGTCGTTGTTTGTGCTAGCCTTCTTAAGGCAAGCTTGACTAACTATGTCTGTACCCAGATATTATTTGTGTGTATGACTTATGTATTCGGGTCCTCGTGACCCCTGGTTTGTAATATGAAGATTTATGTTTAAATTTGAGTTTAGAGTTGTGTTGTGATATCTTCCCGTGAGTCTCTAATCTCGAGCCTGCACGTTTGCGTGTATGATTAGTGCACGGTCGAGCAGGGGCGTCACAGATACGGAGCCGCCGCCACCTCCTGTTCGTCATCGGGAGGGCTGATTTGGAGTCCGTTCGGGGCTCTGGAAAGGGGGATTCGACGCCGTCGTCATCATCAACCATCCTCCATCACCAATTTCATGATGCTCACCACCGTGTGTGAGTAATTTCTTCGTAGGCTTGCTGGACGGTGATGTGTTGGATGAGATTTACCATGTAATCGAGTTAGTTTTGTTAGGGCTTGATCCCTAGTATCCACTATGTTCTGAGATTGATGTTGCTATGACTTTGCTATGCTTAATGCTTGTCACTAGGGCCCAAGTGCCATGATTTCAGATCGGAACCCTCTATGTTTTCATGAATATATTTGTGTTCTTGATCCTATCTTGCAAGTTATATACACCTATTACGTGTTATGATCCGCATACCCCAAGGTGACAATAATTGGGATTCTTTCCGGTGATTACCGTAGTTTGAGGAGTTCATGTATTCACTATGTGTTAATGCTTTGTTTCGGTTCACTATTAAAAGAAGGCCTTAATATCCCTTAGATTTCCTTATGGACCCCGTTGCCACGGGAGGGTAGGACAAAGGATGTCATGCAAGTTCTTACTATAAGGACGTATGACTATATACGGAATACATGCCTACATTACATTGATGAATTGGAGCTATTGTGTATCGCCCTAGGTTGTGACTGTTACATGATAAATGTCACCCAACATAATTATCCATCACCGATCCAATGCCTACGCTTTTCGCATATTAATCTTTGCTAAGTTACTTTCGTTGTTGCTGCTGTTACAATCACTACAAAACTGCTACTGTTACTATCTCTGTTACTATTGCTACTGTTACTACTGCTATTGAAACTATCATACTACTGTGCTACTAAACACTTTGCTACAGATATTTAGTTCTCCGGGTGTGGTTGAATTGACAACTCAACTACTAATACTCACAAATATTCTATGGCTCCCCTTGTGTCGAATCAATAAATCTGGGTGAAATACTACCCGCGAAAACTGTTGCGATCCCCTATACTTGTGGGTTATCAAGACCTTTTTCTGGCGTCGTTGCCGGGGAGCATAGCTCTATCTGTTGAGTCACTTGGGATTTATATCTGTTGATCACTATGAAGAATCTGAAAGACGCTAAGACCAAGATCATCCCCTCTATCTCTAGAGGAGGTAAGGAACTGGTATCACAATCTGCACTTGATTCACCTTCTGTTTTGAGTAGGCTTGCGACACCACCACCTGTTATTCATTCTGATATGTCACAAGTAATTGATGATACTACTTCTGCTATAAATGATACTCATGATGATGCTAGTACTATGCTTGATAATACTGTGCCAGTAGGTGAATTTCTTGATGAACAAATTGCTAAAGCTAAAGAAATTGAAAATATTGAAACCCTTGAAAATTATGATTCACCTATTATGCCTAGCTCTCCTACTAGAATTGAAGTGCCTAAGGTACCTGATGGTTATGTTTTTGATAGAGAGACAGCTAGGGCAATTCTTGCTTCTAATGATAGAGATGATGTTAGAAAATTGCTTGCTGAATTGAAAGAAAAATCTTTGAGGGAGAGAATGAAATATGATCCCAAGTTTTCTACTTCACCTATCTTTGTTACCGATAAGGATTATGAATTCTCTGTTGATCCTGAGTTAATTACTTTGGTTGAATCTGATCCTTTTCGTGGTTATGAAACTGAAACTGTTGTGGCACACCTTACTAAATTGAATGATATAGCCACCCTATTTGGTCATGAGGAATAGATTCATTACTATTACATCCTTAAGTTGTTTCCTTTCTCATTAAATGGTGATGCTAAGAAATGGTTTAATACTCTTGCTCCTGGTTGTGTGCGTAGTCCCCAGGATATGATATATTACTTCTCTGAAAAATATTTTCCTGCTCATAAGAAACAAGCTGTCTTACAGGAAATATTTAACTTTGTGCAAATTGAAGAAGATAATCTCCCTCAAGCTTGGGGGAGGCTTCTCCAATTACTTAATGCTTTGCCTGATCATCCTCTTAAGAAAAATGAAATACTTGATATCTTTTATAATGGACTAACTGATGCTTCTAGGGACTACCTAGATAGTTATGCTGGTTCTGTTTTCAGGGAACGAACTGTTGGACAGGCTGAAGAACTATTGAATAACATATTGAGAAATGCCGATGATTGGACACTTCCTAAACCACCACCCAAGCCAACTCCGAAGAAGAGAGGTATTCTATTCCTCAGTCCAGAAGATACGCAAGAAGCTAAGAAATCTATGAAGGAAAAAGGTATTAAAGCTGAAGATGTTAAGAATCTACCACCTATTGAAGAAATACATTGACTTGATATTCCAACACAGGTAGTGGAGGTAAATTCTCTTCGTAGAATCGATGAAGGTGATATTCCTTACAATAAACCTGCTAGTCAATGCTTGGATGAATTTGATAATTACGTTGTTAAGCAAGAAAAATTCAATATGTATGTTAGCAATCAATTAAAATGAAATGCCATCATGATTGATCGCTTGAGTGATTTGATGTTTAGAACTGCTAATGATGTTAAATGCTTAAGTAAACTTGCTTCTATGGTTCAGACTCAACTAGAACAAATTGCTAAGTCAAAAAATGATTTGCTTGATGAGATGAATAATAAAATGAATGATCATGCTGTTAGAGTTGTTACTAGAGGAGGTAGAATGACTCAGGATCCTCTATATCCTGAAGGTCATCCTAAAAGAATTGAACAAGATTCTCAAAGAATTAACACTGATGCACCTAGTTCATCTAAGAAGAAAAAGAAAAATGATAGGACTTTGCATGCTTCTAGTGAACCTGAGATAGAAAAACCTCCTGAGAATCCTAATGATGTTTCTATTTCTGATGCTGAGACACAATCTGGTAATGAACACGCACCTAGTGATAATGATAAGAATAATGATAATAATGATGATGCTCATGATGAGGCTCAACCAGATAATGATGTAGAAATAGAACCTGCTGTTGATCTTGATAACCCACCTCCTAAGAATAAAAGATATGATAAAAGATACTTTGTTGCTAGAAAACATGGGAAAGAAAGAGAACCATGGGTTCAAAAACCTATGCCTTTTCCTACTAAACCATCCAAAAATAAAGATGAGGAAGACTTTGAGCGCTTTGTTGAAATGCTTAGACCTGTATTTTTGCGCACTCGTTTGATTGATATGTTGAAAATGTCTCCCTATGCTAAATACATGAAAGATATTGTCACAAATAAAAGAAAGATACCGGAAACTGAAATTTCCACCATGCTTGCTAATTATTCTTTTAAGGGTGGAGTGCCTAAGAAACTAGGAGATCCGGGAATACCTACTATACCATGCTCCATTAAAAGAAGTTATGTTAAAACTGCTTTATGTGATTTGGGAGCCGGTGTTAGTGTTATGCCTTTCTCTTTATATAGAAGACTGGATTTGAATAAGCTCACACCTACTGAAATATCTTTGCAAATGGCTGATAAATCAACTGCTATACCCATTGGAATTTGCGAGGATGTTCCCGTTGTAGTTGCAAATGTTACTCTCTTGACAGACTTTGTTATTATTGATATGCTCGAGGACGACAACATGTCGATTATCCTTGGAAGACCCTTTTTGAATACTGCAGGGGCTGTTATTGATTGCAACAAAAGCAAGGTTACTTTTCATGTCAATGGTAATGAGCATACAGTTTATTTTCCGAAGAAACAAAGTTCGGTGAATGGTATCAATTGTATTGAAAAAGTTTTGACAATCACTATTGGAGGTTTCAAATTTCCTCTCCCTACTATCAAAAAGAAATATGAAATTCTTATTGTTGGGGAGATGCATATCCCCATTGAGGTAACTTAGTGTTATATGAAAATTCTTTGGTTTCATGCTATTCGGAAATAGTTTGTTAATAAGACTTGATCAACCTTATTAATGGATTCTTTTTGAGGGGCATGTGGTCGATGAATTTAGTAAGCACAACTTTCTGTACTCACCTTTTGCTCTCTATTATTTATAGTTAAATAAAATAAAATGCCATGATTATCCTGTTTTCTGAATTTTTCGTGCAATAAAAAATTGACCCAAAAATAAAAGTTCTCAGAATGCCATGAAAATTTAGTATGATTTTTTATGCAATATTTAAGAAATTTTGGCACTGAACACACCCCAGGGGGGGTGCACCTGTGAGCCACAAGCTCATAGGATGCGCCCACCCCCCTGGGCGTGCCCAGCAGGCTTGTGGGTCCCACAGGGACCCACTCACTTATGCCAGCCACCCATCTCCTTCTTCTTCCTCCAGAAAGAATCAAACTTGCTCCCAAGCCCGTGTTCTTGCTCATATTGCTGTGATTTTCGATCTCCTTGCTCGGAACTCCGTTTCCAAAACTGTCGTGGTTTTGTCACGGCAGATGCCCGAAGGCTTAGGTTCGGAGTCAACGCCATGGAAGTGGACTCAAAGGGGTTAAGCGGGACAAGGGACACGGGTTTACCCAGGTTCGGCCCCTCACGGTGGAGGTGAAAGCCTACGTCCTGCTTAAGCTGTATTAACTGGTATATCGAGTACAAGGGGCGGCTTGCTTGCCCTAACTCTCAATTGCTTGATCTCTCTCGCTATAAGGCTTGTCTGTCTTTCCCCTTTTTTCTAACCTGCCGCAGGGGCTCACCTTTATATACACAGGTCGAGGCCCTGGGCTTACAAGAGTCCGGGTCGGGTTACACAACGTAACCGACCCTGGTTCTACTTTCCTAGTCTTACAAGGTAAGTCTTCACGTGGCGGCTCACCCTCTCAGGCCTTGAGTCGCCACCAGGCCTTGGGCCTTCAAAGGGCCCGCCTGTTAACCGTCGTCTTCATGTCTTGCCTTCCTGGGCTTGCTTGGGCTCTTGCGCCATGAGTCGCCAACCGTGTAACCCGGCCCCTTAAGGGCGGGTCACACCGTGGGGTTATATCCCCAACATTAGGCCCCAAATTGATTTGAACATGTTCATGTCAATTTAAATCCTTCCGTTGGCGAGTCTTCTTTAACTCTTCTGAAATTTAATCTTGGACTGGTCTTTCATAACCCGCCATATTCAACAGTGTGACGTCACTGCGAATCTTCACCTTAACCCGCCATTCCGGAAATCGAGGCGCCTCCTCAGTCACGACAATTACGTCGCCTCGATCTTCGGGCTTGCCGTTTCACTGTCCCTTCTCCTTATAAATGGGCACAGGGGTCTCTCCTTTCGTGCTTTCCTTATACTCTTATGTAGCCCCCAAGAGCCGGTTTAATAGATCCACTAGTAGGCCGGGTCTTTCAATTCTTGTCATCTTTTATATTTCTGATACCTGTAGCCCCCAAGGACCGGGTTAATATAGATATTGAGCCGGTACTAATTTGATAGAGTTGATCCAAGTGTAGCCCCCGAGTTTGGGTCATGACGATGAGCCAGAACTTCATTGTAAACTTTGGAGAGCTCTGTGTAGCCCCCAAGTGCCGGCTTAACTTTAACAAAGATGAGCCGGGACTGCCATGTAGACTTAGAGAAAAACACAGGCATTAGCCCCCAAGTGTCAAGTATATTGCTTGCAATGTGCTTGAGACTTGTAACACAATAGTTTCACCAATGTGCGAATCATATCCTGACTGAAAACCTTTGAAACTGTCTTTTGCGTAACGCAGGGAGCTTTAGCAACTGCTGAGTCGAATTTCACTGTGCAACAAGCCGCCAGGGCTGAGGTGGACAATAAATGGCGAGTTGCCGTGACAGAGCTGGAGAAAACCCGGGCTGAACTCGCTGCTTATCAGAAGACGGCTGAGGCGGAAAAAACTGCTATAACCCAACGAGCCAACGACGCTGAAAACCGGCTTAAGGTTGTGTCCGATGAGCTACAAACTCTCAAAGACCATATCTCCAGAATGACCTCTGCGATCTTCGGTAAGTGCCAAACACTTGAAAATTACCTTGTGTTGTTTGAATAACTCATACAGGCGGCTTATAATACTTGACTATCTTGCAGGGGAACAAAGCTGCCAACTGTCTTCGGACAGCGTGATTAAGCTGAAAGCCGTCTACTCTTTAGCCGAACAGTTATATTACGGGACCCTTTGCACTATGAAGGCGATGCTGACTGAGAAATGCATCCCAAAGCATATGAAGGGGGTGATAGAACTTCTATCCACCCTGCCCAAACAGGTTGGAGAACTCAAACGGTCAGCCACCAGGCAGGGAGCCATGGCTGCTTTAAGCCGGTGTCTTGCTTTTGCCCCGGAGTTAACTACAGCGGAAATGACGGATGGGTTCCCAGCCAAAAAGGTCGACGGCTCAGATTTCACAGAAGCCGACTACGTCAAATGTATGAAAGATTCCCGGGTGCTGGCGTCAAGTCTTGCCAATGAGTTAGACCTTTCCACATACCAGGCGGCTTATGACGCGAAAAACAAACGCGTGCGCGGCCCAACCTTTGAATCGAGGAGCCTGACTCCCGCACGTCGTAAGCAACTCTTCGCTCCTGACCTTGATGCATCTCCCTTCTTCGACCAGACCCAATTTGAGGTCTTAACACGCTGCAACTGGGATGTCGACAATCTTCAGATCGAAGAGGTCGAAGACCCGGCGAAGGATGACTAGCCAGCGAGCTGTACTTTCGGCTGAAATTGATAACTCGGCCTGTCTGAGCCGCCAAGGCTGTCTTTTGTAAAAAACTTCAATCTTGCCTTGTCTTGTACTCCATTGGGAGCTTTTGTAATAGCTGTGGAGATATCTGAAATGCCTGAGTCGTGCCTTCGTGCATGTATAACCCTTTTTGAATAGTCTTGCTGCAATGACATCTTTCATATGCTCTTACTCTCAACCATGCTTTCAATGTCCACGGCGGCTTATCAGAAAAGATAAAACCTGCAAAAATAACCAAGACAGAAAACTTCTGTATTGTTGTAAGGGCGGCTTATAACAGCACAACCCGGAGATGTCTTTCATGGTCTTGCGTCTTGTTTCATAATCTTTCCTTGACCCGGCTTGTCAAAACCGGAATGATATGTAAGTGTGATGTATGATGCAATGTATGACGTATGATGTAATGCACGATGCATGATGCAATGCATGATGTATGATGTTCTCTGCTCTTGCAAGTCATCCAAAAAAGGGGGTAAGTGGCCAACTCGCTGCACCCCAATATTGGAGAGGTTATCAAAAGAGGGGGTGAGTGGCTAACTCGCTGCACCCCAATTTTGAAAAAAGGTCATCAAAGAGGGGGTAAGTTTTCAACTCGCTGCACCCCAATTTGGAAAAAATCATCAAAAGAGGGGGTGAGTGGCTAACTCGCTGCACCCCAATTTTGAAAAAAGGTCATCAAAGAGGGGGTAAGTATTCAACTCGCTGCACCCCAATTTGGAAAAAATCATCAAAAGAGGGGGTAAGTTCTCAACTCGCTGCACCCCAATTTTGGAATAAGTCATCAAAGAGGGGGTAAGTATTCAACTCGCTGCACCCCAATTTGGAAAAAATCATCAAAGAGGGGGTAAGTATTCAACTCGCTGCACCCCAATTTGGAAAAAATCATCAAAAGAGGGGGTAAGTTCTCAACTCGCTGCACCCCAATTTTGGAATAAGTCATCAAAGAGGGGGTAAGTATTCAACTCGCTGCACCCCAATTTGACCTTGTCAATGACATACTTGTGCACAATCTGAGATACACGAAAAAACGGCAGAGGCCCCGGCTTATGGGGATGCCAACTTTATTTATCATATATGTGATATGTACAACGACTCAAGTGTAATAAGGCCGTAGATGAGCTATGTTCCACGGCCGGCGGGTCTCCTGCCCAGAGGTATTTGACTCGTCTCGCATGTCAACTAGGTAGTATGACCCATTGTTGAGATTCTTGCTGACCACAAAAGGCCCTTCCCATGGAGGAGATAGCTTATGCATATCCGTCTGGTCTTGAATCAAACGCAACACTAAGTCGCCTTCTTGAAACGTCCGGGTCTTAACTCTGCGGCTGTGATAGCGACGCAGGTCTTGCTGATAAATCGCCGAACGAGCCGCCGCCAGATCACATTTCTCCTCCAGAGCATCTAGCGCATCCTGACGCGCCATCTCGTTGTCTTGCTCAACATAAGCCACCACACGCGGCGAGTCATGACGTATGTCGTTTGGTAATACAGCTTCCGCGCCGTAAACCATGAAGAAAGGTGTATAACCCGTCGATCTATTGGGAGTAGTATTGATGCTCCATATCACTGATGGTAACTCCTCAACCCAACAACCCGGTGTTCGCTGCAAAGGAACCATAAGCCGGGGTTTGATACCTTTCAAGATCTCCTGGTTAGCACGCTCCGCCTGACCATTGGACTGTGGATGAGCAACCGCCGAAACATCAAGCCGGATATGTTCATTCTCACAAAACGTCTGCATAGCCCCCTTGGACAGGTTTGTACCATTATCAGTGATGATACTGTGAGGATAACCAAAACGGTAGATTAACTTCTTAATAAATTGAACCGCCGTAGCCGCGTCACACTTACTGACCGGCTCAGCTTCCACCCACTTGGTAAATTTATCCACCGCCACCAAAAGGTGGGTCTTCTTATCTTTAGATCTCTTGAAGGGTCCAACCATGTCAAGCCCCCAGACCGCAAACGGCCAAGTAATTGGAATCATACGCAGCTCCTGAGCCGGCACGTGAGCACGACGCCCAAACTTCTGACATCCGTCACACTTAAGAACCAGGTCTTCCGCGTCCTTATGAGCCGTCAGCCAGAAGAAACCATGACGGAAAGCCTTGGCCACCAAAGATTTTGAGCCGGCATGATGACCGCAGTCGCCAGCGTGAATTTCATTTAAAATCTCCTTACCCTCTTCTGGTGAAACACACCGCTGAAAGACGCCGGTGACGCTGCGTCTATGTAACTCGCCATTGAGGATAGTCATAGATTTAGACCGCCTTATGATTTGTCTGGCCAAGATCTCATCCTCTGGTAACTCACCGCGCGTCAGATATGCCAAGTAAGGCAATGTCCAGTCAGGAGTAGCATGTAGAGCCGCCACCAATGGCCCCTCCGGGTCAGGGACAGCCAGGTCTTCTTCTGAAGGCAGCTTGACAGACGGGTGGTGTAACACGTCCAAGAAGACGTTAGGCGGCACCGGCTTACGCTGTGAGCCGAGTCTTGCCAACGCGTCAGCCGCCTCGTTCTTGCGACGGTCAATATGGTCCACCTGATAGCCTTTGAAGTAACCAGCAATTTCATCCACCGCCTGACGATAAGCCGCCATCCTTGGGTCTTTGGAGTCCCAAGTGCCTGAAACCTGCTGAGCCACGAGGTCTGAATCGCCAAGACATCGAACCCGGCTCACGCTCATATCTTTCGCCACGCGGAGACCATGAAGCAAGGCCTCATACTCAGCTGCATTGTTAGTACAGGTAAATATTAGTCTGAGCACATAACAGAACTTATCACCTTTAGGGGAGGTTAAGACAACCCCAGCCCCCGAGCCTTCTAGCTGTCTAGACCCGTCAAAGTGAATCGTCCAGTAAGTGTTATCCGGCTTTTCCTCGGGCGCCTGCAGCTCTGTCGAGTCGTTAATGAAATCCACCAAAACTTGAGACTTGACAGCCGTACGAGGCACGTATGTAAGGTTGAGAGGCCCAAGTTCCAATGCCCACTTTGCAATCCGACCAGTGGCCTCCCTGTTCTGAATTATGTCCCCCAACGGGGCAGAGCTCACCACAGTAATCGGGTGGCCCAAGAAATAGTGCTTCAGCTTGCGATTCGCCATGAACACCCCATACACCAGCTTCTGCCAATGGGGGTACCTTTGCTTAGACTCACTCAACACCTCACTGATGTAGTAAACCGGCCTCTGAACCGGATATTCCTTCCCTGCCTCCTTTCGCTCCACAACCACTGCGGCACTGACTGCTCTGTTATTAGCCGCCACGTAGAGGAGCAACGGTTCCTTCTCAATTGGAGCAGCCAAGACGGGCGGCTCAGACAGCTGCCTCTTAAGAGCTTCAAACACCTCACCCGCCTCCTTACTCCAGATGAAGTTGTCTGTCTTCTTCATCATCTGATACAGGGGGATAGCTTTCTCGCCCAGGCGGCTTATGAACCGGCTTAACGCAGCGATTCGACCCGCCAGGCGCTGAACATCGTTAACACACTTCGGTTCTGACAGGGAGGTAATAGCTTTTATCTTGTCCGGGTTAGCTTCAATGCCTCGCTCTGAAACAAGAAACCCCAAGAGTTTTCCTGCTGGAACTCCAAAAACACACTTGGCCGGATTAAGCATCATTTTGTAAACCCGTAGATTATCAAATGTCTCCTTCAGGTCTTCGAGCAGAGTCTCCTTCTTCCGAGACTTAACCACAATATCATCCACATAAGCATGAACATTGCGCCCAATTTGATTGTGAAGACAGTTCTGCACACAGCGCTGATAAGTCGCCTGGGCACTCTTGAGCCCAAAAGGCATAGACACATAGCAGAAAGCACCAAAAGGCGTTATGAAAGCCGTCTTCTCTTGGTCCTTAACCGCCATCCTGATCTGATGATACCCGGAGTAAGCATCCAGGAAACATAGGCTCTCGCAACCCGCCGTGGCATCAATGATTTGATCAATGCGGGGGAGGGCAAAAGGATCAATCGGGAACGCCCTGTTGAGATCCGTGTAATCCACACACATGCGCCACGTGCCGTTCTTCTTCAGTACCAACACCGGGTTAGCAAGCCACTCCGGGTGAAACACTTCGACGATGAACCCTGCAGCCAAGAGCCGGGCCACCTCTTCTCCAATGGCTTTACGTCTCTCTTCGTTAAACCGCCGTAGGAACTGTTTAACCGGCTTAAACTTAGGATCCACATTAAGATGGTGCTCAGCGAATTCTCTCGGTACACCCGGCATGTCAGAAGGCTTCCATGCAAAGATGTCCCGATTCTCACGGATGAATTCGATGAGCGCGCTTTCCTATTGGGGGTCCATATTGGCCCCAATAGTGAACTGCTGTGATGAGTCGCCCGGTTTAAAGTCCACCAACTTAGTATCTTCTGCCAAAAACTTGAGGGGCGGCTCAGATTCCGTGTTGGGTTTCTTCAGAGAGGTCATATCTGCCGGGTCGACATTCTGCTTATAGAAATTAAGTTCTGCCTCTGCACAGCTTATCTCTGCGTAAGCCGCATCACCTTCCTCACATTCCATAGCCGTCTTCCGATCACCATGTACAGTAATCGTTCCCCCCAAGCCGGGCATCTTGAGCTGCAAATACACATAACAAGGTCTGGCCATGAACTTCGCGTAAGCCGGCCGTCCAAAAATAGCGTGGTACGGGCTCTTGATCTTGACCACCTCAAACCATAGAGACTCCACCCTGTAGTTGTGTTCATCACCAAAATCCACTTCCAAAGAGATCTTCCCGACTGGGTAAGCCGACTTTCCTGGTACCACACCGTGAAAGACTGTTGAAGAAGGCTTAAGATCCTTGTCAAGTAAGTTCATCCGGCGAAAGGTGTCATAGTACAAGATGTTGATGCTGCTGCCGCCATCCATAAGTACTTTAGTGAACTTGTATCCTCCCACTTGGGGGGCAACTACTAAGGCTAGCTGCCCCGGGTTATCAACACGTGGCGGGTGATCCGCCCTGCTCCAAGTGATGTCATACTCAGACCACTTGAGATACTGTGGGAGAGCCGGCATGACCGCGTTAACCGCCCGTTTGTGTACCTTCCGTTCCCGTTTGTCAAGGCTGGTTGTGAAGACGTGGTACTGACCCCCGCTGAGCTGCTTCGGGTTACTCTGATACCCTGACTGGTTATTCTGCTGCTGGCCTCCGCCACCAGACTGTTGGTTATGACCTCCTTTGTTGCCTTGACCCTGGCCGCCTGGCCCTGAGCCGCCCGACGGGCCATTACCGTTGTTACGATGCTGCTGAATGCTGTAGTTCCAGAAATCCCGCATAACGCTGCAATTTCCCCATGTATGATCTGCTTGCTTGCCATTCCGGCTGTGCTCTGGACAAGGTCTATTAAGCATCTCCTCTAGAGGAATCTTACCTCTGTTAAAAGGTTGTCTATAATTCCCATTGCCCTTAGCACGGTTATTCCCAGTGTTGGTATTAGCCACTAGCTCTGACTCGCCTTCCGGGTGTTTCCGCTTTCCAGCGTTGTTACTTCCAGCCGTACCCGGCTGCTGACCCTTGCCATTGTTACCCTTTTTCCCCTGACCTGATTTCTCCTCATCAGAGCCCGGGTCTTTCGTATTGTCAGAATCTGCATACTTGGTGAGAGCCGCCATGAGCTCCCCCATGTCTTGACATGACCGCTTGAGCCGGCCAAGCTTCTGCTTCAGAGGCATGAAGTGACAGTTTTTCTCCAGAATTAAAACCGCCTGAGCCGCCGTAATCTGCTCTGAAGAATGGATGATAGTAGAGACCCGCCGGACCTAGTGATGAGCCGACTCGTCCTCATGCTGTACACAATGGTCTAAATCCACAATCGTCATGGGCTGCTTGCATGTTCCTTTAAATTTTTTGATGAATTTCGCCCTTAACTCGGCCCAGGAGTTAATGGTGTTGGGTGGCAAACCCTTCAATCATGTGCGAGCCGGCCCTTCCAGCATCATGATGAAATACTTGGCGCAGACCGCATCGCTAACGTCCAACATTTCCATGGCTAGCTCATAACTTTCAACCCAGGCCTCTGGAGGTAAATCAGCAGTGTAATTGGGCACCTTACGAGGACCCTTGAAATCCTTCGGTAGGCGCTCATTCCGCAGAGCCGGTACCAGACACGGCACCCCCACAGCCCTGGAAGTCAACCCCGCTCCCCCTGAAACGGAAGGGGCGACTGTGTGTTCCTGAGACGCCGCCGCTGCCTGCGCCGCCTCTTCTCGCCGTGCTCTCGCCTTATCCACCAATGTCTGAGCATCCAGAGCCGCCCGATCCGCTTGCGGCGGGTTACGATGTCGTTCGCTGCTAGAAACCGCCGGCGACTCATAACGCCGGCTGTAGCTACGGCTGTGGAGGGGTGTTGAGTGCACGCGACTCCGGCTGTAATTATACTTCTCTTGCTGGGCCATCGCCGTGCGCAGGTATCCGATGGCGTTCCGCACCTTTTCTGCATAAGGCGCCTCATCGGGGATCGGAATTGTGTCAAGCCTGGTAGCTGCTGCCACCATGTTCTCCGCCGGGTTGGAATAATGACCCGGCGGTGTCGGATAAAGCGGTGGCGGGTTTTGGCCCCGTCGTGGCGGGTCTTGACGCTGAACCGCCGCCCGGCTCCCAGGTATTTCCGCCGTCCGGGTTATGGCCAAAGGCACACCTCGTCCCGTTCCTGGCGTGTTGAAGAGATTCCTAGCTTCATACTGCTCCGGCAAGCGGGACTGATGTCTCATCCGCTGAACCGCCGCGACCGACTGTTGCTCTATCTCGAGGCGAAGAGCGTCCGCCTTAAGGCGCTCCGCCTCAGCATCCATCTGAGCCTTCAGCTCGTTAACTTCTTGCTGGACCGCGGCCATCCGATCCTTCAACCTAGTGATTTCTGCATTGCGGGCTGCTTGGTTCGCAACAGTGACCTCAGTTGCCATCAAGGTTGTAAGCTCGTTCATCAGATCCAGGAGAACTTGAGCCGGGGGCGCGCCTGACCCGGACACGGTCGCACCAGCAGGTGTACTGCCCTGAGCCGCCGCTGAACTGGCCATAAAGACGGCTGCATGACTTGGCGGCTCATAACCCTCCGGCTCATGGTATTCTGACTCGGGGTAAGGCTCGTCGTAGCCCCCAAGCCCTCCATCTTGAAGCTGATAGATCGATTTCGTCTCCCCACATGAAGATTCCTCCCCGGAGTAGTCGTGAGTTTCTTCCTCGGACACAGAACCCTCAAGTTCTACGCCCTGAGTGAAGCCGACGAAGACATGCTTCCTGCCCGGGTCAGAACGGGCGGGTTGCATGCTCCGGGCGGGTTGCTTGCGCCGGGCCGGCTCGATGATGTTGGTGCAGATGTCCGGCCCGGGTTCAGATCCGCCAATCTTGCCGATGAAGACATGGATTCCACCGAAGGGGACCCGGAAACCGTACTCGATTGAGTCGGCCTCAGGACCCCAGCTGGCGTCGTCGATGTAAAGCTTTCCGCGACGGCTCTTAGTCATCTCGCCGACCACGTATCCCTCGCCCCCGAGGAGAGCACCCCTTGAGAACTCAACACCACCGAGCGCTAGCCCCACGGTGGGCGCCAACTGTCGTGGTTTTGTCACGGCAGATGCCCGAAGGCTTAGGTTCGGAGTCAACGCCATGGAAGTGGACTCAAAGGGGTTAAGAGGGACAAGGGACACGGGTTTACCCAGGTTCGGCCCCTCATGGTGGAGGTGAAAGCCTACGTCCTGCTTAAGCTGTATTAACTGGTATATCGAGTACAAGGGGCGGCTTGCTTGCCCTAACTCTCAATTGCTTGATCTCTCTCGCCGTAAGGCTTGTCTGTCTTTCCCCTTTTTTCTAACCCGCCGCAGGGGCTCACCTTTATATACACAGGTCGAGGCCCTGGGCTTACAAGAGTCCGGGTCGGGTTACACAACGTAACCGACCCTGGTTCTACTTTCCTAGTCTTACAAGGTAAGTCTTCACGTGGCGGCTCACCCTCTCAGGCCTTGAGTCGCCACCAGGCCTTGGGCCTTCAAAGGGCCCGCCTGTTAACCGTCGTCTTCATGTCTTGCCTTCCTGGGCTTGCTTGGGCTCTTGCGCCATGAGTCGCCAACCGTGTAAACTGTTTTGAGGAATTACTCCTTGGTATGTGACTCCTCCAATGCTCCAATTAGTTTTTGTTCTAGTGCTTTATACTTTGCAAATTTTTGCTGCTGTGGTGACCATGTTTATGAGCTTGCATGTTGAATTTGTATGGTCCGAAGTAGTTTTGATGCATGATATAGCCTCTAGATACTTGTGGGAGTAGTTGCTATCAATTTTGTTGAGTTTCGTTCACTTTTATTTTGAGTCACTAAAAATTTCAGAAATTTTCAGAGGAAGAAAATGTTTAGGAAGATGTTCGATGGTGGTTCCTCGAGCAAGAGTGCTCCTAGGACCGCAATATGCGAGCCGGATACCGAACCGCCGCGGGAGGCCTCGGTCCTGCCGTGCGAGTGGCCGTTGGATGCCTTCATGATTCTAGCCGACATCAAGGAAGAGTTTGATATGTACGTACACAATGCCGAGCTCACAGAGTTCTTGACAGATAAGTGCCCGCAATACTATGATCTCACTGACTCCTTTGTGCGGAGATTCGAGTATGTATCTCAGCGCACTTCACATGATGTTATTTTCAACTTATATGAAAAGCCTTTTCGCATGTCCGTTGAAGAATTCAGTGATGTTTGTAAATTTCCATTTTGGGGGACTTGCACTGAACCTCGTAAATCTGATTGCAATGAATTTCTCATGAACATTACTAGGGGTGAAACTAGAGGCATCACACAAGCTACTATGGGGAGCATTCATTTTCCTGCTATACATTATTTTGCTCTGTTCATTGGTAGATGCATTAATGGTAAACATGACCATAGTCATCTTTGTGCCCCTGACTTGAGCATTCTTAAGAGTGTGGTGCTGAGAGATAAACAATTTAACATGGGGGCTATTGTCGCACGTCGTTTACATAATAATGCCTTAGTTGGTGACTTCTTTGGTGGAATTTATGCTACTCGCTTAGCCACTTATCTTGGTGTGCCCATTAAACAAAATGATACCTTGTTGCCATCGAGTTTTGTTGATTATGATGCTATGGAACGCCACCAGTTCCTTGAGAGGGGTGACCCCCCGTTCAGATACAGGCTAATCTTTAACAGGCGTCGTGTTTTCCATATTGTTTTGCCGGCTCCTGCCTTCTTTGATTTCCAGGAAAAACATAGACATTTCATACTTGAGGAGGAGGCTGAGGAGTACGAGAGGGCGGCAGAGACCGAGCGCCTCAATGAGACAGCTCGCCAAGCTGTGGCAGATTGCTACTTGTAGCTTGCGTTGGTATTTCCCCCGAAGAGGAAGGGATGATGCAGCACAGTAGAGGTAAGTATTTCCCTCAGTTATGAAACCAAGGTTATCAATCCAGTAGGAAAATCACGCAACACCTCGTTAGCAGTACCTGCACACAAACAACAAATCCTTGCACCCTACGCAAACAAGGGGTTGTCAATCCCTCGACGGTAAGTTGCAAGATTAAATTGTATGTGATAGATAGATAGATAGATTGAAACAAAAATACAAAATAAAATAAATAAATAAAAAGTGCAGCAAGTATTTTTAGGGTTTTTAATATATGATTTAGATAGACCCCGGGGGCATAGTTTTCACTAGAGGCTTCTCTCAAGAAAATAGCATACGGTGGGTAGACAAATTACTGTTAGGCAATTGATAGAAAAGCAAATAATCATGACGATATCCAAGGAAATGATCATGTATATAGGCATCACGTCCGAGACAAGTAGACCGACTCCTGCCTGCATCTACTACTATTACTCCACACATCGACCGCTATCCAGCATGCATCTAGTGTATTAAGTCCAAAAAGAACGGAGTAACGCCTTAAACAAGATGACATGTGATACGTCTCCATCGTATCTACTTTTCCAAACACTTTTGCTCTTGTTTTGGTCCCTAATTTGCATGATTTGAATGGAACTAACCCGGACTGACGCTGTTTTCAGCAGAATTGCCATGGTGTTGTTTTTTGTGCAGAAATAAAAGTTCTTGGAATTGGATGAAACTTTTTGGAGATTTTTTATGGAATATATAAAAAATACTGGAACCAAAACCTACTGGAGGGGGGCCACTGGCTGCCCACGAGGCACCAGGGCGCGCCACCCCCCAGGCGCGCCCGGGAACCTCGTGGGGCCCACGTGGCTCCGTCTGACCTAATTCCAACTCTATAAATTCACAATTCCAGAGAAAAAAAATAAGAGAGGAAGTTTTATTGCGTTTCATGATATGGAGCCGCCGCCACCTCCTGTTCTTCATCGGGAGGCCAGATCTGGAGTCCGTTTGGGGCTCCGGAGAGGGGGATCTTCCGGCATCGTCATCATCAACCATCCTTCATCACCAATTTCATGATGCTCACCGCCGGGAGTGAGTAATTCCTTCGTAGGCTTGCTAGACGGTGATGAGTTGGATGAGATTTATCATGTAATTGAGTTAGTTTTGTTAGGGCTTGATCCCTAGTATCCACTATGTTCTGAGATTGATGTTACTATCACTTTGCTATGCTCAATGCTTGTCACTAGGGCCCGAGTGCCATGATTCCAGATCTGAACCCTTTATGTTTTAATGAATATATTTGTGCTCTCGATCCGATCTTGCAAGTTATACGCACCTGCTATGTGTTATGATCCGCATACCCCAAGTTGACAATAATTGGGATTCTTTCCGGTGATCGCCATAGTTTGAGGAGTTCATGTATTCACTAAGTGCTAATGCTTTGTTCCGGTTCTCTATTAAAAGGAGGCCTTAATATCCCTTAGTTTCCTTATGAACCCCGCTGCCACGGGAGGGTAGGACAAAAGATGTCATGCAAGTTCTTATCGCAAGCACGTATGACTATATACGGAATACATGCCTACATTACATTGATGAATTGGAGCTAGTTCTGTGTCGCCCTAGGTTATGACTGTTACATGATGAATGTTATCCAACAATATCACCGATCCAATGCCTACGAGTTTTTCACATATTGTTCTTTGCTAAGTTACTACTGTTACAATTGCTATCAAACTACTACTGCTACCGTTACTGCTACTGTTACTATCATTGCTACTGCTATCAAACTATCATACTACTGTGCTACTGATCACTCTGCTGCAGATATTTAGTTTCCAGGTGTGGTTGAATTGACAACTCAACTACTAATACTTGCAAATATTCTTTGGCTCCCTTTGTGTCGAATCAATAAATTTGGGTTGAATACTCTACCCTCGAAAACTATTGCGATCCCCTATACTTGTGGCTTATCAACATGATGTAGACAAAGTAAACTCACGCATGAATAAACTCCATCTTTTTACCCTAAATAGCAACGATACATACGTGTCATGTCCCTTTCTGTCACTGGGATTGAGCACCGCAAGATCGAACCCATTACAAAGCACCTCTTCCCATGGCAAGATAAATCAATCTAGTTGGCCAAACCAAATCAATAGATCGGAGAAGAAATACGAAGCTATAATAATCATGCATATAAGAGATCAGAGAAGACTCAAATAATATTCATGGATAATCTGATCATAAACTCACAATTCATCGTATCCCAACAAACACACCGCAAAAAGTGATTACATCAGATAGAACTCCAAGAATATCGAGGAGAACATTGTATTGAAGATCAAAAAGAGAGAAGAAGCCATCTAGCTACTAACTATGGACCCGAAGGTCTATAGTAAACTACTCACGCATCATCGGAAGGGCAGCAAGGTTGATGTAGAGCCCCTCCGTGATCGATTCCCCCTCCGGCGGAGTGCCGGAGAAGGCCTCCAGATGGGATCTCTCAAGAACAGAAACTTGCGGCGGCGGAAAAAGTATTTCGTGGACTCCTCTGGTGGTTTCCCGATTTTTGGGAATTTATAGTGGTGGAATTAGGTCAAAAGGGACTGAGGTGGGCCCATGAGGCACCAGGGCGCGCCTGCCCCCCCCCCCCGGCGCGCCCTGGTGGCTCGTGGCCACCTCCTGGGTCTTCTGGCCTCCTCCCGAAGCTTCTAGTATTTGTTATGTCCAGAAAAAAATCTCCAAAAAGTTTCGTGGCATTTGGACTTCGTTTGGTATTGATTTTCTGTAAAACCAAAAACAGGCAGAAAACAGCAACTGGCACTTGGCACTAAGTTAATAGGTTAGTCCCAAAAAACGATATATAATTGTTGTAAATGTATATAAAAACATCCAAGATTGATAATATAACAGCATGGAACAATAAAAAATTATAGATACGTTGGAGACGTATCAGCATCCCCAAGCTTAATTCCTGCTCGTCCTCGAGTAGGTAAATGATAAAAACATAATTTTTGATGTGGAATGCTGCCTATCATATTCATCATATATTCTTTTCTTTTGTAGCATGGACATTGGACTTGAATGATTCAAAGCAATAGTCTATAATTTGACATGAAGATATAAATACTCAAGCATACTAACAAGTAACCATGTCTTTCAAAATATCAACGCTAAAGAAAGTTATCCCTAGCCCATTATGCTCAATCATTGATCCATTCATGAGACACACTCCATATTAGCTACATCCAATGCACAAGTATGACAATAGTGCTCTCTAGTTGGTGCTTTATAAGAGAAGATGGAGACTGAAATAAAAATAAAAATTGCATAAAAGTAAATAGATAGGCCCTTCACAGAGGGAAGCAGAGATTTGCTAATGTGCCAGAGCTCAAGGCTTAAATTAGAGAGATAAAAATATTTTGAGAGGCATGCTTTTCCTTTCAACGAAAACGACCGAGAATTCCCAATATCTTCCATGCTAGACACATCATAGGCTGTTCCCAAACAGAAAGTAAAGTTTATTTCCTTTCCACCATTCTTTCACAATCCATGGCTAGCCGTATCCATGGGTGCCCTCCATACCAACACTTTCCAAGGAATTTTGTTGTTATTAATTTTGATTTCATTGTGGGACTGGGCATCCCTATTACCAGCCACTCTCTCGTGCAATGACAAGTGAATAAACACTCATCGTGAGAATAACACACCTAGCATGGAAAATAATGGCCACCCCCTGCCGCTTCATGAGCGGTACGGGCACACAAAACGGAATATTATTTTGAAAATTAGAGTTGGCACACGCAAATTTACTTGGAATGGCATGGAAATACCGCATATAGGTAGATATAGTGGACTCATTTGGCACAACTTGGGTTTAAGGATTTTGGATGCACAAGCAGTATTTCCGCTTAGTACAAATGAAGGCTAGCAAATAGATTGAGAAGCAACCAACCAAAAAAACGAAAACGGTCATAAATATGCATTGAACATAACTAACACCGAATAATGCACCATAAGTAGGATATAATTTCTTTGCATAACTATTGACTTGATGTGCATGCATAGGGAATCACAAACCTTAACACGAATATTCTTACTAAATCACAATTACTCACTAACATGGCTCACATATTATCATCTCCATATCGAGAAACTATTTTAAGGAATCACACTTATCATATCCAGTGATCTATATGAAAGTTTTTAATTTATCCCTCTTGAATATTCATCACTTTGGGACCAAATTCATATCTTGTACAAATTACCATTACTATTATCAACTCTCAAAAAGATATAAGTGAAGCATGAGAGTGCAAATATTTCTTCAAAATTTCAATCTTATCAACTCTCAAAATAATATAAGTGAAGCATGAGAGTTTATTTCTTCAAAATATTAATCTTGTGAACTCTCAAAATAATATAAGTGAAGCATGAGAGTTTATTTCTGCAAAATATAGCCACCACCGTGCTCAAAAAGATTTAAGTGAAGCACTAGAGCAACTGCCTAGCTCAAAAAATTTAAGGGAAGCACATAGAGTATTCTAACAAATTATGATGAATGTGTGGCTCTCTCAAAATAGGTGTGTTCAGCAAGGATGATTGTGACAAACTAAAAAGCAAACAAAGCAAAGACTCATATAATACACGACGCTCCAAGCAAAACACATATCATGTGACGAATAAAAATATAGCCCCAAGTAAAATTACCGATGGTTGGTAGAAGAAAGAGGGGATGCCTTCCGGGGCATACCCAAGCTTAGACGCTTGAGTCTTCCTTGAATATTACCTTGGGGTGCCATGGGCATCCCCAAGCTTAGGCTCTTGCCACTCCTTATTCCTTCATCCATCGTGATCTCACCCAAAACTTGAAAAACTTCAATCACACAAAACTCAACAAAACCTTCGTGAGATCCGTTAGTATAACAAAATAAATCACTACTTTAAGTACTGTTGCAAACCCATTCATATATTATTTTTGCATTATACCTACTGTATTCTAACTTCTCCATGGCTTATACCCCCCGATACAATCCATAGTTTCATCAAAACAAGCAAGTAGTGCATCAAAAACAGAACAGTCTGTAGCAATCTATTTAAAAGCTATACTTCTGTAACTCCAAAAATTAGGAAAACGTGGGTAATTCATATACCAATACTGTGTAAAAATTTCATATTTTTCTGACGCTCCAGTACAGAACCAAAATTCCAGCACTGGACGCAAAACTTTCTGTTTTCCAAACAACATCAATTATACTATCTTCCAAATCATCCTAAAGGCTTTACTTGGCACAAACACTAATTAAAAAAACAAAAACTCAATCTTAACAGTAGCATAATTTTGAAAACACACAATAACATAAACAAAAGGTAAAAATTTATTTTATTCATTGGGTTGCCTCCCAACACGCGCTATTGTTTTATGCCCCTAGCTAGGCATAATGCATAGTTTCAGGTATTGTCATCCTTGTTCTTCTTATCCAAAGATGCACTTTCATCGAAGAGTTTTTCAAAGGTAATATGAAACACATCATCCATAGAAATTTTAGCATTAGCAAGTTGTCCATCTGTAAATCCCTCTTGATTACCGGCTACAATCCAAGAGTATTGTCTATTAACACTATTGAAAACTTCTTGGCTTATATTGAAAAGAGGAACTTCTTTTTTAATATTTTCATCAAAGATGTGGTCATTGCGGAACAAATATCTCAACAAGTAATCATTATTATAAAGGATCTCATCTATTACCGGTTTTTCACGGTTCATACCATAAAAATCAAAGATCTCCCTAGTTTCTCGCACTATGTGATCAAATTCATTCATGAGGACAAGAGTGGCTATTTTCTTAGCTCTAGGATCTTTTATAACCGGTAACTCATAAAACAATCTTTGCAAAGTAGGATGGGTTCGAATAAATCTTCTTTCAAGTTTAAGAATAATTGCGGAAATAGCATTGGCATAATTCTTAGTTTCTTTAAATATAGGAGCATCATGACAAGCCAAGGTCCCAATGCAATTAAAGAATTCTTGGATGACACTTTTTCCTATAACATTACCATGTCCCAACACAAAAGTTTTAGCATCAAGATTGGTAGAACTTCCTATTTTAGGAGTTTTACCATCATCTGTTTCCGCCATGCCAAAATTACTCATGATAACAATCTTCAAGCAAGCGAACAAGCAAACAAGAAAAAGGCAAACGGAAAATATTTTTGTATTTTTGTAAAAACTTTTTAGAAGTGGGGGAGATGAAAACAAGAGGCAAATAAAATAAATGCAAGGAGATGAGAGTTTATGCAAAGGTACTTGATAGATGTTGATGATGTCTCCCCGGCAACGGCGCCAGAAATTCTTCCTGCTACTTGTAGCTTGCATTAGTATTTTCCCCGAAGAGGAAGGGATGATGCAGCACAGTAGAGGTAAGTATTTCCCTCAGTTATGAAACCAAGGTTATCAATCCAGTAGGAGAATCACGCAACACCTCGTTAGCAGTACCTGCACACAAACAACAAATCCTTGCACCCAACGCAAACAAGGGGTTGTCAATCCCTCGGCGGTAAGTTGCAAGATTAAATTGTATGTGATAGATAGATAGATTGAAACAAAATTAAAAAATAAAATAAATAAAGAAAAAGTGCAGCAAGAATTTTTTGGGTTTTTAATATATGATTTAGATAGACCCGGGGGCCATAGTTTTCACTAGAGGCTTCTCTCAAGAAAATAGCATACGGTGGGTAGACAAATTACTGTTGGGCAACTGATAGAACAGCAAATAATCATGACGATATCCAAGGCAATGATCATGTATATAGGCATCACGTCCGAGACAAGTAGACCGACTCCTGCCTGCATCTACTACTATTACTCCACACATCGACCGCTATCCAGCATGCATCTAGTGTATTAAGTCCATAAAGAACGGAGTAACGCCTTAAGCAAGATGACATGATGTAGACAAAGTAAACTCACGCATGAATAAACCCCATCTTTTTACCCTTAATAGCAACGATACATATGTGTCATGTCCCTTTCTGTCACTGGGATTGAGCACCGCAAGATCGAACCCATTACAAAGCACCTCTTCCCATGGCAAGATAAATCAATCTAGTTGGCCAAACCAAATCAATAGATCGGAGAAGAAATATGAAGCTATAATAATCATGCATAAAAGAGATCAGAGAAGACTCAAATAATATTCATGGATAATCTGATCATAAACTCACAATTCATCGGATCCCAACAAACACACCGCAAAAAGTGATTACATCGGATAGAACTCCCAAGAACATCGAGGAGAACATTGTATTGAAGATCACAAAGAGAGAAGAAGCCATCTAGCTACTAACTATGGACCCGAAGGTCTGTCGTAAACTACTCACGCATCATCGGAATGGCAGCAAGGTTGATGTAGAGGCCCTCTGTGATCGATTCCCCCTCCGACGGAGTGCCAGAGAAGGCCTCCAGATGGGATCTCTCGAGAACAGAAACTCACAGTGGCAGAAAAAGTATTTCGTGACTCCTCTGGTGGTTTCCCGATTTTTGGGAATTTAGAGTGGTGGAATTAGGTCAAAAGGGTCAGAGGTGGGCCCACGAGGCACCAGGGCGCGCCTGCCCCCCCAGGCGCGCCCAGGTGGCTCGTGGCCACCTCCTGGGTCTTTTGGCCTCCTCCCGAAGCTTCTAGTGTTTGTTATGTCCAGAAAAAATCTCCAAAAAGTTTTGTGGCATTTGGACTTCATTTGGTATTGTTTTTCTGTAAAACCAAAAACAGGCAGAAAATAGCAACTGGCACTGGGCACTAAGTTATGAGGTTAGTCCCAAAAAAATGATATATAATTGCTGTAAATGTATATAAAAACATCCAAGATTGATAATATAACAGCATGGAACAATAAAAAATTATAGATACGTTGGAGACGTATCACAGCTGCACTCCAGTACAACCCGAACTACCATCACGGGCATTATCCAGGCCAGGAGTGGCCATAGACCAACTTAGGCCAAAAGCCTAAGCTTGGGGGAGTACGTATTTCTCACCGACATTACATTCATGTTCACACATTCATTCCAGTTGTCGGTGTTCATCCTTTTTCATTGTATTATCCATGTTAGTTTTATTTTCGCTTTCTTCTTGTGTGTTTGAAAAACTTTCGAAAATCCAAAAAAAATTAGTTGTAGTTTCATTCTTGTTTAGTTAATTCGTAGAAGTAAAACAAAACCCAAAAAGATTTCTCATTTTTTCTTTTGCTTGTTGGGAGCTTTCCCGTGTAAATAGTTTTTCTCGTTTTTTGTTTTCCTTCGTTAATTTGCTTTCTTCAGAAAAACTAAAAACTCCAAAAAATATTTTAGTGTGTTTCTCTGAATTTTCTTTTCTCTTAATTGAGTTGTAGTAAGGAGAAATACCACGATGAAAATGTTGAGTGGCTCTCATATGCTTTATTGTTGAACTAACGAAGAGCCACTATTACTTTGTCTTCTCCTTTGAATAAATGTTTGCAGATTCCAGCTCAGTCCACGGCACACTTGCACCATTATTATTATTATTATTATCACATCATTCGGTCGTGCAAGTGAAAAGCAATAATGACGATATTTGATGAAGTGATTGCGGTGAAGAAAAGCTGGTATGAACTCTTCTTGTTTTTGTCTTTGTAAATATGTTTAGCTCGGTATTCATGATTCAACATTATTATGAGTAAACATGTTTGTGATGGCAATTAGAGATTATAGTTGCTCATGCCATGCTTAAATAGCTAGGAGTGGATAATGATTTATCTTGAGTGTCAACATGCATTAAAATGGTTGTGATGCGGTATGTTAGCATGGTATCCTCCTCTGAGTAATTCGAGTGGCTTGACTTGGCACATGTTCATACATGTAGTTGAATCAAAACCAACATAGCCTCCATGATATTTATGTTCAGGGTGTTGATATCCTACTCATGCTCTAATTCAATGTTAATTATTCGCAATGCATGTCTATGACCGTTTTCGCTCTCTAGCTGGTCGCTTCTCAATCTATTTGCTAGCCTTCGCCTGTACTAAGCGGGAATACTGCTTGTGCATCCAAATCCTTAAACCAAAGTTGTTCCAGATGTATCTACCTATATGCGGTATTACTCTATCGTTCCAAGTAAATTTGCATGTGCCATCTCTAAACATTCAAACGAACATCTGTTTTGTGTGCCCGTACTGCTCATGGAGCGACAGGGGGCGTTCATTATCTTCCATGCTAAGCGGGTTATTCTCAGATGAGTGCTTATTCACTTGTCATTGCACGAGAGAGGCTGGTAATTGGGATGCCCAGTCCTATGCTCAAATCGAAATTATATAATGCAAACAAACTCCCCCGGAAAGTTGTTGGTATGGAGGGCACCCGTGGATTCGGCTAGCCATGGCTTGTGTTGGTATGGTGGACGGGGAGTAAACTTTACCTTTCCACTTGGGAACCACCTATAATGTGTTTAGCCTGGAAGATATTGAAAATTCTCGGTCGTAACGTTGACAGGAAAAGCATACCTCTCAAAATTGTTTTAATCTCTGATTGAAGCTTCAAGCTCTGGTACCACTGCAAATCCATGCTTCCCTCTGGGAAGAGCCTACCCATTTACTTTTATGTCATTTTACTTTTATTATTGAGTCTTCACCCTCTCATTTAAGCACGAGTTGGAGAGCATTATTGTCATTTTTATGCATTGAGTATAGTTAATGTTGGGTATGACCATGACTGGATATCCTCTACCCTGAATTACAATGTTTAGTCGCCGCTTGAATCTCAGAGGTGCTTTGCATTTATGTTTTGCGGTCTCAGAAAGGGCTAGCGAGATACCATGTTATCATATTATATCATCATTGTTTTGACAAAGTGTTGGCATCCGAGATATCTTATTATTGCTCGCTAGTTAGTTATGTTATTGCCATGAATAAATGTGAGACCTAAGTGTTATCATTCATGTGGTTAGTTCATAATCTTTGCTGAAAACTTGGATGCTACTTAAGTATATATACAGACAACAAGAACAACAGAGTTTGTAAAAGTTTTTCTTTGTCACTTTCAGTTTGTCAACTGAATTGCTTGAGGACAAGCAATGAGTTAAGCTTGGGGGAGTTGATACGTCTCAAACGTATCTACTTTTCCAACACTTTTGCTCTGGTTTCAGACTCTAATTTGCATGAATTGAATGGAACTAACCCGGACTGACGTTGTTTTCAGCAGAATTGCCATGGTGTTATTTCTGTGCAGAAACAAAAGTTCTCGGATGGACCTGAAAATTTACGGAGAATTATTTCAGAATATATAAAAAATATTAGCAAAAAGATCCACTGGAGGGGGGCCAACCAGGCGCCACAAGCCCAGGGGGCGCGCCCACCCCCAGGGCGCGCCTAGCAGGCTTGTGGGCCCCTGGCATCTCCAGCAACCCTAACTCCAACGCTATAAGTACCTATTCATCCAGAAAAAATCAGAGAGAAAGAATCATCGCGTTTTACGATACGGAGCCGCCACCACCTCCTGTTCTTCATCGGGAGGGCTGATCTGGAGTCCGTTCGGGGCTCCGGAGAGGGGGATTTGACGCCGTCGTCATCATCAACCATCCTCCATCACCAATTTCATGATGCTCACCACTGTGTGTGAGTAATTTTTTCATAGGCTTGCTGGACGGTGATGGGTTGGATGAGATTTACCATGTAATCGAGTTAGTTTTGTTAGGGCTTGATCCCTAGTATCCACTATGTTCTGAGATTGATGTTGCTATGACTTTGCTATGCTTAATGCTTGTCACTAGGGCCCGAGTGCCATGATTTCAGATCTGAACCCTCTATGTTTTCATGAATATATTTGTGTTCTTGATCCTATCTTGCAAGTTATATGCACCTATTACGTGTTATGATCCGCATACCCCAAGGTGACAATAATTGGGATTCTTTCTAGTGATTACCGTAGTTTGAGGAGTTCATGTATTCACTATGTATTAATGCTTTGTTCCGGTTCTCTATTAAACGGAGGCCTTAATATCCCTTAGATTTCCTTATGGACCCCGCTACCACGGGAGGGTAGGACAAAAGATGTCATGCAAGTTCTTGCTACAAGCACGTATGACTATATACGGAATACATACCTACATTACATTGATGAATTGGAGCTATTGTGTATCGCCCTAGGTTGTGACTGTTACATGATGAATGTCATCCAACATAATTATCCATCATCGATCCAATGCCTACGCTTTTCGCATATTGATCTTTGCTAAGTTACTTTCGTTGTTGTTGCTGTTACAATCACTACAAAACTGCTACTGTTACTGTCTCTGTTACTATTGCTACTGTTACTACTGCTATTGAAACTATCATACTACTGTGCTACTAAACACTTTGCTGCAGATATTTAGTTCTCCAGGTGTGGTTGAATTGACAACCCAACTGCTAATACTCACAAATATTCTTTGGCTCCCCTTGTGTCGAATCAATAAATCTGGGTGAAATACTACCCGCGAAAACTGTTGCGATCCCCTATACTTGTGGGTTATCAGGGGGAAGGGTTCAGCCCAGTCAAAAGAGGCCCAAAGCCTTGATGGCTTGGTTCACCAGACACCAAGCCAGCGATCCATGCATGCATGAGCACGACCTAACTCACATCGTCGCACGCACAGGACACGTTCGGCTCCAACTTGGTGCCGCCACCTCCCTGCTCGGCCGCCATCCAGGTTGTCGCCGCCGTGGCGTCGACCGACGACCGCTGCCTTCCATCAACCGCCGACGTCGTCATCCCCCACTTCCCCAGGCATCCCATGCTTGATGCCAAGTTCTCCATCAGCTCCACTGGTCCCCACTCTGGTGGCCAAGCTCTGTCCCTGTGTGCGTCATTCATCATCCCTTTCTTCCCCTTCCTAACCTTGGTAAATTCTTTGATTGAACTGTGTAGTATGCATTTAACTAAATTTAATTGAAAAAATGTGTGTGTATGTATTGACAAAATTTAATTTAAAAATGGTACTCCGTCCATTCCTAAATATAACCTTTTGGAAATTTCAATATGGACTACATACGGAGCAAAATGAGTGAATCTAAACTCTAAAATATGTCTACATACATACATATGTAGTCTGTATTGATATCTCTAAAAGGGCTTATATTTAGAAACGAAGGGAGTAGTTGTCTTTTTTTTGCGAGAGTTCCATATTAGTTGTCACTCAAATGGATGATCTTGCACTGAAATATGTCTAGATATATCTATTTTAGCGACAATGAGAGAATATGAGATATTTTTAGGTATTTATAGGGCGCGTTTGGTAGGCTGCATTAGGTCCAGCCAGGCCCGCGCGGGATAAAATCGGCATGTTTGGTTGCCTGGGCTGCATCTGTTTCCTGGCCCACACGAACCTCAAAGCAGCTCTGGGCCTAGTTCTGGAGGAATGCCCGAATCGGCCATTTTTTGCGAGCCAGGCTCGAGCCACGCGTGGCGAGCGCCTGCACTCTTGGGGAAGTGCGGGAGACGAGGGGCGTCTCATAACTCCCCACGCTCTCTCCAGTCACCTCCCACGGCAGTTCACACACATGGGCTCTCCCTCCCCTCAGCACCCCTTCGGTGTCTCCGATGGCAGAGCCGCCGTCGCACCGCCCCCACTCTCCTCATCGCCGGTAGCAACCCCATCCAGGAGAGGTGGATTGCCGACCTCTTCTCTTCCGGACGGGATCTTGTCGCGGCTCTCCGGGCGCTGTCCCCTTTCTGCACCATGTTGCCACCGCGCGCTCCGGCTCCGCCACCGGTGCCGGACCTCAGGATCTTGGGCTTGACGTCGGTGGGGTTTCAATCCCTGCCGCCTGTGGCCTTTGCCGACCCGGCTTATGGGGGTATTCTTACCCCCATTTGAGGGTTTTCTCCCCCGCGTCCAGTGCAAGGGAAGAGGAGCTCGATGACGCTGCGCTCACGGCCGCGGTCCTCGGAATGGCCGGCTCATCTTCGGTTCCCACCAGGGTTTTCTCCACGGCCGGCGTACGCTCCACCGGCAATCCCCCCGGCAAGCTTCCAATCCCCCCCTTGCAGATGAGTTTGTAGTTAGGGTTCTTAGGGTAGTACGAGAAATGTTAGATTTGATTGTTCATAGTGGATTGGATTGGATTCGATCTGATTCGACCGGATTCGATCCGAATCCACTACATTTGGTTTGAATCCTAGCGCATGCTAGTGTTGATAGTGGTTAGATGAGAATGGTTCTGCCTTAGTCATGCTAGATTTACTACGATGTGTATGTTGCCACATTGTTACTGCTTAGGGTAGATTCGTTTGTTCATTCCACATTCATATTGCCTACGATGCTACTTAGGTGTTGTTCTTGCTGTTTTGCTGTTGTTCTTCCTGTTTTGGTGTTGTTCTTGTTGTGTAAGTGTGTATGCTGCCACATTCATAGTGTTGTGTAAGTGTGTATGCTGCTACGTGATTGCATGATCAGCATAGGACAATGCATGTGCATGCTAGTCGAAAACCTGAATGCCAAAACTAGAAGTAGGACCAAGTTGAGCATGTGTATTTGTCATGATCTGATAGCACTAATCATTGTTAGCACCGATCATTATTAGCACTGATCATTGGCATTTGCACTTGTGCAGTGCTATGATCTGATCATAGCATGACTGAAGTGCAAATGCCACTAATCAGAAGCAGTTGCCAATGATCACTGCCAACGATCATCTCTCTTTTGCTAACTGTCGTCCACTTCACTGACAAGATAATGAAGACGGAGTGGGACACAGCCGGCGGAGGAGCGCAGGTCATCATCGGCGCCGAGGGTGCCGAGAACCTCATCCCCACAAACCACTGGTGTCGTGGGTGCAAGTCTGACAGTAGTGTATGGGGGTACGAATTATAGGGCAGAGCCTAGCTACGGCGCAGTTGTTACACTCGGATTTACGAGTTCAGGCCCCTCGCGGTGGAGGTAACGATCCTACGTCTCGGTGCTCTGGAGCTGTATGATTGAGTGTATTTTTACAGAAGATGTGAACCCTTGGAATGGAGCTGGGGGTGGCTTATATAGCGTCTGCCAGCCCTCCCATGAATGCCGCCATTACCAGGGGTTAAAGAGGGGTTTAAGGGTGCCAGGTAATGGGCGCATTGATTACAATTACTACGAGCGAGCGCACGTCCTGACCGTTGCGCTACTGGAGCCTCCTGGTCTTCTCTGGTCGAGTGACTGTCAGGTGTTCCGAGTGAAATAGACGGTCGTGTGCTCTTCTACTTTCCGAGTGGTTTATTGAACTCCGAGTGAATGTCAGTTTGCAGAACTCTTGGTTGCTGATCTGGCCCTGGGGCCCAGTATAAGGCATGTGGAGTCCTAGGGTAGGGTCTGTAGGTCAGGCCTGTTACCCCATCCCTAGTATATGTCCTCGTCATTAGCCCCCGAATCGGTCGAGGTTAAGCGAATGAGTCAAGGCGAATTCCCAGGTGAGTTGAGTGCTGCAGGGGCGCTCAAGGACTCTCACTGGTCATTAGATGGCCTTGTCTTCACGCGGCACCTTGACGGATTCCGGTCCATATGATGTCCGAGTGAAAGTCTCCATCCGAATGAAATGAGTAGTCTCCATCCGAGTGAAACGGGTCATTACGCGTCGGGTGATGGAACAGGTCCGAGCGTTTATGGAATGTCTCCAACGGCGAGCAATCGGATCGCTGAAATCCGGATCTTGCGGGATTTGAAATCGGCGATGAGCGCGCGCGAACGGTTGCGACGTGGTGAGTGGGGAAAGTGGGGCGTGACGCCTCGATTTTCGCCCCACTTTTCGCCACGTACAGCTGCAACTCCGCCAGCGAGATTTGAGGAGATCTGCGGGCCCGAGGCTCATGGAAGAGGATTGGGGAGCGGAACGGATGACGGCATAAGAGGCCGCTGCGTCGGAGAGGGAGAGAGGACGAATCCCCTTTTCCCCATCTCTCTCAGCCCGCCCAATCTCCTCCCCAGCAATCCACTCAGCACGAATTTCCTTTGGTCGCTGGAGAGCTCGGCGGCGATGGCGAAGGACAAGACGGCGAAGCTCGAGAAGGCGAAGAAGGCGGCGAAGAGGAGGAAGGTGTCGAGCTCCCGAGCTGCGCCCCCGCGCGGGTGGATCCAAGACGACTGGCTTCCGCCGACTACCACGGTCGACGACATCAGTGGGCTCGTCGTGGACAGGCTGATCAGCGACCGGACATGGAGGCTATCGGAGGAAGGGGAGACCGAGCCCGCGCCGCACCCCGGGGAGCGAGTGCTCGTCACCACACATGTGGAGCGAGGTTTCTCCATGCCACCCCACCCCTTTTTCCGCGGATTTTTGAACTTCTTCGGTGCTCAGCTCCACCACCTGCCTCCGAATGCCATAGTGTGCCTTGCCGCATTCGTTTCCTTATGTGAGAATTTTTTAGGCTGCCAGCCGCACTAGGGATTGTTCAAACACATCTTCACGTGTCGATCTCGGTCGGTTAAAAAGGCTGACCCCGATGGAGAGAGGACTCACGTGACCCAGATGTGCGGTGGCTTAGGTATCCAGATGAGGGGTAAGAGTGCATTCCCATCCATGTCTTTTCCCGATTCGGTTAGGGGTTGGCAGTCGACCTGGTTCTACTGCAATGACCTGCCCTGCTCTGGCTCATCGACTGGTCTTCCCCCTTACACGACTGAAAGAGTCAAGACCCCTCCCTCGCTGACGATTGATAAGGGGGAGAAGACTGACGTGGGGATCCTGGTGAGTGCCGTGGTCGGTCTGATTCAGGGCGGAGTGACTGGCCTGGATCTTCTGGAGGTCTTGCTCAGTCGGAGGATCCAGCCGCTGCAGGAGCAGGCTCACCCCATGTGGCACTATACTGGAGCCAATGACTCGACCCGAGTGCATCCAGAAGGTGTTGAGGAGAAAATGGTGGAACAGTGGATCAGGTGCATCACAGGCGCGTGCGACAATCCGCGTGGGTCGAGACGGATCCCGCCCTATGACTCCAATAACCAACCGTTGGAGGTATGACATGCACTTCCGAGTGAATTACTTATGCGCAAATTCTCCGAGTGAACTGAGTAATCTGACTGAACCGGCTGTCTCCGATCTTTGTGTCTTGCAGGAGTTCCAGAAGATGCTCTCGCCTGTGCCGAATGGAGAACACCTCGTCGGGGGCGTGGACAGTGAACATGGCAGCGCCGAGGACAGTTATGCAGAAGATAGTGTGGACGAAAGTGACGAATCGGAAGGGAGTGACGAGGGCGAGTCTTCCCAGTCTCCAGAGTTGCGCTCTGAGCGCCGCTCTAAACAGACTCACGATCCGAGTGTTGACTCGGGGAAGGTGGGGGCTCCGAGTGCGAAGGCCCCGAAGCGCACTCGGACGCCGACACCGGACCCGACGGAGAAGGCCGCCAAGCAGCTCAAGATTGCTTCCCCAAGCCTCAGAAGGCTCTGCCGAGGATCAAGGTCACCGTGCCCGTCGCCTCAACGTAAGTGCCAAGCATTTCTTTTCTGTCTTTGTCAACTTTCGGGATCCTTCTGACCGAGCGAATCTTATGAACCAATGCTGCAACCTCAACGACGTCTCCCATGCAGATTGATGGGGACCGCACCGAAGCCGAGTCGGCAGACGCGGCCACTTCTCAAAGAGGTAACAATGACTTCATTTTTACTTCGACCTGTCATTCGACTGAAATGTCTTCATCCGATTGAATTGTGAACTGCGGCTGATTGTGTCGAGTGAACGTAGCGCTTGCAAAGGTCATCCACGTCGGGGACGACGACGAAGAGCCGCCATGGAAGGACACCGAGAAGGGGACCGCAGCTCCGACTGCTTCTCAGACCACCACACGAAAGACGCCACCGAGCAAAGCGCCTCAAGTTCCCCTGCACCTGCCGTGACCGTGCCTCTGGGGCTGGGTTCTTCTCAGGCTGGAGCTGGTTCTGCCGCGGCTCCGTCGACTACTCTGGCTTCGGTTCCGACTCCTCCCGTCAATATATTCAGTCTGTACAAGGTGCCAGAGGACCAAACTGGAGCCAGCAAGGAGGCGATGATCCAGGCGGAGCTGATGACCCAACGGCTCAAGGAGATGTGCGCAGCTGGGAAGCTGGCATACGATGCCAGTGCCGCTCTCCAGGAGAACGTTCGAGTAAGTGCTCTTGTAAGTTGATCTCCAAGTCATTTTTCTTCAGTAGGAATTTCAGTCAGAAAATATCCGGTACACCCACTGGGTGTTTTTTCTTTTGGCCGTCACTCGGATCGGGCGGACCGTTCCGAGTGGATACCGCTCCAGTGGGGGAACGCTGAGTGCACCCACTGGGTGTAGTACCCGAGACTGCCGTCGACTGCGGGCAGTCGGCGGGAGTCTTAGAACTTTTGTTTGTTTTTTTTTTTTGCTTGTGTGTTCGGCCATCACTCGGATCGGGCGGACCGTTCCGAGTGGATACCACTCCATTGGGGGCATGCTGAGTGCACCCACTGGGTGTAGTCCCCGAGACTGCCGTCGACTGCGGGTAGTCAGCGGGAGTCTTAGAACTTCTTCTTCTCCTTTTTTAGCTTAACATGAGTCACTTTCCAGTGGGGGCACGCTGAGTGCACCCACTGGGTGTAGTCCCCGAGACTGCCGTCGACTGCGGGCAGTCGACGGGAGTCTTAGAACTTAGAAATCGCTTTAGAGGGTACTTCAAGATCTAGTACTGGTCAAGCTTGTTCCTCCCTGACCAAGGGTACTTCAGGATCTGGTACTGGTCAAGCATGTTCCTCCCTGACCAAGGGTACTTCAGGATCTGGTATTGGTCAAGCTTGTTCCTTCCAGGAGTGCTGAACTCTGAGCATTCGAAATATTCCTTAACATTACCTGATCTGTTCTGACTTGTATTTCAGAAAACTTGCGAGCTTGGGACTCAGTACATGGCAATGGAGAAGGAGACGGCCCAGCTCCGACTGGATTTGGAGGTGGAGAGGAGGAACACAGCGCGCGCTCAAGCAGAGCTCAAGACCATGGGAGGTAAGCTTTAATTACTGAGCGCTCTGCTTTCATCTTTTTCCATTCTTTGAACCGAGTGACTTCACTCGAACAGATGTGCGTAGTGAAAACCATCGACTCCAAGTGCGGCTCAGAACCTCTGTTTCTTTAGAAACTATGAAGCAGGCACTCGAAAATAAGGATAACGAGTTGGCGGGGGCTCAGAAGGTGGCGAAAGAGAAAACCAAAGCTGCCGAAGAGAAGCTGGCCTCACTCGAGAAGCTCGAAGAAGAGAACAAGTTGCTGAAGAAGGAGGTGATCAAGCTCAAGAAGCAGCAGACCGAGTGGGGCAGCAAGCTCAAGGCCCAGGCGGAAGTCTACGAGCAAGAGAAGAAGACTCTGAACGAGAAGATCACCCAGCTGATCGAGAAGAAGAATGCTCTAGAAAGGTACATAGAAGAGTTCACGGAGGAAATGTACACCAAGCTTGCAGGTAACCTGTAACACCCGAGTGAAATTTTATCCGAGTGAACTTTATGCATGCAGATCTTCAACTCTCCTCTTTTCTTGTCCGCAGAGTACTGCCGAGACTTCGAGCTGGAAACTGACAGAATCGAGAGGGATCTGGATCCTTCCAGGTCACTCGTCGGTGACAAGGCTGCTCTAGGTGTCTTGCGGGTTGAATCTCGCATTGATGACATCCAAGGGTACATCATCCGTCTGTGGGGTGCCCTCGGGAGAATCGACAAGGAGCTATGGCCTGAAGACACCCTCGACACCGACCTGGAAGCGATGATGACTCGCCTCAACGAGATTCCCGGCCGAGTGCAAGCGTGGAAGAAGTCGGCTGCTCGTTGCGGGGCTGATGTGGTGCTCTCTCTCGTCCGCGTGCACTGCAAGGACGCCAAGGAAGAGAAGCTAAAGTCTCTCCAAGTCGCCAACATGAAGAAACTCAAGTTTAAAGACTTCATGGAGACGTTCATAGAGGCTGCCACTCGGATCGCAGACGGCATAGATTTGGACGCCTTTGTCGAGCCAGCCAGCCCTACTGGGGCGTGAGAAAAAACTTTAAGTCCTACCCATTATCCTCGGTATGCCGAGTGGAACTGTATTCGTTAAACTCTTTTGGGCTTCGGGTCCACGTACTTGTATTTGCTTTTGAACTTCTGAAGTTATTCGAATGCTTTCCTTCGAGTCTTTCGAGTCTTTGAAATGGGTTTTAACTTAGGCGAAAGCTCGTTCGCAGCTAAGCCTCCGAGTGAGAGGGGTGCTCTTCACTCGGAGTAGTGTTTTAACTTGGGCGAAAGCTGGATCGCAGCCAAGCTCCCGAGTGAGAGGGTCGCTCTTCACTCGGAGTAGGTTTTTAACTTGGGCGAAAGCTGGTTCGCAGCCAAGCCCCCGAGTGAGAGGGATGCTCTTCACTCGGAGTAGTGTTTTTAACTTGGGCGAAGCTGATTCGCAACCAAGCCCCCGAGTGAGAGGGATGCTCGTCACTCGGAGTAGGTTTTTAACTTGGGCGAAAACTGGTTCGCAGCCAAGCCCCCAAGTGAGGGGGATGCTCGTCACTCGGAGTAGGTTTTTAACTTGGGCGAAAGCTGGTTCGCAGCCAAGTCCCCGAGTGAGAGGGATGCTCATCACTCGGAGTAGGTTTTTAACTTGGGCAAAAGCCGGTTCGCAGCTAAGCCTCCGAGTGAGAGGGATGCTCTTCACTCGGAGTAGTGTTTTTAACTTGGGTGAAGCTGATTCGCAGCCAAGTCGCCGAGTGAGAGGGATGCTCGTCACTCGGAGTAGGTTTTTAACTTGGGCGAAAGCCGGTTCGCAGCCGAGCCTCCGAGTGAGAGGGATGCTCTTCACTCGGAGTAGTGTTTTTTAACTTGGGCGAAGCTGATTCGCAGCCAAGCCCCCGAGTAAGGGGGATGCTCGTCACTCGGAGTAGGTTTTTAACTTGGGCGAAAGCTGGTTCGCAGCCGAATCCCCGAGTGAGAGGGATGCTCGTCACTCGGAGTAGGTTTTTAACTTGGGCGAAAGCTGGTTCGTAGCCAAGTCCCCGAGTGAGAGGGATGCTTGTCACTCGGAGTAGGTTTTTAACTTGAGCGAAAGCTGGTTCGCAGCCAAGCCTCCGAGTGAGAGGGATGCTCGTCACTCGGAGTAGGTTTTTAATTTGGACGAAAGCCGGTTCGCAGCCAAGCCTCCGAGTGAGAGGGATGCTCTTCACTCGGAGTAGTGTTTTTAACTTGGGCGAAGCTGATTCGCAGCCAAGCCCCCGAGTGAGAGGGATGCTCGTCACTCGGAGTAGGTTTTTAACTTGGGCGAAAGCTGGTTCGCAGCCAAGCCCCCGAGTGAGAGGGATGCTCGTCACTCGGAGTAGGTTTTTAACTTGGGTGAAAGCTGGTTCGCAGCCAAGCTCCCAAGTGAGAGGGATGCTTGTCACTCGGAGTAGGTTTTTAGCTTGGGCGAAAGCTAGTTCGCAGCCAAGTCCCCGAGTGAGAGGGTTGCTCGTCACTCGGAGTAGTTTTTTGACTTAGGCAAAAACTGGTTTGCAGCTAAGTTGAAAAGCGTACACCCGCTGGGGGTTGTAAGCCAGAGAATGCGTATGAGTGAACTCAATGTGGAACTGGAGAAGTCATGCTTTTATTCATCAAATAACACTCGAGTACTTTTATTACATCTCATCATCAAGTATAAAAACGTCGAAGCAAGTCTGCATTCCAAGCGCGAGGCTCGTCTGCTTGCTTCAGAAGGTTGTACAGGTGATATGCTCCGTTGTGTAGAACCTTTGAAACGACAAAAGGACCTTCCCACGCAGGAGCAAGCTTGTGAGGTCTCTGCTGATCCACTCGGAGCACAAGATCTCCTTCCTGAAAGGTCCGACTTCTGACGTGCCTGCTGTGAAAACGCCGTAGATCTTGCTGATAAGTGGCCGAGCGGATAAGATCCATCTCTCTCTCCTCTTCCAGGATATCAACCGCGTCTTGTCGCGCCTGCTCTGCTTCAGCTTCGGAGTATAGTTCCACTCGGGGCGAATTGTGGAGCAGGTCACTCGGCAAGACGGCTTCAGCTCCGTACACCCTGAAGAAAGGAGTACGATTGGTAGACCGATTGGGGGTTGTCCTCAGGCCCCAAAGAACTGATGGCAACTCGGTGACCCAGGCTCCAGCTGCATGTTCCAAATCGCGCATGAGTCACGGCTTTAAACCCTAAAGTATCAGTCCGTTTGCTCTCTTAGCTTGTCCATTCGACTGCGGGTGCGCCACAGATGCATAGTCGACTCGGGTGCCTTGGGCGGCGTAGAATGCCCTGAACTCTTCCGAGTCGAAGTTCGAGCCGTTGTCGGTGATAATGCTATGGGGCACGCCATATCTGAAGACTATCTCCTTCATAAATTTGATCGCTGTACGCGAGTCTAGCTTCTTGATGGGTTTGGCCTCAGAGCAGACGCAGGCTTGTGTGATAAGTTTGCATAGAACTGGCACCCGGCGCAGTGTTGGACTATTTCCTGCCCAGCTTCATTGGCACGTGGCCAGAAGAAGCCGGCTCGGTAAGCTTTAGCCACGATTGTCCGAGAGGACGTGTGGTGTCCGCAAGTTCCCGAGTGAATCTCCTCCAGGATCAATCGACCTTCCTCTGGAGAGATGCAACGCTGAGTCACACCGGTGACGCTCTTTCTGTATAACTGATCACCCATCACTGTAAAAGCTTTGGACCTGCGAACAATCTGGGGGGCCTCGGCTTCATCTTTTGGAAGTTCCTGCCTGAGCAGGTATGCAATGTAAGGTACTGTCCACTCGGGCGTGATTGCTAGGACCTCCATGACCAAATCAATGACTGTCGGGACCGTCATAGCAGGGCTTCTGATATCCCACTCCTTCATCACTTGGTTCACAACTAGATCCGAGTCCCCGTAGACCATCAGGCGTCGGACACCGAGTGAGATGGCCATACGTAGACCATAAAGGAGCGCTTCGTACTCGGCCTCATTGTTGGAGGAATCGAAGTGAATCTGCAAAAGATATCTGAGTCGATCGCCCTTGGAGATACTAGAACCACTCCAGCTCCTGAACCGTTCAGCATCTTGGAACCGTCAAAGAACATGGTCCAATGTTCCGGGTGACTCTGAGTCGGTTGCTGCTGTTCTGTCCACTCGGCCAAGAAATCGGCCAATGCCTGGGACTTGATCGCCTTTTTCGCCTCAAACTTGATGTCCAGGGGCAGGAGCTCGATAGCCCACTTCGCCACTCGACTAATCGCATCCCGATTGTTCATGATCTCAGACAGCGGGGCGTCGCTGACGACTGACACGGTGTGCTCTTGGAAGTAGTGGGCTACCTTCTTCGCGGTCAGGTAAATGCCGTAGACAAGCTTCTGGTAATGAGGATATCTCTGCTTGGACAGAGTCAGGACTTCAGAAATGTAATAAACTGGGCGCTGAACTTTGTACGTTTTGCCCTGTTCTTCTCGCTCGACTGTTAGGACGGTACTAACAACCTGACCAGTGACCGCAATGTACAGGAGCAACGGCTCGTTGCTGTTTGGAGCGGCGAGCACCGGCTGGGTGGAAAGCAGGGCTTTGAGCTCAACAAACGCTACTTGTGCTTCAGCAGTCCACTCGAACGAATCAGATTTCTTCATCAATCGGTATAGGGGCAGTGCCTTCTCACCGAGACGGGAGATGAATCGGCTCAGAGCTGCAAGGCGGCCCGTGAGCTTCTATACATCATGAAGCCGTTCAGGACGTTTCATTTTTACAATCGCCCCGATCTTCTTAGGATTGGCATCTATCCCTCGTTCGGAAATGAGGAAACCGAGTAGTTTGCCCCCAGGAACTCCGAAAGTGCACTTTGCTGGATTCAGCTTGATATCATACTTCTGCAGATTTGCGGAAGTTTCAGCTAAGTCAGCCAGCAGGTCGGAACCTTTTCTGGACTTGACCACGATATCATCCATGCACACCTCAATATTCCGACTGATCTGTTTTTGCAAACACTTTTGGACCATGCGCATGAAAGTGGCACCGGCATTCTTGAGACCGAATGGCATGGTGATATAGCAGAAACACCCGAATGGGGTGATAAAAACTGTTTTTATTTCATCTGGCCCATACAGTCGAATCTGGTGGTACCCGGAGTACGCATCCTGTAGGAACAAAGTATGTCTACCAGAGGGGGGGGGGTGAATGGGAGTTTTAAATTTTCTTCAGAAATATCAAAACTCTCGGAACCCAGCAGCGGAACGAATGAAAACAGTAAGCAGTGAGCGAATATGACCTACCGAATGGAAACTAACAGCATGCATCGAGGTAAATCACATGTTTGAAATATGTCATATGTCACAGTTCGAATGTAAAAGGGGGTAGCAGAGGTGACCAGTGATGCTCGATGGCGACAGGGTGTTTGGTAGACCAGTTCGCCCTTCTGCAAAAGGACTACGTCTGGTTGGAGGGGTTGTGATTTAACACAGAAGATAAACTCTCTTCGCCCTATTCTCCTCGACAATTGGTTTGTCAACCAATCCCGATTACTCGTGGTAGATGCTTGAGGCGATCTCCGAACCTTTACAGACTTCTTCTTCGAGAACCACAATTACTCTTGGTCTCTGAAGGAATTGACACCTAGCCGTCTAGAGAGTTCACAGCTCTCAAGAGTAATAGGCGGAGCGTACTGGACTTAGATTCGAGTGATGCTGAACCACTATCTAATTTTTCGGCTCTAGGGTTTTCTCTTGGTGGATTTTAAACTCAAATCTCTTGGAGAGGGGGTTGCTCAACAATCTTCTCAGAATCAAATGGAGCAGCCACCAGACAACGCCGGTGCGGGGTGGCTATTTATAGCCGCAGCCTTCCCGGATGGGAAATGACCATTTTGGACACGCGGTCCAGCCAATGGCCAACCGACACGTTCACAACGGTCGGATTTTGGGAGCAACGGTAACATTACTTGGGGAGCAAGTAATGCTAACTCCTCGGTCAGAGACAAATCTCTCGCAGCGAGGAAGATCACAGTCTCTTGCTGGCAAGTATTTGCTCGGAACACAAAGAGATTTCTCTCGCACCTTTCATAGGATTTGGGTTTGGCATCAGCGAATCAAAGTTTCGAACGCTACACCCCTCTTAATAGTACGGTGGTCCTGTGACTCAAGAAAGAGAAAAGAACCGACAAAAAGAATACTACGTCTTCACTTCATCTTCAATCTCCTTGGCTGCAGTCACTTTCTTCGGACGGACACCGAACGAATTGCTTTGCGTTAACAATTTTTGAGGGGTCATTCTTGTCGTCATAATCTTCGGTGATAACCTTCACTGCCACGCATGGAATATTCTTCGGAGTTTGAATCCAAACTCCTCTTGACTCCAGGGACCTGATACTCTGTGTGCACTAGCAAACACATTAGTCCCTCACTGTTTGTCAACAATCTCCAAAACATAAGGAGGCAAATTATTGCACCAACAATCTCCCCCTTTTTGGACGATTGATGACAAAACAGATAATCATCGAAGTGAAGATAGATAAGTAAAGAACAATTCCAACAAGAGTGAGTAAGTGTTACTTTGCTCGAAGATGAAATAGACTCCCCCTTAATGTATGCAGGGAAGAAAAATATGAGGTAAATTCTCCTGCAAGAATCGAAGTATATGGAGGAAATTTCAATCATTCGAGACATTGATTTGCACTGATGAGATATAATCCATCGAGATCGTAGTGCAATCATTTATAACTTCTGATAATAATTCCACCTGCAAGATAAATGCTTCGAGAGGAATGGTGCAGCAGCAGGGGTTATAGACATTAAGGCACAGAAGTTAACAAAAGTTAACGAGTTTTACAACAAAGTACAGATAATCATAAGAACCATAAGTTGCAAACTCGCACGAAACCAAAACAATGAAAACACCGAAAGCAAATCTATCGAGACTCGATGTAATTCTCCCCCTTTTTGTTAACAAGTGTCAAAAAGGTGATGAATAACATGAGTGCAAAAGCGCAGAACGGTTTAGTCGGTGGCATCTCCAGATGAACTATCTGAGGAGAGTTCTTCTTCGAAAGTGACAGGAGTGACTTCGTCTTCAGCAGCAACAGATTTTCCTTCAGGAATAACAACTTGGGGCTGAGCAGACGAGGGAATAGCTGGAGTGGCCACAGGAGGAGCACGGGAATGCATATTGCCTTCGGCAGGTTTCTCTGTCGGTGAGGTGGCTTCAGATTCGTCAAGCAGTTTGCGAAGCTTGAGATGAAGAAGATCTGTTGTAGGCTCACGAGTAGGCAGAGGAGGGGTACTCCGATCTTGAAAATCTTCGACTGTGAAGCCTTTGTCAATATAATCATAGAGCTCTTGGAGATTGACAGTTAGGAGTTGTTTCTCGGTGAAGAACTTGCGAAGCAATTTCCAGAGCCTCTTCTTGTTTTCATCAGCTATCAGATGCATTATCCTCGTGCGATTGTTGAGAGCATTTAGCTCGGAGGCGAGATGTTCTTTCTCGCGTCGATCCTCAGCGATATGCTGCAGCAGCAGTTGTTGAGTACGCAAAGTAACTTCGAGTTGCGATGGAGGTTGAGGCAAAATCTTTCAGTCGCGCTGAGGCAGACGTGGCCCGTCGAATTGCTTGTGATAGTATTGAGGGCTTGATGCGGGTTATTGGCCCGAAGAGATATCATCCATGACTTTCAAAGTATCGCAAACAGGAGGAATGAAGCACTTATGGCTTTCCTTCGCGAGATACACTGTGCGCATTGCATGATCAATAACTTTCTGGATCCATGGCGCAAACACTTTGATGCAGAAGGGATATTGAGCGGAATCCTTCAGAATGCGTAGGAACATGTCTTCCACATCGAAAATGTATCGCTCAGAGATTGCATATATAGCATTGCGAAGCACATCTGAGATGGACTTGTCCGGATTCATACCCGTCAGAGGACAAATGGTGTAGGAAAGCAGGTGGAATAGCGTCTGATTTTCGAACGTTAAGTGCTCTGGACGAGGAGGACCAGAGTGGTCACGAATCTTTTCTTGATCCATAGTGCAACGAAAAATTTCATCTGATATAACATCAATGTTATGAACCCGAATTTCAGTATCACCGTGCTCAAAGCGAGGGAAATGGAAGTGCGAGACAAAATCCGTTGATGTGCATTTTATGCGTTTCCCTTCGGTCATCCATTCCATAATCCATTTTGAGCTATCAGATTCATCGCCAGATATATATAGGGTAGCATAGAATTGAAGAATAATCTCTCTGTTCCAAGGGTGCTCGAACTCAAAGACCTTGGTGAGGCAGAAATCATCCAGATCCTGAAGCAATTGATTGAAATAGCCAAGGTTGCGCATGGCAGAGATGTCGAGATATTCGTGAGAAAATTTCTTTCGGCTCTCATACAGGACCCGAGAGTAATAGATGGCCTGTTCCTTAGTCCAAAAACAAGGCGAATCAGAAGTGCGCGGCCCATCATACGGACTGGCTTGAAAGAACTTGGGATGCGCATTTCGATTGAAAAGAGGACCTTTTGCGCCTGCGCCTGACGAGAACAAAGGCAGTTCTTCATGAGGGTATGGATACTTGAGTTCTTCTTCGGGAGAAAGATATTCATCACCATAGACAACCGAGTCCGTGCGGCGAGCAGAGACAGATTTCCGTTCGGAGGGACCAACATCTGGCATTCGGGTAGCTGTGTCGATGGATAACTTGAGTGGAGATGGAGCAGGTGTTGCAACTGTGGGAGGTGCGGAGGTAGAACGCGGCAAAGCGGGTTCAATAACTGTAGGCACTGAGGCGGATTCATTCACTGAAGGTTGTTGCTCGACTATAAGAGAAGCCGAGACTTTTGTCGTTACATGAGCCGGAGAAGCTTGGGGCTCGGACCGAGGGATTTCACCTTCCTCAGAGACAAATTGTTGCGAGGGAATATCAGCTCGAGCAGGGGAGGCCACAGGCACTGATTCAGTTTGCCTTGGCGAGGGAGGAACATTTGAGTCCTTGCCTGGAGGGTTCGAAAGTATAGCTGGCTCAGGAGATTTTTCTTGCGGAGCAGGAGACTTAGCAACTTGGGGAACATGTGATGGTTCTTTCGGAGCAGGAGGTGCATTTTTCGTTGCAATTCTTTTTCGTTGCTTTTTCTTTTGCTAAGCAACTTCATCAATATGGCCCTTTACCAGATCATTGTATCCAGTGACTTTGGCTTGATGTTCATCACAGATCTTCCGAACAATTTCATCTAGATCCGTGTGAAAGCGTAACCTGCGGTGGCGAAGGAGAGTCATGGCACGATTGATATCCTTGTAGGAATCTTCGAGCGCTTTGATGACAAATTTTGAAGAAGCAGTTTTCATGCGTTCATCAATGTCCATTAGCTCGGCAGAGAAAGAGTTGATCTCAACTGCATCTTCTCTCAGTTCTTGAACTACGGAAGTGGCTTGAGTAATAACGTCGGCAGGAATAGGTAGAGATGCCACTTCTCCATCGAAAGGATTGTCCACAAATTTATCGCGTTGTTCCATGATGAATATGTGATCGTAGTAATGAGGAGCATCAGACTTGACAGGAACTGGCTCAGAAGGAGGCTTTGAAGCCAACGGCTGAGTCAAGGTTGGCGCAAATTTAGCAACCTTCTCCTTCGGAGCACTAGCCTGCGGAGCAACTTTCTCGTTAGGCGCCTTGATTTTCTTCAAGTCAGGTTTGGGAATATTTTTGTCTGGCTTGGCAGTACTCACAGGAGCGTCAGCTACCAAATCCTTCAAATTGATAGCATCTGGATGAGGAGTTGTGTTCACATGCTGCTTCATCGTGACAGTGGTAGCAGGGGTCTTTCTATTTGGGATCTTCTTCGGTGGTGCTTCCGGGACCGAGTTAACCCGAAGATCAGGCAACACAGTTGATGTGGTAATGTTTACTTCCTCGCTGAGAGTAGCAGCAATTTCTTCCCTAGTGAGCGGAGGATCATCATCATCAGCAGAAGAATCATCCACTCGAAAATCATCAGCAGGTTCAGCCTTTTTCCTCTTTGGTGCGCTCTTTCTCTTCGCAGCAGCGCTGGGATCATGCTTGCGCTTAGAACGACTTTCAGATTTTCCTTCGGCCTTTTTCTTCTCCACATCATCTTTGAGGAGGCGTAGATTTTCCTGTTCACGAGCCTTTTGTTTTTTGGCCCTCTGGGCTCGCTTGATGGCATTTTGCTGTCGCTTAGCAAGCTCATCAGGATATGATGCAGGTGTGCGAAGGGATGACTCATGAGCATTTGACGGAGGAGGTGGTCTCTCTTGGGGACCATTTGCTTTGATGAGAGAAATTTCACGGCAGTCACCCCATGGTGGATGAAAAGCAAAGTTCTGAGCAAACCAAGGATGAACAAATTCATAGTTGAACCACTTGCGCACCCAGTGGCGGCGAATCCATTGTTGACGCGTATCTCTTTGGTGTTTGGTTTCTCCTGGGACAGTGTCATACCGATCATGAGAGATGTATTCGGCGGTGTTGGTGTATGCTTGTCTGCCACCCCTCTTCTTCTTCGGAGCAGTCTCTTCTTGCTCGTCGGCATTTTGATCGGTCCTTTTTCTCTTGCTGGTTGATGGGCCTACCGTTGGGCCCTTAGCATTCGGAGCTTTGGATTCATCAGCAGTGCCCAGAATAACATCATCTCTGTCAGCCCGACTGACTGGTTTAGCTGAATCCTCAACTGACTGCATTTTCCTGTGAACATAGATAGATGCTAGGGAAAATGGGGACATGGTTACGAATGCACACAGCGAAGATTTTGAAAAAGAAATCATTTTTGATGAAGAAATAGATGCAGACTTTGAGAAATGTTTCGGGCGAAAGAAATGTGTAGAACGAGCTAGTAGGTTCGAAGAAAATACTAGTAACCGTGATAATCATTCCGTTCGTACGAGACATAACACAAACCCTAGATCTGAAATTTTTCGGATGCGAGGGACAACTACAAACCACATCCGCACAAGGTACCTACCAGTAAGGATCTGAGAAATACAGTAAAAATTTAGGCAATTTTTACCGCGGACGAACTCGAACAGGAAGAATGGAAGAACGAGTTCGCACTACACATACCCTAACTTGGTGATGTGCAGCGACTACGGCGGCGCGGAGAGGAAGATGATCCGCGACGGCGAGGAATGACTCCGGCGACCTCTTTCCGGCAGCGAAGCGGCGAAGATGGTCGACGTCGTCGAGCTCGAGGAGGAGAAGTGCGGTGGGGCTTCGGAAGGTGGCGACGGTGAAGATGCGAAGTGAAACGAGGAGGGTGGCGGCGCAGTATTTATATGCGAGGAGGAAATAACCGCACCCGGTGAATCTGATCGGACGGCCACGGTCAGAGGACTATTGCGATTCAACGGACCAGATAACCTGGCAGTTGATGAGGAGCACGTGGCAACCGTCACCAAAGAACGTGGTCCAGACTTGGGCGGGAAACCCCAAATTTTGGACAGCATTCGCCAAAGCTGATTAAGTTCGGACCGAAACTTTAATGTGGTCATGGACACCAGATAAGGTTTCATTCCCAGATGAAATTTGTGCATTCATAACGGATCAGCATAGACTGGATGAGATAGAATAGAGGGAAAAACCGGGTCCTAGGTATTTCACTCAGACGAAGAAACACAAGCACACGAGAGAAAAGCTATGAGTGAAATACATTCGGACTAACACAAAAAATTCAAATCCAACTTCAACGAAGAGAAATTGTGGTGGCGTTACCCACCGTATAAGAACTGTATGACCCCGAGCATCGCACAATTATCGTGGCACCCTGTTAGTCTAGTTCTTCGTTAATGTATTCACTCTCAGAAAGAAAATTTCACTTTGTCGAAATTTTCAAACTCTTCGAGTGTTATGCACCCATTCCTTCTAAGATGTGGAAGTGATGGTACGGGTGCCGAGTCCAGCTTACTGCACGTTTGCGGAATCTAGGATATTTAGCTCACACCGTAACACACAGAATCTTTTCTCATCGAGAGGCTCGGTGAAGATGTCGGCGAGATTCTCCTCGGTATTGACGTGACTGATAACAATATCCTCTCGAGCAACATGATCGCGTAGGAAATGATGTCTGATCTCAATATGCTTGGTGCGAGAGTGCTGCACAGGATTGTGTGCAATTTTGATCGCACTTTCATTGTCGCACAATAGAGGGATCTTCTTGACCTTGATGCCATAATCCTTCAGAGTCTGCTTCATCCATAATAACTGAGTGCAACTAGCGCCAGCAGCAATATATTCGGCCTCAGTCGTAGAAAGCGAGACACAATTCTGTTTCCTTGATGACCAACATACCAATGATCTACCGAGGAAATGGCATGTCCCCGAGGTAGATTTCCTGTCAACCCGGTCACCTGCATAATCTGAGTCTGAATATCCAACGAGGTCAAACTGTGCTCCCTTAGGATACCATAAACCTAAGGTGGGGGTGTGAGCCAAATATCTCAGAATACGCTTGACCGCTTGGTGATGCAATTCCTTCGGTGCGCTTGAAAACGAGCACACATACAAACACTCAACATAATATCAGGTCTAGATGCACATAGGTAAAGCAACGAACCAATCATCAAACGATAGGCTTTTTGATCGTAATCTTTACCGTACACATCTGCGTCCAGCTAGCCATTTGTGAGCATGGGAGTTTTGTAACCCTTCTGTTTGCAATCTTGCATTTTGAACTTCTTAGGACAGTCTCTCAGATATTTTTCCTGAGATATGAAAATTCCATTGTCCTGTTGACGAATTTGTAGTCCGAGAAAGAACTTAAGTTCACCCATCATAGACATTTGATACTTCTCGGACATCATTCGCCCGAATTCCATGCTGCAGGCATTGTTAGTACAACCGAAAATAATATCATCCACATAAATTTGACATACGAATAGGTCACCATCAATAGCACGAGTAAAAAGAGTGGAATCAGTGGATCCTGGCTTGAACCCTTTGTCGAGCAAAAACCTCTTCAGAGTGTCGTACCAAGCTCGAGGGGCTTGCTTTAGCCCATACAACGCCTTTTTCAACCTGAAAACTTTGTTAGGAAACTGAGGGTTTTCAAAGCCAGGAGGCTGCCTAACATATACTTCCTCATCAATTTCACCATTGAGGAAAGCACTTTTCAAATCCATTTGGTAAAGCAGAATATCATTGTAATTTGCATAAGCGCGAAGAATACGAATTGCCTCAAGGCGAGCAACAGGAGCATATGTTTCACCGAAATCGATACCTTCTACCTCTGTATACCCTTGAGCGACAAGACGTGCTTTGTTTCTCACAGCAATGCCATTCTCATCTTGCTTGTTCCGGAAAATCCATTTTGTGCCGATGATATTGTGCTTCTTAGGATTCGGTTTGTCAACCAATTCCCACACATCATTTAATTCGAATTGCACCTATTCTTCTTGCATGGCATTCATCCAATCGGGATCATTCGTAGCTTCTTCATACTTGGTAGGTTCTGTCAATGAGACAAAAGAGAAACTGCCACAGTAGTTAGCCAAACGAGTGCGAGAGCGAGTTGTGGGTCGGTAACCTGGATTCTCGAGATCTTCGAGGATTAAAGTAGGGTCAACTCGATTTGCCACTCGTGGGAGAGGATTTCCTTCTTGATGATCATTTTCATTTTCCTCAGCATCAGGATTGGCATTAGTATCGCCACTTTCATCATGATTGCCATTTTGATCGGCATGTGCATTTGCATTTGGGTTGCCATTTGTGTTCGGTGCGGCATTTTCTTCGGCAGTAGATTGGCGTGTTCATCGAGCCATGGGAGCATCATCACCGGAAGAGTCGGGTGTATTTCCTTCGACTGGCCTGACGTCCCCAATAGCCATTTGCCGAATAGCATCCGAAATCGAAGGTTCATCTATCACATTAGGGAGGTACTCCTTTTGGGAGCCGTTATATTCATCAAACCGCACATTTACCGTTTCCATAACTTTCCCGTGATGAGAGTTATAGACACGATAAGTATGCGAGTTCGAGCCATAACCAAGAATTCATGTGCCTTTGGTGCAAACTTAGAATTATGATTCATGTCACGAATATAGCAAGGTGCACCAAAAACACGTAAATAAGAAACATTCGGTTTCTTGCCAGTGATAAGCTCATATGAAGTTTTCTTAAGGAATTTGTGAAGATAAACACGATTAACAACATGGCAAGCAGTGTTAATTGCATCAGCCCAGAAACGAATGGGAGTTTTATACTCACTGAGCATTGTTCTTGCCATTTCAATGAGAGTTCTATTCTTTCGCTCAACAACTCCATTCTGTTGGGGAGTGTATGCGGCAGAGAATTCATGGGTGATACCATTTTCATCGAGAAAGTCTTCGATATGAGTATTTTTGAACTCAGTACCATTGTCGCTTCTAACATGCTTAATTCGCACATCATATTCATTTTGAGCCTTCTTAGCGAATCTTTTGAAGATGTCTTGGGAGCAGGTTTTGTCTTCGAGAAAGAATACCCAAGTGTATCAAGAGAAATCATCAACAATAACCAGACCATAATGACTGCCTCCGAAACTTGCATAGTTTTGAGGCCCGAATAAATCCATATGAAGAATTTCCAGTGGTCTTGTAGTGGTCATGACAGTTTTTGATGAATGGTGCTTCTTGGCCAATTTACCGGCTTCACACGCAACACAGAGACGATCCTTGTCGAATTTCACATCAGGAATACCACGGAGATGATTTTTCTTCACGAGAGTCTGCAAATTTCTCATACCTGCATGACCAAGTCTTCGGTGCCACAGCCATCCTTCGGTTGCTTTTCCAAGCAAACAAGTTCGGACTGAGGGACCCTTAGAGAAATCCACAATATATAAATCACCTTTTCTATTTCCCTCGAAAACGAAGGAATTGTTAGTGGCCATAAATACGATGCATTTGGATTTAGAAAATAGAACTAGCATGCCTAGATCACAAAGCTTGCCAACTGACATGAGATTGAATCCAAGAGACTGAACAAGTAAAACATCATCAATGTTCTTGTCCTTGGATATAGCAATTTTACCTAACCCAATTACCTTCCCTTTGTTGTTGTCGCCGAAAGTAATATACTTCTCAGATGAAGCAGTTAAGTTGGGGTCGACGAACAACGACTTGTCTCCGGTCATATGACTAGTGCATCCACTATCCATTATCCATTCTGTACACCCGGAGACATAGTCCTACAGAGAAATTAGGCTTTCTTAACCACCCACATTTTTGTAGGTGGCTTCGAAACATATGAGCGAGCAGGATATGATTTCTTTCGATAAGTACACGAATTGTAACTTGAATGAGTACGAGCATAGTCGAAAGAGTATGCATTGAAATTCCTTCCAGACGAATGAGTATATCGGTTGGGTGAAGCAAGTATGTACTCATTCTGTCGAATCTTTTCAAGGATATATCGAGCATTTTCTTCCTGCATGGTTAGTAGTCTAGTAACAGGCAATGCTTCGATAGTTTTCCTGGGCACCCAGATAGATTCCTTTGGGGGGCCATTCCTGCTGTTTGGTCCAACATAGCGAGCAACAGCCTCACCACGTTGGTTTTTGAACAACTTATAGTTGTCCAGAGAATCGTCATATGAATATTCAGGGATAGGAGAGTTATATCCCGAAAGTAAAGCTGGATCGAGCGTTTTGCTCTTAGCAGGTACCCACACAATGCGAGGATATTGATCAGGTTCCCAGTAGGAGCCATTCTCATTCAGTTTCCTTTCAAAACCAATACCTTCCTTCCTGGGATTTTTGTGAAGAATGGATTTCTTCAGAACATCACACAGGGTTTGATGCCCTTTGAGAGACTTGAACATTCCTGTCTGAAGAAGATCCCACAACCTAGCATTTTCATCAGAAACATAACCATTTTCCTCGACCGAGGGGTTAGCATTCACAGAAGATTCAGCATTTGATTCAGCGTTACTGCGTTCAAGGCATTTTAAGCAAGGGGGTACAAACACTTCAGGTTTCTCTTTGAGCCGTTGGGTGAGAAGAGAATTTTCTCTGATCAAATCATCATGAGCCTCTCTCAGCGACTCGAGTTCCTGTTTCCGTTTCAGGTAATCATAAGTCAATCTCTCGTGGTCAGCTGAGAGAATCATGACGATCTGATAGTTCTTTCATTCGAGACTCGAGAGCGGAATGCTCTTCGGTCAACGACTGATTTTTCTCCATCTCCTCAACCAACAACCCTTCAGACTTCCTGAGGGTTTTCTCAATTTTCTCTAGAGAGTTTTGTTGGATATGGGCAATTTTAATCAGTTTAGCATGTTCATCCTCATCAGAAGAATATTGATCACTGGAGTGAACCTTGTGATGTTTGGAAGATACCTTTTCTTTCGAGGCTTTGGCCATGAAGCAGTACGCCGGAGACTCGTTGTCGCTCGAATGATTCTCGAAGAAGTTTGATGTAGGAGTGGAGGCACAGGCTATGCCAGCCATGCTGGAATCAGAATCCTCATCGGATTCTTCAACCTCTTCGTTGTCAGATGAAGCTTCTTCTTCGGAATCCATCTCCTTGCCGATGTACGCCTTGGCCTTGCGAGAGGTGTTCTTGCGGTTGGATGAGGACTTGGAGTGATTCCTTGAGGAAGATCTTGACGAGGACTTGGAGGAGCTATCCTTCTTCTTGAAGAACTTCTTCGTTTTCTTCTCATCATCGGAGTTGTAGATTTTGCTTTTGCCTTTGCCATGGTTGCTTCCTGAATCATATCTTCCACTTGCACGGATTTCAGCTTCCCAGAGAGGACAGTGCGAAATGAAATGCCCTGGCTTTTTGCACTTGAAGCAGGTGTAATCTCCAGTCGGTTTTGGTGAGGATTTGGAGCCGCCAGAGTTGCTAGATCCTTTCTTATGAAACTGATTTTTCCTATGAAGGCGCTGGAATCTTTTCGTGATCAAGGCGAGATCCTTGTTGATCCTTTCGGTGTCATCTGAATCTTCATCGGCGTTTCCTTCTGAGGAAGAATCAGCCGCAGCCTTGAGAGCATGACTTTTTTGGTGACTAGAACCATAGAGATCTCTCTTTTCTTCTTCTTGTTCTTCGTGGGTGTTTAGCCTTTCCATGATATCAGCAGAGTCGAGAACTTTGAAATCAGCTCGTTCCCGAATCATCAGGACTAGAGTGTCGAACGAACTGTCAAGAGATCGGAGCAGTTTCTTCACAACTTCGTGGTCGGTGATGTCTTTGGCGCCGAGACCTTGGAGCTCGTTTGCAATGTCACTCAGACGATCGAAGGTTTGCTGGCAGCTTTCATTTCCGATACGCTTGAACCTATTGAACTTGGCCCGAAGAGTATCAATGCGAGCTTCTTTCTGAGTTGAAATGCCCTCATTTATCTTCTCGAGAATGTCCCACAATTCCTTAGCAGTTTCACACTGACGATAGCAAAGAAATTGAGCACGAGAGAGATGGCCACCAATTTCATCTTTAGCTTGAGCATCCATCTGAATGAGTTTCTTCTCGTGGTCAGTGGGGACCTGGGGCACTTCAACCGTGAATCCATTCTACACCACATTCCACATATCATCATCAATGGCTCGGAGACGGATCTTCATCTTCTCCTTCCAGAAAGGATAGTCCGTCCCATCAAAGATGGGAATCTTGAGGTGCGACTTGTAGCTCACAGAAGACATACTTAAACTCCAAGGTGGTTAGACCAAAATGAGCAGAGTCAAGGAGTACCTCGCTCTGATACCAATTGTAGGAACAAAGTATGTCTACCAGAGGGGGGGTGAATGGGAGTTTTAAATTTTCTTCAGAAATATCAAAACTCTCGGAACCCAGCAGCGGAACGAATGAAAATAGTAAGCAGTGAGCGAATATGAACTACCGAATGGAAACTAACAGCATGCATCGAGGTAAATCACATGTTTGAAATATGTCATATGTCACAGTTCGAATGTAAAATGGGGTAGCAGAGGTGACCAGTGATGCTCGATGGCGACAGGGTGTTTGGTAGACCAGTTCGCCCTTCTGCAAAAGGACTACGCCTGGTTGGAGGGGTTGTGATTTAATACAGAAGATAAACTCTCTTCGCCCTATTCTCCTCGACAATTGGTTCGTCAACCAATGCCGATTACTCGTGGTAGATGCTTGAGGCGATCTCCGAACCTTTACAGACTTCTTCTTCGAGAACAACAATTACTCTTGGTCTTTGAAGGAATTGACACCTAACCGTCTAGAGAGTTCGCAGCTCTCAAGAGTAATAGGCGGAGCGTACTGGACTTAGATACGAGTGATGCTGAACCACTATCTAATTTTTCGGCTCTAGGGTTTTCTCTTGGTGGATTTTAAACTCAAATCTCTCGGAGAGGGGGTTGCTCAACAATCTTCTCAGAATCAAACGGAGCAGGCACCAGACAACGCCGGTGCGGGGTGGCTATTTATAGCCGTAGCCTTCCCGGATGGGAAATGACCATTTTGGACACGCGGTCCAGCCAATGGCCAACTGACACGTTCACAACGGTCGGATTTTGGGAGCAATGGTAACATTACTTGGGGAGCAAGTAATGCTAAGTCCTCGGTCAGAGACAAATCTCTCGCAGCGAAGAAGGTCACAGTCTCTTGCTGGCAAGTATTTGCTCGGAACACAAAGAGATTTCTCTCGCACCTTTCATAGGATTTGGGTTTAGCATCAGTGAATCAAAGTTTCGAACGCTACACCCCTCTTAATAGTACGGTGGTCCTGTGACTCAAGAAAGAGAAAAGAACCGACGAAAAGAATACTACGTCTTCACTCCGTCTTCAATCTCCTCGGCTGCAGTCACTTTCTTCGGACGGACACCGAACGAATTGCTTTGCGTCAACAATTTTTGAGGGGTCACTCTTGTCGTCATAATCTTCGGTGATAACCTTCACTGCCACGCAGGGAATATTCTTCGGAGTTTGAATCCAAACTTCTCTTGACTCCAGGGACCTGTTACTCTGTGTGCACTAGCAAACACATTAGTCCCTCACTGTATGTCAACAATCTCCAAAACATAAGAAGGCAAATTATTGCACTAACACATCCAGAAAAGACAGTCGCTCACAAACCGCAGTGGAATCTACGATTTGATCTATGCGGGGGAGCGGGAAATGATCCTTGGGGCAGACCCGATTGATGTGCTTGAAATCGATGCACATTCGGAGAGACTTATCCTTCTTAGGGACCATGACGACGTTGGCGAGCCACTCGGAGTGGTACACCTCACGGATGAACTCGGCTGCCAGGAGCCGAGCAACTTCTTCGCCAATGGCCTTCCTCTTCTGTGTAGTAGAGCGACGAAGGTGCTCCTTCACAGCTTTTGCCTTCGGGTCGACTCGCAAACGGTGCACAGCCAGCTCCCTGGGTACACCCGACATGTCGGATGGTTTCCATGCGAAGATGTCCCAGTTCTCACGGAGGAACTGGATGAGCGCTTCTTCCTATTTGCTGTCGAGTGTCGTTGAGATGTTGGTGGGAGCAGCATTGGGATCTTCCGGGTGGATGTGTACTGGCTTCGTGTCGCCAGCCGACTGAAACGCGGATTCTGCAGCTGGCTTCTTGGAGCGTAGCAGATCACTCGGATCGGCATTTTTCTTGTACTCCTCCAACTCCACCATGGCCATCTGTTCATCAGCGATCCTGCAAACATTCTTCCGCGCGCTGCCGACTGCCAGTCACTGTGATCACGCCTTTGGGGCCGGGCATCTTCAGCTTAAGGTACACATAACATGGGCGGGCCATGAAACGTGCATAGGCTAGCCGACCGTGAATGGCATGATAGGCGCTGCGGAAGTCGACCACTTCGAAGGTAAGCCTTTCCTTCCTGAAATTCTTGTCGTCTCCAAAGACTACATCCAGGGCAATCTGCCCGAGTGACTTTGCTTTCTTGCCAGGGATCACTCCGTGGAACTGCATACTGCTTTCACTAAGACGGGACATCGGAATGCCCATCGCCTTCAGAGTGTCGGCATAGAGTATGTTCAGTCCGCTTCCACCGTCCATGAGGACCTTGCGCAACCGAACGCCTCCTACGACTGGATCGACCACCAGCGCCTGCCGCCCAGGGGTAGCAATGTAGGCCAGGTGGTCCGACTGATCAAAGGTAATCGGAGTCTTCGACCAGTTCAGAAACTTCGTCGTTGCTGGCTTAGCCATGTTTACTTCCCGGTTGATGACTTTCAGTCGACTCCTGCTCTCTACATCCGCAAAGATCATCAGGGTTGCATTGACACTGGGAAAAGCTTCTTCTTTGTCTTCACCATCAGCATCATCCGGTCTCTTATCACTCGACGGACCTTCTCGAAACTGCTGTATCAGCAACCTGCACTGTCGAGTGGTATGCTTGGGCAATATCAGATTGCCCTCCTCATCTTTTCTGGTGTGGATGTGACACGGCAAATCGAGGATGTCTTGGCCCGACTGATCTCTCTTTTTCTTCGGGATCCACTTCTCCTTAGCTTTTCCCTTGTTCTTGGCTTGACCGGCCAGAGCGGCAGCCTCGGCCTGAGCCGAACCGTCAGCCTTGCGCTTCGGCTTCCGACTGGGATTATTGTTTCCGGGGTTGGGCTCACTGATTTTCCCCTTGCCATTACGAAGACGGTCTTCCTCTTCTCCGTTGGCGTACCGAGTGGCAATCTCCATCATTCGGCTCATGGTCAAGGATCCCGATCGACCAAATTTCAGGATAAGCTCTCGATATCTAACTCCTGCCTTGAAGGCACAGATGGCTTCGTGCTCGGTGACATTCTCGACCACATGATGTAGGGTCGTCCAGCGCTGGATGTACTCTCTCAAAGTTTCATTCGGTTTTTGCACACAATGCTGCAGCTCAGTCAGACCAGCCGGGCGTTTGCACGTGCCCTCGAATGTTTTAATGAACACTCGGGCCAAATCTTCCCAGCAGTATATGCTGGCCGGAGTGAGCTGATTGAGCTAGGCACGGGCGGACCCTTCCAGCATCAAGGGCAAATGCTTCATAGCTACATAGTCATTACCACCTCCAATCTGCACAGCCACTCGGTAATCCTCTAACCAAGTTTCTGGCTTGGACTCACCGGTGAACTTGCTTACTCCAGCCACCAATCTGAAGTTAGGCGGAATCTCGGCGGCCCTGATTGCTCTGCTGAAACACTCGGGCCCGGAGATGAATGCTCCACTTCCACTCGGACGATCTCTGTCCAAGTTCTCTCTCAGAGCTCTGCCTCTGTCGACCAGGTTCTGGGCGAGAACGGATCTCGCGTTGAACTGCGGGTCACGATAGTCGACTGGCTCTCTCTGGCGATAACCGTTACCATGGCGGGGAGGGCTGGCCCTCCGATCATTGCCGTAAGGGCGCCTGGCATCATACGGCCAGGGTGCGTACGAGCCATCCCGCGGAGGGGGTGACTGCATATGGCGATGATCATCTTGACGCCGCGGAGGCGTATTCCGACTGCGACCCTGCCCCAAGTACTGGTCTCGGTGGGGGTCTCGGTCATTTCGCCGCGGAGGCGAGTGTCTGTTTCTCCTTGGAGACACCGGGCTGTGGGCCGACTGAACGGTGTCAGCCCTGACAGATCTGCTGTGAATCATGTTGCGCGACTGGGACATTGCTGAATTCTGCTCCTCAGCTGCCTTGAGCAGGGCCCGGATCTGCCGAAGACCCTCTCCCGCTTCGGATCGGGACGACTCAATGGAATCTGCTATCCGAGTGGCCGCAGCCAGATTCTGAACGGGAGTGCGGAATACCTGAAAATTCTGCTGCTGGTCATTCGAGAACAACTGCCGCTGCCGCCGACTGTAACTGGGCTGGTGCTGCCTGCGAGCGCGATCGTCGAGTGACTTCTGGAGCGCTTCTAGATGATTGCGGTCAGCCAAGTTGGCCTGGCGCACGGCCTCCAAAGCCTGAGCCTCGGGGGTCGTCCCAACGATGAGCGTCTGAAGGGCCTGCTCGGTCCTGTGCTGCTGTTCCTCCCTCTGCTGCCAAGTGAGAGGTCGGGGGATGTACTCGTCGTCATCACGGTCTCCGCCGCCGCCAAGATCAGCGCGCGGTGGGTCACCGTTCTCCGCGCCGCCGCGGCCGTACCCAGGCGGACTGGGCGGGGAATCGGCCATCAGCACCTCTGCAGCGGGATCGCTGCTCTCGCACTCGGATAAGTTTTCCGAGTGCTCGTGCACGGAGGCGAACAGATCGAAGACGGGTTCATCGGGCTCGATTGCCGCGATCTGCGGGGCTGCAACATGAAGGGCCACCGCGTGCTTGATCCACCGCTGAAGCCGAGAGCGTCCGGAGCGCTTGCAACGATGGCTGGTGGAGAGTGAAGACGCCGACTGGTACAGAGTCGACAGTTGTCGAAGGAGGACGCCGAAGGCACTCGCGCGGAAGTGCGCCGCGCCGCGGACGGGTAACGCCTCGGCATCTAGCGGGGCTTCCCGGAGCCACGCCGAATCGTCGGCGACGAAGCTGAGGACGCCGAAACGGATTTCGCCGCCCAGAGTCAGTCCGCCACCGGAAACCATGGTGATGATCGGAAAAATGCAACTACGCCGGAAGTCGCTAGACGCCTGGCCCACGGTGGGCGCCAACTGTCGTGGGTGCAAGTCTGACAGTAGTGTATGGGGGTACGAATTAGAGGGCAGAGCCTAGCTACGGCGCAGTTGTTACACTCGGATTTACGAGTTCAGGCCCCTCGCGGTGGAGGTAACGACCCTACGTCTCGGTGCTCTGGAGCTGTATGATTGAGTGTATGTTTACAGAAGATGCGAACCCTTGGAATGGAGCTGGGGGTGGCTTATATAGCGTCCGCCAGCCCTCCCATGAATGCCGCCATTACCAGGGGTTAAAGAGGGGTTTAAGGGCGCCAGGTAATGGGCGCATTGATTACAATTAATACGAGCGAGCACACGTCCTGACCGTTGCGCTACTGGAGCCTCCTGGTCTTCTCTGGTCGAGTGACTGTCAGGTGTTCCGAGTGAAATAGACGGTCGAGTGCTCTTCTGCTTTCCGAGTGGTTTATTGAACTCCGAGTGAATGTCAGTTTGCAGAACTCTTGGTTGGTGATCTGGCCCTGGGGCCCAGTATAAGGCGTGTGGAGTCCTAGGGTAGGGTCTGTAGGTCAGGCCTGTTACCCCATCCCTAGTATATGTCCTCGTTAACTGGCTGAAGAGGGTGGTGGTTCCAGGCAGGGTGGCATACATGAGGTTGCCGCTCGGCGCTGGCAGGAGGCCGAGAACCGACCACGAGGAGGGTGCACAGGAGCCTACCAGGTTCTACGTGCAGATCCAGGACCAGGAGGGCATCGCCATGCTGGTCATCCCGGCTGCCTTCAGGCCAGTGATGAAGCAATGGCTGGTCGTCAACCCTCCTCGCGTCGTTAGCCTCTCTGCCAACAAGTGGTGCGAGTTTTGGGTCCAGGTGCAGATGTTCAAGGGCCACATGGTGCTCGGGCGTGGCTGGGAGTACTTCTGTCGGCGGCACAAGATCGTCCCCGACGACATGCTCGTCTTGCGGCTGTCCGGGTTGGGGCTAAAGGTGCGGATCTTCAACGCCAACACCTCCAACATCTGCAGCGTCCGGTGCTCCAAGCACAGCTGCGTCGGCGACATCTCGCATGCCCTCTAGGTTGTCTTTCTATAGGTCGTCTGTGAAGTATGAACTAGTGTAGGTCTCAACTGAAGCTTGATCGTCTCTTTTGCTGTGAACTTGTCTATATTTTTCCTAGGGATCAGCACCCTAGGGTCCAGCAGGGCATGAGATGCCCTGCTGTTATAAACTTATGCATAGTACTACTTATGATATGCCTATTCTTGATGTTCTTGCTCTTTTTTTGTTGTTCTTCTGCTGTTGTTCTTGCTGATAGTGTGTTGTGTGTTGCAAAATGGATGGTAAGTCCACCATATTTGAAAGGGGTGAGCAGAACAACTACTTGCACACAGCCAAACAGCCGTGCTTTGCATCTGTTCATACCTAAAGCACGAACACATGCAACCAAACAACATGTCACCATCTGGGCCTTGATTCAATGCAGGTAACCAATCAATATGTAAATGTTGCTTTTTTGCCTGCATTATCTCAACCAGGCCCAGATGGGTCATGTATGTAAAGTGGCAAAAAACGATGCAGGTAACCAAATGAACCCACAAGTGACAATTTTTTCCCATGCTGCCAAAATAATTTTTGGCCCGGCTTTGCTTGGTTTTTAGTTCTGGCGCTGCAGGAGACGACGGGTCTGCTGTCAAAGATCCCAAACGTACGACGCCTATGAGCAAGTTCTTTCCACCACGAAAGCATGTACGTATGCACAACCAAGTTACCTGATCCGAATCTGGCTAGATGTGCTAGTATGTAAGGGCAACTTCAACGGACTAACGCAAACGGACGCAGTTTTTATCCGTTTTTGGTCTGCTTGGGTCAACCAAGCGGACTAGCCAAAACCCGGCTGACACATTAGTCCGTGCGGTCATCTAAAAAAACAGACATAAAATATTTAAAATAAAAACTTACATATTAAACAGTTGGTCAAAGTCTACTTAGACAATAATTAAACATAAACCATTAATAACTTTTTTTTTAAAGACACAGCCGCCTCGTAGCCCTAGACGTCGTACTCGCTGTCGGGGCGGGTGAGGTCGAAGAACTCGGTCGACACAGCCCAAGGAAAGGCCTGCTTGTAGGCCGCCAGGGCCGCCTGCTCCGGCGTGTGCTGCTGCGGTGGCGCTGCCTGGTGCCGCGCGTGCCTCCTCCTCTTGTTCCTGCCGCTGCTCCTTCTCCTTGCGCGCCCAACGCCGGCAGTGCTCCTCCTCCTCACGCTCCCACTGCATGCAGCGCTCCCCGTCGGCCCGCTCCTCCTCCAGCGCCTGGCCCCTCCACTGCGCGAGGTAGGCCGCCTCCACCTCCTCCGTCGCGCCCAGCCAAACGGGCAGCCCAGACACCCACTCCCGCACAACGCCCTCCTACCGGTACGTCACCGTGGGTGCGGGTGGTGCCGACGCGGGTGCGGGCGGTGCCGGTGGTGGTGGCGGGTAGACGCAGTTGCAGGCTGCCGACAACTGGAGCGCCTCCTCGAGGCCAGGCCAGCGGGCGTCTTCCTTGCGCTTCGACTCCTCTATAGCACGCTGGAAGGCCTCCTCCAATGCCGTCTGGTATGCCACCTCAGCCTTCTCATCCTCCCGCCTCACCACCGGCGGCGGCAGTGAAGGGCGGGCGTTGATGTGGACGGCGCCGCGGCGGCGCACGTCGTGCTCGATGACGAACAAGACGTCCCAGTTCGGGAGTCTGGCGCGTATGCCAGGTCGCGGTGCTGCTCCGGCGTGAGGAGAGCACGCCGCTTGCGGATCTCCTCTGCACGCGCCTGCTCAGACTGCGGTATGGCCGGCACCGGAATGCGGTGGGGGTCGAGATGCCAGCCGTGGGGGAGGTTGACGTCCGGCCACGACAGCGGGACGTGGTACTCCCAGTGGTAATGCGCGCGGTGCACCGGGATGTACAGGCGGTCGCATGGCCGGTGACCCCCCCCCCCCCCCCCACCCGAGGCACCAACGTGAAGCTGGCCGGGCCTCGCGATGAGCCGGCCTCATGGTCGTGCTTGCCCTTGCCCTTGCCCTTGCTGAAGAAGCCAGCCATGGCGACTAGGGTTTCTGTCTGCCCGCGAGGGAGCACTCGTGGCCAGATGTGGGTGGGAGTGGGGAATGAGAAGTGGATGAGGCCAGCCTCCCACACGCTTACAATTTAAAATGATGTGGACTCTGGACGCTTCTAGTCGCTGCCAAGCGGGCCCGAGGCGGGTGAGTCACATTGACTACGACCGCGGTGGTTTGGTTGGGGCCGATGCGGGTCCGAGTCAGACACAAAGAGGACGCGCGGCGCGTCCGTCTCGTGTCCGTGTGAACGCAAATCAGACGCAAATTTGAACAGGAAATACATTTAGACGGACAACGAGTGGCCGTGATTTGGGTTTGCGTCTACGTGTTGGGCCGGCGTTTTCGTCCGATTCAAACGGGCGTCGTGCAGTTGCCCTAAAGCGGGTGACTGCTTTCTGACATTACGAACCCTAGCTCTGATCATTTTTTTCCCGGCAACGAAAACACACACGCAAGAGATACAAACGGTGATGCCACAAACCTTCTGGAGGAGAGCGCAAACGTCGTTGATGGCCTTGAACGTCGACGGACGGATGGTGAGGTTTGGGCGACCGATCTTCTTATCGCCGTGGAGGCGAGATGACTACTGTAAATACCAAAATACCCTTTTTAAATCTGCTTTGAGATCTGTATTAGTTTTTTAACGGGGTACTACCGAACAGTACAGATCAGGCCTGCAGTGTAATACGATATGACATAACAATAATTCTCGGATTAGTCCCGGCTCGTTTCCGACGAAATGTGTTTTTAGCTAGGTTGTGTCCACGTTAGCATAAAAACTGTTAGTGATTGATTCAAAGAATTTATTTTTTTGGATCAAATGAAAGATTTAGGACGAGTGTGAACTTCCTAAAAAGTTTTCTTTTTGGAGTAACTTCCTGAAAAAAAAACCAGGAAGAAAACTAATCTTTCTTCCTTGTGATTTTTCATTCTTTTTTTGACAATCAATACCATGATATATTTATAGTAGCAAATTGTACATGGTAGAGATACATGAGCTGACTACAGCGATTACAAAATAAAGTCTAAAAGAAACGAGCAAATTTTCGAGATCTTCAAACTCTTTCTTCTTCCATGACACAATCTTGTATTTTTCTAAAGGCAGCCGTAGGAACATAACAAAAGTATCAAACCATAGACCTGTAAATACCAACGAGGGTTCTCCCATTGTTTTAATTTCAGCCGCAATGCCAAGGCTGCGATGCACGCACGCCGCCATTAAAGTAATAACCCAACATCGGCAAGAGTAGCAACACCGGTATTCCAGGGACAAAAAACCGAACAGCCAGGTCGACGTCACTGGGAATCGAGAGTACGAATCATCATTGTCGAGGACGTAGCAGCCGAGACAGATATTGCGAGGACAATCCTCCTCGCGGCGACCAAGAGAAAAAAAATCCAAAACCAATATGGCGAAGCAAGATCTGAAGGACCATACCTAGACAAATTTAATCTTCCAACACCACCATTGACGTCGCGAAGAAGATCTCGTCACCGAATGAAGGGACGAAGATTATTTATTGCAGACGATGCCATCTCCAAAGAAGAAGACGACTACCAAAACCCTCAACCAATCTAATGAAAACACTACTATTATTAAGAACTCCACTCATAGATCGGGTTCCCAACCCCTCCCGACACCGGCAAGGCCGGCCGGAGGGGGGGAACCGATCTATGGTGGAGGCGGAGGTGGTGGCGGCGGCTAGGTCTTTTTCAGGAGGAGGTGGCGGCGGTTTCTCACGATCTTGATACACCAGCTCGTGATTTTTCGTTCTTAGTATTAGTTGTTCAAGAGGATACACATACTTAGGCCATTTCTAACCGATCCCATAAAAAGTTAAAGGAGTATACGGTGAAGTAAAGTTAGTGGAGTAAATTTTTACTTCACTAACGGTGGCCGCACCTAGCCGATTCCCTATAGTTTGTGAAGTAAAAACCAAAATCATATAGATTTTGTGTCCTAGCCGCATCAACTTCAAACATTACACAATATATGTCATGAGAATATTAAAATTAAAACATGCATAACATAACCGTCATAACATATAATTTCATCATCATGAATTTCAAATAAAAACATGCGAAGAAATCAAATCCACCATCCTCTCGGCCACCATCACCGCCGCCGTCCTCTCGTCCACCATCAACACCACCACCCCTCAGCCACCACCATCAAAACCACCACCCCTCGGCCACCACCATCAACACCACCACCCCCTCGGCCACCACCAACATTCCGAAGAGAGGCTTCCAAGATCTCTCCACGAGTGAGCTCCCAATACTTCCTTGCGGTTTCATCCATTGTGTTTGGATTCATCAACATGATAGCACGTTCTTCGGCCTTCTTGGCATCACGAATCCTCTCCTCATCAAGTGCAAGCCTATGCTCCTCCGCCTTAAACTTTCTCTCTTCGGCGGCCAACTTGGCCTTCCATTTCTCATCCTCCAACACCTTGAGCTCATTCCACCTCGTCATCTTCTCTTCTTTGTGTTCGGCCGCCAACACCTTCTTGGTCTCGATCATTGCCACAAGTTCTTCTTTGTAAGTGCCACCGAATGCATTTCTCTTCTTTCTTTCTTTTGCAATCTTGTTTCCTTCCGGTCTATTGTTGGCATCTTCGTTAACCTCGTCGTCGTCCTCAACGGATATGCTCAACCTTTATCTCTTTGTAGTGGTCTCCGCGATTCTTTGGATCCACTTCTCATTCTTGATAGCTCTTTGTAGCAATGATGCAACGTGAAGGGCTTGTGGCCGAACTTGGTGTTCCTATGCTTGAATAGTTCTTGGATGTAGGGGCCATACTCCGCCACTTGCACACCGCTCGGTGGTGCATGATTCACTTGGTTGATGCAACCGGACCATCGGTTGCATTGTGCTCCAACGATGCCCAAGAGAACCTTGCGTACGGCTTGATCGCACATCAACGGAGTTGTTGTAGTGCTCGGTAATTCTCTCCCAAAACATGGTCTTGGTTTGACCCGTTCCGGTCATTGCATCCATGTAGATCGTGCACCAAGCATCGCAAAGAGCAATATCCTCCTTTTGGTTGTAGTTGGCGGTGCGTGACCTTGGCGCCTTCGTGCTTGCTTCGGTCACCTCCACAACCTCCTATTCCTCGACCAACTCCTCCTCTTCCCCGGTCACCTCTTGCTCCATGTCTTGGGCCGCCTCCGAATCATGCCAAAACGAGTCATAGTTGAGCTCATCAAGTCCAACGGCAGCCGATGACTCCAAAGACGCGAGGAATTCGGCCGTGTTCATCTCCTCACTACGATAACAAAGCAAACACCACCAACAATCACTTTTGGCCACCAACAATCACTATCGGCCACCAACAAGATGCGAGCTTTTTCTTTACCTTGTAGGCATTTCATCGAGCACTTGGCGGCCGCAATGCTTGTTGCCGGTTGCGGCCGCCGCCCGCACCGGAGCAATGGCCGTAGGGAGCGCCGGAGAAGCTGCACGAGGCGCCGCTGTGGCCTTTTTCATCTTCTTCTTCGCAGCCGCCTCGGCGAGCACCGCCGCTGCCGCCGTCGGTTTTCGAGCTCGTTAGGCTCCTGCGGGAGCGGCGGGAGGGTGGTGGGCCGTTGCCGGAGAGGCGGTGGCCACCCCGGAGGCCATTGGTGCGGTTGAAGGAGGAGCTTGAACCCGGTGTGTTTTTTTCATCCCCAAACTCTTCTTCGGCGCGGGCGGCGGTGCTTCGATGATTTCCGGCGGCAGTGGCCGGCGGGGTGAGGGAAGGGTCCGGGCTATCCATTCCGGCTGGAAGGACGGTCATCGGTTGCGGCGGCGGGGCGTGGTGTATACGGCGAAGGGAGACAGAGCGGCGCGGGGGTGGGAGAAAGAGAGGCGCCAGTTTTACTCGGCCGCGGCGGGAGTGAGTATATTTAGGGAGATTTGGGGGGATATTGGGAGGTGGAGTAAATTTTTTACTCCACTATGCCGGTTAGGGGATCGGGTAGGTGCGCCGTAAGGGAGGATAACCGAATTTTTAGTCGCTTATGGCCTTATTGGGGATCGGTTAGAAATGCCCTTAGAGAGTTGAAGGATACCGACGACGATGCTTTTTGAAGGTGTCTTGGAAGAGTTTGCCCACACATCATTGGGGTGTGGGCATGTTGGCGAAGGATTTTGAGTTGACCGACGTCACCATGGTTTGGGTTTTTGCACGATTGTAACTTGACCAATCATGTGTTGTATGGTTTTTGGGTCTAGTTTCCCGTATAAACCGGTCCACTCTGTTTTTGTTTTTTAATGAAATCCACAGTGCACCCGCCTTGCACGTAAAAAAATACTTAGGGAGCTAACCTCATTTGCAGGCGACAAGTCTAGTCAGATAGGCATGGGAATTAATTATAATCATCGCAAGAAAATTAATCAACCACATTTGGTTGGTTTTCGTTAGAGCTTTGCTTTGTCTGGCTTTGTGGTCTCCACGTCTTTCTCAATATCCACGGGCTCGTTGTAAGATACAATTGGCATAATGTGGCTAAGAGCAAACTGTGTTATCTTGTCGTTAATTAAGTGCATCCAAATTTAATCCTATAGTACTTTTTTTTAGGGGACAATCCTATAGTACTTCCTTAGATGTATGGACACTTCAGCGGAGGAAACAAGACATCGTCCTCAGTACCTGTTCTGACAACGACATCTCCTTGTTCACGAGTTATCTTCTTTGCATCTTCAACGATACGTTTTCTAATTATACATGATGTATGCTAGTATACATATTTTTAAGCACTAAAACGTTGAAGCTTGTTAGATTAGGCGGAGATTCGCGTCTGTACACATACATATGTACAACTCAGTCATGATATATATATTCTGCAACCGGTTGCAAAATACCCGTCGTCTGCATCCTCTGCACACTTTGAACTTTCGCGTGCTTTATCTGAATGTGACTTGTAATACATATACCATAGGAAAGCTGTGGACAAAGCGATCACTATCCATGTAGTAGAACATTTCTTAAAATCCTCACGGATTAAGAGCAGTTTCGAAAACGACATTTTCTCGTGTAAAAAAATATGAATCATATTTTTGACTTAATTTTCAAACGCTTTGTCGGATTGAGGAAAATGATATGGCGTTGGAAGTCTTCTGTAAATGCGCTCATCTTTCATGCAGAAACATTTCTCAAACACCATACGGTTTATGAGCAATTTAAAAAATTACGGATTTTTTTACCGAATGAATGAGATAGTATTTTTTTACCTCATTTTCAAACGGTTATCGGAATGACACAAATGAAATGGCATTCGAAAGCTGCTGCAAATGCGCTCTTCTTTCATATACAACGTTGTTGTCAATTCCAAAAGGTTTAAAAGTAATTTGAAAATGGAAGAAATTTGAACGAAATTGTGTTTTTTGGTTAATTTTTAAAAGGTTGTCGGAATGTAGCAAATGTTATGTTGTTGGCTTTTTGGCATATAACTATTTCCAAAATTCTTTACGATTTGACTTTAATTTTGAAAATGGTGGAATTCATTTTGAAGGCAAAAAATTTAAAACCTTGTTATGAATGGGGCAAATGCGGAACATTATGATGTAGAAAGTCTCAAAATTCCTATCCATTTACAAGTACTTTAAAAAATGATGAAATCATGTGTGTTGCCTTAGTCGCGAAAGCAGAGTGATCGAAATGCACTCTCCGCGGAATTTGAACTTTGAGGCTCTTCTGTCCGAATTCCACTCTGTGTTTTTGTGCAGCTTTTGGCTGTAACTCCTCAATTATTCATTGGAATTGGGAAAATGGTACACTATTGGAAACCTGTTGAAAAGACAACCTTTTCATGTTGAACATTTTTTTCAAATCCGCCTTGGTTTAAGAACAATTTTGAATACGGTAAAACTCGTTTTGATTGACATACACCAAACTTTTGAACCATTTTTGTCAGGATGAAACATATAATATACCACTGGAAATTTGTTGAGTAGGTGCGACTATTTCATGTAGATCATTTTGTCAAATTCATCGCAGCTTAAGAGCAGTTTTGAGAATGCCGAAAATGCTGTCAATTTTTTTGGTTTTTGAACTCCCAAATGAACAGTGGACTTCTCCGATCAGATCTTTTTATCTGTCCCGGTACGAGGACTTGAAATATCTTAGATTCTTCGAATGTGCTATGAAATCTTGCACACTGCCTAACGCTAACGCTTTGTAGTCGACTTAGTTGCAAAATACACGAAGCATTGTAATCTTCTCTTAATTCAGAATTACACTCCAAGTGTGAATATATTAACGAAGAAATTGACTCACAGAACTCAACAAATAGTTGTTCAAAGTTCTGGATCATTATGTTCTTACAGGTGGGTAATGCCAGTACAACTTAGTGTTGTTCTTTGTTTGTTTAATTCTTCAGTAATTTTGGATTTAGTCCTCATAAGCATTCTGTAGGATCTAAGTAATCGACCAGGGGGAGAGATTTTTACAATTTCTTTGAAAAAGCTAAGTCTTCGAAGAAAAACAGCTCATGTACACCTTAACAAAGAGAGATCGGACCTAACAAAGCCACCAACGCCTGTACCTTAATTAATGTTTGGTTAAGCAAGGTTCTCTTTTCTTCTCGCAGAAAAAAGCTCTCCTGTGAGGGCTCGGCCCCTTGTTTTTTCTTGAAGCTAAAGAGAACACTAACATATACAACATCTAAGAAGGTACTCTACAGATATTCACATATCCAGCTGGTTGTGGCAACCTGTTGCATCCATACATCATTAGCAGAACTAGAACAGTGCATGTATAAAATACATAAAGCCTTTGCATGCATGCTAGCTTTAAGACAAAATAAAAACAATATCGATGTCCATTACCAATGAGATTAACCTATAACTGATTAAACAAACAGACGCACCGAATGAAAAGTTGTTCGGTATATTTGTCCTGCGCAATGAAGATCAGAACTAGTAGCACAGCACTTCATTTCCCATGCACGCATATGTGCAAAGCCGAGCCAACTGGCCAAACAAAGCTGTCTATTTTTCTAACACGGGGGAAAAGAAGATGAGGATCACATCGACGCACGCATGCATGCATAATTTTTTAGTGTTTGTTTGTCCGTAACTTTCACGACGAGGAGCGCGAATCAGAGAAAGATACGAGCTGACGCTGACCGCTGGGGAGACAACGTGGCGGCATGCATATGGGCGTCGCCATGCAGAAGTGAGCCTCGGCGCCAGCAGCTCCTGCCTGTGATGCTCAACGCTGGTGGCAACAACACGGCTGACAGTAATTTCCCGCCGGCCCACGTCGCGATTGGATCGGATCCTCTGCCTTTTGGGAAGGATAGAATGGCCGGTTTGAATTTAGATAACCTACCGTCTCCATCTCTGTCTCAAAGTGTCGCTATTGCGTGCGGGTGGAATTCAGTGGGTCGGCTTTTTGAGAGAGAGAAAAAAGAATTCAGTAGGTTGGGGAAACTTACCGAGTGAAGTGTGAATGTGAAATACCACACTACATGTCTTTCGGCATAAGTCGAGCTTAATTTATCGTGGTCTCGGCTTACGCAGGGCTAAGCCTAGAGTCCATTAGAAAGGGCACGGCAAAAGAACAACCCTCGGCTTAGTCTCATATACGCCGAGTATTAGGGAGAAAACACAGCAGTACGTATCCATCTCGGCATATTCGACAAAAAGAACTCGGCTTACATTTGGGTGTCAGCAAAGCGACTGCTGCGTGGCCGTCGTCGCCACGCTTAACAGCTACTGTGACGGCGGTCGATATAAGCCGAGTACGCTCCAACGGTACCTGGCTTATGTTTCCACTTTTTCTTTAAAAAAAAATGAAACACTTCGCCTCCTCTGTAAGAAGAGTGGACGACAGAAAGCACTCGACTTCTTTTTGGATTGTATACCGCCAAAGCACTAGACGTTTTTTATGCGAAAACGGAAACAAAAACGGAACGCCGTTTTCCAGCGAAACAGGCACAAAAAATGGAACATTCCGTTTGTGTGAACATGGAATTTTCCGTTTCTACTATGGGCCTATGCCTGCTTTGTGGCCCAATCGTCAAACATCACACAATTAAAAAATGGGCAGTTCTTCTAAAAATTAAAAAATGAGCAGAATGGCCCATGTGTGGCCCAACTTCTCGTACGATACAAGGTAGAAGCCATGGTTGTGACCACAATAGAGGCCGGGCCTATAATTCCCCTTCATAGATTATTTTGTGACGTTATAATGTGTTTTACTTGTAAGAGGGTGACATGATACAATGTGTTTTGCTTATATATGGAGCTTGTCCTTCTCATTACCACAAATATGTTTGTGTTGCCAAAGTTAAAAAAAATGCACAAATGGATATCTTATAATATAACCATCATAATATTTTGTATCATGTTGATAATTGATTAAATATGTTGATTTGCTTGTGTTTTTTCCTATTGTTCAACGAATTTCTAAGTTTCGGTGACCACCTGCTTCCGTTGCCATATCTGTGCCGTATTCACTCCGTATCCATTTTTGATGTATCTGTTTTTGTATTCATTTCATGTGTTTCTGTATTCATTTTTGCTTCCGTAATAAATATGAAAACAAATGTGGTAGCAACTAGTTACGTCCGTTTAAGCTCCGTTTTCATACCTGCCCTACACCCAGGTTACAAAAATATTAGGGTTTGTATCGATCATAATGTTGATATTTTTTATATATGCATGGATGGAAAATTGGATCGACGATCGATATAAAATATGATAACTTTTTTATATTGATATAATATATGCATGTGAATGCAACCGGATCGATGATCAATATAGTATAGATGGAATTTTGATATGAATATATGACGGATTATATGAATAATATGGATCGATGTGTGTAGATTTTTTTTTATCATATGGATAGATTACGATCATATGGATAGATTATGATTATATGGATAGATTATGATAATTTTTTTGATCATATGGATAGACTAGATTTTTTTTGATCATATGGATAGATATATCTGGATCGATGATATGGATAGATATATGGACCGATGATATGGTATGGATGTAGCTAGATAGATTTAACTTGGTATGGATGATGGACTATATGGATGTGTAGTAGAGTTTATAGCAATATTGATAAAAAAAGATATGGATGATCTCGGATGTATTCCTTATTATTTTGATCATGCATGATAAATTATATGAATAGATTATGATAAATATTTTTATCATATGGATAGATTATGATTTTTTTTGATCATATGGATAGATATATATGGATCGATGATACGATATGGATGTAGCTAGATATATTTGATTTGGTATGGATGATGGATTATATGGATGTGTAGTAGAGTTTATAGCAATATTGATAAAAAAAAGATATGGATGATCCCACATGTATTCCTTATTATTTTGTTCATGCATGATAGCATTTTATAATTTGTATAGATATAGGTCTATTCATCTGTAGTAGAGTTTAGAATATTTGATAAAATAAAATAAAAGAACGGGAAAGAGAAAGATAATGATTTAAAAAAATGAAAAACAAGTTACTTCGCAGTAATTAAGAATTTTGCATCGTTTTGTTAATATGCGAATGGAAGATGATGTATATGGATGATGAAATCAATATGGAAATGCTTGTGATTATACTAACTAATTAATGAAGATAGTTGTGACACCCCGATTCAGAGAACTGGAGGCCCTCGTGTTCCAGCCCAGAGATCTATGTCTTCTGGAACACGAATATAGCTTGGTACAGAATGACCACGATTTAATAGAGTACTCAAATGGTACACGGAGTTAAGGTACAATACTCTTGCTCAACAAGGTAATACAATAAGAGAAGTAATGCTCGGTTATTGTTCCACGGTCTAGTTACTAACGAACACTAGTGGTGGAGAGGGTAAGACACAGCGGAAGGCGGGACACTGGTGGGGCTCCACTCCAAAGGGACACAGCTGGGACACAATCTTGCTCTCGCTCTCGACGTCCTTCTACGGAGCTTCTCCTGCATCTGGCATTATAAGCCAGGTGAGTACTTTGAATGTACTTGCAAGCTCCCAACAAACCAAAGGCAAGCAAGCAAGCAAGAACAAGGTAAACAAACATAACGACAAAGTAAAGACTTGTGTAGGTAAAACTAGCATAAATACTGCGTAAGCTTAGTCTATTCGTTTAACGTCCGATGGACCTTTTCCCGGCATGATCCTCGATCATCCGGCTTATCAAAGAAGATTACCTTTCTAGCATAACTATCAGCAATACTGTAAATGAAATTGGGTGCCAGGTCAAATAGTGTGACTTAACATGAACGGTATCCCATTTCCGGGGACTCAGCTATTCAAATAGTTTCAACACACACACTCTACAGAGGTTGTACACTTTACCCACATCATGGACTATTAGTCCAACAAATCTCACTCACAGCATGGCCCTCTACCCATGTCTCCGACCTCCCGCAGGCTAGCCCTGGGAGAGAGGATCTGGGTCCCTGGCACCCCGTTGCACAACTTATCCCCCCCCCCCGCGGGAATCTATAAACTTCTCTGTGCACATCTACCAACCCAGGCTCTCTTGACTAGATATGGCAACTTCTCGGCCAGAGGAAGTCTACACATCTCAGTTTCCCTCTTTGGAAACACGCAGAAGAGACATAACCATAAATGAATTAGGGCCCTCCCACTCGTGCAAATGTGGCTGTACTGAGGAGGTTCGGTTCCGTGGCACTTGGATTGACCGGTTATTAATGTTGGGCTACGAAGGAGTTACTTCACCAGAATCCTACTTTAATGAACCTACCTCAACCATGCTTCTCTCAAATGAAAGTACTTTGAAGGTGACTACTATTGTAAGTAAAGTCTTTCTCCGAAGGGTCTGCTCGTTACTACCGTTTTATTCATTACGGTTCATCTGATCGAAAGTAATTACCATTTTCCTTGAGAATACTAGTTCCGAAGTAATTAAGGTAAAAGAGTTAAACCTCTATAGTACTCCATTGATGTTATAGCACTTCTTCCACTAGGCTATACTCAAGCAAACAATAAGAGCATAAACAACCAAGTATATAAAAGGTGAAATAACCAATAATATGCATGTTGGAATCCATGGCCTTGCAAATGCCATCAAGCAAGTGGATGAAGTGGTTTGCCTTGAACAAGTGGAGGGTCACAAAACTCCTGCTCTTCACCTCCTGAATTATCTCTCTCTGGAAATAATTTCAAAGCATTTTCAATAAAGAGCAAAACAACAAAACTCTGTCCAGAAATTCTAGACAGACCAAATAAATCTCAAACATTGCCAACAGACAAGAAATTAAATAACAAAAATAATACAAAAAGAATCAATTGATTTGGACTTATAGTTTAGGAGATATTCATGGTCAAAGTTGGGTCAACACAAGCATTTTAATCGATTTACAATGAAAAACAGAAAATCCCAGGAGGCGCCACGTCGAAGGCGTATTTTTTAAATACGCGATGGCCAACGTACCGCTTCGGGACTTAAGTGAGTCACTGATGGGTGGGGTCCACCCGTCAGGTTTTTCTTTTAAAAACACAGCCGAGGCACGGGAGAACTCCGACAAGGAGAGGGGGTGATGGCTTGCGTGGGTTGGCCCACTGGGACGGCGGCTCTCTGGCAAGTCTTCCCGTACCCGTGGCGTCGCCGGAGGTGGTCGAACAACGGTGGTCTTCGGGTAAGCTTGAACGCGAGGGGGCTTTAATCAAGCTGGCTCAAGGGGTGGGCGTGGTTAGTGGAGTGAGGTGAGGACAGTGGTGGCGGTGGTTGGGCTCGGGGAGCCGTGGTTGGAGCTGATCGAGCTAGGCTCGCTGGCGGCAGAGCTTCGCCATGGGGGAAGAAGCGAGGGAGCGATAGCAAGAGGGCGTCAACCAGTAAAGGATTGGGGGAGGAAGAGAGGGGTGTGAGTTGTTTGCGAGGCCGGGGGTCGCCTTTTATAGGCCGGAGGGGAGAAGGGGGCCATGGCGCTGCCGCGATCGGCGCTGACTGCTACTTGTAGTCTGCATTGGTATTTCCCCGAAGAGGAGAGGATGATGCAGTACAATAGAGATAAGTATTTCCCTCAGTTAAGAACCAAGGTTATTAATCCAGTAGGAGAACCAAGCAAAATTCCATTAAGCGCACCTGCACACAAAAGAGCAAACACTTGCACCCAACGCAAATAAGAGGGTTGTCAATCCTCTTAGCGGTTATTTGCAAGGATTAAATCTCATAGAGATAAATAGATAAAATAAAATACTAAATAAAATAAGAGTAAATAAATTGCAGCAAGGTATTTTTAGGGTTTTTTATATATGATAAAGTAGACCCGAGGGCCATAGTTTTCACTAGAGGCTTCTCTCTCGAACACATAGCATACGGTGCGTAAACAAATTACTGTTGGGCAATTGATAGAAAAGCAAATAATTATGATGGATTCATGGCAATGATCATGTATATAGGCATCATGTCTGAGACAAGTAGACCGACTCCTGCCTGCATCTACTAGTATTACTCCACCCATCGACCGCTATCCAGCATGCGTCTAGGGTATTAAGTATGAAACAGAGTAACACCTTAAGCAAGATGACATGATGTAGACAAAGTAAACTCAAGCAATATGATTAAACCCCATCTTTTTATCCTTAATGGCAATAATACAAATACGTTTCATGTCCCCTTCTGTCACTGGGATTGAGCACCGCAAGATTAAACCCATCACAAAGCACCTCCCATTGCAAGACAAATCAATCTAGTAGGCCAAACTAAATCGATAGATCGGAGAGAAATACAAAGCTATAATAATCATGCATAAAAGAGTTCAGAGAAGACTCGAATATTTCTCATGAATAATCTGATCATAAACTAACAATTCATCGGATCCCAACAAACACACCGCAAAAGAAGATTACATCGGATAGAACTCCAAGAACATCGAGGGGAACATGGTATTGAAGATCAAAGAGAGAGAAGAAGCCATCTAGCTACTAGCTATGGACCCGTAGGTCTATGGTAAACTACTCACACATCATCGGAAGGGCAGCAAGGTTGATGAAGAAGCCCTCCGTGATCGATTCCCCCTCCAGCAGAGTACCGGAAAAGGCCTCCAGATGGGATCACGGAAGAACAGAGGCTTGCGGCAGTGGAAAGGTTTTCTCTTCTGTCTCTCTGGTATATTGGGAATATTTTAGAATTTATAGCGCTGGAATTAGGTCAGGAGGGGCAACAAGGGGCCCACAAGCCTGGGGACGCACCTACTCCCCTGGGCGCGCCCTCTAGGCTTGCCGCCTCCTCGTGGCTCTTCTGGTCTTCTCCCAAAGCTTCGTGGGTCCCTTCTGGTCCAGAAAAAAACAATCCAAAGTTTTTTTCTCGTTTGGACACTTTTTGATAATGATTTTCTGAAAAGGAAAAAACAAGCAGAAAACAGCAACTGGCACTGGGCACTGGGTTAATAGGTTAGTCCCAAAAAATGATATATAATGGCATATAATTGCATATAAAGCATCCAAGATTGATACTATAATAGCATGGAACAATAAAAAATTATAGATACGTTGGAGACGTATCACTGACGGCCAGCTGGGCCTGCGCCGGCCTACGGCTGGCTTGGCCGGGGCTCGGGTGAGCATCAGTAGGTTAGGAGGAAGCCGCCAAGGCTCTCTGCGCTGACCAACGCGTCGCGACGCCGTGCGGGTCACGGCCGAACAGTGGTCGGAGCCACGGGCACGCTCGACGGAGGGGGCCGACCAGGGTGGCGCGGGCTTGATGCTGGGGAGGGTTGGGACGCATGCGGGAGGAGCAGCGCGTGGCGCTAGGCGCCGGGGACGGGCTGCGGTGCGGTGGGCGTGTGGCCAGTGGCCGGGCGCGACGGAGCGCACGCGCTGTGGCGTCCCAGGCCCATGGTCACCCGACCAGTGGGCGCCTGGGTGGCCCTGGCTGGGCTTGGCCGTGTCTGGTAGCTAGGGGGAGGGTTGTAGATGCTATGTGTTGCTGCAGTTGGATTCCCGGGCATCTGAGCTATCAGCTGGGTCTTTTAGAATGTTCTAATAGCAAGGTGATTGTGCTATACAGAGAGAGGAGGGAGTGATGGTTAGAGCTGCTTTTTGGGTGAGTGCTATTAGTCACTAAGGTGATCATCTTCACCAAGTTTGAGCCATAACAGATCAAGCCTTGAGGTACTTGCTGTTCAACCTAGGGTTTAGGTCAGAATGTGTTTTGATGATGAGGGGCTCAAATGCAAAAGTGCCAGGGTGTCTTGGGTGCATTTCTAGTTGTCTAAGGGCCTAAAAAAATTGTAGGAATTATTTGAGCATTATCAGAAGAGTGGAAGAGGGTGTTGCTTCACAACTTGAGCACTATGCTATTATTCCTCTCTGAAAAAGAAAAAATCTCTAAGTAAAATAATTCTCATGAGATGGTTATCCAGAGAGGGTTGGGTTAGATAGCTAGCCAATAGAGGAGGTTGGTTGCTGGTTAAATATTTATGCGGTTTAGTTTGTTAAGTCCAAGAGAAATGATTCAGAAAAACTCAGGGGAAGAAAGCCAACTGGAAATTCAAATGCAGAAACCAGAAAAAAGAAAGGAGGCAAAACTTAGAGTGTTACAAACCTACCCCCCTTAAGATGAATCTCGTCCTCGAGATTCGCATTCTCCGGGAATAACTGTGGGTACTCTGCCTGCAAGTACTCCTTGATCTCCCAGGTGGTCTCATTGGCAGAGTGATTGGCCCATAGTACTTGGCAAAGTTTCCTTACGTCAGGGTGGGGGTTGTCTTTCTCCGCCAAAACCCTTATTGGTTCCTCTATGTATGTGAGATCGGGACCCAGGGGTGCATTTCCGGTCTTCTTCTTGCCATCCAGTACATAGGTCCTTCTCTTGAGTCTGGAGGAGTGGAACACGTTGTGGATGTGTTCCATCTCTGTTAGAAGCTGCACTTGGTACACGTCTTTGCTGAAGTGGCTTGTTATCTCGAAGGGTCCTAGGTATCGGCCGGCTAGCTTTTTCTGTCATGGACGTCGGTCTGACTTCCGTACTGGGGTCACCCTTAACCTCGTCTCTGATTGCAAACTTCGTTCCTCTGTATGGGTGTGCATTGGCATCGGCCTGACGGTGTTGTGTTGCTGGCACTTTGTAACCTGTACTTTTGCCTCTCTACTAGGACTCACGGCCATGCCAAATATACCACTGTCCTTCACTTGGGTCCATTTCTAGGGAGCTGGGTAGTCTCGGGTGAGTAATGCTTCCAGGGGTGATGTCTTGAGGTTGGGGTCATGATCACTGTTGTAAATCAATTCTGCGTAAGGCAGACATTCCTCCCATTAGGTGCCGAAAGTCAGTGTGCATGCCCTGAGCATATCTTCCAATACCAGTCCACTGTTTGTTGCTGGCTCATCTGACCATGGGTAGTATTTGTTGGTTCCCAGGGTGGTGGTTTCCAGTAGTCAGTCGAGGGCTTGCCAGAAGGCTTCGTCAAACTACGGGTGCTGAGTTGAGTTCACTGACCGGGGTGTACCATGATAGCTGACGATCCGGCATACATAGAGCTGGGATAACTCATCGGTGTTGGTGGTGGATTGCACTGGGAATAGGTAAGCTACCTTGGTGGTCTGATCCATGACGCTCCAGATTGCGTCATACCCGCTGGCGGAGTTGGTTAGTCCAAGGATGAAGTCCATGCGGACGTGGTTCCATTCCCATTGGTGGGTTGGGGCTGGCAGGAGTGCTCCGTTAGATCTCTCGGGTCCTTGCTCGAGATTCCTACATATGCTGCAACCGTTGAGGTATTCCGTGATGTGCCCGTGCATTCCTAGCCACTAGAATATTCTTCCCACGCTCTGGCACATCTGGTAGAATCCGGGGTGGAGCGGGTAGGTAGAGCCATGTGCTTCACCCATTATTCGGAGTCTTAGGTCCTCCTGGTCCGGGATACATATCCGGTTGTCCATCCGTAGGGTGCCTTGGGCATCGACTTGAAATGTCCCGGTTGTCCCTTGCTTGGCCTCCTCTATGAGATGCTGAAGGCTGGCGTGGTTTCCTTGGGCCTTGCTAATATCTTCCTCTATTGTTGTCTGATTCTTCCTGGAGCCTACACTTGGTATACCACGAAGGAGCATGTTGAGCTTGCCGAACTCCTTCTTTAGCAATGGGTGGAAGACCATGGTTTCTTGGGCGAGGGCGTCCATTTCGCCTTCCTCCAACAGGCGGTATTCTTCCAGAGCACCATTGCGGACTGCGTTCAGGTAGCGACGTCGGGTGAGGTTGGCGTCGGGTTAGTTGAATATGAACCTGAGTTCCTTGTGGTCGTCATAAATATCACATCGGTGACCGTGGAGGTGACATCGCCTGGTCTTTAGAGCGTGTATTACTGCCACTAACTCTAGTTCCTCGGCGGAGCATCCTTCTTCTTGAGGGTGGAGTCAGCCCGACGCATATGCGATTGCTCTTCCTTCTTGTATCATACCTCCTCTGATGCCTTGCGGAGAGGCATCGTACTGGATGGTGAAACACATGCAGACATCCGGTAGTGCGAGTATCAGTGCCATGGCTATCTGGGTTTTTATCTCCAAGAAGCTGGACTTGCAGACTTCGTTCCATTTGAAGGGGCGTCCTTCCATTAATAGCTCGGTCAGCGGGCTGTCGATCTTACTGAATCCACTGATGAAGTAGCCGTAGTTACCGGCCTCTCATAGAAAATCGCGCATACTCTTGGGGTGAGAGGAGTCTTGATATGTCTCCAACGTATCTATAATTAATGAATTATTCATGCCATGTTTATTATAGTTTTGTATGATTTTGGTGCACTTTTATATGGCTTTTATATGATTTTTATGGACTAACATATTGACCTAGTGCCCAGTGCCAGTTGCTGTTTTTTGCTTGTTTTTGGTTTCCCAAAAAATCCATATCAAATGAAGTCCAAATGCAGCGAAACTTTTTGACAATTTTTTCTGGAAGGAAACAGACCCAGGAAGCTTCGGGGGAGCAGCAGAATACTCATAGGGGCCCCACAAGCCACCAGGGCGCGCCACCCGCCAGGCGCGCCCCGGTGCCTCGTGGGCCCCCTGTGGCACCTCTTTGCGTGATTCCAACGCTGAAAAATCATATATATTCAGAAACCACCGAAAGTTAACCTAGATGAGTTTTTATTACGCCGCCGCAAGCCTCTGTACCTCCACGATCTCATCTACAGACCTTTTCCGGCACCCTGCCGGAGGGGGGAATCATCACCGGAGGCCATCTTCATCATCCCGGCGGTCTCCATGATGAGGAGGGAGTAGTTCACCCTCGGGGCTGAGGGTATGTACTAGTAGCTATGTGTTTGATCTCTCTCTCTCTCTCTCTCTCTCTCTCTCTCTCGTGTTCTTGATATGGCACGATCTTGATGTATCGCGAGCTTTGTTAATATAGTTGGATCATATGGTGTTTCTTCCCTCTCTATCTTTGTTATAATGAATCGAATCTTTTCCCTTTGAGGTTTCGTTATTGTCGGATTGAATATTTCAGATTTGAGAACACTTGATGTATGTCTTGCATATGAATACCCGTGGTGACAATGGGGTATTATATTGATTCACTTGATGTATGTTTTGGCACTCAACTCGCGGATTCCCGAGGTGACATTGGGGTAATCTATGCATAGGGGTTGATGCACGTTTTCATTATCTTTTCTCCGGTAGAAACTTTGGGGTGCTCCTTGAAGTTCTTTGTGCGGATTGAATATTATGATTATGAAGTTGTTTGATGCATATCGTATAATCAACTCACGGATACTTGAGGTGACATTGGAGTATCTAGGTGACATTAGAGTTGGTTGATGTGTATCATATGGTGTTATTTTAGTACGAACTCTAGGGCTGTTTGTGACACTTATAGGAATAGCTCAATAGATTGATCGGAAAGGATAACTTTGAGGTGGTTTCATACCCTACAAACAATTTCTATCTTATGTTCTCCGCTATTAGGAACTTGGGAGTGATTCTTTATCGCACGTTGAGGGATGATTATATGATCCAATTATGTTAGCATTGTTGAGAGATTGCACTAGTGAAAGTATGAACCCTAGGCCTTGTTTCTAAGCATTGCAATACCATTTGTGCTCACTTTTGTTACTAGTTACCTTGCTGTTTTTATATTTTCATATTACGAAACCTATATCTACTATCCATACTACACTTGTATCACCATCTCTTCGCCGAACTAGTGCACCTATACAATTTACCATTGTATTGGGTGTGTTGGGGACACAAGAGATTTCTTTTATTTGGTTGCAGGGTTGTTTGAGAGAGACCATCTTCATCCTACGCCTCCCACGGATTGATAAACCTTAGGTCATCCACTTGAGGGAAAATTGCTACTGTCCTACAAAATTCTGCGCTTGGAGGCCCAACACGAGTCTACAAGAATAAGTTGTGTAGTAGACATAAAGCTCTTTTCTGGCGCCGTTGCCGGGGAGGTGAGTGCTTGAAGGTATATCTTTAGATCTTGCAATCGAATCTTTTAGTTTCTTGTTTTATCACTAGTTTGGTTTATAAAAGAAAACTACAAAAAAAATGGAATTGAGGTTGCCACATATTATTCATCTTTATAATGTCTTTCTTGAAAATGATGGATCGGAAAATTGTGCTCAATTGATAGAAGAAGAATTCAATAAAATGTTTGGCATAAAATCCATGAATGATGAGCATGATTGCAATGTTGCTAGTATGAATTCTTTGAATATCCATGATGCTAGTGATATGCAAAGCCATAAGCTTGGGGATGCTATGTTTGATGAAGATGGAATTTTTAGTCCCCCAAGTTTTGATGAGAAGAAATTTGCTTATGTGGAGAGTAATAAAGTTTCTATGCTTGTAGGTCATGAAAAGAATGCTTTATGTGATAGTTATATTGTTGAATTCATTCATGATGCTACTGAAAATTATTATGAGAGAGAATCATATGCTTGTAGGAGTTGCATTAATATCAATTTTCCTCTCTATGCGTTGAAAGTTTTGAAGTTATGCTTGTTTTGCCTTCCTATGCTAGTTGATTCTTGCTCCCCTAAATTGTTTGCTCACAAAATCCCTATGCATAGGAAGTGGGTTAGCCTTAAATGTGCTTGCCATATGATTCATGATGCTCCTTTTGTGTTTCAATTCTTTACTTTTATGCGAGCATCATTGAAATCATCATGCCTAGCTAAAAAGGCATTAAAGAAAATCACTTGTTGGGAGACAACCCAACATGTTGATTCGATTCTGTGCAAAAACAGAAACTTTTGCGTCCAGTGCTGGAATTTATATTATGTACTGGAGCGTGAGAAAATTCTGAAATTTTTACAGAGCATTGGGTTACAAATTTGTTACGTTGTCCTAATTTACCAGAATTTTTGGAGGTACAGAAGTATGGTTTTTAAATCTATCACTACATGCTGTTCTGTTTTTGACAGATTCTGTTTTTGGTGCATAGTTTGCTTGTTTTAGTGTTTCCATAGCTTATATTGAGTAATATAAATTGTGGAAATGATAGAATACTGTAGGCATTATGTGAGAACAATTATGAAACTTGTCTTGTCAGTACCTAAGTGGATCATTTATTTTTATCATACTAACCTATCTCACAAGTTCCGTTAAGTTTTGTGTGATTGAAGTTTTCAAGTTTTGGATGAGATATCAATATGAGGAGAATAAGGAGTGGCCAGACCCTAAGCTTGGGGATGCCCAAGGCACCCCAAGGTAATATTCAAGGAATACCCAAGCAACTAAGCTTGGGGATGCCCCGGAAGGCATCCCCTCTTTCGTCTTCAACATTATCGGTAACCTTACTTGGATGAGCTATATTTTTATTCGTCACATAATATGAGTTTTGCTTGGAGCGTCATTTTATTTTATTGAGATTTGCTTGCTGTTATCAATAATCATGTTTTGTATCTTTTAGTTCAATAAAATGCCAATTATAGCCTTTACCATGCTCAGTTTGCAAGTTCATGTGTTGCTGTTTGAAAACAGAAAGTTTTCTGTTATGTCCAGAATATTCCTGAATAGTCAGAACATGATAAAAGTCTGAAATTTTTACACAGTAAGAATGCATGAGTTCTCTATCACGTGGTAATTTTTCAGAATTTTGGGAGTTAGGGAAGTATGAATTCTTATTCCCCCTTTACAGACTGTTCTGTTTTGGCAGATTTCGGTTATAGTTGCATTGTTTGCATATGTTGCTTGTTTAATGTTTCTATTTGTGGATAGAAGTATTAAATATGCAGAGACATTTAGTATGCAATGTTTAATTATAATTTTAGTAACTTGCTACAGTTGAGAATGTTAAGGTTTTGAGTTGATTTATACTAACTTATCTCACGAGTTCTTGTTGAGTTTTGTGTGGATGAAGTATTTAAGATTTAGGGAAACCATGATATGAGAGGAATTAAGGAGATACAAAAGCTCAAGCTTGGGGATGCCCAAGGCATCCCAATATAATATTTCAAGAAGTCTCAAGCATCTAAGCTTGGGGATGCCCCGGTAGGCATCCCACCTTTCTTCATCAACAATTATGGGTTAGTCTTGGTTGAGCCTAAGTTTTTGCTTCTTCACATGAGTTGTGCTATTCTTGGAATGTCATTTTATTTTGTTTTCTTTGCTGTTTGAATAAAATACTTAAGATCTGAAATTTTTTAAGTGAGAGAGAGTCCTCACATAGCTACCTATTTACTTAACTACTCATTTGGTCTTCACTTATATCTTTTTGGAGTAGTTTGTCATTTACTCTTGTTATTCACTTATATCCTATGAGTAAATTATTGAAATGAATTGAATATCATAAAATTGAAATTTATATGCTTCATATGCTTGTCCCATGGGGAGTAGTGACTTCACACACAAGAAGTATAAGTGGTAAAATTTATTGAAAGTTAACAAACATAGCATTGGTCACTTGAACAATTCATGAAAGAATTTTGAAGGAAGAGAAATTTCACATATAAATATACTATCTTGGACATCTTCTATGATTGTGAGCCCCCATTAATTATTTTCAAGCTTGATCAAGTAGTTGACGTTGGACAAGGAAGACAACGTAATGAGTTATGTTTGTTTATATTCACATAGAAGTTATATTGTCATGGATCCTCTAACATGTGGTGCTTGCTTAGGATCTTTTGCTAGCCAAAAATTCATACTAAGTAGAGATACTACTTGTGCATCCAAAAACCCTTAAACCCAGTTTCTTGCTATGAGTGTCCACCATATCTACCTATGGATTGAATAAGATCCTTCAAGTAAGTTGTCATCGGTACAAAAAGCAATAAAAATTACTCCTAAAATATGTATGATCTGTTATTGCAAGGGAAAATAAGCGTTGTACGAACTTGTGATGGTAAAGAAATAAAAGCGACGGACTGCATAATAAAGGTTGCTATCACAAGGGGCAATATAACCTGACGTTCCTTTGCATTAAGGGCTTGCACATCCAAAAATAAAAAGCGCATGACAACCTCTGCTTCCCTCTGCGAAGGGCCTATCTTTTACTTTTATGTATTTACTTTTATCTATTTACTTTTATGCAAGAGTCAATATTATTTATTCTCATTTCAACCTCAATTATTCTCTAAGTTGGCAAGCATCATGTGGTAGGGAAAGATCCAGGCACATAGATCCAGTTGAATATAGGCGATCATGCGTTATTATTGTTGACATTATCCCTGAGATAAATAAGTTGGGAGGCAAAACATTAAGCCCCTATCTTCCTATGTGTTTGACTGAAACGGTTTGTTCTAAAAATATGCTTTGAGTGTCAGCAATCATGGAAGACTAAATGATAGTTGAGTATGTGGAATTTGCTAAATTAAAGCTCTTACATAGACCCTTTCTGAAAATAAGATGAAATGCAATTGTTTGATGACTGAGAACATAGTTTGTTTGTTTTCAAGAAAGTTTATGGTCTTTACTTTAAACATGTGAATAGCTTGCTACTTGATCATGAGAAGTTTTATGAGATGAGCTACTGTTTATCATATATATTGACGCTAGAAAAAGTAATTGCAATTATTATTGATCAAATTTATGCACTATGCTAGCATTCACACTTCATAAATTATTTCTTTTATCATTTACCTACTCGAGGACGAGCAGGAATTAAGCTTGGGGATGCTGATACGTCTCCAACGTATCTATAATTTATGAAGTATTCATGCCATGTTTATTATAGTTTTGTATGATTTTGGTGCACTTTTATATGGAATTTATATGATTTTTATGGACTAACATATTGACCTAGTGCCCAGTGCCAGTTGCTGTTTTCTGCTTGTTTTTGGTTTCCCAGAAAATCCATATCAAATGAAGTCCAAATGCAGCGAAACTTTTTGACGGTTTTTTCTGGAAGGAAACAGACCCAGGAAGCTTCGGGGGAGCAGCAGAAGATCCACAGGGGCCCCACAAGCCACCAGGGCACGCCACCCCCCAGGTGCGCCCTGGTGCCTCGTGGGCCCCCTGTGGCACCTCTTTGCGTGATTCCAACGCTGAAAAATCATATATATTCAGAAACCCCCGAAAGTTAACCTAGATGAGTTTTTACGCCACCACAAGCCTTTGTACCTCCACGACCTCATCTACAGCCCTTTTCCGGCACCCTACCGGAGGGGGGAATCATCACCGGAGGCCATCTTCATCATCCCGGCGGTCTCCATGACGAGGAGGGAGTAGTTCACCCTCGGGGCTGAGGGTATGTACTAGTAGCTATGTGTTTGATCTCTCTCTCTCTCTCTCTCTCGTGTTCTTGATATGGCACGATGTTGATGTATCGCGAGCTTTTTTAATATAGTTGGATCATATGGTGTTTCTTCCCTCTCTATCTTTGTTGTGATGAATCGAATCTTTTCCCTTTGAGGTTTCGTTATTGTCGGATTGAATATTTCAGATTTGAGAACACTTGATGTATGTCTTGCATATGAATACCCATGGTGACAATGGGGTATTATATTGATTCACTTGATGTTGTTTTGGCACTCAACTCGCGGATTCCCAAGGTGACATTGGGGTAATCTATGCATAGGGGTTGATGCATGTTTTCATTATCTTTTCTCCGATAGAAACTTTGGGGTGCTCCTTGAAGTTCTTTGTGCGGATTGAATATTATGATTATGAAGTTGTTTGATGCATATCATATAATCAACTCGCGGATACTTGTGGTGACATTGGAGTATCTAGGTGACATTAGAGTTGGTTGATGTGTATCATATGGTGTTATTTTAGTACGAACTCTAGGGCTGTTTATGACACTTATAGGAATAGCTCAATAGATTGATCGAAAAGGATAACTTTGAGGTGGTTTCGTACCCTACAAACAATTTCTATCTTATGTTCTCCGCTATTAGGAACTTGGGAGTGATTCTTTATCACACGTTGAGGGATGGTTATATGATCTAATTATGTTAGCATTGTTGAGAGATTGCACTAGTGAAAGTATGAACCCTAGGCCTTGTTTCTAAGCATTGCAATACCGTTTGTGCTCACTTTTGTTACTAGTTACCTTGCTGTTTTTATATTTTCAGATTACAAAAACCTATATCTACTATCCATACTACACTTGTATCACCATCTCTTCGCCAAACTAGTGCACCTATACAATTTACCATTGTATTGGGTGTGTTGGGGACACAAGAGATTTCTTGTATTTGGTTGCAGGGTTGTTTGAGAGAGACCATCTTCATCCTACGCCTCCCACGGATTGATAAACCTTAGGTCATCCACTTGAGGGAAAATTGCTACTGTCCTACAAAACTCTACGCTTGGAGGCCCAACAAGAGTCTACAAGAATAAGTTGTGTAGTAGACATCAAATCTCCTAGCTTATTATCATCTTGACTTTTTTGGAGCTGATAGTCACTCCTAGGGCAGATATTTTGTGACCCAGTGTCTTGACTTCGGTTCGCCGGAAAGTGCTCTTCCAAAGGTTGACGTACAGGTGATGGGCTCGCAGGCTTTGTAGGACGGTGCGAAGGTGCGGTAGGTGATCTTCTTTACTTTCGGAGTAGATGAGGATGTCGTCGGCAACCAGAAGTACAAACCTGCTTTGGAAGTCCCACAGTATTTCATCTATCAGAGTTCTGCAGTAGGCGGGGGAGCCTATCAATCCGGGTGGCATGACTGTGAACTCAAAGGTACCGAACTTTGTGGTGAAGCCGGTCTTTTATATGTCTTCTTCCTTAATCCTTATCTGATAGTTTGTAACGCCCCGGACACACCCGCTGGCGGTCGTTACTCCTGGTGAGATCTAGACTGGCCCCACAGATCAATACTAGTCTTTCCTGCGCACTTTGTCCTCACTCGTGCGTACCCGGGAGCAACTTTCCGGTCGGTCACCCATCCTGAAATTACTCCAAGCTGAGCACGCTTAACTTTGGAGTTCTTTCCGAATGGGCTCCCGGAAAAAAAGGAATTCCTTATTGATATGAGTAGTCTATCATCCCTAGCCAGGCTATCACATGCACCCCCACTCAGATGAATCGACGTCCTCGTCGAGCCACAGGAACATTCCCTCTTGGCACATACGTCTGTGCATCCAGTCCGGCACATGTGCCATGCCGTGTGCCACGACGGGTCACAAACGTCATGCACAACATGACCGCACACCTGTCCGCAAACATCCGTGTAACCGTGAGGGTTGGCTCTGATACCAAACTTGTAACGCCCCGGACACACTCGCCGGCGGTCGTTACTCCTGGCGAGATCTAGACTGGCCCCCCAGATCAATACTAGTCTTTCCCGCGCACTTTGTCCTCACTCGTGCGCACCCGGGAGCAACTTCCTGGTCGGTCACCCATCTTGAAATTACTCCAAGCTGAGCACGCTTAACTTTGGAGTTCTTTCCAAATGGGCTCCCAAAAAAGAAGGAATTCCTTATTGATATGAGTAGTCTATCATCCCTATTAAGCCAGGCTATCACATAGTTGCTACTTGTGAGCTACGTTGGGATTTCCTCGAAGAGGAGAGGATGATGCAGTACAGTAGAGATAAGTATTTCCCTCAGTTAGGAACCAAGGTTATCAATCTAGTAGGAGAACCACACAGAACCTCGTTAGCAGCACCTACACACACAAAAGCAAATACTTGCACCCAATGCAAACAAGAGGGTTGTCAATCCCCTTGGCGGTTACTTGCAAGGATTAATTCTGATAGTGATAGATAGATAAATAAATTGCAAAACAAAATAAAGGAAATAAAATTACAGCAAGGTATTTTGGATTTTATATATGATAGATAAATGACCCGTGGGCCATAGTTTTCACTAGAGGCTTCTCTCTCGAACGAATAGCATACGGTGGGTAAACAAATTACTGTTGGGCAATTGATAGAAAAACGCATAGTTATGACGATATTCAAGGCAATGATCATGTATATAGGCATCACGTCCGAGACAAGTAGACCGACTCCTTCCTGCATCTACTACTATTACTCCACCCACCGACTGCTATCCAGCATGCATCTAGACAAAGTAAACTCAATCAATATGAATAAACCCCATCATTTTATCCTTAATGGCAACAATACAAATACGTGTCTTATCCCCTACTTTGTCACTGGGATAGAGCACCGCAAGATTGAACCCATCACAAAGCACCTCTCCCATTGCAAGATAAATCAATCTAGTTGGCCAAACCAAACGGATAGATCGGAGAGAAATACAAAGCTATAAGAATCATGCATAAAAGAATTCAGAAAAGACTCAAATATTTCTCATGAATAAACCCACAATTCATCGGATCCCAACAAACACACCGCAAAAGAAGATTACATCGGATAGAACTCCAAGGAGATCGAGGAGAACATTGTATTGAAGATCAAAGAGAGAGAAGAAGCCATCTAGCTACTAGCTATGGACCCATAGGTCTGTGGTAAACTACTCACACATCATCGGAAGGGCAGCAAGGTTGATGTAGAAGCCTCCGTGATCGATCCCCCCCTTCGGCAGGGTGCCGGAAAAGGCCTCCAGATGGGATCACGGAAGAACAGAAGCTTGCAGCGGCGAAAAAGTTATTCGAGGTGGCTCTCTGGTATATGGGGAATATTTGAGAATTTATAGCGGTGGACTTAAGTCAAGAGGTGCCACGAGGGGCCCACAAGCATGGGGGGCGCGCCTAACCCCCCTGGGCGTGCCTCCCGAGCTTGTCGCTCCCTCATGGCTCGTCTGGTCTTCTCCCAAACCTTCTAGAGTCTCTCTTGGTCCAGAAAAAATTAATCCAAAGTTTTTTCTTTGTTTGGACTCCGTTTGATATTGATTTTCTGAAAAGCCAAAAAAAGCAGAAAAAACAGCAACTGGCACTGGGCACTAGGTTAATAGGTTAGTCCCAAAAAATGATATATAATTGCATATAAAACATCCAAGATTGATACTATAATAGCATGGAACAATCTAAAATTATAGATACGTTGGAGAGGTATCAAGCATCCCCAAGATTAATTCCTGCTCGTCCTCGAGTAGGTAAATGATAAAAAAGAATTTTTAATGTGGAATGCTACCTAACACATGTTCATCATGTAATTCTTCTTGCAAGGTATGAATATTAAGATCTGAATGATTCAAAGCAATAGTCTATAATTTGATATAAATACATCTATACTCAGGCATACTAACAAACAATCATGTCTTTCAAAATAAAAATGCTAAAGAAAGTTATCCCTACAAAATCATATAATCCTGTCATGCTCCATCTTCTTAACATAAAGTATTTATCATGCACAACCCCGGAGACAATCAAGCAATTGGTTCATACATTTTAACGCGCTTCACCTTTTTCAACCCCACGCAATATATGAGCGCGAGCCATGGACATAGCACTATGGGTGGAATAGAATATGATGATAGAGATTGCTACTTGTAGACTGCGTTGGTATTTCCCCGAAGAGGAGAGGATGATGCAGTATAGTAGAGATAAGTATTTCCCTCAGTTAAGAACCAAGGTTATCAATCCAGTAGGAGAACCACGCAAAATCCCTTTAGCAGCACCTGCACACACAAAAGCAAACACTTGCACCCAACGCAAATAAGAGGGTTGTCAATCCTCTTAGCGGTTATTTGCAAGGATTAATTCTGATAGTGACAGATAGATAAACTAAAATACTAAATAAAATAAAAGTAAATAAATTGCAGCAAGGTATTTTTGGTTTTTAATATATGATAAAAGTCGTCCCGGGGGCCATAGTTTTCACTAGAGGCTTCTCTCTCGAGCGCAGAACATACGGTGGGTAAACAAATTACTGTTGGGCCATTGATAGAAAAGCAAATAATTATGACGGATTCATGGCAAGATCATGTATATAGGCATCACGTCCGAGACAAGTAGACCGACTCCTGCCTACATCTACTACTATTACTCCACCTATCGACCGCTATCCAGCATGCATCTAGGGTATTAAGTATGAAACAGAGTAACGCCTTAAGCAAGATGACATGATGTAGACAAAGTAAACTCAAGCAATATGATTAAACCCCATCTTTTTATCCTTAATGGCAACAATACAAATACATGTCATGTCCCTTTTTGTCACTGGGATTGAGCACCGCAAGATTGAACCCATCACAAAGCACCTCTCCCATTGCAAGATAAACCAATCTAGTTGGCCAAACCAAATCGATAGATCGTAGAGAAATACAAAGCTATAACAATCATGCATAAAAGAGTTCAGAGAAGACTCAAATATTTCTCATGAATAATCTGAGCATAAACTCACAATTCATCGGATCCCAACAAACACACCGCAAAAGAAGATTACATCGGATAGAACTCCAAGAACATCGAGGAGAACATGGTATTGAAGATCAAAGAGAGATAAGAATCCATCTAGCTACTAGCTATGGACCCGTAGGTCTGTGGTAAACTACTCACACATCATCGGAAGGGCAACAAGGTTGATGTAGAAGCCCTCCGTGATCGATTCCACCTCCGGCAGAGTACCGGAAAAGGCCTCTAGATGGGATCGCAGAAGAACAGAGGGTTGCGGCGGCGTAAAAGTTATTCGGGATGTTAGTTTCCGAATATTTGAGAATTTATAGACGTGGAATTAGGTCAAACGGAGCCACGAGGGCCCCATAAGGCATCAGGGCGCCCCCCTAGGGTCGCGCCCTATTGCCTTGTGGAGGCTTCGTGAACCTTCTGGCCTCCTCTCCAAGTCTCCAGGGTCTCTTTTGTCCAGAAAAAAAATCTCCAAAAAGTTTCGTGGCATTTGGACTTCGTTTGGTACTGATTTCCTGAAAAACCAAAAATAAGCAGAAAACAGCAACTGGCACTGCGCACTAGGTTAATAGGTTAGTCCCAAAAAATGATATATAATTGCATATAATTGCATATAAAAACATCCAAGATTGATACTATAATAGCATGGAACAATAAAAAATTATAGATACGTTGGAGACGTATCAAGCATCCCCAAGCTTAATTCCTGCTCGTCCTCGAGTAGGTAAATGATAAAAACAGAATTTTTGATGTGGAATGCTACCTAACATGTTTCATCATGTAATCTCTCTCTTACGGTATGAATAATAAGATCCGAATGATTCAAAGCAATAGTCTATAGTTTGACATAAAGACATCAATACTCAGGCATACTAATAAACAATCATGTCTTTCAAAATAAAAATGCTAAAGAAAGTTATCCCTACAAAATCATATAATCATGTCATGCTCCATCTTCTTAACACAAAATATTTGTCATGCACTACCCCGATGACAAGCCGAGCAATTGGTTCATACTTTTTAATGCGCTTCAGCTTTTTCAACCCCCTTGCAATACATGAGCGCAAGCCATGGATATAGCACTATGGGTGGAATAGAGTGTGGTGGTAGAGATTAATAAGGGGAAGTCAAAAATAAGATGATAGTCTCACATCGACGCGGTTAATCAACGGGCTATGGAGATGCCCATCAATTGATGTCAATGCGAGGAGTAGGGATTGCCATGCAACGGATGCACTAAGAGCTATAAGTGTATGAAAGCTTAAGATGAAAACTAAGTGGGTGTGCATCCAACTTGCTTGCTCATGAAGACCTCGGGCATTTGAGGAAGCCCATCATCGGAATATACAAGCCAAGTTCTATAATGAAAAATTCCCACTAGTATATGAAAGTGACTAAACAGGAGACTCTCTATATGAAAAACATGGTGCTACTTTGAAGAACAAGTATGGAAAAGGATAGTAACACTGCCCCTTCTCTCTTTTTCTCTCATTTTTTTTATTATTTTATTATTTTTTTCTTTTTTTTCTTTTTTCCCTCTATTTTTTCGTGGGCTCTTTTTGGCCTCTTTTTTTTCCTCACTGGGACAATCCTCTAATAATCATGATCGTCATACTTCTATTTACTTACAACTCAAAAGAAAATTACGACTCGAATAGAACAAAAAATATGACTCTATATGAATGCCTCTAGTGGTGTACCAGGATGTGCAATGATACTAGCGTAACATGTATGAAAATGATGAACGGTGGCTGAGCCACAAATACTATGTCAGCTATATGATCATGCAAAGCAATATGACAATGACGATGTGTGTCATAAAAACGGAATGGTGGAAGTTGCATGGCAATATATCTCGAAATGGCTATGGAAATGCCATGATAGGTAGGTATGGTGGCTGTTTTGAGGAAGATATAAGGAGGCTTATGTGTGATAGAGCGTATCATATCACGGGGTTTGGATGCACGGGCAAAGTTTGCACCAACTCTCGATGTGACAAAAGGCAATGCACGGTACCGAAGAGGCTAGCTGATACGTCTCCAACGTATCTATAATTTTTTATTGTTCCATGCTATTATAGTATCAATCTTGGATGTTTTATATGCAATTATATGCCATTATATATCATTTTTTGGGACTAACCTATTAACCCAGTGCCCAGTGCGAGTTGCTATTTTTTGCTTGTTTTTGCCTTTTAAGAAAATTATTATCAAAAAATGTCCAAACGAGAAAAAAACTTTGGATTAATTTTTCTGGACCAGAAGAGACCCAGGAAGCTTTGGGAGAAGACCAGAAGAGCCACGAGGAGGCGGCTGTAGGGAAACACGACAGAAAACAAAAAAAATTCGGTACATCGAGCATGCCTAGGATCACTATGGAGATGCGTACAAGGATTGATCTGATCGTTACCGACTCATAGCGCAGCGGAAGTAGAATCGATGTAGATCGTCGATGCAGATCCCCGCAGCTAGGATTTACAACCTCCCAACCGCGAGGATGTACTCCCTCGTCTGCCCCCGGACAGTCCCTCGGACAGCCCTTCGGGAGGCGGTCGGACAGTCCCCCGGACGGTGTCACGGACAGCCCTTCGGGAGGCACACACGGAATCTCGGGCAGTCACTCGAACAGCCCATCGGGAGGCACTCTCGAACAGCCCCTCGGGCAAAAATATCGAACCTACGACCTCTCTACGGGGTTGCACACATACGGTGTCATCTATCCGGCAGGGCTTCGCCGTCCAGAACTAGTTCCCACCGGAACCTAGACAGCCTTTCGGCTCTACGAAACTATTTCGTGTAAGGGAGAGAAGAAGCCAGATCATTGCATGGCATAATGTATGAGAGAAAAAAGTGGTTTTCGGCAGCCCCCTCCACCCCTATTTATAGGCCAAGCCCAAGGGGTAGAGGACCAAAATGCCCTCAAAGGTGGCTTCTCCAAGAAGCCACCAAAAAGTGCTTTTCACTATTCACAGAAACATTTTTCCGCGACCGTTAAATCCGAAAATATTTTTGTAGGTCTTAGAATAATTCCAGTACCCACTAAAATAATTTTGGACGCGTTCCGAAACAATTCCGGATTAGTGATTTTCATCTGCGAAAAGCAACTAAACCGGTTCCGGCAGCTCCGGAACATTTCCGGTTTTTATCCCGGAAAAATCCCAGAAATTTCCAGAACAATTTTGGCACCCTCCAAGAATTTCCAGGCGTGTGCCGAAACCAATTTGACTTAATGGTATACTCCGAAACAACTTTTCGGTTTTACCGAAACTATTCCGGTGTTCTCTCTCCGGAACTCTTCCGTTGTCTCCGAAACTTTTCCAGTGACTTTCTCTCAGACTCCCTGTATAGTATTCAGCAGATAGATGACCCTTAAGCTTGTGACCCTATAGGTTCGGTGAAGCACAGACATGACCGGAACACTTTCCGATCAATGATCAACATCGGAGCCGTGGACACCCATATTGACCCCTATACCCACCCGAATAAATATTCAAGTGAACCTCCAGTTTGCCATGTGCTATTCCTGTTGCTTCGCGATATGTTACAAATACCCGAGGTGAGATTTATCGGCATCCCCGTGGATCAACACTTGTCCACTATGCCAGTTACCTTGTTACCGGTTTTGTTCTCTTTTCTCGTTCCCGCGTTTTGGTATCCCTGTGATCAAATCATGATGTGTCTGGCCAGACGATGATGGATACCGTAACACCGAGAGGGCCCAAAGAATATCTCTCCATTGTCGGAGGAGCAAATCCCAATCTTGAGCTATCAAGTTACTTGACATACTTTTCCATGAACCCGTAAGCCGCCGTAATAGCCACCCATTTACGGATGACGTTTAACAAACCCCAAAGTTCATGAAGCAAGCATGAAGAAACTCCACACTCTCATGGTCTAAGGAATTATGCAAACGTTAACTTTCTCTGTGTTATTAACCATTAACTTGTGATGAATGTATCTCATAGCATAACATCAATCGGGTCAATTCAACCACAAGTGTTCTACTAACATTGTGTCCCCAAAGTTGATGGCAAAGTCATGCCCATGATCAGGAAAACAGAACCATCATGCAACACTTGAGCTAGTCTTAGAGGCCAGACTAGGAATACATTTTACCGTTTATTATTCCAAACGTGCATATGAGTCTTCCTCCAAGCCTCGTGTTATTGCAGACTCGAGAACCATAGCAGTTATAGCACGGAATACAAACTTAATTACGAACATGGGGATAAATAATAAAATTTATTATTGCCTCTAGGGCATATCTCCTACAGACTCCCACTTGCACTAGAGTCAATAATCTAGTCAATGCTAAAGCACTTTACACCTATGGCATACCGGTGTAAAATATGCTTCGCTTGTGGTATAGTTTGATGTCCAACGGAGCTGACAACTTCAGGTCGGTGTGTATCTTTGCATATCCTCGCGTTTTCACGCTTTCACAAAATTCATATTTTGTGTGGACTTGGCTTTGTATATATGTGAATCACTGGTCGAACCTTGATTCCTCAGACTAAGCTATGGAGCAACTATCTACAATAGTGTCCCATTGACCAAAGCCATCTTGGAACCATACTAAGTTCATGAATGAACTATACGATTCAACATCTTCTTTGCCGCTTCCAAAGCGTCAACATACTTAGCCTTTGTTATAGAATTCGCCACAGTATCCTGTTTGGAACAATTTGCAACTACCGTACCACCATATCGTGTATTACACAAAACCCTTAACTTAAATCGAAAATCGCGTGGAGCATTGATGAAGACTGTATCGATGTAATTACTTACAATGCGCACTTCATAATCTCTGCTTGTGAGAAAACATGTCATTAGTGCTACTTTAGTACTCAACGACATTTTTCACGGTTGTCCCATGATCAGTACTTTGATCACTTTGGTATCTATACTCGCAACAGCTTGGGAGTACTGGACATATCTGGTTGTTTTACATACCATGGAATACATGATTAATCCAAACACGAAAGTGTGTGGAATCTCCATCATGTATTTTGCTCATCAGTGTTTTGGGACACCGAGTCTTGCAAAAACTCTTTCCATGTGACTTCGGCAAGAATCACTCCTTGGTGTTCTTATGCTAAACTGTTTTAGCATCTTGTCAATATGTATTTTTGGCTTAGCCTATTAGGCAATTCTATCTCTATAGATAAATATGCCTAATATCAAGGCTTTCTAGCCCAAGTATTTCATCAAAAAACTAATTTTCAATGAAGTCCTAATTCGTGTCAAGAAATTTATATTATTTCCAATCAACAATGTGTCAAGCACACAAGGTTTTCAAAAATATAATTATGCTCCCACTTACTTTCTGGTAACCACAAGCATCTTCGTTATCCATTGATGAAATCAAACTCTTTTGATTATTTCATCAAAAACGAAGATTCCAACCCCAATTTGCTCTCTTCTGTCCATTGCTGGAACTCTGAAGTTTGCATACTCACTAGCATCCTCTGGATAGACAAAATACCTTGGACTGTATCACATGCAAGTCCTAGTTAGCATTTCCATCACATGGAAATCCTTTTGTCATCCAAGTATCATATCTCATGATTGAAATATGTATTAATTGCTAGTTTAACCCGATCTGACTTTAAGCATTGCTACGGTGAGACAATCTCATCGTAGTCAACTCCTTGAATTTGTTATTGAAACAAGTCGAGCTTTATGGATAAAACATTTTATCCACATCAGTTTATAATTCCATTAATGTTCGTTAGACTCTAAGTCTTCCGAAGGGTTTATCAAGATCAAATCTTGAATCATTTATATGGATACTATCTCGGATTATATTGGCATTTAGCCAATTCCGGAGTCAGGGCCCATCAATGCTTCCTTGTGTATTGTAGGTATACTGTTGTCTAACAACAATATATCATCTGCGCACCTGAGAGGTTTTCATGAGTTTTGCCTACGTGGTTCAGCTGCAAGTTCAACCGAAGTCCATACATTTTATTGTAGAGACTTCCGTATCAGTCACAGTAGGAAACTCTGAAATTACTTCCAAGGTTTCTTTCCTTTGACCTGATGACGAAGATACGGTTATCTCGTCGAGTTGCACTGTCCTCCCACTCACCTTTTTGCAAGAAACATTTTCTTCAAAATCACACCATTCTTTGTGGCAAACATTTTTGCCTCGGTACAGTGAGGGAGGAATACCCAATAAATTAGGATAACCTACAAAGTAGCACTTGTCTGATTTGGAATAGGTTTGTAAATATTTTAGACAAGCCCCATATTCCAAATGTTAAGAAAAGACAAAGCATGGTTGGGCTTACCATACCATGGCGTCATTTCAACAGATCTGATGGCGCTCTTTTCAGTGTAAAAGCCGCAGTCTCTAAAGCATTACTTTAAAAGGGATAATGGAAAATTGATTTATGTCATCTTTGATCTTACCATGTCATAAATGGTTTGAATACATCTGCACAGACATTCCACTCACAGTGGTGTTCAGGGAGGTGTAAGCTATGAAACTCTTTTCACAACTCATCAGACATTCGCTAAACTTTTAACTCAAATATTCCTTTCCGCAATCAAATTGCAGAAACATGATTTTATTGTTACAATAATTTCTACTTCATTTTGAAACCTTTTAAGTGATTTCAAAATATCCAGACTTACGTCTCATCAAGTAAATATCCATATATCTACTTGAGTCATTTCTGAAGATAGATAAATCCACTACTAGCAACAACATTTATCGGACTAGACACATCAAAATGTATGATCACCAATAAGTTTGTTGCTCGTTCCTTATGGCCTGTGAACGGTATTTCAGTCACTTCACTTTTTGGCAAAAAATGCAAGTGTCAGATGATTCATAATCAAATGTGACCAAATGCAGTGCCACACATATGTGGTATTCTTTTAGTCTTGCGATATTTAGCGTCAGTGTTATGGATGTATCATATTACCATCAATATTCATAACATACATCCCATCCTTGATGGAAGCATGGCCCTTTATGTTATTCATAACACTGAACAACAATTGTTCTTTTATGAACAACCCTTTTGCAACAAACATTATGCAATGGGCTAGAGTGTGTAAAACTCTAAAATGAATTATGAAAGTAAATACGGAGGTAATATATTATTATCAATATTCATAACATACATCTCATTCATAATGAAAGTATGGCCCTTATGTTATTCATAATACAGAACATCAAAAGTTCTCTTATGAACAACCTTGTTGCAAGACACTTTATGCAATGGGCTAGAGTGTATAAAACTCTAAATGAATTATGAAAATAAATACAGACGGTAATACACCGATGGAGGTATAGTAACATTTACTCTGTTCCCAGCGCGTATCTAAAACCTCACTCCCAGCAAGTCTTTTAGGCCGTAGTAGTTCTTGCATCGAGTCGCAACAGAATGCAATCGAGTGGGTATCGCTGTGATCAACTCACAATACCCAAGAATCAGTGATTAACATGTTTAATCATAATTCCCAAGAACTATTTCTTTTGACCAGCCTTCTATACATCAATAGTTTGTATGACTTTCATACATGAGCTAGATATTCCAGTCTTCTCTCTTATTGCCTTTATACTTCTAACAGTTTTAACTTTTAGTATTTCTCCTACTCTCAGAAAAAGCACCCAACTTTAAGAGTGGCGTCAGCCCTGGACTTCCTAGGCGTGTGAGTCACACTAACACCCTTTGGATATTTCCTTTCTCTTTAAGTTGTTGTTTTATTCACCTTCATCATATGACAGACGTTCTTCTGGATCCCTCTCTTATCAGTCAAATGCATAGTAAACACTTTACTAATAATTTGCAAAACAAACATTGCTTTGGATATCCCATATCTTCTAGCCTTTATTTGTATCTGAAACTAATTTTCAGTTCCATGAATATCACATAGCTATCCCAAACTTTTGAAGTTCGGGTCTCAAGGAAGCAAACATATTGCACTTGACCGTAACGGAATTCTAGCTTTTGGATTGAAGGACGAGAGTCACATTATCCATAGCATTAGCGGGAGAATACCGAAAGCATGCGATAGGACAAAGTCCATCTCGGCACTCTTGAGGAGAATCCTTACATTACGTTACCAACCGTAAAGTTTTAACCAGATATTTAACAGCTATTCAATTTTAATAGGGAAGGTGGAAACGCGAGCCATTATTCTACAACTATTATGCAAATCACACTTAGACAGTGTTCATAATTAATTGCACTGCGAATTAAACAAGTTAATTCTACAATGTGCTCCCACTCAAATCAATATCTCTCATAATTGATTTTGAGTGAGACAAGATCCAGACTTCAATTCATTGCCATAGAATCATCATCTCATGACGGGAATTTTAATCGGTAGCCCAACTTGCCGATCACATCTCTATGTGACTCTTGTTCATCTTTCGATGCGTGTGTTCCGAGCTCAGGACGATCCTGCCATGAACGTCAAGACAACCAAGTGATCTCGCTGCGAGGTTTAACCTCACCCGCCTTACACCCGTACAATCGTTCGTACCCATGCATCCATGGCGCACCACGAAAGGAAAGATGCTGTGACGGTGCTACACTTGGGAGAACACTAACTACTTTATATTTTTGTGAGAGATCACCCTAATAAAAGCGACTACCGTGCAATCAAAAGGGGTGCATCATAAGGGATAAACATCTCAGGCAATTCATAATAGCATGATATGGTATAGCCCTTTCTGACGGAGAAATCTTTTATTTCTTCATCTTCGGCATTCGCGTCGGTGTTCACCTTCGCGAAGATTGACACCACCTTGTCGATGCACCAGATAATATTGCTATCTCTATAGCTAATAAAATAAGAGCATTACTTAAGGTTGACACGCAGGTCATTAAAGTGACAATCATATGGCTCCAGCCATCATGCTGAATCATGACACGCAGGTCATGCTAATTTTACATCATATAGTCATCTCATACATAATCAAATTAATATGAGCACTGCTATACCACATCACATGCACATCCTGCAAAACCAAGTTAGACGCCTCTAATCGGTTTATGCAAAAAAATTATTTTTCGTGGCTTCTAAGGTTTCGAAACAAACCGAAGCTACCAACGTCCATCATCAAGTATGATTATTCAAGTCGCTAGATTAACTTCACGGGGTGTATGAAACATGAGATAATAAAATCTCGAGCCCCATACTGAACTTCGTCATACGCATGACCCCCTTGCAAATCATATCTGCATTGCCCGTTCGTCTGCGAAATTTCATCTTTCTTTTAACTATGGTGGAATTCAATGAACTGTTAGCACTTCGTTGATCAATCAGGATCGCGGATTGCCAGAACTTTGAAACTCCACCATGCCGTTATCAAGATCAAAAATACGCAAATTTCAGGGAAGCAACAAGAACATTGGGTAACAGATTTCATCTGCTACCTGCACAAATAATTTTCAGTAATAGAACTCATCTACTACAAATTATATTGTGCAACACCCATACATCTCTATGTATTCTAGATCGTAACCTGCATCTACGCATAGCACGGCTCATGATGCCACTGTAGGGGAATGCGACAGAAAACAAAAAATTTCGGTACAGCGAGCACACCCAGGATCACTATGGAGATGCATACAAGGTTTGATCTGATCGTTACCGACTCGTAGCGCAGCGGAAGTAGAGTCGATGTAGATCGTCGGTGCAGATCCCCGCAGCTAGGATTTACAACCTCCCAACCGCGAGGATGTACTCCCTCGTCTGCCCCCGGACAGTCCCTCGGACAGCCCTTCGGGAGGCGGTCGGATAGTCCCCCGGATGGTGTCACGGACAGCCCTTCGGGAGGCACACACAGAATCTCGGACAGTCACTCAGACAGCCCTTCGGGAGGCACTCTTAAACAGCACCTCGGGCAAAAAGAACGAACCTACGACCTCTCTACGGGGTTGCACACATACGGTGTCATCTATCGGCAGGGCTTCGCCGTCCAGAACTAGTTCCCACTGGAACCTAGACAGCCTTTCGGCTCTACGAAACTATTTCGTGTGAGGGAGAGAAGAAGCCAGATCATTGCATGGCATAATGCATGAGAGAAAAAAGTGGTTTTGGGCAGCCCCCTCCACCCCTATTTATAGTCCAAGCCCAAGGGGTAGAGGACCAAAATGCCCTCAAAGGTGGCTTCTCCAAGAAGCCACCAAAAAGTGCTTTTCACTATTCACGGAAACATTTTTCCGCGATCGTTAAATCCGAAAATATTTCTGTAGGTCTTAGAATAATTCCAGTACCCACTAAAATAATTTTGGACGCGTTCCGAAACAATTCCGGATTAGTGATTTTCATCAGCGAAAAGCAACCAAACCGGTTCCGACAGCTCCGAAACATTTCCGGTTTTTATCCCGGAAAAATCCCAGAAGTTTCCAGAACAATTCTGGCACCCTCCAAGAATTTCTAGGCGTGTGCCGAAACCAATTTGACTTAATGGTATACTCCGAAACAACTTTTTGGTTTTACCAAAACTATTCCGGTGTTCTCTCTCCGGAACTCTTCCGTTGTCTCCGAAACTTTTCCGGTGACTTTCTCTCAGACTCCCTGTCTAGTATTTAGCAGATAGATGACCCTTAAGCATGTGACCCTATAGGTTCGGTGAAGCATAGACATGACCGGAACACTTTCCGATCAATGATCAACATCGGAGCCGTGGACACCCATATTGACCCCTATACCCACACGAATAAATGTTCGAGTGAACCTCCAATTTGCCGTGTGCTATTCCTATTGCTTCACGATATGTTACAAATACCCGAGGTGAGATTCATCGGCATCCCCGTGGATCAACACTTGTCCACTATGCCAGTTACCTCGTTACCAGTTTTGTTCTCTTTTCTTGTTCCCGCGTTCCGGTATCCCTGTGATCAAATCACGATGTGTCTGTTCAGACGATGATGGATACCATAACACCGAGAGGGCCCAAAGAATATCTCTCCATTGTCGGACGAGCAAATCCCAATCTTGAGCTATCAAGTTACTTGACATACTTTTCCATGAACCCGTAAGCCGCCGTAATAGCCACCCATTTACGACGACGTTTAACAAACCCCAAAGTTCATGAAGCAAGCATGAAGAAACTCGACACTCTCATGGTCTATGGAATTATGCAAGTGTTATCTTTCTCTGTGTTATTAACCATTAACTTGTGACGAATGTATCTCATAGCATAACATCAATCGGGTCGATTCAACCACAAGTGTTCTACTAACATTGTGTCCCCAAAGTTGTCGGCATAGTCATGCCCATGATCATTAAAACAGAACCATCATGCAACACTTGGGCTAGTCTTAGAGGCCAGACTAGGAATACATTTTACCAGTTATTATTCCATACGTGCATATGAGTCTTCCTCCGAGCCTCGTGTTATTGCAGACTCGAGAACCATAGCAGTTATAGCACGGAATACAAACTTAATTACGAACATGGGGATAAATAATAACATTTATTATTGCCTCTAGGGCATATCTCCTATAGCGGCAAGCCTGGAGGGTGCGCCCCGGGGGGGGGGGGGGGGTTGCCGTGCCCCCAGGCTTGTGGGCCCCTCGTGGCACATCTTGACCTAATTCCTTCGCTATAAATTCACAAATATTCCCAAACCAACAGAGAGACAGAAGAGAAAACCTTTCTGCCGCCGCAAGCCTCTGTTCTTCCCCGATCCCATATGGAGGCCTTTTCCGGTACTCTGCCGGAGGGGGAATCGATCACGGAGGGCTTCTACATCAACCTTGCTGCCCTTCCGATGATGTGTGAGTAGTTTACCACAGACCTACGGGTCCATAGCTAGTAGCTAGATGGCTTCTTCTCTCTCTTTGATCTTCTATACCATGTTCTCCTCGATGTTCTTGGAGTTCTATCCGATGTAATCTTCTTTTGCGGTGTGTTTGTTGGGATCCGATGAATTGTGAGTTTATGATCAGATTATTCATGAGAAATATTTGAGTCTTCTCTGAACTCTTTTATGCATGATTATTATAGCTTTGTATTTCTCTCCGATCTATCGATTTGGTTTGGCCTCCTAGATTGATTTATCTTGCAATGGGAGAGGTGTTTTGTGATGGGTTCAATCTTGCGGTGCTCAATCCCAGTGACAAAAAGGGACATGACGTGTATTTGTATTGTTTGTCTACATCATGTCATCTTGCTTAAGGCGTTACTCTGTTTCCTACTTAATACCCTAGATGCATGCTGGATAGCGGTCGATGGGTGGAGTAATAGTAGTAGATGCAGGCAGGAGTCGGTCTACTTGTCTCGGACGTGATGCCTATATACATGATCATTGCCATGAATCCATCATAATTATTTGCTTTTCTATCAATTGCCCAACAGTAATTTGTTTACCCACCATATGCTATGTGTTCGAGAGAGAAGCCTCTAGTAAAAACTATGGCCCCCGGTCTACTTTATCATAAATTAAAAACCTAAAAATACCTTGCTGCAATTTATTTTATTTTATTTTAATTAGTATTTTAGTTTATCTATTTACGTCGATAAGATTTAATCCTTGCAAATAACCGCTAAGAGGATTGACAACCCTCTTATTTGCGTTGGGTGCAAGTGTTTGCTCCTTTGTGTGCAGGTGCGCTTAACGGAATTTTGCTTGGTTCTCCTACTGGATTGATAACCTTGGTTCTTAACTGAGGGAAATACTTATCTCTATTGACTGCATCATCCTCTCCTCTTCGGGGAAATACCAACGCAGACTACAAGTAGCAGGAAGAATTTCTGGCACTGTTGCCGGGGAGACATCATCAAAATTACCAAGTACCTTCGTACAAACTATCATCCACTTGCATTTACTTTATTTGCCTTTTATTTGCATTTGCCTCTCATTTTCATCTCCCCCACTTCTAATTTTTTTACAAAAACAGAAAAAAAAATTATTTGCTTGTTTGCTAGTCTGCTTGCTTTGCCACAATGTCTGAATTTGAGAAAGTTGTGATTGAAAGTGCTAGTGAGGATAGTGGTAGTGAATCTCTTGGGGATAAAACACACTCTTTTGATCTTAATCATGACCCTCCAGAGACTCACTCCCCCACTAATTTTAAAACTAAAGTTTATCATGTTGGAAGTGGTAATATTATTGGGAAAAACATTATTCAGGAGTTCTTTAATTGCGCGGAAGTTATACCAATAATTAATGGATCTATTCTTGCTAAAACAAATTTTTATGTGGATGCTATTTCAATGCTTGTGGTTAAATTAGAAAGAATTTTTTTACATATCCACCCCGTCTTACAAAAGATATTTTATGAACTTCCCAACATTCATGATCCTAGGGCTAAGAAAATTGCCACCATAATCCTTATGCATGAATTTGATTATATAATACGAGAAGCTAGGGATATTTTCTCCTTTTACAAAATTAATTTTGAGCATCCTCCTATAGAGGAGATTCTTCATGATAAAGATACTATTCGTAGGTTGGAATCTAAAGATTACTTTGCTTACGGTAAGAATATTAGAAGGGGAGTTCCTTATGCCGAAATAATTAAAACTATGTACCACCATGCTTGTGATAAATTTGAGTGGGTTAATAAAGGAATTGATGAGGGATTTAGTGAAGAATGGTTTGAGGGTACGGCAAGAGATCCTATTGATGATGAGATACATGTTTTATATGAGGATGTTTATGGTGATGATCCTGAGTTTGAAGTTATGAATGTTAAAGTTACAAATGAAAGCCCCTTCAATTACCTAAGCTCACCCACTAAAAAAGAAGAACATGAGAGTAGAGAATTAATGAGAAAAGTTTTGCAAGATTTAATCAAAAAGGACTTGGGGATGAAGGATGACAACACTTGAAACTATGCATTATGCCTAGCTAGGGGCATAAAACAATAGCGCTTGTTGGGAGGCAACCCAATGAATAAAATAAATTTTTGCTTTTTCTTTCTGTTCTTGAGTGTTTACACAATTATAGCTTCTGTTATGATTGTATTTTTATGTTTTAATTAGTGGTTGTGCCAAGTAATGCCTTTGGGATGATTTGGAAGATAGTATAATAGATGCTGTTGGAAAACATAAACTTTTGTGTCCAGTGCTGGAATTTTGGTTTTTCACTGGAGTGTCAGAATCTTCTGAATTATTTAGAAAGTATTATATATGAATTTCCCATGTTCTCCTAATTTTTCCAGATTTTTTGGAGTTACAGAAGTATGACGTTAATTCAGGTCTTAACAGACTGTTCTGTTTTAGACAGATTTTGTTTTTGTTGCATAGTTCGCTTATTTTGATGAATCTATGAATCATATCGGGGGGTATGAGTCATGGAGAAGTTGGATTACAGTAGCATTATGCAAATATTAAATATGAATCAATTTAAAACAGTACCTAAAGTTTAAGATTTGTTTGTTATACTAACGGATCTCATGAGGTTTCTGTTGAGTTTTGTGTGCTGAAGTTTTCAAGTTTTGGGTGAGACTACGATGGATAAAGGAATAAGGAGCGGCAAGAGCCTAAGATTGGGGATGCCCAAGGCACCCCAAGGTAATATTCAAGGAAGACTCAAACGTCTAAGCTTGGGGATGCCCCGGAAGGCATCCCCTCTTTCGTCTACAATCTATCGGTAACTCACTTGGAGCTATATTTTTATTCATCACATGATATGTGTTTTACTTGGAGCGTCTTGTGATATTGTTTGTTTGGTTTTTAGTTTGTCACAATCATCTTTGCTGAACACACCTTTTTGAGAGGGACACACATTATTCGTGATTTGTTAGAATACTCTATGTGCTTCACTTATATCTTTTGAGCTAGGTAGTTGCTCTAGTGCTTCACTTATATCTTTTAGAGCCCGGCGGTGGTTATATTTTAAAGAAATAGTTGCACTCTCATGCTTCACTTATATCTTTTTCAGAGTCTAATGAATAGCAATGGTAATATGCACGGGTTATGAATTTGGTCTTGATATGATAGGTATTCAAGAGGGATATAATAAAAACTTTCATGTAGATCACTGAATATGATAAGTTTGATTCCTTGCAATAGTTTTGCGATATTAAGATGGTAATATGTGGGAGGTATTAGTAGATGATTGTGGTTTAGTAAGAATATTGGTGTTAAGGTTTGTGATTCCCGAAGCATGCACATTTGATCTGTCGTTATGCTAAGAAGTTGGAGCATGATTTATTGTTGATTGTCTACCTTATGAGTGGCGATCGGGGACGAGCGATGGACCTTGTCCTACCAATCAATCCCTCTAGGGGCATGCGTAGTAGTACTTTGCTTCGAGGGCTAATAAACTTTTGCAATAAGTATGTGAGTTCTTTATGACTAATGTGAGTCCATGGATTATAAGCACTCTCACCCTTCCGCAATTTGCTAGCCTCTTCGGTACCGTGCATTGCCCTTTCTAACATCGAGAGTTGGTGCAAACTTCGCCGGTGCATCCAAACCCCATGATATGATGCGCTCTATCACACATAAGCCTCCTTATATCTTCCTCAAAACAGCCACCATACCTACCTATCATGGCATTTCCATAGCCATTCCGAGATATATTTCCATGCAACTTCCACCGTTCCGTTTTTATGACACACATCGTCATTGTAGGCATGATCATATAGCTGACATAGTATTTGTGGCTCAGCCACCGTTCATCATTTTTATACATGTTACGCTAGCATCATTGCACATCCTGGTACACTGCCAGAGGCATTCATATAGAGTCATATTTTTGTTCTAGTATCGAGTTGTAATGTTGAGTTGTAAGTAAATAAAAGTGTGATGATCATCATTATTAGAGCATTGTCCCAGTGAGGAAAGGATGATGGAGACCATGATTCCCCCACAAGTCGGGATGAGACTCCGGACGAAAAAAAAGATAGGGCAAAAAGAGCCCACAAAAAAAATGAATGAGAGAAAAAGAGAGAAGGGGCAATGTTACTATCCTTCTTCCACACTTGTGCTTCAGAGTAGCACCATGTTTTTCATATAGAGAGTCTCTTATTTTGTCACTTTCATATACTAGTGGGAATTTTTCATTATAGAACTTGGCTTGTATATTCCGATGATGGGCTTCCTCAAATGCCCGAGGTCTTCATGAGGAAGCAAGTTGGATGCTCACCCAATTAGTTTTCATGTTGAGCTTTCATACACTTATAGCTCTTAGTGCATCCTTGCATGGCAATCCCTACTCCTCGCATTGACATCAATTGATGGGCATCTCCATAGCCCGTTGATTAGCCTCGTCGGTGTGAGACTATCTTCTTATTTTTGACTTCTCTTATTTATCTCTACCACCACACTGTATTCCACCCATAGTGCTATATCCATGGCTTGCGCTCATGTATTGCGTGGGAGTTGAAAAAGCTGAAGCGCGTTAAAAATTGTGAACCAATTGCTCGGCTGGTCATCGGGGTAGTGCATGATAAATACTTTGTGTTAAGAAGATGGAGCATGACAGGATTATATGATTTTGTAGGGACAACGTTCTTTAGCATTATTATTTTGAAAGACATGATTGTTTATTAGTATGCTTGAGTATTGATGTCTTTATATCAAATTATAGACTATTGCTTTGAATCATTCGGATTTTAATATTCATACCTTGCAAGAAGAATTACATGATGAACATGTTAGGTAGCATTCCACATCAAAAATTCTTTTTTTATCATTTACCTACTCGAGGACGAGCATGAATTAATCTTGGGGATGCTTGATACCTATCCAACGTATCTATAATTTTTGATTGTTCCATGCTATTATAGTATCAATCTTGGATGTTTTATATGCAATTATATATCATTTTTTGGGACTAACCTATTAACCTAGTGCCCAGTGCCAGTTGCTGTTTTTTGCTTGTTTTTGCCTTTTCAGAAAATTATTATCAAAAAATGTCCAAATAAGAAAAAAACTTTGGATTAATTTTTTCTAGACCAGAAGGGACCCAGGAAGCTTCGGGAGAAGACCAGAAGAGCCACGACGAGGCGGCAAGCCTGGAGGGCGCGCCCCAGAGGCGTGGCCACGCCCCCGAGGCTTGTGGGCCTCTCGTGTACATCTTGACCTAATTCCTTCGCTATAAATTCACAAATATTCCCAAACCAACAAAGAGACAGAAGAGAAAACCTTTCCCCCGCCGCAAGCCTCTGTTCTTCCGCGGTCCCATCTGGAGGCCTTTTCCGGTACTCTGCCGGAGGGGGAATCGATCACGAAGGGCTTCTACATCAACCTTGCTGCCCTTCTGATGATGTGTGACCAGTTTACCATAGACCTACGGGTCCATAGCTAGTAGCTAGATGGCTTCTTCTCTCTCTTTGATCTTCAATACCATGTTCTCCTCGATGTTCTTGGAGTTCTATCCGATGTAATCTTCTTTTGTGGTGTGTTTGTTGGGATCCGATGAATTGTGAGTTTATGATCAGATTATTCATGAGAAATATATGAGTCTTCTCTGAAATCTTTTATGCATGATTATTATAGCTTTGTATTTCTCTCCGATCTATCAATTTGGTTTGGCCTCCTAGATTGATTTATCTTGGAATGGGAGAGGTGCTTTGTGGTGGGTTCAATCTTGCGGTGCTCAATCCCAGTGACAGAAGGGGACATGACACGTATTTGTATTGTTGCCATTAAGGATAAAAAGATGGGGTTTAATCATATTGCTTGAGTTTACTTTGTCTACATCATGTTATCTTGCTTAAGGCGTTACTCTGTTTCATACTTAATACCCTAGATGCATGCTGGATAGCGGTCGATGGGTGGAGTAATAGTAGTAGATGCAGGTAGGAGTCGGTCTACTTGTCTCAGATGTGATGCGTATATACATGATCATTGCCATGAATCCATCATAATTATTTGCTTTTCTATCAATTGCCCTACAGTAATTTGTTTACCCACCGTATGCTATGTGTTCGAGAGAGAAGCCTCTAGTGAAAACTATGGCCCCCGGTCTACTTTATCATAAATTAAAAACCTAAAAATACCTTGCTGCAGTTTATTTACTTTTATTTAATTATATATTTACCTCGATAAGATTTAATCCTTGCAAATAACCGCTAAGAGGATTGACAACCCTCTTATTTGCGTTGGGTGCAAGTGTTTGCTCTTTTGTGTGCAGGTATGCTTAACGGAATTTTGCTTGGTTCTCCTACTGGATTGATAACCTTGGTTCTTAACTAAGGGAAATACTTATCTCTACTGTACTGCATCATCCTCTCCACTTCGGGGAAATACCAACTGTCGGTGTAAAAACCGGCAGACCTCGGGGTAGGGGGTCCCGAGCCGTGGATCTCGGATCGGTGGCAACAAAGACGAGGGAGACGATGTTTACCCAGGTTCGGGCCCTCTTGATGGAGGTAAAACCGTACGTCCTGCTTCTGTTTATATTAGTGGAGATGTATCAAGTACAGAGTTGGTCTACCTCGAGATCGTAATATGTGTCTAACTTCTAGGGCTAGGTGAGCGATATTGCGTTGATCCCCCCTACGGGTTAAACCCTATGGCTTATATACACGCCAGGGAGGGTATCTAGGGTTACAAAGTCGGTATCCAGGAGCAAGGCGGCTGGACAAATCTTGAAGTGTACTACAAGCTTCGGTGGAGACAGCCTCGATCACGTCTCCCGTGTGCGGCCTCCGGAGTCCATCTTGATCACGCACGAGGGCACATCGGCCCAACCGAGGAGACGGGCTGGCCAGGTTAGCACCCCCTAATCCAGGACACCGTCACCAACACACACTATAAGTAGCACTAGCAAATTGCGGAAAGGTGAGAGTGCGTATAATCCATGGACTCACATTAGTCAAAAAGAACTCATATACTTATTGCAAAAGTTTATTAGCCCTCGAAGCAAAGTACTACTACGCATGCCCCTAGGGGGGAGGTTGGTAGGAGTTAACCATCGCGCGCCCCCGACCGCCACACAAAGGAAGACAATCAATAATAAATCATGCTCCAACTTCTTAGCATAACGACAGATCATACGTCCATGCTTCGGGAATCACAAACCTTAACACCAATATTCTTACTAAACCACAATTATCTACTAGCACCTCCCACATATTACCATCTTAAAATCGCAAAACTATTGCAAGGAATCAAACTTATCATATTCCATGATCTACATGAAAGTTTTTATTATATCCCTCTTGAATACCTATCATATAAGGACCAAATTCATAACCCGTGCATATTACCATTGCTATTCATTAGACTCTCAAAAAGATATAAGTGAAGCATGAGAGTTCAACTATTTCTTTAAAATATAACCACCGCCGTGCTCTAAAAGATATAAGTGAAGAGCTAGAGCAACTGCCTAGCTCAAAAGATATAAGTGAAGCACATAGAGTATTCTAACAAATCACGAATAATGTGTGTCCCTCTCAAAAAGGTGTGCTCAGCAAGATGATTGTGACAAACTAAAATGCAAACAAACTATATCACATGATGCTCCAAGTAAAACACATATCATGTGATGAATAAAAATATAGCTCGAAGTGAGTTACCGATAGATTGTAGATGAAAGAGGGGATGCCTTCCGGGGCATCCCCAAGCTTAGACGCTTGAGTCTTCCTTGAATATTACCTTGAGGTGCCTTGGGCATCCCTAAGCTTAGGCTCTTGCCACTCTTTATTCCTTTATCCATCGTAGTCTCACCCAAAACTTGAAAACTTCAGCACACAAAACTCAACAGAAACCTCGTGAGATCCGTTAGTATAACAAATAAATATTAAACTTTAGGTACTGTTGTAAATTGATTCATATTTAATATTGGCATAATGCTACTTTACTCCAACTTCTCCATGACTCATACCCCCCGATACGATCCATAGATTCATCAAAATAAAGCGAACTATGCAACAAAAACAGAATCTGTCTAAAACAGAACAGTCTGTAAAGATCTGAATTAACGTCATACTTCTGTAACTACAAAAATTCTGAACAATTAGGAAAACATGTGTAAAAACTTCAGAAGGTTCCGACGCTCCAGCGAAAAATTAAAATTCCAGCACTGGACGCAAAAGTTTATGTTTTCAAACAGCATCAATTGTACTATCTTCCAAATCATCCCAAAGGCATTACTTGGCACAAACACTAATTAAAATATAAAAAACACAATCATAATAGAGGCTATAATATTGTAAACACACAAAAACATAAGGCAAAACAAAAATTTATTTTGTTTATTGGGTTGCCTCCCAACAAGCGCTATTGTTTTATGCCCCTAGCTAGGCATAATGCATAGTTCCAAGTGTTGACGTCTTTCATATTAATTCCATAGGTGGCCCTCATAATAGATTCGTAAGGTTGCTTAATTCTCTTTATAGGGAAGTGTTACATCCCTTTATTTAATGGAAATTGAAATCTTATGTTACCTTCTTTCATATCAATAATAGCACCTATGGTTCGTTGGAAAGTCCTACCAAGTATTATAGGACAAGAAGGATTGCATTCAATATCAAGAACAATAAAATCCACGGGCACAAAATTTCTATTTGCAAGAATAAGCACATCATTTAGTCTACCCAATGGCTTTTTAATAGTGGAATCCGCTAGATGCAAATTAAGGGAACAAGGATCCATATCGGTGAGACCTAGCACATCACACAAAGATTTTGGTATAGTGGAAACGCTAGCACCAAGTTCACAAAGAGCATTACATTCATAGTCTTTAATTTTAACTTTAATAATAGGTTCCCATTCATCTTGTAATTTTCTAGGAATTGAAACTTCCAACTCAAGTTTTTCTTCATGAGCTTTCATCATAGCTTCAACAATATGTTTAGTGAAAGCTTTATTTTGTTCATATGCATTTGGTGAATTAATCATGGATTGCAACAAGGAAATACACTCAATTAAAGAACAACTATCATAATTAAAGTCCTTGTAATCCAAAGTAGTGGGTGCATTACTATTTAAAGTTTTGACCTCTCCAAACCCACTTTTATCATTATTATCATTGAGATTATCACCCTCCAAATGATTGGGACGCCTTCTAGCTAAAGTTGACTCATCTTCAGTCCCTTTTTCATCAATTTTTATATTACTAAATAGAGATTCAATAGGTGAGACACCAATCATTTTAATATCTTCATCGTTACTACGATAGAAACGGGGTGGAATAGCTTTTTCTAGAAATTCTTGCTTAGCTCTCAACCTAGTGGTCCTTTCTTTACTTTCATTAATGGAGCATAGATAGCTTTAATAGACTCATTTATATCATGCTTGGGTGGCAAAATTTTAATTTTGAGATTTTCCACATCACGAGCAATTCTATCCATGTTCCTAAACAATTCATCAACTCTATTCAATTTTTCTTCTATCATAGCATTAATTTTTTTTTGAGAATTAATAATTTTTTTAATATTACTTTCAAGATTAGAGGGTATCCTATTATTATTATATGTATTACCATAGGAATTACCATAATTATTAGAGGAATTTCCAGGAAATGGTCTAGGATTGAAATTACCCCTATAAGCATTGTTGTTGAAATTATTTCTAGAGACAAAATTCACATCAATAGCATCATTATTTTGCTCAATCAAAGTAGACAATGGCACATCATTAGGATCAATATGAGCACTTTTACTAGCAATCAATTTCATAAGAGCATCCATCTTATCACTCAAAGTATTAATTTCTTCAACAGAATTTACCTTCTTACCAGTTGGAGTTCTTTCAGTGTGCCATTGAGAATAATTTGTCATAATATTGTCAAGAAGTTTTGTAGCTTGTCCCAATGTAATTTCCATAAAAGTACCCCCTGCGGCAGAGTCTAGCAAATTTCTAGAAACAAAGTTTAGTCCCGCATAAAATTTTTGTATGATCATCCATAAACTTAAACCATGTGTTGGGCAATTTCTTATCATTAATTTCATTCTCTCCCAAGATTGTGCAACATGTTCATGTTCAATTTGCTTAAAATTCATAATTTGATTACTTAAAGAAATAATCTTAGCGGGAGGAAAATACTTGGTATTAAAAGCATCCTTACACTTATCCCAAGAATCAATACTATTTCTAGGCAAGGATCAAAACCAAGTTTTAGCATGATCTCGTAGTGAGAACATAAATAATTTCAATTTGACAATATCATTATCCACATCTTTCTTCTTTTGCATATCACAAAGTTCAACGAAAGTATCTAGATGGGATGCAGCATCTTCATTAGGACTACCAGAAAATTGTTCTTTCATAACAAGATTAAGCAAAGCAGCATTAATGTCACACGTCTCTGCACTACTGGCGGGAGGAGCAATAGGAGTACTAATAAAATTATTATTATTAGTATTGGAAAAGTCACACAATTTTGTATTTTCTTGAGACATCGTGACAAAGCAAGCAAACTAGCAAACAAAAATACTTTTGTGTTTTTGTAAAATTGTTTAAGAAGTGGGGGAGATGAAAACGAGAGGCAAATGAAAATAAAAGGGCAAATAAAATAAATGCAAGTGGATGATAGTTTATGCGAATGTACTTGATAAATTTTGGTGATGTCTCCCCGGCAACGGGGCCAGAAATTCTTCCTGCTACTTGTAGACTGCGTTGGTATTTCCCCGAAGAGGAGACGATGACGCAGTATAGTAGAGATAAGTATTTCCCTCAGTTAAGAACCAAGGTTATCAATCCAGTAGGAGAACCACGCAAAATCCCTTTAGCAACACCTGCACACACAAAAGCAAACACTTGCACCCAACGCAAATAAGAGGGTTGTCAGATAGTGATAGATAGATAAACTAAAATACTAAATAAAATAAAAGTAAATAAATTGCAGCAAGGTATTTTTGGTTTTTAATATATGATAAAAGTAAACCCGGGGGCCATAGTTTTCACTAGAGGCTTCTGATACGTCTCTGTCGTATCTACTTTTCCAAACACTTTTGCTCTTGTTTTGGCCCCTAATTTGCATAATTTGAATGGAACTAACCCGAACTGACGCTGTTTTCAGCAGAACTACCATGGTGTTGTTTTTTGTGCAAAAATAAAAGTTCTTGGAATTTGATGAAACTTTTTGGAGATTTTTTATGGAATAAATAAAAAATATTGGAACCAAGACCCACTGGAGGGGGGCCACCCCGTGCCCACGAGGCACAAGGGTGCGCCACACCCCCCCAGGCACGCCCTGGTGGCACGTGGGGCCCATGTGGCTCCGCTGACCCTAATCTCTGGCCTATAAATTCACAATTCCAGAGAAAAAAATAAGAGAGGAAGTTTTATTGCGTTTCACGATACGGAGCCGCCGCCACCTCTTGTTCTTCATTGGGAGGCCAGATCTGGAGTCCGTTTAGGGCTCCAGAGAGGGGGATCTTCCGGCATCGTCATCATCAACCATCCTTCAGCACCAATTTCATGATGCTCACCGCCGGGAGTGAGTAATTCCTTCGTAGGCTTGCTGGACGGTGATGAGTTGGATGAGATTTATCATGTAATTGAGTTAGTTTTGTTAGGGATTGATCCCTAGTATCCACTATGTTCTGAGATTGATGTTGCTATGACTTTGCTATGCTTAATGCTTGTCACTAGGGCCCGAGTGCCATGATTTCAGATCTGAACCCTTTATGTTTTCATGAATATATTTGTGTTCTTGATCCGATCTTGCAAGTTGTATGCACCTGCTACGTGTTATGATCCGCATACCCCAAGGTGACAATAATTGGGATTCTTTCCGGTGATTGCCGTAGTTTGAGGAGTTCATGTATTCACTATGTGTTAATACTTTGTTCCGGTTCTCTATTAAAAGGAGGCCTTAATATCCCTTAGTTTCCTTATGGAACCTGCTGCCACGGGAGGGTAGGACAAAAGATGCCATGCAAGTTCTTATCGCAAGCACGTATGACTATATACGGAATACATGCCTACATTACATTGATGAATTCGAGCTAGTTCTGTGTCGCCCTAGGTTATGACTGTTACATGATGAATGTTATCCAACATACTCACCGATCAAATGCCTACAAGCTTTTCACATATTAGTCTTGCTAAGTTACTACTGTTGCTACTGCCGTCACAATTGCTATTACTATTGCTGTTAGCCTGTTACCGTTACTGCCACTGTTACTCTTGTTGCTACTGCTATCAAACTATCATACTGCTGTGCTACTGATCACTCAGCTGCAGATATTTAGTCTCAGGTGTGGTTGAATTGATAACTCAACAGCTAATACTTGCAAATATTCTTTGGCTCCCCTTGTGTCGAATCAATAAATTTGGGTTGAATACTCTACCCTCGAAAACTGTTGCGATCCCCTATACTTGTGGGTTATCAAGAGCTTCTCTCTCGAGCGCGGAACATACGGTGGGTAAACAAATTACTGTTGGGCAATTGCTTGAAAAGCAAATAAATATGACGGATTCATGGCAATGATCATGTATATAGGCATCACGTCCGAGACAAGTAGACCGACTCCTGCCTGCATCTACTACTATTACTCCACCCATCGATCGCTATCCAGCATGCATCTAGGGTATTAAGTATGAAACAGAGTAACGCCTTAAGCAAGATGACATGATGTAGACAAAGTAAACTCAAGCAATATGATTAAACCCCATCTTTTTATCCTTAATGGCAACAATAAAAATACGTGTCATGTCCCTTTTTGTCACTGGGATTGAGCACCGCAAGTTTGAACCCATCACAAAGCACCTCTCCCATTGCAAGATAAACCAATCTAGTTGGCCAAACCAAATCGATAGATCGGAGAGAAATACAAAGCTATAACAATCATGCATAAAAGAGGTCAGAGAAGACTCAAATATTTTTCATGAATAATCTGATCATAAACTCACAATGCATCGGATCCCAACAAACACACCGCAAAAGAAGATTACATCGGATAAAACTCCAAGAACATCGAGGAGAACATGGTATTGAAGATCAAAGAGAGTTGAAGAAGCCATCTAGCTACTAGCTATGGACCCGTAGGTCTGTGGTAAACTACTCACACATCATCAGAATGGCAGCAAGGTTGATGTAGAAGCCCTCCGTGATCGATTTCCCCTCCGGCAGAGTACCGAAAAAGGCCTCCAGATGGGATCGCGGAAGAACAGAGGCTTGCGGTGGCGTAAAAGTTATTCGGGGTGGCTCTCTGTTGGTTTCCAAATATTTGAGAATTTATAGAAGTGGAATTAGGTCAAACGGAGCCACGAGGGCCCCACAAGGCATCAGGGCGCGCCCCCCTGGGGCCATGCCCTGTTGCCTTGTGGAGGCTTCGTGAACCTTCTGGCCTCCTCTCCAAGTCTCCAGGGTCTCTTTTGTCCAGAAAAAAATCTCCAAAAAGTTTCGTGGTATTTGGACTTTGTTTGGTACTGATTTCCTGAAAAACAAAAAACAAGCGGAAAACAGCAACTGGCACTGGGCACTAGGTTAATAGGTTAGTCCCAAAAAATGATATATAATTGCATATAAAAATATCCAAGATTGATACTATAATAGCATGGAACAATCAAAAATTATAGATACGTTGGAGACGTATCAAGCATCCCCAAGCTTAATTCCTGCTCGTCCTCAAGTAGGTAAATGATAAAAACAGAATTTTTGATGCGGAATGCTACCTAACATGTTTCATAATGTAATCTCTCTCTTACGGTATGAATAATAAGATCCGAATGATTCAAAGAAATAGTCTATAGTTTGACATAAAGACATCAATACTCAGGCATACTAATAAACAATCATGTCTTTCAAAATAAAAATGCTAAAGAAAGTTATCCCTACAAAATCATATAATCCTGTCATGATATTTAATTGCATATAAAAACATCCAAGGTTGATACTATAATAGCATGGAACAATCAAAAATTATAAATACGTTGGAGACGTATTAGAGATTAATAAGGGGAAGTCAAAAAAGGAAGATAGTCTCACATCGACGCGGCTAATCAACGGGCTATGGAGATACCCATCAATTGATGTGAATGAGAGGAGTAGGGATTGCCATGCAACGGATGCACTAGGAGCTATAAGTGTATGAAAGCTCAAAATAAAAACTAAGTGGGTGTGCATCCAACTTGCTTGCTCATGAAGACCTCGGGCATTTAAGGAAGCCCATCATCGGAATATACAAGCCAAGTTCTATAATGAAAAATTCCCACTAGTATATGAAAGTGACAACATAGGAGACTCTCTATATAAAAACATGGTGCTACTTTGAAGCACAAGTGTGGAAAAGGATAGTAACATTGCCCCTTCTCTCTTTTTCTCTCATTTTTTTTGGTGGGCTCTTTTTGGCCTCTTTTTTTTATTTCCTCACTGGGAAAAATGCTCTAATAATGATGATCATCACACTTCTATTTACTTACAACTCGATACTAGAACAAATATGACTCTATATGAATGCCTCTGGCAGTGTACCAGGATGTGCAATGATGCTAGCGTAACATGTATGAAAATGATAAACGGTGGCTGAGCCACAAATACTATGTCAGCTATATGATCATGCAAAGCAATATGACAATGATGATGTGTGTCATATAAACGGAACGGTGGAAGTTGCATGGCAATATATCTCGGAATGGCTATGGAAATGCCATAATAGGTAGGTATGGTGTTTGTTTTGACGAACATATAAGGAGGCTTATGTGTGATAGAGCGTATCATATCATGGGGTTTGGATGCACCGGCGAAGTTTGCACCCACTCTCGAGGTGAGAAAGGGCAATGCACGGTACCGAAGAGGCTAGCAAATTGCGGAAAGGTGAGACTGCGTATAATCCATGGACTCACATTAGTCATAAAGAACTCACATACTTATTGCGAAAGTTTATTAGCCCTCGAAGCAAAGTACTGCTACGCATGCCCCTAGGGGGGAGGTTGGTAGGAGTTAACCATCGCGCGCCCCCGACCGCCACGTGAAGGAAGACAATCAATAATAAATCGTGCTCCAACTTCTTAGCATAACGAAAGACCATACGTGCATGCTTCGGGAATTACAAACCTTAACACCAATATTCTTACTAAACCACAATTATCCACTAGTAACTCCCACATATTACCATCTTAATATCGCAAAACTATTGCAAGGAATCAAACTTATCATATTCAGTTATCTACATGAAAGTTTTTATTATATCCTTCTTGAATACCTATCATATTAGGACCAATTTCATAACCCGTGCATATTACCATTACTATTTATTAGACTCTCAAAAAAATATAAGTGAAGCATGAGAGTGCAACTATTTCTTTAAAATATAACCACCGCCGTGCTCTAAAAGATATAAGTGAAGCACTAGAGCAACTGCCTAGCTCAAAAGATATAAGTGAAGCACATAGAGTATTCTAACAAATCATGAATAATGTGTGTCCCTCTCAAAAGGTGTGTTCAGCATAGATGATTGTGGAAAACTAAAAGAAAACAAATAAAAGAAAACTATGGCACAAGACGCTCCAAGTAAAACACATATCATGTGATGAATAAAAATATAACTCCAAGTGATATACCGATAGATTGTAGACGAAAGAGGGGATGCCATCCGGGGCATCCCCAAGCTTAGACGCTTGGGTCTTCCTTGAATATTACCTTGGGGTGCCTTGGGCATCCCCAAGCTTAGGCTCTTGCTGCTCCTTATTCCTTCATCCATCGTGGTCTCACCCAAAACTTGAAAACTTCAGCACACAAAACTCAACAGAAACCTCGTGAGATCCGTTAGTATAACAAACAAATCTTAAACTTTAGGTACTGTTATAAATTGATTCATCTTTAATATTGGCATAATTCTACTGTACTCCAACTTCCCCATGGCATATACCCCCCGATACAATCCATATATTCATCAAAATAGGCAAACTATGCATCAAAAATAGAATTTGTCTAAAACAAAACAGTCTGTAAATATATATTTAAAACGTATACTTATGTAACTCCAAAAATTCTGAAAAATTAGGAAATCGTAAAAAATTCTTTTATCAATACTTTGTAAAAATTTCAGATTTTTCTGACGTTCCAATACAGAACCAAAAATCCAGCACTGGGCGCAAAACTTTCTGTTTTCAAACAGCATCAATTATACTATCATCCAAATCATCCTAAAGGCATTACTTGGCAGAAACACTAATTAAAAGATTAAAACTCAATCATAAAGAAGCTAAAATTGTGTGACACAAGAAAAATGAAAATTGTAATAAAGATAAATATTGGGTTGCCTCCCAACAAGCGCTATTGTTTTATGCCCCTAGCTAGGCATAATGCAATGTTTCAAGTATTATCATCCTTCGTTGCCAATTCCTCAATTACACATCCACTCTTCCTAGGAGGTCTAGCATAGGCATTTTTTATCATCACACTCCTAGGGACAAAGTTGAGGAATTTATTTTCATAAACAGGTTCCTTTATCAAATCCATGAAATTGGGATGCACACTATCATTTTGAGATCCTCGTTTTCCTTACTAGATGATGCCCCCTTATTCTTAGGTACGTACATGAATTTGTAATTTTTAGTGGGTGGAGTCCTAGCAATAGTTTTAGCGGAAGAAAAAGCAGAGCCCAAATTATTAATAATTTCTTCCAACTTATCGATTCTAGCGGGACCTTGTTCTATCCTTTCAGTATTTATCGGTTATTTTTCCTTTAGCATCTTGAATGTCGTTCCTACCTTAGAACCAAATTGAGTAATATGATTGTGAACCTTTTTGTCTAGATTCTCAATATGTTCAATAGTAGGCATTTTATTTTCTATAGCTTCTAACCTTTGCATAACATGTTCCGGAGTCAATGCCGTTTCATTAATAATGATAGGTGGTGATCCCACTAAATTTCCCAAGGCATTGAAAGCATCCATAGGGTGACTACTCAAGAAATTCCCTCCGGTAATAGTGTCTAGCACAAATCTATACCAAGTAGTGATACCCACATAAAAATTGCGAAGAAGAACGGTAGTGGATTGCTTACGAGTAGATCTATTTTAAAATTAAGAACTTCATTTTCAGGGGTGCAAGTAACAATTGAAGAACTAGCCATATTGGCAAAGCAAGCAAACAAGCAAAAGAAATATTTTTGTGTTTTTGTAATACTACTTTAGAAGTGGGGGAGATGAAAACGAGAGGCAAATGCAAATAAAAAGGCAAATAAAATAAGAGCAAGTAGATGATTGTTTATGCGAAGGTACTTGATAGGTTTTGGTGATGTTTCCCCGGCAACGGCGCCAAAAAAATTTCCTGCTACTTGTGAGCTGCGTTGGGATTTCCTCGAAGAGGAGAGGATGATGCAGTACAATAGAGATAAGTATTTCCCTTAGTTGAGAACCAAGTTTTCAATCCAGTAGGAGAACTACACAAAACCTCGTTAGCAGCACCTACACACACAAAAGCAAATACTTGCACCCAACGCGAACAAGAGGGTTGTCAATCCCCTTGGCGGTTACTTGCAAGGATTAATTCTGATAGTGATAGATAGATAAATAAATTGCAAAACAAAATAAAGGAAATAAAATTACGGCAAGGTATTTTTGGATTTTATATATGATAGATAAATGATCCGAGGGCCATAGTTTTCACTAGAGGCTTCTCTCTCGAACGAATAGCATACGGTGGGTAAACAAATTACTGTTGGGCAATTGATAGAAAAGTGCATAGTTATGATGATATTCAAGGCAATGATCATGTATATAGGCATCACGTCCGAGACAAGTAGACCGACTCTTGCCTGCATCTACTACTATTAATCCACCCATCGACCGCTATTCAGCATGCATCTAGGGTATTAAGTTAATGAAAACAGAGTAACGCCTTAAGCAAGATGACATGATGTAGACAAAGTAAACTCAAGCAATATGAATAAACCCCATCGTTTTATCCTTAATGGCAACAATACAAATACATGTCTTGTCCCCTACTTTGTCACTGGGATAGAGCACCGCAAGATTCAACCCATCACAAAGCACCTCTCCCATTGCAAGATAAATCAATCTATTCGGCCAAACCAAATGGATAGATCGGAGAGAAATACAAAGCTATAAGAATCATGCATAAAAGAATTCAGAAAAGACTCAAATATTTCTCATGAATAATCTGATCATAAACCCACAATTCATCGGATCCCAACAAACACACCGCAAAAGAAGATTACATCGGATAGAACTCCAAGGAGATCGAGGAGAACATTGTATTGAAGATCAAAGAGAGAGAAGAAGCCATCTAGCTACTAGCTATGGACCCGTATGTCTATGGTAAACTACTCACACATCATCGGAAGGGCAACAAGGTTGATGTAATAGCCCTCCGTGATCGATTCCCCCTCCGACAGGGTGCCGGAAAAGGCCTCCATATGGGATCGCGGAAGAACATAAGCTTGCAGTGGCGGAAAAGTTATTCGAGGTGGCAATCTGGTATATGGGGAATATTTGAGAATTTATAGCGGCAGAATTAGGTCAAGAGGTGCCACGAGGGGCCCACAAGCATGGGGGGCGCTCCTACCCCCTGGGCGCGCCTCCCGAGCTTGTCGCTCCCTCGTGGCTCGTTTGGTCTTCTCCCGAACCTTCTAGGGTCTCTCTTGGTCCAAAAAAAATTAATCCAAAGTTTTTTCTTCGTTTGGACTCCGTTTGATATTGATTTTCTGAAAAGCCAAAAACAAGCAAAAAATAGCAACTGGTACTGGGCACTAGGTTAATAGGTTAGTCCCAAAAAATGATATATAATTGGATATAAAACATCCAAGATTGATACTATAATAGCATGGAACAATCAAAAATTATAGATACGTTGGAGACGTATCAATAGTGTCCATGTTGCAGGTCAATTCGCGAGAATATCCTTGCATCCTTCAATGGTGTGAATATATTGACGATCTTCGGTAGGTGCATCTCTGTTTGAACCGTACACCGGTTCAGGTAGCGGTAGTTTACTCGCAGCTCTCCATGATCATCAGCTTCTTTTTGTATGAACACTGGGGCTCTCCATAGCAAACTACCTAGGTGAATAAATCCCTTCACTTGCATCTCATCCAGTATTGTTCGGAGCTGGGTGGTTTCTGCGGTGGTCATTCAGGGGTGAGGTGAGTGTGAGGGCTTGACTCCTTGCTTCAGTTCAGTGGCAAACTCCACTAATCAAGGTGGTGGCTTTGTTGGTGGCTTGTCTACGAAGATGTCCGGAAACTCGCACACGACAGGGATGGCGTAGATTCCCATTGCTATGTCTAACTCGGTGACTGCCCTTCCTAGGGGGTATTCTGACCTTTGGGCATGTTTTGGTTGGCATTAATCTGACGTGTTGAGTTGCTGCATCTTATTCAATCCTCTTGCAGTCTCAGGGTGACTTGATCCTCCTATTAGCTCCAGGAGTTGGTTGGTGGTTGATTCTAGTTGCGAGGGAAACAGAGGGAGTCCCGTCTCTCCTCCTAGAGGACTCTCTGGACTGAACTCCGAAGGAATCCCATGGCAGTTGAGGTTCCCCATCCTATATCCTTTCCAACGCGAATGGTGGGTCGTCATTCATTAGTGAGGGTGGGGGAAACACTGAAAAATCAAATAACACCAAGCACGAAAGAACACCAAATAACATTGATAAATAAACTCATGACCAAGTGCTCTTACACGGGTTGAGATAAGGTCTACTACAAGCAAACTAGCTACTGCTAAAATGATGACATGCAAGGAGCTTGCTACTACTGCTCCGATGCTGGGTTAACTGGAGGTGGGGGTGTGAGGGTGGTGTTGGGGATGGGTCTAGTGGTGGTTGTGGCTCTTGGCCTAGTCACGGTGGTTCTTGGCCCAGTTGGAGGTGGTGGGGTGTTGGTGGTGTTGGTGCTGAGGGCCGAGGCAAGGGCCCTTTGGTTGAGGTTGGTGTCTCTCACGAGCCGGGTGAGTAGACTATATTCGGCAATCATGGAGTGCGACATGAGTGCTGCGGCGGCGTTGTCTTCCTTACGGGCTAAGGTGGGGTAGAAGCAAAAGGCAGGATGCTCTCGCATTCGTGGTTTCTCTCGATTGAGGCCGATAATGGCTGCTTGGGCTGCTAGTTCTGGAGTGGAAGTAGGCGGGCCGTGGAATTGGTACGTGTGACTTCACCCGGTCAAGCCGACCACCAGCTGGACAACGTGGTACTAATAGACCGAGTCCATTAGGGGTGCCTGATACACGAGGTACCGAGGCACTTCTCCGCTAGGATAGAAGCGCACCAAACACTGTTAAGTAGGTGCAGGAAGTCGCAGGGGTTGGGTTTTGGGGTGTAGGGAATGAGGGTGGCGGCCATCTACAGTCAACACGACGAAGTGTCAGGGTTAGTGCATCAAATGACTAGCTAGTATGCTGTGCACAATCAAATGCAACAAATTATCTAGACTCTCTACCAGCTCTCGACTCCCTAGCTAGCGTGTCCTACAGTCAGCGTGGCTCTGATACCAAGTCTTGTGACACCCCGATTCTGAGAACCGGAGGCCCTCATGTTCCAGCCCAAAGATCTATATCTTCCGGAACACGACTATAGCCTGGTACAAAATTACCATGATTTAATAGAGTACTAAAATGGCACATGGAGTTAAGGTACAATACTCTTGCTCAGCAAGGTAATACAATAAGAGCAGTAATGCTCGGTTATTGTTCCACGGTCTAGTGACTAACGAACACTAGTGGTGGAGAGGGTAAGTGTCGGTGCTAAATCTGGCATATCTCGAGGTAGGGGTCCTAAGCTAGGCATCTTGGAGCGATGGTAACATGGACACAGAGATTTTACCCAAGTTCGGGCTCTCTCGAAGAGATAATACCCTACATCCTACTTCTGATTGTATTGATATGGGGATAGTACAGAGTACAGGTTAGCTACCATGAGATTGTATGATTCTAATGATCTGGAATATATTATATCAACTAGCTTGGCCTCGGCTTACATAATGTACTGGAGGCCTAGGGTTACAGGAGTCCTTGTCTTGAGCGCTGATACGTCTCCATCGTATCTATAATTTTTGATTGTTTCATGCCAATATTCTACAACTTTCACATACTTTTGGCAACATTTTATATTATTTTTGGGACTAACATATTGATCCAGTGCCCAGTGCCAGTTCCTGTTTGTTGCATGTTTTTTGTTTCACAGAAAATCCATATCAAACAAAGTCCAAACACGATAAAAATTTACGAAGATTTTTTTTGGAATATATGTGATTTTTGGGAAAAAGAATCAACGCGAGACGATGCTCGAGGAGCCCACAAGCTCGAGGGGCGCGTCCCCTACCCTGGGCGCGCTGGGCCTGCTTGTGGCACCCCTGTAAGGCGGTTGGGGCCCTTCTTTCGCTGAAATAAAGATAATATCCGGATAAAAATCCCCTCCAAATTTCAGCCTAATCGGAGTTACGGATCTCCGGGAATATAAGAAACGGTTTTCGGCCAGAAACAGGAACGCGAAACAGAAGAGAACAGAGAGAGAGAGAGAGATCCAATCTCGGAGGGCCCCCTACCCTCCAGGAGCCATGGCGGCCATGGACCAGAGGGGAAACTCTCCTCCCATCTAGGGGGGAGTCCAAGGAAGAAGAAGAAGGAGGGGGGCTCTCTGGCCCTCTCTCCCGGTGGCGCCGGAACGCCGCCGGGGCAATCATCGTGACGGCGATCTACACCAACAATTTCGCCGCCGTCAACACCAACTCTCTCCCCCTCTATGCAGTGGTGTAACACCTCTTCTCCCCGCTGTAATCTCTACTTAAACATGGTACTTAAGGCTATATATTATTATCCAATGATATGTGGCAATCTTATGATGTTTGAGTAGATTCGTTTTGTCCTATGGGTTGATTGATGATCGTGATTGGTTTGAGTTGTATGTTTTATTTTTGTGCTGTCCTATGGTGCCCGCCGTGTCGCGCAAGTGTGTGGGATTACCACTGTAGGGTTTTGCAATACGTTCATGATTCGCTTATAGTGGGTTGCGTGAGTCACTAAAACACAAACCCGAGTAAGGGGGCTGTTGCGTATGGGAGTAAAGAGGACTTGTTACTTAATGCTATGGTTGGGTTTTACCTTAATGATCTTTGGTAGTTGCGGATGCTTGCTAGAGTTCCAATCATAAGTGCATATGATCCAAGTACGGAAAGTATGTTAGCTCATGCCTCTCCCTCATATAAAATTGCAATAATGATTACCGGTCTACTTATCAATTGCCTAGGGACAAATCTTTCTCTTTGTGTTACAAAAGCTTTCTACTAAACAACTAACTTTTATTATCTTGCAATTTACTCGTAGTTTTATTCTTGCTAAGTACTTCTAGTTTTATCCTTGCAAACTTATCCTATTACACCTACAAGTAGTTTCATTCTTGTTCTAGGTAAAGCGAACGTTAAGTGTGCGTAGAGTTGTATCGGTGGTCGATAGAACTTGAAGGGAATATTGATTCTACCTTTAGCTCCTTGTTGGGTTCGACACTCTTATTTATCAAGAAAGGCTACAACTGATTTCCTATACTTGTGGGTTATCAAGACCTTTTTCTGGCGCCATTGCCGGGGAGCAATAGCGTGGGGTTGATATTCTCGTGTGTGCTTGTTTGTTTTATCACTAAGTAGTTTTTATTTTCTATTTTAAGTTGTTTTATATCTTTAGTTATGGATATGGCATACGAAATACCAAAAAATTTGGTTGTACTTGCTACTCATGGAGATGGGGAACCTCCAAAAACCCTCGATGCTGGTTTTGTGGAAAACATTAATTACTAATTTGATAATCCTGATAAATCTCCATTCAACTTGATAATGGGATATACTTTGGATCAGCGGGAATACTTTAGGGATTATCGCTTGTCACAAAAAGGGAAACACTTATGGGATCAAATTAAAATGTTGCGTTGGTATGCTTGGAATTTGTGCTTAAGGTGTGATTATGCTTGTTGCTCTAGGATGGAGGCTCCACACCTCCCCTTTCAATGTGAATTTAATGATAATGAATCCTTGGCTTCCTATGCTAATGGTATATATGATTACTATGATGTGTAACAAATAGAAGAATTTGTTGCTTTTAAGGGTGCCTATGAAATTAAATCTTTGTTTGAAAAGTATGAAGATTGTGATGCTGCTATTTACAGATCTGAAAATTATGCTATACTTAAATATTGCCATGAGAATTATGAATATAATGCCTATATTGATGAATTTATTGAGAAAGTCTCCGCTGTCCAAGAAGAGACTAATATTTTGCACGCTCCTATGGAAGAAGAAATTGCTGAAACTGTGAGCTCATTAGATGAAAAAGATGAGGAGGAGAGCGAAGAACAAAGGGAGCAAGAGCGGATTGATCACCCGTGCCCACCTTCTAATGAGAGTAACTCTTCAACTCATACATTGTTTAATTTCCCTTCATGCTTACCCAAGGATGAATGCTATGATAATTGCTATGATCCCTTGGATTCGTCTGAAATATCCCTTTTTGATGAACTTGATGCTTGCTATGCTTGTGGCCATGATGCCAATTTGAATGATGCTTATGGAGATGAACTTTCTATAGTTCCTTATGTTAAACATGAAATTGTTGCTATTGCACCCACATATGATGGTCCTATTATCTTTTTGAATTCTCCCAACTACACTATATCGGAGAAGTTTGCGCTTATTAAGGATTATATTGATGGGTTGCGTTTTACCGTTGCACATGATGATTTTGATGGATATAATATGCATGTGCTTGCTGCTCCTAATTGCAATTATTATGAGAGGAACTATATCTCCACCTCTCTATGTTTCCAATACGATAAAATTGCAAGAAATTGTTTATACTATGCATTGGCCTTTACTTGATGTGCATGAATTGTTATTTTATGACATGCCAATTCATAGGAAGAGAGTTAGAATCCGTTGTTATATGATATATGTTGCTGTGTGCTCACTACTAAATTACAAATCATTGTTAATTAAAATTGGTTTTGATATACCTTGGGATCTGGGTGGATCAATTACTTGAGCACTGTATGCCTAGCTTAATGGCTTCAAAGAAAGCGCTACCTGGGAGACAACCTGGAAGTTTTAGAGAGTCAATTATTTATGTTGAGTGCTTTTAAAAAGTTTAAAAAGAAAAAATATAGAGGGGGACCTAAAACTTTTTCAAAAAGAAAAGTGAAAGTGAGAAAGACGAGCACCGTTGAAGTGGGGGATATCCTTGAAGTTTGTTCATGCCCATGGAAACTTTGTGAATCTTGAATTACAGAAACTTTCAACAAAAATAATTATCCCCTTGTACAAATCCATTGTATTATAAAAATAATGTGCCAAGATTTACCTTTAGGATGTCTAAATTGCTTGTTTGGTGTGTGCTGTGCAAAAACAGAAACTTTTGCTGTAGTGTTTGAATTTCTGTATTTTACTGGAACGTGAAAAAATATGAAATTTTTACACAGTACTGCTATGCAAATTGTTTACTTTTTCCTATTTTTTCAGAATTTTTGGAGTTAAAGAAGTATATGTTTCATCTGCATCTTTATAGATTATTCTGTTTTCACAGATTGCTGTTATAGTTTCTTTATTTGCGTATGTTTGAAATCTTGTTGAGCCCCATTGACTTGGGAGCCATAGAATTGTGATAGCATATAGTGGTTAATGTTTGATTATAATTATACAATAATGTTACAGCAGGACATGATGGGATTTGATGTTATATGTACTAACCCCTCTAATGAAAAGTTTGGTTAAGTTTTGTGTGGATGAAGTGTTCAAAGATCGAGGAGGTATCGATATGAGGGGAATAAGGAGAGGCAAGAGTTCAAGATTGGGGATGCCCAAGGCACCCCAAGTAAATATTCAAGGAGACTCAAGCGTCTAAGCTTGGGGATGCCCCGGAAAGCAGCCCATCTTTCTTCGACAATTATCGGTATGTCTCGGTTTTTGTTTTGTTCACATGATATGCGTAAATTCTTGGAGCGCCGTGTGCTTTTTCTTTTTCTTTTAATAATGCACCTTGCTGGAATGAGATAGTCCTTGGTTGACTTATAGAATGCTTCATGCACTTCACTTATATCTTTTGAGTATGGCTTTATAGAATGCTTCATGAGCTTCACTTATATCATTTGAAGTTTGGATGCCTGTTTCTCTACATATAGAAAACTGTTATTTGTAGAATGCTCTTTTGATTCACTTATATTTATTAGAGCATGGGCAAGTCTTTTGTAGAAAGAATTAAACTCTCATGCTTCACTTATATCTATTTAGAGAGTCATTTGGAATTGGTCATTCACATGGTTAGTCATAAAATCCTACATAAAACCTGTAGATCACTGAATATGATAAGTTTGATTCCTTGCAATAGTTTTGCGATATTAAGATGGTGATATGTGGGAGGTACTAGTGAATGATTGTGGTTTAGAAAGAATATTGCTGTTAAGGTTTGTGATTCCCGAAGCATGCACGTATGGTCTGTCGTTATGCTAAGAAGTTGGAGCATGATTTATTATTGATTGTCTACCTTATGAGTTGCGGTCGGGGACGAGCGATGGTCTTTTCCTACCAATCTATCCCCCTAGGGGCATGCGTAGTAGTACTTTGCTTCGAGGGCTAATAAACTTTCGCAATAAGTATGTGAGTTCTTTATGACTAATGTGAGTCCATGGATTATACGCACTTGATACGTCTCCGTCGTATTTATAATTTTTGATTGTTTCATGCCAATATTCTACAACTTTCATATATTTTTGGCAACATTTTATATTATTTTTGGGACTAACATATTGATCCAGTGCCCAGTGCCAGTTCCTGTTTGTTGCATGTTTTTTGTTTCGTAGAAAATCCATATCAAACGAAGTCCAAACGCGATAAAAATTTATGGAGATTTATTTTGGAATATATGTGATTTTTGGGAAGAAGAATTAACGCAAGACGGTGCTCGTGGGCCCCACGAGGCACCAGGGCGCGCCCCAGGGGGGTGGCGCGCCGGGGTGGCTCGTGAGCCCCTCGTAAGGCAGTTGCAGACCTTCTTCCGCCGCAAGAAAGATAAAATCAGGAAAAAATCGTGTTAAAATTTCAGCGCAATCGGAGTTACGGATCTCTGGGAATTTAAGAAACGGTGAAAGGCCAGAAAACAGGAACGCGAAACAGAAGAGAACAGAGAGAGAGATCCAATCTCGGAGGGGCTCCCGCCCCTCCGGGTGCCATGGAGGCCAAGGACCAGAGGGGAAAACCTCCTCCCATCTAGGGGGGAGGCCAAGCAAGAAGAAGAAGGAGGGGGGCTCTCTCCCCCTCTCCCCCGATGGCGCCGGAATGCCGCCGTGGTAATCATCGTGACGGCGATCTACACCAACAACTTCGCCGCCATCACCACCAACTCTCTTCCCCTCTATGCAGCGGTGTAACACCTCTTTTCCCTGCTGTAATCTTTACTTAAACATGGTGCTTAACGCTATATATTATTATCCAATGATATGTGGCAATCCTATGATGTTTGAGTAGATTTCTTTTGTCCTATGGGTTGATTGATGATTGGTTTGAGTTGTGTGTTTTATTTTGGTGCTATCCTGTGGTGCCCTCCGTGTCGCGCAAGTGTGAGGGATTCCCGCTGTAGGGTTTGCAATATGTTCATAATTCTCTTTTGGTGGGCGGCTAGAGTGACAGAAGCTTACACCCGAGTAAGGGGTTGTTGCGTATGGGAGTAAAGAGGACTTGATACTCAATGCTATGGTTGGGTTTTACCTTAATGATCTTTGGTAGTTGCGGATGCTTGCTAGAGTTCCAATCATAAGTGCATATGATCCAAGTATGGAAAGTATGTTAGCTCATGCCTCTCCCTCATATAAAATTGCAATAATGATTACCGGTCAAGTTATCGATTGCCTATGGACAAATCATTCTCTTGTGTTACTGTCGGCCCAGTGGGAACCAGGGTACCACGGCCCATCTGCCTCTGGCCCAGAGGACCGCGCTCGGCGGCCGGCCCATGAGAGTGGCCCTGCCGCGGCCGCTCCAGAGGAAGCCGCCTCGCGAGGGGCGAGCCTCACGAGGACACTCCCCGCCAGGCCGGGCCCTGCCGAGGCCGCCAGGCACCAGGTTCCCTCGCGAGGCTCCCCTCGAGAGGCCTTCTCATGAAGCAAGTCATACGGCGCCAGCCGCGGGGCTCCACGCCCAGCACATGGGTGACGTCCTGCTGTCAGGATAAGGACAGCGGGGCGCGACCAAGCCCAGCTTCCATTCTGGTGATAAGGGAGCAGCGGCGTCTGCCTCCCCCAAAGCAAGTCCCAAAGGTTTTCCTCTTTGGTGGTAGAAGATCGGGACGGATCAGCGCGCCAGGGCAGAGGTCGTTGCCAAGCCCACCAGCGCGTCACAAGGAGCTACTTTGGCAGGCAGAGACCGCCCTTAGTCAGGGTAAGCCTACGCTCTTGTCCCCCTTTTGAATTGCCGCCCTGTGGCAACCCTTTCCCGCTCATATTTTTGGGGAAGAGGACCAAGGCACTACAAAAGGGGCAGGGCCGCTTCCATGTAAGGGGATCGATTCATTCTCCCCCACACCTCGTGTACTTGGAGCCACAAGCTCTCCATCACAGAGCAATCCAACACAGGCATGAGTAGGGTATTACACCGCACGGTGGCCCGAACCTGGGTAGCTCGTGCGTCCCCTTCCTGTCCGGTGAGAGCCAGCGAGTCCGTCGCGCTCCCGCCGTAGTCCGGTCGTAGGCTGCCAAGCAAAGTCCCCCAGAGTTCGAATCCTAAGTTTTTGGAGAAGTTTCTTGGACGCAGATCCTAGACTCCGACATTTGGCGCGCCAGGTAGGGGGACTTGCCGTTTTCGCGCCTTCGACCTCGACGCCAGCATCAACATGGACGCCGCCGTCGCTCGCCGGGAACACGCTGTGCGTCGCGCCGCTGTCAGGGTCCCCGCGGCACCCGCCGTCCGTGGTGTCCCTGGGCGACGCCCTCGCGCCACCACCGACCCTGTTGGGGAGCGCGTGGCGTCTTCCACCCACCCGTCGGTGAACGAGCAGGCGCACGGTCCCTCCGCCGCCACCTCCTCGCTCGCGCGTCGTGGTCCCTCCACTCCACAAGCCGCGCTGCTCATGGCGCAGGAGCTACTGCGCTACTGCCCCACCGAGGATGCCTACGATGCTTGGCTTGGGCGCATCACCAAGCTCATCGACGCCGCGCGCGTTGGCAAGAGCCCTCCCGCTCCCCGCCTGCCCCGCCGTCCCGCGTGAACCACGCCGGGCACGACGGGCCTCCTCCTCCTCCTCCTCCGATGGCTCACTCGCACCGGGTGGCGACGGCGACAGCTGCCAGATCGTCCAACGCGCGCGCGGCCCTCGAGATTGTGCGCGACCGCCACGACCGCGTCCTCCATGATGTCACCAAGGCTGGGCGCCAGAACCGCGCAGCCCTTAACGGCGGAGCCGTCACCAACGGGGGCTACCTGGCCCTCGCCCCCGAGGTACATCGCGTGGTGTGGCCCGACAAGTTCAAGGCAGAGCTCCGTCAGCGCTACGATGGCACCGCGAACCCCATGGAGTTCCTCCCGCTCTACACCATCAGCATCCAGGCCGCGAGAGGGGACGATCGGGTCATGGCGAACTGGTTCCCCATGGCCCTCAAGGACACTGCACGCTCGTGGCTCATGAACCTCCCCGAGGTGTCCATCTCTTCGTGGGAGGACCTGTGCAAGCAGTTCGTCGCCAACTTCAAGGGCACAAGCGACCTTGCCCTCATGATCAACGACCTACGGAACGTGCGTCAGCGCCCTGGCGAGCCCCTTCGTACGTTCATCCAGCGCTTCAGCCAGGTGCGCCACAAGATCCCGAAGGCCTCCGACGCTGCGATCGTCTCCGCCTTCACCAGTGGCGTCATGGACGTGAAGATGCGCGAGAAGCTCTCAGTCAGGGACGAGCTAGACTCCACGGCAGAGCTGTTCGTCCTTGCCGACCGCTGTGCCAAGACCGAAGAGGGATGCCTCTTCCACCACAACGAGCTGACGCTGAGCCCGACGCGGCGAAGCCCAAGGCCAAGGACACCAAGCGCAAGGGCCCAGTCGTGCTCGCGGTAGAGCCGGACTGCAAGCGCGGCCGCGGCCGCGGCGAGGCCAAGAAGGATGGCCGCCCTTTCTGCACCTACCTCAACATGAATTCCCGCAACACAGAAGACTGCCACGAGCTCAAGCTGCTTCACGAGGGCCGCACCGAGCACCGTAAGGAGCGCGGCAAGGGCCGCGGTGGTGGTAGAGGAGGTGGCCGCTGGGGCAACAACCACAACAACGGCGCTGGTGACAAGAACCGTCAGGGCTGCCAGAACCAGCTGAAGCAGGCTGACCCTCAGGCCAACGCCGCCCTAATATGCGCCAACGACTCCCCTCCCGCTGAGAATGCTGGGGGATACCAAGAGCCCTACAGTGTGGCCTACATCCTCGGCGGGGCCCAGGCCCCTCCATCCAACCGCCACTTCAAGCAGTTCTCTCGGGAGGTGAACGCGGCCCTCCCGTCGCTTGATTCCACCGGCCGCCTCAAGTGGTCCGAGTTCCCCATCGTCTTCGACGCCAGCGACCACCCCAAGTCCACGAAGGGCGTGGGCGCTGTCCCCCTGCCGTGCACCCCCACCATCAGCAACGTCACCGTCACCAAGACCCTCATCGACGGAGGCGCCGGCCTCAACGTGATCTCCATCGAGACCTTCGAGACGCTCCAAGTGCCCTACGAGCGCCTGATTCCCACCAGGCCGTTCTCGGGCGTCACCGACGGCTCCACGGTCCCCCTGGGGCAGGTGCGCCTTCCCGTCACCTTCGGCACCCGCAAGAACTACCGTACGGAGTTCATCGTCTTCGATGTGGCTCACATCGGCCTGCCTTACAACGCCATCTTGGGCTACCCGGCGCTCACCAAGTTCATGGCCGCGACCCACCACGCCTACGGCCTCGTCAAAATGACCGGCTGCCGCGGCACCCTCACCGTCCACTGTGAGGAGAAGGATGCGCTGCAAACCCTCGAGCACACCTACAAAACTGCCTCCGTCGCGTACCCGGCCGACGAGGACGCGCCTGGGCCTACCGAGGAGACGCCCGTGAAGAAGAAGCCCCTGCTCCCTCAGAAGCGGGTCGAGTCCAAGAAGGCGTCGCTGGATGGGGGCGAAGCAGACCCCTCCCTTGCCGCTGGCGGCGGGCCCTCCCCCAAATAGGAAGGCGCGCTCGTCACCTTCCTCCGGGCGTGCCCTGATGCGTTGGCTTGGACAGCATCAGGCGCGCCCAGCCTGCCGAGGGAGGTGATCGAGCACCACTCAGCTGCGTGCCAGAGCGCGCAGCCCGTCAAGCGTGAGGAATTTTGCCAAGCGCCCAAGAAGCAGGAAGTCGTCACCCAAGAGGTCAACAAGCCCCAGGATGCTGGAATCGCCCATGAAGCCCCCCACCCCAGGAGGATAGCCAAACCCCCGTCGCCAGGCCGTGCGATAGCGTGCGCGTGTGCGTCGACTTCATCGCCCTCAACCAGGCTTGCCCCGCAGGCCCGTTCCCTCCTCCGCGCATCATCGCAGGCTCGCCCTAGCTCACGCGCATGCCATTCGGCCTGGAGGGTGCCGCAGCCACCTTCGCGAGGCTGATGCGCATTAGCCTGGAGCGCCACATCGCAAGGACTACGGAGGTGGTTAACACTCTCCCACCGGCCCACCGCGGCCCCACTCATGATGGAGGCGGGTGTTCCGGTACCAAACACATGGAACGCCTGCCATCACCGTAAGTTCTATCCGTGCTCCACGGATACGAGCGACATGGAGTTGTACACGCTCCGGGGCTCTCTCTACCCGTGCTGCCTTCGGCAC